>JAWZYV010014839.1:1387178-2774357 GCA_038373885.1 Cheiracanthium punctorium | reverse complement strand
ATACCAAAATACGTTACAATACTGGAAAATGTCCCGTTCAAAAACGGAAAAAATAAAATACGGAAGTCCGTTCAAATACCGTTCAATCTGTGAAAAATAACGGAAAAAGCAAAATACGGAAATTATTAATTTCACAAAATTTATCCGGTAAAAAACGGAAGATTTAGAATACTGAAATATGTTATTGTACCGAAGAATATCCTGTAAAAAAACGGAAAAATCAAAATACAGAATTTTGTTATTTCACGGAAATTATGCAGTAAATAACGGAAAACCTTTAAAACGGAATTTTGAAAATAACGGAAACTGTCCAGGAATTTACAGAAATAAAATTCCGTAAATATACGGAAAAAGTACTGGCGTCTCAGCTGCCAGTACTTTTTCCGTATTTTCACGGAAATTTTTTTTACAGTGTATGATATAACATTTTACACCGTTATTAATGCTTTGGGTATAATGAGTTTTTGAAACATGAAAGGTTACAAGGACTTGTGTTATCTTATTATTTTTATTATTATTTTTATTGCAAATGATTTTTATAGTTATTTATTAAACTGCGCAGGCATGACAATATTAATTGCTGACCATCAATAAGTCTCAATATTAAAAGAAAAATATTCATTATAGAAATGCCATCAATAAATCACTTTGGCACCAGTTCTGCAAATTTGATGAAATATTACGTGCGAAATTGTTTTCACAAATATAACCTTCTCAAACTATTATTATGTTGTATCAAAAGTTCTGCTGCACGTTTTTTTTTTTTTTTTTTTTTTTTTTTTTTTTTTTTTTTTTAAATTCTGTACTGACGAGCTCGTACGTGTTCAAATGTTTAAAAGTTCAGATGCTTTGCTTTGGTTCAAAGTGCGTAGAAAGTTGTAAGAGCCAGTCCAACTGTCAGGACGAAACACAACCTTTTATTGCTTCTAGAAACTCATCGAACAATCTTCACACAATTCACATCAATTCAGAAACAACAATTCCGTGGATAACTGTCAGTCGAACAGAACGACTTTCTCAAACACTGTAATTCGCATGTAAAAAGAACAGTCCCACAAACTAAAACTCAGTGGAATACATGAGCAAAAGTCTTGAATTAGTACAAGCGTGTACACGCACAGTATTTCACGTTTCACAAACAGCTTTCATATAGTACGGATTGAAAATAAGTGATAACGATGTGGTACTACTGATTCATTCTCTCAAGACTCTCTAACAGGCTGAGCTGCTCTAATATTTATACAAGCTGGCGACAATTTTCGAAAGTTCTTATGCAGGGTTCTTATGGATTATATTATGCTGGGAATTTTCATTTCTTTCCCGAAATTTTTTATATCGCAGTACTATTGCTATAGAGGAAAGCAAACCACACCAGGCCATACAACTAAAATCGCGCCAATCTCGGTGATTCTTAGCAAAATATCACTAAATTTAGCGATAAAATAAGTACCATAACTGAATCCAGCTTTGCAATATCACCAATATTTTTGCTGAGAAAACTTCAATGCTATCCAATCGAAGATTTAAAGATCAATATCTCCCCTTCTAATTTACCCGTTTACATGTGTAATGAAATGCAAAATTTAATAAGTGAAGAACAGTAGAGTAGTCAGGTTGTTATTCGGGGGGGGGGGGCTGTGTATCAAATTCTAAGCTGTTGTTAGACAGCTGAAAGTTAAATACAACTGAAAGTTAAGGTTGTACAGCTGAAAGTTAAATAAAGGGTCTGATTTCGGTGAGGGGCTGCAGCCCCCTAAGCCCCCACCCCTCTGACTGCTCTCCTGGTGTACACGCTTAAATCTACTGATTAAAACTAACACTCATTTATTGATTAAATTTCTTATCGGCCGATTTAAATCCTTTTACGCCAAAAAATACTCATTCAAGACAATAATTTGTGAATGCTTCAATTCGCCCCAGCACTCCCCATCCGCTATAGTCTATTTAACTCATTTTCCGCAAAAATCTTGTCTATTTGAGTATTCTGTCTTTCTCCCCCACGGCCCATATCCTATTACTATCACGTGACCAACGCTCTTAACGGATAACGGTTCATAGTAAAAAACGCGGGCATAGTTGTGTGTGTGTATTCGCTGGCGATAGTTTTATGTTATATCCGAATACCAAATGCATCTTTTTCATATTCAGAGTTGTGAAATAAATTCAGCCTAGATATGGAGGAGATGCTTTAGGTAAAGATTTCGCTTTAATGACATAGTTTCTTACGATTGGATTATAAAAAGCTGTAGTAAAACAAATGAAGTTATATCTCCACTCAAAGTGAGTAAGTAGTATTTTATCTTTTTCATGTCAATAAATTGGGTTGCTGCTTTAATTAAATCTCACAGCTGTTTAACCATGATTGCATTTCTGTATTCTGATTGTACTGTGAATTCGTTTTATAACTAGAGACTATAGTGAAATTATATTCTATTTATTAAAAAAATACTTTTTTATAGTGTATTAAGATATATGTAATGTATTTGCCTCGATTTAAAATTTATTTTCTCGGGCTTATAATCATAGATTACAGCTCTGATAATAAAAAATCTGGAGTGACTCCACTCGACTTTCCGAACACTTACGATTAAGATCATTACCAAGCATTTAAATAAATTTTAATCGATGAATAATTCAAACATATATACCAAATTGAAACTCAATCGAATGCACCGTTTAAACGCTTGCGCACTTTCAAGAAATTTTTGTCGTAGCCCTGTAGAAAAACTATAAGTCTTATACACACCAAAATCAATACCGGTCTTAAGATGGTGATTTATAACATATATACCCAATTTCAGCTCAATCGAAGGTACCGTTTAAACGCTAGCGCACTTTCAAGAATTTCCCCCATAGGCCAGAATGTAAAAGAAATCTTTGTAGTAGCCCTGTAGGAGAACTATAAGTCCTATACACACCAAAATAAATACCGGTCTTACGATGGTGATTTATAACATATATACCCAATTTCAGCTAAATCGAAGGTACCGTTTAAACGCTAACGCACTTTCAAGAATTTCCCCCCATAGGCCATAATGTAAGAGAAATCTTTGTCGTAGCCCTGTAGAAAAACTATAAATCCTATACACACCAAAATCAATACCGGTCTTGCGACGGTGGTTTATAACATATACACCCTATTTGGGATCAATCGAATCTACCGTTTAAACGCTAGCTCAATTTCAAGAAATTCCCCCCATAGGCCATAATGTAAAAGAATTCTTTGTCGTAGCCCTGTAGAAAAACTATAAGTCCTATATACACGAAAATCAATACCGGTCTTGCGACGGTGGTTTATGACATATATATCCAATTTGAGCTCAATCGAATGCTCCGTTCAGGAGCTATCGTGTTCACTCACACACACACACACACACACACACACACACACACACACACACACACATACATACATCTCGTAAAAATAGCATAAATGGATTCAGAAGCCCTGAAAACGTGTAAAAACACCAAAATCTCGAAGTCGAATTTTTTCATGATTACAATACTTTCCTTACATGGTACTTGTTCGGAAAGTAAAAATGAAGAAAACGAATCATTCAATATATTAATCAAAAACAGCAAATTTTAATAAAACACCCTTTTTCTAGCTTAAAATAATAATCTTAATTGAGTACAGATATGTTAATTAAAAAAGGGCTGATTTTGCAAAAACGCTCGTTCTATAACTTAAATAATAATCATAATTGAGTACAGTTATATTAATCAAAAGCGGACAGACACTCCTCATTTTTGATTATTATTTAGCCTAAATGGAGCTGTTGTATAATGCTCAAAAATTGAGAATTTTTCGCTCCATTGATTTTTGTCGATGAATTGAGCAAATTTTACTCAATCGGGAGAATGGCTATTTGAAGTGAAAAATTGAGTAAAAATGTACTCCGTTTGATTATTATTTTACTCAATAGATTTAAGCTTGTAGAACAAGAATTTTTGACTAAATTTAACCCGAGTAGATTACTCCAAAAGCTTGTTACAGATATGAAGTATATCGTAATTATATACTAAATAAGAAAATGAAAAAAACATTTAAAATATTTTTTTTTTTTTTTTTTTTTTTTTTTGATCAATGAAAGCAGTCTTAAGGAGTCTTTTATTAAACGGAAATAGGGATGGATACTAGACGATTGTTTGGGAGACGAGACAGAGATTTACAGCTTTTTTGCGTGACGAGACGAACATTTTTAACGTTACGATATAGGGATTTTGCGAGACGAGACAAAGCTTTTAAGCTGTTCTGCGAGACGCGGGACTAATATTTTCCGCATCGCTTCCATCCTAAACGGAAGTTGGTTCTCAACGAAAATACTTCTCTCTACTTTACTATTGCCTAATCCATAGAATAAATGTTTATTTATCGGATATCACATTTAGAGGAAAAATACTTTATAACATTTTGCTTTAGCTTGCTTAGCTATTTTTGCTTTTTTGTTTAGTTTAGTATAGGTTTTATTCCATTATGTTATAAATAAGTAAAATCATCGTCTTCTAAACAACCACTCCGCACCGTTAGATGAACAGAAGAGCTGTGGACCCGAATTTTTATTATTTTGTTTCATTCATTTAAATTTTTCAGGGATGGCATTTTAGAAATATTTATTCTTTTTACAATAATAAAGCTGTAAGTCCGTCTCAATAAAAATGTACCTCATTCTGAAAATTGAAAATTTCAGATTCTGACTTTTCTTTCTCTTTAATAGATCAGCTCTTTTGTTTTAATCTTTGTGAACATGGTATTCGGAAGCTTCCTAAAATCGTGAGTCAAAAAGATTTCCTTCTTCCTACAGAAATTTAATTTTTGTAATCTTGGAAAATTTCATTAACCAACGAAGTCCCCAGTGCTTTTTGAATGGAAAGGGGAAGAGCCTTCCTCTTTAACCTTCCTCTTTTCCGTCCTCTATGTTTGAGCCCTCTTAATCCTTCTAAATCCTTTTGTGGGAGATGAACTTTGATGAATGGCAGCAGAAAGCTGTCTCTGTCATTGGATCCTATCAGGAAAGTTTGGAATAAAATGGGTGGGATTTTAGATAGGCTGTTTTGGAAGGACAAAAAAAAAAAAAAAAAAAAAAAAAAAAAAAAAAAAAAAAAACTGATTAACAATTTTGAATATTTTAAGATCGAAAAGCTATAACTAACTTGATTATGCATAGAACACGGGTAAAACAATTAAAAGAATTATTATAAATTATTAAAAAATACTTTACAGACTAAAAATATGATGTCTTAGACTAATCAAGCCATTATTCAAATTAATAGGATTAAAATCTTAGTATGCTAATATATGTATATTTTAGGTTTGTTAAATGCCCAACCCACTGGGTAATTTGGGTTTTATCAGGAGTTTTTGAGATTTTATCAAGGTTTCTTGGGCTCTATCTGCGTTTTTCAGGGGAAGAAATGGGGGTTCAGAATGTTTTTAAAATGTTGCTAATTACTAAATACAACTTAAATACACTAATTGATTACACTAATCAATTATAGATGGAAAAATTAAATCAGTTATAATACTTACAATAATCAATTATACATGAAAAAATGTATAAATCAATGATAATAATAACTAATCATGGTTTGCTTTTACCCTGAATTTATAATATCGTGATTTACATTTCATATGAGCTATGGGCACATGGGCAGCTATTTTTTTCCATTGAGTTTAATGTACAATAGATCACAAGAAGTGTTCCCAGAAGTATGCCACCCGCGGAAATAAGTATACAGTATTTTAATTTACGCAATATAGCTAATCAAATGACAAAATAATCTTTGTGCTGCAATGGGAATTAAAAAATGCTGGACGTTTCCAAAAGGTGGATTGTGCGCTCTAAGACTTGCTGCAAGTGTCTTTCTTTCCAGAGATCACTATAACTTTGGTATGCAATGATGATGTTATCTTCATCAGATTGCACTGATGACAACTAGTCTGCCATATTCTTCTCAGATGAAAAGAGATTCAAGTTATAGTTTAGCTGTAAAATTAAACTCATACGGAGCGAGGTTAGCAATGTTTATTGTTGTTGAAAAATTTAGGGATGGGCGCGAGACGACTTTTTGCGAGACGAGACAGAGATTTACAGCTTTTTTGCGAGACGAGACAAACATTTTTAACATTATGATATAGGGATTTTTGCGAGACGAGACAAAGCTTTTCGCTGTTTTGCGAGACGCGAGACTCCAATTTTTCGTCTCGCGTCCATCCCTAGAAATATTCTGTGATTTGCAGTAACTGGGTTTTGGCAGGCATCTTTGACAATTACCGCACGCACCTCTATGGCTTTGATTAAAGTATACCACAACTCCCAGCGGTACATTTTATCGCAAATTTTGTACTTTTTCAGCGTAGGGTGAGCAAAAGTTTCATTTTACGAATGATAACACGGTTTGTCTTGCCACATAGGCTGTTGAAAATTGTCTTGATACGGCAAGTATCCATCATATAGTCTGGCCAACAGGTTCCTCTGACCCAAATGTCATTGAAAAAATATAAAATACCTTAGGAAAACGTATCACTACACGACAGTTTCTTCCATCCAACAAGGAAGCTCTATTCTGTGCAGTGGGCAGAGGAGTGGGATAACTTGCTTCAACAGCTACTAGATCATGATTTTGTGATGCTGCACCCGTGTTGAAAG
Source organism: Cheiracanthium punctorium (assembly GCA_038373885.1). Taxonomy (NCBI): domain Eukaryota; kingdom Metazoa; phylum Arthropoda; class Arachnida; order Araneae; family Cheiracanthiidae; genus Cheiracanthium; species Cheiracanthium punctorium. Next base: position 2,767,707 of record JAWZYV010014839.1, on the reverse strand, counting down.
TTACCTGGCTTTACAAGGTAACGATGTCTCTTACTGACAACTTTCACGCGAATTCGGACAATGTACACTTTGTACAAAAATAAAAATTTCTTTCGGTGCCTTGTGTACATCTTATTAGAGCTTCGCTTCCATCGTTGTCAGGGAAACGTTGATTCACTCTGATTTCGAGAATTTGTAAAAGCAGCAGAAGAGAGCAGGGAAAAGAAAAATGGAGAATGTACGAGAACTTTTTGTGACGGCTCGAAGAAATGAGTTATGCTTTTAAAATGTAAATATAATAATTTATTTATTTATTTTGTTTGTGTGAATTTAGTGCCAATCAATCCTTCCACGACTAGAAAAAGTAAAGCCACAACCTTCTCAACAAAATTTCTTTCATTAAACATTCTTTTATATGCTGTTAATACCACTGTCTGCCTCTTGTAACAATGTCACACGCAAATTTTTATTTGCTTGGCTACATTTTGGTTCTTAAATTTAACTTGTAACTACATATGAGTAAAAGCAAAGCAATTTTTTTCGCTATGCGTTTATATTCCATCAGAAATTAACTTAAAACTGTATATTCTTTGAATAGTTAGAAGGATGTTTTGCTGTAATTTAAATATTAAATATAATATTCAAATAGATCTTCGCCTAATATTTTTTTAAAGATATACTCTAAAGTCACTCTACCGTATTCTTTGTATTATATTACTTTCCAATAGTATTGATGTAACAGTCGATTCCTCTATTCTCAGAAAGTTGCCTAGCCAAGTGTATTTTATCTCAAAGTAGTTTTAAATCTCTCTTTCTACGGCAAACTATTCAAGAGTCTTTAATCTCCCCAAATCCTTACGGAGGAAACCTACTAAAACAAATGGAGCAAAAGCTTGTCACTGTCAATAGCTGCTAGAAAGGTTCGGAGAGGATAATCTTTTAAATTATATTGAACAGTGCATGCTGGACTTGGAGATTTTTATGAATAAAGCAGTTGAGAATTATTCCTTTACATTTGTGGGTTTGTAAAGTAAGGTAACTGCTGCAACGGTGGTTCAATGAATTCTGAAAATTTTCTTTTAATGTTTCAACTGTAGAATTACTGATTATTTATTTCTAGTGCAGTTAACGCGTTTGACGTCAAACCGTATTTCCAGCAAAAAGTACTGCAAATAACCTTCTGCCGACCTTCAACTGATGGTAAATCTTCTTACGTTGCATTTCAGAGGTTCACAACCATAGTGGACCAAGTCCGTATTTTTTCCAAATGGGGATAGTTCATGTTGGAGTAATCTAAAAATATGTTCTATTCACTGCCATAATGAATCAAGTGATTAATAAGTTTTCTCTCCCGCATTTATTGCTTGGCAGTATAAAGCCACTCTATACTGTAATGTGCAACTTCAAACCTTCATTTCTTCAATTTAGTATAGATGGACTTGGTTCACTATTGGTTGTGTGTAACACCCCCCCCCCCCCCCTCTTCACATAAATCGTGACTTCTTCATTTTTAGTGAACTCCCTTGTCCCTGTGATCGCAACCTACTTGGGAACCTGAAATTGGGAGATATTTTTAGTTAGAATAGAGAAAAAAACGACCAAAGGAAGGTTTTTGCATAAATATTTATCTTTGGTTTAATTTACTATATTTTTTCCAGTGAACACAATCCGTTTCGTTAAGTTAACTAAAAATTTTCCTGTCCCATGTTCAGGCACAAACTCAAACGCTTCATTTTAATAATTTTGCGAGAGTTCGTGAAGTCACTATAGCAAAATAACACCCAAGCAGATTTATGTTAAGAGATTCTGAGTATCCGCTCCTGACACTATAATGGTCATAAAAATTCTGATAACAATATACCGCGGATACCCCCCCCAAAAGTTTAAAATTTTAAAATGGAATGGAATTCGCAGAATGGATGAGAATAAAATATTTTTCGGATATGATTAGATTTCGTGCACCTCCAAGCAACTTTAAACTAGTTCAATTTACATAATTAAGCTGAAAATTAAATGTGAGCGGACGGCCGACTTGCGAGGCACGTGATAGCGTTACGTGAAAGATTGAAATTCCGCAGCTGTGGTGGAATTTCTGCCTCCGAGAACCGCGAAATACTTTGAAACAGACTCTGGCAACACGGTGAAAAATGCAGGAACGGTAGATTAAAGAAAGACATTTAAATGGAGGGTATTCCTTTCAACTTAAAAATTTGCTTAAGTTTAACTTGCAAGTCTAACTGCTACTTGTGTATAATAGTTGCATAATTTGGAGTGCAGTGCGAAGCAGTGTAACATTCAAGAGTTTCAAAAGTCATAATTATCAGTATTTCAATCAAGGTTTTCATTTTACTTAAGATGATAGACGACTGGAGTGTGCAGGTCCTGCGTACAGGTCTACGGCGTGGCGGTCAATCTACCGGTCTGCAGTTTCGGTCGGTTTTCTCCAGATGCACCGTGACTGCACGCTAGAATTCCTTTAAAAGTCCAAGGTATCCTCCCCTTAGCAGATGTTTCTAGAGCAGGCTTGCCATCTCACAAATTTAACTTTTTTTGTGAAATATATTTGGAAGGTAATCTTAGTTCTTTATCCATAATTTCTTTAATCTTAGCTAATAATAATTATAATTATTATAATGTCATTGTTAACAACTAGGCTATTCCCTTTTGTGAACTTAGTAGAATCTGAGAAATGGTATTTGTTTCACATGCCTCAAAAATCATGACATATGGCTAGTTAATTATTTTGTAAATATTCTATTGCTTTACTTTCAGCGACCATTGGCATCATTGTTACATCTTCATGAACGTAACCAAGCTTTAAATTCTTAAGTAAATTAGTTGGGTATACAGGCAAAAAACAAAAACCGTAAGCAGCTCCATTGCTTGTCGTGAAATTAAAAATGGAAAAGCTAATTTTATGAGAATTGCTAGTTTCCAATTTTTAATAAAAAATATTTCAATTAAAAAAAATCCCCGCTAAAAACAATGAAACGGAAGTAATTCAAGCTGGGTGAAATTTCACTTTTTTTGGATAGAAACCTTTGAAACCGAATTCATTTCTGCCGAACAAATTCATAGTTCTTTTGTATTTGCAATCTTTGTTTTAGTGCAGCAGTAGAACTTCGGGATTTTCAGACTTAATAATTTCCATAATTTGGAAATTTGGTCTTAAAAAAATCCAACTATGCAACAGAAACCGAAATTTAAACAAGAAAATATATTAGGTGCTAAAAAAAAAAATCTTTTAGTTGTCTATACTTCTTCAGTAAATGCATTTTATTTTTCATTTATTTATTTTTTGTTCAAGAAAGGTAAGTCTATTTCTTCTGGCAACTTTATCTGATTAGGGATGGACGCGAGAAGGAAAATTGGCGTCTCGCGTCCCACAAAACAGTTTAAAAACTTTGTCTCGTCTTGCAAAATCCCTATATCATAATGTTAAAAATGTATGTCTCGTCTCGCAAAAAGCTGTAAATCTCTGTCTCGTCTCTCAAAAAATCGTCTTGCGTCTATCCCTATATCTGATCGTTACGATTTTTTTACAATTAATATTACAGGCATAATGTAACCCGGGATCGGTTAGCCCCGTAATGATTCCGTACTTGAGAAGTTCTACTGTATAGATTTAAAAAAGGAAAAGAGTTCAAACATTTATAAATATTAACTCTTATGAATTTGGAAAAGTCTTTATTTTGGATAATTTTCAAATTAGAATTATACTTTTGAAAAGCACTTTCAAAGTTTTCAACATAAAATTTATTTATATATTTTTAATTTGCATATATTAAAAAAGCTTCTGGATCATAGTAACAAAAAAAAAAGAAAAAAAAAACATACAAACTAGACATATTTCTGAAAGAAAAAAATAATAATATTCTTCCAATCATTTTGGTGCTGCAAGTGTTTGCTGTTCCACATTTGCAGTTTTATGAAGCTTTTCATACAGAACTTAAGAGTGAATTTTCGTTACAATGAGCTTCATTTCTGCGAAAATGTCACATTAACGAATGAAATATTATTTCCATTAAAAGATTATCCTACAGTGTAAGTTCCGTCATAGTAAAAGTTCAATATAATGAAAATTTCCTGTCCCTTGAAATTTTTTTTTTTACTGTGATTTTACTACATTCTAATTAGAACGGAATTCACGCCTGCGAATGCTTATACAATTTATAAATAAAATATTTCAAACGGAAGAAAAGCATTACATAAATATTCTTTATGGTGAATTTTTCAAGGGGGCGAAGGTCAAGTTCATAACTGTGAAAAATCTGTTAAGGAAATAGCACTGCATGATTTTTTATTTTATCAGAAATATTTTATTCGTAAAAATGAAGCTCATTGTAGCGAGATTTGACAGTAATAGTTTTCTTATTCGTTTGGCAACTTTTATAACACTAATCACTATTTTAGCCTACTGCGAAAGATCAATTAGAAAAGTTTTCGGGCCCCATTCTATGCAGAGAGTAAATTTACCTCTTTAACTTCCCCCTGCCACTTCGGCTGCTACGGCTTCTGAGCCTTCCTAATCCATCCAAATCCTTTTGTGGGATCGGAAAGTTACTGATAAATGACACTGAAAGCTGTCACTGTCACTAGGGGCAATGAGAGTGCGAAATTTGTGATAACTCATAAATAATACTGTTATGCATCGGGGATTTTTGAAAATTTAAAATAATCAAACACCAATAGACGATGCTTTTTTTCTCTTACTGCATCTAAACACTAAATTTTACATATGTATAAAACAATTTAGCTGAAAAAATATATGGATGATAATTTGAAAAGTAGCACTGTTATATAAGCAAACAAATCTAATTAGCTGGCCTATTGCAATATTAATAATAAAATAAAATAAAAATATGTAAATTTGAAGACATTTGAGGCAATGTTTTGTATTGAAATTGAAATCCCGTCTTTTATCATAAATACTGATGTATAAAGAATTGTAACTATGTTTAAATTCAAATCGAAGAAGACAGAAGATTTATAATTATAGTATGCAGGATTAAGTGTCAGATACGCGGAGGGTACATAAAATGTTTAATCTTAGTGAAATCACCCCTTTAATGACTAATATATTATCTATAAATCTTTTATTTAATTAGTTAATACACATCTATATTCCCAATAAAAATATATAGATTTGTCAGCTGTACTTGAGTAATTGTACCATTCCAATATTTTTAATTTGTTTATAGATTTCTGAATTAGAAATAATATAATTGCTATTAAGACAAAAATTGCTATTAATACAAGTCTCTATAGCAAGCTCCCTCCTCCCTCCCCCCCCCCCCCCCTTGACTAAAAATCCGCTGTCTCGACGGCGTTGACTCTCTTATTACCTATAAGAGTCACATTATAAGCTAGTCACATGCTTGAAAGAGAGCTGCATTTGTTGGCTATAAAAATGCCCTGGTTGCAGAATCTGAGTATTCCTGACAGATGTGGTGACTATAAGACGAGGGAACAAAGGGTAGATATGCAATTTACCAGATTTAGATCCTGAGACAAATCCTTTGTTTGAAATCGAAAGCTGTCACACCCAGTAGAATTTTGAAAGAATATCTATAGATACGCAATGTTAGATCTATACCTATTTAAGTATTATGTACCTAATGTATAGATATATATTATGCAATTACTATCATTTTTTTTTTTTTACTAGCTGAAGTACCCGTCGTTGACGGGTTAGTACTGAATGCAAATTTCTAAAAAGCGAGAATTTTCGTCAGCACTGTAGGAGTACACAGAATGGATGTAGTATGTTTCCAAAGTAAAGAAAACGAAGTTATAATTTTTATGTATATTGTTAAAATATTACAGGTTAGAGAGTAATTAAGTAATATCATTTCATTCGCTTTATTCGTAATTATATGATGCGCGAACGAATATTTATGCATATTGAAATAATTTTCGCAAAATCTCAAAATTTAATAAACAATTTTGAAAAATTGGACGCCTAGAATTTAAGTTGAGTGACAACCTATCATGTCACCAAATTTCATATCATTCGCTTTAGTCGTTATTACGTAATGCGTGAACAAAAATTCACTCAGTTTGAAAAGATTTTCGCAAAATCCCAAATTTTGATCGATTCTTTTTTAGATGCTTATAGTTTAAGGTGACCACCTATCATGTCACCAAATACCATTTTTTCACCTTTGCAGTTATTACGTGATGTGCGAACACAAATTTACACAGTTTGAAACAATTTTCGCAAAATCTCAAAATCTAATCAAGATTTTTTTAAATACGCTGCCTAATGTTTTAGTTGAGTGACCACCAATGATGATACCAAATTTCATTTCAATCGCTTCAGTAGTTTTTACGTGATGCTCGAACACAAATTTACGCAGTCTGAAACGATTTTCGCAAAATCTGAAAATCTAATCAAGATTTTTTAAAAATTCGACGACAATGTTTTAAGTTGAGTGACCACCTATCATGATACCAAATTTCATTTCATTCACTTCAGTCATTTTTACGTGATGCTCGAACACAATTTTAAGGTGTTTGGAACTATTTTCGCAAAATCTGAAAATCTAATCAAGATTTTTTTAAATACGCTGCCTAATGTTTTAGTTGAGTGACCACCAATGATGATACCAAATTTCATTTCAATCGCTTCAGTAGTTTTTACGTGATGCTCGAGCACAAATTTACGCAGTCTGAAACGATTTTCGCAAAATCTGAAAATCTAATCAAGATTTTTTAAAAATTCGACGCCTATGTTTTAAGTTGAGTGACCACCTATCATGACACCCAATTTCATATCATTCGCTTCAGTCGTTTTTACGTGATGCTTAAACAAAAAAAGCGTCACGGACAGAATGACAGAATGACAGACAGACAAACTTTTTTTTGAGGGTTGCATCGGATTCCCGGGTGCTTGAAACGGATAGAAATCGCAAAATTTTTGAATTCCAAGAAATGTACAGACAAAATTCTAATTTTATTTATATAGATTTTATTACTTATTTTTTATCATTATTTTATTTTCGAATTTTGTCATCTGGTACTTTTTCCTCATCTTTTGGCAACAGTATGAACATTCATCACTCTGTCTTAAAGCTATGTCTGCATGCCTCTTGCTTTCGGCCATCTTGCCTCCATTTTTGTTTTTTGATAACAGGATATCCCCCCCCCCTTAGTTACAAATTTAGCTTTCTTTGTGCTAAGTATGTAACTACATTGAAATCCTGTTATTTTTCCGCTCGTGGGGCATGATGAGTATAGCCGATGCATACTACCCGTTGTTTTATTCCTTACAATTCAATTTCATTTTTCAATTTCACCTCTGTTTGGATTTTCTATTTATTGGATATATCTACTTATGCCTATTTTGGATACGATTTTATGTTTATTGAATATATTGGACTGCCATAACTGCTGTTGAATGATTTCTTGATTCGTAAGTTTAGACATTTTGCTATTATATGATAAAACGGCACCCTAAAAAAAATAAACATTTATAGTGTATTATATTTCTGTCATAGAAATATTCAAATTTTATAGATTTATTGTGCCTGATTTATACAGAATATCTAGACTCGCATTGTCGAAAAGCATTGTCGACACAAATTCCATAGACTCGCATTGTCGCACACAAATTCCATATGAATATATAAGTAAACAGAATTGTTATGCTTGGATAAATATAATCGAAACATTTAGAATTACATTTCTGCACAAAAATTGGATGAAATAACGTCATCGATTTAAAATTCTCAAATATTTTGCCCTCACTTAAGACCCTAATTTTAGAAAATCTTGGATTAAATGCAATAAAAACTTTTGAATTAAAAGGCACATTTTAGTCATTTGAATATAAAAATAATCATGTTTCAAATCTTTCTATCAAAGTCCACAGTCCATGACATATATTGTGGAAGATTATTCTGTAAGCCTCTTAAAAGGGATAAAAATTCAGAGAGAGGAAGAACACTGATGGTATATTTAGAAATATTTTTAGGAGAGCTTTCTAAGCCCTTACAGGATTATCTATGCATCGTTACTTATCACATATTTTGTTCAAACTTTAAGGTAATATAAGGTGCAGTTTGAGTTAAACTACGTTCTAAAAATATGTTTAAAAATAGCTATTGAGCATATTATATTTTGGGCCAGCTTTCACAAACTAATTTTACGGATAGTTTAACTGAATATTTCTTAAGTATCCTTTCGAAATGCGAAAACAGGGGATACCTAAAGCTATTCAGGAAAGTCGTTTAGAAAGTGAAACGGCAGTAATTTGAAACACATATTTGTTATTTATTATTATTATTATTTAAGCTTTTACAAAAATGTCTTCCATTCAGCCGGGTATTATACAAATTAGTGAATAAATTCTAAAACTAAATGAAACGAAATGCATTTTGTAATTATTATTTTATAATGAATTATTTTATGTTAGACTGTGGTGTTATTCTGAAAATATTTCTAAAGCACTCTAAAGATTGGAAATTTTTATACCAAAACTGCTGTATTGGTATACAATATTGCCTTCAACATTTTTTTAAAAACCAGGATAATGCAAAAACTTTTTCTATTCTTCTAAAATAATTTTAATTGTTTAATTATTATTATTATTATTATTATTATCTTGTAACATGCAGAAAATCGTCCCCATCCGTTCTCGCCGTTTTTGATGTGATACAAAATGAATTCAGCTTCCATATACTCTTAGAGTTTGTTAATCTGATTTTCTTGTATTCTAAAAGCCATTTAAGTGATGTAAGATTTGAAGTGAGACTTTTGAAGAAATTTTTTTACGTGTCATCTTGCTACTGGAAAATATTGTATAATGGACTATACAACTCTGTAAATTGTCTTGTATTGTAATTCATCAGCAGATATATCAAATTTACATAAGGCAACTGAATCATTACACCTGATCGTACTTGTCGTTCCACAGAGATCTTCAAGCTTTATTAATTTATTTGCCCCACCATGGCCAAGTGGATAAGACTCTCAAAATTGTACATGGCTTAAGTGCGAAATTCCAGTATTCTGACCTACTGCACGGCTGCCAATCTAACGGTCTGCAGTTTTGAGAATTTTCCTCCAAACGTAACGTAAATACAGGTTAGAAAGCCTTAACAAAGTCCTTTGAGCGAAAAAGAGAGAAATTTGCTTGCATCAGTGTAATGATTTTTTTTTTTTTTAATTTTCAAAAGGTAGCTTCTAATTTTGGTGCAAGTTTGAAAGATAATTTTGCAGAAAGGGCCAAAAATACTTAACTTTTCACTATGTATGTCAACGGTACTTTAAAACAGGAACGATAATTTTTCATGTTTTTAGAATTAATATGAAGAATTTCTCTAAGGAAAAAAAAAAAAAAACGCTTGTTGAATTTAAAAAAGTTTATTCAACAAACATTAACGAATATTTTCTTGACTCAACAAAATTATTCGATCGAAATAGTTGCAACAAAATTTTGTTGATTTAAAAAAGAAGTATGAGCATTTGCAACTTTTCTATCTGAATTTTCCAATTACATTTGTTGTGATGTCTCTCATAATGGTAGTCTTTAACAGCTCACCAAAAATACACATCTCAGTTCTTATTAGGATTGCCTTGTTAAATTCTTTCTTACAGTCACAAAACTAGTTTTTGTTAAAAAATTATAAAAAAAAAAATAAAGCTTCATAAACGTAACGGAATATTCAATAAAATGACTCTCACAAAATTTTCTAATATAACAAGTCTGGGCATAGGAATGAAAAATTATAATATAGGGGTGTTTATTTTTGATTATTTTACGTTCAGACCTCATGGTTAAGAAAGTTTTATCGATTTAACAAAAATTTGGTTGGAGCAATTCCAACCGAATAATTTTGTTTTATCCTTTTATTTTTTTTTTTTTTTCCTCAATCGATAAAAACTTTACTGGACCAACAAAATATTAACGATAGTTTTTTGATTCAAAGTTATTCATTTGAGATGAACGCGAAAATTTTTTTGCTGGATTCGACTTTTTTTTTTTTTTTTTTTTTTTACGCTGTTATGTTTATTTGCTTCCCTCCCCCCCCCCCTCTACACTACAACTTTACTCCCTCTACACTACAACTTTAAAACCCTCTTGCACATTCAAATGACGTTCTTCAGTGAAGTGGTGACAATTTATTTATGTACGTTTTGAATCGCCGCTCCCTTAAAATGAGGGTCTTGTAATTCTTTCTACTTATTCCTTTGGGATAATTAGAATCTGGCTCTAGAATTTAAAATGCAAATAAATAAATAAATTTCCATTTAATAAATAAATTATCACCTCGTACGCGAACTTGCTCTCACTAATAATTTTCAGTTCAGATACTTTTTGATTGCTCTCCGCATTCTTTCATCAGCATCTGAGGCTACTAAAAGTTAAACGCCCCAGCAAAATAGAATTTGAATAAATAAATAAATGAACTGTTACGCTGCAGAAGCGATACCTCTGAACTCTTCCCCGAGCGCTTTATAGGGTTGTGCATTTCCTTTAATCCTCCTCTGCATCCTTTTGTTGGATCTGAACTTTGATAAATGGTGTGAAAAGCTGTCACCGTCACTGGATGCCGGAGAGCACAGCTCTTAGAGGGCAGGATCTGATGACTCCTTTCATATTCAAATGAAGGAAATTTGAGGAACGCTGAAAATGCGCTGATCTGAGCGAGCGGAGTGATGTTAGAAATTTTGTATTACATTGAGTTATCTTCACTTTTTAAAAGAATTTATAATAAAAAAAATATTCAATGAGCTAATGCAATCACGGGGACACGGAAGATCATTAAAAAAAAAAAAAAAACCGCGATGTCTTCGTCATTGAATGATTTTAGTAAAACTGCTTCAGTGTAGTCGGCTGCTGGGTCCCCCCCCCCCCTCTCTATTTATTTTACTTGCTGTATAACTATTATATTTTCATCTTCAAATCAAAAGAACTTTTAGGTACCTTTAAAACCAATAATACGTGTGATAATGGAGAACTGAGACTCATTGTTGTGATATAATATATGAAGAACTTGAGAATGCGATGTTGTCAGAAAGCGAAATGGTATTAAACAATCTTCGTCATATTCTGTTATCTTTAAGTTTAGTAATTTTGGAAAAGGAAATGTACTGTTTTAACGCATCACACCGATAAACTAGAAATTTACAGATAGAGTGCATACGCACAGATGTAAAATTCATACGTTTGGAGCCCATACAGTGTGTCAAATTTGTGGCCAAACCTAATCAAATGACGCTTTGAAACATCGGTTGTTCTTATTTCTATGTGCAGGGAAACTTTTCTACTTGGACACCTCCCTAAGTTCTAAAATTTAAGTTATTTATAGAGCAAGACAGACGCCTTCAGCTAAATAAAATTATTGTACCACCAGGCACAGCGAAACCTACTCTTTTAAATCGGAAGCAATAAGGAAATAATTTAGATATTTAAAAATGCTGAAATATATTAAAGTTAGAATAGAAAAGCTAAACACAAATTAATTAAAAGTTGAACTGCATCACAGTGCTCTTTTAAACTGATCATCCTGTATGTTGCATAGCCTTATCGTTTTCTAATCGGAAATCTCCTTGGCTTTAAACTCCACGGACATGACGGCCTCTCCAATCCCACAACATGAATAGCACCAAAATCATCGCCCCCCCCCCCTCAATGTCACTGAAATTTTTCTCGGCTTCCAAACAGCTGTTTCAGTAACCCTGTCACTCAGTTTCGAATCGCATATCTGAAATCCATACATAATTAGCAATTTCAGTGCTGGCAAAAGGGATTCAATCCTCTTTTTTTGTGATAGGCTGGATAATAATACGGGACATATGTTAACGTGGGGTCCCGAGCATGGAACATCTGCTGATGCGGATAAGCCTGAATCTTGATATAATTTTGTTTCGGAGCAGGGTGATGCCTAATAGAATGATATCCGTAGGATAAGGGGTTGTTCCCATTTTTTACCAATCAGAGGAAGGGTTGGGTGATCCAATGTGGGTGGTGCGTGGTATTGATTTATCTGGAAGGGGTGAATGAAAAGACCGTGTAAGAGATATTGAACGAAATATTATAAGGTGATACTGAGGGGAAAAGCTGTCTTCAGGGAATGAGAAAGTCTTTCTCCTATCTTTCAAATATCTATAGTTCTTTATTTTTCTAATGTTTTCTGCTGATTATTTACGCGGAACTGTGTCTGACTCTTACTGAAAACTATAAGTGCAGTTCTATATACAGTATAAAACCCGTTTAAAAAGATCTCACTTAAAAAATTGATGCTTTAAGTTTCCAATTGTTTCCTACTCTAACAATGTTAAAATAACCTTTTTAAAAAGTTTCGTTCAAAACATTTTCCCACTCACCCCCCCCCCCCCACTTCTACGTTTACTTCCAGAACTTGTTTACATGTACCTTTCTTTCTTTCTTGTTTTTTTTCTTCGCTGTTTTTAAAAATCAATGTTTAGAGCTGAAGTTGTATTGGCATGTGAAGTAAGTGCTTTCAGCGGCGGATGAAATATACGAGGTTACAGAAGATTAAGAAATGAGGGGAACTGAGGAAGAGGTTGTGAAAGATCTTAGTTTTTTGGATGCTGTAAAAGAACTAGAACCTTTCGCTTCGCGCGCGTCGTTTTATTGAAAGAGTTGAAGATGGGCCTGAAAAAGTTTTCAAAAAACGTAAGAACACTGGATTGTGATCAATTAACGATTGCTGATTTAAAAAAAAAAAAAAAAAAAAAAACTTTTTTTTTTTTCTTTTTCTGTAAAATCGATTCTAATGATGCTTAAAGGAATTTATTTGTAAGATTTAATAAAGAGATTCTTAGGTATTTATATTGTTTTACTTTATTAAAAAATTTTTAAGTGGGCAAAACAATTTATGTTTTGAAGTAAATCTAAACTTTATATTAATTCTATAATATTTTAATAATGGCAAAACATCTTTCCTTTATATTTATATATTGAAATTACTTAATCTCTCGTTTAATGAGTTTTCCTACCTCAGGAGTTTCAGCCTTTCATCCCTTGGAAAACTTGTCAATAGGATTGTATTTTGATCATCATCTTTTTCAGAACGTGTACAAGATAGTACAAGAAGTAGGCAAGATACCTTTTCCGGTTTCATTATTCAAACCACCAATTTCTCGGGCGACCGTAGGCTCTTCGACCTGTGGGAGTAAAGTTTAGGGTAATGCTGTTGGGTGTCTTGTGTGCTTCCATTTAGTACGGTATTCTTGCTTTCTATCACATAAATTGAATATCTTCAGTTCATTACTGATGTCTACGCTTATATAGGACCTTGTCGGTAATTATGCATTTCTCCTTCGTCAATCTTAGATGTCTCATTTTAGTCGCCTGAATTCTGCTCACATTCAGGTTGCTCCAGAGTCCATGTCTCCAAGCCATGGAGCCGGATAGGTGTTAGCATGAGTTTATAAAACCTGAGCTGAGCTTATCTTTATTTTGGAGACCTTAAAAATTATGAATAATATTAACAAATTATAGATATTTTTATCAACATAGGGATACAGTTTTATTCAAAATAAATAATTTTATTGATTACCGATAATAAATATTTTGTCGAACGCAACAAAATTTTGCTGGAGGTATTTAATCTAATAATTTTGTTACGTCGACAAAAATTTCTTGGACTCAACAATGTCCAAAATGAAAAAATCAACAACTGGTTACTTAAAATAAAATCAACAATTGGTGAATTCAGTATCAACAAAATATTTTGTTCAACAAATTAAATTATTTAGTTAATTTAGTGCCAACCAAATTTTAGTTAAATCAACAAAATTTTGTTGAATTCTACAAAACATCCTTTTTTCATGCACATGTGAAGTTATATTTAATACCGAAATGTTTATGTTATTTGTAGTTTAAGTAAATGAACATAAGATATTCTGACTGAAAACAGAGTAACTTTACTTTTCTAATACAGCCTTCGTGTGGACTGTACAATATTTTAAATAACAACAAGCTTTACTTCTACAAAACGAAATTTACTATAGAAATTTCAGTCATTTTCCTACGCTCCGAAATGAGACATAGTAGGTTGCATTCATATTGAACAGTGATTGATTTATTTTTAGAGTTCTTAATGCGTGTTGCTACAAGCTAATCTATTAATTAGCAAATTAAACAACGCTCAGAATCTTACTCTATGAGCGTTGATAGGCGTCAACAACTTCAAAAATCTATCACATACACAATACATGGTTTTATTCAGGTCTTTTTTTTAGACTTGGTGTTTTATTATCCAAATCTTTTGTTTTTCTAATGCTGTTGCTGTTTAAGGATTGGCCACTACAAGGTCAGAAATACTGGTCTCTTTATTTTATAGGCACCTAATAAGAGGACCAGTGTCGCCACCTATGAAGGGATGGACGAAAAGACACCCAAGCCCGAGAACCGAACCCGAACCCTTGGTGTTGTAGAATAGTTCTCTAGCCACAACACAATTCGGATGGCATTTTCCAAATACTGAACCTTTTCTGGACAGAGACTAAAAAACAAACATTGTACATAGTTTGTCTATTTAATGTTAAGGTGTGTGAATTGTAAATAAATATCAAAACAAACAGTTTCTCTTTTATTATGTGTGTGTTTGTACTACAGTTATCGATAAACTAGGAAAAAAAATGAACTAACATTATTAAAACAAAATGTGATGTTTTGCATATTATACTCCACCAAAACATACAAATGCATTTTAATAATTTCCTATGGAAGGTTTTGAAATCGTCTCTACAGCTTTTACAAGTCTCACATCTAAGAAATAAAAATAACAAAAAATAACTTTCAGCAATGCAATCATCAAGATCTAAAATTATGCGGCAAGTGCTTAAAGTTACTTTCGGTTCATTACTCCTTGAAGTACAATACAGAAAACTCACTAACATGCGTTTGAGCTGCTACAATTCGCGAAAGTTAACTATTTAAAATAAAATCAAAATTTAACTAATTAACTTACCAATTGGTTTTGAAAAGAAAGACAGTATAGCTTCTGAAAGTTTGACTCTAACTTTGCAAACGAATCAAAGTTTTCAACTAATTTATTCAGTCGATAAAGAGGTTGTAGAGAACATATTAATCAATATTTCACATTAGAGCTATGTTTGCATTTGTTAGAGGATGTGGCACTAAAGTCTGCAGACCTACGAGACGATAGGGGGGGTGTCATAAAAATTTCCCCTATTTTAGCTTTTCTCCACTAGTTTTTTTGTAAGTTTTATGAAGGTTCTGTTTTATCCTTTGCCCAACCTTTCCCTGTCCGTTTTATAAATTACTTAGCATTTACTTCTGATTAAGAATATTTCATTTTTGCTCGCTTGCTTATGACCATATAAGGTAGGTAAATCTAATAAAAACCATTGGGTTCATTTTGGGTTACAATTAGTTGTTACATTTTTGTTTCATCCTTTTGGCACGTTTGTTTTTTAAAATTCTTTCTATTTGATATCGCTACTGGATTTGGTATCCGTTTAATGCTCCTGCCTCGGTTCTCGCCAATTAGGCATCCTACGCCAACTCGCGTTTCCTTGAGGACTTCAATTTTGGACACTGTTTTAGATGCACCTTTATTTCTGCCTCTTACATGGCCACCAACCACCATTACATACTAATAGTTAATTAATACAATTCTTTTGTTTTTTAGTAAAAACTCTTTAAAGTCATTATTTTGACTCTATTGCTCCGTACCTGGTTATTGTATCGCATCTGAATTTAACCTATACTAATTGCGATCACGCCGTAGTAATTTAATATTTTAACTCTACCGTGACCACACCACAAGTGCCCGTTGGTTTTTTGTATTGCCCTTAAATCTGCCGGATGTGGCAACTATTGTAACACTAAAGGCGATGGGCAGAGGGGGTGCGCCTTCCTTTTTGAGGGCCCCAGTGGAAGAAAGTACAATGTAGCCCGTGGTCCCCTAATTTTGAACCCATTCCAGATGAGGGACCAACCCCCTGAAGTATTGTTTAACAACTTGGAGGACATTGGAGCCACGACAGATTTTACGTGCACCAGCTCCCATTAGCGTACACGGTCCCACAGAAGTCGAGCCGAGAGGAAGCTGACTCTCCCAAGCACTGGCCAAGCCGGATGCTGCTTCACTTGCCGTGTTCTAATGGGGACGGAGTTTGGCGCCCAGACCACTGCGGGACGACGAGATTTCTTCAGTTATGATTTGTTTTAATTCATCAATGTTTGCAAGACTTCTATGGAATACACTGCTTTTAAGGTAACTACGCACAAAGAAAATCTAACGGGTGAGGAATAATTAATAAGGGAATGATAATGTAAAACATCTGAAGTAAATTATATTTTTGTAAAATAAAATTATCACGGGATTAAGCATCCTTGTGCAATTCCATTTCTTTTTTACCTCACAAATAAAGTTATAACAGAATAGTTGCCACATCCTTGAGATTTAAGAGTAATAAAAACCAACGGGGTACTCTTTCAATTTGATCAACCTGTATAAACCACTAAAAACAGATGTTTCTAAATTATGTGCTGTTTATTAAATTGTCTTTTTGTCAGTTCCACACAAAGTAAAGACATTTTTCTTTTTATGATAATATTTTTATAGCCTTAAAATTTACAAATTGTAAAAATTATACCAAAAACAAAAAAATTCTAATAAATAGTACATAATTCATAATAACCATTTTCACTGAGGATATTAGTAGCGCTGTATTTCTGGAAAGAGCTGATAATTTTCTATTTTGTAGGCGAAGGTCGAATACGCAAGGAAAGTTTTCACGATTTGTTTCTTCTTCAAAACGGGGATGCAACTGTTATGCGTGGGAGACTATTACGCTAGTAGACACAGTATATAATGTAACATTTTCCACTTTAATACATAGAAGTAGGATATACAAACACACCTTTTTCATCAAAATAGTACGACTATAACATTCTTTAAAATGCTATAGAACAAACGTCTATTAAGCTTTCAGTTAACACCAGGGACTGGCGAAAGGTACGGACGATCACACGTAGGGATGGACGCGAGACTGTGCGAGACGAAACAGGAATCAGATCTCGTCTCTCGTATCACATTTTCACATCGAAGCCTCGTCTACCACGTTGACGTCCCATCTCGTCTCATCTTGAAATGTGTGTTCTCCCTAAAACATCTCTTTTTTTTTTAATTTTATTTTTCAATTCCAAAATTGTTTCAGGCTTAACGAGAGCATCAGGGACATTTGAAACTCTAGGTCTACTTATGTTATTGGGGGTCCTATTCAAGTGAAATTAAGGAAAACTATGCTTCCGCCAACATTGGGATTTTTTTTTTATGAAAAAAAGTGCTTTCCACCCCCCTTGAACACACACACACGCATATCCCTTCAACTATCTTCACTTACACAAAGAGAGAAAAGTATAAACTCACAATGTTGGCATAAAAAAAAAAAACAGTAAATCAGTGAAAAATTTAGTAAATCAAATTCATAAGGAATTAAACAAAAAAACAAACAAAGTAGTTTCCATGATAACGGATGTATACTAACGTTTCTAATTAGCTAATATCATCACTAATACATTTAAGTAATTTTCAATCAACATAAAATTCTTCGCAGTTTTAAATATTTATTTCAAACATTAGTCTAAAATGTGTGCTGTGTTCAGACTTAGGTTATCACATTTTTTTTTTTTTTTTTTTTTTTTTTTTTTTAAATAGTGTTGTTCTGCTTACAAACGGAAAGTAACATCGTCGTGTAGATCATCAAAAATATTGATTAGTTAGAAAATTATTGCGTAAAAATTCTTTCTATAAAACAATAATGTTTCAGAGTTATACGCTGACAGATTAGCTTAATTCATCCCTCATTTTTTTCCTTTTGATTGATTCACATACGTGTCAAAACCAGGTTCGAATTTTAACCACTCAATCAGTGTGAGTATTTTTTATTCGCTAATAGCCCCTTTTCCCAAGCTTAATGCAAAAAAACCCTTTGGGCACGAAAAAGCAATTTTTCTTTCTAGCCAACACAGTCGAATTTCATGCTTGCATTGATTCTTAGTTAACAAAAGGTTAAAAAAATACAAGCAGAAAAAAAAATCTACAGTTTACAACCGAAGAATTTTCATAACAATTTTTTCTTCCCGGAGATTTTCAAGTACAAACGTAGCATAAGTAACAAATATAGCATTAAAAAACTACAGTAATTTAACCATGTATTTATTAAATATTTCGAACTTAAAAAATGCAAGTTAAAGCGCCACACAAGTTATAGGGGAGGGGGGGGGAAAGAGCTAGTTCAACCACGAAAGAAAGAAAAGCTTTCGTTATACTTTATTTTTTGTTTATTTTTTATGAACTTAACAAAAATTATGACCTTAATTAATCAATCATATCATTTCATGCAAGTTTTATGTTTACTTTTTTGCTTAAATGAAGCAAAAAAAGATATGCCTTTTAGTTCAGATGCTGTTGAGGCGGATTTCACATTTCTTCACATTTCTTTTTTCTGTATATATGTATATATATTTATATTCAAAACAAAAACACTCTTAATCTTTGTTTCACTAAATTTAAGATTTTTTCTTCCGTTTAAAAAAAAAAAAGAAGATGCTAGATTAAAAAAAGGGAAGAAAAATAATAAGGAGTTTGCAAAAAGTAAAAAAAAAAAAAAAAAAAAAAAAAAAAAAAGTAAAGGCTGGAAAATTAGAATTTCTTTTTTTTTATTACTAAAAGCTTTTTATTCAAAAGCTAGAAGAAATTCTCAAACAAAGCGTGAATGCTCTAAAAAACCCAACTTTTCTAGATTAACTTAAGCGTGTGCGTATTAAATTACTCAACTCGGAAAAAATTAAATGTTAAAGAGACTCTGAAGATGAAAAGAATTAGGCTTGATTCGCTCCCAAGGAGGGGAAGTATGCTTATCCTCTCTTATGTTATTGTTTTCCGAAAAACTGCTTTTTCTTTTTTTCCTCTCCTCCCTCCCACTTTTTTCAGGTTTAGAATTTTATTTCGTGTTAGAATTTTATACGCCTTGTTATTTCGCATTATTTTCTCTTTTTAAGAACATAATTTTTAGTGAATTTTCACTTTATTTATTTATTCATTCTTTTTACGAAAGCCAAGCTGCTGGTGCTTTTCAGTCTGGTGATTAGGGTCGTTATTTTCTCCCAGGCTCTATTAACTGTTTCAACGCGGAGTTTAACCCCTTCTTCAGGTTTGTTTTAAAATTCAATTCGTTTAATATGTTTTTACTCTTTTTTTTTTATCAAGAGTGTGAATAATAAGGAAGCGAAATTGTTTGTAAAAATTTAATTTAGCGAATTTTCCAGGGAGTAAATGTTTGATTAAAATACAAACTGTAATGAATATATTTTTTAAGTTTTACATACTAACAATACTTTTTAATGCATAAAGTAAATTATTTTCTTTTTATTTTTTTACAAGGAAATAAAAAGTAACATTTGATAGTTGATGCATACAAAATGCTTCAAGTGACAAGATGTTTCGCATATAGCATCAGAACTAAAAAAAAAAAAAAAAGTCAACTAAAACTACCCAAAGCACTATCCTAAAAGAATCTTGAAAATAGAGATGCCATTGTGAAATTTATCATTTTACAATTATCGCAGGTGATAATTAAGAAATCCAGTGTTGCTGTATTAAAATATATCTGCATTTTTCAAAGACATGATTACTTAAGGCATTTTCTATATAAATGGCTTTCTGAAATTCAAAATCCGATTTTAATTGTAAAATTACTGTCTTGAAATGTTTCTTTTGCACTATAGACGAATCATTATTATTATTTTCTTACAAGGAAATTTTGCTTTTTATTTTTATCGAAAAAGAAGTGTCCATATTATATATTACATACCAGAACCTCTGGCAAACTGTGAATTAAAAACATACAGTTTTATTTAAAGCCCAACACTTTGCTTAGAGCACTGAACCTTCATTTTCTCCAATCAAAATCGCATTAAATAATGCGACTGAATAGTTTTCCTGGAAACTATTTCCAAACATTACAAAGAAAAATGCTGCTATCCCTACGCTGTAATTTCCGGATTTATTCCGGATCTTATATCGAGTATTTTGATCAATATTTTCTTCATAGATGTTTCGATCTATGCCAAGCCGGGTTTTCTTCACGCACGAGTTTGCGTTTATCCTATGCCACAATGCACACGCGAATGCGAAGTACGGAGGGTGTGGTAGAGACAACCAGACCAAGTTTAGAGCTGGAGCTTCGATAATTCAATACTGTGGTAAAAGGATTTCTGGTATACACATATACAGCAGACGCTGCGTTAGTTCTGTTTCTTAACCAGAAAATATCGCAAATGGCGAAGAATTATAAATAAAAAATGGATATTTCAGTTGCATTGTTTTCAGAAAAGGATTTGTTTGAAATTGTGTTCCTGTACAGGCTAATATATCGTTAAAATTTTCCGTCGTTCAAAAATTTATAAAGTGGGTAAAGATTTGTTTTAAACAATTCAAAATAACAGAGAAGGGGGGGGGGGGAAGACATGTTTACAAGGTAGTCAGAATTAATACACCATTATTCTGAGCTCACTATACATCGAATTACTCAGTGTAAAGGCTCCAGAATTGTTCGGCATGTCTTGAATAGTATGCTGAACAATTGTGAAACCCGTATTTCGAGTACAGGGACATAGCGAGAAAAAAATTTCGATGGGGGAGAGCAAAAGTTAAAAAAAGGTAGAATTTCTCGCAAAAATGCTGGATTTATTGAAATCCAATTAACGAAAATCCAAAATTTTGGCGGGGTGCCCAAGCCCCCTGAGCACTCCTCCTGGCTACATCCTTTTTTTTTATAAGTTTGATGTATAGACAGCTTGGAGAAGGGGTGTTTTAACTCTGACCACCTTGTATATATGTACTAAATTTACTGAACTTAATGAATTTGTCTCTGTATTAGACGTTCGAGACCAAATAAAACTCTCGAAACTGCTTTAACTAATATTTTAGCCTCTTGCTGGATTTGCCCGAACTCAGCTCGAGCTGGCGAAGCTCAATATCATGGTTTATCCCGAATATCGCTCGGAAAGTAGGAAAACTTTCGCTGTGTACGCAGTTTGGGCATAGCATAGGTTTCTACCGTCCGGGGTAGATGCCAAATATGCCGCCCCCGTCCACTTACACACAAATATGATTTTATTATAATGAAACTTGGCGCAACACCCCTCCACAGGGGCGTAGCCAGAAATTTTTCATGGGGGGAGGATTACGACTACTACAACTCATATATATGTATACGTGTGCGTGATAATGTAGTGAAGAATATACATTTTGTATGTCAAAAATTTCTGATGGGGGGTTATGACCCCCCTAACTCCCCCCCCCCCTTGGCTACGCCCTGCCCCTGCAAATGTAAAAAAAGGCGCCCAATTTTACTTCCTCCTAAGAAAAGCTTTTCCAAATGGCATCCCTTCGAAGACGGCACCCCGACGTGATCCTTACCTAGCTTACCATATCAGGAGAGACCGCCCCTGTTTATAGACAAAAACTAAACCAGAATCCTCCTGATGTACAGCTGCGGAAAAAAAAAAGGCCCACTTGTACATTTTTCGGCCGTCGTTCGTCGCACAGCAAAGTTACAGATACCAATCGTTTACGATTGACGCCCACTGTAATTTGCTATGCATAAAAATTGCATAAGGGGCCATCTACATATTAAAATTCGCACCAACTTTTTTTTTCTCAATAGCAACCCCTAGATTTCACTTCATATTTCAAAAATGTAGCTCATTTTAACCCCGGACACCCATTTTCAATAAATTTGGACAGAAAATGAGTGAGTTATGAGCACCCAAAATCCCCCTCCCCCTATGTTAAACTATTTTTTCATACTTCAATTCATATCTCATATAATATTGGTAGTAAGAAGCTGATTTTTATTCGTACTATTAGAACTAAACGACCCAAACATAATTTAATGTTATTATGATTTTTAATAAATCATTATGAATTATGAATTATTAAATTAATATTAAAAAAAATTATGAATAGCGACCTAGCCAAATTTCGATGGAAATAGATGCAGAAATTAATATTACATGGCTGTGCAAAATTTCAAATCTTTACGTTCAGTAAATTAATTTATATTAAATAAAATGTGTTATTTTCACGAGTTAAGGGACCATATATAAATTTATTAAGTGAAAATTTTTTGAAAATTGCATAAAATAAATGTAAATTAGATTTATTTTGTGCAAAAACACAGTAAAAGATACCAGTATTAAAAATATCAAATTTTGAAGCAAATAAATTAGAGGTTTTTACAGTTTGTTGGGGATTCTATAAAGCGTGTATTGTTGCGTCCGCTACTATATTCCCCCAAATAAAATATTTCCAGCTATAGAATTAGGTGCAGTAGATGTATGTTTTCTAATACAACGTCCTATTTCTGAAAAACTAACATCCTCAACTTTCCAGGCATGAATGTCAGCTTTTTTAATATCGGAAACATTAGGTCTTTGGAATTCCCCATACTTTATCAAACATTCAAAATAACGTTTTTCTGTAAAAAAATTTCATCTAACTATAAATTAAAATACCGCCAAAAGTCTTAAGAATACTGCACATTGCACGCGATAGTATTAAATGAAGAAAGTGAAATAACAAACACAGTGATAATATTGGGTCGGCAAAAAAGTAATTGCGTTTTTTACATGAAATTCAAACAAATAAATTTTCAATCATGAAACCATTCTTTAAGTTCGACCATAGCTGAGTCGAGCAATATTCATGCTTGTAGTCAGAAGAGCAGGGAGCAGCCTCTAACTCCTGCCAACATTTCAGCTGTCTAAGAGAAACATCAAGGGAAACACTGAATAACAATTTCAAAATTACAAAGCTTTTCAAAATCCTTAGCAGTCATTTTGCATTTTCCCCTTAAATCATGTGTACGAACCAAGGAAGTTATGAACTCACGGGTCATTTGGACCACAGACTAAATATTCTATTCTACCCTCGATATTCTCAATACAAAAAACTTTAAGAGAGATGGGAACAATATTTTCCTTGAAAATAATATTAATTTCTTTTAATTCTCGCGAGCGAAATAAATGAAAGGCGAAAAGTTCGGAACCTACAAATAGCGTTTTTCAATTTGCAGAAAGTCCCTTAAAAACGCGCAAAAATGAATTCGCAATATCTCCGGAAATTATCGTAGAAAATTGGTGAAAATTTATATTTAGGGTAATTTGAAGGTTTTCTTTCGTTTAATAAAGTCAAAATATGGGGTTGCCATTGAGAAAAACGAAGTTGATGCAGAATTAAATATGAAGACGGCCCCTTATGCAAATTAAATTAATAGTAAATTAAAGTACGCGTTATTTGCAAACGAATGGTATATATAACTTTGCTATACGACGAACGATGGCGAAATAAAGAGCAAGTGGGCCTTTTTTTTCCGCAGCTGTACATCCAGCGCGGATTTAAGAATAAAATGACAAGACATCTAACAGGCGAAGATAATTTTAGAATAGAAACGAAGCTCCAAGATAAAATGATTAAAAAAACAGGTAAGAGGTAGTATAAGGTTTGAAAGCCGAAAGAAGGAATTTATGGTAATTTAAACGAAAAATGGAATAGTTATTTAAAAAATTGCTTGGATTTCTGTCTGTCCGATATATATATGTAGCATTAAATGTCTACGGGAAGATTGTTGTGTACCATAGTAGGCCAGGCGACTCGGGACTCTAGCTTAGAGCTGTTATTGCGGCATCTTGGCCCGTCTTCGCTGGCCGGCAAACGCTGGAACGAGCAAATACTTGGGCCGCTATGGCCGTCGGTGCAAGAATGAGTCGAACTGCGATTACATTATTTTATAGGGCGATTCGATACATCTTTCCTAGACAGTTGCAATCACGCGAAAAAATCGCTGCCCCGCTGCATCAGCCCCTTTTATTAACTTTTGAGATCGTGTCACATGACCCATGCACGTTGCAATTATTGGCAGATCCCAAAATCTGAGCAGCGGTTTTTCAAGGTTTGTTATGACTTTTAAGATGCCAGATTGACTGCGCGTGGGGACCGTCGACAAAATTACAAAGGAATTGCAAGGGACCGTGCAGTAATTGCAGTTTTTGAAAGCGAATTCCTTTGTTTCAACTGAATTAAAACTACACAGTTCAGAAATTTGGGATTTTAGCAGGCTTTTGAATTATTATTTTATACATATATATATGTATATATATTTTAGCATATATTAGAAAAATGCCACCCAGGCTAGCCATTGTTTTTGTTGAATTAATGCATTAAATGCAATGTCTCATTAGAGGGAGCAAATGTGTTATAACGGCTTTATAAGTACAAGCCGTTATAACACATTTCCTTGGCAAAACCTCAGGCTGTGAGTGAGAAACCTATCGTTTCGGTGTTGTGTAATTCTCCCTCTGATGAGACATTACATTTTATGCATTAATTCTACAAAAACAATGACTAGCCTGGGGGACATTTTTCTAATATATGCTAAAATATTATACACATGTTTTCCATTAAGCAGCTTCCATAAGCGCTATGTAGCGTGTGTAATTACTGTATTTTTAATTACTTTTGTATAATATTTAATTATATGCATATACATACATACATACACACACAGTATATATATATATATATATATATAATAATATATATATATATATATTAGGGATCGACCGATACCACATTTTCGCCGATGACCGATACCGATACTTTACCTATAAATTCATTTTCAGAAATAGCCGATACCGATACTTTTAAGTTGTGGTATCGGCCGATACCGATACTTAACCGATACCGATACTTTACGTAATTTAATGTCACTTAAACCTACATCTGTATTCTGAGCAGTTTTTTTTAACGAGAGTGTAGTTCTCGTTAAAATGAATAACAGCATGATGAAATTTGATGCAAGTAGAAAGCATTAAAAAGAAAAAGTAGTGGATACATTGAAGTGTGGAATTACAGTAGTTCTAGTCTTTCTTTTCTATTCAATCAAGCCGATGAATGGCCGAATTTATAAAAAGCTGAGCACTGGGAAGCGTCTTAGTGTGCAGGTTCGGAATTCTTTCTCCTCGTGTAGCTGTCAATCTAGTGGTCTAGAATTTTGGGCGATTTTCTCCAGATGTTACGTGAATATGCGTTAGACTCCCTTAAAAAGTCCTCCGCCCAAGCCCCCCCCTATAGGTAGATGCCCCTCATTTAGGCTTAACAGAACGCAAACACGGGGGACGGGGAGTTAAAGGGATATATTAATAAGAGAATCCATTTCCAGTGCCGACTGGTGCAAATATTTAAATCAATTTTTCTCAACCTCTATTTTGTCGCCTAATTGTTGCTATGAGCCAGATGAAAGGTTTCCATATTAGACCCAAAACAGCTTCCTGCTTGCGCTTACTATATATGTCTTCGTTCTTGGTTAATGCCTCGATTTTGTGCTTACAAAAGTAAAAACATCAAACTTATTCAACTTCAAAGCTTGCAAGTTTTATTTAGATTTTCCTTAATTATAATTCTTTCACAAATGAAAATAGCTTTGAGATTACTTAAACTGCATTAAATTGTGATAATGTATATAAACTGTACAATATTATGTAAGTACATATGTATTTAGACATTGTTCATTAAATTCGTATGTAAATACTTCCCTTAAAATGCATAATAAGTTCACATTAATTAATGGTCTTATTTATCTAGTCCAATTATTTAAAAACTAAGTGAATTATTAAATTTTTTAGCAAGATTTCTTTTTAATATGAACTCATGTGATCATTTTTAAGTTCGTTTTGAAAATCCGAATATTTTGATTCTCCGGACAGGGTTAAGCCACAATTAATCCGTATAATCCATGTATTTGATCTTTTCCGTACGAAGAACAGGTACACACCGATTATTAATGTGTTTTCCTTATATATAAACCAAATACTATTCACAAGAAATATGTTTTTTACCCCAAAATTTGAAATAAACTAAATAATACTAGTTATACTAATACAGCTTCAACTTTTTAAATTAACAATATAAATAATTAGTAGATATTGATAATTATTACACTTCTCAAAACAGAATGATACACAAATCCTACGTTCACTCATTAATCTGATAGATTATAAAATCATTAAATGTTTGATAATTCGTACTTTTGATAGTGTGTAATGGTTTAAAAATGAATCATTTTTTTAATTTCTGGACCAACATAATTAAAGTTCACGGGAGTCGCCAGTTTTCAAGTCACTGCCAAAAAGTTAACTTCTTTGCGACACAAAAAAGGAATAAATTGTTTTTACAAATAGGTTTCGTTTATAATTTTAATATCATTAATTTTGTCATTGAAACAGCTACAATATGAAGAAAAATATTTTTGCTCGTTTTCAAGCTACGCCTTGGAGGGTCTAAATAAAAGATGCTTAAAAATGACGAGATTAAATGAAGGTTAAAGAAAATCCAAAATGATAAACTAAATTCAATTTTCAAGTCTTAAAATAAAATTGCTACTTAAAGTATCCATATTTAATGAAATTGATCTTCAGTGTTTTTGTTTTTATGATCATTGTTAACATGTTTTTCTGTGATTGATATGAACAAATTTTATCTGTTTTAATTCTGAGCTCTGAGCAGGGGCGGCGTGGCACGGTAAGCAAGGTCTGGGTGCCATCGTCGAAAGGGGGGCCATTTCGAACTAAAACTGAGAAAATCTTGATCTAGCGCAGTGGTTCCCAAACTTTTTGTCCTTCTCTTCAAAAAATCTTCAACTAGATTTTTTTTCACGACCCACTACTACATAACGATATCCAATATAGGCTATATAAAATAGTATAGTTTACTAAGCATATAAAATACTAAAGTTTAATTTTTCTCACCCTTTTCGACCCACCGAAATTGATCCCGTGCCCAACAATGGGTCGCGGCCCATAGTTTGGGAACCACTGATCTAGAGCACAAAAGCGGCGACTTTTTTTACGTTTGCAGAGGGGCACCATGTGTGTGTGTGTGTGGGGGGGGGGGGGTATGTCCGACAAACGTCATTCGGTTCAAACCCTACCTCCGTTTGCATGCACAGAAATACGATTCACTTCCGATAGCAGAATGCTACTTTCTGTTTCAAATACTTCCGGCTAACTAATGGTAAAATGTCTGTATCTGAAGTTCTCTAAGCTAAATAGAAACAAATTCCTCAAACGTATTTCGTAGGCTGAAATATTACACTTTAACACACATATAGGCAACCGCCGGCCTGCGGCCCGGATGTGGCTTTTGATCCGGCCCACGGAACACTTGAAAACTCCGTATAAACCATTCAATATCCCATATAAATCCCAATTATACGCCCCGCCACTTCGCTAAAATCCGCAAGTTTAGCCCGCGACTTCGCAACATCCTAAAGTTTAGTCCACAACTTTTCAAAGGTTGCCCATACCTGCTTTAACACTTTAACGGTCATCATCCCCTGAAATATCAAACGATGTCAAGGACCGTCTCCCCATCAATTTTGATATCTATATCATACCCATTGATAGATTGGGGGCCCCCAATCTATGAAATTTGTTATAATTTTCATAAAATTTTGATATAAAAAAGAATACTACAGAAAAAACATTTTAAATTGGAGGCCCTTTCAAGTCAGGGGCTCTGGGCAAAGTCCCGATTCGCCCGTATAATAATAAGGCCCTGCGCTTCACGACCAAAACCATATCAAACTTTAATGCTTCAACCTTTTAAAACCATTAAAAAGAGTTTTCCAAATGGAAGAAAATGTGCCTCACTCTATTTTCAGCGGACTTTCAAAAGTGAATATTTTGTTGAAAATTTAAAATCGCAGAATGCAAAACAATGTAAAATAACGGAATTTTGAAGTAAAATAAACGTAAGTTGCATTATATTGTATTCTCTAAATTCGTGGATTGTCTTTACTTTTGAACATTTCATTTATACAATGAAAAGTAAGAAACCGTAAGTTTAGCAAATTTATAATAAATACCAATTTTTTTTTAATTGAAAGTAATAATTTAATACTTTTAAACATCGAATTAACTAAAAAATTTGTAATATTTGCTGAAATAACTGCAAAAATCTCTAATCTCTGAACAACGAAATTTTCTTTATAGCGAATTTTTAACTGGAACCGAACGAGTTCGTTATAGGGAGATTCAATTGTATGTATATATATATATATATGAATGAACTCTTTTTCGAGTCCACACAATGAGAAAATAAACGTTTATAAAACTGAAGTAAAATCATAGCCTACCTCTCGACATTTGTTTTTTGCAATCCTTGCAGATAGCGTGTTAAGTGTTGGGCACCAATTCAAAATAATTTAGAAGGATAGACGATTGTCCTGTTAAACTGTCATATAACGATTCTTCGTCCATAATTTTGACCACACTTGGTGAAACGACATATATTTAGCGATGGTTAGAATTAAAAAAAAAAAAAAACACAGTTAGAAAACACTCGCGCAAACAGATGTGCCAATGAAACGACGCCTCTCATCTCATTACCAAAATAAAGATTCTAGAATGCGCCTGCGTGGTTTCTTCTGAAAAGCGAAGTATCGGTTGAAAAGTATCGGTGAAAATGGATGAAAGCAACAGAAACCGATACTTTCCCGATACTTTTAGAATCGAAAGAACCGATACCGATACCTAAAAAAATAGGAGGTATCGGCGCCGATACTATCGGTCGATCCCTAATATATATATATATATATATATATATATATAAATGGTGTCATTTTAATTTCTTTAAAATAACTCAACGATAGGGATTTTGCCACCCGGGCTGGGCGCCGCCCCCTCTCCTGTCCTACGCAAGTCTTGAATTATTTTGTAAGTGCTTTTATTTATTTTCGTACCCGCTACATGGCAGCAATTATATACAGTTTTGCTTTAGGAAATGTTATATGCGAACGGTTTTATTATGTTTAAAAAAAAAAAAAACGTATATCCATTAAAATAACCTTAAAAAATTGATGCATCTGCGAGGGTTGTTCGTTAAGTAAGTTTCAAAACAAAAATTAAAAGAGACAAAACATTATTATGTGAAGAAATTTATTGCTAAAGATACAGCAATATTTCAGCTCACTGGTGTAGCCAGAAATTTTTCAGGCGGGGAAGGCGGGTTACGACTACTGCAACTCATATAATACGTTTGCGAGTGTGTGATGAGTGAGTGAAGAATATACTTTCGTATGACAAACGATTATTCATGGGGGTTATGATTCCCTAACTACGCCACCCCGTGGCTCCGCCACTGTTTCAGCTGTTTCTCAACATAAGAATAAGCTGAACTGTTGTAAATACTTGTCATACACAGTAAAAAAATTCAGAAACGTTACATACTTATAGCGGAAAGGTTTCAGAAAGTATAGCGTAACCTACCGATGCTCTACTCGAACTCACAATTTCGGAAACATAACCCATATTTCGGGGTAAAGTATTTACGGGGGAAAGGAAATCTTTATTTGGGACTTCGCGCGCATGCGCCAAGTGCCAAGAGACAGAGGGATAAGAGTAAGCGCGTCTTCCGTAATAGCACAGATGGTCACAAAAGAGTCGCTGTGACGTCACAGAGGGTCACAATTGTCACAGGACTGTCACATTGTAACTTCTTGCACAGCCCGATTATGACCAACAGGGGCCCCGGGCATTGATGAATTTGGGGGTCCCCATCTATAAAATTTGTTTTCTTTTTCATAATATTTCGACATATAAAAGAATATTTCAGAACAACATTTGAATCTGGGGGCCCTGGGCAAAGTCCCGATTTGCCCATGCGATAATAAGGGTCTGGTAACTTGTGAGTGATGTAACTTCACTGCGTGGTCACTGTGAAGTTTATTTGTGACCAGTCACCAGGTGACGTCGCCGGATGAATACTTAAATTAAACAGCATATTATCTCCTGAAAATAATTTGTGTGGAAGAAAAAAGATTTAAGATTTTTAATTTATATTTATTATTTATGGTACTTTCTCTCCATTTCAAAATACTTCAAAAAAATTTTAAGTTTCCAAAACAAGCCGTACCACAACAGCAGTCAGTTTACTTTTAAAGCAAATTCCGGCAAGACAGTCACAGCATCACGGTAACGTGCTGTATTATGGGCCCGTCTGTCTTCGGTTCGGTTCTGGTCGCTGCTCCTGCGCGCTCCATCCGTTAGTTTGGTGCTGCCATCTAGTTGATGTTACTTGAAATGCTTCATCTAGTGCATGTTACTTTTTCTGAAAAACTCAGAAAGGTTACTCGTTAATTCGGAAACCTTTCCGAAATACACGGAAAGGTTACTCAATATTTTACCAAAATATACAGAAACGTTACCCATCGTTTCAGAAACCTTACCTAAAATGCAGGAAAATAGGTAAATATGTTTCCGACATATGCAGAAACGTTTCTAAATACTTTACCCGCATGGTTCGGAAACGTTTCTGCAATTTTAAACTACAAGAGCTGCCCCATTTTTTGGGGTCGCGTTTCCGAATTTTTTTTACCGTGTACCTTGGGATACGTTTTTGTAGTCTAGTATCATAGAAGACTGCCGCCTGAGAAAGGAGACAAAGTGTCACGGTTGTTTGCAGTCTTCCTCAATGAAACGTGTTGCCCGACAAGAATTTCTTCAGGTGGAAGTCACTGGAAGCATCACCCACCGATCTTGCTTTGGCGGGAGCCAAAAGGCGGGGTGGGGGGCACAATATAGACTTGTTTCAGCTCAGCTTAGCGACATCAATATTTTGGTGGCACATGCAATTTTAACGGAAAACGTTAAAAGCGTACTGGAGTAAAATTTTATCTTTAAAATAGCCCTGCTATACGCTCGAAATTATGTAAACGTATGCAAAACTAAAAGCTGCATCGAATCTGTCACGATCAGACATTCCAGTTCGATAACTTTAAACGTTTCTTCCACGAGAATGCTCAGGCATGTGAAAGTTTAGTCATCCCGTTATGATGGAATGACAAATCGGAGGGAATCCGGCTATGCGAAAGAAATTTCGAAGTGGAGGATTTCATGCTCTCCGTTTAAGAAAAAGAAACTCTCGATTTCTTTGTGGCTTAACGAATCCCCTATAGCAAAACTTGAAACAAAAACAAAATCTAAAGTCATGTTTGTAGATGATCAAGAAGTTATACTTCTTATTCAGAGAAAATTTGCTGAGCGTACTCAGTGCTCACAGGTTATAAGGAATCTCGGTTATTCCGTACTCTCAATTACGAAGTAACCCAGGAAATATGTCCCGATAAAAGTCCTATATAATGTATGATGTTATTCAGCTCCGATTATTATGTAAAAATATACTTACTTCGGTTATAACGTACATTTTTTGCCAGAACAGAAGGCAAAATTGTTATCCCTTCCTTAAAAATTTTAGCCAAGTCTCCTTACAATGATTTAGAATATTTCAGATTAACGATTGTAGTTTTCTTGCAGTCCAAATTCATTCATAATGAAATTCCACTTTAAAAGAGTTTTTCAAAATAACGAATTTGAAAATGGAAGTTATGTACTGTATGATAGTAATGTACTATAATACTTATGAATAATTACTTAATTAAACGTTTCAAATAATGAATACGTACAATAAATTGATTGAACGTTCTATGGATCGCCATAAAAGACGTCCTGGAGTTTATAAGAAACAGCGTTTGCTTCCCTCCTCCCTTTCAAAAATGGAAGTACCAGTAGGAAGTTTAATTTTTCATTAGGCAACCATGAGATGAGGACTTGCAAACTTCCTAAAAATTACGGAAATTTCTCTTCATGCAAAAGACTTTTGTAGAAAGGAATAGATTAGTCCCCTATAGAAAATTCCACTGCAAGTCACTTGCATTTATTGGTGTAAGATACCTTCCAGAAAACAAAGGCCGTGTCGCAATTTAAATCAGTTTCTCTCCCCAATTTAATAATTCCATCAAATTGAACTGAAATAATTATTCTTCTATTATTTCAAAATATTGAAAATGTGCCATATTTATTCAAATTGTGCTTTACATCATTTACTTTCACACAGTTTTTCATAATTTTATTTTTCTTCAACAAATATAGGTCTTAGGGTAAGAGCCTGTGGATCCCAGGCAGGGAACTACTGATTTAGACTCATTAAACTCAAGCAAAATAGAATGAGCTCCAAAACTTGCAGTGCTGTCCGGTGATGACGAGAACACACAAAGCGTATAACTCCCCCCCTTTTTGGGGGCGTCACATGGTCTATCACGTGACCCCTTTCTACCCCTGGCTCGTGGAGTTTTCTTCATCACCCCCCTTCCAACCCCTGAAGCCGGATCTCTGTGCGCCCAATTTCCTGTGGAAGAAAAGACCTTGAGTCATTAGAGCCCGGAAAGGTTGGAAAGAATTTTTCAATTCCGAAAGGCAGGGGGTTTGGCTGACACACATCGTGCCATGGAGAGAGAGCTCTGAGTCACCGTGCTCATTTCTTTCTTTCTTTCCTTTTTTTTTTTTTTTTTTTTCCTATTGTACTTTTTTTTTTTTGTAAATAAATTATCTTTATAATTGTGAAGAAAAAAGAGTTGAGAGGATGCTAAAACTAGAGTTTTATTTATTCATTTCGTTCCCCTTAGTTTCTGTCTCTGACTGAAAGAGGAATATCTTAAGAAATTTTCTTTGTATGTGTGCATTTGAAGGGGGGATAAATAAGCAGCGACTGATTTATTTATTCTTTTATTAAAAATAAACTGCTTTAAAAAAATGAAGAGAACTCAAGATTTGTGTTTATGTCGAAAAAGTACTGTGTGTGACAGACAAAGGAATTGAAATGAAATAAATGCATTTTGGCAATGAAACAACTCAGCTGGAAGTTTTCTGTTTCCATCTTCCCTCATCTTCCTCGCTTAGACATCAAACACTTTTGAAAATTGTAAAATATGATTTTTTCTCCCTTCCCACTTTTTTTTTTTCCCTTAAAAAATTCTTCTATCACAATGTTTTAACTAAATAATGATAAAAAATGCTCTACGAAATTTTTAAACTGTGTAGGAACCGCAGAGCAATCAGACAATTAGCTAAACGCTTAATTCAGATGTTTTTTTATTTAATCAGTAATTTATGAAGTTCAAATAGCAATTTAAATTTCATAAATCATTGTTTAAGTAAAATAAAGCTGAATTAAGTGCCGGAATCAGTCTCAGCCTTGCCGAGCTGATTGGTTAGAAAAACACGATATGAAAAATCTAAAAGTGAATTTTGGAGGCTTGTCTTTGGTGGTGACCAAATAACCAGGATTACGCAATGCCACATTATGTTCAGATAAGCATTAGTTTTGTAGTCAAAAAGATCCAGCATTAAGTGTTTTTCTTTTAATATATATATGATCTTTTTGCGAGAAAGTTTGTTTTACGATATAAATGAAAGAATTTAAGAAATACAGTCCTATTTTTAGGACTACAGCCAATTCAAGAATAGGATTTAATAAATAAATATCTTTTAAAATGTAGTATGAATGAATGAAAATCTAATCGTTCCTACGATCATTCAGCTTTATATTCGGGTTTGACACTATTTTTTTAAAGTATGACGACAAATTTTTTTTAAATGACATCGTTTAAAAAATGAACAAAAATTCTCGCCCAAGGATTGGAAATCGAGGCAAACTTGTCCCAGTTTCAAATCCTCCGGAGTCATCCTCGCTCCTCAGAAGTGAAATTTAGATCCTTTTTTTTTTTTTTTTTTTTTTTTTTTTTAAATCCTGTAACTTTTTTTAAATACCGCTTCACGTCAAAGGGTGGGATTATGATTAGACAAACTTGATATCAATGATTATGTAAAACTAATATAGTAGTAATAATAAACATGTTTAAGTTTATCAAAAAAATAATAATAAAGCTTTCAAACACAAAGTGCTCATAACTTCATATTTCGTTGCACCGCGCCAGCAAAAATTGAAATAAATTATTTTTAAAAAATGCAACATTTGAAAGTATTATTTTTATAGGCATGGGAATACTAATAAAGCGGAAAAAAATATCATTAGATTAGTAAACGGTGGTTTAAACAAAAACTAGACGTTATAGAATTATTTCGACTAGGAAAATAAAAATAAATTTCAGTGAAGATTGTACAAAATTGAGCAAAATCCTTTTAACCAATGAAATTATTAGTCTCAGCCTTGCCGAGCTGATTGGCTAGAAAAACACGATATGAAAAATCTAAAAGTGAATTTTGGAGGCTTGTCTTTGGTGGAGACCAAATAACCAGGATTACGCAATGCCCCATTATAATAATAATAAAAAAAACCGCTTATTCAGGCAAAAAGAATAAATAAATAAAATAAGTGTCCAGCTACAAAAGGAAAATAAGTGATACCTAGAAAAACTCATACGCACGTTTCACAGAATTCCTAACGTGAAAATAATTATAGTCTCAAGCTAACCATAGCTCTCTGACGACTACAATACCCCAATTTTATATCACTACCACGTGATCTTCGCAAATATCAAAACACATTGTCTGACTGTGAAAAAATAAAAGAAATATATATATATATAAAAGAATAAAACATTTTACTGTGAGTTGGAGCCACGCATGAAAAGTCAAAGCAACGTAATTCATGGTTCATTCTCTACTATGCAATTTATTTTTATTTATTTATTTTTTTTTTCTTAGGGGGTGTCGGTGCAAGAGCTAATTTGCCAGAGAACTTCCCACCCCTCGTATTGTGGAGCCGAATCAGAAGCAGTCCTGGCTGCAGCAAGCACAGCGAAATCCCGATCCCACTGACCATGAAGACTTGCCCTTGGGACGTTGTTATTCGAGACGGGACCTTTTTTGCTGCGTTTCGCGTAATGACAGACAAGAGAGAGAACTGAAATTACTACCTTCGACCGAGATCTCCAGTGGAAAAAAAAAGGAATCCCGAACTAAGAATCATTTTCCAAGGTCTAGCCTAATGATTACTATTGAAAAGGGAAAGAAAGCGGTCAGCCCATTCCTGGGGATGTTGCAGGCTTCGGCGAATATAGAAAAGATCAGAAAGGAAAAAGAAAGAAAGAACGAAAAAAAAAAAAAAAAAAAAAATACGAGTTCATTAGTACAAGGATCCTGGACGCGAAAAATACTATGTGTTGCCTATTCTAACCTACAAAGCCAGATAAGAAAAAAAAAATTTCAAGTGTAGAGACGTTATGTTGAAATTGCCAAACCAATTTCAATCGTGCAAATATAAATTAATGCTGCTGAAACTAGATAATGAATAAAATAACAATAGATAATACAGAGGCGTAAAAATCTGAAAACTAAATACCTGCATAAAAACAAAAATTGGGGGGAGGGGGGGAGACACACACCTAATTCAGAAATTCCAAATTTTTATTATGTACTGTGTAGCTAATACATCTTCTTCTTCATCAATATAATATACTACAATATAACAAACATGCATTAAGGATATAACAATACAAAAATGAAGTTTACTTGTTCGTATGTTTTTTGTTTTTGCTTAAATTGAATGAAGTCAGTAATTGAATTTGATTTTTTAGATGTTCAATATTTTAAAGCTGTCCTTTTAGGAAATCGTGAACTTTATAACAGCTTTTCAAGGAAATAAACTGCTCCAGAAAAATGCCAAATATGTGGGATTTTGCAATACTTACCTATTCGGATAACTTTTCGGCCCATTTCTGAAGGCAATTTTTGTACTTAAGAATTTTTTCTTAAGTACGGCAATAGGTGCATGAGGCAACCTATTGCCGTACAATTGCCGTCGCAGAGGCAACCTATATGCATGAGGCATATAGGTTGGCTTAATAATAGCTTATAGTGCAGTTGCTGAAAGAGCATAATTAAGTTTTAAGTTTTAAATCATTAATAGTTTGTTTTTGAAACTGTTCAGAAATCCTGTGACGCCTATCGGTTTTCAAAAAGAACGCCCTTAAATGCCCTAGATATGCCCGTATGGTATGGAATCATTATACCATGTAAAATTTTTTGTAAACAGAATCTTCAGGGATCGAAACATCTTTATAATGCATACTTTTGCAGGAGAAACGGTGGGACAGAATGTTTCGACCAACAGCAAACAGCACAACTACTAAGCTTGCGTGACCATGACTAAGCCACATGTAATGCATTTCAGTAACCATATCACATTTTGATGATAAAAATTTTACATGGAATTCAAACTTTTGCGGTTAACTTCAATGAATTGGGCTTATTCAAGATAACTGCAGTGGATATTTTTAACACTGGTTGGAATTAATACAATGTAAAAACAATAACAGCAGCTGCGCTAGACGTAACGCAATTGGTTGTCACTCAAATAATTTGCCTGCTATGCTACTCGCAGATACTCTATTTAACAGACCAGAAATTGGAGGACTTTTGAACTTATGAACAGCTTTGAAAAAAGCCAAACTAATGATGCGAAACACCCGAAAAAAATAATAATGGTTCTTCACCCAATGCACTATGGACTGATACTAATGGTAAAGCTGTATATGCCTTATGTAACTTTCAGAAAGAATTCCTAAGGACGAAAATTGCATTCAAAAATGGACCGAAGAGTTATTCGTTTAGAGAAATATTGCGAAATTCCGTATGTTATCATCTATTCCTGAGTATTTTGTAACTTCTATAGGCTCATTGTTCGTCTCAGTTCACAGATCTACTTGTAAAGAAATATTCTCTACATTTTTTTCGAGTCTCTATAGGACAATTAAATTTTTTTAAATGCTGTTCAAAAGTCGCATGATTTTCAAGTAGAACAGCCTTAAAGTAAGTCGTTTTAAAGTAGGTTTTATTGCAGTAACAAAAGTCCATTTAGAAGCATTACTTTTTTTTTGTTTTTTTGTTCTAGAATAGTATTTAAGACCACAGTTGATGATATTTAAAGATCTGTAAAGTGAAGATTCCACAAAATTTCCTTTCATCAGCTTTTATTGATAAATTTTTCTAAGACGACGTCTAGATTACAGATCAAATTTTGGAAATACATATCTTTCTGTCTGAGTAAATTATACAGATTACAACCATTCCATACGCATCTGGACTAAATGAAAAAAAAAACTAAATTAGCTCCAAGGGAATTAAAATTGGGACAAGTTTGTCCCGATTTTAAATCTCTCGGAGATAATTCAATTCTTTGGGAGCTAATTTAGATCTTTCGGAGCGAATTTGGTCCTTTTTTTTCTTTTAAGCATGAAGAGAATATAACTTTCTCCCACTGGAAATAATTAAAACTAAAAAATAATCACTTAAAAATAAATAAATAAATAAATTAAATTAAATATGTTTTTTAAATAAAGTCATTTTGTTGAGTTTTTACATTTTGGAACCCCTTAACCCAAGGTCCGAAAGATGCTTAATGGTCATTAAGAGCTACTGATATTTCATATTATGTAAAACAGTGTTTCCCAACCACTCATCAGCAGACCGATGCCGGTCCACGAGACGACATTACTGGTATGCGTATATTATATTTATTAAAAAATAATCAGTAACAAATGTCACTAACTAAAAATTATGTTCGTAAAATACTTGGTTTGAACAATAAATTACATCCGTGTATTACACTTTTTACTGACACAGGTCCAAGAATTATTTTTTTCGATTTTTGCCGGTCCACAAAGGCTTAAAGGTTGGAAAACTCTGATCTAAAAAACGAACCATATAAAAATGTACTATGTGAAATGCTTTAAATGTTGCAATTTTTTTAAATAAATTATTTCAATGTTTCTACTTTTTGCTGATGCAATGCAACAGAATATGAAGTTATATAAACAAGTGTTTGAAAGCTTTATTATTACTATTATTAATAAACTTAAACGTGCTTATTATTAATACTATATAAGTTCTGCATAATCTTTGATATCAATAACGGGGGTTATTTAAATTTTTAATTATATTTAAAGAACTGATTCTAAACTATATTTTGATTTAACCATTCTAAAATTGCAAGTTGTAAATAAAGATATTGAAAATTAAGAAGCTCAAGGAGAAAAAAGAAACAGGAAATTACAACCAAAATATTATTGAAGTGATTTACATCGAATAATCGTGGTAGTGTTATGCTTTTAATACCGTGTTTACTCGCGTAACAGTCTCACTCTTTTTTTTTTTTTTTTCATTGTGAAAGTCTAGGTGCGATTATTATGCGGGAATGTCTATTACATGATACTGTACACTCTAATGCTAAAACATTACTGCTATAAAAAAATAATAATAAATAATAATAATAATAAAATAATAATAAACATTATATAATAAAACAAGTGTCTTACCAAATGTTTTTAGCTGTGTATTAAATAGTCTGTCTTATTGTCAGTTACACACAAAATAAAGGCATTCTTTTTTTATGGGAATATTTTTATAGACATAAAATTTACGAATCTGTTAAAATTTTGACGAAAATTTCTAATAGCATAATAGAACATAATTCGTATTAAATCACTTTGACTGAAGGTATATTAGTTGAGTTGTAGTTCTAGAAAGAATACAGATTATATTTTTTTATTTTCTAGATGAAAGTGAAATATACGACTGCGACTTTTATGCGAGGAATATATTTTGACGATTTTTTTTTTCTTCAAAACGGCGGTGCGACTATTACGCGAGTGAAAGCGGTATTTGGTCACGCTATTCGAAGTACTAACTTCTTATATGTGACGTTTTTTCATTTTTATTTATTTATTTAATTACTAGCTGCGTGCCCGTTCTCCGCACGGTAGGGAACAAAACTTTATCTTACATGTATAGTTCGAACTGATTCCAGTGATTTGGAATCTAAAAATAAGCAAAATGATTTGACACTTGGCGTAAAGTTACTCATTAGTTATTTGTAAAGGTAGTATAAGTACTGACCTGAGACCATTGTTAATATTATGACACAAAAAAATTTGTCGGCGTCATTCGCGATTAGAAAAGAAAAGCGTGGCGGGTTGCAGTGAAAATTCCTAATTTTCAAAATGTCTCATTTCTATATCATACTCTTTTTTAGATTTAAGTTATGCCATTAATACCTTAGATACTACATGATGTGGAGAACCGTTTTATTTTATAGTTTAATAGTTGTGTACCCACTCTTTGCAAGGCAAGAAGAGAACATTTTCCTAAAATGTAATCATAACTACTTGTGACAAAACAGAATCTGCACGAAAAAATATAGTTCTATTACAGTCTTTTCTGTTGAAACTACCGCGGGATATATTAACGCGACGTAGAATTACTTAATGTTTAATTAGCTGTGATGTAATACGGCAGTTGAAAAATGAATAGAAGACTTAGTTTCACGAAATATTTATTATTGCGGTATATTGCGCTTTGTTCAATATTGCCTTAGAATATCTACTTACTATTACTTATACAATCTTTTACTGATACCAATACAATATATTTTCGTTTTGCAACCGTTAATGCTTAATTTAAAGAAACGGTTTAGATATTTGCCACGAATGTCGTCTTTTACTCTATGGTGATTCTTTACAATTTACGCATTAACATAAACGATAATTATTTCACATTATGGCTGCCACTAAATCAGCTCTCCATAAATTTTCACGCATAATTCTTGTCAGATTGGCGTATTTAGCACCAGGGCCCTATTATCACATGGGCAAATCGGGACTTTGCCTAGGGCCCCCGGCTCGAAATGGCCCCCAATTTCAAATGTTGTTCATTTTTTTAAAACAAAATTTTATGAAAAATAAAACAAATTTCATAGATGGGGGGGGGGCAAATTCTAAAATGCACGGTTCCCCCTTTTGGTCATAATCAGGTCCAGTTTAACACCGCAATATATTTCCTGCGATTCGAAAACGTGTCCCGTTTAAAATCTCAATTGAAAATAACGCTGGATAATTCACTGGTGAAAAAAAAACATTCAATTCTTTTTCTGTCAACGTAAAATAAAATATAGTGTTATTTCATGCGTGGCGTATGTTTTGCTTGTGAGTCCGTTATTCTGATTGAATTCGGAAAGGGGTTTTAAACTCATGACATCAAAATGACGCACATTTCACATGCGAAAACTCAGTTATTTTAAATTAATTTTATTTATTTTTTTCAACTGGCAATGTTAATCATTGTTACTATCTCCAAGACAACCAAACCGCAAGATATCATACCGAAATTTTTAAGCAGCTGCTATTGAAATGAAAATCCTTCTTTATTTAAAAATTTGTAAAAAAAATCTCCTAATTTATATTTTTCTCTGGTTTCTCTTAAAAGAGGGCGAAATATATGCTCCGTCATTTTACAAAATATAAAAAAGTTATGACGGATAGAATTCAAGATGCAGCAGTTTTAAAAATATTTTACGAAAGTCAGCGTCAAATTTAATTTTATTTGAAAAATTCCCCAAAATCTGCAAATTATGTTGCACAGTCCGAACAAACAGTTTTTAAAAGAAAATTTTCTCCTCTATTGATAATGTAAATATCGTTTTCTTGCGATTGTAATTACCGCCGTTATTACGTATTAAGCGAGAAAAATCGCTAAAAATCGGACAAAACATAAAACAAAACATTTTCTAAGTCGAAGATTAAATCTAAAATCGGAAAAACAAAAACAAAACATTTTCTAAGTCGAATTTTGAAAATCACTTCGAGGCATGTTAGGATCTGTCCTAGTGAAGCCGTATGCAAAATTCGGTAGGTTTGCGACCAACCGTCTCGGCGCATGCTCACGAATGTGCTGAAATCGGACATTTGAGTAGCTTTCTACCCTGAAAATTGCAAAAAATCGTTAAAAATTAGGGAGTGTCAGCGTCAAATTTAATTTTATTTGAAAAATTCCCCAAAATCTGCAAATTATGTTGCACAGTCCGAACAAACAGTTTTTAAAAGAAAAGTTTCTCCTCTATTGATAATGTAAATATCGTTTTCTTGCGATTGTAATTACCGCCGTTATTACGTATTAAGCGAGAAAAATCGCTAAAAATCGGACAAAACATAAAACAAAACATTTTCTAAGTCGAATTTTGAAAATCACTTCGAGGCATGTTAGGATCTGTCCTAGTGAAGCCGTATGCAAAATTCGGTAGGTTTGCGACCAACCGTCTCGGCTCATGCTCACGAATGTGCTGAAATCGGACATTTGAGTAGCTTTCTACCCTGAAAATTGCAAAAAATCGTTAAAAATTAGGGAACGGGTGGATTTCCAGAATTTTAAAGCAGCCTACGGCCTATTCTATGTCGTTTCACGTGTATGTGCAAAATTTCAAGCCGATCGGTCTGACCGTGTGGGAGGAGTTCCCGGACGAACAAACAAACAAACAAACAGACAAACTTTCACATTTATATAATAGATATTTTAGTACGTACTTTTTAAAATAAATCCAATAATAACGGCTGCCATTCTTTTTCTTTCTTTAAATATATATTGGCTCCACTTAAACTAAGTTTGGCGGTTCCAACACATGTTATTTAATTCATGCATAGGGAAAACCAAAAGCTCTGTACGTTTTGCTGAAGACTGCTTTAAACTAAATTCCATTTTTCAGATTTTCCCTGTGTCATTTTATATTGAAAGTGCATATTTGGGTGGGTATTAGTTGCAATATTTTTTTTTTTTGGCCAATTTTTCATGGTGAAAGTCTAGATGCGACTATTACGCAGGGGAAATCTACTACATAATATTGTAACTGTAAAGCTATTTTTATCTGCTTCAAAACGGGTGTGCGACTATTGTGCGAGGGCGACTATTACGTGAGTAAACACGATATATATAATAGAAAATAAATTACTATAAAAGGCAATTGAAGGTCTATTCTGTAGTCAAGTCCTGGATAAGGAAAAAGGCTTTATAAGTTGCATAAAATAATCCTGCAAGTGAAAGACTTTTAATAGCATTACGATTTCGTTATTTGAAAAAGCTTCACAAACTGTGCTGGTAGTCCAAAGTTTCTAAATTTCTTAATAAAGGCTTGATCTATAAATTTCGGTGTATAATTGTATCGTTTTCAGTGAATTTTTTAAAACTTTTTATCTATCCCAAGCTCTGAAACACATTAAAAAAATTATAACAATAACTTACATACTCTCGTGATTAAAAAAAAAAATCTGGAGTGACTCCACTCGACTTTCCGAACACTTACGATTAAGATCATTACCAAGCATTTAAATAAATTTTAATCGATGAATCATTCAAATATATATACCAAATTTAAGCTCAATGGAATGTACCGTTTAAACGCTAGCACACTTTCAAGAATTTCTCCCCATAGGCCATAATGTAAAAGAAATCTTTGTCGTAGCCCTGTAGAAAAACTATAAGTCCTATACACTCCAAAATCAATACCGGTCTTGCGACGGTGGTTTATAACATGTATACCCAATTTGAGCTCAATCGAAAGTACCTTTTAAAGTCTAGCGCATTTTCAAGAATTTCTCCCTATAGGCCATAATGTAAAAGAAATCTTTGTCGTAGCCCTGTAGAAAAACTATAAGTCCTATACACACCAAAATCAATACCGGGCTTGCGTCGGTGGTTTATAACATATATACCCAATTTGAGCTCAATCGCATGCCCCGTTCAGGAGCTATCGTGTTCACTCACATACACACAAACACACATACACACACACATACATACATACATCTCGTAAAAATAGCATAAATGAATTCAGAAGACCCCAAAACGTGTCAATACACCAAAATCTCGAATTCGAATTTTTTCATGATTACAATACTTTCCTTACATGGTACATGTTCGGAAAGTAAAAAAGAAAAGAAAAGAAAACTTTTCAGTTTCGATCTCTTTTTTTGAGATCTTTTGTTGAGCTCTAAGAAGAGGATTCCTGGCGCTTTTCCGCTTGCACTTTGTTACAAATGCAATGTATCCGCCAAATTTAGGATGAAGTGTGAAGAGGATTTGCGTCAGTCGAGTATGTGATTGGACTTCCGATGGAGCATCCTGGAAGCGTCT
This sequence comes from Cheiracanthium punctorium, assembly GCA_038373885.1. Lineage (NCBI taxonomy): Eukaryota > Metazoa > Arthropoda > Arachnida > Araneae > Cheiracanthiidae > Cheiracanthium > Cheiracanthium punctorium. The sequence continues at coordinate 2,724,899 of JAWZYV010014839.1, read as the reverse complement.
TTCACGCTCTTTTATACTCTCACGAAGCCCATCCTACAGCTCGAGAGAAAAGATATAGGAAATATAATAGCATACTATAGATTATTCGCTGGATAAAATTGTTTATATATAATTCAGAATAGTTTAACCCTTTAACGCGCAGTGTTCCCGCTCTGGAATACACCAAACTCTGACGTTTTGACTGTTGCCAGTCACGAAGAATAGATTGGATTTCTATACAAATAGTTGCGGGTAACATAGCTCCACGAGAATCCTTTACTTTTGAGCACGTCATTTTCCGTCCAAAAAATGGGTCACGATTATTTTTAACAGCACTGAGATCACCTGAAAAACGGAAGAATGCGCGAACAGCTGGATAGATTGCCCAATGCTGAAAAAAAGGGCTAGGGATGGACGCGAGACGAAAAATTGGTGTCTCGCGTCTCGCAAAACAGCCGAAAAGTTTGTCTCGTCTCGCAAAAATCCCTATATCATAATGCTAAAAATGTCTGTCTCGTCTCACAAAAAAGCTGTAAATCTCTGTCTCGTCTCGCAAAAAGTCGTCTCGCGTCCATCCCTAAAAAGGGCAGCCGTTGCCATCGCTCGACTTAACTACCAGCAAGATGGCGGACGATCGAAACGTTCATCGCGTGCCACAGATCTAGAGACCCTTTTTTGACGACAGCTGCTGGGTCTCTAGATCTGTGGCACGCGATGGACGTTTCGATCGTCCGCCATCTTGCTGATAGTTAAGTCGAGCGATGGCAACGGCTGCCCTTTTTTCAGCATTGGGAAAGGGTTGCTTTCAAAGGAATAGAGGCAGAAAAATAATTATATTGAATTAAATTTCATTTAGCTGTTCAAAAGTTCATGTTTTCCTAAAAAGACAGACGTAAGAATTTTGCCTGAAAGTTTCATAAAAGGCACCATTTTTTTTCATTTGATTCAGTGTGCAGTGCAGAGTATTAAGAATCATCCAGAATTTTTTCAAGACGCTGTAGAATTATTTTTCTATTTGTGGTACAAGACCGTGAGAGAGATTTTGCTTCTTCGAAATACACTTTTATGTCATGTTGCTGAGTGGTCACCCCTTTGTTTGTTTTAGTGACCATCTGATTCATATCCCGCTCCTGAGAAAGTTAGTACAGTTTATGCTTTTGAGTTTATTTTTACACTGTTAATGAAAGTAGTTAACATTTCACCATAAAATGGTGCTGAGTTAGCTGCAAACTTTCTATGGATATATGTTAAACCATGCTTTGGGGCTTAAACTAAGGTGACCATATTTTCGAACGTAGAACTGAAGACATGTCCCCAATTCTGAAACAAAATTTTATAGTTAATAAAATAATTAACAGTAATCTAATTAAAAAACAATATAATTATTAAAAATTGTCCTCAATTGCTTCTTTACATTTTGAGGTCAAATCGCAAAAAAACTCAGAAATTGGGAACTATCCTCGAAAATTGGAGACGTATGGTCACCTTAGCTTAAACTGATCAATGAAACCAAAGGTGAATGTTTCTCCACTGAAAGGTTGAAGCTAATTTTGTTCGATTGTATGATGAAACGTTTAACTACTTCTATTAACGGTGTACGAAATTTTGAATAAAACCGCTATCCTTGATAATTTTTTATGTATGATGCATAACTTATTCGTCTCCTGCATTATGTAATCATCTAATACTTAATTATCAATTTTATCTTTATTTTAGTCATTACCACGAAAGTTAGTTAATTATAAAGGATGGAAGAAGAAAACTCTCGTTGAAATGTTTACTTTCTTTGAAAAAATCCTCCTTATTAAGACGTCCCCAAATACTTTAACAATGTTTTACCAGTAAAACTATCGTGTAACCGTTTTGTTGCTTCAACAATATTTTGGTTGTTCCTAGGCCCAATTCAAAGAAATACTTTTGTTAAATTAATAAAAACTTTATTAATGAAACGAAATATTTTGTTAATTTAACAAAAAATTTGTTAAAAACAACGAGATAATTCGGTTGAAATAGCTCCAACCAAATTTTTTTGAATCAACAATATTTTGTTCAGTTCAACGAACTATTTTTTCCGTGTCGTTACAGAACTTTCAAAACAAACAGAAACAGCTTTCAAAACCAGTGGTATTAAACACTAAAAATAATTAATTATATTTCGCCTATGGACTAACACTAACAGTAAAGCCGTACGTCTCATGCAACTTTCAGAAAAAAATTCATAAGCACAAAAATCGCCTTCAAAAATGTTTAGGTAAATATTGCCAAATTCCGCATGTTTAGCATTTTTTTCCTGAGTGTTTGTGACTTCTGCAAATTCACTGTTTGAAACAGATCACGGTACAACTTGTAAAGAGGCAATCTAAATTTTTTTGAGTTTTTAGCTTATCGAGCCGAGCAGTTAAGTTCTTTAAAAATCTGCTCAAAAGTTGCACGATTTTCAAAAAGAACAGCAACGGTGTAGTTCGAAAAAATCATGTGGTTTTGGTACTCAAATACAAATAAACTAATTAAGTCATGTACTTCAAAATTTTTAGAATGTCTCTTTACGAACTGTACTATACATCGCAATAAACTATAAATCTATATCAGCTGCGAAACTTTCAGAAAAAATTCTTAAAAATCGGAAATTTAGCAGGATGATTGACTCCTCGAAAATTTTTGCTATACAATTCTATGTTGAAGAATTTTTTTGCGAAAATTCTATAAAAAGCACCGTTGTTTCATTTATTACGATGGGTAGTATACCCCAGAAAGAATAATCCAGAATTTTTCCGAGGCTCTGGCGCAATTAGTTTATTTTAATTTGTATACCTAGACCGAGAGAGAGATTTTGTTTCTTCGAACTACAACCTTAATATCGTAGAAAGTAGTAAACGCGGTTACGCATCCATCTAAGAATTTTTCCGCGGACAAGTACCTCTTTATTAATACTTCCACTTCCTGCCGTACAATTTCCGGCAACTTTTCGATCATGTTTAGTTAAAACACACCCTCCCATTTTTAGCGGGGTGAAAAACGATGAAGATCTCATGTTCTAATAAATAATTTGTATCACTGCAAGGCTGAAACATCTTCGAGGGACCGCAAGACACAAGGGCGATACATCATGCGCCTGACAGTTCCGCAATTTTGGGCGGACTCCATACATCGTATCGAGTCGCCCCATCAATATTTTCTGTGCTGACGTTTCGATCAACGGAGAAATGCCGTCTTCACGCACGGGTTTGCGTGTTAAGCTTTCAGAACACGGGAGGATGCACACGCAAATAGGTTTACAAAAGAATAGAACGCAGCCCCCCAAAAACGAAAAGAAATAATCCAATAATTCAATATCGAGTCGGAATTTACAGTGTATATATATTTAAAAAAAAGTTACATTCATGTTTTGTATGTTTATATTTGAAAGCTAAACACATATTTAGAATAAAATGTAAAGATAAGGCTTATACATCAAAACAAAGCTGAATTGCATTTCTGTTTTAATAACAAAAAATGTTTACTGAAAAAAAAAAAAAAAAAAAAAAAAAAAAAGAGTTGTGTTGAATTTAACGAAATTCTTCTGATTCAGTAAAAGGCTGTTCTACTTCAAAATCATGCAACATTTGAACAGCTTTTAAAAATTTAGAACGTCTGTTTACAAGCCGTACAGTGAACTGACACAACGAATCTACAGGAGTTACGAAACACTCACGAAAAAAATGCTAAACATACGGAATTTGGCGATTTTTTCAAAAACGGGTAACTCCTAGGCTCGTTTTTGAAGGCAATTTTTGTGCTTATGTTTTTTTTCTGAAAGTTGCATGCATGAAACATACAGCTTACTGTTAGTGTCAGTGTCCATAGTGGACGCAGTGAAGAAGCATTATTTTCTCGAGTGTTTAAGATCATTGATTTGGTTTTAAAGCTGTTGTAAGTTCTGTGTCAAAAACACTTTTGTTTACTCAAAGAAATTTTTGGTTGATTCAACCAAGCATTTTGTTGATACAACGGAATTATCTGTTGTATTTATATATAGCATTTTATTTTTATTGGATTTTCCGTGTGGTTTAATTTTGCATAAACTATAGTTATGCTGTTGAATGCATTAATGTATTAATGTATTGTCAAGTTACATTACGCTACTCTGCTCAAAATAACTTTTGAAGCAATATTAGACAAATCTCAGTTAGAAAAAAAAAAGTTATATATGTATAAATATACAAGGTGTGTTCCAAAATTCTGGCCAAAATGTAGCCTTCTGGCCAAAAGCCAAAATGTAACCTTTTCTTCCTTATTGATGATAGACATATAGAATAAGTTGCAAAATTAGGTTGAAAATAAAGTACAGAATTTTATGGTAGTGATTAAAATTTCCGAGAGAATATAAATAAATACACAGTTTATTGTATATGGCCTCTGTAACAAAAAAAAAAAAAAAAAAAAAAAAAAAAAAGGAAAGGGAAAAAAAAAAGGCTAAATGTTCCCTATATATTAATTATTTGATGGACAAAATTTCTGCCTTTTACCATAAGAAGGTTCAGAGATATGAGAATAAATATTTGTTTATTTAAACCACTTTTTAATTGTTCTCGATCAGAAAAAAGTTACATCGGAATATCGATTTTTAGAGGCTGCACACAATAACAGAAGAAAACATTGATTGAATAAATACATAATATTTTACTATTATTGGTATTGTAATAGACCCTTATCAATTTGTTGAAAGAAACCTCTGAGTCTTTTATGATGAAAGCCTGTAATTTTGTGCATCAACTGAGTGTTGGTAAGTGTAATGTGTTGGACAAATTTTACTAATTAGGGAATTTTTTGTAAGGGTCGCATGAACATTTAAATTTTGTATTTATTTCGATTTAATATCCTGAAATTTTAATCGATACCACAAAATTCTGTACCTTTATTATTTTACGCAACTTTGTAATTTGTTATAGATCCATGATCATTATCTAAGGAATAAAAACCTGTCAATGTTTTTGGGACAAAATGCATAACTATTTTGCTACGAATCTCACAAAAGTCATGCTTTAATCCTATTATCATGAATCTGTACTCTCTTTGTGGTGTAAGACTGAACTCGCCCTAACACATTTTTTTTATTTCAACAAAAAAATTAAACTCGGTTTGTAAAACACCAATTTATTCGAAAACGAAATCCCCCCCCCCCCCGTTTAATACTAAATAAATAAAAGATTAGGCCTTCAAACAATACTAAATACGTATCTGTCGAAATACATGTTGATCGGTTTTAATCAGAAATACTTTTCATTTACACTTAGTAGTCAAGTAAACTTTTGCACACATATTGAAATCATAGTTAAATGAGCCTAATGCCATCACAAAAATTAAAACTTTTCCTCAGTATCTCCATTTCATATAGATACCGAAGTATAAAATCGTTTGTTTATTTTGAAAAGGAATTATTATGCACCATTACAATTAAAAAACGCACAGCTAATTGTAAACTGATGTTAACTCTTTTCATTCGTGTGCCTATCATAGCTTTTTCACAGTTCCAGTCATATGTCTGCATCTACCAAAGCCTTTTTTACCGTTCTGGTAGTGTATCTACTCTCAGCAACCACCCTCAAAACTTTATTACTATTCCAGTCATGTATTAAACAGACATCGGACGATTACGCAGCTATCTGCAATCGATTACATCATATGATATCGATTACGATTGCGATTACTGTCTCTTTTTAAGGGTGTATGTCGATAAAAAAGAACTCTGTTTTTAGTCTTGGTACACAAATTGAAATAAACTAATAGCACCATGGTCTCCAAAAAATTCCAGATGGCTATACATAAGCTGCTTTACACACTGCAATAAGCAAGAATTCTGTGGCGTTTGTGAAGTTTTATGAAAAAATTTTTAAACATGGATCTAAGCAGCAACATTTTTCGAAGAGTGACACGTTTTGCGAAAATTTCCGATTTTTAAGAATTTTTCTAAAAGTTTTGAAACTGATACAGATTGGTCGTTTATTGCAGTATGTAGTACAGCTTGTAAAGAGACATTTTCAAAATTTTGGAGTGCCTGGCATAATTAGTTTATTTGTAATTATGCACCAAAATCATAACGCAATTTTTTTCGAATAATACCGTTTAGATTATTGGTAAGTTGACTGTTAAATTTGCATGAAGTCAGACTTTAAAAAAATTCAGGAATAATAGAATTTTATAAAAGAATTTCTGCAAAATTTTTAAATTATCATTTTTATTTTTGTAAACGATTACAGTCGATTGTAATCGTTCCGAAGTCTAACTTTCAACCACCAAAGCTTTTTTTACCGTTCTGGTAGCGTATCTACTCTCAGCAGCCAATCACAGAAGCTTTTGTTTGTTATGGCAAGTCCTCACGAGAGACATCTATGTGTGGAGGGCGGGGGGTGCCTTGGTCAAAGCACTTTTTACGGGGTTCCGATGTGTATTCACGTTACATCTGGAAGAAACCGACCAAAACTCCTTCCCGTAAGATGGACGGCGCGCGACCTGGCCCGAAAGCGAACTTCACATTTAAGCCATCTACCATATTCAGTGCTTTATGCACTCGGACATGGTGGGGCCTAGGAAGCTTTTTAACCATTCCAATCGTGTGTTAATTCTCAGATTCCAAAGCTTTTTTACAATTCCAGTCCTGTGTCTACTCTCAGTTATGTATGTCTTTTCAATTACTGTTCATTCAGCAGAAACTAATTTCGACCAACATTTTGTCGTCTAAAATACTAATACCTATATAAAAATTTTATACTATTGTAAAGGGTTAATAGTTGTACAAATATAAATCTCTTGTTGAGTGCATGATCACAGCATTGCTTGAATTGATAAGCTTCCTTCTATTTAACACGGGAAATTTAAACTAAAGTTAAAATTGTATTCTATGTCAGAATTAAAGTATCTGAGAATAAAAATTCAAGTTCAGTAACAACAGTCGCAGTGACTGTATCCCTTAAAGATCAGAAATAAATCTTTTTTTTTGTATTAGTTAGTGTTTACATATACTCAAAATTCAAAAATTAAAGGTCTGACAACCTAGCCTAATAAATTGCTTTAAAAACGACGAGAGTAACCTGAAATTTAATTACATTGCGAATTAGGAAAGGTTTTATATTCATTCATCAGTTTCAATGACTTCGTAAAGGATAATCTATTAAACAAATTTCATATTTTGAAATATGATGCGGAGTTTAATGCAATCAATGGATATCATTAATCAGTTATAAACCATATGATATCAACGCAAATAGATGACGAATGTGTTTTAAAGTTTTATCAGCTGATTTGAGAACAGATTTCCAGATTCACATAAGTCAAATAATGATTATTTGATTTATAAGTGTTCCTTTTCAAGAGCTTCACAGTGATCATATACATATTTCTTGTATAGAAGGATTTTTGTAGAAAGTCTGAAATTTTGTACAGCCTATAATTAATGTATAGGACATATTTTACTAATATTGAATTATTTTGAACGAGAGTCGTGTAAAAATCTAAATTTTGTATTTATCAGCATTTAATCCTCTTAAAATTTTCATCGATTTCATAGAATTCTACAAAATTTTTTACGTGAATTTGAATTGATTGTATACCTTTTTATTTTAAGGGTGATCTTTTACCTCTTAGACTGTGTCGTAAAAACATAAAAACATGCATAATCGATTAAATTCGAATTGTATCTGAAAAATAGACGCAGACTTTTGGAAATCTCGGATAGAATAGACAACAATAAGAGAAATTTAAAATATATAAATCAAAACTATCTCAACAACAACAAATAATAATGCAAATGTAATAAACGATTTAAGCAGAATATATTCATAAAAGTGAGTCGTAACTATATGGAAGTGAAATAAGCATTGACTTTATCCTAATAGCACATCTATAGTTGAAAAATAAACGGCAAGGGCAGTGAAATGTGACTCGATTAAAAAAAATAATAATAAAGAAAAAAGAAAATGACAAATTGCATTCGCATTGCCATACACTGTTAAAACTATCAGTTCAACGTTGTACCATGCATTGGTGAAAAGTAAACCGAGTTACCAAAAGATGGTGCGATCACTTTTACAAAAACAAGAATTATTGGTTCAACTTGAAGTATGGTTCGAAGTTACACCATGATTCGGTATTTTCTCCGCTGTTCAGCGATCGAAATAAACCAACCAACCATTGAGAAACACAACACAGCGACAGCGCGGCATCCGCGACCGTTCGCGTTAGGGCTAGCAAGAAGGTGAAGGCGTCTGAATTCGGGTCTGCATAATCTCTTCTTGGAGCCCAATAAGGTATGTATTGTATATTTCTCATTCATTTATTATTTATATGTGAATTCTGAAATGTGTTTTGACCTAATAAGAATATTAACACAAATTTACTGTATTTAGAGCTTAAATACGACTGTGCCGCATGCAGCTGCCTATATGATTTCTGACAATCAAAAAAGTATGTGTATTTTTTATCGTTTTAGTATTTAGATGTGAATTTTTCGCCTTATATTATTTAAGATTTATGTTTTCCACACATTTATTGAATTCAGAGCCAAAATATAACAAGTGTGCTGCTTCTTGCCGGGTGCTTAATCCTGTATCTGGTTTGTTGTGATCACTTAAGTACGAGATAAATTCCGTAAGCGGGGGCAGTGTAGAGGTAGTGTTTTGGTTATGTTCAATTTGTATTATATTTCATTTGAAATATGTGTAGAAAGGTTTTAATAAGCTGTTTAGATAAGTGTATTGTAGCTTTGGTTTTATGTTTTCTTGTATATAGACGTTAAAAAAAAAGAAATTCGCCTACTAAACCTGCCCCTGCTTACAGAATTATTCCCGCAATGCATGCAAGCTTTGTTTTGGGTTACCGTACGTCTGCGATTAGCCTGGACGGACAGCCAACCCTACTGTCTGGGGGTTTGTTTTACAATTATGGGGTAAATGTATTCAGCAGAAAGGCATAAACTTTCAGTATCCATACTGTTAAATATTCTGCTAAATGTTAAAATTCAGATTTTTCTTGCAAAATATATGATGTAATAATCAACGAACAAAACATTTCTGAAAAGTCATGCCTAATGAAAAATACTAATGAATAAATAAAGTTTAATATTCCAGTGAATTTTCATGACTTAGATAATTTCAAAAATATGTAATGGTTGCCCTTCCTCACCCACCCCCTTCAAAAAAAAAACCCTCATAGAACACTGTACTATATGCACTCAAAAATTTGGCACGCCATCTATGCAACTATTATGAGACTACCCAAGGTAGCAATAATTAGTAGCTCATCCACTTATTTAGAAATTAATGCTTATTTCAGCTATTCCTTCTCATTGATTTACACTAAGGGTTTCCTACAGGCTGCCTGCGGCCCTCGATGTCTTCCTCTGTGGCCTATGAAGCTTTCTGGGAAAATAATTTGCTACTTCGAATTAGATGCTCTTATTTAAGGAAAAGAAGTTTTTGTGAAATCCATGTCAGTTTTGAATAGTTTTCATTTGCAAATAAATTTGATTTTCTTTGTTTTTCATGCAATTTGGTGCTTCCATGCGTGATCTCTTACCTCCCCTCGCTTTTCACATCCGTTAACTCGTCTGTGGACTTATTTGATTCAAAGATAGAAGCCACCTCTCAGTTTTTAATTTACTCCATCTCCCGAGACTCAGCAACAGAACTTGCTGTAAAATCCTTTCTGGAGCTACAGCAGACAGACACCGATTATCATTGAACATTTAGTGTGTTTTTAATTCCCAACACTACACTCAGTCCGAGTAGTAAATGTCGAGTATTCTGCTACTCGGTACATCACTAATCTCTATGATGGTACATTTGAAAGTTTACCTTAATTTCATGAACTTTAAGTTCAGCTATGGACCTAAGCCATTTTTTTTAAAAAGTATGTATTTCCAATATTAAAGGTTTTATACTCGATTTATGATTTTTTTAGAACTTCCTTTGTTTTCTTTAATTCATTTTTATATGCGAAAATATTCAGGCAAAAATTCAAGGGGATATTCCTTTCTCTGGTGTCGCCCTCACCCTCCCTCCCCAAAGATATATATATGTGTGTGTGTGTGTGTGTGTCGGGGCACGAAATTTCCACTCACCGACTCGCTGTTGGTGAGTTCGAATTTGGTCTAATTATGGATGGAGTTCATGTTCATACATGGAAAAAAAAAGTTGACACAGCCGGATGTAGAAAGTATGTAAAGATACAATTTCACATACCATTTATCCTTTAAAAGAAAAAGAAAAAAAAAACGATATGTTCAGCAGAACAATTAAAGCGAAGTGCCCTTTATGCCTATGCATTCTCTCTTCACGTTTTGCGCAGCCCAGCTTTTAACCGAATTAAAACTGCATATAGGAATGCATTATCAACAAGCACTATGAACGATCTTTTTAACTATATCCATATAAATGGGCCAGATGTTAAAAACTTTCATCCAGATGATGCCACTAACTAGTGGTAGTACTTTAGTTCTGACAGGCAAATATACACAAATTCGTATTAGATATGACCCTTTAAAAGCGAAACTTTTTTTTTTTTTTTTTTTTAATTGGCTCTTCATTTATGTTCATAAATACTACAATCTTTATGAAATCTCAAATACAATACATTAAAATGATTTTCAATTACAATGAGACCATTTTATTATATAAAATAACTTGGCATATTTCTAGCATTTCTTAATTAGAAAAAAATCCCAAAATACATAAAAAGTAAAATATACGGCAACTCAACTTTGTGGTGAATACATTATTTTTTTGGCAAGTATATTCCAAGCTGAAATTTCAGGCCCTGTATATGCTATATCAATTTTTATAAGCTGTACTGCATTCTAATTTTTGAGTTGTCAGCCATGCCTCAAAAATATTTCTGGCTACGCTACTGCTTGAATACATTTGATTTGAAATAACGCATCTGTAGTTGTTCTAAGAAATTACATAAATAAAAGTTCATTATGTTATGCTTATTACTTATGTACAAATAAGGTAAAAATTTCAAAGCTGTATAATATTAAGAAAAGTTCTTTTGGATATAAAATTAGGTATTATTTGAATTTGAGTGTTGTAAGTTCTCTTTATATATATTTTTAGATATGAGTAGTTTATTCCCTGTGTATTTTGATTGATGTATTATATTTTATATTTCTTTGACAAAGTTGAAATTAAATTTCTTTACACTCTATAACAGCACTATCCTATTATTTCAGATTCTATAGGCATGCATGGTATTTAAGAAAAAAAACTGTTTTGATTTTGACAACGTGTGTTGTATGTTACAGTGCTGCAAACTGTACTTTGGAGCCGATTAGGTATGTATATTTTTATTTCATTTAGTATTTATATGTGAATTCTTAAAATGAGTTTTAATATAATAAGAATATTAACACAAATTTATTGTATTCAGAGCCAATATACCAAGTTTTCTGTACATGTATGTATCGATAATGTATGTATATTTTTAATCCTTTTAGTATTTACTAGCTGCGTGCCCGTTCTTCGCACAGTAGGAAACGAAAATTTTCCTTACATGTGTAATTCGAAATTATTCGTGATGTGGAATTAAAAAAAAAAAGAGCAAAATTATTTGACTCTTAATGTAAAGTTTGTGTCATGAGTACTAACCTGATCATTGCAGTATTATGACTCAAAAAACTACGTCAGTGTCATTCACTATTAAAAAAGTGGAAAGCTTAATAGTTTGCAGAGAACTCCTGGCTTTCAAAATGTCTTATTTCTACATCATACTGTTTTTTAGGCTCAAGTTGTAGCATTAAATACCTAAGACACTACATGAAATGGAGCACCATTTATTTCTTTCCGAAAATGTACCATATAAGGAAAGTATTGCAATCATGAAAAAAATTCGACTTCGAGATTTTGGTGCATTTACACGTTTTGAGGTCTTCTGAATTCATTTATGCTATTTTCAAGAGATATTTTTAAAATAGCTGCGCACCGGCTCTTCATACGGGAAGAAAGGAATATTTTACTACTAAAATCATATCTGCATGTGACAAAACAGAATTTCATTTTTAAAAAAGTTCAAGTAATCCCCTCTGTTGAAATGACTGCGGGATATATTAACGCAAATTAGAATTACTTTTCGTTTAGTTGGTTGTAAGACAACCGTTGAAAACGGATAAACACTTTTAATTTCATGAAATATTTATTAACGTGGTACATTGCGATTTATTCATACTATCTTTACAAATCTAATAATACTACCGATTACGTACATTAATACTATCTATACTCGCTTCTCCCTCTTCAAGGCTCCCTTAAAAGAAACAGCTTAGATTATTTGGCCTCAATGGGATCTTTTGATTCTGTGGCGATTCTTTCCAATTTACGCATTAGCATAAATAATAATCATTTCACATAATGGTTGCCATTAAGGAAACTCTCCATATATATTTAATTTATACATAGTTTTATAAGATTGGCGTATTTAGCGCCGTAAACCATTTCATCTTACTGTGGGGAGAAAATATCCAAGGGGTGCCATTTTAAATATCCAATAGCGATATCTTTTATATCCTCCATAGTCCTGTCTCCTGAAAAACATCAAACTGTGTAATCTCGAGGAGCTACTTACTCCCATTTTAATTGTGACAGGGCGTTAGAGTTGCAGAGTTTACAAATTTCACACATTTTTTTTTAATTTATGACGTCACTGTTTGACTGCCGTAAAGGATACCCCTGTAGATTAATTTCGGAGTTACTTTCGATATTTCGCATAATTGTTTTCAAACGGTATCATTAAAACTTTGCGTGACCTTTATGGAGGAACGTAATTCAACGTTAAAATAAAACTATACTCGCAACCTGCATGCGTATGTTAGGCAACGCCTGCGCTAAATTAAATGCCAAAAATAAAAATAATAAATAGAAAAATTTTAATATATCGCGCTTTGAAACGAACTTTGTAACTTTTAAAATGAACATTTTCAGCGCCGTGAAAACATTTCAATTTTTAAATAAGCACCGGATTAAAATACCACTTCTAATAATAATAATCGTGAATTTCTTAGTTTATTTCTACAGTAAATTTTAATCAAAATATCGTCTCCCTGTGTTGAAAATAGAGCTGGAATAAATGAGTTAAAATTATGGCGTAATTTTTAGGTATCTTAAAGCATTTGACGTCATAGATCCTCACTTGCGAATTGAAATTCTGATATCCCATTTAAAAACTCGATTGGTTGAAAAAACCCTTTTTTCTAATCCTTTCTGTGGCAACAGCCGAACATAAATTCTCGTGCCGTGATCGCAATGTAATGAATGGCGTAAGATCACGTTGATGCTATTAAATTCTAAACATTAGGCTGCATTAAAATTCGTAAAAAATCATCTAATTTACATAATTTTTTCGTTTTTATTTTAAAAGAGGGAGAAAAGAATGTTTCACGATTTGTCAAAATATCTAAAAGTTATGAATGATAGAATTCAAGATGCGACAGTTTTAAAATTATTTTACGAAAAAAAATCGCGAAGCAGATGTTTAGTGAAAAAATTCCTAAAAATCGGTAAATCAGGTTAAGTATTCAGAACAAACTGTTTTTAAAAGAAAATTTTCTCCTCTATCCGATGATACAAATGCCGTTTTGCTGCGAGAGTAATTTCCGCCGTTATTACGAATTAGGTGAGAAAAAATGCCAAAAATCGCATAAAACATAAAATAAAAAAAAATCTAGGTCGAATTTTGAAAAAATCGCTTCGAGGTGCACAACTACATATTTACATCTTCCCGAATACCAAATTTGGTGTTTCTAGGTGTAGCCGTTTGTCCGTAACGCTGCAGACAGACACACACACACACCCACACACACACACACACACACACAGACACCTTCTTTTATAATAAGTAGAGATATGTGAATTTTTAAAGAAGTTCTAATCTATTAGCACAAATTGGTTGTATCCAGAGCCATAGTAATCTGTGAGTTAATTATGAATTTCTGCATGGTTTCTTGATCATAGTAATAGATATAAGCTTTGTTTTCGATTACTGTACTTATGTAATTTCAAAAATATTTATTGAGTAGGGCTAAAAAAAAAGTGCTAATTCTAGTTTGTTACGAGAACAAAATTTCATCTTATGAAGAACTGTGCTATAATATGCAGTCAAAAAAATTCACCTCATGTCGACTGCAACTGCTATGTTTACTTAGGGGTAGCGATGTTCACTGGGAAAAATCACATTAAGAATTAATTATTATTTCAGATACAGGGCTGGCTCTCAGTCGTCCTATATATCCTATATTTCTAATATATTTTTTTAAACTGCCAAAAACGTCCTATATTTTACAAAAATCCTATATTCAGTCAAATTTCCTATATCTGTACAAAACTTTTTACTGTACATTAACCTAAAATGTAAACCTCTTTCTATTTTTATCCCTTTTAAGCACCTGGAAAACCATTAAAAAAAAGTACCTGTCATTCTGTCTGTGATGCTTATTTTGGTTCACTCATATAACGACTGAATACAAATTAAATAAAATTTGACATATTAATAGGTGGTTACTCAACCTGAACATCAAATATGTTCACGATTTTAGAATTTTGTGAAAATTTAGTCAAAATGCTTAAATTTTTGTTCATACATGAACTACAAGTACAGCGAATGAAATAAAAAGTTGGTATACAGATATGTAATCATTAACATAAACTAATGGATCTCTTTCAAAATTTTCTATAGATTTTAAGATTTTTTTCAAAATGTGTAAATTTTTGTTTGCACATGATGCAATTACTGAAAAGAATAAATTGAAATTAAATAGGCAAAAAAGGAAATCAGTTGATTTTGTTACCCCCAAGAGAATTAAATTAAATCCCGAGAAAGGAGAAATTAACTGGACTCCTGATCATGTTGAGGGGGAAACGGAGCTGTCACAAAGCCTTCACAGATCTGGAATGATTGAGGAGTCCAAGAAAAGTATTTCCTTTCAGGATTAAAAAAAAAAAAAATCAATGCACTTATGGCCATAACATACTCATTTAGGCACAGCTCAATAAACAATCGTGCAACTGTGGACAGCTTAATTGAAGCGTATCCACTTTTCTTCCAAGAGGAGCAGCAGTTTGAAGAATTTCTTCGGTTAATATCAGAGAAGAAATCTTTTCTTTTGCAGAACGTCATGGTGCTCATCTGTTTCAGATTTTCCAGTCCAAAAAAAATTTGAAAGATGAAAGAGATGACACTAATGCAATTATCAATTGTTTGAGAGAAGTTGAGGATACTTCTACTGCTGTTAAAAAAATGGGCTTGTTTGTTCTCCCTTATTTACTAAAAGAACCTATGCAGTACTTTGTCAAATCGGTAAGAATGTGTAAGCAGTTGTCGCTTTAAAAAAACAATTGATGCTAGTTTAAAAAGCAAAGTTTAATTTTTAAATTATATTGTTAATTTTTCTTTTTAGCATTTGTGTATGTTTCGTTTAGCATCATGATACCGTAAAAACTGGCAAAACGGCCACACCGGCGTAAGGGCCGCAGCAGTAAAAATGTAAACAAGGGCTGTAATAAACAAATAGAAAATAGTACAAGAATCTGGTGCTATAATATTCTAAATTAATGATGCAGTTACTATAAAAACTGGTGTGTTTAAAAATGAAACTTGTCAGCCAATCAAATGTGTGATGTTGGTGTTTCTAGCCCCATGTACCTTTCCAGGTTTTTCACATCCGAGAAAGTGTATCAAACAGGCATAGAGCAAACTCAAATGATTTAAATATTTGAGGAAAAAGGGAATTAGGCAGTCATAGATTTAAGGTTTGGTTTTCTTTTTCTTTTAAATTAATGCATCAATACAGTAGTGAGTGAAAAATACAAGAAAATGTTTTAAAGTTGGAGGGGGGGGGGAAATATCAGATGGGCCTCACCCTGAAAAAGTTTAACTTTTTTTTCGTATGAGCCGCGGCCCTTCTCCCGATTTTTATGGTACTTGACACTTCCATGAATAAGTAAAAAGTTTTAAAGTTAATTTTTAAATACATAAATTGAATAATAACAAAGTAATGAGGGATAATTTATCATGATAAAGCAAGTATTCTAGAATTTAAAATAAAAGTCAAATATAATTTTTATCTAATTTTAAATATTTAGCAGAGAGATAGGGCAACTTTAACTTGAGAGTGTACTGTTTCAGGAGAAAGACATACCCCTTTTAAAGTCATTCTAGTGCTATTGTTTCAATTTTCTTTTCATTTTTTTTTTCTTTTTAGAAAGGGAATCAACAATATTATTATTTTTCTTTTAGGTCTCAAGCTTTGATACAGAATTTCAATCTGCATTTCCGAGGATATTTTCACTTGGCAGTGTAACTGATGGAAATTTCTGTGTTGTCGCAGAAAACCGTTGCTTAGTGCAGACAAAAGACTTTATTGCAGCTGTTTGTCTATTATTATCATTTTATTATATGTTAAATACAGTAGAGAGCCAGAAATCCACACAGCTTGGGACCATGGCTTGTGCGGATTTTAGGATTTTGTGGATTTCGGGCCATAAAAGATAAATCATTACATTTCTAATTTTAAAAAAGTAGAATACAATTACAATGAAATAAAAGCACAGTCAAAAGTATTTAACTTATATTTTCACATTAAATACAAAAGCATAGGAGAAAAAAGAAAAAAAATATGTGAAGACTAGCAAAGCAAATGGTTTCAATATTTCCTTTTTCTAATTTTGAAAGCATGTTCTATGGTGATTTGTTTTAAAATGTTATTTTTTCTGCTTCAGTTTTTTTCTTTTCCTTTTCTTTCTTTCTTTTATTTATTTGTTTTTGCAAATTGTATATTATCATTAATTCTTGTTTTGTTACAGAACTTTACTGTTCTAAAAATTTAAGGTATTCTACTCCAAACTTTAAACTTTTATTAAACGGATTTTATTAATATTGTTATTACTAAAGTTTTTATCATCATCATCAGAATCATATTTATCTTTGGATTCAAGACACTTTTCAACAATTTCATCACTGGCGGATGACTGCAAATTTCATTATTTACATCGGAGAAGGAGTGAGGATTTCGGACGTTTGCAGATTTTTGGCTCTTAACTGTATATCATATCCCAAAGAAATTTATGGCACTTTAATATTTATTCAGAATTATTGCTTGAAAATTAATTGTGGTAAAGTACCCCCTAAAGTACTTACTTTGTACAGTAAGTTGGTAAAAAAAATAATGTTAATTTTTTTTCTGTTTATTTAAAGAAAAATGTTACTTTTGTTGCAGTTACAATATTTGTAGTATTTGAAATTCGTAAGTATTATTATTGCTCAAATGTTTTTCTAACAGAATGCAAATGAATGTTCAAAATCTTGCTAAAATTTTTCCAGAGTTTTTCCTTTTTGTCTGTCTGATGTATTTATGGAAAAAAAAAATCCAAAAATTTTGCCTACAGAATTTAAATAATTTCACTCTTTGAGAAATATTTATTCCTTAAAAATGTTTAATTGTTTTAAATGTAGTAGAAATTTTGTTACTACAGTAGAACCTCGATCTATCGTTTCTCAAGGGGTGCGTAGAAAAAAAAACGATGCATGCGGGTTAAGACAAAATACGAAGAAAACAATGTTTATGAATGCACACAATATATTCATACCAAAAATACTAATTT
Organism: Cheiracanthium punctorium; assembly: GCA_038373885.1. Classification (NCBI taxonomy): domain Eukaryota; kingdom Metazoa; phylum Arthropoda; class Arachnida; order Araneae; family Cheiracanthiidae; genus Cheiracanthium; species Cheiracanthium punctorium. The sequence continues at coordinate 2,707,299 of JAWZYV010014839.1, read as the reverse complement.
GTTACTAAACTGTAAAAGAAACAAATTGGAGTTGAAGAAAATTAAGTGATATTTATTTCTGAGAAATCAGTAATTTTACACTGAGTTTTTCCTTAATTTTTTTAATTAACCGAAAAATTTAAAGATTTACAATATTTTTCTCGCCTTTTCTGTGTCTTCATGTTTGTATATAAAAGTTCATACAATTCGAAATACTGTAATTTTATTCGATAAACTTGGCACTAGTGTAGGCTGTCTCATCGGCAGGAATATTACTCTCTGCTTCTTCGCCATTATTTTTATATTTTCCATCACCACACATTTCTTCCATTCTTAGGATACGTCGCTACGTCTATATTAAAGGAAATATAATCGCTAAATTTCACACCACATGCTCTGCATAATGTAACAACTCTTCATCTACACCATTATCAACCCAAGAAGTCATACCAGAAAATAAATAAGTTTGTATGCTATATGGATACATCTGAATTTCGCTTTCATTTTGGTCAGGAGAAATATTTTACAACGATCAACGCAGTAAAAGGATTTTTTGACGAACGATAAATGCGGGTTTCGTTAACGTTATTTAAATACAACTTGTGCAGGGACCATATAAATTAAATGATCAATACGTGAAAACGATGAATGCAGGAACGATAGATCGGGGTTCCACTGTATCTATTTATATCTAAGTCTCACAAGAAATTTTCAGACATAATCCAAATTTCAACTATATTTGTGGTTTGAGAGACTGTCCTTTAACATTTAATAGTTTTTCAAAATTTAAGAAGCATTTGTTTACACATAATGAGTTTAAAGGTAGAAGCGTAAATAAATTAATATGTAATAGCTGTGATTTCCAAACTTGCTTGCTTTCAAAATTTATTTCACATTTTAAAAATCATGACATAATTTTGTGTCCTCTAAATGATTGCAAAAAAGAGTATTCTGTGTTCTCCTCGCTTACTTCACATGTATCAAGGCATCATCCTTCCTACAGGGTGAGGGTGCACAAATTTATGATGTCTTGCAGTCCGCCTTTGGGCTTAACAGAGATGATTATTTTCTTCAACGCTATGATCAGTGATCGATCTAGGATTTTTTCAGAAGAGTAAAAATACTTCTTAACCTTTTTAGAAAGAGTATTTTCTTTTCCAAAGGAGTAATTAAACAACGAACAATTATGCTAAATATTCAAATACATAATTAAATTGCATTTGACATATAAATAATAACTAATTATACGTCAAGGTACATAAATGTCAGTTGAACAAAAACTGGTGCAATAATTGGATTTTTAAATTTAAAATCAACAAATCATAATTATTTATCAAAATATACCTAATTTTATATGGAAAAGCAATGCGTAAAAATACGCATTCCGAAATTTTTAAGGCGTATTCTGAATTTCTAAAGCATGAAATACGCATCTAGAGGCGTTATCGTGATCACTGGCTATGATCCAGATTTCAAAACTTATGTAGATGTTGAAGAAATGTCATCTCTAAAAGATAGAGAAACCATTAAAGTTATAGATTGTCCTATTAAGGCAACATATAGCCCACTTTTTACATCTTTAATAGATCCAATCCAAGAAAAAGTAGTAGATTGTCCTGATAACCCCCCTTTTTCAAATGCGCTTCTAACTCAGGATTTGTTAGAGCAAACATGCAAAAACTTAGATGTTACTGTACAGCTAAACTTAAAACCTCAATGGCCACATCAAATAAATTTGCCAATTAGTGAATTTTCAAAGCCTTTAGCAGAGGCCCTCACTAATGAAAAATTGTTGAGTTTGTCGTCAGAGCTTGTGAGCCATTTGGCTAGCTATGCATACAAATTTAAGTGCTATCCAAATAAAGCAGAACGCTTAGAAATTTGTGATGCTCTTGTCTCACAATTTCCCTATTTAAAAAATGTTGGTAGGTTCGGGTACTGCAGGGTGGGAAATAAAGCTTTTAATAAGCTTAAAAAAAATCCGCCAAGAGGATTCATGTTTAGAAGTAAAATTAAATAGGCAAAAAAAGGAAGTCAGATGATTTTGTTACAGCAAATGCAGTGCTATTACAATTTGGAGTATTCAAGATCTGTAGGAAAAAGCTATATAGTTTCAGGGAGTGAACTTATTAATGTGAACAGATATTCAGCAGAAATTAAACAATTACTTGAAGGGTGTGAAAATTTTTATTCGTTATCAAAGGTACAGATAAATAGAATTGCTTACAAAAGAGGCATTGCTTTATATCTGGTTTTGATAAAGATGAACCAGTTTTTGATAAAATTTTAATAATTCTTCGTAAAGGTTCATGTACAAAATTTATTTGTCGAACATTTATTAGTAGCACAATTTTTCATATAAGAGCCTTTAAACTGAAAAATCCAATAGGTGTCAAAATTTTGAATCTCTTTGATTTATAGATATTTATCCTTTATCATTGTATAAATATAAAAGGGCCATGACAATAATTCCAAAGTATTTGATATTTAATACAAAAGAATAATTCATTCAACAAAGTATTTTGAATATATTTTTTACTTGGAAATGTTATTTTTCCTGGAAAAAGTACTAGATATTGTGATGTAGATATAGTGTGACTAGGCAATGGCAGCCATATATTGGTAATTTGAATGACAGACGTGTCAACTCTCTGAAATATTCTTTATTTTCTTAGGCCTGTTAAGAATTTGTTCAGAAATTGCAATTTTTCTGAAATCCTTCATCAGACTTGCAATGTCTGTCTGACAGGTTGTATATTGCTATTATTTTAAGTGTGTCTCAGACAAAGTAATTTTATTTAGACATTAAATTGTCTTTTTCTACTTGTTAAAAATTCTATTTTGCCAATGGTAGTATAAAATTGTGTGACACTTTGACACATTGACAACCACCACCTTATTGTATTATAAAACTGGTGGTTTAAATTAAGTGTTTGTCTTAAATTTAATAAAAGTAAAAAGAAAGAACATTTTCCCCCCCCATCATTCTTTACTAGTTATTGTGTGTAAATGATAACTCTTAGTTTACTAAAGAACGTTCATTAAATTGTACTTATTCATAACATTTAGATACACTTTCATGGATTTACGTGCTTAAGAAATCCATCTTGCCTATTGTACAATAAAAGTGTGTGAATGTTACTACTGTTTTAAATTTAATATTTCTTATATTTAATAAAAAATTGAAAATAACTCATTTGGGTTTTGTTTGTTTTTTTATGCCTTAAATTGTTGTCGAATACAAGTGATTAATCTGATTTAAAAAATTTATGGATGTATATAAACATTCTTACAAAGATGTCAAGAAGAGAGGGGGCAGGGTTAGTAAGCTGATTATTTTTATCTTTAATTGAAACATATTTGTAGTATTCTTTGTATTTTCACTGTCTGTGCATGAGCTTAAAAAAATTATAAGGTTGGGACTCAAAGTAGTTTTGATGTACATTTCCTTCCTGGCATCATATGTTACCACTTATATAGCTGTGGCAATTCTAGAGCTAATACATGCAGCAGAGCTCCGACTTTCGTTAATATTATCTAACATAAATTTAATAATGTTATTATATATGTGTAAAATTAATGTATTTCTTAGGGTGGGGCAACAAATTTTCACTAATTGAGTATGATTATAAAAGCATATTGCACCTAGAGCTCCTGTAACACAGGCTGAAGCATTCAATATTTTGTTGCCAAAGAGATGCCATTTATTGCACATCTGCCATTGCTTTAACATGGGACAGTTTTTGTTCTTACAATTTCAAGTTACAAAACATTGTTTTAGGTCTTGAATCAAAAGATCATAGGGTATGGATGGCTGTTCAGCCTTCAATTATTTGAATTGTCGTAGTTAAAATCGCATAATGTTTGAATTTCCTACTGAAATTGACAGAAAAACGAAATTGGTGGGGAATCTAGTGTGCATGTTCAGCTTCACAGCATGAGTTTATCTCTCGAGAAATGTGCCAAAAGAGGTGCTAAATCTGGCAGTCCGCAGCAAAACATGGAGGAATGAGTCAACTCGTATCTATAGGAGACTTCATTGCACCGCTTTAAAAATGTGATTCTATGTAGATATTTATGATTTTGGAAACTATTTGAAATCTAACTTGAAAATTAAAAGCTTTTTGATTTTTTAGGAAGGGCTTTTTGTAACTTTAAAAAAAAGGGGGGGGGTACTTTTATGTTAAGTATGAAAATGTTTTTAAAAATAAAATTAAAAACATCTATGCCAGATAAACATGCTGCATGATCATGTCACACGAACCAAGATCATTCCTTCATTGTAAAAAATATTTACTTCCCACTTTTGTGGATTTATCATTATTATAATAGGGATTGATAATATAACAGGTTTTACTTTTTCTAAAATTCCTACCTTTATAGAAGTTGTACCTAATTGATCTAATACTAAGAATAATTGGCATGTATTATTTGATACATAATTAATATCTAAAAACACTTTCAACAGTTACTGTAATACCCTGTTTACATTCAACCATTCCCATTTTCTCCCGGGCTCGCGGAAATATTTCTGCAGCAGTATAGAGTAGCAGTGAGGGGGGGGTTTCGCATTCTGCCATACTTTCTTCTCACCTTCCCGAACCCACTTCTTACACACAGCAATCAGAATCTCAGGGTCAAAAGACTAGTATTGGCACCAAATGAACGAGCGTGTTGAGTATAAATATTCACTCCCCTCATGCTGCAGTTTGCCTTGCCCAAAAAAATCTGTTTAGAAGGGAGTGGGAGACAGCACGAGTAGAAGGGGGTGCTTACATTTTAGTATTTCTCACTTCCCTTCCTTACTGCCGCAAAAGTGAGCTGAATGTAAACGAGGCATCATACTTTAAATGTTCAAATGTTCCCAATTTCTATGGAAGTAGGAATTTTAGACACTGTAAACCCCGTTATTATGAAACATATTCAAATTTCAGGTGGAGAAAGAAGATAGCACCAAAAAAGTTTTGTATTGCACAATCGATGTTTGACAGTAATTCCCTTTTATTCCTAGATTTAAGATTGGATAATAGATAGAAGATTCTTATCTCCAGACAATAAAGAGGGAAATCTCAGTGCCAGATGTAAAAAATTGCAAGCAATTTATTCATAAAAATTTCTCTTGATAAAAAAATACATAAATTGAACAAATATTTTCAAATGCTTTAATTTTATACCTTATCAATGGAAAATATATTTTTAAAAATCTGTTAATTCAGGGAAAAAAAAGTATAATTTTTAAAAAAAAATTAATTGAAGTATATGTAATTAAGGTAAATATAAAAAAAAATTATAAGTAAAGTATTTGAAAATATTTGGTAAATATACACATTTTTACAGTGCTAAATAATTTTTATGAATGAAATTTATGCAATTTTTTGCATCTGACACAGATTTCCCCCCTATTTTCCAAATCATGGTGCAACTTACTACACAAGCATGGTTCTATTATTTCTCAAATTATGGTTCAACCTATCTACCAAATCATGGTTCATCCTTTTTACCAAATCATGGTTCAACCTTTTTACCAAATAATGGTTCAACCTTTTTACCAAATAATGGTTCAACCTTTTTACCAAATAATGGTTCAACCTTTTTACCAAATCATGGTTCAAACTTTTTACCAAATCATGGTTCAACCTTTTTACCAAATCATGGTTCAACCTTTTTACCAAATCATGGTTCAACCTTTTTACCAAATCATGGTTCAACCTTCTACCTAATCATGGTCTTGGAGAAAGTACCAAGAAATGGAATAATGTTTCTCCTTGGGAAGGATGCAGCTAATTCAGCACCATATAATGGTGAAACGTTGAACCACTTGTTTTAACAGTGTATTTATCTGACTATATTTGACAATGAAAGTTGCATTTGCCGTGAAGTTTCATGTTCTGCGGGTGATTCCTTAGGTAAAACAAGTTCTCAATGACTTTCCAAAGAACATGAGTTTTGGATAGCTATTCCTTAGGACAAGCGTATTAAACATTTGAAATATCCACTTGCAATTGACTTTTTAGTGGTACTAAAACTGGCAGCTCAAAAGAACTCGATGTGCTCAGACTTCAACTCACGTGAGTTTGAACTCAGGGATATTCTCCAAAGCTCTGTTGTCACACTATAATTTTTATTTCTATTTTCTTTTTAAATTAAGGATTGTAAAGTGGCATCCTTCGATAAATTTTCAGAATTCTGGCTAAATATGAGCAACTGAACATATATTGAAATGATTTTTTTTTCTATTAAGTCGGTTTTGACATCAATATAATCTGACTTTAGTGTCTTTAGTTTGACTTATACTTGGGTCCAGGCCCGTCGAGAGACAAACTCGGGCCCGGGGGGGGGGATACCTGCCGGGCCTCCCCACCCCCTCTAAAAAAAAAAAGTTATTCACATTGTAAAATACAAATAAACTGCTTTTTTTTTCACTATCTGGCATTTTCAAATTTTAGTTTAAAAAAGACGCTTTCATTAACTAGTTTAATGTTGGTCTTTATAATACAAATAATTGGATTTTTCTTTACAAAATCAAAACTATTAAAAATTAGGTTTTCTCGCTTTGTTTGAGGCGAAAGTATCAATAATAATTTTAAAGTCTAGTTCTTTCGCTAGTGCCGACTCAATACAAAGAGTTCTATTTCTGTCTATACAGAATTTTTTTTTTTTTTAAGTTTAGCCCGGGGCCCCCAAAAAACACGGGCCGGGGGGAATTCCCCTCTTCCCCCCCCCACCCCTCTCGACAGGCCTGCTTGGGTCTTCCATCTGGTTGTGAGTTCTTGAATTAAATCTTGAATATTACCTAATTGCAATAATTGCATATCATAACATTTCCATGTTTGATAACTTTTCTTCATAAAATTCTCCTTTTAAAGAAGTTTTGCTCTGAAATTCTGTAAAACCCCTGTAATTTTGGTGAAGGCTATGGGCAGTAAAGTAAATGTACTAGAAATGGTATAGGTACTTACTTTAAAGAATTGAAAGCAAGTTCCTACCACTCCTGGAATCAACTGAAGTAAAAGATGAATAGCTTAAACCCAATTCACAAAACTTCCAGAACATTAGAAGGAAATATTTAGTTGTCTTTTTACTTGTGTTTCAGGCATTTTCTAAATTCAAGGGCCTATTATCAGCAGGACAGACAAAACAACCGCACAGGGCTTACAGATTTCCGGTCCCCAAATATCTTACATTTTCCACTTTTAAAAATTTTACAGCAAAATTACAAAAGAGAAAAAAATTCTTAAAAGTTATAATTTTTTAATTATGAAATATGAACTATGAAAATGATTCAAATTTACATTTGTATAAGCTGATTTTTATCAATAACATTTTCAAAGAATAATAATTGTGGCATTTCATTGACAACTTATATATTCGTTTCTTTTAGACTAAGAATAACATTTTGTGTTTGGAAGAAGGAAAAAAAGACATTCAAATCTTTTAAGAATAAATGAATTATATTTTTTAAAGGAATGGGGCTGTCACATGGAATCTTATTTTTCTGCCCAGAACCCTCAGATGTCTTGATCAGGCTCTGTCTAAAGTAAGTTATTCATTGCTGGTACATTTGTTTTACTTGTTTGACATGCCTTTTAATTATGTTTTTATGATTTAAAGAAAAATTTCTTCGTCTAATGAAAAGATCTAGTTTCTATGTAATTCTGTTCTCTGAAATGTTTAAGCATGCTTCACCCCTTAACTTTTAAATACACTACTGAATTTTAACAAGATTTCTATGACCTATTAGTATGGAGAAATCGAAGATTTATCTTTATAAACAAAATTAATATTTGAAAACCTTTAAAGTTTTCATATTTTAGCATTTCTAAATCCATGATGTAAATTAAAATTTTGTAAAAAGCATAAAACAGGTCATTTTACTTGTGTATGTTTATGATTAGAGTATATACATAGATTTTAAAAAATGAGTTTATAAAATGATTTTATGTATACTAAGCTGCGCACAAGTAACAGATATGGAAAAATATTAAATTTTAATATAGAAATTGATTAAAATGTTCTAATTAACTTGTCAAATTTTGTGAATAGTAAGACAATAATGCGGATAAAAGGTCTACTAAATTGCTGTACAGAATTGCTTACTTTTGATAAAGAGAAAACTTATATATTCAAATACTTTTATCTATTCCTTATTTTAAAAAAATAATAAATAAATAAAAAGCTTAAAGACTCTTTAAATTATTAAATTTACGGAAAAATTATTAAAAATGCAACTATGCAAGTTGATAAAATGCACTAATTGATTAAATATGATACAAATATTGTATTGTAATTCATTTATTTCAGAGTAGTCTACCGTTTTCTAAACAGTTTTTAATTTTAATATTAAAAGTTATTCATTACGAAACATCATAATGAGTTATAAATAACTACTACATAAAAAAAACGAGTAAAATAAATAACGCGACCCACATGTAATCGTTCCTTCAGAGACTGGTGATTACTTTAATTCACTGAACCGTATCTGGCAAAACGTGTCCTGGCTCAATGGATGAATGTCAGTTTCTATAATTACATCTCTGCAGACATTTTAATTTGCAAATATAAAACTTCGCGAAAAAAGCTAACATGTTGTTCAGTTTTATTCGCGGGAGTCGAAAAATGGTAATTTTTGTTATCAATGTGTTTCTAATTAAATTCTGTACTCCTAACCTACATTAAAAGACTCAGTTAAAATGTTGGCTTTTGTTTCGATTCATTTCGACTGCAGTTACTCAACAGCTGAACTAACAATTTTAAATAACAATGATAATTATAGCCTTTGCTCATAAAGTTATAAATAATACAAATAATAGACTCCGCCTAAAATTATTGAGCCCTTTCATTTTGAACTTAAAATCAGACAATAATAAAAGTAATGTATTGTACGAGAAGGGGGGGAGGGGGACATTATTTTGTGCGACATTTTTACTTCTAAATATTTTTGAAGCTATTTCAACAAATTATTTATGAACACCACTTAAATGTTCATTAAAGAATTTCTCGTTATGCATACATAATATATCCTACTATATAGTTACGCTGATCTCTGACTCAATGACTCGCTTAACTCATCGCAATTCCAGTTATTCAACCACTTTAAAACAAAATTTTTATCGTCAACAATAGTCCGGTCAATTTAGACATCCGAGGTTACAAAAATTCACACCCAGCTGAAAGTTGGTAGGATTGTTAAAAACACCATCATAAATGAAATCTGAAAAGTCCGCATCGATCCGACACCTGGAAAAAAATTTACTCGGGGTCAAAGGTCACAAAAACGGGCTTTTCGCGATTTTCAGCAAAACGGTAAGTTTTATAAAATTAGTTCAGAAAAAAATTGTACATCAGATAATTATCTATAAATAATGTCTAAATACTTTTTTTCCCAAGAGCCACCGTTTCTGAGATATAACGATTCAAAAAGTTGGAAGAGTTGTAATCGTCATAATATGCACACGCTTCCACGCCACTTTTGAGGTAGTGTACTTAGCGCGTTTTCTTTTAACGTGGTTTCCCGGTAGGCCTATTCCACGGATCTGTTGCGATTCTGTTTAATTTGTAACTATTGAATAATAAAAGATATTGGCAAGGGTTGAAAATGATAAAAGCGGTGTGAATTAAAAAAAAAAAAAAATAGGGAAATTTATTTGACTGATTCATAATTCTCAAATACTTCTTCTTCTCATTGTTCTTCTTCATCCTGGGTGCAAGTAAATTGCCTCAATAGTGGTACATTGCATGTCTCCTCGTTGGTATCAAACGAATCCTCAACTGTTGGTGATTCAACATTGGAGCATGACCGGCCTTGACAATTTGTACATGCTTGAGAACAAAACAGTCCAACTTTTTTGCAACCACATTTAGCACTACATCCCTTTTTACAGTTGCAAAAAATTGTGTTTAGCAGTTTTTCCGGCTCAGGTTGGAGTAAAATCTGAACTGGTTCTAATGGATTGTCGACCAACTTCCAACCCCAGTCTTTTGGGTCTAGCTGATAACCAAGCCACATTTGGTAATATACCCGTAAAAGATGTTGACGAGCAGCCGCTGAGGTTGGAGGAAGACAAGCTAATTGCACTTGTTTTTTATATCGAGTATTTTTAACGAAACATGCATTTCGAAACTTATCTAAGCACGCAGTTTTTTTAGGAGCTCCATACATAGAGAGAAGAAAGCGAATTCTGTTGGTGATAACTTCTTGTGGAGTTGAATTACTCTTTTTAAAAACTTCAGCACATTGAACCAAATCTTGTTTTTCAAACATTTTAAAAACCGTTGTTTTACCTCTCCTGAAAAATGCAGATGTCGTATCACAGCCAGTTAGTGCGTGTAAAAATGGTACATGATTTTGTTATTTTGTAAAAGTAGATAAACTTTTCGATGAATATATTTCCGATTGATGTTGAGCTTTTCCAGGTTTACAAAAAAATAGTTATTTCGATTGGAGTTCGTGCAGTGAGTAATGCGATTAAGTCTACATCTTCACCTACAACAATAGTTGTATTTGTTTAATTGAATTACTCTATTGCTGTTTCAATTATCATTACATCAGCATCATTATTAGCTTGTTTTACCAATATAATTTCAACAGTAAACTTTTCTTTCAACATTGAAATGTACCGAGATTTGTTGTGAGTGCAATAAATTTCTGTTGACTGGTAGGAATTGTCATAGATTGATCAAATAAAATATCAGAAGATTAAGATGTTGCTGAAGTTCTACAACGTTGTTCTGCGGCTTTAATATTTCTCGTAAAAGCATTATAGCCATCAAATACGACAGTAACTCTGGGACCAAAATGCCGATGTACATACTGAACGTATTTAAGATAACGTTGAATGTTTCTTCGCTATCCCACTCAATGCGGTGTAATAAATATCCTCCATCAATGATGTATGTCGCATTATTCGAAAAAATCATGTGATTTTGGTACATAATTACAAATAAACTTTTTATGCCAGGCACTTCAAAATTTTGAAACTGTCTCTTTACAAGCTGTATTACATACTGCGAAGACAGGCCAATCTGTATCAGTTTCAATATTTTTAGAAAAAATTCTTAAAAATCGGAAATTTTCGCAAAGCGTGTCACTCTTCGAAAAATCTTGCAGCTCAAATCCATGTTTAAGAATTTTTTCTGAAAATTTCACAAAAGCCACAACGTTTTCGCTTATCGTAGTGCGTAAAACAGCTTAGGAAGAACCATCTGGAATTTTTTGGAGACCATGGTGCTGTTAGTTTATTTCAATTTGTGTACCAAGACTAAAAACAGAGTTCTTTTTTTTCGAAGAACAGCCTTAATATCAAAATGTACCTTTCGAAAACAATCGTAAATATGGCAGACTTTTGAGTTTTACTCATTCCAATGTCATCAAACAATGATAAAGGGTAGGGAGCCAATTCATAATCAAAATATTTTTCAATTTCATCTTGAAATGTCGCAGTAATACTCATTCGTCGGAACAATAATACAGGGTCAACAGGTACTTTTTCATCGTGAACTTTTATGGTGCTACTCATAGCTAAAAGAGGGACTACTTTGTCAGCGTGTTTTAATTTAATATTATTAAATATTAGTCTATTTATTTTTGACATAGACTCAAGCCCAACTTCACGAGCTTTATAACAATCAATTTTACTATCATCAACGGCACCACTTGCAATAGATACACTTCCTCAAAGGTGGCGTGGAAACGTGTGCATATTATGACGATTACAACTCTTCCAACTTTTTGAATCGCTATATCTCAAACGGTGGCTCTTAGGAAAAAAAGTGTTTAGGCATTATTTATAGATAATTATCTGATCTATAATTTTTGTCTGAACTAATTTTATGGTAAAACTTACCGTTTTGCTGAAAATCGCGAAAAACCCGTTTTTGTGACCTTTGACCCCGAGTCAATTTTTTTTTCCAGGTGTCGGATCGATGAGGACTTTTCAGATTTCATTTATGATGGTGTTTTGAACAATCCTACCAACTTTCAGCTGGGTGTGAATTTTTGTAACTTCACTAGGTCTAATTTGACCGGACTAACAATCAAGATTAAAAAGTTATTGTCTGAAAACGTTATAAAATTCACACCGTTGGAGTGATCGGCTTGAAATTTTCCATAATTATGTAAAGAAATATAAAGAACATTCTGCGCTATTTTAAAAATCTGAAAATCCGCCTGTTCCATTATTTTAAATGATTTTTCGCTATTTCAGCTGCATTTTATTTTCAAGGGTAAAAAGAAAGCTTATCCTTTGCGTGATGAAATTAGGCGCCGCAACTAAAATAGACGTCATCTTGAAGTCACGGTTATCAGGCTTTGAAGGTAAAATCACAATTCCAATTAGTTGAAATAGTTTTTCTAGATTACCCAGTTTAAGATTTTCTACAAATAAAATGAAAGGAACATTAGATGAATGATTGATGTTGGAGAGGATGTTTTCACCAAACGAAAGCTTTCGAATGCGAAAAGTTTCCACAGAGTATGCAATTCCGATATCGACAACTAATAAAAATTGAATATGAAGTTATTTATTTTAAGTGGGCAAAGATTAAATATACTAAGTGTATGCATATTTTCATCAAATGTTTTTTCTAGCGCCTGTTGTAATTGCCTTCACAACGGGCTTTATCCTTTAGTTATTGGGTTGGCAACAAAGTAATTGCGTTTTCTTGTATAAAATTCAAGCAAATAAGTTTTCAACAAGTTTTTAATTACAGGTAAGCTGTGCCTGAACATACGATTGATATTTGTTACATTTTAAAGTAAGAATTTCACTGGCAGTATTTTTTTTCGTCCATAAAAGATGGGCACCCTCCCCCTTTTTTCGCTTCTATCCTCCTTAGAGGACAATATTTAAAAATGCCCTGAAATTAATTTTTAGGTATACGTGACTGCTGTATTTTACAGAAAGAATTTCACGGATATCTCTATTTTTATTTGAGATCACGCGGGATATGTGAAAATAACTTTTTGGCCCCTTACCCCCCCCCCCCTAAGATTACGAATTTTGGAAAATGCTCTCTGATCTAGCACCTATGTTGAAGAACTCACGTACGTGCCAAATTTCGCATAATTAACTTCAGTAGTTTTGGCCAGGCGAAATATTGACATACGGAAAAACGCAATTACTTAGTTGCCAACCCAGTATATTTTTATTTATTCAGGTGCTTATTTTTATACTTGAATTGCAATTTATTATATTTAAGCACGTCGTATTCGTTTATTGCGCGAATGTGCTTAAAAATACAAGTGCATTAAAGAAGTACTCATTTTTAAGTATACACACATACATATATATATATTTAGTGATTTAATGTTTTCTACCTTTCTATATATGGAATTTAACTTTCTGAGGATCCGCCTTGTATTTATTTTTTACTTTGAAATTTCCAACGCGAAATTGTTTTTCATTCCACACAATCGTTTCCTTCAGTTTCAATTGGATTATATATGAAATATACCATTGCTCTAAGGTAAAAAAAAGACTTTTCAAATGAAGACTGATTCAATATATAATTCTAGAACTAGGGAACTGATCGTAGCAATCATCTAAAGTTGTGGTACTCGTTCTAAAATTTGTATTCACAGGTTCTGAAGTACAGATGAACATGGAATAACCAATTGTTCACGTGTTTTTTTTTTTTTTTTTTTTTTTTTTTTTTTTTTTTTCCCTTCGAATACGCGGAATTTTATTCCATTATTCGCGATTACATTGACTAATTATTACGGTTGACTATTCTGAAAATTTACTACAATCAGAGGGACATTCCTTTAACCGATATTCCACTAAGTGGGCTCGAAAATCTCAAATAAACGTTTTAAGCTTTTAAACACGTAGAGCTCTTAACAAGTACAAACAGAGAGCATCTAAAAATGGCCATTTTTCTTATTGATTCAGCAGCACAGCAGTCAAAATATACTGAGCCCTCGACCTATAACTTCAGCAACTAACTTTCACCCACTCCCCAAGTCCCCCGACGTACCCGGGCAAACTTATACCCCCCACTCATAGATCACGAAGGCTGTAGCAGGCTGTAGTTACCGATGATGTATACTATGCAACTCGAGTCTCATTTTTGTCATCAAATTGTCGTTAGCGCATACAAGTAACGATTTTTTTTTTTTTTGTTTGTTTTTTCTAAGCGTGAAACTTTTTTCCCCCTCTTACTCTAGAATATTAGACTTTTTCAGTCTCCCACGTTGCCGTATTCCTGTTACCACTATTATTATTATTACTGTAATTTTTTTTCCAGCTTTTTTTTTTCAAAGAGTTGGGCGGTTATAGCATATTTTTAGAGCAGCATTTTCCGAAACGTGGAAAAAAGTGAAGTCCCCCCCCCCCTTTAGAATTTTTATGGAAGGTGTGTTTTCTTTTTTATATTGCTTTTGCATTTGGAATAGAAGTTATCGTAGCTTTAAGCATTCTTTTGGAAAACAAATAAAGGATTACTGGAAAATAAGGAAAAGATAAATTTGTGAAAACGATATAATTTTCAAAATAATTCATATGATATGAGTAGCAAACGTTGAGTAATATTTGAAGCAAAATAATTATTAAATGTGCTAACTTATCATGGTCTAACGATTTTCTTTCTTTAACAACTAATCGATCTACAATGTAAGTAGTAGAAATTATGGTTCAGATGGATATCGTCTATTGTCGAAAATAATTAATTAGACAGATCTTCTTTCACTTAACTTTGAAATTTTCAGCCTAATTTTTTTTTTTAAAGCTGAACGAAGCTCGGTATTAAGGGCCACATTGACTTTACATAATAAATTTAATTGATGTACAATAAAAATAGCAGAAATTATTGTTCAGATGAATATCGTTTACAGTGGAAAATGATTAAATGTGTCATCTACATTGCTCAAAACAATTAAAGGATATTGTAAGTTTTATATAAAATAAAGATATAAGTGAATTTTTTTTGCCGAAAATGGAAGAAGAGAATCACAAATGCAAATTTTTCTGATTTTCAAACTGTGGAGTATGCTAATTTTGAGTTCGACGTCAAAAACGTCGCTTCAGCGGCAGCGAATGAAATTGGACTTTCAACTGAATAAAAGACAATGAAGACAAGGATGATCGGCATTCAGTGACTGCTTTGTTTCGATGAGTACGATGTCTCAGCGAAGTCATTTAACCGATTCAGAAGCTTGGAGAGTTGTCGGTAGGTTAGAAGGGGTCCAAACTCAAGCCGAAGTAGCGCAAGCCATTGGAGTGTCACAAAGTGTGATTTCCAGGATCTGGAACCGGTTTTTGGCGACTGGAAGTGCAGGCCGAAGACCAGGCCAAGGTCTTAGACTATTTAATAAAATTGGGTAACAACGCCCAATGAAGATCGTTATTTAGTGTTAACGGCTCGGAGACACCGGAATATGAACGCTACTCTTCTCCAACGACACCTTCGCTCGACTACTGGCACCACGGTTTCAACTCGGACTGTCCGAAACCGGCTCCATGGTGTAGGTCTGTATGCTCGCCGACCGATGGTATGTGTTAGACTAACATCAAGGCATCGTCGCAACCGCAGGGAGTGGCCAACGGAGCATGTGAACTGGAGGAGAAATGAATGGAGCAATGTTCTTTTCTCTGACGAGTCCCGTTTTTCAGTTCATCCTGATAATAGGCGTATTTTCATCTGGAGGGACCGTGGCAGTAGGAATAATCCTGCGTTCGTGCACGAAAGTGTCAGCTTTGGCGGTGGAGGAGTGTTGGTGTATGGTGGCATCTCCATTGACGGGCGCACAGACCTCTACATCATTCGAGATGGACCTCTGACTGGTCGCTGATATAGGGATGAGATCATCAGAGATTGTAGTCCCTTACGCTACAGCAATCGGAGATGACATCATTTTAATGGACGATAACTGCAGGCCACATCGTGCTTACCTGGTGGAGGATTTCCTTTTCGAGGAAGGAATCATACGAATGGAATGGCCAGCGTGTTCTCCAGACATGAATCCAATAGAGCACGTTTGGGACGCTCTAGGAAGACGAGTTGCTGGCCGCCAACCACCCCCACAAGCTCTCCAAGAACTGGAAAGAGCTTTTCCGAAAGAGTGGGACAGAATACCCCAACTCGTGATTAATAGCCTCATTGACTCCATGCCTCAAAGGTGTTCAACGTTGCTGGCCGTCCGTGGAAACCACACCCCCTACTGAAAATGATTTCCTTTGAAGAAAACACCTTTTCCCAGCTACGACGTCTGAGTCCTACTTAACAGTATCCCAGCCCACCCCAAATAAGTTTTCCAAATATTTTTGTAAATTTACTGATAAATACGAAAACTTAGTAGAATTACAAAGTGGGGAAAAAACACAAAACTGCCAGTTTTCCTTTAAGTTCCTCACAGTTTAATTTACCATCAGAGCCGATTAAAACTTAACTACGAACTCGTTACCAACTTCTATGAAAAACTTATTAGTGGTATGAATGGTAAACATTTTAAAAATACGGAAGACATTTTCTGAAGCAAATGCTTTAGGAAAATATGTAATAATTGAAAAATTCCTCCACCTCTCTCCTCTCAACCATTAACACTACATTTAGTTAGCCTCCCCGAACTGGATTCAAAGTCTTACGTAGAATTTCATCTTAGCTACGACCCGGTTACGGTTGACAAATGGAAGGGTTATTAAGTGCCAAGATGGTTAGCAAACAAAATGAATTTCCTTCTTTTAGGTAATAAAAATTGCAGTTTTGGTTATTAATAGTAATATTAAGTAATAATAATAATTTTAAGTATGTCAATAGCATAATTTGTTATCGTATACAAAATATGGCACACGCACACGCACACGCACAGACACACAAATAATAATTGTAATAATAATAATAATAGTAGTAAAAATATTAATAATCATCAAATTTGCAATCTATCAGTGTCCTGCGACAGACCAGAAGAAAGAAATAAAAATCGAAGGCACATAAAGTAATAACTATACTAAAGGCTCTAGAAGATTTGTACACAAAACGACGACATAAAAAATATATCTATTTAATAATCTTTGCATACAGAAAATAAACATATTAAAAGAGATTATTTTATTGTTTCGATTACACACATACACCATAAAACTTCATCATTATTTTCTAAATAATAACGATACATTTTTGCTAAAACACATCCAAGTTTCTCCATTTTTTTATCACGTAAACTTTTATGAGAATTTTTCTATAAAATACATGTTGCTCGAACAATATCTTATGATAAACCTTTCAAAAACCATTCTTTAAAACACAAATTTTTTTTTTCTGTTCTTTTAACCCCCTCCAAAGCTATTTAGAAGAAATTTTTCCCGTCTCCCAGGAAAATATAAAAAGTATACAAATAAAAAGTTTTCAGTTCCTGCAGCATCCAAAGTATAATTTAAGTAACAAGAGCTCAGCTAAGTTGAGAAAAATACATTGACGTAAAGTAATAAGAAAAGAAATCCAGTTGTCTTTAAGAAGAATTTTGAGTATGTGTGTGTGTGTGTGTGTACTCGAAATCTTTTCGCAATTTTGATGTGTTTTTCTTCCGCATTTTTTTTTTTCTTTCTTCAAAAGGAAGATGTTTGGAAAAATACACGCCTGGTCTACAATTTCCGCGTTTTAATGTAAAGAATTACAATTCAAACAAGGTTTATAAAAGAGCAAATGAAAATAAAAGACATAACGCTCTTTCATGCTTGTATTCTTTATTAACTGCAAACAAAAAGGGAATGCTTATGAATTATTCGAATGCTTGAAAAAAGTTATTAAAAAAGTTTCTTGTATTTAATTAATATTGAGTGACTTATTTTCCATGTCTTGACACATGGATTTTTTTTTTTTTTGAAGGTAAAAGTAATGTTATTTTTTTTAGAATCTTTTAATCGATTTTACAGAATTTTATGTGATTTTTGAACACATAACACTTTTACCTCTCAGCTATATTAAAAACAAAATGTTGAGGGTGTTCTACCTGAAGAGCAATCTTTGCCGCAGGACTTTTGAACAGTTCTTAAAAAAAAAAAAAAAAAAAAAAAAAAAAAAAAATGACGTTAAACACTCGAAAGAATTAGTAATACTTTTTCACTCATGCACTATAGACTAATTCTAACGGTAAAACTCTGTGTTTCATGCAACTTTCCGAAAACATTCACAAGCACAAAAATTGCCTTCAAAAATGTGCCGAGGCGTTAATCTATTTAGCGAAATATTGAAAAATTCCTTATGTTCCATGTGTTTTCCCCGAGTGTTTCGCAACTCCTGTAGGTTCGTTGTATGTAACAGTTCACAGTACAACTTGTAAAGAGACATTCTAAATTTTTTCGAGTGTCTAGCACAATTAGATTTTTCAAATGCTGTTCAAAAGTTGCATGATTTCCAAAAAGAACAGCCTTAAGATATATTTTTTTTTTTGAGAATTTTACTATAACACAACCCCCGACCCTCCCATCAATGAATAAAATGCTTTCTATTAGTCGGTAAGTAGTATCGCTCTATATTCGAGCCTATTGAATCTTCAGACTAGTTAATTTAAAAAAAAGAAAAAAAAACAGGTACTTAGGTACTATACGCCAAGTGGAGGTTAATTGTATCGGCGTTCAAAATCCTTACAGCTGATGAGTAGAAAAAAAAATGACATATAAACGGCTGGCTATTTAATATATAATGAAATGCAGTTAGTAGCACTAATAACAGGAAATTTTGTTACTGTTCACGTTGTTGGCGTTAAACCGCCCAGATTGGGTTGAAAAAAATATTGGCAGTAAAATTTGTTTATTATCCTAAAACACGTTAAAAATTTTAGAAAACCTGAAAAAAAGTTTTAATTTTTAAAATCCTTTTTTGATTCTCTCAGCTAAAATACTGGTTCACTGAACTACAGTTTCAATGCAATACACCTATATTTTATATAAGTCGAAACACACATTTATCGAAAAAAGAAAGAAATCACTAACTTCGCAATCTCCAATTAACATGAAATTTCGCCGTCATCTCATGAATCGGTGGCAGTACAATGATACTGAAAAAGTGTGTGTATTGCCCAAATTGTTCGCTTACAACATCATACGAATCAAATAATTTCAATACCCTACATAACCTATGGACGTGGGAAAAAAAAAGTTTTTAAAAAACTCTTATTTTTATTCTCAATTTAAATCCTAAAAAGGAAAGAAATATCTCCTAAATATTGTTACAATACGGTAGGTGCTAAAATGACCAACATGTAACATATATATTTTGCTGACTTCCCAATCTCTAACAGACCTGAAAATTTTTTGAATGGTGCTGAAATAACATTTTAGTTAGCAATACATTATTGTTACTTATTTTTGGGGTAACCTGTTCTTCGGGGTTAAATTTAAAAAAAATTCGTATTCTATACGTCAAATAATTAAAATTTGCAGTTTGTAGCATGAAAATCGGTTAACTAGAACATGAGATGGAAAGTTTTGGGTGCCCCATTGTTTAACAAAAGGTTTTCTCGAATTTTCGCGAATCATCGGCGATGTCACTTAGCTGACTTCAGTTTTAGAGGCTTATTTTTGGCACCAAATTTCGCGATTTCTCGCCAAAAGTCGTCAAATTTGGTGACATTTGGCTTCTTTCTATTAATGGGTCCTGTAGTGTTTGCTTCCCTGCATTTTAATATATAGCACTTAAGTGCGTATTTAAAATATGAAAGTGATTCAATTTATTTTTTTCTTTCTTAACATTTACTTTCGCGAAAATGTAACTGGAGCAGCCGATGAAAATGTTACTTTTGACCTTCCCCATCCTGTTCAGTAACTCAAGTCGAGGCGTCAGGGAAGGAAACGGATCTGTAAACAAAAATACAAGAAAGTGGGGTTAGTGTTTAATAATCCCGAAAAATGGAGATGCAAGAAAATTTAATTAATTTAATTAAATGTTCTTTAATAATAAAAGGAAAAAAAAACACACATCTGTGAAGAAAACGAGTAAAAACGGGAATTTCTATTAATAGTTATAACCGTACAAATATCTCAATCCAATCATCGGAAACTTATTAAAACCTCCAAGCAATATGTTTCCGGATGCAAAGAGCTAATTGGAAAAATACAGTAAGATTACCAATCCTAATCGATATTTGGTGTCTAAATGATGGTAAATGATAAAGGAAGCCCGTCTTATCATTGGATCAGCGCAGGGTAAAAAGTCATCAAAACATGTATGGGCTTCCAAATTAATTGAAAGCGTACCATAATGAATCGGAAACCTGCAATTATGAAAATTACATAATCTAAAGAAGTTGTTCTCTCACTTTATTAAGAAATTAATAAAAGCCGAATTGAGGTTTTAGACATACACATTTTAATTAAATTAGTTCCATTAAGCCCGAAAAGGGAAAATCAGAAATTCATTTCGTTAGGATTTCATCTGATGTTTCTAGATGTACACGGAGATTAATTCACCCCCCGAAATAATTTAAAATAGAATAAATTACAAGTAGTTTATTTTTTTTAGAAATTTATTATTGTTTGTTTATTTATTTTAAAATGTACTTTTTGTGTGTGTGTTGTTTGCGTGCAGTTCTCCTTTATACTTATTTTTGTTTCAATAGTTGTCCTTGTGATTGAATCTCAAAACTCAAGGTCGACGAAGTAAGCACTAAACAGGGTAGAATGCAAAACCAGAACATATTTATGGTTAAGTAAAGATGGAATTACGGCTAAGTTTCATAACATAACATAAATGATTTTTTTCTGTCTTTCTTTTTCAATGTCCCCTTGACCTCTCGTTTTTTATTCTTTAATTTTCCAATTTTATTTTAATTTCTTTTTTCTCTTTCTTTTCTATACTACCTCTCTCTTTTTATTCTTTCATTTTCTAAATTTTCTTTCTTTTCCTTTTCTTTTTCTTCCTTTCCTATTTTCGTTTCTTCCCCCCCCCCTTTTTTTAAGATTGGAAGTAGAAATTTAAAAAAAGGTGAACAAAAAGTAAAATAAGAGTAAAGATCTCCCACTAAAAAGTTAATTTTTCCTTCCAAAATTAATTGACGTTATTTAGGAGTAAATGATTTTAGTAAACATTATTAGAGTAATTCATTTTTACATCGGTTATCGGTTACTGAATGTTAATTTTATTTATGCACAACAAGGACTAGTAGCTTGCATTTAAATGTAACCTTTACACCGAAAATATTTTATTGCGTAAAAAATGGCTTTTCCTTGAAGATAAAGAGAGAGCCGTCCCTTTATATCATCACTATTATTTATCACTGCTGTAATTTATTAAAGAATAAAGTTGTTTATCTCAAATATCTCCCCTTACCTTATAATAATCCAATGTATTTATTTATTTATAATGAAATGGTACACAAGACAACATGAAGTAAAGCTTCATCATTATTTAACTACGCAATTTCACGAATATTTGTGCTTCAGATTTAAATTTTGACCACCAACACTTTAGAAAGATTTTTTACGTTTCCCCTTATGTTTTTTAGCAATTTTTTTTTTCTTATGAAACATATTCAGATCATGAATGAAAGAGAGAGTCAGACATAGAATGCATAATTTGCAATTTGTATAGCTTCCCTTTCAATATTTAAAATCGAAGACTGATAAAACTCAAATCGAGCTCAAAACATGAAATGTATTAACACGTTCAAGTCTATCTTTCCAATCCTAGTATATATATATATATATATATATATATATATATATATATATATATATATATATATTTCTAGTCCTTTGTTTATTTATATTTTTAAATAAAGTTTTCTTTTCCTCTTAAAGTGATTTACTTTTTTCTATTCTGTAACATTATAAAAAGATCTATCAAACACCACACCAGTGTTCAAGTTACCGCGGTAGGGTTGTTTTTCCTGCTTCCCCCTTTTTCGATATTTTTTCCCTCTTTTCCTTCGGAGTTAGCTGCTATACGGAGGAGGTATCAAATGATGGGAAAATCTTCGAACTCTTCTTCTATAGGAGAGTTCGAAAGGAGGAAACTATATTGATACCCGGCTTTTAAAATATTGATAAAAGCATTAGTTCATTAAGTTACTGGATCGGCTAAAGTTATTTAAATTCCCGCGATATCGAAACTGGAAAAAAAAAAATGAGGTACCGTAAAAGATATTTTACAGAACTAATTTATCTAATAAAATATTGACTTGCTAGCTTCAAAACCTTCCCTGTTTCTTTTTCTTTTTCATCTCTTCTTTCTTCTTTTTAAAGGAAAAAAAAATGAAATAAAGTTTCAAAGGTATTATTTTTACAATGAACGTCATTTTTATTAATTTTCCATGTAACACACACACACAAGTGTGTTAAAAAAAAAAAAAAAAAAAAAAAAAAAAGTTCTGCAGTTACTTTTCAAAAACTATTCAGCTTGTTTCAGAGAACTTCAAATAGATATGTTTTTCACATTTATAAATTTTTCAAACTTTTATAAAAAGTTAAATAATTTTAGTTTTATGAATGATACATGCATCATTCAGAACTAAGCCAAGGCAATATATGTCAAAGGACTGATTTCTTTGAAAATAAATTACATTTCTTAATTTATTGTTTATCCCTCTTACAATTATGATATTTTATTCTGTTACAATCATGAGAATCATTCCAGTCTTATAATGTTACTCGTACAATTTAATATCTTACAATCTAATTGCTTAGAATCAAATATTCTCTTACAATCATAAGAAAAAAGGAATTATTATTATTATGCAGTGTATTTTTTTAGTGAAAAATATACTGCACTATATACCGTATTTACGCGCATAAGAGTTGCCCTCGCATAATACACTGTAAAAAAATTCAGAAACGTCTCATACTTATAGCAGAAAGGTTTCCGAAAGTATAGCATAACCTACCGATGCTCTACTCGAACTCACGATTTCGGAAACATAATCCACATTTCGGCGTAAAATATTTACGAGGAAAGGAAATCTTCATTTGGAACTTCGCGCGCATGCGCCAAGAGACAGAGGGAAAAGAGTGAGCGCGTCTTCCCTAATAGCACAGATGGTCACAAAAGAGTCGCTGTGACGTCACAGAGGGTCACAATTGTCACAGGACTATCACATTGTGACTTGTGAGTGATGTGACTCCACTGTGTGGTCACTGTGAAGTTTATTTGTGACCAGTGACCAGGTGACGTCGCCGGATGAATACTTAAATAAAGCGGATGAATACTTAAATAAAACAGCACATTATCTCCTGAAAATAATTTATGAGGAAAAATAAATTTAAGATTTTTAATTTATATTTATTAATTGTGGTAATTTCCCTCCATTTATAAAATACTCCAAAAAAAAATTTAAGTTTCCAAAACAAGCCATGCCAGAACTAACTTTTGCAGCAGTCAGTTTACTTTTAAAGCAATCCGAGCAAGACGATCACAGCGCTGAGGTAACGTGCTGGCCAATGAACGAGGGTTCGATACTGAAGGCTCCTTCCGTGAGAGTTTGGTGCTGCCATCTAGTGCATCTTACTCGAAACGCTACATCTAGCGCATGTTACTCGTTCTGAAAAACACAGAAAGGTCCCAGCAATCTGAACGTTAATAGAAGTTCAGAGAACCCGTGTTTGCTGGGGTTACTCGTTAATTCGGAAACCTTTGTAAAATAAACCGAAAGGTTACTCAATATTTTACCAAAATATACAGAAACGTTACACATCTTTTCCAGAAACCTTACCTAAAAAGCAGGAAAATCTGTAAATATTTTTCCGAAGTATGCAGAAACGTTTCTAAATACTTACTTTACCCACATGGTTCGGTCGGAAACGTTTCTGCAATTTTAAACTACAAGAGCTGCCCCATATTTTGGGGTAAAGTTTCCGATTTTTTTGTTTTACCGTGAGTAGCACCCTCCGTTTGAAGCAGAAAAAATAGCTTTAAAGTTACAGAGAGAGTTACAATATTATGCGGTAAATTTTCACCGCATAATAGTCACATCTAGTCTTTCATCATGAAAAACTGGCAAAAACAATTCGACTATTACGCGAGTAAACACGGTACTTACTTATATTTGGGAGACTGCGGATATTTGATCCCCCACTTTAGTTAATCATTTTTCGGTTTTCATCAATTCGGTTTTATCAATTCGGCTGTAAATTCGGTTTTTATCAATTCAGCTGTAAATTGTCAGTTTTCAGAATTTTTTGTCATGAACAATGGCACTTTTTTTTCCTCTGAGGGTTAAATGTTTTTTATTTGAAAATGAACAGATAATTTTAGTAAAATAACATTTTGCAATATTTTTATAAAGGGATCATGAATCTCCACAACGAGGGATACATGATCTCTTTGGAAGGTATACTTGATCTCACTCACAAATTGCATAGGCTATTCATAGGTAAGCAATTTATCAGCTTATTTCAAATTAATAAATAATATTTCCAAAAAATGATGATATTTTTCGTAGGTATGATAAGAATATGGACATGGAAAACAACATTTTTCTTTTAAATTCAACTCTTTAATTTGTAATGCAAGTTTTATAAATGTGTTATGATGTTTCTGATCAGTTTGTTACCTCTCATACAGTTGTCCACGATATATTTTATGAATATAAATTTTTTCACTTTTTATTTGTAAAAAAGTACACAGTTTTATTAATATTTATTAATTTAATGAATCTAAAATCACAAGAGTGATTACAAAAATTAAACTCTTTACTTCTTGGTATGCAATAACGAAATTAAGAGTTGTTACAATTAAATCGATTGGGGGAATTTTTTTTTAAGATTTTGTAGGCACCAGTACACTTTTAATAAAGGAAAGAAAGCCTGGCAAATGTTTTTAAACCCTGAAAAATCAAATGCAAACGTGACAATTTTTGCAGTCTCAAAGTTCCTCTCATTTAATATTTGAAAATTTGGATTAACATACTACTGGCCATTAGAATATATACACCAGGGAGAAATGTAGATAACAAAATGATATTTATTGGACACAACTGGAAACTTAGGATTTATACTGGAAACAACAATTCATTAAATTTCCAGGAAATTTGGGTGCACAGATCCTGAGAAATCAGTACCCAGAACAGCCCCCTCTGTCAGTAATAATAGCACTTACAACATGCAGCTTCAACACGTTGCCATAGTTCATCAACAGTGGTGACTGGCGTATGGTGACGAGCAAGTCGCTCCGCAACCATTGACCGAGAACGTGCTGGCCAGAGCAGCAGCGGAACATTTTCGGTATCAAGGAAGGCTCGTACAGTATTGGCAACATGCGGTCGTGCATTATCCTGCTGAAACGTAGCTGAACGTGTCTGAACCCTGCTGAAACGAGTTTCGCAGGGCTCGAATAAAGGGTAGAGCCACGGATCGTTACACGTCAGAAATGTAACGTCCACTGGTCAAACTGCAGTCAATGTGAACAAGAGGTGACCGAGACGTGTATCCAATAGCACCCCATACCATCACGCCAGATAATGGCCACTATGACGATGAAGAACGCACGCTGTCATTTTGTGTTCACTCCGATGCCGCCAAACACGGATGCGACCATCATGATGCTGTAAACAGAACCTGGATCATCTGAAAAAATGACGTCTCGCCATTCGTGTTTCCAGGTTCGTCATTGATCACACCATTGAAGGTGCTCCTGTCTGTGATGCAGCGTCAAGGGTAGCCGCAGCTATGGTCTCCGAGCTGAGAGTCCATGCTGCTGCAAACGTCATCGAACTGTTCGTGCAGACACTTGTTGTCTTGCAAACGACCCCATTTCTTGACTCAGTCTCGTGAATGATAGCAGACCGTTGAGATCCAGCACGGCGTTCGGTATAACCGTCCTGAACCCATCGATTCCACATATTCTGCTAAGAGTCATTGGATCTCGACCTACGCGAGCGACAATACTGCGATAGGATAAACCGCAATCAGGGTAGGCTAAAATCTGACAACATCAGAAATGTGCTGGTACGTATTTCTCGTTCTTACACGAGACATCACAACAAATTTTCGCCAGGCAACAAAGTTCAAATTATTTCTGCATGTGAAACCGGCTGTACAGTTTCCTCATTTAAACACATTGTAGGTGTCGCTACCAGCACCAGCTTTGTCTGAATGCGCTGAAAAGCTAATCATTTGCATATCACAGAATCTTGTTCCTGTCGTTTAAATTTCACATCTGTAGCATGTCGCCTTCTTGGTGTAGCCATTTTAAAGGCCGGTAGTGTATGTTCGGAAAACTGAATAAACTAAAATAAGCATGTTCTCATCGTGCTAATATAGTTATAGGGATACTTGATACCTGAGATCATGTATCCCTGAAAAGAAGGGATCAAGTATCCCTACGGTGAGACATACAAAAAACATACCTTTTGAATAATAATCAATCAAAGATTAATTACTAAAGAAATTACTCAATTATTAAAGACAGTCTATACTTTAAATTTACACTTCATTAAATTTTATAAGTTGCATATGACAGACAATGCAAATCTTCCATCAGTTATCTTGAAAAAAGTTTTCTTTTCCACATTCAAACAATCATTTCTTGAGCTAACACAAAATAGCTGAAAAAGATTAAGTGTTGCCAGTGTTTGTGTACAAGTATAACTTAACATTGTTGCCAGATTTCAAATCTCTACTAATTGATTTTGGTATATTTTTCCCTAGGGGGATCAAGTGTCCCTATAATCTCCCCTACTGCTACTTTCAAATAAGTACAAATTTTTCCGGAAGAAATTGTTAAGATTTACACAAGAACGATTAAAAAAAAATTTTTTTTAAGATGAAATCATTCGTTTGGAACAGTTTGCTACTAATATTAGTTATTGTTTTTAATACTCACAATTTACTTAACTGAAATTAGGTTAACATCTGGATAATCATGAAATACAAATTTAAGTTTAAGAAATTATATATGGGCAGAGCACCTTCACAATGTTCTTTAACTAAATTGTAAATGAAAATTTTATATGAATTAGAAACTGAAAAATAATAAAAAAACATTAAAATTTGCTACTAATATTAGTCTTTTTTTTCAAAATTTTATTTAACTGAAATTTGGTTAACATCTGGATAATCATAAAAAAGTAATTACGTATGAGAATCTCTAATGTGTATTTAACTGAATTGCACATGAAAATAATAAATAAATTAGTAACTGACAAATCATTAAAAAGCTTAAAAATACGTTTAAAGGTGGGAGAGGGTACAAGGGCGAATTAAAGGGAGAGACGGAGGGGGCGACCGCCCCCCCCGCAAGACAAAATAAATCAATGTAAAAGATCCTATTTTAGTGCCATAAAATGGACGTATATGTCAATCTTCTAACTAACCGCCCCCACCGACAAACTAACCCCCCCCCCTCGCCCAACAAACTTGCATTAATCCGCCACTGGGAGGTAGAAACAAATAAAATATCAAAACAACCCCTAATATAAAAATTAAGAAGTTTTCATTTCTATAGCCGTTGTCAAATTTAAAATGCATCTAATGAATTGCAAGCAAATTTTGTTTATGCCATAATAAATTCTATCATACTAGCACCAACAAATATTATCATACTAACACTTTGTTTTAATACTCTTAGATGTATTAAATAGCTAATAAACCAATTAGACTAATATCAAGCCCAACATATTTCTGTATTTAGAAAGAGAGGTGCTTGAAAAGAGCCTCATTAAATTCATTTTCCCATGTTTATCAAAAACACAAAATAACACAAACACTATCCAGTTACAACGAAATTATTCTCCAATATTAACATCTAATGAAGCTCCCCCCACTCCCACCCCCAACATCCTTCAAAACAGGGAGAGAGAAAAAAAAGGGAGCTGCACTTTTCCGCGCAAAAATCTCATTAAATGCGCGATAGGTTAAAACGTGCCCAGCTTGCGTTTTATTATCACATGCATGTTAGTTTTAAAGTAGGAATAAATGGGATAATAAGTGCGCTTGTTAGTATAGCGGTAGGAAAATTAGTACCTATAGGGTTTAATAGGGTGCCATTATAACACGATATCAAAGCCAGGGAGCACGAACAAATTGGAGATTGAAATTGATACAGTGTTATGCATCTACTGTTTCTTCCCGCAGATAAAAATCAAATAATGAGGGAGGATATTTGTTTATAATTGTAAGGAAATTCTTATTGCTAATGATTCAGATAATAGCTGAAAATGTAAATAAGCAGGTAATAAAAATGATTTATGACTTGGAAGTGATAGGCTTGATGTTATCGATATGCGTTCAAGCACTTTAATAGTCTGCATAAATTTGATTTAACATGGATGTGGGCTGGGTAATACGTTCAAGTATTTGCGTTTAATATTGGTTCATTGGATTTAAATTAAATGAAACTGCAAAAAGACAAAAATAAATAAATAATACTGTTATTATTAATAATTTTCTTACTTAATGCCTCTACAAAGGAAGAGAGCAATTGTTTTATATCCAGAGACTGATTTACAGTAGGGCATTCGGGACACATGTCCAGGGCCTTTATTTTTAGGGGACTCGAAAACAGTTTAGACAGAATGAAAAGTCAACAAAATATTGTTTTTATAACACCATAAAGGACTCATTTATACCTGAAGATCAAAGCAAAATATCTGATTATGCGATTCAAATCCTAACTGAACAATTTTTTAAATAAACGTACATTTATTTTCTCATTTTATAAAGATAGTTGCAATTTATGAAAAAAAAGTGTAAATTTAATAATACCTGATAGTGACAACCAACAACATGTTCGTCAAAACTTTTATGCAAATTTATTTCAAGAATTTTTTTACGAACGAATTTTAAACTTTTAGAAAAAAAAAAATCAAATTTTTGTCCTAACAAAAACCCTGTGTAGTCTCACTTTCACTCTTTGGTATTTGTAAACCTGAAATATCAACTGAAATGCAAATTTCTGACCCTTAAACAGTATCAAAAACTTTGTAAAACTAAAAATCTTGCTGATACATTTCTTTTTCCCTAAGGAAGACAAGAATTTAATTTATTTGAAATATTTGACAGTGTCATTCCAAATTTTAATGTAACGTATATTTTCATGTATAGGTGTCACGTATATTAGTTTAAATTTAAATAATATTCAATAGAAACTTTTTGTGAAAGGGGCCCATGAATGTACCTATGTACAGAAGTAAAGCTGTGGAAGTTGGACTCTGTTTATATAAAAACTATATTTTGATGAAGTTGACCAAATTTTTATATCATACATATAAAATGATGATCATCATCATGATCGCGGTTTCGGTATCTCCGAGATTTGGATTCTAACAATTTTCTTGGCAGTGAGTCCTAGTCCTACCATGATCTTTCTATTGATCTCGACATACTTCATAGGATCATAAATAAAATGATAATAGTATTAATAAATTGAAATTTCTAACATGAGTGAAATATTTAAAATATTTTATTGATTTCTTGTAACATTACAAGTTACGTATAGTATATTTTACAGACCAAGTTCACTGGAATTTCCCACTAATATTTCAATCATAACTACTTTTCAATATTTTTGTAACATATATTGCAGCAAATTATCTACTTTAATGTCATTTGTCGCATAAAAGTACGTTACAGCTTGTAGTGAGCTGTAGTAAAGCGAATTAATTAAAACAGAGGTATAAAAAGGCTAAAGTTGTACTTGACAAAAGACTTTAAGGAAACTTCGAAAATATAACAGGCATATAACTACATAACATTTTGAAACAAACGCTAATTAAAAGTACTATTCCGTAAGGGCCGCATTGTACGTATATATTCATTAGGCATAAGCGTCACCACTTTTTATATGGCTTATCGGATTTTTTTTATCAATTAAACAATTTATTATCAAAATAAGATATTTCTTTGATAAAAGCAGCATACTTCATTTTTTAAGTTATCATTTTTGTTTCATAGAGAGTAGAGGAATGATTTTAAAAATTCTCAAAGGTTTACTATACACTATATGGATCAGGAAAAATAAAAAAAAATTCTACTAACATCAAAAACATTAATAACGCTGGAGCAATATTTATGAGTAAATACCTGTCTTATTTAATGAAGTTTTACTGTATGTTCTAAAAATGTTAAAGTTTAATACTGATTTTAAACTCAATATTTTACTTTATCAATCAAAAAACAGATAAGATACAAGAGCACTATCAATAACGTGCTTGCACAATTTAGATATAGACAAAAATATATAGATTTATTATTATATATACTAGTATTTATTCAAAATGTCATTTTAAAAATTATTTTAATATTTTTCCATATTTAACGTAACTGTTTTAATATATACAAGCAAAATGACAGTTAGGGTATTTAATCATTTTCGTTTTTTCACTCCAATAACCACGATGAATAAAAATATAATTCCTCAATGACCCTTGAATTATTGATGGTATTATTAGATTATTAATCAAGTGTTATTGCTTTCAGTTAAGATTTTTTTTAAAGTATCTGAAATTTATTGGAGTTTACAATTTAAAAAAAATGCCAATGAAATCGAAATCCTTTCCCTTTTTAAAATTAATTGATAAAGAAAAGCTGTATAATTATAATGCATGAACGGCTGAAGTAGTCAGATGATTTATCTTTTATTTCGATTAGAGCGGCAGAATGTCTTTCGCGAAACCTTCGTTAGCTGGTTGATCCTGTTAACGAGGCACATACTGGAATTTTTATGTCTCGTAAGACGATGATCTATGTCGGGACTCAGCAATACAGACTAGATTATAGACGCAAAATGCATTAACATATTGCTCTTAGGAAAGGTATTATGCATCATCTTAATCTATACCGCCTTTTACTTGCGCATACATTTGTTATTAATATTTGCTGAAAAGGAAAATGAGTCTACATAGTCAAGAAAATTAAAGGATGGTTTATTCTCTGAATCAATTGACAAAACTGCTTGTCATGTTAGTCAATACATCCGCCCCCCCCCCCCTCCCAAAGGAGTAGTGTTTTTCCCATCAGAATGTTCCGCTGAGTTTTCTGTGTATAAAGCTTGAAAAGAATTCAATAGGCTGGATTTAGAATAGTTATACCGCTTAAACACTTTCAATTATAGATAAAACATTTGGCACATTTGTCTTTCTCCGAATTGCAAAACTCGTAACGTATTGTTGTTGAAGTTTTAAAATTTCATTTTATCAGAAATTCGAATGATTTCTATATATTATCTCGGATTAAAAGTATTATTGAATCAATCTATGATCTAATTATATAAAAATTCTATTAAAAATATAAATGTTTAGACGTTTTAAAATTTTATTTTATTGGAAATTCGAATGATTTGTATGTTATCTCGGATTGAAAGTACTATTGAATCAATCATCAATCAATCATCAATTGAATCAATGATCTAATTATATAAAAATTCTAAGAATTGAAAAATATAAATGTTTAGATTTTTCAAAATTTTATTTTATCGGATATTCGAATTATTTGCATGTTGTCTCGGATTAAAAGTATTATTGAATCAATCGATGATCTAATTATGTAAAATTTCTAAAAATTAAAAAATATAAATGTTTAGACGTTTTAAAATTTTATTTTATCGGAAATTCGAATAATTTGTATGTTATCTCGGTTTAAAAGTATTATTGAATCAATCGATGATCTAAATATATAAAAATTCCAAGAATTAAAAAATATAATTGTTTATAAGTTTTAACCCTAAAATGCATGCTTTTTTAAAAATGGGCTGAAAATAAAATTGTAAATTTTTTATGCTTACTCATACTAGGAAAAGTATTTTTAAAAAATCAGCATGTAGTTTCCCAGAAAAATTGTGATAAAAGTTCAATTTCGAAAAATTAGAATGTCCCCTCTATAGGCTCTCATAAAATAAAAGAAAGTAATATAGCCTAATTATTCTTTACTTAGTCCTAACGCTAGTATTTTTTAAATATTTTTGTATTCATTTTCCTTTAGCAATAAAAATTAGAAGCTACCAAAAATTCTGCCAATCAACCAAAAATGCTTGTCTGCTCAAAAAATAATGTTGTCAAACATTTTTAAAAACTAAAAATTATTTCCATGGTGGTCTTATATTTATATTAAATGTATATTTATGCAAAATCTGCAAGACTTTCTTTTTATTACGGTAAAATGGGAATGTAGCCAATTGGCTATACAGTATGCTCCGTCGGTTAAATATAGAAGTATTGGAGATATCTTTAAAAATAGTATTCGCTTTCACATATACCAGTTAAAGCTGTTCTTTTTGAAAGTCGTGTAACTTTGTACAGTTTTTAAAAGAATCTAATTGCGCTAGAGACTCTGAAAAATTTAGCATGTCTCTTTACAAGTTGTACTGCGAACTGTTACAAACAATGAACCTATAAGAGTTACGAAACACTCAGGTAAAAAATCCTAAACATATGGAATTTCGCGATATTTTCAAAAACAGATAACTTCTCGGCCCGTTTTTGAAGGCAGTTTTGTGCTTATGAATTTTTTCTGAAAGTTGCCCGAGACAGACAGCTTTGCTTTTACTATTAGTCCCTAACCTGCTAGCAATTTTGCTCGGGCCGCCATCGGCTGGCTGCGTGGCCGTTGGTAGCCCGAGCAAAATTGCTAGTAGGGTAGTGATTGGGTGAAGAAGCTTTATTAGTTTCTCGAGTGTGACGATCGCTCTAAAAGATAACTTTTGACCAGATGGAATATTTTAGTTACTGAAGGCTATTCAATGAAACTTAATGAATTTGGCGACTACAATAAGATGAAATAAACCTAATTCGTAAAGCTCAGGAAAAAAGGTGGGGGGGGAGTGTTTTCTTACAAACTTTTTACATTCATTTTAATGTTGCTGTTATTGTTGTTGTGGGATTACGGCCAATTATCTACACGTGGGATCTAGGTCGATGGCTGGTGTGCCCTCCGTGAGGATCTTTCTAAGGGTTCCTAACCCGTATTTAATCTAAGTTACGGAGTAAACCACGGAAAACTCCGAACGGTTAGGTCGTCGGACGCGACCTGGTTTTGATTGTTGTGTTGTGTTGTGGGATTAAGGCCAATTATCTGCACGAGGGATCTAGGCCTATAGGTGGGGTCATTTTTTAAGGGGTATTATCCCGTATTTAAGCTAAGTTTCGGAGGAAATCACGGAAAACTCCGAACGGTTAGGTCGTCGGGCGCGCGATGGGACCCGAACCGGGGACCTTCACACTTCGTCCGTCTACCATTTCCAGTGACATAAGCACTGTGACATGGTGAGGCTGACCTGGTTTTGGACCAGGCACCTTCCGTCTCCCAGTTGAGAGCACTACGCGCTCGGTCACTGGTCGGGCCATTCATTTCAAATAAATAGTTTGTTTGAAAAGTTAAAACTCCACTGATAATTTGAAGAAACGCGATTAATTAGGAAAAGTGTCCGAATAAAATAATTTTTAATTTTGAATGAATATGTCTTCGTGTCAAATGGAATGCGTTAAGAAGAAACAAAAATCAAAATTATAGTTTGTATAGGAGTTTGCTGAAGCACTGCAAGTTAAATACTATTTTGATGGTGGAATAAATCAAGGGCGTTTTTTATTTATACAACAGCATTTAGAGAAGTCTCCAAGATTCTTGATGAATCCCAGCAGCGAGAGTGCTTTCGAACATCCATATGCATCACCCTTGCAGCGGCAACTTAAAAAGACAGTGACAGCTCACGTGCACAAAGTCAAGCATTCAACTAATACTCACTGAAAAGCAGTTTCGAAAAAAGTAAGAAAACTTGTAATAGGCGGAAACTATTGTTGCTGAAACAGATTATGACAAACGAGAAGTCAATTGGACCCTGGTAACTTTTTGTTGGAATCCTTTGTTGGAAATAGATATGGAAGAAGTTGAACATCGACGAAATTGCTCCCATGAGAACCATCTTTCCCTTCTAGAAAAGACTACAGCATCCATCTTTTCTGGGAGGCTACTTGAAGAAAAGGTTGGATCCGATCTCCTGGGGTGAAGAGAGAAATTTGTGCGGAGGTCACGTGCGTTCCGTCTATAGTAAAAAGAACGTCTGAAAAGAAACGCTTCATATTAACGCTTTGGAAGCATGAAGGATTGACCAGCATGCAGTTAAAGTTGAATGTGGTAGGTGCATTCCTAGAATCCAAGAACACCTGAAATAGGAAAGTAATGTAGCAAAACGGCACAAAAAGGATTGTCTCTTGCAATTTTTTTCATAGAATTAGAATCCCCCCCCCCCTTTCCTTCCTTCCTGTTGGTAAATCTTAGCACCAAGATTTAAATTTCTTCATCTTTGTTTTCCTACCTCTCTTTTTCAAAGAATAATTATCTTTTCTATTGCAGCATCCTTGAAGATAAAGAAACACACACCTGAAAAGAACAAAAGTTCATTTACTTCATACCACTATACAAAGCATATTAACTTAAAGAGTAGCTACTTGCTACCTGCACAGTGACGTGAGTTTCAATACACTTAAATTCTGTTCATTAAAGGTTAGAGTCGATTTATTTTATTAGATTCGTTAAACAGTGACCAATCATTCCGTTTAGTTCCACAAGAATACTTCTCTCGATGACCAAAAGCTGACCAAAAAACCAACCAGTAACTAACCTACTAAATAGGTGATTCCGGGTAGTTCCATACGAGTTGTTAATTCTGGTATGCGGGAAATACCTAACAGTTTCCACAGCATGCTTGAAATGTCAGTAGGATCTTTGTTGAAACTACGGCGGGATACATTAACACATAATTACTTATCGTGGAAAAGAGGACTATAACAAACACTTTTAATTTCTCGAAATTATTTATTAACACGCTATAGTGTGCTTTAATCTATGTTATCGTACCAAATGTTTCCAGATCATCTGCCGTATATTAAATAATCTTTTCGTCAGCTGCACACAAATAAGAGGTATTTTTCTTTTTACAGTAATATTTTTATAGACATAAATAAATGTCAAATACAGGACTGCGACTTTTATGTGGGAAAATATTTTGATTTTTTTGCTTCAAAGTGAGGGTACGGCTATTATGGGAGGGCGACTATTAGAGTAAACACGGTATTTCTTCCACTGATAATATCTATAACTCATACCAGTGACGTAGCCAAGTGGGAGGATAGGGGGGTCACTACCCCATGAGGAATTTTTTGCCATACAAAATGTATATTCTTCACTCCCTTATCATACACAAACGTATACATAGATCTGAGTTGCAGTAGTCGTAACCCCCCCCCACCCCACCCATGAAAAATTTGTGGCTACGCCACTGACTCATACTAATACTATCTCTCTACACCCCTCCCCCATTATAATGCTCAATTTAAATATTTAAATCCTCCATGGTTCAACCTCGTGAAAAATATAAGTGTAATCTTAGAGGATAATCCTGTTGGCTGGGATGTTAAGGGTTTTTCACCTGAAAGCGATCGTTGTCAGAGGACTTTTAAACATATAAACAGCTTTAACAACAAACCAAGGATGCTAAACACCAGAAAAAAAAAAAAAATGAATAATGTTTCTTCAACCATTGCACTATGAACTGACACTAACAGTAAAGTTGCATGTCTCATGCAACTTTCAGAAAAAATTCATAAGCACAAAAGTTGCCTTCCAAAAATGGATCGAAGAGTTACGAAGAGAGAAATATCGCGAAAAATCGTATGTTTTGCATTTTTACCCTGAGTGTTTCGCAACTCCTATAGGTTCGTTGTGCGTGTCAGTTCATAGTACAACTTGTAAAGAAATGCGCTAAAATTTTCCGAGTCTCTTCCGCAGCTAAATACTATTTTTATACAACTAAGAACACGGTCGTGAGCTAGATTGCCTGGATGTTTGTGTTCGTTCAGATATTATGCCGTAAGAATATGTACTTTGTAATTAGGAACGAGTGAGATCAGTAGCGGATCCAGGGGAGGGGCTAGGGGGCTTCAGCCCCCCCCAAAAGAGATTGCTCAAGGGTAACATTCTGTTTTATTATACATTTTAAATAGCTAAAATGATCCTATTTTATTACTTAGCCCCTCCCAAAAGCCTAATACATTGGTTCAGACTAAAATTTTGATTTATAGCACATTTTAATTGAGTTAAATAAGCTTTTTAAAAAATTAGCCCCTCCCAAAAAAAATTTCTGGATCCGCCACTGAGTGAGATAACGGCCAAAAGAGCCATACATCCCGATAGCCTCTCTCTATCGTGAGTGTAATCTCGAGGAGCTATCGAGACTGGTGCAAATTGCGAATATGCCGTAAAATTGTGGCAGAATTCACGAATCTCGCGGAACTTTTTATTTATGATGTCACGCCTTTTGACCGCCGTGAAAGAAACCTCGGGTAGTTGAGTCAGTCCATATGGGTATCACACACAGTTAGTTTTCAAGCGGAATAATATTGACACTTCGATAATGTTGATTTTTTTCCCCCCTTACAGAGGGCTTTTATGGAGTAACTACTTAAAAACACAAAGAGACCAAGAACGCATTTAAAGGAGGGAGGGGTGGGGGGAGTCCAGGTGGGTCCGGACCGCCCCATGAATCCAAAATTTTGATTTTTATTAAAAAATGACATGAATGAAGTGCTTTTCGAAAAAACTGGACCCTCTCCGAAATTTTTTTCTGGATACGTCCCGGAAGGAGACTTGTTATTTGCTTTATTTTTTTAATTGATTATTTTGTGAGAAAGTTTAAAATCAGTTATATAAAGTTAATCTAAGACATTTATTAAACACAGCCAGCATCTGAAAAAAAAAAAAAAAAAAAAAAAGAAGAAGAATGTGAATGAAAACTCTTGCCCTTCAAAGCGTTTGGTAGAAATATGAAAATATCATGATCTGGTCTTTCACCAGCAACCAGTTAAATATTTCAACAATACATTACTGTTCCTTAACAAGCGCCTGTAGGCAGACAAATCACACACGTTCTTCTAATCTTCAAATTTAATTAATATGCTAACTAGTTCCCATCAAATACGTTCCAAACCACAAATTACTAAAGCCACCGTACCCATTTCCACAACGCATAAAATAATTAACAGGATATCTTTAATTGGCATTCAGATCCACAGTTTAATTTGGTGTTCACATCTTCGTGAAAGCTCACTCTACTGATTAACAATGCGCATCCCCGAAACAAGACCCTTCAGATTAGCATAGCACACTAGCAATTTGGTCTCGCAGATGCATGTGACAAGTTCGTATGAAATTACGGTCCAGCAATGTTATGTTTGTAATATAGCAATCCCTCATTTAAATTGAGCAAATTAGGTCGCTCAGTTTGAATCTCGTATCAAATTCCCTCGTGTATTATCAGAAGCAAAGGGAGCGTGTCTTCATTACGCGTTTTAAAATTCGTAGCACTGTCACTAATGACAATGATTAATGTGCACCAGCTACCGCCATCTATTAGTAGGAATAAGAAACACAATTAAATTAGATATTTAGTTTTCATATCTACCGGTAGATGGCAGGAGGCGTCCAGGTGATAAATTTAATCCCATTTATTTTCAGATTGAATGTAATGTAAACATTGCCATTTGCTTTCAAGCGAAATGATAGTGATAGAATGCGGTCAAATGTAAATAAATGACTACATTCATTTGTTATATCAAGAAAATTGTGAGATAAACGTTATTTAATTACCAATATTAAAAAAATATATACACTGTTTCAAAGTTTTGATTTTTAATTTACGAAATAAAATTAGCTATCAAAAAAGACTCAAAATACTGGAGTTAAATAATAAAATAAATAAAAACTTTGTGAAAAAAACACACATAAAAAGTTTCTTTTAAGATGTTACGATCGTTTCGACATCTTTTAAGTTTATGTGTGGTTTTTTTTCCCCCCACAAAGTTTTTTATTTATTTTAAAATTAATTATCATCGGTTTGAATATTTAATTTTTTTCAATTTTAAATAAATATTTAGCTAAAATATAATACATTAGGGTAGTGAGACAGAAAATTTTGGCTGGACATATAACATATTTACGAGTAAAAATATGATCAGATTATGAAAGAAAGTTTTAATACAAATGGCTTTCTTAAACAAAGTTTGGGTGGAAACCATTTATTTTTTCCTTCAAAACGGGACATCTACTACTTTTTTGGCAATAGTGTATTTATTTTCTTCCTCAAAACGGGATATCTATTCTTTTTAGGGTAATAGTGTAGGGAGACTGAATTTCAGGTCTGGGTATCTTTTAGTTGTTAAGAAAATGAGCAAAAATTTTAGCGTTAATTTCAAAATAAAATTAAAAGATAACCTTTACTAAAACTCACTTATACTATAAAAAATAGTGCAAGACGTACGTTTCGCGTGTAAAAGGTGTAGGCCCTTCTTCGACTTCAAGAACACCATTCGACAAAGGCAGTAAGGTGGGAAAGTGAGAAATGTAAACAAAAGGACACACAACAAAGGAAGTTGTCATTCGGAAGGAAAAAAGAAATCTTAGAAAACCAGAGAGAAAACGGAAAATAAAGTGGAGATCGGGGGGGGGGGGAGAGAATAAGCAAAAGAGGAACATGATTTTTAAAAAAAAGTAAAAATTAAATAAATTTAAACAGGTCACAAAAAAGAGCATTAAAAGAACAAATACAAAAACAATACATCCCCACAGCGTTTTCTTTGCTTCTCGAGAGGGGAGGGAGGTAGGTTAGATTTTTAGCGGCCTTTATTGAAATCGTCACAATGGGTTGCTCTCTTTCTAAAATCGGGACATTGCAGGGGACATTTTCTAAAAACGGGACATTACGGGGTCCCAAAGCTGTGCTTGGGAACAAGGGGACAAGCCACGGGACGTTATGGTCACCTTAGGCATGCCCTTGTGAACATCCCCTCGAAGTTACGCGCTTATGGTGAAGTCTCGCCACAGTATCGGACTTTGAAAAAATAATACATTAAAAAGGAAGGGGGAAAAATCGTACCAGGGTTTAGTTGCATAATCAGAAAAATGAAATCAGCATATCAAAAATGTTTAAACCATGTGGCTGGAAATGGGCGCTAACAAGAACTTCCTTTCTGGGTGACATGTGTCTTCCAAGAACATGAATTAATTGGCAAGAACCTGTCATCTAGAAATGGGTTGTGACGTAATGTGAAACTGTCCTAAAGTGCAAGAGTTAAATGAGTAGTGATCATGGGCGTCAGCAGCATAGGACACTTCCCCCATTCCCACCAATGGAGGGATTTTTGTATGCCGTTTCTCCTGCTTTTTTGTTCTTTACAACATGGTAACCATATGTTGAAGTAATTGTCATATGTTTTTTATTTTGTTTTATGTTGAAGTAAATTAATTATCAGTGGAACCTGCTAAAAAGACCACGTTGACGTTGGTAACCAAGAGACTACCTGTCTACAGTGACTACTTTTGTGAAATTTCATTTAACAATCTCCAGACTTTGCCACATTCGTAAGGTGACCATCTTTATATGGTGGCCTTATACCAGGGGCCGATTTGTCGACTTGGGGGCCCTGGGAAAAAGCTACATTGGGGTTCCCTCTTTCAAAAACTTTTTTATACCGTACAAAGCAATTTTCATATCCCACCATATAAAGAAGTGTGTTATAACAGCATAAAAATGATTATTTAATCATGCTGCATAGTCAAATGAAATGGTTCGATCGACAATAATATTATTATGAAGGATAATGATATGTCATTTATATTATTCAATATTCACTCGTTAATTTCATTCCACAATTTTTCAAGTAACATGCTCCACAGTATCCCAGTATTTATTTTCCCAATGCTTAGAAGATCGTATTCAGAAAAAAAATTTCGGGGAGGATTCAAAAATTTCGGAGGAGGGGCAAACACTGAAAAAGACTGAATTTTTTACAAAAAAAAAACTTCATCATGATTAGCTTGTTAGCAAAATTTTAAATTTCCGGGGAGCATTTGTTTATGATGAAATAGGTCTTCACTTCACTCCACTTAGGAAGGCATTACCTTTTACCAGTTCCGACTGAAAATTAACTATTTGTTTGCTGGCGATCAGCAAACAACACTACACAGGCCACACCTAAATGATTTGCGCTGCGTAATTTCCTGAGATTATACTGTTTAGCTAAAAAAAGGGTGTGCATATAATGCTAGGGCTATGGAATAGTAACTATAAAGCTATTATTTTTCATAAAATTAATTTCTCTGTCGCTTATTTTAAGTCAAGATCAAAGTTTGCAAATTTTTAATCTTAAAGAATAATTTGAGGGCCCGATCGCTTACCCGGAATGCCCTCCCAGAAATCAGGCCCTGATGGTGACCAGTTAGAAAACTAGTTTAGTGTGTCCACCTAAAAAGCGATCATCGTCACAGGATTTTTGAAC
Source organism: Cheiracanthium punctorium (assembly GCA_038373885.1). Lineage (NCBI taxonomy): Eukaryota > Metazoa > Arthropoda > Arachnida > Araneae > Cheiracanthiidae > Cheiracanthium > Cheiracanthium punctorium. The sequence goes on along the minus strand of JAWZYV010014839.1, from coordinate 2,667,134 downwards.
AGCTTTAAAAACAAACCAATGATGTTAAACACTCAAAATAATAATAAAAATAATAATAATAATAATAATGCTTCTTCACGCAGTGCTCTCTATGGCCTGATACTAATAGCAAAGCTGCATGTCTCATGCAAATGTCCGAAAAAATTCACAAGCACAAAAGTTGCTTTCAAAAATGGGCCCGGGAGTTACCCATTTTTGGAAATATGAATTTCGTATTTTCAGCATTTTTTCCTGAGAGTTTCGTAACTCCTATAGGTTTATTGTTTGCGTCTGTTCACACAGTATAACATGAAAAGAAATACGCTAAATTCTCCCAAGTATTTAGCATAATTAAATTTTTTTTTTTAATCTCAAAAGTTGTATATTTTACGAATTATGAAAGAACAGCGAAAACAATTCAAATTTCCACGCGCACGAACAAATTTTAATCAACAGAATTTTTTAAAAAATTCGCTAAAATAAAATGCTGTTGATAGAGAATTTCTGCCTGATGTTTTTCACTGCCATCATGTAAATTAGTTTGTTTCAGACTACTTTGAATAAAACATTTGGAAGGGGAAAATAAGACATTTAAGGCTGCTCTTTTTGGAAATCATTTAAATTTAAACAGCTTTTTAAAAATCTAGTTGCGCGAGAGACTCTAAAATATTTAGAATGTCTCTTCACAAGTATTACTGTGAACTGCTACAAACAATGAACCCATAGGAAACACCCAGGAAAAAATGCCAAACATACGGAATTTCGCAATATCTCTCTAAACAGGTAACTCTTCGATCCATTTTGAAAGGCGATTTTTGCGCCTATGAATTTTTTTTCTGATATTTGCATTATTCATACAGCTTTACTGTTACTATTAGTCCATAGTGATTTGGGTGAAGAATCATTATTAATTTTTTCGAGTGTTTAATATCAGCGGCTTTAATTTAAAGCTGTTCAAAAGTTCTGTGATGATGATCGTTCTTTAGGTAGAACACCCTTAAAACTTTTTCAGAATACACAAATCAATTTTTTTAGGAAAGAAAAAATGGGCAATCGTGTGGGGGCCCAATTTTTTTTTTTTTTTTTTTACCCAGGGCGCCCAGTCGCCTTGATCGGACTTACACACTTATGCACTGATGTCACCATGAAACTTGTTAAAATGAATTTATGGTCGGTCAAAATAGATCATGCATATACGTGTACATTTACGCGTGTACCTATAATTACACATAGGTACACGCAGAGCCCGATCATGGCAGCTGTGGGTCCTGGGGAAAAGAAAAAAACTGGGCCCTATGCAATGATCTTCCCCTTCTAAAAAAAACAATTACGATTAATTTATTCTGAAAAGTTTTAAATATCACCCCCCCCCCGCGCGCGCACAACCAAACACAAAATTTTAAAGTAATCTAAAATTATGATCATTGGTGAAACTTACTGAGGGTAATGGTTGCAACTGCATCCCCCCCCCCCAATAAAATTCCGATATCTTCTACTTGAATACAGTATTTTCTACAATGGTAACAACACCCCCCTCCACCAAAAAAAACAAAAAAAAAAAAAAAAAAAAAAAAACACATTACACGCCAATGTATATGATGTCAATGAAATATAACTAATCCCTTTTTGTAAATAGCAATAATTTTTTTTAAATAATAAAAAACCTACACATATAATTAAAAATTTTTGCTATTTTCAGATATTAAAAATACTGTTTACAAAAAGTAGTTAATTATATTCTGCACATTTTGGCAGCTATGCTATGTTGATTATAGAGCATTTTGAGATTTTGACGAATTCAAAAGAAGTTTAAATTATTTTATACACTAGATGACATTTGAATTATTTTCATTGTTCATATTTTATAATTGGAAAATGATATAACTTCTGAGATTGCCCCCCCCTTTGTTGTTTTATTGTAAAATATAAGATTTTTAGGCCCTTAAAATCTGTAGGCCCTGGGTAGTTGCCCCGATTGCCCTGCCTATAATATGGCGCTGGGTACAGGGCCCGATTACTGAAAAGGCTCGGGAAGCTTGAGCTTCCCCTCAGAATTATTTTTTCCCCCATAGAAAGAAAAGTTTGTATTTAAATTCATGTATAGCCCCGATCGTATTTGTTTATAGATGGACATTGATGACAACTAGTGGTGGAAAGTTTTCTTTTCGAAAATCTAATCATGTAACTAATGGTGAATTATTTAACTTGTCACACAATTAGCATGCTATGTATTTATGCGCAAGCTAATTTGACGGGGATGTGCATGACTTAGATTTTCCTACATCTCATTGTTGGAGGTTAAGATGGGTTAAATTGAGAAAATATTTCTTTTCGTTCAAAAATACAGTTTGTTTTTAAATGATTTCCCCGTACCATATTTTCAGAAATTAGTTGGCAGCCTTTATAGTCATTGAAAAGTTCATTAGTTGCATTTGGAAATATATTATTAACCAAACATAACTCTATACCCATTTTACCTGACCACACAGAAACATAAATAGAAAGAAAAATATATTTTAAAATTCCTATTTTCTGCATATATTTTAAAATTCTTATTTTCAAAATGTTGCACTTTTGAATATAAGAATTTTAAAGTAGTATGCTGGTAAGACTTTTTCTAAATTGGAAGTAACAGAACTTCTAAAAATTTGAAGAATGAATTCATGGCTTAAAAGATTTTCGGAGACTTAAGGCTGCTGTTTTTGAAAATCATGAAACTTTCGAACAGCTTTAAAAGAAATCTTGGAGAAGAGCTAGACTTGGAAAAAATTATTGTATTTCTTTGCAAGTTGTACAACGAACTGTCACAAACAATGAACCTATAGGAGTTACAAAACACTCTGGAAAAAATGCTAAACATGCTGAATTTTGAAATATTTACCTAAACAAGGAACTCCTTTGCCTATTTTTGAAGGCATTTATTGTGCTTATGAATACTTTTTCTGAAAGGTAAGCAACAGTTCCTTTTCTCTGCTTTTGTTTTTCCGATTTTTTTCTTTTTCCTTTCTTTTCTTTTATTTTTCAAAGTAACGTTCAATAGAAAAAATTTTAGGCTTGCCAGTTTTGAATTTGAGTCTAAAAGTCAATGCTTTTTATTTTTATGAAAATTGACTGGTTCTTCAAATTTGAAATTTATAGTAATCCACAGCATTTTCGAGAAGTATTCTAAAATGTGCATAGTTCAGGCTTTTTAAGCTTGTTTCTTATCTGGAGTAAAAGTTAACTGAAATGCGGACTTTTTTGAAAAAGTGCCAAGTTTAATAATTTTTTTGAAAAAATTAAATAACTTTACAAAATGAAATTTCTTTTAGTTTACAGTGTAGTTTCTGAAGAAATATTCTAAAATTTTTCATAGTTCTGCCATTGTAAGTTTTTTTTTTTATCTTGAGTGAAAATCTACCAAAAGCGCCTTTCTCTGAAAAAGTGTCAAGTTAACAATTAAAAAAAAAATAAATAAATAAATAGCTCTTCAAATTTTTGATTAGTGTCAGCTCTCAGTCTAGTTTCCAGGGAATGATTCTGAAAATTCTCATAATTATGGAATTTTAAGTTTATTTCTTATCGTGAGTGAAAGTCAAGAAAACAGGATTAAAAAAAAGCATCATGTTTAATAATATAAAAAAAATTAAATAACTCTTCAAAATTGAGATCAATGTCAGTTCCTATCATAGTTTTAGAGGAAAAATTCTGAAAATTCTCATAGTTATGTCATTGCCAATGATATAACTATGTTTATTTCCTGGCTTGAGCGAAAATCAACCGAAATGCGTCCTTTTCAGGCAGAACAACCTTACGTTTGTTTAGATTTGTTAGATTACCAGTATATCAATTCTTACGACGTTGCTAATTTTAAGAGAATAGATTTTGCCTTTACGCAAATTGTAATCGAGATGTTGTTTTCACTGAATGAGAAAAAAACATGCAAATACATAATTTTTGAAGGTAAAAGCTACATTACCGCACGAAACACCACATTTCTGGTCGACGATGAAAATGTGTTTTTGTGAGAGGCGTTTATAAACTAAAGTTTACACATAATCATTCATGATAAAATATGTTTTGTGGCTCCTTTTTAAATTATCGGTGTACGGTCCTTTGCATTTGTATTTTTAATGGAAATTTACCGCATTCCCGTGTGAAGAACAGGTACTTAGCTAGTGAAGTTATATAATTAGTTTATGCAAGACAATAATAAAAAAAATACAGAGTAAAATTTTACATTTGTAAAATCACAGTTAACACAATAATTCAGCTCCATTCTTACGAAAGCAAGTAATAAAACTAAAATCAGAAACTGAAAGAAAAGAGTTTAGAAACTTTTTTTTTTTTTTTTTAAGTATATTGAAATATAGAAAAAACTGTTTGGGAATGGATTTATTTTTGTTCCAACGATTCGAATTCTAAATTTAATTAAAATAAGTTCACAACAACAACAAAAAAAATTAATTAAATGCAATTTATCTCAAAATTTATAAAAAAAAATGCGTGATTTATTTTATCAAAATTTTAATTTTTGTGTTAACACTCATAAAGAAAACGAATAAGGGATTTCAGATTTCAGATTTAAAAGCTTCATTAAGATCATAAGTATTTATCAAATGTATTTATTAAAGTTATAAAAAAACATAATTATATATATATAAGTTATTTATTAAAGCATCATATGAAATTCTATTTCATCATTTTTTAGACTACTGACAACTTTGTATTAATTTTTTTTTTTAATTTAGTAGTTTAAAAAAAAAATTAGATGCCATGGCATACTCTTTCCAGAGTGCACTTTTAAGGCAACAGATGGCGCGCCCTGTCCCATTATTCTCTTTCTTCATGTACAAAATTTCGACCGATATGAAATAAAATCTTAATGCCACTATTGTATTCATATCTTGGATAAGCCGAAATATAAATCAAGTGTTGGAACACAAGAAATGCCATTTCATTCAATTCCTTTAAAAATATACCACACTTAATTATAAACCTAATTAGTTTTTCCGTCATACATTTATTTTTTCCTTATGGGACAAAGTATCTGTACATTATTAAATATATTACAATATAATGATGAAATTCGATTTGAAATGTTTTATTACTATTTTTGATAACTTCATTAGTTTATGTGTTTTCCGTTTATTTAATTTTATTATTGTTATCTATTTTTTTCGCGTTGTTTTCATGTGAGTCGAAAGTTTCGAAGAAGCTTTTATGGAAATTGTTTTCTAGTGACAAACTGTTTTCAACAGTCTGTGAACTGTTTCCATCTTTGATATTCTTGGACATATCCGACACATTACAAGCCTGGCAAAAATAAGTAATTAATTAACTAAAAAAGAATATTCAGAATTTTTATTGAGAGCTAAATTTTAATGATGCATTATAGTTTATGTCATAACATAGTGGATTGAGGCGTAATAACAAGCATTCTCTGTTTTTCCCATATATCCCTTGGGTTCAAAGGCGTAGCCAAGAGGGGGCGGGTGTTAGGGGTGTCATAACTCCCCCCCCCCCTATGAGGAATTTTTTTCCCATGCAAAATGTATATTCTTCACTCCCTTATCACACACATGTATGCACATATGTGAGTTGCAGTAGTCGTCCCCCCCCCCTCCCCATGAAAAATTTCTAGCTTTACCTCTACTTGGGTTTCATCGCCAGTTAGAACAAGCTGTATCGCTTCTCACACAGTTGCGAAAAACGTCTTGCAAAAGTCTCTTCGCTCCAGTGGCGGATTTTGGTCTGGAGAGGCCCGATGAGCAACTCAATTTTGAGGCCCCCTCCTCAAAAAAAAAAAAAAAAAAAAAAAAAAAAAAAAAAAAAAAACGTTCACTAACCCTACACCTTTACATTACGCGTTCAGTGCACACCTTTTTTACGTTAATTATGTTTTATTAGGGTGTAACGAAACTGTTTCCCGCCACGCAAACTTCGCCAGCACACAGTTCTCGTTGGCGTATTTGCTCATATTTTGTCAAACGATTTTTGGCATTTGAAAGAAAGAGGTTTACTTTAAACACTGTGTTGTGAAATCTGTAAAAAATATAGTTATCATTAAGTATAAGGTGTCTCAAATGGAACTTTCACTCTAGAGGATTAGAACCATCATTTACTTCCAGTTGTGTTGCAAAAAGTCAGCTACACAATATCAACGAATTATGAGTACAGCTTTAAGTACTATTGTTGTATCATGAGACACTGTGCAGGTTTGGTACCTAAAGTTCAAAAACAGTTATCTAAGGAGTTAGAAGTTAGTACTTCAGGCAGATATGGCGGAAAACTTTCGTTACAACCTGATACTTTTTGGTACCTAAAGTTCAAAAACAGTTATCTAAGGAGTTAGAAGTTAGTACTTCAGGCAGATATGGCGGAAAACTTTCGTTACAACCTGATACTTAATCACTTTGATTAATCAATATTAAATTACAACTGTCTGGTGGCTGTTGTATTTAAAATATTGCAAATGTATTCCGATTGAAGTATTAGAACTCTCTGAGAATTATTGGTTAGAAAAATATACTTTATTTTAAATTTACTGCTTATTTGTATTTTTAACAGCAGTCTATGTATAATAAAATAGTATATGTAAATTATTGTAATATATTTCACTGTTATTTGTTAATAATAACAAGTTATATTTTGAACAGCAGTTGAACATTTTTGAACATTAGTTTAAATTAATTTCATTCTAAAGGTTCGAGTTTAGTTCTTCGAATTTTTTGGAATGGACTAATTGATAAAGTCCAAACAAGAAAAAAGAAATCTGATTTTTTGATTCTGTATTCTCTAATTGTAAATTATGTCTAAAATATAAATGTTAATTTATGTTTAAAAAAATTATTTTAAAATGTTTTCACTCCTTTTATATCTAATGTATGTCTACAAACGAGTATTAAAAAATATTTTTTATATTTATAAATAGTACATTAAAAAAATCTTTTGGCTCAAAAAACTTAATAATTTTTGTACTACGTTTCACTTTTCACGATTAACACTACTATAAACAGCAGCATGCCTTTAAGTATAACTCAACAAATGCAATTTCGCATTTACCAATTTTCAGTGTTACTTGATTAAGTTGAATCACTTTTTGTGGACCACTAGTACATGGCTTGTTTCAGTCATAAAAGTTTTGTGTACTTGACAGGGACTTTTGAGGGTCAAAGCAGGGGAAACTTGTTCAGAAACACGACTTTGACATCACAAAGTTTAGAAGAATTTTTTACTTGGATAACATGAAGAACCAAAAATTTAACGTTCCTGCAAAAACATATTTATAAATATTTAAATATGTGAATAAATTTCCCACTTGAAACTGCAAAACTGCAAGCAGTTTAATAGTGAAAGTAAGCATTGCTGTTTAGTCTAATTATTTTTGTGTTTATTCAAAAACTAGCAATAAGTTTAGGACTATTTGTAAAGTAATTAGGTATGAATTAAAAAATATATAAAAATACATATCAGTCTATATATTTTAAATATAATGAAAAAAACTAGAAAAGAATAAGAAAAAAATCCTTTTTTAAGTAGTTAAAATGCAAAAAATATTACTGAGTTAAAAATATTCAATCGGAATCCCTTTATATTGAAAATGTATATACTCTAAGCTTCTGCCCTACGTTTTATATTAATGTTTAGCATTTTCATCTGCGACAATAAAATACATGCCGTGATTATAATAGTTTTAAATATATTTAGGTAAAATAATTAATTTAGTTATCATTTACATTTTTTTCATTCTATTTAAATTATTGAATGATATGCTTTGAATTAACTGTGTGTATCATTCCATTCCAACTCAAAATTTGTTGAATTTTAACCCAATTCCTATCATCCGATCAAACTGAAAATTTGCACGCATATCTAATTCCGGAGACATAGAGTACTGCTCTTTTTAATTTTTCAATACTTTTTTTTAAACCATCAAATATTTTTCAACTAAAAATTGTGTTATCTCACACATATCAGATCTTATTTGCTTAATTATTGGTCATCAATTCTTTATCATTAAACCCTCGGAAAGTTCTTTCGATTCTAAAAAAAGATAACATGGGTTATCTATTGCTTAAATTTTTAATTTTTAGTGATTTTTCGCAAGAGGATAAATTATTCCTTTAAATTTCTTTACATCTGACATAAAAAAAAATAAATAAATAAAAAACCTATACATTCAATGTATATTTGAAACTTTCACTGAATACAAAGTGCCCTTTCATAAATCATTTACATGAAGAACGGTTGAAAGATATAAAAATATTTAATTCTTGACAAATATTTTAATCAGAAGCAGTAGAATCAAGCAGTTCAGGCTTCTCTCTTTTAAAATATGAGAAATATGCTTATCAACCTTTGGTTGTAAGGGGGAAAAGTTTTTAAAGCAGCTTTATTTGAATATCATGTTGCAATACCAGTGACTGCGCCGCAAACTGATTCATTCCGAGTAGAAAATAGGCATAAGAACTCTCTGCGTTTGCATTTTTTGAGGCGAAATATAGGGAACAATTTAAAACAACGCTGTAAAAAATCTATTAACTTTCCTTGGAAATAATGGATAGTGCCCTAAAATTCCAAGGAACGTTACATGAAAGTACCAGGAACTTTACTGATACTGAATAACTCAGGAAGGCTCCACTGAATTGTATGTTGTTCAGCAAAGTTCTTCTTACTTTCATGAAACTTTCCTTGGAATTTGGGGCGCCTCAGCTGCCAATTATTTTCAAGGAACATTCCTGGACTTTTATACAGTTCTGGTCATTTTAAAGTGAAATGAGTGCTTTTTAAGCGAATCGTGAGAGCAATATTCCGTTAAGGCTGTTCTTCGAAAAAAAAAGAACTCTGTTTTTAGTCTTGGTACACAAATTGAAATAAACTAATAGCACCATGGTCTCCAAAAAATTCCAGAGTGTTCTTCATAAGCTGTTTTACACACTGCGATAAGCGAAAACGCTGTGGCTTTTGTGAAATTTTCAGAAAAAATTCTTAAACGTGGATCTGAGCTGCAAGATTTTTCGAAGAGTGACACGCTTTGCGAAAATTTCCGATTTTTAAGATTTTTTTCTAAAAGTTTTGAAACTGATACAGATTGACCTCTGTTTTTAGTCTTGGTACACAAATTGAAATAAACTAATAGCACCATGGTCTCCAAAAAATTCCAGAGTGTTCTTCATAAGCTGTTTTACACACTGCGATAAGCGAAAACGCTGTGGCTTTTGTGAAATTTTCAGAAAAAATTCTTAAACGTGGATCTGAGCTGCAAGATTTTTCGAAGAGTGACACGCTTTGCGAAAATTTCCGATTTTTAAGATTTTTTTCTAAAAGTTTTGAAACTGATACAGATTGACCTCTGTTTTTAGTCTTGGTACACAAATTGAAATAAACTAATAGCACCATGGTCTCCAAAAAATTCCAGAGTGTTCTTCATAAGCTGTTTTACACACTGCGATAAGCGAAAACGCTGTGGCTTTTGTGAAATTTTCAGAAAAAATTCTTAAACGTGGATCTGAGCTGCAAGATTTTTCGAAGAGTGACACGCTTTGCGAAAATTTCCGATTTTTAAGATTTTTTTCTAAAAGTTTTGAAACTGATACAGATTGGCCTGTCTTCGCAGTATGTAATACAGCTTGTAAAGAGACAGTTTCAAAATTTTGAAGTGCCTGGCATAAAAAGTTTATTTGTAATTATGTACCAAAATCACATGATTTTTTCGAATAACACCGTTAAGGGATGGGTTAAAGGGAAAATGAAAAGTTTTCAGATGGGAAATGTTTACTTTCTGTATGGTATTTGTGAGTCTTTTTCCCATTATTCCCAAGGATCCTTTATGGATTTTTTACAATGAAATAAGGAATTAAAGTACTAATTACTTATAACCTGAAAGTATTAGTTATTAAAATATTATATTGTATTGTGTGTATTGAGGCAAATCTGCTTCGAGGGGTATCTGTCTAGGATGGGAGTGTCTGACGCTTTCAAAACGCTCAGGATATTGTCGGGCGAGCAAATTTTACAAGAGACGCCGTTATAAAGATCTTGGCATCGATGATCATGTCCTCGTTAAAATTCACTTAAATCGCTTGTTTTACTTTCTTTAACATTAATTTCCGTGATAACTACACCCATCCAAAGTAAAACAGTTTTTACATAAGCAACTCTGTGTCGTTAAGACACTCTATACATCACGGACTGGTGTACTCTCAAATAAGGTATATGTAATTTTTTTGACCATTCAGTTTAACACTATATTACAGGTATACGAGGGTTTATTTCAATAAGGTACATTATGATATTCATTTTACTTAAAAACCATTATTAAATTAAAAATAAGTAAAGGAAAGACGGGTATTATGGAATAGTCGGGAAATGTGTGCGTGTGGAATACCGAGGTTTCGGCTCTATTTTGTTATACCGCTTGCTGTCACATACCTCGCACAGAACAAAGTATGTTTTGTGATTTTCAAGTGATTTTGCAAGTATATTTTCAAACAGTTTAACTTACTAATTACATAAGTGACTTTAACACTGATGTTAAGAATAATATGCACTAAAAGAATTGTAGTGCGTTATTTTGTGTGTCGTTTTTTAGTCAACAGTGTTTTATCCGCCAGTTTTAAGGATCATTACCCAAGATGGCGTATTGGTTTCACAAAATACAAGTGATATTTACTAAAGTTACTATTTACTAAACACAAGTGATATTTACTAAAGAATCACGGTGGAAAACAAAGGAAGAAAATCCCAAGGAAAACAATGACGCTGAATGTATTGTTCGTAACGAAAAATCATGCTAAGATCAACGAGGGGAAATTTGGGTTCAGTGCTTCAGCTGTGTTCTGTATAGGCTTACCTTGACTGTACCGAAGCAGAGAAAGAAGATTATTATATCTGTGACTTTTGTAAATATACTAGAAGTAGAAATGACTTGTACATAATATTAAAAATATGGCTATTATAGTTAAAAATAACTGTGTTTTAGTCTAGTTTTTCAAATGTTTAAACCACGTATTCCATGTTACCCGACAATTTCATATTAATTTCCATTGATAACATTTCTGACATATACCAGGTGTTTCAAAAATGACCGGTATATTTGAAAAATAAATAAAAACTAAACTGGTAGCGATAGAAATAAACCGTTTGCTGCAATATGCTTGGGACAACAGTAAATTTTCAGGCAGACAAACTTTCGAAATTAGTTACAATTTTCAACAACAGATGGCATTGCAGGCGATTTGAAAGATATAGAAGAAAACGCAGTCTGTGAGTTCGCCATTCTTTTAGTTGCCCTTCTGCTGTAAGCGTGAGCTGTTGATTACAAGTTTTCTGTGAAAACAAAGGTTTATTCCTTAGGACAGAGGATTTTTCTTGTTGAAATTCCACCGAAACACAGTATTGTTGCAACAAGACGAAGTTTCCAACGGAAGTTTAATGTAACCAAGGGATTGAAAAGCGATACAATAAAGGATCTGTTTGAAAATTTTCAACGGACTGGGAACGTGAAGAATGAACGTGATGGAAAGGTAGGGCGACCGCGTACGGTAACCACAGAGGGCAATGCTCAGCTTGTGCATCAGGTGATCCAACAGCGGCCTCCGGTTTCCATTCGCTGTGTTGCAGCTGCGGTCCAAATTAAGCCAACGTCCACGTATCGTCTCATGGGCCAGAGTTTATACCTCTATCGATATCCATGTGGGCAGCATTTGGTTTACTGACGAAGCTTATTTTTATCTGGACGGCTTGTCAATAAACAGAATTGGCACATATAGGCCATATTATTGCTGTGCATGGTAGATATGTGGAAAATATCGTAGTTTAGATTTTTCCAGTCTGCAGCGCCATCTGTTGTGGAACATTGTAAGTAATTTTGAAAGTTTGTCCGTCTGAAAATTTACTGTTGTCCCAAGCATATTGCAACAAACGGTTTATTTCTATCGCTGCCCGTTTAGTTTTTATTGATTTTTCAAATATACCGGTCATTTTTGAAACACCCGGTATATATATATATATATATATATATATATATCTAAATATTTTACAATTATATTAGAATAAATAGCAATAATAAATGAATATATAATTATTATAAATATCATTATTGTTAATATTATTGCTACAGTTTTTCTCCATTTCCACAACCTCAACTAAGTACTTCTTAGCTACTGCAGCTAGTACTACGTAAAACATAGGCTAGATATACTAGTGTAATATTTATTTTATTATTTATTCATTTAATTATTACCATTTTTATTCTTTTTATTTATTCATTTAATTATTACCTTTTTTTATTTATTTATTCTTTTCCTTTCCATACTTCCAAAGTATTATTAATATATCATTTTTTATTCACACTCCATGGCATTACTTGTCTATTGATTGCATTAAGCCTTCTCTGATGGCAACATGCACTAATACTGCCTCCATTACTGAGCTTTGATCTTCGTGTCGGTCCACTTCCTCGTTGTTTTTTTCTAATAGCTACGGTCGCGCCCCCAAGTTACAAAAGGACCCTAATTTTGGTCAGGTAACTTGCAGAAACCTAGCTATTATTGTTTTTTTCGATTAAATTGAAATGTGTGTGCGGTGGCGCCTGATGATAGAGCACACCATTTCAATATTAACTCCATTTTCGGACTATTTCTGATTACATGTGATTAGGCTTAAAAGCACACCAGTTCTAATTTGGCGCTTTATATTCAATTTTTCCACTCTTTCATTGCCTTAAAAGGCTATATTTAAACACTTATCCGGAATAAGCTCGTTAATTGGCACCATGTGCTATCTACTTTTTTATTTTTTATATTTTCTTCACTTTATCGTTGGATTATCTTGGGATTTCACTTTACGTAAGTAAGCTATTATATATTATATACTATTCTGTTTTATTATGCTGCATTATGCGCTAATCTTTCAGAATATTTTCTATATTATACTTGTCTACTGTTAAATGCATAAATCCAAAAATATTGCCAATATTAGGTAATATTCTTTAATCCTAATCTCTACATGTCTTAAAATAGCTGCATCTTGCGCTTTTAAGTTCATGTGATTTAAATCTCTCCTATTTATGCATTTCAGTAATTTACTACACCTATCAAATGGCTTTTACGTATATGTTTTCTCTCCCCGATATCCACCTTACTTATTAAAATTCTAATCTATAGTTTTAATTTCATTTTTAGATTTTTGTAAAATATTTATTACACTTGCTTCATACAAGTAAACTATTGATACCTTTAGGATAGTGCTGCCATCTATACTAAATAGTAAGCATTGATTTTGGATTGATATATAAGGAAAGTTTCTAATTCTTCCCCTTGCTATGTAGGATCCTTGAGTTTAAAATAACCCTTCGTATGCCAATCACTACATCTTGTAAATATCACGCTATCTTAGACCAGATTATTATTAAAATTATTATTTAATTTTAATATTATTATTATTATTATTTTATATATATATTTATTTTCTCTTTCATGTGTAGTAATACCGTTGGTTACAGTGTTTTTTGCGTATTCCAGATTTTTCTCTTTTTTCTTTCCTAATGTTGGTTATTACATTTGGTTACAGTATTTTGATTAATTTAGATTTTTTCTCAATTTACATTTTCCAGTGTTAGTAATTACTTTTGGTTACCGTTATTTGATCTTTTCTACTCTTTATTCCAGATATTAATTCTTATTAATTCTTATTATTTTTTTTTTCTCTTATTTACATTTTTGGACTGTACCCTATTCTGTACTTTTTGATATAATTGTGTCTTTTCTACTCTGATATAGTATAATATCACCCTTAATGGTTCTAGACAAAAATAATTTAGTGACTGGCAAAAGTGGATTACATGATGTAAGTCCATATGCCCGGTACATTTGTTCTAATTTTCAGGAAGAGGGGAACAATGGATCGAAAAACAGTTACTCTTCCTACAAAAATTACAGTAGTGATTGGCAATCTTTTCTTTTTAACTCTTGTGGCTCCAAAAAATGCAAAACTTGCCCTTATGCTTCTATCAATCTAATAGACAATAGTACTAAATATCACAATTTTTGCAAAGTATATAATTGTATATATAAAATTTCATGTACTATCTGTAACATGGCTTATATTGGACAGACTCGCAACCCGTTACACATACGCATTAACCTGCATCGCAATAACGTAAAAAACTATTTATCCAATAGTCACCTTACCAATGTAGAATATGCTCACTTTCACTCCCACGGATTTGAAAATGTTACTATCGAAATTCTCGCAATACAAACAAATACATCTGAGCGGCTTTTCCTCGAATCACAATTAATCAATTGTCATAACACCTGTTATCCTTATGGTCTTAACCAAATAGTACATAATAAACACTTACATTATTATAATACACAATCTGATCCCTCCAAGTATACTCCTATTTATAACCTTTTAAATTTGTCCTTATATAAACGAACAAGTCGATATAAACGAGGAAAGCATAAAGCTACTTCTACTAACATATTGTCAAATAAGCACATTCAGTCTGAGTTATATACCTTAAATAAAAGATTTGAGGTTGACCATAATTGGCTAAAAATACGAGCCTACGTTTTCTCTTTAAAGAAAAAACACCTCTCAAAGTATTATAAAGTTTTCACTTCCTTTACATTCTCTGACCATTTTGCCCACTTGTTTTATGATTTAATAGTTACTCGTGCCAATGCACTAAATTACAATTTACTAGGTCACAATCGCAATAGTACTAAGCTAAATTCCAATTTTGTAATTAATTTCTCCAATCCTGTTTTCAATATGATTAACTTCAATAAACTTTTATCATCTCACTCTGACTCTTTCCCTTTACCGCATCTCAGCCTAAAAAAATCTTTCAAATACCCTATACCTATGGGTAGAAAGATATTTAATTATAACTCTTTCTGTAGGAACTTTGTACCCGATGATGAGGTACCCTGTCTTTGTACCAGTGGTCAATACAATTCTTATGTTAATTCTGATTTTGGACATATAGTTACCGGAGATCTTTCTATTATCAAAGATCTTAAACTTCAACGGATCATGAAAAGAGGTACTAAGTTTAGGTTACCCACTAAATACTGTATAGATGATATAATAGATACTTTTATTTATAATATAGACGTATATATATATAACACTTCAATAAAAAACAGCAAACCTTCCGCCTTCTTTAATGAATGGAAATTTAATATTATTGCTGACCTTAAAAAACAACTACTTTGTAAATTTAGATATACTAAAAATATAAAACTAAGCAATCAAATAACAGAGCTACAGAATAACTTTATCATTACTTATGTTGATAAGTCTAGCAATAACTACGCTATAATATGTAAGCAGTTATATCACAATCTCTTAGCTTCATCCATTAACAATAATCCAAATTTCAGTCTAACATCTATCTCTGAGATAACATTTAACAAAAAGATCTTAGCTTTCCACAAGTTACTTAAAATCAAGCATGACAATCTAAAATATCCCTACTTAGTGCTAATACCAAAGTTTCATAAAACGCCACTAAAATTCAGAACTGTTACTATAGGATGTAACACTTATAATAATGTAGCAAGCAAAATATTACTAAAAATACTTACTTCTATGCATGATCTGTACATAAAATCTAACACTACTTCTGTATCTATAGGTAATAGCTATGAACTAAAAAATAAGATTAATGCTCTATACGATGTAATTAATATATCAACTTATGATTTTAAAGACTTATTCAATAGTATACCACTAGACGACTTATACAATATAATATTGAATCTATTTATACATAGTAATAATAATATAACCCTGCCTTCTTACATAGATACTATGTATTTCGAAAATCTTTTAAAGTTCATAATATATAATAACTACATTCTACATAATAATAAATTATATAAGCAAGTTATAGGAATTCCACAAGGTGGTTCCAATTCCAGTTACTTAGCAGACCTATATTTATATAATTATGAAAAAAATTACAATAATCCTTCTCTTATAATATATAGGTACATAGATGACATAATAACAATAGCTACTGACAATACTTATAGTGATACTGACCACCTACCCATAGCCTACCATTCAGCCCTAGAACTAATAAAAAATCATAATAATAATAGAATAATTAATTTTTTAGACTTACAAATTAGAATCAATGACGATAAGAGTCTATCCTTTAATATATATAATAAAAGAAATGACTTTAATTTTCAGGTCAATACCTTCACTCATTTCAATTCATGTATGCACACTTCTGTGTTTAGAAATATTATCTCTAATCATAAGTATAGAATAGAGTCTCTATGTACCAATAGTTTTAAGGCTAATAACTTAACTGACCTATATAAAACTGCTATAAAATATAATTATCCCAGTAAATTTCTAACTTCTATTTTATATCCTCTATGTAATCAAAAAAACTGTATGTCCTAATCAGAATATTGGTTGGTGAGGATGGGGTTGGTTGATGGTTCTTTCTATATTTAAAAAAAAAAAAAAAAAAAAAAAAAAAAAAAAAAAAACCATAAAATATATATCTATATATTTTATTTAAAAAAAAAAAAAAAAAAAATCTATTCTTAAGAATGGTTGATTACTGGTACTTTTTCCTTTTCATGTGAGTCTGTAACCAATGAAGCCAAACAGAGTACTGTTCTAACTAAATATTTTACAATTATATTAGCATAAATAGCAATAATAAATGAATATATAATTATTATAAATATCATTATTGTTAATATTATTGCTACAGTTTTTCTCCATTTCCACAACCTCAACTAAGTACTTCTTAGCTACTGCAGCTAGTACTACGTAAAACATAGGCTAGATATACTAGTGTAATATTTATTTTATTATTTATTCATTTAATTATTACCATTTTTATTCTTTTTATTTATTCATTTAATTATTACCTTTTTTTATTTATTTATTCTTTTCCTTTCCATACTTCCAAAGTATTATTAATATATCATTTTTTATTCACACTCCATGGCATTACTTGTCTATTGATTGCATTAAGCCTTCTCTGATGGCAACATGCACTAATACTGCCTCCATTACTGAGCTTTGATCTTCGTGTCGGTCCACTTCCTCGTTGTTTTTTTCTAATAGCTACGGTCGCGCCCCCAAGTTACAAAAGGACCCTAATTTTGGTCAGGTAACTTGCAGAAACCTAGCTATTATTGTTTTTTTCGATTAAATTGAAATGTGTGTGCGGTGGCGCCTGATGATAGAGCACACCATTTCAATATTAACTCCATTTTCGGACTATTTCTGATTACATGTGATTAGGCTTAAAAGCACACCAGTTCTAATTTGGCGCTTTATATTCAATTTTTCCACTCTTTCATTGCCTTAAAAGGCTATATTTAAACACTTATCCGGAATAAGCTCGTTAATTGGCACCATGTGCTATCTACTTTTTTATTTTTTATATTTTCTTCACTTTATCGTTGGATTATCTTGGGATTTCACTTTACGTAAGTAAGCTATTATATATTATATATATATATATATATATATATATATATATATATATATATATATATATATATATATATATATATATAACTAACAAGTAAAACACAAAACATACTACAAATGACATATCTCGCATAAAAGTAACAGCTATTATCAAGAATTAGAAACCAGATTTTGAATCCAAATAAAGTGCAAGAATTATTGTGATAGTATAATGGAACGGAAATTATAACCACTGTCACCATCTTCAGGGGCCACAAACAGTGGATTATAATTTGCAGTAAACCAAATAGTAGGGTTTCGGTTGTGTGGCATATCAGAAGAGATATTAACTCCACACATCTGGGCCCTACCCTACTATATAAAGGAAAGAAGAAATCAAAAAGATAACAAAAATTAGAAAGATAATTTTACATACCATACCTTGAGCACATGGAAATTTTATTTTGAACAGTTGATATGTGTTGCCAATGCTAAGAATTGTAAAAAGTGAAAAATGGTGTTGCCACTAAATAAAAGTGTAAAAGTGGAAAGAAGAAAGTTTAGGAGTTGCCAAATACTAATAGGTAATATTATTAAATTTTAAGAATATCCAGGTATATTAATATAATAAATATATATTGAATAATAATAAATTTAAAAGATTGAATAAAATAAATATTATAGCAAAATTAAATATAACATATTGTTTAAAAAATATAATGATTATTATTATTGACTAAGTATGTATAATAAGTTATTGTATGACAGAAGATTAATCTAGTAAATAAGAAAAAAATAATGTTTAGAACAGAATAATCACAATATAGGAACCCCGGTTTTTTTTTTTTTAAATTCCTCCAGATATATATATGCATGCATAAACACATCCAAATTGTTTTTAAACATATTACTTTTTTTTATATATATATATATATAAGAGAAAAACTTCCTCCGCCCGACCCAACCATCCAATTACAACCTTAAAACCAAAACCCCACCCAACCTCCAGTAAATTAACAAAGACATTAGACACATCATTTTCAAGAATTGTATATAATGGATTTTAGGAACTTAGTGGGATAGTTGTATTGTCTAGCTGACAGAAATAGATATTTAAAATTGGAGACTTTGAAATCATCAGAACATAGAAACTTGATTCTACAGCAGTGATTATAGATGATATTGCGAAATACAGATTTATGTAAGCAGGAGGAAAAATGAGTAAAGCTATTTACTTTAAAGCTAAAATCTTTACGCTTATCATATATATTGAAACTAAGGCTATTTCTAGGAGTGATGGAGATACTTAGATCTAGAAAACTAACAGAATTATTAAGCATATCATTTTTAATTAATTCCAGAGCAGATGGATATTTTATGGGGAAGATAATGTTATTATTATTAGTAGTGTTTACAAGTAAGATATCATCTATATATCGTTTAAGAATGATGTGTGTATTAGTATATTCTTTTTCATAGTAATATAAGTAAAGATCTGCAAGGTAGCTAGATGCTGAACCACCTTGTGGTATACCATGATTTTGTAGATATATTTTATTGTTATGTAGAATAAAATTATTATAGATAATAAATTTAGATAGACAACTGAAATATGTTACATCAACATGGGAAGGGAGCTGAATATTGTTAACACAAGTTTCAAATAATTCATTAATTACATTGTAAAGGTCGTCAAGAGGAATATTGTTGAATAGATCTTTAAAATCATAGGTATATAAAGAGGTAATATTACTAATAGTACATATTGTATTGCGTAGATCATAACTATTTCCTATAGAGATAGAGTAATCATTACGTTTTATATAATACTCGTGCATAACAGACAGTATCTTTAATAGAAGTTTACTTGCTACATTGCTATATGTATTACATCCTATTGTAACAGTTCGAAACTTTAAAGGCGATTTATGAAATTTAGGGATTAGTACAATATAAGGATAGTGTAGATTATTATGTTGTAGGTTGAGAAGTTTATAGAAAGCCAGAATTTTTTTGTTACAAACTACAGTAGACAAATTAGTAGAGGAATAGATACTGTTATTTACAATTGTAGAGGCTAACAAGCTATGATATAACTGTTTACAAATAAAGGCATAGTTATTGGATGATTTATCTACATAAGTAATTATGAAATACTGCTTTATAAAGTCTATTTGAGTATGAAATTGACTATTGACAGGAGAACTATATTTTACATATTTAGCAATATTTTGCTTAAAGAATGAAAGTACTTTTACTTTCCAGGTAGTGAAGGCTTCAATAGGAGTGCTGTATTTTAAGGCAGTATTATATATGTAAAAATCTAAATCATATGTGAATTGTGTTACAATGCCACTATATATATATATATATATATATATATATATATATATATATATAATATATATATAATATATATATATATATATATATATATATATATATATATATATATATATATATATATATATATATATATAATAGCTTACTTACGTAAAGTGAAATCCCAAGATAATCCAATGATAAAGTGAAAAAAATATAAAAAAATAAAAAAGTAGATAGCACATGGTGCCAATTAACGAGCTTATACCGGATAAGTGTTTAAATATAGCCTTATATATATATATATATATATATATATATATATATATATTACATCGACAAAATAAATACACCTTTTTTTTTACAAGTAACTTTTCATTGCAATTATTTATAGAATGTACACATGAGGTTTTTGCAGATTTTATTAAAGGACCAGTGAAGTTATTAGAAATGCAAATGGTATTCCATAAAACCCTCCTCTTATCTACTAGTGTAAAACCGTAGCACCCCCCCCCCCAAGGTTTTGTTATTTTTTAATCATGGTACGTATAATTAACTTCCCGTTCCTACTTTACTTCCAGTTTCAATTAAATCGTGTTCAATATCACAACAATTTTAATATAAGACATTCGATACTTGTATTCCGTACTTATGAATACAGTTTTCTTTCTCTGTGTTTTAATGGCGCATAAACATTTTACTCAGGCACAGAAACATTGAATCTCCATTATTTTCAAAATACTCCTGATATAAAATCGAATAAGTGCATTATTTCCCCTTTTCAGTAATAACTACTAAGAGCCGAATTCTTTCTGACATTATTATTATTTTTTAAAAGCACAAGCTGATAAAACAAGCGTTCTTTTTTTAAAACTTTCAAAATATGAATGCATATTTTATGCATTTTAAAATGCATTCAGAAAAGCTTGAATGGTCGCTCCGCATTTTTGCCATGAAAAATTAATAAATGTTAAAAGGGGACATGGGAGCATATTTTATGAATTTTTTATACCATTTTCATAAGATAACATGAATTTGGGATGCAAAGAAATTTCCAGAATCATTTTTCTATTATGTTCGTGTTTATTCGGAGGTTCTTGTCGGAAGTATTTTGTGATGCCCACAATCACGCAATTCTTGAAAATTTTTTTTGTTTGTTTGGTTGTTTGCTTTGTACATTTTTTCGTTAAGATTATTTGCTGTAGAAGGAAAAAAGCAATGTATGCATGAAATTCCAGTTGAAGACAGATGCTGCGGTAAAGTACTTCTGGCATATATTTTATCTGTACAAAAACAGCAATAGTGAATAAACACAACTCTTGCATGAAATATTTTGATGGAACCTTGCTTTAAAAACCTTGAAGAATGCTAGCAGTTTACCAATTCCAAAACCAGCAATAAATATGCTAAGCGATTGTTTTGCCTTAAAATTCTAAAATGTCCTTTATTGTATCTCTAAGAAATATCCACCGTTCGCATATTATTGATAAACTTTTGTCTTGACTACTACAAGTAGTACAATAAGCTAGACATTGAAAAAGAAAAAAATAACTCAGCTGTTTGAGCCCCGTCAGGGGGAGACCCCCTGACCCCCCCTAATTTTTTAGTTTCATTATTGCCATATTGAAACGATATTGATGGACTATGTCATTTGTTTATTGAGGGATACAAATTTCAGGAGGATAAGGCATTGCACAGTAAAAAAATCTGATGTGTCCAACACATGACTTCCTTGCACGTCCATTAGATCAAAAATATTTTCGACGCACTTCCTCTAAATTTATTTGTTTGAAAGAGATAAAATATCAATAATAGTAAGGTTTAGCGATTTCCAGCCAAATAGTTCGATATCGCCAAGCTGAGTTCAATTTGAAAGATTTCCTTCTGACACTTTATTTGGCGATATTTCACCAAAAGCCGACAAACTTGAGATAGTCTGCGAGATTTTGGGGATAGCCAAAGTAGTCATTGACCACAGACTTTCAATGAATTGAATGCATCCATACACCTCAAGTCATTTGGCTCACCCTGTAAATAAATTCTCAGTCGATTGCTGTCAAAAAAGATATTGAAAACAGTTAGATATTACAATAGTTCTAAATACAAAAGTTAAAAAATCTACGGGTTAGTTTTAGAGTTATACAAAATACGAAATAATTTTTAGCGCCAAATTTGGCGATATTTCGGCGAAACTCGTCAATATCGACGACATTTGGCGAGATTTTAAGCATGAACCAAACAATGACAGATTATCGCCAAATTTGGCAATATTTCGCCAAAACTCGCCAAGAACGATGACAAATGGCGATACTTTGGGCACGGACCAAATGACTGACTATCGCCAAATTTGGCGATATTTCGCCAAAACTCGCCAAGGTCGAGGACAGACGGCGAGATTTTCGGCATGTACCAAACAATGACTATCTACAGTAGTATTATATTGAAGATGTCCATAGACATTAAAGTACTGAAATTCTTTCCGGTGGTCCTGTAAATTGGGTAGATTGGAACAAAAATCGAGATGCACAACTAGATGTTACAACATTCTTATATATGAAATTTCATAATAGTTTTTGAGATTTGAGAGTTAAATATGCACACACGTACACCAAAAGTCGCCAAGCTTGGCGACTTTTGGCATAGTTCTTGAGGGAGGCACGTGACCGTGGTCGGACCATTACCTAACTTATGTGGTAGGACGGTATTGTGCTTGAAATGGATGAATGCCCCTAAAATTGCCATTGACCGTAATGTATTGGAAATCTTTTGAGTGTTCCTGTAGCAGAACTATAAATGATAAAGACACTTTTTTTAATGGAGAAATTCATTTTCTAACTCTTTACAGCATATATCACTTCTGAGTCGTTTGAAATAGCCCAATACCTCTAAAAAACGCTTTGATGAATTTCGGCCCTTAGAGCGTAATGTATTTCGAATCTTTTGGGCGGTCCTGTAGATAAACTATTCAGTCGAATGGAACCGAAAGGGGAGGTGCACAACTAGATGTTACAACAATCCTAAATATAAAGTTTCAACATTGTGCGCCTAACAGTTTTTGAGATATGCGAGTTTAATGAATTTCGGCCCATTGAGCGTAATGTATTTCGAATGTTTTGGGCAGTCCTGTAGATAAACTATCCAGTCGAATGGAACCAAAAGGGGAGGTGCACTACTAGATGTTACAACTATCCAAAATATGAAGTTTCGACATTCTACGCCTAATAGATTTTGAGTTAGGCGATTTTAATGAATTTCGGCCCATAGAGCGTAATGTATTTCGAATCTTTTGGGCGGTCCTGTACATAAACTATCCATTCGATTGCCACCAAAAGGGGAGGTGCACAACTAGATCATAGAACAATCCTAAATATCAAATCTCAACATTTTACGACCCATAGTTTTTGAGATATGCGAGTTACATACATACGTACGTACAGACGGCATGGAAAAACTGGCCACAGTAGATTCGCCGCTGGTCAAAATGAGTTGCAGACGCGTTAATATGATCGTGCATGCTAGCCTACGATGAGATGCATCGAAAAAATTTTTAAAATTAAATTTAGAGGTAGTCAAAATCGGTTTTTTTTTGTCGAAATTTGGCCCCCAAAATTTTTCGGGATCACATTACTTCCTTATACTACGTACAAGGAAGTAAAAAATAAACAATTCAATACTCAACAATTTTCTTAAGCTGTTGAAATTTTTATGATTGTAGCCTATCGTTGCCTACGTAATACTACTCTACTTTGAGTAGTATTACGTAGGCAACGAACCTATTTATAGAAAAATACATGTGAACATATTCTACAGCTTACGAAATATTGTAACAATATATTAAAGCTGTTTGGAACTAATAGTATTGCGATTGTAAAATATTTATAGAAAAATAGATATGATGCATATTCTACTGTTTATGAAATATTGCAACAATAGATTAAAGCTGCTGTGAACTAATAGTATTTAAATATATGTAAAATTATTTCGCATACTTTTATGTCGCATTTTTGGGACAAATTTTTCGGACAATTTTCAATAAAGGGGGTGAGAGATAAAATGACAAAAACATTAAAAATACTATCTAGCGATTGAAAAGTAGCATCTCTCTGGTAAAACAGAAATTCCACCAAAATTATTTTAATTAACTTTCATCAAGTGAAAAATTTTAGCTTATGCGGTTAAAATGTATGATCGATAGACGCGGTAAGTAATAAAATTACATGACACATAGATGTTAAGCGCATTTTACTGGAGTATTTGGGTCATTCGATTTTACTTCACTGTTACTCAGCTCTCTTTATAGCTGCTCCTTTATTTCTTGGGACGATAATGATATTTTGACATTTGATTAATGATATTTTTTTGATTGACTTCACCAAAATGACATCCAATTCTAGAGGAAGTGGAGCTTTTACTCCTTGTGTATACGAATGTCCTAAGAGTCTGAACTTTTGGTTCCGGACTCTCACCTAACATAGTCAGTTTTCATAATATTTTTCAAATTAAAACCTCAGCAACTTTTCTCGCTGTTGCCATATATTCCATGATGTACTTCAGTACCAGTGTTTTGAGAGTATAAATTTCTCATTTTTGCTGTCCCCGTTTAATTTCCGAAGTGAGCTCTTTCATTTTGTCCAGTAGAGGAAGCAGGTTTTCTAACATAGATTCAACTACTTTTTTCGATTGTGAGGTATATAGTAAAAGTTTTCAATGTTCTCTATTAGGGATGGATGCGAGAATAGACGAGACGGAGATTTACAGCTTCTATGCGAGACAAGACAGACCTTCTTATAATTACTATATAGAAAGGTGACCAGATTTTGAACATAGAATCGGGGACATGTCCCCAATTTTGAAACAAAACTGGGGACATTTATATTTAATGAAATAATTAACAGTTATTTAATTAAAAGCAATGCAATAATTAAAAATTGTCCCCAATTTCTGTTTTACATTTTGGGGACAATTTGAAAAACGTCCTGAAATTGGGGACTGTCCCCGGAAAATGGGGACGTTTGGTCTCCTTACTGTATACGGATTTTGCGAGACGAGACAAAGCTTTGTGTGGTGTTTTGCGAGAAGAGGCAGGCCTAATTTTCGTCTCGCGTCCATCCTTATTCACTATTGTATAATTGGTATTATTGTAGGATGTGATTAAGTACTGGGAATCGTTCTCCTATATTTTCCTTTTCAGACATTATCTGAATCGCTATGTTCTTTAGCTGAGACTTCTTGAAAAGTGGGAGGGTTCCTACTTGGTCTGGATTGTTGAAAAATAAAGCCTGGGCATCCAGTGGGTTTGTTGAAAACAGAATTAATGGATTTATTGTCCTGGATGTTGAGACTTTGCTTTCAGTAGAATTTTTTATTACTGTTGTAGGATGCAGTTGTGGTCTCGAGATCAGCTCTTCTGAAGATTGTTCTTAAGCCGTTGTCAGAAGTTCTTTGTTGCAATTTTTCATGTGTTATAGAGCAATTAACCCTTTCATTCCTAGGTTACAGATATTTTCAAAACCTCAGAGTCAAGAAGATGGGCCCGAAATTTCATTTTCCCCTCTTGAGATATTTTGGCTTCATTTAAGGAAGATCAGTAACCAAGCTGTTCTCGCCTTTTCCATGTACACGTGAAATGCGAAGAATAGTTCATTGTTAGGACTACCCCCGGTAATTGAGAAGAGAGCAGAGAGGGAGGGGATTATAGCTGACACTGACGGATTGCTTTTGGTCGTATGAATAGAAGCTACCCTTCCCCCAATCCCAAAAAGATAAACCACTTACCATGTGTCAAAATGGGAGGATGGCAATTTTTCTCTGGCGTCTCCGGGCGATACGGGATCCACTTTATGCTGGGCGCCTAGAGCTACGTTATCTACGTTATCTAAAGCTCTTTACATCCCGTACATTTACAATGCACATTTAACAATATCCCTTAGCAACAAAATTTAAACAAATAAGTAATTTATATCCGCAATAAATGGCTAATCAATCAAAATGGACGAATCTTAGGTGTTACGACTCTTAGGAGGTGATTTAGGAATCCGCACGACGACATCGTTCAGTCTGTTTCGGACTGTATAAGAACCGTCCCACGATGATTGGAGCTTGGGAGACAGGATTTTCCTTCCACTAGGATTTCATAGCCAAATCTTGTCAATTTCACTGAACACGTGTCACTAGTCTTCGCATCGTAACGAGTCTTCATTCTCTCTCTGTTTAAGACAAGTAATTGGCAAATAATTACATTAGTTAAGACAAACAATAAAATTCCATGAAACTTTTCACAAGATGATGTATCTTCCAAAAATGTAAGATTTAGCTATTTCTTGCACTTACCCTTTTGACCACCTCCTGGGTAAATTTTTCTCTATTAGCAATACAGAGCCTTATAGCTCTTCAATGAAGTGCACGAGCTTGCATTGAAAACTGAACTAAATTGTTTGAGGCAAGTTGACTTTTTTTACATTTCGTACAAGCTTCAAGGACGCCCTACAAATTACCACAACATTCTAATGCATTGGTATTTCCTATTATCGAGTATGTTGATGACGTAATCGTAATGCTATTACGTCATACCAATGCAGAGAAGAAAACAATGCAGGCCCCCATTAATAAAATCGAGGCAAATATCGCCACGCTCGGCGAATTTTTGACGAAATATCGCCGAATTTGGCGCCAAAACTGAAGTTAGATAAGCAGTATTACCGATATTTCGCGTGACATTGCTAAATCCTATGTTAAACGATAGGGACAACGAAAACTACCCCCAAAAGAGCAGACCACCTCAAAAATTCGTAACATTTCCCCGTCCAAAGGACTGCACGTCCCGAGCAGTATAATCCCTTGTTTGGAGGTCGCACAAACATTTGCAGTGCACATTTAACAATACCCCTTAGCAACAAAATTTAAACAAATAAATAATTTATATCCGCGATAAATGGCTAATCAATCATAATGGACGAATCTTACGTGTTACGACTCTTAGGAGGTGATTTACGAATCCGCACGACGACATCGTTCAGTCTGTTTCGGACTGTGTAAGAACCGCCCCACGATGATTGGAGCTTGGGAGACAGGATTTTCCTTCCACTAGGATTTCATAGCCAAATCTTGTCAATTTCACTGAACACGTGTCAAGTAGTCTTCGCATCACAACGAGTCTTCATCCTCTCTGTGTTTATGATTTGCTCTCGAGCAAAAGGATGTAACTTTTAAAATCGCGCCTGAATATTTTCCATGTACACCCTCCAATAAAAGTATTCGAGCAAGAGAGAAATTTCCTATTTTAGATTTGCGAATAATAATTGAGTTTTTGAAAAACGCACAACCTCACAGAAATATGGAAATTCATATTTATACGTAGCCTAATTCATATTCAATGATAAATAATTTTTAATATACGAAACCAACGTAGGAAATTTCTCTCTTGCTCGATTTTTTTTTTTTTTTTTTTTGGAGGGTGTACTCCTCTGACGATGAAGGCGTAGCTGGAGGGCACAACCAAACAGTAGATCGGTAGGAAGACGAAGATCTCTACCGAATAGCACCAAGGAGAATGCAAAGGTGGCAGTCTCAGGGGCGGCACTCCTATAAGCTAGTAAGAAGAGAGGAAGTTTCTTGTCCCAGTCCTCTTGATTCCGAGAGAGAAAGATTGCTCAAGAGCTCCTTTAGCACCTTCGGAATCCTTGAACAGGGCAATAATAACTGCTCTATCAGCATAGCTTGCCTTCGTCCGACTCCCATTTACGGTACATGTCTCACTTTCTCAAGTAAGCGAATCCCACAAAGCACAGTATTGCTTTGTTGCCGGACTACATGACGATATTTCTTGCCAGATGGGCGTAACATTAAATTTCTCTCTGAATTCCACAACATGCTTAATGTCGCTATCAGCCAAATCGTCCGTCTGGACATGTTCGTCACTCCAGAGGTCTTGATATGGTACAGATGATGTAACTTGGCGGACAATAGGATGTTTAACCCATTTATGCCTAGCGTCCCTTTTTCGGGACGGCATTTTCGCTATCAGTCCAAAACGTTATTTATTTTTCCTAGCCTTTTTCGCGAGTCCTGAACTTCAATTCCAGAAAATATTTTAATATGGCCAAGTAGGATGTTGACATTTCAATTTTTTTACATAATGATTTTAAATGAAATCATCCCTTGTTCAAAAAGTTGACATCAGAAATTTATCAATTACTGCTGGTGTTAGCAAAAATCGAAGAAAGTCGCAAAAATATCCAGGCACGAATGGGTTAATAATTCCTTTTAGCCCTAGAGGAATAGCGGCAATTTTCTGTTCAGGACCTCCACGCTAGAGCATCTGCGTTTCCATCAGATGCCACTTCTCGATAACGCGTTTCTATGTCGTATTCTTGCAGTCTCTGTATCTACCTATCTATCAGGCCACCTAAGCACTTGAAGTTTAAAAGCCAGGCTAAAGAGGCATGATCTGTTCTAAGCAAGAACCTTCGACTGTACAAATAATGATAGACGTGCTCTACGACTTAAATGATAGCAAGAAGTTTCTTGTGACACAGTAGTAAAGTTCAGTCTTTGAAAAGAATTTGATCCAGCTCGAGTATGCCATGATGCGTTTTTAACCATCTATATCCTAGTACAAAACTGCTCCGACGCTCTCCCTACTCAGATCTGTGTCCAGAACAAATGGCTTGTCAGGATAAGTATACGAAACTATCGGCGCAGATGTTAAAGTCTTCTTTAGTTGGTTGAACTCATCTTCACATTCGTTAGCTCATAGAAATATTTGTCCTGTTTCAAGCAGTTTCTAAAGTGACATTGCAATGTGAGAAAAACGCTTCACAAATTTCCGATAGTAAATTCATAGTCCAGCTAAAATTCATAACTGAAGAACACTTTCAGGAAGACTCCAATTCTTGACTGCTGAAGCTTCTTCAGGATCAGTTCGAATTCCGTGGGCAGAGAATATATGCCCATCATATCTTACTTCCCGACGAAACAAAGTTGCACTTAGGCGATTTCAATCTAGAGATTGCTTCCTTTAATTTTTGCAGCACCTTTTGAATATTCTCCTGACGTTTTTCGAAAGTTTTTGTGAAAATGATGATATCATCCAAGTATACCAGACATTCTTCTTAAGATAGTCCTCTCAACACAATCTCTAATAGAAACTCCCCCGTCTAGTTCGAAAGTAGCAGGTTCGTGGCAGAGTCCAAATGGCATAACTTTGAGCAACCGTAATCCTGCACCAGAAGAGAACGCAGTCTTTTTACGGTCATCTGCATGATTTTCTTTTTGCCAGTAACTACTCTTGAGGTCCAGTGTCGAAAACCATTCATTTCGCGATAAAGTATCGAAAGTGTCGTCTATCCTCAGAAGAGGGTAGCTGTCTTTCTTCGTTACGTCGTTCATAGTTATCGCAGAATCGGTTGGAACTACATTTCTTCTTGACTAAAATAATTGGTGAAGCCCAGGGAGTAGTCGACGGTTCGAAGACATCACAACAGTGCATTTCTTCTAAAAGTCTGCTTAGCAAATGGCACCCGCAAGGGTGTTGCATGATCGGAGAATAGCTGCCTATATCTATTCTGAGTTATTTCTCTGACACCTAATTTCGTGCGACCAACGTCATCCGAAGTACGAGAGAAGAGATCTTCGTATTCCGTAATTGCTTTTACCGCAGCGCTTCTCTGTTCCGTTGTTAATTCTGCGTCTAGTAGTAATTCCTTTGTCAGACACTCAGATGACAGCTGTTCTTGAACTGCAGTTTTTATTGTTGCGGGTTGCGAAGGTGCAGATGTACACGTTGCCAGCACTCTATAATTTTCAACTTGTCAGTCCTATTGGCTACTCTGATCGGAATGATATTTTTCAGAAAGTTCACAAATGTTGCACCCACAAGCATTTCTCTTAAAAAATCACCATTATCCAGGTATTCGAGTTATATAAAATCAGAAACTGTTGCTTTCTTGTACTGTTCCAGAATTTATTACTTAGTTCTTGGTGGAAGGATGAAGTCATTTTGAGCTATCATTTGTTGAACAGGTAGTATGGCTTCGTTTTGGATTACGAAAGCAGCTATTTCTTCCAAGTCTGAACGAAGCCCAAGCTAAATTTATGCGATTTAGATTAAGTCCAATCTGATAATGATTGAGTCCTTTATTTGGCGACAGATATAACATGAACGTATCTTGCGTGCTTTTCCGCTCACTTCAATTTTGTCACATACCATCTCTGAAGGGTCGGAGAGGGCGGAGTACAGTACAGATAGTCGTTAAATTAATTTTCTAAGCCAGATCTGTTCTTATGATAGTTCCGTTAGTTCCAGTATCAATTGTAATACCACTAAGGTACTACGTCTTATTTAGAACTTGTAACAAGTAATGACATTTAGAACAAGTAGTTCGTTGCTGCTACCATTTACTGAAGAAATGTGCCAGACTGAAATGTTGCTTTCGATTATCTCGCAAGCTCCGTTCCATGAGGTCGTTTACTTTTCTCCTTTGCGTTTCTTGTTGAACGTTGTACGTCATTGTTGTTCTGTCTCAACAACAGAACTTTTGTGAATTGCAGTACTTTCGCAGATGTTCTTCGCCCCCGCACTTCAAACATTTCGCTTTTCTTTGACCGGTTCCATCTGATCTTACTTTTCAGTCTGTCAGGCGTTCTAGTCACTTCCCTTCTCCAAATCGACTTTCATCTCTTCTTATTCGGCTTTCATTTCAGGTTGCACAGCTTCTATTGTCTTCTTCTGTCCGGTTTTTATCTCCTTCATCAGTTCTTTAAGATCCAGTTCTTAAATTAAAGTCTTACTTTAAGATTCCGATTCTGACAACAGTGTTGCAGAAACTTTCGCATAGTTGTTGGGTTCGTGGCTTAAAAGTTCAATGTACATTGAAAAGATTAGTAAGCAGTCCATATGCATGGTCGAATATGCTTTCATAGAAAAACAGCATCCAATGTTGGATTCCTCGTTAATGCGGGCGAGGATTTGCTTGCGAAAAAAGGAAGTGCTCTTCCTCTTGTGAACGTCGCACTTCGCATCCGAAACATTTTCTATCCACAGGAATAAAGGAAATTTTACTTGAAGAGTCCCTCCCACATACAATTGGTACGCTGGAAATCGTCCAGGCCTGTCTCTGCAGTTCAAAGGTATAAGATCTGCACAGGATCGCAATGGCCAGACTACAAATAAAGCGATATCAAAAGTTTGAAATTTGTCGACAAAGAAAAGACCTATTCATCTTGCTCTTGTTTTTATCCTGTTTCCCCTGCTCATGACATTGATTGTATTGGCGCCTCTGCAAGGCTCCTGTGGAGTGGGGGATGGCTGAATGGCGACTGTGTGTGACGAGTAAGTAGTAAAACTGCGACTGAGGTTGGATCCGGAGCGGGCGGCGACTGGTCAGTCTGAGGTGTATTCGCATGGCGTGAAGCACGGGGCTCGTGTAGTTACGTAGTACACACAACGCGTAAGTACTAGCCACGTCTAGCTCAATGTTGATTGTCTTACCCTTTGTTGTTTCATCAATATGTGTTATGTTCTAGTTAAAAACTCGATGTTTTTCAGGAAACATAATGGTTTTAACTAGAGGGTTTGCCTGCCCTCAGGATTATAGAGACGTTACCTTTCAGAGGGTACGTAAGGATGACGAGCATATCAATCATGAAGCAGACCTTGTTAAAGAGCAACGGGAGTTGATTCAACCCATTGTCTCAGCACATTATATGAAGTACTCTGAATATTACGTTAGATAACTTTTAAGCATTTCCTGTGAATAATCAATGCTACAAAAAATTTGTAGCATTGATTTAGCACTGTTTTGTAACATTGTTTAGCAGTGATGTAGTACGTTTTCAATGCATTCTTTAATTTGAGCAATCCCATCGTTTTTAATCAGTATATCGTGCAATTTAATACTGTTTTAGGTGATTGTTGGACACAGGTTATTACAATGATTTATCTCATTGTTTCACATTGTTGTAGTACATTATTGTGCACTATTTGAAGAGGAATATTTCAATGCATTGCTTAGCAAAACTTTTAAGATTCATTTAGAAATCATTAGCATCATTATTAGCATATTATGATGAAAGTGATGTTAGCAATTATTTTAACTGTTTTAGCACATAATATTAGATTGTTTTGTGACATTGATTGACAGATTTTAGCATTTTTTAACACTACTTTAACACGTTGTTGTGGAACATGTTTTAGGAATGCTTCAGAAGACTGGCATTGCTCGGAAAATGTTTGACATTCAGTTAG
This sequence comes from Cheiracanthium punctorium, assembly GCA_038373885.1. Taxonomy (NCBI): domain Eukaryota; kingdom Metazoa; phylum Arthropoda; class Arachnida; order Araneae; family Cheiracanthiidae; genus Cheiracanthium; species Cheiracanthium punctorium. The sequence goes on along the minus strand of JAWZYV010014839.1, from coordinate 2,635,147 downwards.
AAAATTTTTTAGCATCATTAATAGTTTCGTTTGCTTTTGTTTCTATTTGATGGTGTGTAGTAGTTTGCCTGTAAATATTAACTGACATTCTGTTACCTTTTGGTAGGGGTTTTAGAACATGATTTAGCATTTTTTAAACATAGCATGTCATCTTTCAAGTAATTTTTTTAAATGCTTTGAGATGGTGTTTGGCAATATTTAAGCGTTATTTAAACACAACAATAGGAAAAAATGTATTTTGTAAAATCTCTCTGATTGTTGTAACACATTGTTTGCACGTATTGAAATAAATAATAGGGGATTGCTTGTTTTAACTTATTGTTTGACAATGTTTTGTGCATTGTAGTCAAAACTTACAGCTTATTGAATAATGTTTAACCCTGCTTTTCTGTTAACTTTTGCTGTGCACATGTAACGCTATTATAAAACTATTATTTTCAAGATAAATGATTGCTACAAAAGAAAAACACGATATATATTTGAAAACACAATATAACAAGCACAGAAGCATGAGTATATAAAAGAAATGTAACATTTATTTCTTTTTTTAACTTACCTCTTTTTAATGGTAGTTTAGACAGAAATTAGATTTATATAGATTGCACATGTGTTTCCTACAGCTTTTTCTCAATGCATTAGTATTATTGGCTTTGCTAGAGGCCCAAATCTGTATCGGGAACGTTTATTGTACATCTGGGTACAAAATGTGGACGCAGATGGCAACTCATTCTGCCTGTTACCCTGTATTCTTTTAATTATATTACGTGACTCTTCAGTTTTAGGTAGGAACTGTCTTGCCTGGATACATACAGCAATTTATGATTTGCCTAATTCTTCGAGAAAAACCCTTATTTTCGTCAATTTTCCTTTCATTCCATTTTCTATTTATTGATGTCCAAAAAATAAAAGCATTGTACGCCGAACAATTCTGGTTGAACCACTCGAAGATAAGACTTTTACCGTCACTAAACAGATCCAAACAGATTAAAAAGTTATTGCCTGAAAACGTAACGAAATCTACCCCGTTTGTACCATCCGCTTGAATTTTTTCGTATATAAAAATATAAAAAATTATCTGCGTTACTTTAAAAATCTGAAAATTGCTATTCTTTAAATGATTTTCATTATTTTCGTCTATGCGTAACATTTAATTTACTAGATAAATAAAAATTTATCATTTACCTGAGAAAATTAGGTGTCGCAATTGATACTGACGTCATATTGAAGTGACAGTCATGTGGCTTTGAAGGTAAAACTACTATTGAAATTCGTTTAAAATAGTTTTCCCATATTACATTGGTTTTTTTTTTTTTTTCCCACAAATAAAATGATTTCCTGATCAACACAGTTTGTACGATCCGCTTGAAATTTTTCATAATCATGTATAAAAATATAGTAAACAATCTGTGCTACTTTAAAAGTCCGAAAATCCACGCGCTCCCTCATTTTTAAGCACTTTTTTGGTCTTTTCAGTTCCATTTTATTTTCGAGAGTAAAAAAAAAAAAAAAAGTGAACCATTTGCGTGACAAATTACCGGTTTCAAGTGAAAATGACGTCATACAATTTGGATTCCAATTCGTTTAAAATAGATTTTCCTGATTACATAGTTTTATTTTTTTTCACAAATAATCGTCTGCATGGTTATGAAAATGGCTGTGTGCACAAAACGAAATCTTTCGAATGCGAAAAGCTTCCGCGCGTTTCCAGAGGAGCATGAAATTTGATTTGGGTATATTATAAAAATTAAATATGAACCTACTTATTTTAGGTGTACGAAGATGAACTATATTGAGTGTAGACATATTTTCATCAAATGTTTTTTCTAACACCCGCTGTAATCGCCTTCACAACAGGCTTTGACTTCTAGTCTTTAAATCATATGAACTTTTACTGTTGCATGAAGTCCATATTTTCAATTCCATACTTTGAAGGTTTACTTGGCATATACTGCTTGAATAGATATCATCCTCTGAAACTAACTGTTTGTCAAATGTAACAGTTTTAGTTGGATAATATAGTGTTGCCGGAGTTTCTAAGGGTTACCCAAATTTTTCGAACTGCAGCAATATTTTTTGTGCGTCTTTCTTGACGAGTTTATTTATTGTCAAAACGGATAACTCCGGAAATGATACAAAATTCTTCCAGTGACAGTGGCTGCTCGAAATGTACTTCGACCAGTTTCTTGTTCCCACAAACTTTTAGTAGATTCTCTGCATGATTTATTACACGCCGGTCAATAAAAGTAATCCAATAAGAGCTTGAAACGTTGTGCTGTTACTTTATTGCTTAACAGGGTTTCAGCCAATTGTTGCGCGTTTATATATCAAGTGTTTTCCCGCTGGTTTAGCATGTTATTTCAGATTGCTCTAACAGAGCGTTAATCATCGTTTTAGGAAATTACTGAGCACATATTTTATTGCATATTTTTTCTGATCAAATAATTATTTATCATTTTTATAGACCATTATTTTACATTGTTTTATGCCAATTGTTTGCACTGGTTTATCCCTATTGTCTGAACCTTGCATAAAAAACCCTCTCGAAAATTATGAGCAGATTTATTAGACACGAAAGTCGAAAATTTGCAGGCAGACTTCCAGTATTTATTCGAGTGACTTAACATAAACAAGAAGTAATTCTACATGCTGTCGCTCAATAAAAAATTCTGGTACTATATATACAACGTAACATTCTTAGATAAGAATATAGATTTTGGAATGATAAAATATTCAGAAGAAGCTTTTTTTTTTTTTTTTAATCTCCTTAGAGTTTCCATTTCGAAACTGATGGTTGCCATGGCTCTTCTTGCATAGCGTGTTTGCACGCAACTCTCCATGAGCCTGTTGGTTTTATGAAGAGCACTGGTCATTTAGGAAAAAAGCAAAACTGGAAAGGAAATAACATAGTTTTGCAAAATAAAGTTAAATAAGAAATATTCAGGAAAAATATTCATTAAAAAATGTTTCTACTAAAATATAAAGGAAAACATTATTCTGTTCCTTGCTTAAAGTAATACTTTCAATAGTGAGCAAATATAGTTCTCGAAAAATGGTAAAAGGCTAAATTTCTAAAATAATAATGATTTTCTGTTATAAATCTATTGAAACTCGCCTGTAAGCATTCATTCCACGTGCTGAAAATGTAAATACGGAAATTTCGATTAGGTTGTGCGCAGGCACTTTAAGATATCCATTTTAAGGAAATGTTATACTGTTACATTTATGTTCTTTTTTTTTTTGTATCGAGATGTTTTATTTCATTTGAATTGGGTATACCTACATTTCGAGTAAATTACTATTTGGCCACGGATTGGACAGAAACGTAAACATCCAGTTTAGAGGAGGAAATGGGCATATCCATTACTTGATAGGAATAGCAGTCAGATGTGTGCATGCCGCTGAATTATTCTGACGCAGTTTTGAAGAAGTAAAGCTGCATTCATACTGGGCAATCCGTGCCGTTCATACAGAATATCATAGATTACTGTGCGTTGACGTCACCACAGTACAATCACATTTTGTAGAGATCATAGATATAGGAATCTCTAGATTGAGCATAACGAGAGAAAACTTGTTGCCTCCAAATACTAGCCATGATAGTGGCATGCGCATGCACAGAATGGCAATAACTTCAATTATAATGGTATTTTCAATCATTTTAGAACGATCTGTATTTTAAAAAGGACTCGTATCGAAATATTTTCCCTCGAACTTATTTACTTTTCTGAAGTATTGCAATGAATGTTCTATTTTACATCGACGGCAGCCATGATAGTGGCAGAAATGGGGTACGTTTTTGGCAACAAAAAGCACACGATTAGGAACATTGGATGAGCAATCTAGGTATTCCTATATCTATGGTAGAGATCAGGAAAGGGAAACGCGCGCATTTACTCCGCTAGCTTTACCCCATCCTCGACCAGTTCATTTGGATTCACCCTTACTGACAGCCTGTCAATATTCTACGTGATCCGTGGTCCTACAGTACATTGTACTATCAAATTGTGATGTTATAAATTTACAGACAGAAAAATACTGTTCATTCCTTTCAAGGGTTACTGTTTAGGAAGCTCTCCGTATGATGCACTACTAATACCTTAGCTAATCTCATCAAATTGGAATCCAGCTGATTCGAGCATACGTGGATGTCGCAAGTCGACAAGGAATACTCTTTTTTCGAAATCTTACAATATTCTTTTGCAATTGCATGGAATCCACTCGCTATCTGCAGGATTCCAGTTTGATGCAAAAAACTCCCAAAGCATACAGTTTGATGCAATTTTATCAATCAAGCCTTTCATTGCAAAGACGAGCATGCACAGACCAGCATGCTGCCAAAGAATTACTTTCGAAGAGCAAAACCCCCTTTAGGTAGATTAACCTTTTGCAATACTACCAAGAAAGATTCAGTTTCTACATCTAGCCCAAAGAAAACTATCTACCAGTGTTGACTAAGTGTTGACTGGCCAAGAAGATAATAAAGAATAAATGGTGATGCTGGAAATATAATTAGACAACTCAAGCACTTTCTGAAATGGACAGTTTTTGCTTTCTATGGCGACTTAAACTTTTTCAATACGCAGGACAGATTCACTAGTTATTCTGAAAAATCTTCAGGGATATTGCGGTGAGTCATATTACAGATGAAAAATAAATATTTACTGCGGTAATGTATGTGTTGAAAGCCACTGAATATTCATATTTTTTGCAGTGTGTTTAGGGTATAAAGCTCCAATAGTCGTTTAACTCTTAATTAAAACCTTATCATTGTTATATGTACATCTAAAAATAACTTATTTCTGACTTCTTTATTGAATTGTTATAGAATACTCTGCTTGTTTCCTAGGTTCGTCGTTCTAAAGTCCAGTTGGTGTAGAAAGTTCTAGTAAAAAGTCCACTTGTCAGGATGGAACACAAACTTTATTGCTTCTAGAACTTCGTCGGACAATAACTGTACAAAAGTCACACGCACAATCAAACAGTAATGTGCTTTTAACAGTCCACTTAGATCTGAAGCTCTCACAAATGCTGCATTTCTCACACAAAATAAAACACTTTCACAGGCAAAAAATTCAGTGAAGATATACGAGAGATAACATTGACAGTCTCTCAAGACTCAGCAATCAAGAATTTACACACAGCAGTTTAAAAACAGCTCCGAAAAGCAAGCCAAAACACTGCTTCTATAGCACTATTTTATTCAATAAATCAAAGTAAACGTACTCACTCAGAGAGCTCTACTCACACACTGAGCTGGGGCTTCTGAACCGCTCGTATTTATAGCTGGCGTCGAAGCCAAGAGAAACTTCCGGAAGAGTCTATTTCTCGAGGATTCCACATAAAGCGGGAATTTTGATTACGTCATAAAAGAGAAATGTTAGGCTATTATGCGTTTTTAAACCAACTTTCAGTCCCCTTTGGGAAAATCGCGCCAAATGACCAAAATTTCGCCACGCTTGGCGACTTTTGGCTAAATATCGCCAAATTTGGCGCCAAAAATAAGTCCCCAAAAGTAAAGTTACCGAGGGCCTAGGACCCATATTTCTCGAGATTTCTAGAATCCTCATAGAAAAACAAAGGAGAAAACAAAACCTCCGGATCTCCGGTTCTAGTTGACCGATTTTGATGCAACAAAAAGAAAAATTTAACTATTTGAAACGTAGAATACGAATTTTGAACTATTTTAAGCCCCAGAACAGCTGGTTGGCCCGAAAATTCGTAACAGAACGGAAAATGAATCATGTCTTCCTTTCAGGATGTTTCAGTTAGGTTTAGAGAATTGTAAAGTGATTTAAAATTAATGCATCTTCATGTAATATACAGAAATCAAGGCTTTAAATATACGAAGGAAGAAATATATTATCCGTTGAAATTTTTGACGCAGAAACGTATTCATGGGAGTATATAGACTTTCAATCATTAATCTTAAAATACAGGGTGATTCCAAATTAAGGGGACAAATTTCTAAGAGGGGTAGGTTACAACAAGGCGGTTCAGAAGCATATAGCAACGTGGGTCGGAAACGTCGTCTTCGTGTAACTATTAATAATCACTTTGGAAGAACTGTTCAAGGAATAGCGAACTTTCCAACCACGGTTTTTCAAAAACCAATGCATCTTTCACAGATTTCACTTGACGGAAATTGTTAATTCTTGGTTACATTGTAATTGTAACCAAGTTCTTTTTCATTACATTGATGAAATTCTAGGAGAAGAGCCCATTGTTTACGAAATTTCGTTACGAAATTACACGAATGCTTCAATACTTCTTCCAAACTGATTATTAGCAGGTACATGAAGACCTTATTTCCGACCCCCACATTGCTATGTGCTTCTGAACAGTCTGGGCGTACCCTACCCCTCCTAGAAGTTTGTCTTTCTAATTTAGAATCATCCGGCAGAATTGTGGCCCTCTCTTCCAAAAATGTACACTTTGCTGGAAGGTGTATGCTGGACAAAAGCGAACCACAATGTGAGACATTCGCGAATGTCTCAGATCATTTTTCATGGAACTTTAAACGATAATTTTTGTTTCCTGGACATATCCCGTAACTGGAGAGATGAATTTCCTTACGCAATCATAGAGTCCGAAAGGCTCCTTAGTCACTTTTCTGTTTTGGCCTTTTGTAAACAGTAATGAAATTTATATTGAAAACGCAGTATATTCTGGATATCATGTAATTATCAAAAACTAAATGAAGGTACTGAGGAGATGATTGTATTCCAGAACAAAACAAAAAAAAGAACATGTGATATAATAGGAGACAATGAACAACGCGGAATCATTTTGACTCCAGTCTCCAGTTACGTCTATAAGGTTAGATATCCTACCACATCCAATTCTGCACCCGTTGATGGCAAGCATTCAATATTTTGATGGCCATTTCGTTGTCTGATAACAAATCTCACTAAAAATATTTAAAATTCTTTCAATTGTAGACTTACTGACTTGAAGACACCTTTCAACAAACAAAGGTTCTCGTTGATGTTGTTCAGCATACCACTGCAACTTGGATGAGACTTCACAGTGGGCATGCTATTTTGAAAGTGCTTCAGATAAATCTCTTACCAGTTATGCTACTACTTGTACAACTATGTCTTGTTGGGCAATGTGAGTATTTTCTAAGGACTATCACTTTCAACATATTTTTTTTCTTATAATTACTAATAATCTTCTTTCGCACTTACTCTTATTTAATCTAAATCTGAAGAGTATTGTGATTCGCAGAAACTTAGGACATTTGAAAGATCTATAATTACCAAGGCAATAAAAAAATAATAAAAAAAAAGAGAAATGAAAATAAGAGGGGAAATCATTAAATAAGTCAACAACTCATGAAACGCTTTTCATAACACTTTAAATATTCGTTAAAAATCATTAATCTTTTGTTTACTCATTTGATATCGTGAACCTAGTTGCTTTAAAAGAAGTTTAAGGACTCTCTGATTAAAAGTCACAGTGTAAGTCACAAATTCATGTAACTTGTGTTTTACTCAATGGCTTATAATCGCTAAAAAGCCTGCTAGTGATAAAAAAGAATCAAGCTATTTAAAAAAAACAACATTCCATCAAAGCAAAATTAAGCAAACTTATTTCATGGAATAAGGAGATCAAGACCTTCATTGTTTTACTAGAAATTTGTAAAAACTTAGAAAGCCAGCGATTTAGTTGCCAACAACGTTCCACATTTTTTATATATTTTCTTTAAAAATATATAAAAAATCTGAATTCCAAATAAAAGGGTTAGAAAAAAAGTTGAACTATTCGTTAGTGCTGAAGTTGTTATTTTAATTATCATCATTATTACTAGCAAATATAATTGTTCAGCAGCATTATTTACAATAGCAAATTTTACTAGTTAATGACAAATAATTTAACAAGATGTTAGTAAAAATAATCATATTTTGAATTTTCAGTTATTTTAAAGTGAAATTTTGTTTTTCGTGAAAAAATATTCTGAAATGGTTTCAATCACTGCTTGCGTCTACAGTATTTATTTGGATTTTTTTTTAAATGAAAAATATCTACCAATTTTCAAAAATAAATAAATAAATAAATAAATATCAGGTTGAAAAGATTTTATTGTGAAGCATTTCAAAATAGCATATCCTACAGAAAATTCCCCTTTGAAATAAAATTATGTTTATTTATCTTTTTTCAGTGTTTATTCTACAGGAAACGGGCGGTTCCCCCTGTCGAAAATGCAACACGCACTTCAAGAATAGAGCTTCAGTATTGTAAACGTTAGAAAAATATATTTTGGTAGAATAAAAGATTCTTTTTTTGTTACTGTAGTTTTTGCGTGCTTGAATATGTAAAATGCTCTCTTACGTCTCAGACGTCATGCTATGGTTGAAGAAGTCTTTTATTAACGAACCATTCCATAAACTTAACTATTCAAAATCGTGTTCTTTTTATTTATTTTTTTTAATTTAAAAGTAAACCTTTTTTATATTATATTTGATAGAAGATGAATTAAGTATACCATAACAACCAGTTATGAGATTTAAGATTTATTTGATTGGATTTTAGCGTAAAATCTACCAAGTAAACACTTTTAAACGCAACATGAAATCTATGATACTTTAGGCTGTTAAGCTTATCAAGAAGCAAAATACATTTCTACTTTCTGAAACTATAATGCATCCACTAAATGTAACATCTACTGTATGAAACTCACCCAGTGGCGAAGCCAAGGGGGGGGGTCACCCCCCCATGAGGAATGTTTTGCCATACAAAATGTATTTTCTTCACTCCCTTAGACTCACGTATACATATATATGGGTTTCAGTAGTCGTAAACACCCCCCCCCATGAAAAATTTCTGGCTACGCCACTGAACTCACCATAAAATAAAAATTAACTTTTAACTCAAACAAGCAGAGTCTGTGACTGAGGTGGCTACCTAACTACCTTCTACATTTTCGAAGCCTTTCATTTTTGCTATAAAATGAGAAGTTGGTCATATTAATTCATAACCATTATGATAATTTTCAAAATGTTTCCTGAAACTACAATAGAAACCGATACTAGTCTCAAATTTAAAGAGTTACTTAATTTTTTTTAAATATTATTAAGCTTGATGCTTTTCAAAGAAAACCCTATTTCCTTGATTTTCACTCACGATCAGAAATAAACTTAAATTCCATAACTAGGAGAAGTTTCAGAATCACTCCTCGGAAAGTAGATTGAGAACTGACGCTAATAAAAAATTTGAAGTGTTATTTGACTTTTAAAAAAATTGTTAAACTTGACAACTTTGCAGAGGAAGGCGCTTTTGGTGGACTTTCACTGAAGATCAGAGAAAAACTTACAACGCCAGAACTATGCACATTTTCAGAATATTTCCTCGAAAACTATAAGTGGAATGATGTAGATTTTAAATTTGAAGAACTAGCCAATTTTCATAAAAAGAAAAATGAGAAAACATTTTTTTTAAAACTCAAATTTAAAGTTGTCAAACTAAAAATTTACTTTTAAAAATAATAAATTTAGGTCAATAAGTTTAAGATTTCCTTTATAGACTCCTATTACTTCCCTGCATTGGTTTTTGAATCGAATCAGGAACCAAATGGAGAGTAAGGAATATTTAAAGTGATGAAAAAGAGAAGAGTCGAACAATTTTAAGATTAAAAATGAAAACAGATGAAAGATTATAGTCTTCATCGTTCTCCAAAATAAGTACTGAGTTTTCATCATGTCTTTAGCTAGAGATTGTGGAGATGCTTCGTTGCCGATTCTCAAAAAAACCTTTTTTTTTTAATTTATGGCAGATTATTAAATAATTGCCTAATAATACTAGTACCAAGTAAACTAGTACTAAGTAAAGTAATATCTAAAGCTACTTAACATCATGCAAGCCGCCCGGGTTGTGTAGTGGTTAAAGAGCTATTGTACTACACCACGGGTCCTGGTTCAATTCCCGGCACGTGCTTGAGTGTCATTTCGTCCGTTTCTTCATAAGAGGTACCTCTGGTTCCCCTATTAGGTGCCTCCATAATGAAGAGATCGGTAATTCCGGCCTTGGTAATGGCCAATACCTATACGGCAAATTAACATCATATAATTTCTAAATTGAAACATGGTGAGATAGCGGTATAAATAAGCTAAAATGTTTGCGAGCAAGTTATTCAGTATTACCTTTTTTTTAAATTTAGATTACAGAAAATTCCTATACTTATCTTTCGAGAAACAACATAGATTATTCCTGTGACAGTTAACGCATTACTCACTGCTCTTTTTCTGTGAAGAACAATAACTCGAATTGTACATTAATCAAAACAAAGTGAATATGGATGAACTAGTCAACGTCTAATTTTAATCGTTATATGAAGCTTCTTTTTTTACACCATACACATCATCGACATCATAATAAATACGCCACAATAGGACAGTAATCTGGTGCCTGATTACATCTTTTCTGATTCAGATAGTATGCACAGCCCCGTGTTCTCCTGTTGAATAAAAAGAAAGCTGGAAGGTCCTGGACTGACCGGAAACATCGAATGAAAAATCTTGTCGAGTCGAACTGGTGCAAAAATTTATCAGCATTCATTAATAGCCAAATATGGGGTATCTTGTGATGGTTAACAGTCAAATACAGTGTAACCTTGATATCTCGAATAAATGTACTTTTCCTTACATTTTACTTCCTTTTATTTTAAATCGTAATCTCAAAAACTCGATATCTCAAATTTTTTCGCTGTCCTTTCGATTTCAAGATATCGAGGTTATTCTGTACTTGAAAAGAGGAAAGAGAGGGTAGGAGTGATACATAACAGAGAAAACACACATATTTTACTGTCATCTTACATTCTTAGGACACCACAAACCTGGAGTATGTACCTTCTGTCCCTTTCAAGAGCCTAGATTCTCTGACCGGGATCTAAAGATTCTAAATTTCATGATTCTACATTTTTTATCCAACTGAAACATAATTTTCCCAAGTTAAGAAAGGATTTTGAAAACTGAGAAATATTTTGGGAGGGGACACTCCCCCTTCCCCCCCCTAGTAACGCCTCTGATGTTAGTCTCTAACAGGTGTTTAATTAGGGAAGTCGGAATCGGTGTCGTTGTTAGATTTTGTGCTTCTGTTAAATTTAAACAGGGTGTCTACCAAATTTCTGAAAGTCAATTTCCTGACTTTTGGGAGGTAGAAGGACCAGAAGCGTATATAAGTTTCCATACCGGGGGGGGGGGGTTGTGTTTAAATCTTATTGTTATTAGAGTTAATATTAATGTTTTAAAATATCTGCTGGGAGGCCGGGCGCCCCGCAGGACTTCTTCGACGGACTTTCAGCAACCATTCTAATGAAGAGATAAGTCCTCCAAATTGAACACTATCCAATACTTTAAATTCAAAAAATAAAACGAAACTCAAACAAAGAGCGCACACTTTCTAAGAAAAAAAGGGGCCAATTGCTTGTGTTATATGCGAGCATGCGTACATAAATATTGAGAAATATTAAGCAATAAAAATAAATACGTACGTGGAAAATAAAATGATTGAATAAATCATGTATGATCATCTACTAATCCCATCCACGATACTTACTTCTAGCACAAATTTTAGCCACTTTCGTCTTTCTACACTTCAAATCCAAAACACTGAGTTAAAATAAATAATCAATGAATGAAATTATATTGCAAACCAGACGGATGATCACGCGCTGACGACAGCTTTTTTACCCTCCCGTCACGATGGATGAGCCCCCATTTTCCCCTCCTTATGTAAACACATGGCTTGATGCTTTCGCGATCCGAAAAATACGTTGCAGTTGCTTTCGGTTTCGAGACTGACAAATAGGAAGGGTTAAAAAAAAGGGATACCGAAAAAAAAAAAAGATTCTTTTGGTGAATTTTCCGGACCCATTAACCAATTTCCCGGTTTTTTCCTGACTTTCCGGACCCATTTTCCAATTTCCCGGCTTTTTCCAGACTTTCCGGATTTTCCGGTGCGGTAGACACCCTGATTAAAGCTTACACTTTTGCTAGAGTGTCCGCAAACTCATTACCAAATATACTGTTGCGGAAAAAAGTGGACATATTTGTAATGTATTTGTTTTCATTAATGTGTATTCAATTATCATGTTTATTAATAATGACTATTTCATTTTATCTCTCACCCCTTTACTGAAAATTGTCGGAAAAATGTGTCCCAAAAAAGCCACATAAAAATGCGACATAATTTTACATATATTTAAATACTATTAGTTCAAAACAACTTTAATCTATTGTTACAATATTTCGTAAGCTGTAGAATATGCATCACATGTATTTTTCTATAAGTAGGTTACAATCATAAAAATTTCAACACAGGGTTACCAGGCGAAATGCACGAAAGATGAGAGATAAAATGACATAGTCAATTAATATCGCGTTAATATGGCAATAATGAAACTAAAAAATTAGGGGGGGGTTCAGAGGGGTCTCCCCCTGACGAGGCTCGAACAGCCGAGGTTTTTTTATTTATTAATATATATTTGCTTATTGTGTTTATTAATTACTTGCTTAAACTAGATTGTTAAGATCTATTGTTAAATGCTATACTGAAGGTATTTGTGCGACCTGCTAACTGAGGATTGTACTGTCCTGGGAGTGACTTATCCGATCATCTCACTGACAGGTGACCCAACCCCTAACAGTGGAAGCAACGAGTCAAACAAACATACTTTTTAACTGCTTAAATTAAATGTCCCAATAAGAGTTGTCCAGTGCCTCTTGATTTAAAGATCTGTCCCACGAATACGGCCAGAATGTCTATTATCTGATGATGAGGGTGCGGAACCCTACTATAGACTCTTTTTTGCAGCTGAAAATCCTGCACGTTCAAATCCGGAGAGACGTTCTTCGTCAGATCACCCAATAAATCTTCCAATGACCCGGGAACTATTTATATACATTAGTGAAAATGATCCATAATGTCGCAGAAAACTCTGCTAGTTTCCTGGCTTCGTCGTTCTGAAGTCCAGTAGGTGTAGAAAGTTTTAGAAAAGAGTCCATTGAACACAAACATTATGGATTCTAGAACTCAGTCGAACAATCAGCTGTACACAATTCACAGGCGCTAATGGCCAGTAGCTCGTTTATAGCAGTCTGCTCAGTACTGAAGCTTTCACAAATGCTGTAATTCTTACACAAAATAAAACACTTCCAGAGGTAAAATTCAGTGGAAATATGCAAGGGATATCGTACACAATCCCTTAAGACACAGCGATGAAGGATTTACACACAGCACTTAATATCAAAGCTTCATAAAGAAGCGATAACACCGTTCCAATAGCGTCAATACAAAGCCTTAAGCTTTCACGGACATCTGTTTGCTCTTGCCTGAATGAGAAGCAAGACTGAGACTAAAAGTGGGGGAACCCGCTTTTATAAGCTGCGACGAATGCCTTGGAAGATTCCAGAGAGAGCCATCCGTGGAATGTACTAGAGCAGACTCGATTATGATTGCGTAATAGAAGAGTAATATTAGGCTATTATGATTGATAATGCAGAAAAACTAACATTACAAGCCCCATTGGGAAAATTGCGCCAAATGACAAAAACTGTCGTCAAGCTTGGCGATTTTTGGCGAAATATCGCCAAATTTGGCGATAATATAAGTCCCCGCTTTATGACAGAAGTTACTGAAGTTACCGAAGTCCTAGGACCAATATTTCTCGAGATTTCTAGAAACGCCATACAAATGTGAATAGGGAAAATCAAACCTCCGTATCTCTGGTTCTAGTTGACCGACTTTGATGTAACAAAAAGCAAAATTTAACTATTTGACGTGTAGAATACGAATTTTGAACTATTTTAAACCCTAGAACAGCTTGTTGCCCCGAAAAATCGTAACATTGCCCCCTTCCCAAGGACCGCACGTTCCGGGCAGTACAATCGCCAATTAGGAGAACACTCAAATATCTACAGTGTCTAACCTTTAAAATAATCTTAACAACATAATTTAAGCAACTAATCAATACCACAAGAAGCAAATACACACTAATAAATAAATAATAAATAATTACATTAATAAGTAATAAACATAATAAACAAATGCACATTCATAAAAACCAATATCTTACAAATATGTACACTAAACATGGCGTAAGTGCTGAGTAAAAGAGAGATGAGAGGAAAAGGAAGAGAAGTGAGAGACAGGAAAGAAATGGGAGATGAAAGAAAGGAAGGATTACGCCACAGTGACCATGGTCCAATATTCATTTAATTAATTACAACCGCGGTAAACGGCTAGCCGATCGTAATGGATGACTCTTGGTTTCCAGTTAGGTGACTTACGAATCCAAACGATGACGTCGTTTAGTCTGTTTAGGACTGCGTAAGGACCGTCCCACGGCGACTGCAGCTTGGGAGACAGGATTTTCCGTCGAGTAGGATTCCATAGCCAAACTTTGTCACGTACGTTGAACTCGTCTCCCGTAGTCTTCGTGTCGTAGCGTTCATCGTCTCCGTGTTCAGGTTGATCCGCTCTCGAGCAAAATGATACACGTCTTCAAACCGTGCCTGGAGATTTTCCATGTGCTCCTTTGGCGATGAAGGCGTATCTGGAGGGCGGCCAAACACTAGATCGGCGGGTAGACGAAGATCTCTTCCGAAGAAACATCTGGTAAGGTGTGAAGCCGGTAGTCTCATGGACGGCACTCCTATAGGCCAGCAGGAAGAGTGAGAATTTCTTGCCTCAGTCCTCTTGATTCCTAGACAACAGGAGCGAGAGGTTGTTCAAAATAGTGCGATTAAACCTCTCCACCATGCCGTGGGTGGCCGGATTGTGGGTGCAAAGGCGTAGTGTGGGCTTTGTCGATTCCGAGAAATTGACATAGTCCTTAAAAACTGCAGGGGTAAAGTTCGTTTTTTGGTCGGAATGAAGTTGCAGAGGGGTTCCATACCTGGAAATCCATTCTTGAAACCAGTACCTCTGCTACGGTCGTAGCTTCTTAATCGGGAATAGGAAACACTTCGGGCCATTTAGAGATGTAGTCTATGACAACTAGGATGTACATGTTGCCATCCGAAGTTCGCGGAAGCCCGGGATGTCGAGGGCAAGTTCGCGGAAGAGGTCCCAAGATGTCAAGGGCAATTCTTTCAAACGACGCTCCTACATTATACCGATGTAGTTTTCCACGGCTACGTTTCTTCGGGCCTTTACGGGCAACACAAGCGTCACAAGGTTGACACCACTTTTAGACATCGTCTCGAACCCAAGCCCAGTAGAAGCGATCGCGAACTTTCTGCAGGGTCTTCATTATGCCAAAATGGCCCCCAGTTAAGCCATTAACTGGGGACCTTCTAGAACCTTCGGAAACGCTGGAAGGTCGTCTAGAACCTTCAGAATCTCCGAACGAGGGAGTACTAATTGCCATCGAAGCGTCTTCACGTTGTACGACTCCCATTTAGGATACACGACTCCATTTCTCAGGCGAAGTGAATCCCACAAAGTCCAGTATTGTTTTGTTCCCGGACTTCATGAAGATATTTCTTGCCAACTGGGCTTATCGCTAGATTTTTCCATTAACTCCACAACAGATTTGACGTGGCTTGGCTATCAACTAACTGGTCGGCCCGGATATGTCCGTCATTCCAGGGATATTGGGATGGTGCCGATGATGCAACTTGGCGGACAACAGAATATTTCTGATGATAAATTTTCTCCACCCTGGAGCAATACCGACAACTTTCTATGCAGGGCCTTCTCGATAAAGCATCCGAATTTCCTTCAGATGCTCCTTTCCGATGACGCATTTCTATGTCATATTCTTGTAATCTCTGTATCTACCTGGCTATCTGCCCCTCCGGATTCTTAAAGTTCCAAAGCCAGATTAAAGAGGCACGGTCCGTTCGGAGCAGGAACTTTCGGCCGTACAGATAATGATGGAAATCTTCTGCGGCCTTGACGATCACCAGAAGTTCCTTCCTTTTATCTCAATAGTTACGTTTTGCCTTTGAAAGGAAATTGTTACAGTAAGCTATGACCTGCTCTTTTCCATCTGTCTCCTGGGACAAAACTGCTTCGACATTCTCCTTACTTGCGTCTGTGTCCAGCATAAATGGTTTGTAAGAGTGAGGATACGAAAAGATCGGCACAGATGTTAAAACCGTCTTCAGTTCGTTGAATGCATCCTCACATTCTTCAATCCATTGGAATTTTTGTCCAGTCTCTGTCAATTGGTGAAGAGATCTTGCAATGAGAAAAATCCTACACAAATTTTCGATAGTAAGTTCACCCACCAAAAGAGAGTATTCGAGCAAGAGACAAATTTCCAATTTTAGATTTGCGAATAATAATAGAGTTTTTGTAAAAACTTGTCGGAAATATGGAAAGTCATATTTATACATAGCCTAGTTCTTATTCTATGATAAATAATTTTTAATATACGAAACCAACGTAGAAAATTTATCTCTTGCTCGAATACTTTTTTTTGGAGGGTATACACAGTCCGAGAAAACTTCGCAGTTCATGGACATTCTCCGGAGGACACCCGTTTTTGACTGCGGACAACTTTTCGGGATCGGTCTGAACTCCGTGGGCGGATATTATGTGCCCGAGATAACATACTTCCCATGGAAGCAAGTTGCACTCAGATGGACTCAATTTCAAGTTTACCTCCTTCAATTTCTTCGTTCATCTTTTGTTTGAATTTCTTAGAGGAGGGAAACTCTTTTCTCCATTTCTTCTTGGCTCTGCTTAGTTCCTTCTAAATTTTCTTGGGATTTCTATACCTTCTGCTCTAACTTTTCTTGATTTTTCTCTATTTTCTCCGTCCCGGTTTTTATCCCTTTTTGTCCGGCTTCACTTTTCTTCTGTATATCTGCTTCAATTTTCTTCTCTAAATCGGCTTGTCCGGCTTCAATTTTGTCGTAGGTTCCCAGAAAACACACACAGGTTCTCTGAACGTCTATTAACCCTCCAAGCGGCTGAGACGTAAAATCCCGTCAACTGCATTCCAGTTTTCACTGCAAAGCATCTACAATTTAAATTGTTTATAACTCTCACGTATTATAAGAAAAAAATTAATCTTAATGTTGTACATATTTTGACGTTGATTTTTTAATAATTACAAATGTTCCTTTCAAAAATTTTAAAGGCTCTTGAAAATTTTACCGTGAAAACAACTTTACATTATTTGCCCATTTCTAAGACGCTCAGAGGGTTAAAGTTCAGAAAACGTCTTCTGAACATTAATAGACGTTTAGAGAACCTGTGTGTGTTTGCTGGGTTGCATTGACTTCTTCTTTTCCGGCCTCTATCTCTTCTCGAGCAGTTTTCAACTCTGTTTTTATCTCTTCATATCCGGTTTTGATCTCCTTCAGCATATCCATGAGCTTTTATTGAAACTGTTCTTCCATTTTTCTGGTCTACACCATTCAATGGAAAATTAAAGTTTTTCTCTAGAATCCCACTTCTGACACCAAATGTTACAGAAAACTCTGCTAGTTTCCTATGTTCGACGTTCTAAAGTCCAGTAGGTGTAGAAAGTTCTAGAAAAGAGTCCACTTGTCAGGATGGAACACTAACTTTATTGCTTCTAGAACTCAGTCGAGCAATCTGCTGTACAAAATTCACAGGCTTAGAACCATAATAATTTGGCAAAATGACTCACAAAAGACAAAAATATCATCAAAAACACAATGACGTCCACTCTCCAAAAAAAGTATTCGAGCAAGAGAGAAATTTCCTACGTTGGTTTCGTATATTAAAAATTATTTATCAAAGAATATGAATTAGGCAATGTATGAATATGACTTTCTATTTTTCTATCAAGCTGTGCGTTTTTCAAAAACTCAATTATTATTCGCAAATCTAAAATAGGAAATTTCTCTCTTGCTCGAATACTTTTTTTGGAGGGTGTCCCTTCCGGAATGTCGTCTAGATTAATGAGACCTCATTAATAGTTGAAATCCAAAATAAGCATAGCAAAATTTTCACGCAAAATACAAAGAATAACTTAAAACACAAAAAGGTGGCTCTTTGGGTTATGAGGCAAAAGCTGTTATTAAACAAAATTTCGAGTTTAATGATAATATTAGGTGCTAAGACTGACAACAAGCTAAGTTGAAAGAACTCAACTCCAACCAAAATCCTGGAAAATGCTATAAAGTTGTGAAGTACACCCTCCAAAAAAAGTATTCGAGCAAGAGAGAAATTTCCTATTTTAGATTTGCGAATAATAATTGAGTTTTTGAAAAACGCATTTGAAATACAGAAAGTCATATTTATATATAGCCTACTTCATATCCTTTCATAAATAATTTTTAATATACGAAACCAACGTAGGAAATTTCTCGCTTGCTCGAATATTTTTTTTTTGGAGAGTGTACCATGTCCTCAATTCTGAAACAAAATTGGGGACATTTTATAGTTAATGAAATAATTAACACTAATTAAAAACAATGTAATAATTAAAGATTGTCCTCAATTGCTTCTTTACATTTCGAGGAAATATCGAAAAAAATCCCACAGAAATTGGGGACTGTCCTCGAAAATTGGGGACGTATGGTCATCGTAATTTAAATCGCAATAAATCTTCCATTAAGATAACCACTGGAATCTGCGTGACACGTTGTCACCAAGTGGCAAACGACCAAGCAAAAATCACAAAAATGTAAATAGCACATAAACCGTTAGAGATATCAAAAAAGTTCTGCCCCCTCCCCTCTTTGAACCCCTCCCCCCAAGGATGAAAAATATTAGGTCCTTGTTCTCTATGATGTTATCTTTTGAGTAACATCAAACGTTGCAAAACCGTGTCTGTCCAAAGCAAGGAGGTTTACTTAATGGAGTTGCCAATGTTGCGCTACGCAGTGCTGAGAAAGTGAAGCCTGTGCCACGCCCCCTTAGCTCCCCAAAAGATTGAAGAACGCATATAGATGGATTGAAAAACGAGTTCCGTAAATTGTTAATAAAAATAATTTAAGAGTTACTAACCAATTTTTTAAAATCCATTTTACGTTTATGGAAGGTTGTTTATAGGCATTATATTCTTTTTTATAATATAATTTCAAATATATAAATTTTCATGTTTTCCAATGACGATATCCAATGCCTTGGGTGATGAGGGGGCGTGGTTTTTGGCTTCAAAAACGGGGAACATGGGCTTCTCCATTAGTTGAACCTCCTTGGTCCAAAGAGCCAGTGGCTAGTTTGTCCGTATTTCTCAACATTCAAGATCTAGATGCGTTTTCAAACGGGGGCTCTAACCTTGGAGGAGAGATTAATATAGAGTGGGCATGGGGGGGAGAAAATGAAGCCCCAACTGTAACCGGCTTTTCCTCCGTCCACTATGTTCTTCTACCTGGAGAAAAATGAAGTAACCCTACGCGTAGCCTTCCGGGGCTTGGCTCGATGTTAAAGAGCCGTTTGGAGCTCATACGATTTATCGAGCCACGCCCCCGTGTTCTTTACGTCGAAGGGCTTGGACTGAAGAAGTTCAAAACAATTTTTGAACGAAACGCGTATCCTCTTTCCTTTTACTTCTTATGTGTGTTTTTTACAAAGTTTTTTAATTACTTTATCGTTTAACACCAGTATTTTGAGTGTTTTTTCAAACTCGCAGCAAGTTTGATTGATCAGGTTAATAAACTTGAATTAAGCTTGAAAATTTCAAGCGTGTAAGCTTAATGCAAGCTTGAATCAAGTGTTCAAGTTTACACTTGCCCAGCTTGCATTAAGCTTGACATAGCAAGCTTAATTTCAAGCTTAAAAAATTTTCCTAAAAAAATTTCCTAAATACACTGGGCGCCCATCGGCGAACTCGCCCCTCATATTTTATTTTTCCACGCATTTTACCCTCTAGGCTGAAATTTCAAGTTATTTTATTCTGTTTCCATCAAGCGTCCGCGGCTGGGAACTCGGGACCTAAGGGTTGGGAAGCGAGCGTCCTAACCATTTAGCCAATCTGCCTCGCGCCGATATGACTAAAGTTTGAAGTGACTGTTATGGTTGTCACGCCGTTTTTTGGCAAGATCGATCAGTGCCGATGCCGATCTGTTTCTTTTATTTTTCCATGGGATGAATCAAAATTAAAATAATGTTATGTGTGATTTATAGACTCTACTAATAGGGAAATAAGCATAATATAAACTTAAAAGCAGCATACGTTTTAAAACTTTCAATATCGCAACAATCATGTTGAGCAATACTGGCCAAAATCGAGACAAACGACTGATTTTGAAATCAATTTCGTAGTATAATTGTATTTTATTTGAAGAATTTCCATATTTGGAAATATAGAATCTTTTTTTTTTTAATTCGATGGCCAAGTTCATTTATGAGTGATGATAAATTATTTGTTATGTGGATGTGGCTTTCCAAATCAAGCTGTAATCAAGTTGTATTCGAGCTTCACAGTTCAAATGACTTCTCCAAGCTTGCTGTAAGCTTAAAATGAATTGAACTGTCAAGCTTGTATTAATACGCCAAACTCAAAGAAATGTCAAGCTTGATTTAAGCTTATGTGCTGTCTGGGATACACGGAAGGACAGTGAGAATCGTCGCCATTGTGTCTGTACTACTGCAGCCCTTATTTACAAGGATAATGACTAATTAAGAACACGATTGGGAATTTATTGCACCAGATACAGCTCTTTATTATGATATATTAAAGATTTTATTACTTTTAATCAGTAATGTCACTTTTAATCAGTAATCAAATTATTACTTTTATCAGTAAATCGATGTTAGGGGATTAGAATATATACCATTGCCTGTATTGAAACATATTATGGGAGAGAGATTAATTACAAAAGCAAATAAATAAAAGTACATGCAAATGGTGATTGAAAAAAACAATAGCACAACTCCTATAGTATATCTACACTACATATGCACAGATATTCCCCAAAATACGACGGATTAAGTAAGATTGCAAATGAAATGTATCAGCCATTATGGAGCAGCAATATGCATAAACCATGTACACCCTCCAAAAAAAGTATTCGAGCAAGAGAGTAATTTCCTACGTTGGTTTCGTATATTAAAAATTATTAATCATAGAATATGAATTGGGCTATGTATAAATATGACTTTGCATATTTCTATCAAGTTGTGCGTTTTTCAAAAACTCAATTATTATTTGCAAATCTAAAATAGGAAATTTCTCTCTTGCTCGAATACTTTTTTTGGAGGGTGTACACCCTCAAAAAAAAAGTATTCGAGTAAGAGATAAATTTCCTATTTTAGATTTGCGAATAATAATTGAGTTTTTGAAAAATGTACAATTTGTCGGAAATATGGAAAGTCATATTTATACACCCTCCAAAAAAAGTATTCGAGCAAGAGAGAAATTTCCTACGTTGGTTTCGTATATTAAAACTTATTTATCATTGAATATGAATTAGGCTATGTATAAATATGGATTTCCATATTTCTGTCAGGTTGTGCGTTTTTCAAAAACTCAATTATTATTCGCAAATCTAAAATAGGAAATTTCTCTCTTGCTCGAATACTTTTTTTGCAGGGTGTACATAGCCTAGTTCATAATTAGCCATAAAAAGCCATAATTTTTAATGTACGAAAACAATGTAGGAAATTTATCTCTTGCTTGAATACTTTTTTTGGCGGGTGTATGTACAAAGATGCGTAGAACTTTTTAAATATTTAACCTAGAGGCATAAACATGATATCAAAATGGAGTTCTAGCACTTAGACTAAAGAATCCTTTAAGAAATCATGACCTACTCACCTCCTTCCTCACGAAAACCATAGAGAATTTTCGAGTGACGTCACTGAAATCTTTTTTTTTTTGGTCAACTCGGATATTTAGGGATACAAAGCCACGTTTTCCACCAATGATCATTCTCAAATGAACGAATGGCTGACCAAAAAAGTTGGTTGATAAGGTGTGACTTAGGTGAAACAGTTCTATGGCTCGCTAAGATCTCAAGTGCAAGCTGCCCGAAAAGCTCCGTTTTTGTGTACGAGCAAAGTTTTGCCCCTTCGACGATTTGGCGCTAGGACGTGACCCTATCAATGTTGCCAACTCTGCTGGAGAAAAAGTGGTTCAAATTAAAGTTAAATATAGCCAGAAATGGTTAAAAATGTTTCCAAACCGAGAAAAAAAACTAAATTTCATTGGCGTTTGTTTTAGTTCTTGTACTGCTGAAATATGCTTGACTGCAGATGCTTCTTGAATCATTTGGACTTTCATTTCCGATTTAGAATTTTATTGTTTTTTTTTTCTCAGCTTGAAAACATTTTCAACTTTGAATTCAGCCATTTTTTTCTACGGTAGAGTTGGCAACACTGATAGGGTCAGGTACTAGCACCAAATCGGCGAAGGAGCGAAACTTTGATCGTGCGCAAAATCCAAAAGGAGAAACTAGTTTTCGGGTAACTTCTACTTGAGATGGAGCCATGCAAAAACTAACCCCATATCAGGAGCCTGGTAAGCGTGACATCCTCCATTGATGGTCGAATGGATAGGCCACTCAACGCTGAAAAAAATGAAGCCGTTACCATCGCTCGATTCAAGTATCAGCAACATAACTGTCGAAAGATTCACCAATCGCGTACCACTCAGCCAGCTGCGTAGAAGTCCTTTCGCATTACAGAAGTGTTTTTCTACAGGTATTTTATATAGCACCTGCTGGCTGCATTTCACATTGGCAAGACAGTTGAACCATCTGTAATAGAAGCCTGCCATTTAATGGCCAGGAAGAACAAAACTACCATATAACTGTCGTTTGAGTTGCAAGCATACATCGTCTACATGGAGAGAAACTGCAATGTCAAGTTCGACAGAATTCTAAAGCGAAATAATTGATGAAACCCGTTCTTTTTGAGTCTTGGTGACGGAAACAAAAAACATTGTGCTGTGTTCGAAGAGCTCCATGTCAGCCTTTATCATTGTATTCATAAAAGATAATAAAAGGACGAATAAAGACCTGTCTAACCGTCTGTGTTGTGGATACAGGTTAGAATGACATGGTACCTCGACATCATTCGTTAGAACTTTAGTTGAACAAAAACATGTAAGCTTTCATGGCAAAGCAAATGAAAATCATGCATTTCAAATGCTCAGTTAATTAATTAATGCCCAAAATCCTTTTATAAGAATGGTTGCAAAAATAAATAAGCTATAATTTATTTTTCTATTTTAATTTCCTCAAAAATAAATTTGATTTACACGAACTACTCAGCGTTAACAAAGTAAAAAGCGATTCTTTCACTGTTTTATTCATATTTTTAGAAAAGAAATACATTCCTCATACCCCACAAATGTCGGAAATTTACTGATCATTTCACAATTCAACATAAGTTGGTCAATGTGTTGAAAATGTCCGGATGCTAATGGGTTAAGTAGACTGATTCGAATGTCCTTTCGCTAAATTAAAGACATGACATACTCTAGCAATGGAAAAGTACTCTATCCATTTTTCAAAAAGCATGAACATTTGCATTTGTGCATTATAAGGTACATAATTTTACATATATTTTTTGTATTCTCTTTTATGTACCAGCCTGTTTTGTTTTGCTTTGCGATAATTTACTCTCCTTTAGTTGTGACAAAATAACACTAGTGCAAACTTTGTCTGAAGTTCCCATCGGCTGAACAGTGTGCTACTTAAGTCAGAAGCCCCCCACTTCATAGTTACAAAGGAAAAAAAAATCTACTCTCAATAGTTTATAGTTGTTTACAAAATCGTTCAAAGCAAACTTGCAATGTGAGTACGTGAAACCTGACAGAATTCTGAATAAGAATGATTGCTGATGTTTATTGGGAGGCTAGTTGACTTACTCTCTCCAAAAAAAGTATTCGAGCAAGAGAGAAATTTCCTACGTTGGTTTCGTATATTAAAAATTATTTATCAAAGAATATGAATTAGACTATGTATAAATATGACTTTCTATATTTCTATCAAGTTGTGCGTTTTTCAAAAACTCAATTATTATTCGCAAATCTAAAATAGGAAATTTCTCTCTTGCTCGAATACTTTTTTTGGAGGGTGTACATATGGGTTAGCATAAAATTGTGTTGTGGGTGAGCATAAAACATAGGCGGTATTCGTAAACGACAAACTCGTTGCACGAGCTTTCGTAAGAAAACTGGAATGCGTGTGTTTAGTGCTGTCAGTGGTTATCAGTTTCTTTTGACTTTACGAACAACTTCAATATATTTAGTTTCGTCGCCTAGGAGACGTGTTTGTTTACAATTCGCGAATGCGTTAATTTTGCTAAGGAGAGTTTTTAGTACATACTCAATATCAAATCAACAGGATTTTTAAAAGAAAAAAGTGGCCTTAATTGAAGTGAAAAGACCAAAATTTAAAAATTTAAACTTAAATTCATATTTTCAAAAGTATTTAGCAAGAAAAGTTCAAATTTCGCTAATAACGGTTTAAATCAACTTCAATCTCAACACTAAAAACATGCACTTTTATATTTACTAAAATGAAAAATACAAGAAAATGATTACTTTTGAAAAATTATGTACATTTGTAGCAGTTTCTAACGTATGCATGAATTTCCTCCTCGAAAAAATAATATTTGCAGCTTCAGCAAACGTAAAATACTTTTCATAACAACACACTTTTCTATAACAATGGACGCCATTTCTAAACAAAACGAACGTGCAGCAAGTAATCTTCTCAACCAACTCAATGAACCTAATCCGTTCTCAGTTTACTTCGTTTGAAACTAATCGCACTCAGTTTTTATACGAAGGTTCTAGTTTTTAAACTGAATGCACTCAGTTTTCTTTACGAACACCTTAGATAGAAACTCGTTGCACGAGTGCAACTCGTTTGGCGTTTACGAATGCGACCATAAGAAACTGTTGACCAAAGTAATAATCCACCTGAGCAGACAACTCCATAACTCCATTTCGGCCAGAACTGTACACCCTCCAAAAAAAGTATTCGAGCAAGAGAGTAATTTCCTACGTTGGTTTCGTATATTAAAAACTATTTATCATAGAATATGAATTGGGCTATGTATAAATATGACTTTGCATATTTCTATCAAGTTGTGCGTTTTTCAAAAACTCAATTATTATTTGCAAATCTAAAATAGGAAATTTCTCTCTTGCTCGAATACTTTTTTTGGAGGGTGTACAGAGAGACTTAGTTCTGAGAACGTTTTATGGTGGAGTGTTCGTTGTAATTACACAGATGTTCATATTATTTTTTAGCGCAATTTGTAGAAAAAGTTTCATTCACACAGTACAAGAAGTTCACTATGTTTTAATTTCGAAGTTTGGTATAATGGCTTAACATATTACAGTGGCAAAATATATAATATGGTTAAAAATTAAGAAATGAGTCGCACCGTAACTAATAAACTTATTTAAGAGAAATATAAAAAGGTACTATAGGAGGAATATAAAAATGTACTCTGGTTAATGAAAACGCGTCCTAAAATAAGTTTCTCCCCTTGTTTCCCTCAAGAAATCGAACAGCAATGGAGGAAACAAGACAGAGGCTGAACGCTAAAGACACCCATACACCATCATGTATGATTCAACTGTGATCAAGCAAATGCGGCTGTCGCAGGCCTGTGCCGCGATATTGGATGTAGGATGATCATCGATGTATTCTAAAAGAGCTAAACGAAATTTCCCTGTAAGATAGAGCCGTGAGTCGTGATCATTAAGTTTATGTTATGCGTATGAGTGCGTTAGTAGTAAATTGCATCATGGTTCGTCGACAGAGGGTGCATATGCAGCTAATCATTAAAAGGGGGTCGAATATTTTCCTAAAGGAAGCTGACGCTATTTTGCCCGTCTGTTGGTAATCGATGATTGTCCTATATCCAAGTCCGTGGCCTTCGCAAAGCAAAAATGAGCCTCTCAGTCTAGTCTCGGTAGATATATGGTGAGAAGGTGCGTTTTGATTTCGTGTTCAAAGTGAGAGTGATTGTCCGCTATGAATATGCATACGGGATATCGGAAGCAGAAATCCATAACAGACACTTTGCAGTCTACGGGCCAGATATGATGTCGGACAAATAGTGCGGAGAAGGTTAGATTCTCGGTTGGGAGCGCCTTGATCATCCATCGTACATTCCTGATCTCGAACTCAGTGATTTCTATTTATTTCCGAATTTGGAGAAGAAGAGGAAGGATCTTTGGAAGCAATGCTGAAGTGACACAATTCGTTTAATGGTTTTACCGTATGCAGAGCCCTGATTTTTTTTTCTGGAGGGCTTTTTGAAGCTTATAAAGTAGTATGACAAATGTTTCAACGCACTTGGTATTTATCTGGGAAAATAAAGTTACATCTTATCTTTAATGCTTCATTATGTTGTTGTAGTTGCTAATGCCCTCTGGCAACCACGACGATGGGCGCCTCCCAAAGGGAGGAAGAAAGACTTGATATCCAGTTACTTAAAGGCAACGCATAACACATCTTGACAAGAAAGACTAGATATCCAATTACTTAAAGGCAACGCATAACACACCTTGACAAGAAAGACTATCCAATTACTTAAAGGCAAGAGTAAGTTGCCTCAATTACTTACCTTGACTTGCTCGGGGTCCCCTAATTTTGAACCAATTACAGATGAAGGACAAACCATCTGAAATTGGCACCCCAGAGGTAGCGTTAAACATGGAGGACATTGGAGCTAGGACGAATTTTACGTGCACCAGCTCCCATAGCGTACACGGTCCCACAGCAGCCAGGCCGTGAGAGGAGTTCACCCTCCCAAGAACTGGCCAAGCCGGGTGCTGCTTCACTTTCTGTCAATGCCTCATTATTATTATTATTAATATTATTATTATTATTTCTTTGAAACGCACCTTGTCAAGAGTCGCCATGTGAATCTTATTTTCTGACTCATCTTCGTATAACTTCGCAACTGCTAAAACTTTTAAACTGATAAGACTGCAAAAAATGTGTAAGAAATTTTAAATAACTCCATCTGCTTGTCAAGGTGTGTTATGCGTTGCCTTTAAGTAATTGGATATCTTTTATATGTCACTGAACAGGAAGTCAGATGAATGTTTGGACATTTTATGCCTTCGAACCATTATTGATTTATCTTGATCTTAGTTTGTTTCAACTTACATTTTGATGTACACATCGGGAACTAGGCATATTTCAAAATGCCTTCAGAAATACTGTATATTCCTTTTAAGGTAAAATACCGAACGTTATTTTTAGACAACTTCTGTGAAATATTTTGCAAAAATGTTGTTATACATTAAGAACACTCAGCTGTTCGATATATTTGACACAGCGAAAATGCATACTGTATAAATCGATTTCAGAATTTAACCTTTAACTTTTGAAATTTGAAAACGTTCAAAGCAAGATGACATCTGAGAATCTGAAATCCTATCTTTTAAGAGAAGATGTTTGAAGCAAGAAATGTTTTCGATTGTCAGGTTATTCTTAGCAAAATTAATCCAACTTTCATGGGAAAAGAGTTCTACTGAAACTCCTGTACTATATTTATTCTAGAATTTAAGTTTGAGGGTCTACTTTCATTTTTATACTTCACGGAAAATGCGATTTTAAACCATGTTTATATCCGGGGAAAACTTTCGAATTAAATGAATCAGGCATCGATCCAGCCTTTTACTTCCACATTTTCTTTGTGTCAGAAGTTCAGACTTCAAGATATTGACAAGTTACATTTCGAAATTATACGCATTGTCTTAAATGTAGCTTCGAAGTTTTAGTATGCAAATCACAGCGATTTCTGAGAATCTTTTAGAAGCATGAACTTAGCACGAGCTGTTATTGGTAAAAGCATCAAAGCTATTACGTCAGTCGGACAGAAGTTTTATCTCCAACAGCAGTTGAACATATCGACATATCTGCGTAAGGAAAATTTGGAAGTGACAAAGTATCTATAAGCTTCAAAAACTTTAGTTACTAGATTAAAATTCAAATCTTAACAGAGTTTTGTAATTAATTTTCCGTACTAATTGTTGAGTTTGTAAGCTTACTTATGAATTAAAAAAATTATTAAAGACATTTAAATGATCCTAATTTGGCTAATTTAAATTGGTGAAATAAACAAAATAAATTTGAACTTATTCAAAAACATATATTTAATAATACAATCGAACGAGCGCAAAGGGACCTCGATATTTGCTCGTTATAACCGAGTGCTGATAAAAAACGGGTTATTGAATAAAAATCATAAATATTTTTACATACTTACCATGTTACTTATTTTATTATTATTTTTTTGTTAATTTTTGTACAGTACAAATGCTTCTTATGAGTCTCTTCTCATCACAAACAGTATTTTCTGGATTCATTGCTATTTTCGATTTAGCGGCGTTTCCAATCGTTCACTGCCCATTGTCAGTGAAAGCTGCACAGCTTGGAGTTGTTCAAGTTGATTAATTTGCTTTGAGCAATGATATTGTTTTCTTCTTGTGTTATTATTCTTGGAGGGGCTCATGGCCTTGACACATCACCATTTGCACCCCTGACTTCGAAAAAAGTTTAAGTTTTTCTAAGCACCCAAAATCGATTGACGGATGCTGCAGTTGATGTTGAAAATCACGTTCGTCGCTTTCATTGACTTCGAAATGTTAACGGAGGAAAGGATTACCTGAACTGGAGATCAACAGAAATATTATGAAATATTATGAATCACTCACTAGAGTCTCTCTCTCTCTCCCTAAAAGGGAGTTAAGCTCTCATAGACTTAACATTGTACCAACCAAATATTTCCAATTTCCTCATATTGTGTCCAATAATTATGCATACCGAATTGCAACTCAATCGTTTGTACGGTGCAGAAGGCCATGCGGCGTAGCGCAATCTAGTGGCGAGTTTTAGCAAAACGGATACGGCGAAAATATTTTTCGCATTCAGATATCGATGTATACGAATTTTCATGACTATCGGCTGGACAGTCCTGAAGTTCATGTGTTGACGCGGCATCTAGTGGCAAGTTATAGGAAAATGGATAGCGCCAAACTCTTTCCCGTGTTCAAATATCTATGTATACCTATTTTCATAGCGATCATTTGCACAGTCAAGAAGTGATACACTGCAGGGCCATCTTGTGGTTCAATAAAGTAATGATTTGCTACAGCGCCGTCAAGTGGCGAGTTATAGCAAAATGGATAACGCCAAAATATTCTCATTGTTCAAATAGCTATGTATACTGATTTTCATAGCGACCGTGTTCAACTATCTATGTATACCAATTTTCATAACGATCATTTGCACAGTCACGAAGTGATACACTGCAGGGCCATCTAGTAGTTAATTAAAGTAATGATTTGCTACAGCGCCGTCAAGTGGCGAGTTATAGCAAAATGGATAACGCCAAAATATTCTCATTGTTCAAATAGCTATGTATACTGATTTTCATAGCGACCGTTTGAATGGTCAAGAATTTGGCCTGCTGCAGCGTCATCTAGTGGCGAGTTAAATATAAGCATGCATGTCACTATGGCGAGTAAAATAAATGCATTGCAGTGTCATCTAGTGGTGAGTAACATCAAGAGGAACGCAGTTAGAATATATTCTTCGTGCTCAAATGTGTAAGTATAAAAAATTTTATGCCGATCGATCGAACGGTATAGAAGTTGATGCTTTGCAGCGCCATTTAGCGGCAAGTTACAGCAAAATGGATAGTGAAAAATATTCTCCGTGTTCTAATATTCGCGTGTACCAAATTTCATCGAAATCGGTTGGACGATATTCGCATAGCAAACGGCTAAACGGAATAGAATTCAACGTTGTGCTGCGGCACCAAGTGGCAAGTTAAGGAAAACGGATAGCATAAAAACCTTCTCCATCATAAAAGACTTAGGTGAACCAAATTTCATCGTGCAACGGTGCTCAACGGTGCTGGAGTTTTTCAACCTCATAAACACATACCAACATTCATTTTTATCTATAACCAGTGTTATTATATATACCAGTCTCAAAAAAAATCCAGTTTCAAATCTAAGCCTCGCCAAAGTGCCAACATACGCCATTTTGCAAGAGTTTTTTCAGGGAATCATTCGAAGCATTGACTTAGCAGCAATCAATATGGGAAATGGTTCGACCGCCAAAGAGTAGCACGCATTTATTTGAAAAATGGAATTCCTTAATACAGCCTATTTTTTTTAAAATTATCAACTATAATGTGTTTTATTCATCGTTACACCGATGTACTAAATGAGAAGATTTCAATTTTCTGAAATTTGGCGGAATTCCCCCAACTTAAATCAATGTACTCAATTGGCGAGAATTCTGAAGTTAGATCGATTGAAATCCCTTAATAACTGCATTATTTCTTCACGGATCATTAAAATTTAACGCTGTATTCTAATAAAACCTTTGCACTTGTTTTCAAAAATCTATTTCCTTAAGCTCTCAATAAATTGCGCCAAGCCGAAAACTGTGCAAACCGCTAGAACTCACTTACTCAAAATCCATATTTCAGCCATTTTATTTTTTCGCCAAACTAAAAAAATTTACACATTAGCCTCGGAAATCTTCAATTCTTATTGTTTTGCGTGTAAAGCATTACATTCCTGCTCGGATTTCCCATGCACACGATATTATAATTAAAAAAAATAAATTTACGAATATAAACTAACAAAAAAAATCATTATTATTCTTTTATTTTTACTTTGAGAATTTAAAACATTTTATTCGGCAAAATCGCCACACATGGCAACCACGATCCTTATTTCACACTTTTTTCACTACAGGGGTTACAATTACGAAAAGCTTTTTGCGTGAAGAGCATAAAAAATCTCTTAAATTCCGGGAACGGGTGGACTTTCAAAGTTTTAAAGTGGACTACGATTTATTCTATATTATTTTACATATCTGTGCTAAATTTCAGGCCAATAGGTTCATTTTTGTGGATTTGTATACGAACGACATTTTATTCGGCAAAATCGCCACACATGGCAACCACGATCCTTATTTCACACTTTTTTCACTACAGGGGTTACAATTACGGAAAGATTTTTGCGTGAAGAGCATAAAAAATCTCTTAAATTCCGGGAACGGGTGGACTTTCAAAGTTTTAAAGTGGACTACGATTTATTCTATATTATTTTACATATCTGTGCTAAATTTCAGGCCAATAGGTTCATTTTTGTGGATTTGTATACGAACGACATTTTATTCGTCAAAATCGCCACACATGGCAACCACGATCCTTATTTCACACTTTTTTCACTACAGGGGTTACAATTACGGAAAGATTTTTGCGTGAAGAGCATAAAAAATCTCTTAAATTCCGGGTACGGGTGGACTTTCAAAGTTTTAAAGTGGACTATGATATATTCTATATTATTTTACATATCTGTGCTAAATTTCAGGCCGAATGGTCCATTTTTGTGGATTTGTATACGAATCAAATCCACAAACAAACAAACAAACAAACAAACAAACAGAATTTCATTT
The DNA here is from genome assembly GCA_038373885.1 of Cheiracanthium punctorium. NCBI lineage: Eukaryota > Metazoa > Arthropoda > Arachnida > Araneae > Cheiracanthiidae > Cheiracanthium > Cheiracanthium punctorium. The sequence continues at coordinate 2,603,822 of JAWZYV010014839.1, read as the reverse complement.
TTATTTATAAGATTAATTGTATTTTATTCATTCAAACACGGTATATACGGTATACATGCGCCGCATAAATATAAGAAGTCTCGCTGTAAGAATTTACCTGCAGATTAAGATGAATAAAGGAAACCGGAATGAATTAACATAACTAGTGATTTTCAAGTAAACCTGTTGTTAAAATATGATAACGCACATCACAATTAAACTGCAGAATAATACTAGTTAAATTCCTAGTATTTACTGTAAACGCAAATGAGTTCTGAAGACACAAATTTAAGGGGACATAGTACCTTTAAACTTCCAAAAAATCAATTTTTCAAAAATAATTTTAAAAAATAATTCAGATAGTTAGGAATATATTAAAACAAACCGCATCAAAATTGAACGAAAATTAAGCCCGCAGCAATTAAAAGTAATAATGCTAACATGGACTTTTCCTATAAACTCAATTTTCTCAGTTTCTGATTTTTGCACTTTCCCACAAGATCAAAAAATAAGTTATAAATGGAAAATTATGAAATTTTGCATGTAGGTTGTACCTATAGATCTTTATTCACTGAACCAAAGATTTCATTATGGGACCAAAATATTTTATTTTATAACATGATAAATGACATAATTTTAAAATTATTGAAATTTGTATGATTTATTATGTTATAAAATTATGATCAAATCTGAGGTTCAGAGAATAAATATATATATACATACAACCTACATGCAAAATTTCATAACTTTGCATTTATAACTTTTTTTTAATCTTGTGGGAAAGTGCAAAAATCAGAAACTGGGAAAATCAAGTTTCTTTACAGTGCGTTTAAAGGGAAAGCCCATATTAGCTTTTTTGCTTTTAATTGCTGCAGGCATAATTTTCGTTCGATTTTGGTGCGGTTTTGTTTTAAAAATATTCCTGGCAACCCGAATTATTTTTTAAAATTATTTTTGAAAAATCGATTTTTTGGACGTTTAACTTTCCTAAATAGCGTTAAATGTGTAAATTGTAACAGACAACTCATAAAAATTTTTTTAGACGCTTTTAAAAAAATTACAGATGTTATCGTGTATAAACAAAATTTTGAAAACTTTTTCCAAAAAGTGCAGTTGTCACTCGGGCATAAAAACGTATATATTTTTAAAATTTAATTACAGCAGGGCTATATACTGAACAAGGAATTTAAACTAACATATATACAGGATGTGCCACAATTCCCACCTGGGTTTGGAAAGCTTATTAAAAAAATATATTTCCAATACAACAACAAAGTTGACTTTACTGGATTAAGAAATGTTACAAGTTTTGTTTCATAAAGGTTCAGTATGTGAACCTTTCGTGATGCGGCAGATATCAAGTCTTAAGTCAGATTCATCCCTCCCCACACTCACTTTAACATGTCGCGATCAATGGTCCTTTGGCGTAAATCTCTTAAATCATGAAGCATAGTGGCACGAACACACGATCTTTTATGTAACCCAATAAAAAAAATTGCATGGAGTTAGCTCCGGAGAGCAAGGTGGCCAAGAAAGAAGGCGATTGTCGGTGTCAGAATCCCGATCAATCCAACTACGAGGGAGCTCCTTATTTGTGAAGCAAAACTTGTAATGCTTCTTTCTCCAATAAAGTCAACTTTGTTGCTGTATTGGTAATATTTTATTTTTTATAAGCCTTCCAAACCCGGAAGGGAATGGTGACACATCCTGTATTATTGTAAAACTATTTTCGTTTATTTTACGATAGGGGTAATGCTGATTGCTAGATAAGTTCCACCATCGTAAAATGGTGGTCCCAGCAGCGTCGCATTCTCAAAAATTGTTTCTTCAATTCGCATAAATTTGGCAGCACTGCTGCGGGAATATCTCCGTTTCCTTTTTCTCTTGTCAATTGAAGAAACTTCTTCAAATGCAACGAAATTTTTTCCTTTTCCGCAAATTATCGGGAAGCATTCATGGAAATATAACGTTTCAAAGGAGTACGTAAATTATTCGTTGAAAAATGAGGAATAAATTAGTGTATAAAGACGCATTATCAAAAGCTATTTCTTCAATCCATGGAAATTTTTCTGGCAGTAGTGCCAGAATCCTCCGTTATTTGACGGGTATCCGTTTCGTTTTTTCTCCTGTCAATTGAAGAAACTTCTTCAGATTCAACGAATACTTTTCCTCTTCTTCAGCTTTGGGGAAGAAGAATTCACGGAAATATTGCGTTTGCATAGAGTGCGGAAATTTCCGTTGAAAAATGAAGGATAAGTTAGTGTGTCAAGACGAATTTTTCTGAGAGTGCAGTGTCTAATTTGCAGCTTCTGTTAGCTAAAATAAAAGTACTATTAAGTTTATGAATTTGTCCAGATCCCTTGTAGCACAACTAGTTCAAAAGACATTCAGCCTACTTTGTGAGAACGCAGGCTGAATGTCTTTTGAACTAGTTGTGCGCCGGAGGATAGTGATCATAAAAATTTGGACCAAATTAAATTCACAGTTTTACAATTCACCCTATATATTATTTCGGCATTGCACAGTCAACTTCATTCAGTCCACAGTATTTTATCATTTTAAGAATGCATTAAATAAATGCATGAGCAAAACAGAATGACATGTTCCTATATTACATTTATGGTGTTACTTGTGGAATTCTATTTTGCATAAAAATAAACAACAATGGCAATTAAAGTATCACTAATGGTTGCATTATCCTTTTATGCACCTCATTTGTCATTCTAGATCACTGGCATTCATAGAAGTAAAATTAAGTAAAAACACACTCACAAATTATTAATTTGGATTTTCAGAAATTTTCATTCAACTGTTATACATTATTTGCCTGTCCACGTAAACAATTCAACATTAGAACACGTATTAATGATACACAAACAGGTCAAAACATGCACTTGTACGTAAGCAGCTGCATTATTTATAAAGAATTATTTGGAGAAGGAATCTCAAATGTCTCATGCAAACACATGGGAGAAAGAAACAAAAAGTTATTGCTAGACTGCTTCTAACTTAATCAGTAAGATGCCGATAGTAGTTGTTGAAGCTGCCAATAACAGCAGCAAGTGTGAAGAGTTTTCCAATAAAACATGGCAAATATTCCCCACTGTTTCTCTATCGAAAAGCAAGCCTTTTTTCTTTTTCTGGTTCCTCAAAATCAACATTATTATTGCTCTAGGCACTGTGTATGCACTTTTGTATAGAAGTTCTTTTATTGTTTGAATTTTCATTTGTTATAAATATAAATTGCTACTTTCAGTTAACGAGCGTTAATATTGACAAATTCTTTCAAATGTTCTGAATACGAATATTTAGTTGAACAAAACCATTTTTAGGAAATGCTGTTTTCTATTAATAGCAAAATTAGCGTGCTTATTAATGATGCAAAATGCAGCTTGATATCTTTAAGAATCCTAGAGGTATTAGTTGAGTGACGCAAAATAAAATACTAGATGAAGTACCCATTCTTCGCACGGAATGAATGTTGTTAGACCAACTGATACGAATGGAAAACAGTAAACATATTTTGGTTATACAGTATGGCCACTAAAATCTCTTGTCACTCTCTTAATTTCGGAACGGCTGCTGCTATTTTTATAAACGTGGTGTCTAGGTATAGTAAATTGGATATTCGCTACCAAATGAGACCACTCACAGCGCCACCTGGTAGAAAACTGTGGAGTTAGCTTTAGTATCTCGAAAACGGTACGAGATAGGTGAAAAAAGTGAATTGCAAAATTGCAGAGCGTTATCGATTTAGCACGTAAAGACACCTCATTGACATGGATGTGAAAAACAGAATGGTTAAAACGTGCATTTGTATTTTCGTGATTCCTTACTCTGCGAAGGTGAAAAAATGATCAAAGAAAGAAGAAAACAATTATTTATAACAATATACCTTTATTTAAGATGTTCAAACTTCGCCCCGTTAGCTGCAATCGTCGGATCCTCGTTTGAATTTCACATTGCACGCGTTGGAGCATAGAGGGTGACACGTTGGCACAAGCGTCCGTAATACGTCGTTTGAGGTTCTGAAATGTTTGTGGAAGGGTTGCATATACCTGCTGTGCTGTTTAAGGTATTCCCACAGAAAAAAGTCCAGTGGAGTCAGATCAGGCGAACGTGGAGGCCATTCTTCGAAACCGCCATACCCAATTATTTGGATCACGAATTCCGTGACGAGGTACTGCTTCACTGGAGATGTCTTGTGAGCAGGCACCTTGCGTCCACATTCACCGTACAGTAAAACCATCTCACAATACTTAGCTTTGGAAAATATCTCCGTGGCCACGACCTTCAACATAGTAGAAACCCAACAAGATGTCTCTTTCATACCACTGGTCTCAAGTGAACAGGTGTGACGTTTCTTACTTAATGTTGCATACTAGGGTGGAGCACTCTTATATGGGAAAATTTTTTTGTTAAATTTTCATTTATAATAGTGATCAAAGTGTGACCCAAGATTAGAGGATTTTAAAAAGCATTACTTTTTTTAAATTAGTATTTTCCTTCTACCCGCGCATTTATTTTGAAAATTTACATTTGTGCTACCATACTGATAAAAATTGAAGGATCATATTGTTTATAAATTCTATTAAACAATTTATTATTATGAGAAAAAACAAGTCAGATAGAACAAATTAATGCTAATTTACTAAAAATGTGAGCCACTTAACCATAAAACATACATAAGCATACACAAAATTAGTCAAAAGATACCTTAAAATCACGTTTGGTGTCGAATTTGGGCATGCGTTTTCTTGACTCAATTTTGAATTTATGAGACCTTATCTGGCCTTCTTATCACATACCTGCATAGAAACCTCTGTTAGTATCTTTACTGAACGTTCGACAGCCTGGGTATGGCATGGCAGTCTTAGAAAAAGTATTTTTGTACTTCCTTTTGTTTCCACCATCGAAAGCAAATCTTCATTCTTGACGTCTCTAAAGATGGGAGGTTGAAAATATTTTTGTTGCCAATCTATAAGGTCTGTGTACCATTTGGCATTGAGCTTAATTTTAGGGACCTCAAAAATACGAGGGACCTTTTCAGAATTAGTCGCTTCTCTTGCTTTTATAATCCTTCTAGTAGCAAGTTCACGAATGTGTTTTTCTGGATCTGCGAGCATCGACAACAGAAGATTCTCAGGATACGCAAAGAAACTGTTCCGGTCAATGACAGGGTCGACTACTTTTTTTAGTTTAATTGGAAGGTATCGAGAATTCGAAACCAATTTCCAAAAATTTCTAGACCCATCTTTGCATGACGGATGAGTTTTAATTTGTAACCAAATAGGCGCGTAAACTCTAACAACAAACGTTGCAAGATGATTAAGGTTTTCAGGTGGTTTACTTGCGGAAATATATAGCCTTAATATCCTATTGGCTTTTGTTAACCATCGAGCATGGAGCATGTGACGTTTTCCCTGGAGCTCTGTGTGCTAGATCGGGAAGACAATCGCCACTAATTACAGCTGATGTAATATGGTACAAGTAACGTTGGTCAGAACTTAGGTCTTTGATGATATCGACCAAAATATCCGGCAAAACGCTTTCTATCTTTTCATACCGTACAATAGGATTTTCTTTAATTTTTTCTAGCAATCTTCCAATAGTACCAGAATAGGAACTTGGCCCAGTAGTTGCTCCATCTAAGAATGAAAAAAGGTGTTTTAAAGGCAATTCATTCGTGTGTAAAAGGCATATGATCCATTGTAAAGGTTGATTCAAACATTTTTCTAGCAACCGTATTACACCACCATTTTGCCCTGCGTTTGTTGCTGTTCCATCACAACCAACAGCTGCAGTTTCTCTCAATGAAACGTTTTCAGAAGAGAACAAGTCATACATAGTACGTTCTATGCTCTTGGCCGTCCCAATACTTGGGAGAGCGTAGCCGACATAAACAGAGTCAGGTTCCTTGATAACAGAAATGTGTTCTTCTACAATAACTTGGCGGTATTTTTTGACTCCCCTTTTTACTACATTTAAAACTTTATCTTTTCTGCCATCAAAGTATATAGCTGGAACACTGACAACTCTATTTTTAGCTAATATTTCTTTGCGTCCTTTTGATCTTTCACGGCCCAATTTGATCTATCTATTACTTCGACATCTGACTTAATGTCATGAAGAACTGCTGATGCGATTGCTGCAGCAGCTCTATCAGATACGCCATATCGGTCACATGTTTTTGACAAAGATGGCAAGCTGAGTTTTGGCTTTTTCTTGGACCCTTGGTGCTTTGAAGAACACAGTTCTAAGCCATCGTCTATTTCTTCGGTATCTTCTGACTCATCCGATATAAGAGGAACTCGGAGAGAAAGATCAACTCTATTCTCCTGTTTATCACCATATGTCACAGAAACTTAATAATGTTCTAGTTTTTTATTTCTATCATTTCGCTTTTCTATTTTTTTCGTTTGTGAAATGTGTATACCACCAATAACCATTTTCCTGTCAGTCCTCCGATCCGTCAGAAAAAGTTGTTCTTCTTTCGCAACTCTTCTTCTTCTGGACATTTGCATTGCAGAAAATCTTTGCACGTCCAAGAACAAATATCAAATAGTTTGTAACTTTTGGCGTAGAATTCTTTTTTATCTTCAGGCAATCGCTTCCAAATTTTTATCATCTTTTTATATTTCGTATGGTAAGCTGTAATTAATTGTATGACGCGAGTATGGGATACGATTGCAATGGAAGCTTTGTGCCATATATTTTCGATTCTCACCGCAACAGTTTCAGCAATATCCGAAACGGCCGACTCTTTCCGAGTGTCCATTTTTAACTTCAGCTGATAACTCACAAAATTATAAAATTTCATCACCACCTTATAAGTAGGTAACATATTACCCTTCAGCTCTTCAATATTGCCAAAAATAAAACAACTAGACGCTTTTCTTGTTTTCTTCATATTTCATTCTACAACAAACTGCAAACAAAACTAATACTACAATGGAACTGAGAAGAGTAATAAGCGGGAAATCACTGACTAAGACGGTCAGTATGGCGCATGCACTTCCGCAGGCACACTGACGGCTGTCGATGTTGAATACACCTTCTTCCCCACATACAAATAGGGTTGCAAAAACCAATTCCGATTCGTTGGCTACTTACTTGGCTGTAGTTCTCCTGTTCTGGCGCTGTTAAGATCCAGAAAAGAGAAGTCTCGAAAAATCAAATCAAATGCGCGGGTAGATAGACTCAAAATAAATAAAAAATACTTTAGGATACGCTTTTTGAAAGGTTGGGTCACATTCTTATAGCTATTAAAAAACAATTTGGCAAAATATAATTTTTCGCTCCACCTTATTGCATACTGCAAAAATTTTGACCATTAAGTGGAAGTTGCGTTGAATTGATGTTGAGATTAGTACAAGGATGCAACTCTCGGGGCTTGAACCAGAGTCCTTTGGACTAGGAATCACAAGCCATACCACTGTGCTACATTGCAGAGTTGTGTTTAGCCTGAAAGATAATATTTTCTCCTGACGTCACAGGAGACGTCGTGACGACGTGACGACGTGACGTTTCCCTCACTGACGTCACAGTGTAGGAAATCACGAAAATACAAATGCACGTTTTAACCGCTCTGTTTTTCACATCCATGTCAATGAGGTATCCTTTCGTACTAAATCGATAACGCTCTACAACTTTGTAATTCATTTTTTTTCATTCTATCTTGTACAGTTATCGAGATACGAAAGCTAACACTGCAGTTTTCCACCAGTCATTTGGCGCGTTTTTCCCAATGGGGCTTGTAAAGTTAGTTTTTCTGCATTAACATGCATAATTGCCTAAAATTACTCGTCTATTAAGCAATCATAATAGAGTCTGTTCTAGTACATTCCACGAATGGTTCTCTCTAGAACCTTATACGGTATTCTTCGTAACCTATAAAATTGTAAACTCGTAAAATCGGCGGGCTTCCCCCAGTTTCAGTCAGTCTTGCTTTTGCTTACACCAGGAGCAGATGTTCCTGAAAGCTTTAAACTTTGAATAGATGCTATAAATGCTGTATTCTCGCTTGCTTATGAAGCTTTGTTTTTAAGTGTTGTGTGTAAATTCTTCATTGCTGAGTCTTGAGGGACTGTTTGCAAAATCCCTCATATATTTCCACTGAATTTTTGCTTGTGGAAGTGCTTTATTTAGTGTGAGAAGTACAGCATTTCTGAAAGCTTCTGTACTAAGCGGACTGTAATGATCACGTTACGAGCTGCTTGTGCTTGTGAATTTTGTACAGCTGATTGTTGGACGAAGTTCTAGAGGCAATAAAGTTCGTGTTCCATTCTGACAAGTGGACTCTTTACTAGAACTTTCTATACTTTCTGGACTTTTGAACAACGAACCCACGAATCAAGCAGAGTTTTCTGCAACATTTGGTGTCAGAATCGGGATTCTAAAGAAAGACTTTAATTCTACAGAGCATGGTGTCGACAAGAAAAATGGAAGACCTTAAAAAGCTGATAGAAGAGATGAAAACCGATATGATAAAGGAGATGAAATCCGGACATGAAGAAATGAAAGCCAGACAAGACGAGATAGAAGCAGCACAAGACGAAATGAAAACCGGATTGGAAGAGTTAAAATCTGCACAAGAGAAAATTGAGGCCGGGCAAGCTGAGATGAAATCCGGACTGGAGCAGAAAATAGAAACCGGATTGGAAGAGATGAAAGATAGACTGGAGAAGAAAATAGAAAATGGACAAAAAGAGAGGAAAGCAGAGTTGAAGAAAATGGAGAAAAATCAAGAAGAAATGGAGAAAAGAATCTCATTCCTAGAAAAAAGTCAAGAGAAATACGACGAAAGATTTAAGGAAACGATTGAAAACAAGTTAGAGGCAAGACTGGACAGCTTAGTAAAACTAAGAGAAAAAACTGAAAGCATCAAACTGTCGTCGTTCCGCCCAGCAGTGAAACTAACGACATATGACGGGAAAACTCCCTGGGAAGCGTACAAGACCCAATTTTTAACTGTCGCGAAAGCCAATGGTTGGGACGAGTCCGAGAAAACGAACTAACTGGCCACTTCCCTTAGCGATCCTTAGCTTTATTAACGTACTGCAAACGTTGAAGCGACGAAAACGGGAGAGTTTGATGCCCTTGCCGTGCCTGGGAGCTGAAATTCGGAGAGAAGTGTCAGAAAGAGTATAGCAGAATATACCTAAAATTAAGGATGCAGAGACCTGGTAAGACCGTTCAAGAGATGGCTTCGGACATAGGCTTTGTCATCTAGCATACAGGGACCACCTTGATGATGTCCGAGAAGAAATGGCCGTGCCTCATTTTGTTGAAGCCGTCCAGGATTCAGAAATCCAAAAGGCACTCATGCTGGAGGATTATTAAGATTTTAAGTCCGAATGAAGTTAGTCAGCTCAGCGGTCCGTCAGAAAAGATCGGCATGCTGTTAGAGCGGTGACGGTCCAAGAGCGTGCTGACACAGAGAGCGTAAAAAACAGATTGTAAAAAAATTGAAGATCGCACAGAATGAAGATTAGGATCCAGTGGAACGAGAGATAGCCCAAGAAAGTAAAATGCTGGAAGTGTGGCGACGAGGGTCACGTACAAAAGTACTGTGGGCGAACATCCCATGACAAGCAACAGCACTCTCAGAACGGAAAGGAGGGGAACTAGGAAGTGGTCCACTCGCGGGACGGAGGTTAGAAGATATTCAAAAGCCTCACCTAAAAATCTTAGAGATTTCATCAGTGAATGGCGGCAGTAATGGCCTCTTCGTACTAGGATACATTAATGGTTCTCCATGCCAAATGGTGATTGATACCGGAGCGAATGTAACCATCATAAGGACAGATCTGGCCAAGAAATTAAATTTGATGACTATCTGGACTCCGCTCGCTAACCCTCCAGACTGTGACAAGTGACAAGATCGAAGTGAGCGGAAAAGAAAGAGTGGAAATCACATTTGGAAATGCAAGATACGACCATGTGGTGTGTACCGCCAATATTATGGACCCTTTCATTTTCGGATTGGAGTTCCTAAAATCACATAAATTTAATTTGGACTTTAAGAATGATAAGCTTCGTTCAGACTCGGAAGAAATAGCTGCGTTCGAAATTAAAAATGAAGCCGTTTTACATGTTCAGCAAATAATAGCCCAGACGGATATCACTCTACCTCCAAGAACTCATTCTATAATATCTGGAATAGTAAAAGAAACCAATAAATTCTGGTTGGGATTACTTGAACACCCAGACAATAGTGATTCTGCCAGAGGGGCACTTGTGGGTGCAACACTTGTGGACTTGTCGAGAACTAACATTCCAGTTAGAGTGGCGAATGTGACAGACAAGTTGAAGATGAGAAAGAGAAATGAAGTGTTGAAAACATGCACTCCTGTTACCTCCATTAATAAGAACATCCCAATAACAGCTAAATCATCTGAGTGTCCAACGAAAGAATTATTACAAGACGCAGAATAAACGCAGAAGAGAGAGCGCTGAGGAGAAAGTGATAGCAGAATTTGAAGACCTCTTCTCTCGTACTAAGGGTGACTTTGGTCGTTATGTGGTTCACGCAACATAGAATAGACAGAGGCAGCCATTCCCCCATCAAGCAACATCCTAGGCGGCTGGCGTTTGTTGAACAAGAAGAGGTGAGCAGACTTTTAGAGGAGATGCAGCGTGATGACGTCATCGAGACATCGACTAGTCCCTGGGCCTCGCTGATTGTTTTGGTCCGGAAAAAGCATGGTTCCACCCGGTTCTGCGTTGACTATAGACGTCTGAATGACATTACCGGAAAGAACAGCTACCTTCTTCCCAGGATAGACGACACTTTGGACACTTTATCGGGTAATGGATGGTTTTCTACTCTGGATCTGAAGAGTGGCTACTGGCATGCAGAAATTCATCTCGATGACCGTGAAAAGACTGCGTTCAAAACAGGACAAGGGTTATGGCAGTTCAAAGTTATGCCTTTTGGACTCCGCAACGCACCGGCTACATTCAAGCGTCTGATAGAGACAGTATTGAGAGGACTTTCCTAAGAAGCATGTCTCGTTTACTTGGACGATATCATCATCGACGGAAAGACTTTCGATGTGCATCTCCCAGACAGCACAGCAAACTTGCATGAAAGTTGCAGCAAGCTGGATTTATCAAGTCAATAGGCTTGAATTAAGCTTGAAAATTCCAAGCGTGTAAGCTTGATGCAAGCTTGAATCAAGTGTTCTAGTTTACACTTGCCCAGCTTACATTAAACTTGACATTTCAAGCTTGAATCAAGCTTGACATTTCAAGCTTAAAAAATTTTCCCCAAAAAAAATTTCTAAATACACGGGGCGCCCCCTGGCTAACGCGCCCCGCATAATTTATTTTTCCGCGCATTTTCCCCCTCTATGCTGAAATTTCAATTTAATTTAATCTGTTTCCATCGAGTGTTCGTCGCTGGGATAGAACCCGGGCCCTTTGGCTTCGCAGTCGAGCACGCTATCCATTCCGCCACCGGAGCCTTGTGCAGCTATGACTAAAGTTTGAAGTGACTTACCACGCTGTTTTCTCGCCCGATTGATAAGTGGGCGATATGTTATTTGTTTCTTTTATTTTTCCATGGGATGCATCAAAATTAAAATAATGCATCAAAATAAATTAAATTAAAATCAAAATTAAAATAAAAAAACACGTTTTAAAACTTTCAGTACCCCAACACTCATGAAGCAATACTGCTATCCAAAATCGAGACAAACGACTGATTTTGAAATCAATTTCGTAGTATAATAGTATTTTATTTTGAAGAATTTCCATATTTGGAAATATAGAATGGGTTTACTTACTTAACACAAATTTTGTGTTAAGTAATCTGAAATCAAAGAAACAGATAGTTAAACGTTACTTCGAAATGCTATATCACAGTTGCTAACATGTATGGAATACAAACACTTTAGTCATTTTTGTAAATATTTCTTAAAATAACAAATAATTGAAAAATTTTGCTATTTTTTAACGCTAAAAATTCTCTTTACAAATGTGGTTATTTTCCTGCATATTGGTATGCTATATTGATATAGAGCATTTCGAAGAATTAAAAATAAGTTTAAATTAATGTATACAAATATAAATTTGAATTATTTTCATTGTTCATACTTTATAATTAAAAAATTCATTTAACTTCTGAATTTTTTTTTATCCTTTGACATTTTATTTTAAAATTACAAAAGTGTAAGATGTAAGATTTTGGGGCCCTAAAATCTGTAGGCCCTGGGCAGTTGCCTCGTTTGCCCTGCCGGTAATATGCCATTGGTAATAAAATAAAACACATCTTTTACGAACTTTCAGCAAATTTGAGGACGCTAGACAATTAATGTCCACTCTCTTTCACAGATGGCGCCATCAACGCTCCTTTAAAAAGGAAAAATCACGCGAGTATCAATTTTCAAGCTTAAATCAAGCTGTATTTAAGCTTGACAATTCAACTTGACTCCTGCAAGCTTGCTGCCAGCTTAGAATGAGTTGAACTGTCAAGCTTGCATTAATGCGTCAAATTCAAAGAAATGTTAAACTTGATTTAAGCTTATGTGCTGTCTGGGCTAGAGAACATCCGAAAGGTACTGCAGAAATTAAAGGAAGCAAACTTGAAACTGAGTCCATCTAAGTGCAACTTGTTTCGTCGGGAAGTACGTTATCTCGGGCACATAATATCTGATCCCGAAAAGACGTCCGCAGTCAAGAACTGGAGTTTCCTGAGAATGTTCATGAGCTGTGAAGTTTTCTCTGACTGTGTACTTATTATCGAAAGTTCGAAAAGGGTTTTTCTCAAATTGCAAGACCACTTCACATATGGACAGAGACTGGACAAGAATTCCAATGGACTGAAGAATGTGAGGATGCATTCAACGAACTGAATAGAGCTTTAACATCTGCACCGATCTTGTCGTATCCTCACCCTGACAAGCCATTTATCCTGGACTCAGATGCAAGTAAGGAGAGTGTCGGAGGAGTTTTGTCCCAGGAGATAGATGACCAAGAACACGTCATTGGTTACTGGAGCAAGTGCCTTTCAAAGGCAGAACGTAACTATTGTGTGTGCTACAAGGAAGGAACGTCTTGCTATCATGAAGGCCGTAGAGCATTTCCATCATTATCTGTATGGCCGTAAGTTCCTGCTAAAAACGGACCATTCCTCTTTAACCTGCAATTTAAACTTCCTCTTTAATCTGGCTTTGGAACTTTAAGAATTCGGAGAGCCAGATAGCCAGGTGGATACAGAGATTACAAGAATATGACATAGAAAAACGCCATCGGAAAGGAGCATCTCATGGAATCGCAGATGCTTTATGGAGAAGGCCCTGCATATAAAGTTGTCGCTATTGCTCCAGGGCGGAGAAAAATTATCATCAGAAACATCCCGTTGTCCGCCAACTTACATCATCGGTACCATCCCAACATCATTACAGTAACAAACAAGTCCGGGCGGACCAGTTAGTTGATAGCCACATCAAACCTATTGTGGAATTTATGGAAAAATTGAGCGATAAGCCCAGTTGGCAAGAAACATCGTCATGTAGTCCAGCAACGAAAATTACTGAGCTTTGTGTGATTCGCTTCGCCTGAGAAAGAGTCCTGAATCGTAAATGTGAGTCGTACGACGGCAAGACATGCCGATGGCAGTTAGTACTCCTTCGTTCGAGAACTCCGAAGGTTCTAGAAGAGTTGCATAATGGCTTAACTGGGGGCCATTTTGGCATTATGAAGACTCTGCAGAAGGTTCTTCAGACCCGGAGGAGAGACGGGAGGAGAAGGGAGAACGGAGAGAGAGCTTCAGGAGAACGGAGAGAGAGCTTAAACAAAGATTTGACTAGACAGACAAAAATATACGTAAAAGATGCCGACTGAATTCTGTAGAAATTTATTTGCTCAGTTATCTAGAATATTTCGAGCAGTATCATTTGATAATATTCAAAATAACGCGTTTTATAGGTCTTTGTTTTGACAGGGCATATATGACGCGAAGCCTTCATGGGTTGTGTTTACTTTATTTACTCGTTGCCATGGTAGAACCGCCTTCGAGAAACTTCTGGATGGATTTTTTCAGGACAAACAGGATTTGATAATTAGTTCTATTATTCAGTTATTTGTTTTGTAGTCATGGTAATGACACGGAATTTAGAATTAAGTTAGTAAAAGAATACATTTTAAAAAGATTATGAGGAATAAACCGCGATGGATCTGAAAAATGCTAAAAGAACAATATATTTGATTTTAGTTTTAGTACACAAAATTTATTGTAATTTGATCACACACACACGCATATGTATCCAGTGTTACCAGCATTTCTCAAATTTTTTAAATCTCGAAATCTTTGATATCTCGGATAAATATGTTACCCCCAAGAATGTTAACCCCTTCTTATTTCATCTCGTAATCTCGATACCTTGATTTTTTTCGGTATTCCTTCGACATATCGGGGTTGTGCTGTATAGTATATGTGTGTGTGAGTGTGTCTTTGTGTATCTGTGTATTTAGGGATGAGCGAAAAAAAGTTTTTTCGAAAGTCACATTGCCTGAGTCATTATATGGTGATAAACCAGCTGAAACCAAATTTCTCCAAATTTCAGCTTAAAATGTTGATATCTTGAGGTTCCACACTTCAAGTGAATGTTTATATCGGCTTTTTTTTCAAATTTTTAATGATTTTTATGTAAAAAAAATATTTTTTTAATTTAATATTTTATTAAATAGTTAATTAATTTGTAAAATAATATTAATGAATTACTTTCTCATTAATAAAAACTTTTATTGAAACGTTACTGCCAGATATCAGATCCAGAAATGTCTTTTTATATGTAAAAAAAGCAAATTTTACTCCAAAATCTACTAGATGGTAGTACGTGTTATAATCTGATAACTATTTAATCATGACCTAATAAGGCACGTGACTTTTGTTGTGTGGAATGATTCGTTTTTGTGATTGCCTTTGTTTCAACTACTTGTTTCTACTTTGTATTATTGAAGCAATACGTTTTGTTAATTTTCATTTATATTTCACAAAATAATACGGAGTTTTGAATTTAAATATGACCACAACTAGAAGTGAAACTTTTTGTAGTGTTTTCGGAATTCCAGTACGATTCAAAGTGACAGTATTACCGACGTATTCTGATTTAATGAAGGATTTTTTAATCACGAAAAATGATATAATGTGGAAACAGGGGAACAAGAAAGATCCTTCAGTAAAAGAGATCATCGAAATTGTTTCTTTGGACGTTGAAAGAATTTGGAAGAAAGCCTCCTTGCCTGTGGTAAGTCACCAAGAAGTAATTCGCCGTATCAAAAATTATAATGAAAAGTACAAACATATTAAAAGAATACCCATATCTCGAAAGGGGGGCTGAAAAAATTAGGAAAGATTTCTTTCACCAAGCAAACAGTACTTTGTTTGATATTGCTGTATGCAAATGTTTAAATTACGAACAATGCAAGTGTTCCGTAAAAATTCCAAGTATGGAACGGAGCTTTTTAGCAGACCAACGACATGAGAGGAAAATGGCAATAGGATCAATCGATATTTCTGCAACAAAAAAATTGAAGCGTGTACGAGAACGGCAATGTAGAAGGGAAAATCTAGAAACTATAGCAAAGGAATTGAAGGATAATGCTTCTTCATCTATAAATACTATTACAGACTCTGAAGCACAGGCTGTGTTAGGATCTGATTCAGAATTAGAATATATCTCTGAAGATGATGATGAATATGTTATTTATGAAGCCAAAAAAACGTCGAAAAACAACCGACAATGAAACTCCCTGAACCTCCAAGACAGGCCAAATGAGACTTTCACTGCCAAATCTAGCTGTTGCTTGTGACAGAACGGGTGTATCGGATAGATCAGCTGCTATCGTTGCATCCTCTGTACTTTATGATATAGGGATTGTATCCAAAGATACTCCATCTAAAGTTATTGACAGGAATAAGTTGAGGAGAGAAAGACGAAAGATACGATCACAACTTAATTCTACACAAGTAACACTGTACGCCATATACTTCGATGGAAGAGAAGACAAAACAATAATGCAAGAAAAGAAGGGAAGTTCTTTATATTCGACTGTAGCTACTGAAGAGCATATTGTTATGTTGTCAGAACCTGGCTCTGTTTACATAGGACATGTGACTCCGGGTTCAGGCTCTAGTGCTCATATTACTCACAGCATCATCAACTTCGGTTCACAGAAAGGGATTACACTTTCGGATCTTGTTGCCGTTGGGTGCGATGGAACGAAGGTCAACATTGGGAAGAAAAATGGCGTAGTTAGACGGCTTGAAATCTTTGTTGGCCATAAATTGCATTGGTTTGTATGCTTATTGCATACTAATGAACTAACTCTTCGCCACCTTTTCCTTAAGATTGACGGAAAGACAGCTGGGCCACACCAGTTTTCTGGAACAATAGGAAAATCTCTGGAAACGTGTGAAACCCTTGCTGTGACAAATTTTGTTTCTATTCCAGTTGCTCTGCCTGAAATTAATAAAAAAGACCTGAGTGCAGACCAAAAGTACTTCTTCGATACTTTTGGGGCAGTATGCTCGGGACATTGCAATCCAGATTTGGCAAACCGAAGTCCAGGAAGGATGTCTTATTCAAGATGGCTCACTACAGCGAACAGAGTACTGCGCCTGTACGTGTTGACTGTCGAACCAACAGAACACTTTAAACTCCTAGTAGAATATGTGATGAAAGTTTACGTGCCATCCTGGTTTGAAATAAAGAAAATTCCAGGAGCTACTCATGGAGCACGTCATCTGCACGGAATGATGAAAAGAAGTTCATTCTTGCCAGACGATTTTAAGTCAATCGTTCATGAAGTTATTCAGAGGACTCTTATTTTGCTCATTCTGAAAATATTCTGTTGGCAATGCTGTTTGATGAACGATCACATATTCGAGAACATGGCCTAAGAAGAATATTGAAAGCAAGAAAAACTGACTGGAAGGGGGAAAAACGCCAATTTGATCTTCCAAATATAAATTTTGAAGCAGAGGATTATTTTCAGATGATTCACTGGGACAATCCTTTGGAACCACCAGCTACCATTAACCTCAGTGACGAAGACGTGAAGATGTGATGAGAAACGGTTCACAATTTGAAATGGAGAAGCTCTCTTGCCATTCTCAAGCAGTGGAAAGGCATGTAAGACTACTAACACAAGCATCATTGGTAAAATGTGGAGCAGAAGCCAGAGATGGATACATTTGTTGTGCAATCAAATCACGAAAAGAACTTCCAAAGTTTGATAGCAAAGTTCATTATTTTGGCCCGCATGTGGACTCTAAATTTGAAAACTGATTAAAGTAAAGTGTTTTATTAACCAACAATAATCGAAAGATAAATTTGGTATCATTTCCTTTTCTGTATTAGTGTGCTTTCTAAATATTAATTGTCTTAAAAGGTTAAGTAATATGTAAATATTTAATAGTTGTGTATTCAAAATATACCCAGAAACTTATGACGCTGGGTTGCAAGTTAGTGACTTTTTTTTTTCTTTTTCTGTTAGTGGTAATGTTTTTCTGTTTCTTTTTAGCAGTTAGAACTGTTTTTGCGTCAGAAAATAAAGTTATTGTAAATATTAAAATTAAAAGGAAAAAAATTGATTTTTTTACATTTTACGTTAACATTCCTTTCTTTAAGCCCAGTGTGGAACCTGAAGATAATCCGTGAATGGACTACAATTTTTTTCAGTAACTTTTTTGCCAAACAGCACCATTTTTTAGGTCAGGAAATATTAAAATAATTTTTTTTTTGTTTTTGCCATTTCCGCTCCACCTTAATATACATATATCGGAATATGTTAAAATGTTAAAACCCTTTATATATCATAAGCCTTTCATATGCTCTTATTTGAATATTTGATTTTAAAACATCTGTATTACAATAACATAACATATTCATTCAGAACTAAATTTATTAACATAAATGAACAGGAAAGAAATTAACCAGAAGAGTGCCCTCTGTACAAAGAATGCCATGTTATTACGTTCAATTTAAACTGAAATCTAACGAGCATGTACTCTTCTTCATTTACTTTGTCTTAATTCATTTATGGCGATTGTTATATTGCTTACAACCAAGCGAACATGGTTGGAGGGGGAAGAAATCGGTCTGATTAAAATGCGCATGCTAATAACTGTGAGTTTTCAAAACCTGCATTTTAGGAAACAGGGTGAATTGACAGAAACACAGTGTATTCTGAGAGAGTAATTTGAGCACTTAAAAGGTTAGATTGTATTCAGGTTTTACTTACTTAAGTAAGATTAAATTTCAAAAACCTTTTGAAGTTGTAACATGCACATGGATACTCCAGTTTCTTATTTGTATAAAGTCCCCATTTTCTTGTATAAGAACATCTGCTTTGAAGTAAGTTCTGTAGTTAATTTTCAGAACACAGATTAAATATTTAAATGTTAAAGCGCCACATTTTTTTTTCTCTACATAAATGAAGAGAAAAAATTAGCAACTTGTGCTTTAGTAGAGGATTTTGTTGTAAGTACGTAAAAAATAAAGCATCAACGCATTCTTCAAACGTCAAAGCAAATCTACTGCACGTTTTCTAGCTGTTTGTCCTCAGTGAACACTACCTGTGTTGTGAAACCTCACTGAACCTCAGATCCTTTATGATTTTATAATCTAAAATTTTAATATTCCCATTGTTTCATAATTTATAGTTTCCAGTATATCTGTTTTTGAAGCTAAATTTAAATAGAGAGATGACGTGGCGATGTGTGGCGATTAGTAGTGTCCCAGCGTTGTCTTAAAAAGGTATTAGTCATCCCCCCCCCCCGAATAAAAAGTATCCGCATTATGCAATATTTTGAGACCCTGTGAAAGACTAAAGAGTTTGAAATGTTATAGACATCCTTTAAATAAAGAATAAACTGTACACGATTATGTACGTTTCGCATGCTGGTATACATAGAAGTCCCCTATGCACGCTATGCAAACAGAATTTTGATAAAGATCACTTGTTAAGTTGCTGTCATTGAAAGAGAACGACTTATACATCCGATAGTAACGCGCCAGGGAGTTGATGCAGTTGACATCCAGCGACAAAATTTCTTGTTTGTTTATGTTTCCACCGCTTTTATGTATATTTTATGTTTTTGCTCAAGTCTCGTGCATTTTTGATGTATGGAAACCAATGTTGTAAAGTCATGTGCTTTGCAATAAAAAAAAAAGTTTCGCATGTTTATGCTTAATTTCATCGGCCTTTATTTTCAGAGCTGTTAGTCCTAAATGCATACTTACAATTGCAAAAATGCCCAAAATTAGATGCAGAGTGAAGATATTAATAACTGTAATTATTAAAAAAAAATACAAGTTTGTACACAGCCACCGGGGCCTGACATTCATGGGGAAATGTTGTCCATACAAAAACATTGCGAACTCAAGAAGTTCGATATTTGCTCCACCAACATTCACCGAGATATGAAACACGGCGTTTAGTGATTTAAACAGCTTTACGCAAGTATTCGCCCCACACCAGGGCGGAGTGGTTAAGTCGCTCAAAATGGTTAACGAAAGGTGCTTGGTTCAAAACCAGTCGCGTCCGTCGACCCAACCGTTCGGAGTTTTCCGTGGTTTTCTCCGAAACTTAGCGTAAATACGGGCTGGAAGCCCTTATAAAGATCCACATGGAGGGCACCACCCCCCTCGTGTTGTCCATTTGACGTGGATTTACAAACGGACTTCGGGCGAAGCACACAAATCCGAAATACATGTTACACAAACAAACATAAGTATACATTGACATATTTTCAGGGGCCGTAAATAAACGAAAAATGCAGAAAAGAAGGCAGTTTCCTTTGGAAAGTTATTCGGAAATCAAAATTGTGTGTATGATCTACCAAAATGTGAAGTAAAGTAAGGATACTGAACTCGTTAACAAGAGAGAACATCATGGGTGCTATACTCAGTACTCAGCGGGTAGGATACCTGCCCGCAAATCATCTCCCTCCCCAACACTTTGATGTAGTATGTTTTAACACAAAGTCATAGGTTATGGCGGTCTTCTAGAATGGTCTCCTCGATCGTTGAATCTAAAACCACTAGACTTCCATTTTAGGAGTTTCTTACCTTCATATTCACCGTCTACCTTGACTGCCGGCTTACAGCAAACTCCCGGTGGAACGCTCAAATTATGTTCACCGATGACCGAGGTTGAACTAACCTAACATAATATCTAAGTTCAAGTCGAGTGCGGTAAGATGTTCAGTCCTGCCCCAGAGTCCTAAAATTCTGTCCTTGGTTCTGGTGTAGTCGTTGTAGACCGCAAAGGCATAATGTCACCAAACTATTGATAGTTATTCATTAACCCTCTGTTTTCTCACATTATGTAAATTGATTTTATATTTTATGGTAGCTGAAAATAACGAAGGAATGTACAATAAATAAAAGCTAAACCATTTCTAATTCTTTTTGATAACTAAAATACAGAAAGATCATTTCTTGTGACTGTCGCTATTAATCAGGCAACCCTCTGTAATTTTGACCATTTTTGTAACTGGATGTGTGCATCTAGGTTGCAAAAATGTAAGTCCGTGAAGTTAAATGTGGACACTCTTTACATTTAATATGCTGAGCTTTAACTCCATTAATCTGTCCAACAGCAGCAAGCGGCAATGTATTGGAATATTTCAGAGCGCTCCTGTGAAAGAGCCATAAATGCTACTTACTCTATTTTCGATGTAGAACATTATTTCATATTCACTAAGAACCTATGTGAATTTTGTTTTCTTTGAAATAGGCAAATATTTCTGAAATGCACTTTAAAAATGGCTGTCCATACAGCGTAATGTATTGCAGTTCTTTTCTTATATAGCTATACATAAACTATTGTTAATGGAGTACAAAGAACTGAAAATAGTAATACAACATACATAAATTTCATAATAATCGATACATATTTGCTGCAATTAAGACACATACAGAGAAACAATATGATAAGAACCACAGAAAGCAAGTACGTATATAAGAGTGCGGTTTAGGGAGGTTGGGCACCCCTCCCTACCCTTAGAATAAGAACAAACGCTAATTATATCCGAATATCCCCCCTTTTGCATCAATCGTTAAAAACAGCATATGCTTTAAAAATATTAAATTTTATATAATTTTGAAAACTAAACAATTGTATTAATTTCTAAATTTTGTAATTCACTGAGTGTAAAAGATAATTTACTATAAAGAATATTAAAAATTTTTAGTGTTATTGAATTTTTTACAAAATATTTATAGTGAAATCTACGGTCTCTAAAATGGATTCCCACCATTTCCTCATAATTGGACCCTCCCGTGGGAGAGCTACAGCTAAGTCTATGATAAAAAGCAAATTATAATTTAATTGATGGACATCAGCCAAGCTATTGAAAAAATCTGCATGTTTATTACAATTGCAGTGCCATGTTATTCTTACATTAAAACTGAAGATAGTTTAAACACTGTACAATGAACATCCCCAATTTATTGCGAGATGAGTTTATTCAAATACTCATTAACGTTCACTCGTTAGTAGCTATGCACACAAATGTCTAATTTTTATAATGTTTTCGATCAAATGAGACCATTTTGTTTTAATTCTCTTGACAGCATTTATAAATCAGAAACAGGAAATTACAGTGTAAAAGAGCAAGTGCATCTATCGTGACGATAACAAGTATCGATCCCTACAACTCCGAAAATTATCTTAAATGCATTTTAACGAACAGCCGTCGTAATATATGGAGAAATAAGAAACCATTAATTTTCGCAAAATATACATTTAGTTAAAACCTTATTTCAATTTATTCTTCTTCAGAGAACTATTGCACCTGTATGAAAAATTTCTTATTAGAAAGTTATAATCACATGTTTAAGATTTTACTCGAGAGATGAATGCTCATGAATTACGTCGAACAATCCATATTTTTCCATCGATAAATCAAAACATGCAATATAAATATCGATATTTCAGCGTATCAGAAACTCGCTGGGAAAAAGAAAAAAAAAAAAGGAACCCTAAAGCACACACACTCTTTTTGCACCTATTCTTATCTCTTCTGCTTCCCCATCCTTTCAGTTGAACACTTGTGGATATATGTATTTTTTTTTTATCGATATCTTGGCGCTGTTTAACTGCTCCTTGTTGCATCGCGAAGATACGGGAATAAGCGTAAAAAGGCGAAAAAAAAAATTGCGTGTACCTCAGCCTTTTGCGCTGTATAAAAAATATATCGGACTTCATTAACACAGTGCGGGCAAAAGAGGAAGTTTTGCGAAGAGAGATATTGACAGATCTCTGATGATTTATCGCTAAAACAGAGTTTCAAGATTAGGAGGGTAAAAAATTCCCTCCTTTTGATTCCGATAAGCAGTGACTGAGTGCAGAAAGGATAAAGGGGAGCAGTTCTTCCTGCTCTGTCATAAACCTTTTCTTGTAACTTATCAGGTTTTCAGAGCGCCATGTTTCTCATTTCCTCCTTTGATTTCTTCGGGCAACTTATTCCGCTGGTAATCTGTCAGGGGGGGGGGGGTGAGGGGAGGGAAAGGGTATTCTTCTTTCAAAGGTGTTATTTTATTTTAGTATGCGCATAATAATATACTTGAACATGCATGCGAAAAGCACGATTTAACATTCGAGGTTAGAAGGAGAGAGAAAAATAGAGACAGAAAGCTTGGACTGTGTTTTTCAAAAAAATAAAAACTTAAAAATAGTTGGATATAACTAATCTACCCATGATAGAGGACCGCTTTATTAATAACATGCATACATGAGTGCATGTATTCTTACATTGCATGTATTCTTGTTGAAATAATTAAAACTTTTGTAAAAATAACACACATAAAAGGTACTTGTCAAACAGGACGCGCATTCGGGCGAAGAAATTTCGTCCTTCTTCAGCAGAACTCCACACGCAGCAGCTGCAGAAGAGTGGGGCCCGAAAAAGTAAACAAAACTTGTTTATTTATTTGTTTTTGTTTATATGTTACAAAACTTGTTTACTTTTATTTATTTACTTGTTTTTAATTTGTTTTTTCAGTCCCCACTCTTCTGTGGTTACCGTGGATGGACTACAGCTGAAGAAGCACGAAAATGTTTCGTCATGATTATAAGTACCTTTAACGGCTGTTATTTTGCAAAGTTTTAATTATTTCCTCTTATAAAAAGTCCATTTCCTTAGGTTATTCTTTTTTTTTTCATTAATTCTTGCATGTTATTTTCAACTTCACGACACTTTTTTTCTTATAGTACATGAGAAAACATGAGAAAACAAATTTAGTTATAATATAGTTATTCAATTATGAATATTATTATTTTCACCTATTTTTCGAAAATATTTTAATACACCGTTGAATTTTAAAACTTACTACACGTATTTAGATGAACTTCTTACGAGATTTTTTTTTATTTCAAATATAATTTGAACACCAAATTAATTTTAAAATTAAATAATGGCCAAACTATTTTTCAATTAATTTTTAATACTTTATTATTATTCGTCATACCTAGACAGCACATAAGCTTAAATCAAGCTTGACATTTCCTTGAATTTGACGTATTAATGCAAGCTTGGCTTTAGCTTGATTTGAGCTTTCAAAGTGCGCAGTGATGGCGCCATCTGTGAAAGAGAATGGACATTAATTGTCTAGCGTCCTCAAATTTGCTGAAAGTTCGTAAAAGATGTGTTTTATTTTATTACCAATGCCATATTACCGGCAGGGCAAACGGGGCAACTGCCCAGGGCCTACAGATTTTAGGGCCCCAAAATCTTACATCTTACACTTTTGTAGTTTTAAAATAAAATTACAAAGGATAAAAAAAATGCAGAAGTTAAATAATTTTTTTAATTATAAAGTATGAACAATGAAAATAATTCAAATTTACATTTGTATAAATTAATTTAAACTTATTTTTAATTCTTCGAAATGTTCTATATCGATATAGCATACCAATATGTAGGAAAATAACTAACCACATTTGTAAAGAGAATTTTTAGCGTTAAAAAATAGCAAAATTTTTCAATTATTTGTAATTTTAAGAAATATTTACAAAAATGACTAAAGTGTTTGTATTCCATACATGTTAGCAACTGTGATATAGCATTTCGAAGTAACGTTTAACTATCTGTTTCTTTGATTTCAGATTACTTAACACAAAATTTGTGTTAAGTAAGTAAACCCATTCTATATTTCCAAATATGGAAATTCTTCAAAATAAAATACAATTATACTACGAAATTGATTTCAAAATCAGTCGTTTGTCTCGATTTTGGCCAGCAGTATTGCTCATGAGTGTTGCGGTACTGAAAGTTTTAAAACGTGTGCTGCTATTAAGTTTACATTATGTTTATTTCCCTATTAGTAGAGTCTCTAAATCACACATAACATTATTTTAATTTTGATGCATCCCATGGAAAAATAAAAGAAACAAATAACACATCGCCCACTTATCAATCTGGCGAGAAAACGGGGAATGATAAGTCACTTCAAACTTTAGTCATATCTGCGTGAAGCTTGGTAGTTGAACGGATAGCGAGTTCGACTCCCAACCGAAAGGTCCCGGGTTCTATTCCAGCCACGAACACTTGATGGAAACAGATTAAATTAAATTGAAATTTCAGCGTAGAGGGGGAAAATGCGTGGCAAAGTAAAATATGTGGGGCGAGTTCGGCGCCCCGTGTATTTAGGAAATTTTTTTTTTGGAAAATTTTTTAAGCTTGAAATTGGGCTTGAAATGTGAAGCTTTATTCAAGCGTGAAATGTCAAGCTTAATGCAAGCTGGGCAAGTGTAAACCAGAACACTTGATTCAAGCTTGCATTAAGCTTACACGCTTGAAATTTTCAAGCTTAATTCAAGCTTATTGACTTGATAAATCAAGCTTGCTGCAAGTTTGATGCAAGTTTGCTGTGCTGCCTGGGATAAGCTCTAATACAGGAAACGTAAAAATAAAATAAACAAATTAATAGTCTATGGCTGTAAAAATAAATAGTAGTAAAAATTTGAATGAAAACAAAAATTTTAATGGACTAGCGAGCCAAATCTTATAAATAAAAATGAAATTCTGTTTGTTTGTTTGTTTGTTTGTGGATTTGATTCGTATACAAATCCACAAAAATGGACCTATCGGCCTGAAATTTAGTACAGATATGTAAAATAATATAGAATAACTCATAGTCCACTTTAAAACTTTGAAAGTCCACCCGTTCCCGGAATTTAAGAGATTTTTTATGCTCTTCACGCAAAAATCTTTCCGTAATTGTAACCCCTGTAGTGAAAAAAGTGTGAAATAAGGATCGTGGTTGCCATGTGTGGCGATTTTGCCGAATAAAATGTTTTAAATTCTCAAAGTAAAAATAAAAGAATAATAATGATTTTTTTTTTGGTAGTTTATATTCGTAAGGTTATTTTTTTTTAAATTATAATATCGTGTACATGGGAAATCAGAGCAGGAATGTAATGCTTTACACGCAAAACAATAAGAATTGAAGATTTCCGAGGCTAATAGGTAAATTATTTTAGTTTGGCGAAAAAAATAAAATGGCTCAAATGCCGATTTTGTGAAAGTGAGTTCTAGCGGTTTGCACAGATTTCGGCTTGGCGCAATTTATTGAGAGCTTAAGGAAATAGATTTTTGAAAACAAGTGGAAAGGTTTTATTAGAATACAGCGTTAAATTTTAATGATCCGTGAAGAAATAATGCGGTTATTAAGGGATTTCAATTGATCTATCTCCAGAATTCTCGCCAAATGAGTACATTGATTTAAGTTGGGGGAATTCCGCCAAATTTCAGAAAATTGAAATCTTCTCATTTAGTACATCGGAGTAATGATGAATAAAACACGTTATAGTTGATAATTTTAAAAAATTCGGCTGTATTAAGGGATTCAACTTTTCAAATAAAGGCTTGCTTTACTTTTTCGCGGTCGAACCATTTCCCATATATTATTGCTGCTAAGTCAATGCTTCGAATAATTTCCTGAAAAAACGCTTGCAAAATGGCGTATGTTGGCACTTTGGTGAGGCTTAGATTTGAAACTGGATTTTATTTGAGACTGGTATATATAATAACACTGGTTATAGATAAAAATGAATGTTGGTATGAGTGTATGAGGTTGAAAAAACTCCAGCACCGTTTGAGCACCGTTGCACCATGAAATTTGGTTCACCTAAGTCTTTTATCATGGAGAAGCTTTTTATGCTATCCGTTTTCCTCTAACTTGCCACCAGGTGGCGCAGCAGAACGTCGAATTCTATTCCGTTTAGCCGTTTGCTATGCGAATATCGTCCAACCGATTTCGATGAAATTTGGTACACGCGAATATTAGAACACGGAGAATATTTTTCACTATCCATTTTGCTGTAACTTGCCGCTAAATAGCGCTGAAAAGCATCAACTTCTATACCGTTCGACCGTACGGCATAAAATTTTTTATACTTACATATTTGAGCACGAAGAATATATTCTAACTGCGTTCCTTTTGATGTTACTCACCACTAGATGACACTGCAATGCATTATTATTTTAACTCGCCAGTAGATGACGCTGCAGCAGGCCAAATTCTTGACCATTCAAACGGTCGCTATGAAAATCAGTATACATAGCTATTTGAACAATGAGAATATTTTGGCGTTATCCATTTTGCTATAACTTGCCACTTGACGGCGCTGTAGCAAATCATTACTTTATTGAAGCACTAGATGGCCCTGCAGTGTATCACTTCTTGACTGTGCAAATGATCGCTATGAAAATAGGTATACATAGATATTTGAACACGGGGAAGAGTTTGGCGCTATCCATTTTCCTATAACTTGCCACTAGATGTCGCGTCAACACATGAACTTCAGGACTGTCCAGCCGATAGTCATGAAAATTCGTATACATCGATATCTGAATGCGAAAAATATTTTCGCCGTATCCGTTTTGCTAAAACTCGCCACTAGATTGCGCTATGCCGCATGGCCTTCTGCACCGTACAAACGATTGCCTTGCAATTAGGTATGCATGATTATTGGAGACAATATAACGCGATATCCACTTTGCTGTATCTGTTTATTATAATGAATAGTAATCACCACAAATCGTAATATCAAAAAGTCCATTCATTCCCGTGCGAAGAACGGGTACTTCAGCTAGTATATAATAAAAATAAAAATTTATATGCAGAAGATACGGCAGCGTTAGATGTTGCACTTCGCTATATTGTGCAGTAACCTTGTACCTGAGTTTGTTTCACCTAACATCACCAGTATCATACAGCAACTTTGATAGATATTGCTGCAGAAAACTGCATAGTTTTCGGGCTCATCGTTTGAAAGTCCAGTGCATGTGGAAAATTCTAGTAAAAAGCCTAGTAATAAATATAAACATAAAAAAATTAACAATTTTTAACGCAATTTTTCATTAAGTGCATCGCATACTTGAGATTTTGTCGAATATTCAATTAAAATTTTAAAATTATAAATAATCTAAGATGGTTTTTCAATATTTTAAAATTTTCAGAAATACATTCTGATAATTTCTTGGTGTAACCTGCAATTATTATTATAAATAATCAATGTTACCAGCCAATATTTTATAATTATTTTTAGAATAGATTTTTTGCAGAGCGGCCTAGCCGTAAGATGGTAAAAACACACATTGAAGAGTCCATCCCTATTGAAGAGAATAAAAAGAAAAGAATTTAGCTATAATACTTTTTTTTAAACTTTAATATAAGCAGAACTGAAAATTTAATGAAACGTTTGTAAGCTCTTTTTATCCAAATACGTTTGTATTTCCAGTTAGAGACAATATCCTAATAAACGCCATGTCATTTGCTGTTTGTAAATTTCCATTTACCATACATGACATTTATTAATCCCTGTAGGGGAAGATGAAGTAGGTTGTATTAGGGGTAGGTTGTCACTTGTATTTTTTCAGTAATGTACATTGATAAGTACTGTCTGAATTAGACAGTATTCATTCAGTACAATCGAAGTCCTTATCTTAGTATCAAAGCAGTGGAAGGCAAAGTTAGTCGATATTTTAACTTCGCATGTATTAAAGGAAAAATGCTAATTTTCATTTTCATTTTCATTTTTTGGATGATATTTAATGTTTTTAGAATACCAACGAATACTTTTATATTGTTTTTATAGTTTGATATTTTGTGATTATTACACTGTTTACTTGGAATACATAACAGTGTTTCTTAGGCCTATGTAATAAATGTAAACAAATATGTGTAATGGTGTAGGTTTGGCCAAGGATAATGTCTTTTGTGCCTGCTGCACTATTATAAATATAAGATGAAAATAATTGATGAAATCAGAGAGTTACTAGACATGCCATTGTAAGCCAAGTACCAATTTCACCGGGATTCCGGGGAAATTGAAAAGCCGATTTTTCTCTTAAACTATAATATGGCTACCATTAACTCGAGTTTGGAGGTGAACAGTGATTTCAACAAAAATGAAAAAACTGCCTCATGAATTCTTCGAAATTGAAAAATCAGCACAAAAGTGGAAGAAAAAATCTTAATTAAAAAACATAGGCTGTCTAAAAGAGATACCTATCGAATAACCACATTTGACAGCAATGACTATGTAAAACTCACTAAAAAAGCGCAGTAACTGCTCATAGCTATATTTTATCAAAATCCCGCCCAATAGAAGATTATCCTTTACTTATTACTTTGATAAAATGGTGAATAAAAAGTTAAGGCACAGTATTAATTTTTTTTACATGAAAAAGAATTGCTATTAAACCATGTCAGTTACATATGTTTAATTTTTTCTCTCTACCTGTTTCATCAATGGTTATGTCGGCTAGGCACTTTCCTCCTATTGGAAGGACGCAGGTTGTGATCTAGCTGGTGCAATTCCCCCCTCTCCATTTTTCTGCAATGATTTAAAAAAAAAATAAAGTATTTTATTTATGCTAAATAAATCTCAAATAATACTCCTGAATAAAAATTTCTGTAACCTTCCAAAAACATTTTCGACCTATCGCATACACTTAACATAAGAATTTAATTTAAATTAAAATATATAAATATACATTCATTTTTGTAGAAATGCATAAATATATTAAATATGAATTCTTTTTTCTTACAAAATTCAAATGGAAGTGTTTTTTTAAATATTTTTATACTGAAAAGAACAGAAATAATATACCAAATTATACCAGAAATAAATATTTCTATACATACATACTGTTATTTTTAAAAAAAGTAGAAGGGAAAAAAAATACAATTATAAAAAACAAGTTTCTATTCAAAATCTGAGCTCGAATCACATTTTTCTAAAAAATTAAAAGTTTTTCACAGGGCAACAAAATTTGATAATAGTTCTGCGAATTTGATATAACTGTAAATTTTAAATATTTCCTTAAAAAGTACATTTATACTAGACAAAAACCGCTTACAAAAAAAAAAAAAAAAAAAAAAAAAACACGATTTTCAGGTAAATGCATTACGCTAAATCGATTTAAATTTATCAGTAGCATTGTACATTATTATAACGACTTCAAAAAAATAATCAGGCTTTTATAAAAAAGTTACTCTATGCATTTGCAATGGGCGCTACGAAGGTCTATCGTCATTCCTGTCCTGTGAGCTTAGCGTCCGTTTGGATTTAAATTTTAGAAAGACGTTGGGGTTGGGTGTTGTTTGTGCGGATTATTGTTTCAATTTGTGATTGTTTACAGAATCATCTAACGAATTTCGTTAGTGCACGCACATTACGCACTAACACACGCACATCAAAACTCAGGTGAGTGAGTTATTTCTGATATTTCTGAAGCTAGGTCTGGCTAAAGGGAATATTTTTTCCCTGCAGTACTTTCAATAATACATTTAATGGAAAACATTTTGTAAATTATTATTTACATATGATGTGGGTAAAATACTTGATAACAAGCATTTAATAAGGTGTGAATAAGTGATAAATGTTTGATTTTTTGTAAGATGTCTGTACCACATATTTGTCATTCATTTTATAGTTATTTGCGTTTGAAAATAAATAGATAAATTTTAATAATTTAATCCACTAAATGTATTATTGAAATTAGCTTAGGCTTAAAGTTCACTACAAAATGTAAAAAATAATCACTTCTGTTTAGCAAAAGTTTCAGAAAAAAAAAGTTATTAAAATGTATTAGATAAAAACAAGAAAAAGAAAATCAGAAATAATTCACTCGAACCTCAATCTTGGTTTTCTCTTACACCATACATTTGGTTAGCGAAAAAACCCCGACCATCCGTCAACTTATAACCATATGTTTGGTTCTAGAAAAAAGCATTATATTGGTTCAACCTATAACCGTGTAACAGGTTATATGATAAACGTAGATACTGGTTAATCGTTTCACCTGCAGAGTGGTGCCTGAAGAAGCACTGATGAAATGGTGAATCTTAGCACCAGATTTTTCGAAATTCCGGTTGTAGCTAAATTTGCCCCGGGATTTGGGTGAAACATTGAACTACATTTCTAACAGTGTGGAGTAGGTTGTCACAAGCGGCAGGTGTAGGTTGTCACGATGTGATAGCCTACCGCAGGCGATTTACCACGCAACAGAAAACATTTTTATTGAAACAAAGGCAGGATTATTGCAAGAAACTTGCTAAATACATTTGAATTTTGCGCAGTAATAATTTGCACGTGATAATAAAATTTTATACAAATTAGAACGTTCAGCATATTGAACATAACGAAACAGGATCCTTGATAGCTCTAACTATAAGATGACTGACGAAGTTACAGTAATACGTGAATGAAGAATTGCGATGCATATTTCATCATCGGAAATCGGAAATCGGAATTCAAATCAGATATGTCTACCCTATAATTTACTTATTGTTGATTCCTATAAAAAATTCTAACATCAATGACCTTGAAATCGATAATCGTATCCTGGTTAAATTTTTAGGCAAAAGTTCTGTGAAATAGTTTGTAGGAAGAATACAGAAAATACTACCTGTTACTGATGAGAGAAGTTCATGAGGCGTCTGCTTTCCAAGAATATAAAAAATTCCACTCTTACATTACCCAAGAACAACAATTTCTGCATCCGTCATATAAACAATGTAGTGCTAATTCTCACAACTGCTATTAGTGAAACAGCGAGTTAAAGAGATCAATACAAACTCGTGTGTGAAAAGCTGTTTGATTATACTGTGCAGTAAGTTTATGAAAAATTCTACCCCGCTAAGAGGTAGGTTGTCCCATCTCGAGTTTGTATAAAAAACGATGATTTTCAATATGAAAAAATTCTCCCTGGTTTTTCATGCTAACGTGAATATAGCACAACATGTGAGCACTTTATACGCTGCATATTTTATTTAAACAGTGCTGTTAAGAGCAGAGTTATTTATAAAAACACAAAAAAGGGAGACAACCTACCCCATCCTGCGCCAGATATTTCGACTGCGCATAAAAATGCCACGAAACGAATATTATCAGGATTTATTTTCAAACACTATTGGTATAGTACATTGCCAGCAAGGACAGTATTACATTTAATTTTTGGTTTTATCATTATAACTTGTGGTATACACCGCCCAGGTAATGTAGTGGCTAATCAGCATTCTATCACACCTTCGGTCCGAATTCGATTCCCTGCTTGGACTTCAGTGATAACTTGCCAGCCACTTCATAGGGAGTAACGCTGGATGTCCACTGGGTGCCCTCATAGCAAAATGGGCAATACTTCAGCCCTTGGTTTAGGTGAATGGATGATAGACAAATGCCTGTCCTTAAAAAAAAAAAAAAATAAATAAAAAATAAATAAAAAAAAAACCAATCAATGTGATGTACACTGATAGAATTTCAAAAATCCACAACAATTTTGTACAGTTCAAGTTTGACAGTTGTATTTGCATGAATGTATTCTGATTGCCTTATAGTTCTTAACTGATTTAATAAAACCAACGAATTCTAACATACAAATTAAATGCCATCAAAGGGTAAGATTTTCAGGATTGCATTAGTAGGAAGGTTTTTGGCACCATAAATTATTTTGGTACTTACGTATTGTTACAAATTTTCGGGCAACTCGCTGTTCTGGGGCTTAAAGTAGTTTTTGTAAAGTTGCTTTTGTTGCATTAAAATCACACAATAGCCTAACATTTCTCTTCTATGACGTAATCAAAATTCCCGCTTTATGTGGAATCCCCGAGAAGCACACTTTTCTGGAAGTTTCTCGTAGCTTCTGCGCCCCCTATAAATACAAGCGTTTCAGAGGCCCCAGTCCAGTGTGAGTTGAGCTCTGGTGGATTGAATTTGCTTTATTACGCTTTTTATTGACGCTACAGAAGCAGTGTTTTGGCTTGCTTTACGAAGCTGATTTTTCAGTGCTGTGTGTAAATTTTTCATTGCTGTGTCTTAAGGGATTGTGTACGATATCCCTTGCATATATTTCCACTAAATTTTGTCTGTGGAAATGTTTCATTTTGTGTAAGAGTTACAGCATTTGTGAGAGCTTCGGTACTGAGTGGACTGTTATAAACGAGCTACTGGCCGTTAGTGCCTGGGAATTTTGTACAGCTGATAGTTGGACTAAGTTTTAGAAGCAATAAAGTTTGTGTTTCATCCTGACAAGTGGACTTTTTACTAGAACTTTCTACACCAACTGGACTTTAGAACGACCAACCCCGGAAAAAATCAGAGTATTCTTCAACAGTATTATCCCGACGGTCCGCCAAGACGAGCAATTTTTTGCGAAGATAAATGCCGGACACACGAAATTATTCATGGTTTGGATTATGATTTGCAACAGTTTGCCAGCGCATTTGAAGACAAAATAGTTTGGCGGGAATGACCGCCGAGATAATACGTAAGTACGATTATTTTTTATGAACATAAGAAATACAAAATTTGGGGGCTGCTGACTTGAAGGTTAAGAGCCTGTCCTTTTCTATTCTAATCGCCTAAGCGTATGGTTGTGGATTCGATTCCTACTCAATTTTTGACTGTAACTTTCTCCCTCTGTGTTAGTAAAAATTGTCATGGTGTTATCCACTTTATTCCACGAGGATTCATAAGCGGTTCTTAAAACCGAGAACTCAAATCCGAAAATAAATAGAACAACAATCCAAAATTGAAACGTGGACCAATGTGTAGCACAGTGGTGAAAGCCACTGACATTGGGAGATGGCTCAAGTGGAAGAATAGGGCTCTGCCCTCTCGCGGGGCTGTCGGTCTAGCGGTCTGGAGTTTTGGGCGGTTTTCTCCAGATGTAACGTGAATACGCGCTAGATACCCAGAAAAGTCCTCCCCCAAGGCATTTGACCCCCCCCCCCCTTGTGTTTGTCCTTCCTGTGACGTAGATTTATAAGCGGTTCCTCGTGAACAAGCACACAAATCCGAATACATGTTCCAACACAACAAACGTGTAACTTAAGTTACTTTGAAAGGTGACTATATATATATATATATATAATTAATAAGTAAAACACATACTATATACACACACAAATACATATATATTAAATCTTTACATATATATCAATAAAATATATCTAAAGATTGTCAAATCTTCACATATATTTTATTTTCTAATCCCCCAACTTCTGATTTCTAATTTCTCAATCGGAATTAGAAATAGGTAATCATATGAGTAAACAGAATATAATACAATAAAAGAAATATCGAAACAGACTTTCTTTATAAATTGCTGTGTTGGGATGTGCATTAAATTATTCGAGGAAGCGAGAAAGAACATATTTAGTGGCGAAAGATACAAAAGTGTTCTGATTTTTCTTACATTTATCACTTTCTACTTTATTATCTCATTGCGATACATCAGCTATCTGTCAATATACTTCTGGTGCATTACATTATATGTCACTCATGGCTAATGAAGTCCAATACTGTATTTCTGAAAGAAATCGCAATAATTTTCTTGAGTACACATTTCTTTGCGACATTTAATATATAATGCTAGGAGAATCACGTAAGAAAAGAATTCATTCATACAATATATGACTTACTGCAAGAAATTGGTAACCAGTTTTAATTTATAATATTTTAATAATAAGGATCAGGCTGGGTTTAATGGATAATTTAATGCTTATTGTAAAAAATAAAAAATAAAATAAAAGAAGAAGCTTGTGATACACTGAAGAGCCCCCCCCGAAAAAAAAACTGGTACAGGGATGCGTATGCAAATAAAGAGATATGGAACCAATCAGGGTACGGCGTTGCTGTCGGTAACGCCAATATAAGACAAGGAGTATCAGCGCAGACTTCGTGCGATTACACGGTCATCTGTAATCGATTACAAGAAATGATATGGATTACGATTACGATTAATAACAATTTCCAACAAAATTAGGACTAATGAATGTTGATTTAGTAAAATAACAGTAATCTTCATGTTAAAGAAATCAAACATCAAAAGAATTCTATAATAATGCAATTTTATCATAGCATTTTTGTAAAATTTGTAAAATATTATTTTAGTCATCGATTACAGTCGATTGTAATCGGCACGAAGTGTGGTATCAGGTACAGTTGTTAGATCGGTTACTGCTGCTACAGTGGAAGGTTATCAGGATTTAAGCGAGTTTGAACGTGGTGTTATAGTCGGCGCACGAGAGATGGGACATAGCATCTCTGAGGAAGCGATGGAATTTGGATTTTCACGTATGACCATTTCAGGAGTGTGCCGTGAATATCGGGAATCCGATAAAACACCAAATCTACGACATCGCTGCGGCCGGAAAAAGATCATGCACGAACGGGACCAACGACGACTGACGAGAATCCTTAAGCGTGACAGACGTGCAACCCTTCCGCAAATTGCTGCAGATTTTAATGCTGGTCCATCAACAAGTGTCACCGTGCGAACCATTCTAAGAAACATCATCGATATGGGCTTTCGGAGCCAAAGGCCCACTTGTATACCCTTGTTGACTGCACGACTCAAAGCCTTACGCCTCGCCTGGGCCCGTCAACACCGACATTGTACTGACGGAAACACGTTGCCTGGTTTGATGAGTCACGGTCCCAATTGAATCGAGCTGATGGACTTGTACGGGTATGGAGACAACATCATGAATCCATGGACCCTACATGTAAACAGGGGACTGTTCAAGCTGGTGGAGGCTCTGTGATGGTATGGGGCGTGTGCAGTTGGCGTGATATGAGACCCTTGATATGTCTAGATAGGACTCTGACAGGTGACAGGTACGTAAGCATCCTGTCTGATCACCTACACCCATTCATGTGCATTGTGCATTCCGACGGACTTGGGGAATTTCAGTAGGACAATGCGACACCCAACACGTCCAGAATTGCTACAGAGTGGCTTCAGGAGCACTCTTCTGAATTTAGTCACTTCTGCTGGCCACCAAAATCCCCAGACTTGAACATTATTGAACATATCTGGGATGCCTTGCAACGTGCTGTTCAGAAGAGATCTCCACCTCCTCTTACACCTACTGATTTATGGACAGCCCTGCAGGATTCGTGGTATCAATTACCTCCAGCATTACTTCAGACATTAATCGAATCCATGCCACGTCATGTTGCGGCACTTCTGCGTGCTCGTTGGGGCCCTACACGATATATGCAGGTGTACCAGTTTTTTTGGCTCTTCAGTGTATTTACCATTCCTTTGGCTTTGTTTTAGTTCTAGTGATCTCAAAATTCTCATCAGAAAAGTGACAGAAGGAATACTAATGCATGTGAGAACTCTAATAAATATTCATCTTTTGCCATTCGTTAAAAACGTAAAAAGAAAAACAGGGTCATAGGTTGAGAAAGAAATGCTATACAATCGCCATGTTGAGATTTTAAATAAGCAATAAGGACTTTTTATTTTCCTTAAACGTTCAAATTTTATTCAAAATTCCAGGGCAGGGGGAAAACGATCGAAAGTTAATAAAAGTTAAAGAAGTAATACCTTGCTCGAAAACTGAAGAGGAAGACATAAAATAGGGAAGGAAGAACCTGGGGAAATCAGGATTAAAATATGAATAAAGAAATGAAAAACCAATTTTCTCAAGCATACGTGCTTCTTCTTCTTTTTTAAAGTTTTAGCGCAATAGGCATAGGAGGGGAGGTGCTTGCCATACATCAGCCTGAAAACCCCACCAAAAATATTTCATTGCAGAAGTTGCTGGCCCTTCCAATTAGTTTTTACATGCATGCTTCATGGGTTTTTTTAAAGGCATCTTTGGTAAATATTTTTTTTTCTTCCCTAATGATGAAGAAGTGGAGCTTCAGAAATAAGATCATCAAAAATCTAAGTCAGCCAACATTCAGCAATCGTGAGCAGTAAATTCTTGATGAAATGAAGTTGCAGATTATACGTTATTCAACAAATGGTATGTTCTTGTTAATTTAAAATATTTCTGTCAAAGAGAGAGAGTTATAAAATTGTGATTACATTCTGGAATTTCATTTAAAAATACACTTCCCATTTCACCCTACTACCAGAACAACTTTTAGGAGCGTAATTTTTTAACATAGCAGTTGGCTTGTTTTAGTAATAAGTTTCAGTTTCAGAAATAAAAGGTTCCCCAAGTCAGAAATAAAACCCACTCCTTATATTTTTATTTTTATGTATCATATTTGAATAAGGTGATAATCATTTGAATAAAGTCTGTTTCATGCCCATTCCACCCCAAATGACCCAGCTAAATTTGAGAAGCATATTATTAACTTTCTCCAATACATCATGACAGCTAAAACTATACGAACGGTTGTTTAAGGCTGTTCCACTTAAAAAATCATGCGACTTTTGAACAGCTTTAAAAAAAATTTAATTGCGCTTGAGAATTGGAAAAATTTAGAATGTCTCTTTAAAAGTTGTACTGTGAGTTGATACAAACAATGAACCTGCAGGTGTTTCAAAAACAGGCATGTGTGCTGTTTTTGAAAATATTTAAGCTTGCAAACAGTTCCAAACCCATTAAATTGTACTAGAATAATTATAAAGTTATGATTAAGGTACTATTACTATAAAACAAGTTAAATTATAACTGGCTTATTAATAAAAAGGTTGTGATTTCTTTTTATTTATAAAAATGTGTTTACAAAATTATTGGCATTTTATCCTCTTTATTAAGAAATGACTATCAATAAATTCTATTCTATATTTCGGTGAACATGGGGGTGACAAGCTTAAGCACCGCCCGGGGTACCACCGGACCTTGCTACGTTTCAGCACACACACACACACACACACACACACACACACACACACACACACACAAAAAGTAAGATTATCTGAAACACTTTCTGATTTTAAATACGCACTAAGTGCTATATATTAAAAGCATATCATAATTTATGTGTCGTCCCTATTTTTCTTCCTTATTCCATTAAGTTGGAAAGTGTATCATTATCATGAGTGTGCAGCATTTTTAATCCTTGTTCCATAAAACCCATCTTTGGAATCGAAATCCATCTTAAAATCGCCTACTAAAACTATTTTATGATCTTCGTCAAGTATATTCCAACTATACTTGACCGTTTTAAATATTTTTTCGAATGTGCATCATATACCAATGAGTATGCCGTGTTTGTCGTTCTTGAGCTGTTTCCACCCGTGCTACATTTATATAAACAAAACTAAATAACAATAAACATGAC
The DNA here is from genome assembly GCA_038373885.1 of Cheiracanthium punctorium. NCBI lineage: Eukaryota > Metazoa > Arthropoda > Arachnida > Araneae > Cheiracanthiidae > Cheiracanthium > Cheiracanthium punctorium. The sequence goes on along the minus strand of JAWZYV010014839.1, from coordinate 2,566,283 downwards.
CAAGTATAGAAGTTCTATGACAAACTTTATATAAAGTATGATATTTTTATTTTTATTTAAACATCGTTATTATTTAACGCAACTACATTACATCTACATTTAAAATTTAATTTTTATAATTTTAATTTTTATTATTATTACTATTATTATTATTATCTTCTTCCTGTTGATCAATTTCGCTGTATTAGTCCTACCTCTGTTACTTACTTGGTGAGTTCCACTTGATTTTTAGCTTCAACTTTTTCATTTTTTAAAACGTTTTTATGTTATTTTTCATAATTATTACGTTTTATGATTTCTCTTTTTAACTACATGGTTCTTGCTGTAGTTTCACATTGATATTTCGATTTCTATGATGGCAATATTTTATTTTGAATTCTAGTATTGACATCTTCCTCGGACTTTTTCCACATAGCGCCATTTTCATGTTTTTTTCAATAGCAATGGTCGTGCCCCTGGGTTGAATTTCATGGCACTTTCTTCTATGCAACCTACTGAAACTTCGCTATCTTTGTCTCTTTTTTATTTGTATTTATCTGCGGTGGTATCTGAAGGGCGAGCTAGTAAATACAAATTCCGATCTACATCCAATTCATAGTTATGTTGTTTAGACGAATGATAGCTTATGTGGTTTCAGCGGATGCGATACGGCTTGCGATTCCATTTTGTTCATAAAATGTTGTATTTTTATTTTTTTAAGGGTACAATTGATTTTCATTTACTGTATGGACATCCATATAACCTAAATTTAGCTGCTTTATATTATATATACATATATATATGTTTTGGTTTTAAGGTTGTAATTGGATGGATGGGTCAGGCGGAGGAAGTTTTTCTCATATTAAAAAAAAAAAAAAGAGTAATATGCATAAAAAGAATCTGGATGTGTATATGCATGCATATATATATCTGGAGGGGAGAAAAAAAAGGGGGGAAGTTTCTATTTTGTGATTATTCTGTCCTACTTATTTTTTATAATACAAAAACATTTTTTTTTAAATTTATTAGATTAATCTTCTGTCATACACTAGCTTATTATTCATACTTTGTCACTATTAATAATCATTATAATTTTAAAAACAATATGTTATATTTAATTGGCTATAGTACTATCTATTTTATTCAATAATTTTAATTTATTATTATTCTATATATCTTTAATTTAACTAATATAACTGGATACTCATAAGGTATAATAATATTACCCTTTAGTATTTGGCAACACCTATACATTCTTTTTTCCGCTATTACAGTTTTATTTTCTGGCAACACCAGTTTTCACTTTTTACAATTCTTTGGCAACACGTTTTACCTGTCTTCCATGTGTGTTCCACGTGCTCCAGATTGGTATGTCGATCTTTCAATGCTATTTCTATTAATTTGATACCTTTTTGTTTTCCTTTTTCCTTTTTTATAGTAGGGTAGAGCCCAGAACGTGTGGAGTGAATATATCTTTTGATATGCCACACAACCGAAACCCTACTATTTTGTTTGCTTTTAATTATAATTTTAAAAACACTGTCACCATCTTCGTGGCTCCTGAAGATGGTGACAGTGGTTATAATTTCCGTTCCATTCTATTCACATTAATTATTGTACTTTATTTGGCTCAGCTTTTATTAATTTTTATTATTATTTTTCAATTTGTGGTTTCTAATTCTTGCTTCTAGCTGTTATATTTTTTATGCGAGGTACGTCTTTTTTGCAGTATATATTGAGTTTTACTCATTAGTTATATATATATATATAACATATAAAATTAAATATCCTCTAAAAAATTAAATTTTCTCCCTTCAAAATTCTGAAGGGGCGTCTGAATTTGCGTTTTCAAACAAAGGATTTGTCTCGGAATCTAACTTTAATAAAAGGCAACTGATGTATCTCCCGTGGGCCTTCCGTCTCATAGTCGCCACAGCTGTCAGGAATTTTTAGTCACTCTGAGAACTAAGAATTTTTACAGACAGAAAATTTACCTTGTTTGAACCATGCGACTAATTAATTAAGCATGCGACCCTAGGTAATAAAAGTGCCAATACCGTCAAGAGAGCAGATTTTTCGTTACTTCCTCAATATAATATATTATGCAAAGTTAATGTATAAATATAGACGTGTGTGTGTGTTTGTGCATGTCAGTAATAACTTAATTAACATAAAATTTCATAAAACCGATTTGAATAGATTCATTTTCAAAATAATAATAATAATAATAACTGCAACAATAATAACAATTTTTGCATTTAGAAATTAATATCACTCTCGTACTAACGATTACAGTTCCGAAATAAATTTCTTGAACATCTTTCACTTTTGTCGTTTTCTAAGGCTATTTATTATCGTATTTTATGCAATGAATTTTTTTTATATTCTATAAAAATAAAATAACGACTAAGAAAAATAAACCATTCCGAAACTTAACGAAATCAAATCTTGTCAAAATATTTAAACGCCATTTCGCAGAATCGGAGGAAATCGAATAAAAATATCTTGATTCTCCGAATTTTCCGTCCACCAGAAATGGTTTATGCTAGTCCCATGAGATAAAGAAAACTTCGAACCGCATGAAAAAGGAAGCTTTAAGAGGAAGCCTGATATCTCGGGAAGGCTTACAACTAAAGGAAATTCTTTTTTCATAAATATTAGATAAAAAGACATCGAATATTGGGTTTCAAGTGATTTGAAGTTTTGTCATGTCGCTTGTGCATCTTTTGTTTTGAATACTAAATGGAAATTTTTGAATCTTGATGTAATATTGTCCAACAATGATCATTTTACTTCTTGGTTGTTTTTTTTGAAAGAGTATAGGTATAATGGTGTTATTCATGTATTCGTTTAAAAAGAAAAATAAGAATTATGCGAAATATTATCGGACATATTATTTTAAATTTAAATTTCAGTTTTATAATTTTTGGCTTGCTTTGTTAAATTTATTTTGTTAATCTCGAAGTATTGAGACTCTACTGTATTCTTCGCTCGGGTGTTGTATCTATTTTCAAACTTTACACCTTTGTACTTAGTCTTATACACAAACGTTTGTGTAACATCAGGCTATGATATCGCTTGTCCTTCTCTACGTTGCATTTTGCATGACTAGCTCTTGATTCATAGTCATTGCATCTATTCAAAGCTAAAGGAGTGATTTGTGAGATAACACTAAAATGGTTTACCGGGGAAAAATAGTTTTGCATTGTTGCTATGCAGTCAACAGCTTCAAACTTGTAAATAACTCAGTAGTGTAACTATGCTGTTTCTTTCATCGTCAAATGATACTTTGGTATAGTTTAAATGATTCTATTTCATGAAGTATAATTAAATTAGCAGTATCTTACTAAACTGATTTCATAATGCATCTATGCTATTACTGCTTGATGATAGTTAGTACCATTTAAGTTTAGGTGCGCAATTTTTATTCCTTGGATGTGCAACGGTTTTATGATCACTAAGCCGTATTTGTTGTAGTACCTCAAACTCATTCTGTTTTAATTATACTATATGCAAGAGCTCTTTTTCTGAGAAAAAGCATGAATCTAAAGAAATTGAAGGGTTTGTTGAAAGATTGAGCTATCTCCGACTACTCAAGTTTGCGGAAAACTGTAAAAAACAAACTTTTGTAGATTCAACACACACTAACAAGATAGGTGGCTTCATTTCCAGAGTAACATAAGAACTAACGGTTGGCGCTACATCCTTTTGGATCTAGACGAAAGTATTTTTATCACAAGATAGACCATACAACTCCAAACTACCATAGTATCCCAGACAGCACATAAGTTTAAATCAAGCTTGACATTTCTTTGAATTTGACGTATTAATACAAGCTTGACAGTTCAATTCATTTTAAGCTTGCAGCAAACTTTGAGAAGTCATTTGAACTGTCAAGCTTGAATACAACTTGATTACTGCTTGATTTGGAAAGCCTCATCCACATAACAAATAATTTATCATCAGTCATAAATGTACTTGACAATAGAATTAAAAAAAAAAAAGATTCGAAGAAAAGTTCGTAAAAGTTGTTTTTTATTTTATTATAACACGAGGGGAGTTTCAGTTTTATTTACATGTAATTAACATTAGTAATTCCATTAACTAATTAATTAGCCCTAAAAATGAATTTTAATATAATTAACACAATTTAGTTAGTTAATATACTTCACTGGGTGGTAGAATGAGGCGTAATCCGGCTTCCACAAAATAATTAATCAGTCATAAATGCACTTGACCATAGAATTAAAAAAAAAGATTCTATATTTCCAAATATGGAAATTCCTCAAAATAAAATACAATTATACTACGAAATCGATTTCAAAATCAGTCGTTTGTCTCGATTTTGGCCAGTATTGCTCAACATGAGTGTTGCGATATTGGAAGTTTTAAAACGTGTGCTGCTTTTAAGTTTATATTATGCTTATTTCCCTATTTGTAGAGTCTATAAATCACACATAACATTATTTTAATTTTGATTCATCCCATGGAAAAATAAAAGAAACTTATCGGCATCGCCTACTGATCGATCTCGCCAGAAAACGGCGCGACAATCGTAACAGTCACTTCAAACTTTAGTCACACCACCGCGAGGCAGATTGGCTGAACGGTTAGCACGCTGAGCCTTAGTTCCCGAGTTCGATCCCAGCCGCGGAGGCTTGATGGAAACAGATTAAAATAACATAAAATTTCATCATAAAGGGGAAAATTCGTGGAAAAATAAAATGCTTCCCAGCCCTTAGTTCCCGAGTTCGATCCCAGCCGCGGACGCTTGATGGAAAAAGATTAAAATAACATAAAATTTCATCATAGAGGGGAAAATGCGTGGAAAAATAAAATGTGGGGCGAGTTCGCCGACGGGCGCCCCGTGTATTTAGGAAATTTTTTTAGGAAATTTTTTAAGCTTGAAATTAAGCTTGCTATGTCAAGCTTTATTCAAGCTTGCTATGTCAAGCTTAATGCAAGCTGGGCAAGTGTAAACTTGAACACTTGATTCAAGCTTGCATTAAGCTTACACGCTTGAAATTTTCAAGCTTAATTCAAGTTTATTGACTTGATAAATCAAGCTTGCTGCAAGTTTGATGCAAGTTTGCTGTGCTGTCTGGGATGGTTCTACCTCCTTTCTGCAGCAAAGCCTTCAACTAATACATAGTTAGTTTGGAAGACTAATTATCCTCGTAATTATAAAAACGTATGATTCCTATAATGGAAAACGAATAATCAAAATATCTTTGGCCATCAATCATGAAGCACTAAGCTGGAATCAGTACTTCAAAAAAGTATTTTGTGACACTGTTAGCATGTTGGAATTGATTGAAGTAAACATGAAAAATGGAAGCAGGGTTGCTAACCTTGAAGTATTAGCACTGATGTTCTGTTAACAGAGAAGTAGTAAATGTTCTATACAAGAATCGATACGGAACAGATAAAAGATCTGTCTCGTCTCACGTAGTAACTGCAAATCTCTCATTCATCCTCATCTATCCCTAGTACTATTGTTTTAAAGCGCACTAAGAGAGATTGTGAGAAAATATCTTTGGCCATCAATCATGAAGCACTAAGCTGGAATCAGTACTTCAAAAAAGTATTTTGTGACACTGTTAGCATGTTGGAATTGATTGAAGTAAACATGAAAAATGGAAGCAGGGTTGCTAACCTTGAAGTATTAGCACTGATGTTCTGTTAACAGAGAAGTAGTAAATGTTCTATACAAGAATCGATACGGAACAGATAAAAGATCTGTCTCGTCTCACGTAGTAACTGCAAATCTCGTAGTAATCACGTAGTAACTGCAATCATTCATCCTCATCTATCCCTAGTACTATTGTTTTAAAGCGCACTAAGAGAGATTGTGAAAGTGTTTAAAAAGGCGCTTCTTTTACATGCCATTTAGTAAGGGCTTTAAAAAAAAACATTTCACTTTTCCGAAAAGAGAATTTATGAAGTTTCAGAGGTCACAAATACTTTTATGTTAAGTATGCTTCAGAAAGTATCTCTTATAAAGTATGTCCCCTGACATCATAAACTTATATTTTTATCCTTGCTAATAACCTTCCATTAATGTGTTATTATCTTAAAATTTACCTTACTTCTCTTTCATTTCAGTATAAAATTTCAAGTGGCCTAGTACATCTCTCTGAGAAAAACTCGGCCTGTTGAACGCAACGTAAAACCGCTCTAGAAGCCTTGATGAGATTTAGTAGTTCGCCCCTGCATATGTCTCATGGGAATACCCCAGCCGACGCTAAAAGCTCCTCAAATAGCGCACACGCCCTGTGGAAAGGGCGGGGAACCGACGGAAAAATCCACAAGAAAAGCTCTACAAAACACGCAGCTTCGAAATGTGTACACGGAAGTTGAGTGCTTTTTTTTTCCCCTAGGCGGGCGAGGTCCCTAGATAGTTCGTCAATAATGTGTTCCACTTTTTTTTTTTTTTTCGTTCGTTTAGTGATGAGAAACAATTGGATTCCACGTATTGTGAAGAAATGTAGTGGAGTAAGTTGTTTTCAGTGAATTTCCAATAGGGCGAGGTTATCGCTTGCAGAGAAAATTGACTATTTCCTTCATCATTACCTTACAGAATATGGAATATTTTTTTTGACTAGACATGAATGGCTGAAATAGGACAGTTTCACTGAAAGCAAGTTAGGAGTTTAATTTTATTCTTTAATTGCTCTAATGAAAATAATTATGCAGTATTTGTAAAATAGCAGAATCATTGTGGAATAATAATGTTACAAAAATCTGGTAGTAGTGTATGTTAAATAGTCCAGCAAGCTTTAAAAATAAAAAATACCGTAAAATACCGCAAAAAAGCATCCCCCCCGAATCTTCAAGGAAAATCGCGATCTGAGGGGGCGGATAAACGGTAAAAATCGAAAAATATACCGTTCAAGTGCCCTTCTATCTAAGTCAAGCTGGATTCAGGCTGTCCCTTCCGTGCCGCTAAGACAACGCGGATGTCACTCAGCGAAGCAAAGTGGAGAGTATTGTTCTGACGTCACACTTCGCTTGCGCATATGCTGTGATTTCATTGGAGCATTTACTGCGGCTCCGCAAGTTCGTGCGCGGGCAGCTAAAGTTTCAAAACGAAAAAGAACGGGAACGGTGGTGCCGAGCGGAGTCTGAGCGGCACGGAACGGCCAGTATGAATCCATCTTAAAGGGCGTTTATTCGGTATTTTAAGAGCAAACGAAATGCTCGAGAACAGCACGGGTGGGCGTTTATTAGAGGGGGGGGCGTTTTTGCTGCATTTTACTGTGACACTTAACGAAGCACTATATCTCACAATACAAGCAGGTTTTCAACACATACCACAGCGGATCATTAAAATATCACGCCAATGACACTATTCAAACGGCAGTGTCAATCGCACCGCTTTACTCTCAATATCCGCAGTCTATCACACACTACCTCGACAAGGAGAGTGACTGCATATTTATAGATTTTAAGGCGGACGTGAGGATTAGAGGATGTGACATCATTTTTCTAGACTTTTCCAGTAACTTCTTTCCTGATCGAGTGAAAATTCTAGTAGTTTCGAAACCTTTCTTTTTGTCGTTACAGTATCCAAATTTGTCACCAAGTCGCTAAAATGGTCTCCGAGTTTGTCGCCAAAGTCAAGGGGTAAGATACTCTTTTCACTTGCAACAATGCCTGCCCAACTCACTTTCCCTCAACACACATCAATCTTGGAAAACAACATTACAGTTTTGTAACAATAATAATAATAATAATTATTATTATTCAGAAATTTGAATCTATGTACAAACATGTCGGAGAAACTATCTCTATGTGAAATAGCTTGGTAAATTTTATTTCATTATTATCTAAAATTTATCTCTCTAATTTATAAATACTATTTTGCTTAAGAATTTCAAACTCAGTATTATTTTACTCTTAAGAGGTGTTGAATTTTGCAAGACCTAGATCAATTATTGCAATCATGTAAAGTATTGTCCTCAAAGGAAGATTATTTGAAAGACATCCATTGCATATAATGTTCACTAAATGTGCCGTTAAAAAATCTGAAAAACACACATTTTAAACTTTTAATTTTAGAACATCTTAACAATGTCTTTAAAAAGGTTTCGCCAACTTTTATAATCATTGCTCGGATCTTGCTGTGGGGTTAACTTTTCACAACCAAACAACTGTTGCTAAAATGGTTTCTAATACAAATGTTTGTGAAATTCTTTTTATGTATCAATGGTTCCTTCTACGTAACAGTCTGTTTAACCTTTTTAAATTGTTAAGTCTTTTTATTGACATTCACAACATTTTTATTTAGAAATTCGTATAGACTTGTTTTTTATTTTCGTTAAGGAGACAGTGTTACGACCAATCCCTATTCAGAGTTTTCATCATATAAACTTGCTTTACTACGGATATACTTATCCTTATCATGCAAGTATTTATTTGCATGATAAGGATAATTGTTCGTAGCAGGTTTGTTGTAAGTCAATGGTTATGGTGTTAGATTTATGATCTGAACATAGCAAATCAGATCTCCGATTGATCATTAAGACTTCCTGCTGTATGCAGTGTACTTGCGCAGTAAATGCCGAAGTTTTATTTGAGCATCGTTGGGCAGTGCTTTATCAACATTTTCTCAGGGCTGTAAATATGCTGAAGCTCCAAAACTCGTGTAATACCGCTACGTGCAGGGCATGTCTTGCTCCAAAAAAACAACCGTAACTCAACGTGCCATTAGGGAGTTTGTGCATACCGTTTCTTCCGACGCTAACGCTAACGCTATCCGCTGTACGGAGTATTTTGACCAACCATGTTTCGCATTTTATGCGTGCGCATGCGCTTGTCCAATGTCATTTAACGTTAGCGTTACCGTGAGTGAAACCGGGCCTGCACAAACTCCCTATTACCTCAACAAGTCGTAGGTAGTCCTTTGCAGAAATTTTTAGCCTTGCTGCCCATAGAGAGTTTTTGGAACTGACTTTTTATTCATGTCCCTAAATGTTCGTTGGAATTCATGTCTGATGGTCTTGGTAGTCAACCATAATCTAGAAATTCTCGTAATGTTCTTGCAATCAATTGCGAACTGTTTTAATCTGGTGGCACAAGCTGTGTCACCTTGGAAAAGCTTACTGCTGTTAGGTACATTAAATGATCAAAATTGCCATGAATTGCCGTGGTTGAGATTGAGATAATTTGAAAAAATCAATATTTTAAAAATTTTATTTAATGACTCTATTTTGCTTTTCAAAATGCCGTATAATTATGTCTTTTAGAATTATTTTACAAACAGGAGTACTTCCAAAAGAGAAGTCGCAGCAATATGACTAGAGATGGATTCTGCCAATATTAATTTTTTTCCAGTGACATATACCCTTCAGGAACATGAATCTGACCAGCAAAATCTGATTTTCATAAAACCGCAAAGAATAAGTTATAGCGTAAAGTGAAACTGCTCTTTATTTTTAAGTTTGCAAGTATTTTATTTTATAAAGCGATGTGGAACCTTAGGGAGAGTTTCTAAACGCATTCTATGCCTTTAATTTATTAGAAGCTTATCTTTAAGAAATCTCTTATGATACTTTCAATGCATAAAGTGATGCATGGTGCACAGGGAAGTTTCACAAGGTAGAGAGACAGATTTAAAACAATCATCCCTGTAACCAAATTTTTTTGTGTAGTTGCAATAACGATACAATTGCGACTGTACATTAGTTATCCCAAGTTTAATTTAATTTAATTTTTATTCGAGATTAGGTATACAGTGATTCTTGAATACGTTTGGCAAGCAAAATTCCACGAAAAATGTACAATAATGGCACTCTACAAAACGTGGTAGGTAGGGGAAGGATATGGGCCTAGACTCGGTTGCTTAGCAACTTTTTAGCTGTAATAATGCATGTACATTTGATCAACTCAGATAGAAATTGTTGAGTCTAAATTTGATCAGAGTACATTTCTAAGAACTGACAATAGAGCCTCACTTGGCGAAAAAAATGTAACAGCGATTAAAAAATAACAAATTATATGAAATAGGTATTTATTTGCATAGTCAAAATGTCAACGTTCTGTTAATTTGTAAGTGATGTATTCGTAAATTTACTATGCCTTTTAGTGAAAACTAAAAGATCTCAAAAATATTTCATTTCTGGTCTTTTTTTTAACAAGTAATTTCTAAACCTCGGTGAAGCAGAATAATATGGGAGAATGATTTTTCATCCTTGGAGAACGAATTCCATTGGAGCATAGCTAAAAGATAATAAAAAATTTGAAAACTTCTTCATCAATTACTTTCGAACTGTGCACTTTTTATAATCTCTCAGGAACTTGCCTGTGTTTCAGGTTTTCTTGATACATTTAACGGTGTAATTCGAAAAAATCCTGCGATTTCGGTACATAAATACAAATAAACTAACTATGCCAAACCCTTCAGAATTTTTAAACTTTTTTGTTGACTTCAGAGCTGCAAATGATCCTACTTAGAGAACTACATTGATTCATAAATCAAAAACACTAGGAATCGGTGAAAAAATGCATCGATGTATAAAAATTGCCATTACTCAACGATTTTTTGCAGTTCGGCATGGATCAGGAACCTCTGGTTACAAATTCATTGTGGTCGTAGGGAGGTGTGATAAGCACAGTTTTTTTAATATGTTCATTAATTATCTTCCTAACAGAATAAAAAAAATAAAGAACATTGAATGTGTCCTATATCCTGATGACTTAGTACTTTGGACTTCAACACCTAGAAAACATGCTGATAAAATAATGCTTAAGATCAACCAAGCTCTAGAAGCTACTTTTACTCCCAATGTCTGTTAACTTTTACTCCCAATCATCAACCAACTGAAATGGGCTTGAAGTGTAATAACAGAGACATCCGGGAGACAGAGGAAGTTACTTATTTAAGAATATGAAATATAACAAAAAGCTCTCTTAGCAAAAAAATATTGATAACGCAATTGATAGAGCTCGACAAAGGCTAACGGATATTAAAAGACTTGCATTGGTAAAATGGAGATGTGAAAGAGGAACTTTAAATAAAAAATGCAATTTATCCTTCAAGACATTAATTTGCTATTGTTGCGAGGCCTCAAGTACATGTAACAATACTAACGCATTAAAACACGAATTTTTTCAAAATAAAGCTTTGAGTCTTGTTCCTGGATCTGTAAAACTACTTAATACAGGCAATGCTTGCCTTCACAAGCAATAAGACAATGGAATAATTTATTTGGAACAGAACTTTAGTACTGAGTGAGAAATTAATCAGATCACCATCGATAGAGTCATCCAGAAATTATGATATCTCTAGACCTAAAAGATTAAAAAACTAGGATGCATTTTTGCAGAAAGTTCTATAACTGAAATCAGACTACTCACTCCTGAATGTTCCCATAGAAGAACTATTGAAACCAATAAGCCCTGTCAACCTGAGATAAAAAAGAATTGAATGTTATTTTATGTATGCTAAAACAAAGTCTTCATCAATGGATGTTGAATTAAAAGCAACTGCTATGGAGAGAGTTTACTCCAGGTATCCAGAGAATAATTGGTTTCACATGTTTGCAGTTGGATCGAAAATGCTCGACTAAGTTGGAGCTGGTGTGTATGCAGAGTTCTTTGCATTCTATACTTCTTCTCCATACCGAACTAGTTTTGATGGAGAACTTAAGGCAATTAAGAGATGGAGATGGTAAGCAAGTTATTCTTATATCAAACTCGAAAATATTGTTATTTTTTGAGACTCCCTTTTAGCTATTCAAGATATTTCTGTACATAAGGTACATTCCATGCATGTTGTGAGGAATCAAAAATCATTGAATCTTGCAGAAAAAATATTTTATCTTTTAGTCTCAAAGAAGCTAACTGTTGTCTTAATAGTAGACCCCAGCACATCTTGGAGTAGCTAGTAATGGGGGATAACTAGCTAAAGAGGAAACTGAAATTTTGCCATCAAATATTAATGGGGGTACCATTTGCACCAATAAAGAAATAGTAAAAATATGTTACGTGGAAATATTATGAATTTAAATTACTTGAAGAAATTAAGAATAACAAAAGGAGGGATTCGATTTATAATATCCCAGACTGCCTCAGAAAAAGGTTAGTGCGTTGCGGAGTTCCGTTTGGAGACCGGACATGATTGTTTCGCTAAACATCTGTCCCTCACTGGATAGTCCTTCGTACATTTCTTAACCAGAATTTTGAGATGGACAGAGGTCATTTGTTAAAATGTTCTTCGTTGAAGGAAGAAACCCTTTACTGTCGATTTTGGAGGGCTAAAGAGACATCCAGCAACTAAATTTCTTTTATGATTACTTTCCAGTTTTATGTAGTTATAAATTATTCCGTTTTCCAGTCTATTTGCAGTTTTTGTTAATGCAATGAGATTAATTTCTGTTCTGTGCTTTTTGTAATTCTATTTTTTAACTGTAATTCTATTTTTTAACTTCTGTCAAGCTCGACTTGCATGTATCTTTGATGCATGGGGCCAATGATGTATATAATCAAGTGCTTAGGCAAAAAGTATTTTAGTAATCCCCAAACAATGGTGTAAACAAAAACAGTCTAAGAAGTGTAACAGTAACAAACAATGTTTAAAAGAAAGCCAAGCAGTGCGTCAAAACAATATTCAACAATGATATGGAAATGAAATTTCTCAAAATGTCCTAATATAAGACAAATTAATATGTTAAGACAATGATCTCATTTACAACTAACTAATGCAACAGTGTACAAAACTACCTTAAACAGTGGAGTAAAATAATGACAAAAATGTGGCATAACAATCTCAAATTGTGGTTTAAAGAAATAAAAACCATCTTATAGTGTATTGTTCAGTAATCGATTAAAATAAAGTCAAATAATATGCCATAACCGTGTAATACAACGAGATGCTGAGATCACAAAACTAATTACTCAATAAATGTGTTAAAACAATGTCCTACAATGGTCTATGTCAAAAAATATAAGCAATAAATAAAAAAAAACAATGTTAAACACCGAACTAAAAGGTTGACAAGTATTGTGGTATAACTATCTCAAAATGCGGTTTAAAGAAAGCCGAACAATGTGATAAAACACTCTCTTGCAACGAACAAAAGCAAAATGAAATAATACGCCTTAACAATGTATTATGACTTTATGCTGTTGAAAAATGTTTTAAATTAGACACATTCATTTTTTAAAGCGGTGTTTAACAATTTCTTAAAACAATTTTAAAAAATGGAACAAAAAATGCCAAGGAATGGGTACAGTCTTAAAAATTTGATACAACATTTCACCAAAACATGGTACTAGAATAGTTGGCTCCATAAGATGGTGAAACCTCGTTCCAACATTTCGTGCTCAGGTTTAGCCATACCGTAGTGAAGCACCAGATGTTGGAACAAGTTTTCACCATCTTATGGAGCCAAATTTCCTAATGCCATGTTTTGGTAAATTGTTGCTCGAAATCTGTGTAAGTAATACTAAATAATGTACTATAACAATGCCAAATAATGTGCAAAAGTCGTTTCAAATTATTTAGTAAAACAGTACTCATCAGGGTGCTACTAAAATACAAAACATTAAGCCATTTTTTAAACTGACATAACACCTGGAATGCGTCAGTTAAAAATGTAATGCAATTATATGAATTCTGATACACTAAAAATAGAACCGTACATAAACTTTAAAATCTGATTTAAAATATAGATACTTTTTTCCTACAAAAAAATTTCTTAATTATTTTTTTTTCTCTATGAGCAAGTAACAGGCAAATAGAAGATTCATTATTTAAATCTACTATATTGCCTTAAGAATGAGTTTTTCAAAAGCCACAACTAAGTAGAAAAATATTTAAAAATCTAGAATTCGACAGAGAGAATTAATTTTTTTTTAATTTGAAAATGTAATTATTCTTGGAATATTTCTACGCCGTGTTTGTTTAGGATAATCATTGATTTCTTTCCCATGAATCTGAAAGTTTCATTATGCTCTGTAAATTGTTTTGCCTCAGAGATTAAAAAGGTTATATATTATGTATAAGCTTCTACCTCGTCTTTTTTTATGAGAAAAGAAGGGGAAAGCTGACACGCACATTTTTCGCCGTTCGCATCAAAAAATCAATAAATTATTTCCTTCGTGTAAGAATAATAGAGAAAAAATAAAAATGTTATCCCAAGCAAAAGATAAAAGTTATCAGGACTGAAAAAATTTAACTTATGACATATATGTAACAAAAATATCCTATAATTACTCCAAAGAAAATCCGATAAAACAAAATTTGCGCGTTGCCCGAAAGAAAAATTCAAAATTTCAAAGAAAAAGCTGAAATAACGCGACATCACCGACCAATTAATTTCTTATTTATCAGCGATTATTTGGATCTGTCTGACGTCAACATGATGTAATTATCGTATCGTGTGTTGGCAGACCCCATGACCCCGCATGATATGTTGATACGGTCGTTATCTTTGCCTAAACATGTTCATACAGGAAGCATATCGATTGAATTCAACTTAATTACGTCAACAGCTTTTAGAATGCGTTGGAGCAATTTGGGATTTTACAACAGTAGCTGATTAATCCTCGTCTGGAATATTGTTGCGATAAATAAAATTGTTTTCCTATAGGGGAAAAAAAATAAAAAAAATTAAAGATAAATTGAAAATGATAGATAAGCCTTTCATAAAAATTAATAGAGTTTTAAAATCCATGATTTGATAAATATAGCAATTGATCAAATAATGGCAAGTTATTACACAAGTAAGAAAATATTTCTTAATTTCTGACTATGAATAAAATAAATCAGTCGAAATCGTTTCCTTAGGACAAAAAATTATCAAATATCATTTCTTCCGCAATCAAATAAATCCTAAATATATCAATGCTTAAGTGAAAATAAATTTGAGAAGCATGTGGATTTTTATGAATTTATAATATTTTATCGTTTTAGTGTGTCCTAAGATACTTGTCAATATCACGTTAATCATTTCGATAGCTTGACTAATACCTATACAAATTCGCGTTTCCACTTTCATTTTGAGCTTTATGAATGATTTTTGAAATGTATTTTTAAAATAAATTTTTATGAATTCATGAAACATTAAGTTTGCACCGAAAATTTGAAAATCTACCGATAACACTTTTTATCGTATGCCACACTCCGGACTTTTAACTATTAGACTTAGTCTAACAGTCCAATCTTTCTCTTTAGAACAATATGATAAAATGCAAACTTATCAAAATGTTAAAATTACTACTAAAAATGTTAGACTTAAAATGACGACATAATTACCTGAAATGATTACTTAAATCAGTAGTATCTAGAGAAGATTCATGCAGTTCATGAAATGACTATTTCACTGCTCAGAAGAGGAATGTTTTAAATTTTAGTCGCATATAGTTCTACATTACAGGAACTCAGAAACGGGCCTTTTCCATAAGTTCTATGTTATATCTATGGCCTGGCCATTGACTATGTAAGATGAAAAGTTCTTGTAGTACTTACATAGGAATGTCATATATTAGTAATACTAAAATATTATTGTGTTCTGATTTGCATCAAACAAAATTTTAATCATACAAAGAAAAGAAAATAATAGATTGAAAATTTATGCTCTTCGAAAAAAAATGTCTGTACGTATAAGGAAGTAATGTGATCGCAAAAAATTTCGGTATCAAGATTTCGACGAAAAAAGTGATTTTGACTACCTCAAAATTTACTTAGAAGAGTTTTTGCAAAATATCTCATTGTACGCATGTACGTATGTTCATATAGATGCATGTACAATCCATTTTGAACAACGGCAAGTCCATTTTGACTAGTTTTTCCCTGATATCTGTACGTACGTATGTATGTAACTCGCATATCTCGAAAACTATTAGTCGTAGAATGTTGAAATTTTATATTTAGGATTTTTATAACATTTAGTTAAGCACCTCACTTTTTGGTTCCAATTGACTGGATAGTTTATTTACAGGGCCACCACAAAAAGATTTTAAATACATTAAGCTCTATAGAAATTCATTAAAACGCATTTTAGATATATTAAGTCCTTTCAAACGACTCAGAAGTGATATATGTTGTTAAGAGTTAAAAATGAATTTCTCCATCGAAAATAGTGTCTTTATCTTTTATAGTTCTTCTACAGGAACACTCAAAAAGTTCCAACACATTACGATCAATGGTAGTTTTAGTGACATTTATCCATTTCAAGCCTAATACTATTCTACCATATAATTATAGGTAATGGTCCGACCACGGTCATGTGCCTCCCTCAAAAGTTGCGCTAAAAGTCGTTCAAGCTTGACTTATATGTACGTATGTATGTATATAACGCGCACATCTCAAAAACTATCAGTCGTAGGTTGTTGAAATTCTATATATAAGAGTTTTGTAACATCTACTTGTGCACCTCGATGTATGATTTCAATCTAGAGATTTATTTCCAGGACCACCCACAAGAATTTGCATACATTGATGTCTATGGACATCTTCGATATATTATGTGTGTAGTCAGTCATTGTTTCAGTCATTGTTTGGGCCATGCCCAAAATCTCGCTATTTGTCATTCACCTTGACTACTTTTAATATCGCCAATTTAAAGCCAAAAATAATTACGTACTTCGCATAACTTTAAAACTTTTAACCGTAGAAGGTTGGAAATTTGTATTTAGAACTATTGTATCATCTAACTGTGCATTTTTTTTAATTGCAGCCAACTGAGTAATTTATTTACACGGTCACCTAAAAGACGAAATACATTAAGGTGTATGGATACATTCAATTCATTGGAAATCTGTGGTCATTTAATACTTTGGTTATCGTCAAAATCTCACAAACTATCTCAAACTTGTTGGCTTTTTGTGAAATATCGCCAAATTAAGTGCCAGAAACAAATCTTTCACACTGAATCCACCTTGGAGGTTTCTCTAAACCTTAGTATTATTGCGGTATTTTATCTCTTTCAAGCATAATAAGTTTGGATGAAGTGAATCGAAAATAGTTATGATTAATAGACGCAAGGAAGTTATGGGGTATCTACATAAGATTTTTGTTGAGTGCCAAGTTGCTTAAAGATTTTTTATAATATAACAGACAAGTGAAAAATAGAATTAATTTGTATAAAAATCTCTTACCAAAGCTTTAGTATTTAAATTCAGATTCGTAAACATTTGAACTATAATTAATCTTTACTATAAAAACTTTTTAGATGCTATTACAAATTTACTAATAAACATCTGAAAAATAACTTTTGAAATTAATTTTTTACTACACATTCAAAAGATTCATAAATTTTAAATTTTCCCCGACTAACTTTTAGAAATTAAATTCTTAAAATATTTTTAAAGCTTTGAAAAAATGAAGTTTGATATGCAATCAATAAAATGCTTTGAAGAGCATTTCAAATGAATTCACTACGAATAATATTAAGCGTATTACATTTTTGATGGAAAATATGGCTTAGATTAAATCACACCTTCTATTTAATGAAAGACGTCAAGTTGCTTTAGAAATTCCGTGACACGTGTGGACTGACAGATTAAAAGATATCCCTTTTCTAAGGAAAAGAATTTTTCCTTTCTACAAAATATCAAGTAACTGCAGAGTTCTTTTTCCTTTAATTTAATTTTATATTTTTACTTGACATATGCCGTTTTTAATTAAGTAAATCAATTTCGTTATAATCGGCAGATATAGAACTAACTACAGTTATGCAGAAATAAATGTGCATCTGCAGATTTATTATTTATTACCCGGGTGATCTTAAAAGTATTTGGAATACTAGATCGAATGATATGTGGAGAGAATGGTCATATCGTAATATAGTGTTTTTATAAAGTATACACATATTAACGTGTTTCTTAATAAATATACTTAATAACCTGTAAAATCATCTAAGGTGAATCAATTTAAATTAATTTATCTGTAATTTAGATAGCGGGCCAAATATTATAGCCTGTGAAATGTTCATATGTTCACGAAAAGTCAAAAGTTCTTGTATCAATTATCTGGTTGCAAAAATTAGTGAAACTTCTTTTCAGAATCCATTTACTTCTTTCTCTTGAAGCCAAACCTAAAATTCGTTAACCCTTTGAGGCGCAACCCTTTCCCAATGCTGGA
The DNA here is from genome assembly GCA_038373885.1 of Cheiracanthium punctorium. Lineage (NCBI taxonomy): Eukaryota > Metazoa > Arthropoda > Arachnida > Araneae > Cheiracanthiidae > Cheiracanthium > Cheiracanthium punctorium. Next base: position 2,548,216 of record JAWZYV010014839.1, on the reverse strand, counting down.
AAAAGGGCAGCCGTTGCCATCGCTCGACTTAACTACCAGCAAGATGGCGGACGATCGAAACGTTCATCGCGTTTCGCGCAAGATGGCGGACGATCGAAACGTTTGGCGCAGCTGGCTGTGCTCGCGCACAGCCAGCTGCGTCAAAAAAGGTCTCTAGATCTGTGGCACGCGATGAACGTTTCGATCATCCGCCATCTTGCTGGTAGTTAAGTCGAGCGATGGCAACGGCTGCCTTTTTTCCAGCATTGGGCAATCTATCCAGCTGTTCTCGCCTTCTTCCATTTTTCAGCAGATGTCAGTGGTGTTAAAAAGAATCGTGACAATTTTTTTTACGGGAAAGGACGTGCTAAAAAGTAAAGGATTCTCGTGGACCTATGTCACCCGCCACTATTTTTATAGAAATCAAATCTATTCTTCGTGACTGGCAACAATCAAAACGTCAACAGTTTGGTGGTCTCAGAGCGAAACCACTGCGCGTTAAAGGGTTAATATGCACACATTCTAATAATCAGACGATTATCATTCCGTTAAAGTATAGCTTCGTCATCAAACAAGAGTTTTTCGCAATTTACATAAGTGCGAACCATTAAAGTGAAAATCCCAAAAATAACCAAGATAAGGGTCATCCAATGAAAGTGGCATTGCTGTAATATCTTCCACCTGAAGAAAGGGATGGCTGTGCATGAGGGCGCAGAGTGCTCGGAGTGCATACGATATCGTCAGCTCCCGCCAAATGCTTGTGTGACAGCTTTAAAATGCATCATTCGCTTCATGAATGCCACCAAACTGTGTCATCGAGCGTTCGTGCAATTTTTAACAGCACAAAATGTGAGTACTAGTGGATTCTGCCACATGGGGATATCCTCTTGCTTGATAATGCTCGTCCTCATGTGGCTGTGGCGTGCCAAACATTGCAACGGTAACTCCGCTGGGAAGTTCTCGAAAATCCCCCCCTACAGCACGGACCTCCCACCGTGTGACTACCACATCTTTGGTATACTCAAGAAAGATTTGAAGAGACGGCGATTTGCCGACGATAATGAGGTGGAAGCTGCCTTTAAAAATTAATTCCACAACTTACCCCGGAGCTTCTTCAACCAAGGTACCCATCATCTCGTTGATCGCTGGACACTTGTTTCAAACTACAAGGTGACTTTCTCTCTCCCTCTAGCCTATACGTTACGCCTGCATTACTTCTTTCTTTTGTATACTAATTTATATTAATATCATTAAACCATTTCTCATACCGCTAGTAGTGCCACTTTCATTTGAGCGATTCTTGTACACATAGTGTGCCTTCTAATGTCCGCTGTCAATCTAATAATTTCTGAATGGCAAGAGCTGCGGTCATAAAAGTGGGGTCTAGATATAGTGAAGCTGCCATGCGCTGCGCAAGAAAATCGCTTACGGGCTACTTGGCGGCAAAATGTGGAGTTAGCGTTCCTATTTTAAAAACGGTGCACGATACGGGAAAAAAGTAACCTACAAAGTTGTTCAGCATCTCCCATTTATTAAGAAAAGACATCTTGAGCACTTTAATGTTAAAAATTGAAGGCGTAAAAAGTCTTACTGATGCTTTTTCCAGCGTGTCAGCAGCCGTATTGTACCGCTTTTGTTGGGAATTGTAGACCAGCGTCCAGATGTGTATTGCTGCTGGCGGAAAACACTTTTAGCATGAAGAATAAATGAGCTTAATGTCAGGCAAACGCAGTTTTGGAAAATTCGACCAAACAAACGTGCGTTTTATGCCTTCCAACCGTAGCACTATTGTGCAGTTTAATGAACATCGTGTACAAAGTAAGGTGTCTTGTCTTACTAAATCGTGATGCTGAACAACTTTGAAGTTTACCTTTTTTCCGTGTCTCGGATCGTTTTTGAGATAAGAACGGAAACTCAGAACTTAGCCCCCAGGTGGTGCTGTAAGCTTTCGCATGACAACTTCACTATATCTGGCCCCCACTTTTATGACTATAGCTCTTTCCATTCAGAAAGTATTGGGGGTGACAACGGACTTTAGTGGACATTCTGTGTGCACACAGAACAGTCATTGCTTTATGAATACCTGTTTAAAACGAAGTAGGACCACTATCACCTTCAATATATCACCGACATTTGGAGAGGGATTGCATTAACAAGCTGCTGACTGACAGGCTAACGTTTCTGATACCAGGCACCTACCAACTAGTCCTACAAATTACCGCACATTGCGAGGTGAAAGCGCTGCAGTACAAATTCGATTTCCAGATTGTACCACAAATGATCAATTTATTTCTCATCAGGCGTTTCGAAATTCACCAGAATGGTCCTCGAACTACTTCCTATGGATTCAAACCTTATGACATGGTGCATTGCCATGTTGCCGACGAAATCACCTGCCGAGAAAACTGCTCTCATGGAGGGCCCCTAAACTGCTAAAATGTTGATATAAGCCCAAAATATCAGGGAATGTACTATGGAGATTATGGGTCTTAATGTACCCCATGAAAATATCCCTCACACGACAATACACCAGAATGATGTTCAAACCACACCCTGAATATTCAACCCTTAACACATGGCGCATTATGGTGGTAAACAAAATGCACTGTTGTCATTAGGGTTGCTCTTAATAAACTCTGATGGTCACATAACACCCTATGCAATCAAGGATTGTTTAAGGTGTTGCTAGGATCCAAACGTGCCATGTCCGCTTAATTTCTTGTATCCTGCCAACTCTGCAGCGGGGTGCCAATATTTGGGTTCCAAATCGGTGTATTTGCACTCGTCTGTCTATTCGATTGACCATAAAACTTGTGTCGGAGCAGACGACATCCTTCCATTCCCTTATAGTCCAATGCCGATGTTTTTTGGCTCATTGCAAGTCCAGGTGGCAATCAGCGCAAGGACACGTTACAGGAGGGTGGCTGAGTAAATTGCACTCTGCCTACGACCTTGAAACATTTTTCTGGGTACGCTACAGCCTCTGACGCTTTAACATGCCCCTGCTGAACATAGAATATATATATTTCATGTTGTGTTAAGTTTGTATTACTTATGTTACCGATAAAAAATTAAATATAAATTTTTATATAAACATTAAAGAAAATTATGGAAGTTATTGGGTGGCTGCTGAAATTCGTGCCCAATTTCATGTATTCAAGTGCATCCAAGCTGCTTTAAATTGCAAAATGCAGTCAAATTTTTAACAATAGTCCCTTTAATGGTAGTCCTCTTATTACCCTTTTCTAAATCTAGGAATTTATCATAAATCTTAAAAGTCACCTAGAGCAAAATTTACCATTTTGGTTAAAGTTCGAAATCAACAAAACCAAAAGCTCTAAGGAAAATACCAAAATCTGGATCTTCCTACGAACTAAATAATTGTCTTGATTGATTTTGGTTGTACTACTTGCACTCACTTCTTTTTCAGACTCATGTATATTAAAAATCCTTTTCATTTCAAACTTAAATAATATTTTTGGAACGTAAAAATTAATTTTTTTATACCGAGTTTTGGCAATTAAAAAAGAGGGGCTTAAAATCTGAAAACCATTTGTGGGGGATGACATTAAAATTGGATGACAGACGTTTCAGAATGAGGAATTTTTTACGATTATAAAAATTGTAGTTCCCAAAATGAGCATTAAGGAACAAACTTGCGCTTCATGCATGGTTGTATTTAATAAGGTTAAAAAAAAAGAAAAGAAAAAAGAACAAAAAATGTGATTGTGTCATAATTTTTTTATTTAGGCTCGGTTGCAAGTTAAGTTGTAAATGTTGTTCGTTAATATTTTTTTAAATGTTGATTCTACGAACAGTGTTGTTACTAATTTTTTGAATGCGTATTCAGCGATTTAATATAAGTTAAAACTCGTATTCTACGCGCCCATTAATTAAAAATTTTCATTTTGTTGCATGTAAATGGTTAACTAGAACGCGAGATAGAAAGTTTTGGGTTTTCGCACTGCTTAGCATAAGGTTTGGCGTTTTCTCGTTAAATATTGGCAACATCTCTAGCTGACATTCGGCGTCAAATTTTATTAATGGAACTTTTAATATTTGCTTTCCTGCATAGTATTAAGCAATAGCATCAGTGTTACGCAATCAAGATGCGTGATTGTTAGGGTTATTCCAGAAATGGATTCTCGTGGAAATTACTGGAAAATTCGGAGAGACTAGATAAGAAGGGTTGATCATGTCCAAGGGTTCAGTTTTGAATGAATGCTCGTAGAATTCACTGCATTGAGAGCTATTTTGCTCTGCACGGATTTTCTGTCAGAGAGACTGTTTCTTTGATTTAGTTTTCGGAACTTATTGCGAAAGACTTATTAATTCTGTGTTTTTGTATTCTGAAGAGTAGTTAAAGGGTCCGCTCTGTATTCCACGGAGTTTTTGGCCTGTGGAAGGATTTTATTCTATGCGAAATACAGCATCTGAGAAAGACTATTAAAGATCAAGTTATAGCTTGTTAACTTCTGCGAATTGTGTATTGAAAATTGTTCATCGAATTTCTAGAACTACATAAATTTGTATTTCGTCTTACGAACTGGATTGTTTAATAGAACTTGCCATTTACACTGGACTTTTAATTAGAAACTTGGAAACAAAGCGAAGTATTCTGCAACTGTATGTATAACGGCAGAACGAGGTAAATCTTCATCGATTTATCATACGTGTCATTCGGTCTTTTAGAGTTGATACTCTTTTAATCAGTTCTTTCGGCCAATGGAAGAGTGGAAAAGACACTGAACGTTGGGAGATGGCTGAAGTGCGCAGGTGCAGACCACTCGCTTGGCTGTCGATCTAACTATTTGGAGTTTGGGGGGGGGGGGATTTTCTTCAGAAGTAGGGTGAACACGCGTTAGAATCCCTTAAAAAGTCCTCAACTCAGGTCATGCACCTTCTTAAGCAGATAATCCTCTTGTAGTTTTGCCTTAACCAAAACTCTAATGTGCTTAATTCATGTAGCCCTTGATAAGTCAAGCTTTTAATTTAACAGAAGGCAAGAAATAATGACAATACCATTTTATATATGCTCACAGATGCAATATGTAATACTATGTTTACCTAGCGTACACTATGGGTACTAATTCTTTTTTAATTTTATATAAATTCCAATAATATGAAATGTATGTCAACCATATTTTACCGACATCTGGAGCAACAGTATTGTAACAATAAGACTCCACACACTACCTCTTTAACCACTCCATAGATCGGAAGCATTAGCTCTGAAAAGTGCTTGCTTCTGCTATCGATGATAATCGAGATTGAACTTTTGCAACCACCCAAAACAAGGACAGAGCTACAGAAAGCTACCCAGCTATGATGATCAGTGATATAAAAGAGATATGAAACTCTTTTAGCCTGATCTGATATTAAAAAAAACTTGCTTAAAATGCTAATAAAGGGTTGGCTTTCACTGGAAAATGCTAAAGCTTTTTTTTTTTTTTTACATCACATGCTTTTCCAAGGAGTAATTGTACTAGATTGGTGAATTACATTCATCGTTACATTTATTGCCGAAATTTTTGCAGAAGAAAGGAAAATCTGACAATTCTTAAATATAACCCTATAGTGTGCATCAGTTTTGTACGATGAAAATATTTTCTCTTTAATGAGTAATCATAAACTTTAAACATCACTTAGAAAACTCAATATTTTAAAGGAAAGCAATTTAGAGAACAATGTTCATAATAAAATACAGTGTGATTATAAAATAACGTGAAGTGTTCAGAGCTCTCTAGCGAGTAAGTATTGGATGAAACAACCCGATTTGATGCACCTACATATTGACTACATAAAATACATAGGACTGGCATTTGGATTTTTAAAGAAAAACAAATGCACTAAAAATCCCCATTAGGGCAATGCTATCTCTATTTACCAAGTAAAATGCGTTGATTTTCATAGTCGCGTTCTTTGCTGCGATTGCGTATGTAAAAGAGAAGGCTGGGAAAATTCTCATCGTTCTGAGACCAACTGACTTTCGATGGCTCTTGCCTTACAGGATCGGACTTTTAAGTGAGCCTCTATTACCAACAGAACAAGAATGCCTCTGTTGACATTCATGAATTTTGGAGGTGAAAGGAGCTACGAAAAAGACCAGTGATCATAAGAAACTTGTGGAACATGATGCAACAGTTTGAAACTACAGAAACTTTAATACAGCAGCCAGGACGGGGACACTAAGTGGTTAATCTGTAAAAATTTGAAGGCGCAACTGTTTCAAGCCAGTTGGTCTCAAACTGTTGAGAATTTTCAGTTTTTCCTTTTACATTTAGCCATAATCACAACTAAGAACGTGATAATGTAAAGTTATTGCATTTTGTTACGTAAACAACGCCAAAAATAACCGCTCTGGTGGCGTCTTTTGCTATTAAGTTTTTTTCCCCTTTTAATAATCAAAATCCCACGCTCCACTATGTATGACCTTCAAATTTGGTTATGTTTCATCCAATAATTTACTCGCCAAAGGGCTCTGAACGCCTCACGTTATTTTATAACCACCCTCAATGTAAACAATTTTTTAGTAACGTATTCAAAACACTCTGTTCTACAAAGCGTGCAATCACAAACATTTGCAATAACGCACTCTGTTTTGCAAAACGTGCAATCTCAAATACTTGCAAATCACTAAAAAAAATATTCATACAGATAATTTTTCTTATCTTAAATTGTAGTATTATCCCCCCCAAAAAAAAAATGTTTTAAAATATTCCGTTTTCACACAAGTTCATTGTTTTTAACTATAAACTTAAAAAATTTGCTAAATTAGGCTTTTGTCTTGATTTTGATTTGAGAGGTTTGCTGATTGAGACCCTCAACCAGGAGGCTGTCGTCTCGATAGCTTTTGTCTTCAAAAATACGTTCCGCGCAAAGATAATATGAAGTATAATCGCACTATAGTTCATAGTTTCCTGTATTTATTTTTCTTTGTCGGAAAAATACTTATTGTATTAAGCAAATAAATAAAAGTAACATTTAAAATTCAAACCGTAAAAATAAAATCGCCAAAATATTAATCAATACGTTCATATATGAGCAAACCCACATTATAACCGACCAAGTCAGAATATAAAATTAGCAAACCTAGCTAGGCAGCATTTGAAGAGATTAGAGGTTCAAGGAAGTGTAATTAGTGTTATCTATGAGTAGATAGGAACTATCTCTCTTTATCCTTGTCTTTATTTGTCGGTTGCAGTGTAGGTGCTAATTACGGGTGATGGGCTAATTAAGCAAAAGTTATTCAATTCTGAATACGTATGAGCCACTCCTTAATATTCTGAAGGGTGTTTATTTGGATGCAGATTTTGTAATTCAGTTTTTAACTCTAGTTATAACATGGGATATAGTTATATAAAATAAAGTGAAATGTGAACCAGTGCAGTAACTTATTTTTCGAGTATACTATTTACCCCTCGCACCTAGTTTGTTTATTAATCTGTTAAAGAATTTACTAAGTACTCCGACTTTTGAAAATGTTCCCTTTTTAGTCTTCAAAAAAGAGGAGGTTATATTCTTTTGTATATATGTTCAACAATAATTTTTTACCAACCAAATAAATTGGAAAGTTGCAAAGTTAAATTGCTTTTTAACTGTCCATTAACTTATGTGCTTTTCGTACATTTCATATCTTTCATTACGAGCATATTCACTTAAAAAATTTCTAAACTGTAATTAACCTGAAGCAAATTATCAAATATACATAACTCATTCTTTCTTTGTCTGTGGGTTTCGACCTTTAGGACCGACCATTAATTAGCAATCACATATACTCACGAACAAGAGTTTAGCAGGGAAAGGAGAATGTTAATTTTCGGAAACCAATCTGTGATTTGAGAGGCTACAATTCGCTGCAGATATAGTTACAGGTATACAAAATTCTTTTCTATAATCAATCAGGTTTAGTGTTGATAAATATGCAATAATTTTTGTAGATATACCTTATTAGGATGAAAATTTCGATTAATAGATTTTTAAAATATTAACTGGTTTATCGACAGGCTATAACTACAACATTGCATTTTGTAATATTATGCTATCAATTTCAAAACTAACATGATACTGTGGTAAGCGTAAGGGTAATTTGATTAGAACACCGAAAGATAAAATATAAACAGAAAAGTTCTTTATTTGTAAATAAATCGCTGCACAATTATTTCAATTAAACTGAAACTGTAATTTCAAATTAATCTTTTTGGCTCGTGGCGCAAAGAAACACTAATGTAAATTAACAAAATATTTACTTTAAACCTGATTTCTGAATTTTATTTTCAAAAGTTGTCAGTAAAATGAGGTTTGTTTATTCTACAATATTCTAGAACCCATTGCTCTAACTGTTTTGAAAATTCAAATACTAAATTGTCGATTTAAAACTACACGAAATTATAAATAACATTAATTTTCACATTTTCAGTACAAAACATTTTAAGACTAGAAAAATTATTTTTCTTGTAAATAATACGCATTTGAATTCCTATGATGAAATTTTTATCAAGGGAAAAATTCTTCATATACCGTTCGTTCTCAATTTCCTCAAAATCGTGCAATAAAGAATTTCTGATATCGTCAGAAAATATGGTATAAATTTCCTTGAAAGTTTATATTTTAGGTAATTTGAAAGTTTTCTCTCGTTTTATAAAGACAAAAAAGGCTGTTCCTATCTTTTTTTAAAAACTAAGTTGATGAATAATGAAATATGGACACGATTCCCAATGAAAATTAGTAGAAAGTAAAAGTATGCATTATCAGTAAACGAAGGGTATACGTAACTTTGCTGTATGACGAACGACGACCGAATAAAGGACAAGTGAACTTCCCCCCCCCCCCCACTTAATGTGTTTACATGTGTTCGATAGTTTTGTAGGAGTGGAGGTTGATTCCTACACCACCTCTCTTTCCTTGGTATTTGATAGTTTGTCATATTAAACAAGTATACTTTTTTGAACCAAATTAAAATTCTAAAGTTTATAAGCAAACATTTAATTTCCCCCAAAATGTCGTAACTTCTTTAGCTTTGTATTTGCAGCTACTCAAAAATAGGATGTTCTTTTATATATATAGTTGCATGCAGTACTAATGCATGGTTATTACATTCCTGAATTGAGAAAGAACAGTGCAATTAAACTATTAAGTCAAAAAAATTAAAAACGTCTCTTCCTAAAGAAATATATTGGAATAAAAACGCTAGAATTTATTTTATATTTTTTTTACGTTAATGAAAAAATATAGGGGAGACCGGGTCTTGTTGATACTGGATCAAGTTGATACAGTGCCTTTTGTTTTTCAGAGCACATGTGCCCTAAAAGATGAAGAGGCGTTGAAGAAAACTTTGATTTGAAACTCATTCGTAGAACGTGTGCAGAAGAAGATGTTGTTCGGTGTTTATGATTTATTCGTAAAAACAGGATTTTTGTGACCATAACTAAATTTGTGGGATATTGTTTGAGCTCTCCCACCTTGCTATTTAAGCCATTCCACAGTATAAGTCAAGATATCACTGTGTTCATTGAAAAGGCGATAAGATTTCTGCTAGTAAAATTTATTTGTGTTCTTGGTTGTTTCGCGTTGTTTTACTGTTAGTATAGTGGCGTCGTTTGGGACAAGTTGATAATTTTTGCTTGGGTCTGGTTGATACGGTGTATCAACATAACCCACAAGTTTTTAATCATGTGATCTCCTCTTTTACTCTGCCAAGAAATCACAAGAAAAAAGCCGGAAGAGGAGATATTCCTGTTGAAGCTCATATCCAAAAACAGTAAACCAAAGTCAGTCAGATTCGGAGACTGACGAAGATGAATTTTGTTTGGGGCGTTTGAAAACTGATTCTACATCTAAACCCGGACAAGGCATGATTTAATGTTTTCATGTAAAAAATGGGCTCACATTAGATTGTGGCGAGGATAGTTTTATCTATATTTGTGTCAACTGTCAATCAGATTAATCTTTTGGAACAAACTGAACCATTAAAAATAAAACCTTTTATGTCACGGATTTTTATCTATTTAAAGCAACTATTTAAATATGTTTTAAGGGAAATATTATAACATAAATTTAGTTAATTTTTCATTTTTATACCACTAGTACTCCGTTAGTGTACTGGATATGTTATCTAAGAATAATACAGTGTTTAAATACCTACTAAGTGTTATTTCAAATATTTTAGATTAGTGTTACATTTAATGTTATGATTTCTAATCATATTTCTGAACCAAGTTTTAGTTTATAACTTCATATCCTTATTTGTTCCTAAACCGTAGCATTGAATTCAAGTGTGTATCAGTTTGACACATTCATGTATCAACTTACACCATGATGGATTCAGTTGATACATTCGAAAAATATTTCTTCATGAAATTTTTTAGTTACGAAATTGACGTTTTTTATGCAGTTAAAGCGTTAATTAATTACATTATAAATGGAGCATAACATGAAATTTTTGTTTCACCTTTATCACTTAATACAAAAATTAGAAAAATCAAAATGTAAAATTGTATCAATTGGACCCGGTCTAGCCTACATTCACTTTCTATATTTTTTCTTATACCACAGTATTTATGACCTTATATTCCTAATTATTGTAGATGAAATAAAATGTCCAAAAAACCAATAAGTTACGAACAATTATTTCTTGAACTGAATATATATATATATATATATATATATATATATATATATATATATATATATATAAGCGGAATTACATATTTTTATTCAAATGTAGCAATATTTAAAATGCTTATCTTTTAACACTGCTCAAATGAACGGAAAAACAGAAAAAAAAAACTTCCGCTATCTCATAACGAAAGCCAGGACGTAAAAAAGTGAACTAAATCAGCCAGCATTAGGAGAGATTAGAAATTCTAGGAAGCGTAATTAATACTTTCAGTAAGGAAGAACACATCCAACTAGTCATGTCGCAATTTTCTAATCTTAATATTAGCAACTAATTATAAATGACAAGTTAATTAAATGAAAATATATCTGCTTGTTTCCATAACTCCTTTCTGGAGTGCAGTCAGCAAAATTGCAATTTCCAAAGTATACGTTTCAGGCAAAGAATTTTATTACTCAATAAAGGTGTGTATTTTTTGAATTCAAATAAAGTTACTAATTAATAGTCAGTTCTTGCTAAGCTTTTCACTCAGTCATAAAACTGTTCTTATAAAGACACAGTGATGAATGAGATTGCACAGTACGTGAGACAAATAAAACTATGTACGTAATATGCGCAAGAGTAAATTATAGCAATGCTTACGTTTAAAAAGGAAGACTATCTCACCGGAATTTTATACTCCAATAAAGCTGTATTTGCTGAATTTAAATAGAAATGACTTTTTTTGTCGGGTTTTACACTCATGGACATAATTAAAGTCACAAACATAAAATTTGTGAGAAAGTGAACTAACAATTCATAATATTACCACGAAATTTTGCTCTAAAAATTTTACAATGGGAGAAAACATGTATAAACATAGAAAAGGATTGTAACTGTGGACTAAAAAACAGGGTATATCAAAAATTGTTAAATAATGAATCCGAGATAAAGCATTTATCTCAGGAAATGTATAATATGAAGTGTGGCCACCGTGCAGGTGTCGAAATTCTGAGGCGGCTGTGTTCAGGCTTCATAGTTACAGTTCCTATTGAATAAAATTGATTCCAAAACCTGTCTACTACTTTTGTGTGTGTGTATGGTGCCATTTCTTACCGTCGAAAAACCACCGATTGAGTCGGTGCAGCTTCAAAATTGACATCGGCTCTCCATCTCAAAGAATCATCAATCTCAGAATATGTTTTATTTTGTTTAAGGCTACTTACCGTGCAAGTGAATCCGCTATTTCATTAAGTAGGGTTCCAACTTGTGATTTAACCCAATTTATGTGTAGTTGTTCTGATGTGTTGTTATTTAGATGTAATATATCGAATTTTTATTCTGGGTGTCTTGAAGAATTTTTACGGCAGACTATCTTTCGGAATGAATAATTGTTGAATCGAAAAAAAGAGGGGAGAAACCATTTAATTGCTTGAAGCATATCCAGGAGTTCTGCCTGAAAGACAGAATTATTTATGTCAAGTTTTGCCTGCCTTTGTGTATAATGTGGTTATTTTATTGAAAGCAGAAAACCATGAAGTTCCTAATGGGAGTTAGGAGCCATACGTAAAGATATTTATTGCATTGATAGGAATTGTGAAGGCATGTATGTTCTCCAATTAGTTTTGATACTGGGTGCAGAGAATTAAGAAAGGCTTTAAGCTTGAATAGATAATTGTCTTCTAAAATATTTTAAGTATCTCTGTTGAACTCCCCCTCCTGTTACTAGAGGCAAATTTGGAAAGGCTCTGGGAAATTCTGTTAATTTAGAGTTGTTTTTCTTTTAGGAGGGGGATCGAGGACAATCTACTGTCCAAGAGTACGCCTAAATATTTTAGGGCTGTTTTGTGCTTTATGAAGAAATTAATAAATTTTAAGGTGTATAATCGTTTAAGATGTTTCGGGTTCAGTTTTATTCTTCCCTGTCCCTGTTTTGGGAAGGAGATTTATCCAAGACTATAAGATTAATCCCGGTCTGGGAAAGGTCGACTCAGCCTTCCGTTGAGCCTTACCTTGAGTGGGTCAATAAAATGAGGACCAAGCTTAATTGGGGTCAAACACTGGGGGCTTCGCGTCAAGCTGACCACCTGGCCGAGGCATATGCAGCCGCAACCCAGAGTCCGTGGTCGCGAAGGCAGCACAGGCCTTGGCCCCCGCAGTGGGTCTATTACGCCAATGTTTGACTTTATTGCGAGATTATTTAATTGAGAACTGTGTTGAATTTGTTTTAATGAATTCTGTAATTTGTTTTCTAAGTCTCGCTGGGCGGCTCGCGATGAAATGAGCAAAAAGTCATCGTATTCTATGAGAGTTGTGTCGTCTGAAGAGTTGAAATCTCAGAAGCGGATTCAAAAGCACCTTCCAAAAAAATGGTCCGAAACTCAAACCTGCGGACACCCTCTAAAAAATTAATGCAATTCTTCCAAGTGCCAGTCATGAAGGGAAGATATGTTGCTGGGGAAAGAGGCTATTGAATTGAGGAGATAGGCAGCAATGTTAAGTTTTTGAGGTTCTCCCATGTACATGTAAATAAGCACTGAAGAAGATTACATTATGACCGCCTGTTTAATATGAAGTAGTACCACATTTTGCCTTCAAAAAAGACAACATCCATCGAGGAATTGTCTTAAAAAGCTGCCGATAGGTAGCCTGGTACCAGGCACTCAACAACTTATCCTGCAACTACCGCAGGCTGCAAGGAGGTAGTTTGCCAGTACGAATTCGATTTTCCAGATGGAAACACAAATGTTCAATTGAATTCAGAGATCAAGACATGATTTGATACGTACCAATACCACCGTCACCAGCTTGTATCCAACCAACTGTGCACACAGTTGACAGGGTTTCCGAAGGAAATCGGCTAATTCGCTTTCGTCTGTCCATGCGATTAACCAGAAACATTGTTTTTATCAGACAAGATGATTTTCTTCTATTCTTTTATAGTTTAATGCCGATGTTTCTTAGTTCATTGCACGAACCGTTGGCAATGAGCGCAGGGACGGGGCAGTTGCGGATTAATGCAATTTTGTGGTTGGGGAAGGCTAGTTGAAAGATTTGCATATACATCCATTTTATGGAAGTAAAATGGGATTTTTTACGTTAATTTCTTTTTTCACGGCAGGGGCGGCCACTCTTCCGACTCCCCCCTTTAATCCGTCCTTTGGACGAGGTCTGAGCATGAACGCTGTACTGTGTTTAAACATACGGTCTGGATTGTCGAAGCTGTAACTGCTGATGATTTGAGTCGTTGTAGCAGTTCGATCATGGCGAAGAGTACGCAAGTGTATCAACACTCTTCTTCAATTCATGTGTCTTTGCACATCGCTTGTCATTTATTATTGAAACATCACTTTCTACATGCATATATCCTCTCACCACCATGCTGTAGAAAGCACCCAGCAAAAGGATGGCTTCCATTGCATTTCCTAAAGGCAACAAAAAGTACACAGATTTCCCTGTAAAGTGACTCCAAAGTCTTTGTAGAATGAATCTGTATCCTTTTCCATAGACACTGAGGCAGATAACAAAAATTTGAACCTGGTGAAGGTGAGCCTTTTAAGCATCTTATCCTTTTTGAGCGACAATCGTAAACACATTTTAGTTGGAAAATTTAATTTATCTTGCATTATAATTCATAAGATTAAATCAATAACTTAATATGAGAAATCGTTTCAATAGTTATTTTTTATTTGCAATTATAATTATTATCAATATTATTTTATTTACTTATTTGTTTGCCTTTGTCTAATTAACTATAGGTTTTTGTCTGCTCGCTTTCTCTCAAGCCTCGATTTATTGCTGACAAAAATGTTTTTTATTAATATTTATTATTATTCATAGATACTGTTTCTGCTCGAAATTTATATCATTTTGAAATTAAAGAAATCTAAAAGAAGCAAATGGGCGACGGAGCAATATTCAACAAAAATTTAATTGGCGCTATTTTAAACAAATATTTTTGGTTAATCAGCAAAATATCTCACCTAATAGACAAAAGTTTTGCTGATTTACTCAAAATAGAAAAATTTTGTTAATTTAACTAAATTATTCCATCAAAAATGCCAAACAATATTATTAAGTTCAGCAAAATAATCTTTTCTTTCAGGGATAAAATATCAGCTGTGACTGTACGAAAAGTACATTTATTTTCCAAGTAGATTTTGATGAATATTTAGAAAAAACAAATATTCCTAAAACAATATTTCTAGAATTACTTCTAAATAAAAATGAAATTACTTTATATAAATACATTGCCACAATTTCATCCGCAAATATGACCATATCTTCTTGTCAAAGCTCGCATATAAATTTAACGAACTCAGTCAGGCAGCATTAGAAGAGAGATTAGAAATTCTAGAATGTGTAATTAGTGTTATCATGCTGGGAGGAAAGGCCCGTAGTGTCGTCATTTGCCGGTCACGATGCCAGGTGCTAATTCCAGGTGACGTGGTAATTATGACAACGTAAAGAGGACAATTTCTCCGCTACGCAGCAATGACACAAACTCCACTGAAATGAGTTAATTTTTGATCAGATTCCTTTCTTAGAATGAAAATACTATTTTAGTAACATTTTCCTTTTTTAATGAAGTGTTTAGACTTGTCAAAACGCAAAATAGTAAAAGTTTTGTTTATGTGAAAATGATAATGTAGCGATAAGATAGTTTGAAATTATTTAAAAGGATGAAAATAGTATTCTCTGTCATAAAGATGCTGTATTTCATTATTATCAAAAAGCCTTTTTTTCAAATTTTCCACTTCACTATAAATAAATACAATGCTTTATTTGATAATATTTTATAAACTACCGAAAAAGTTAGACTTGAAAATATTACAGTTATCCAAGTAGAACAACTAATTCAAACGTTCAAAAGACGTGTTTTGAACATCAAAAGACGTGTTCTCAACGTCTTTTGAAATAGCTGTGCTACTAGGGTCACGCTGTTTTAATTTGGAAATCATGAACTTTTGAACAGCGTTTAAAAAAAGTTTATTGCGCTAGAGGCTTGGAAAAATTTAGAATATTAGTTGTACTGTGAACTGTTACAAAAATGAACCTATAGGAGCTACGAAACTTCCAGGAAAAAATGCTAAACATACGGAATTTTACGATATCTATAAAAACGCGTAACTCCTCGATCCATTTATTTTTGAAGGAAATTTTTGTGCTAATGAAATTTTTTCTGAAAGTTGCATTAGACATACAGCTTTACTATTAGTTTTAGTGAATTGGGTGAAAAGCATTAATAATTTTTTCGAGTGTTTAACCCCTTAACCGTCGTATTATTTTCAAGAAAACGGTCATAAAAGTGATTATTTCTTTTATTCCAGAAAATTGTATAAAACAAGTGCATATATAGTATATTTGTTCGTTTTAAGGTTTTAGTCATTTTAAGCACTAGAGAAAAAAAAAATAATTTTTAGGAAAAGCCGACATTCAGGGTCATTGTGACTGAATGTGTGTTTTGTAGTAAGCAGGGAATCATTAAAAATATATGTTTTAAACACTAGAAAATGTTATTAAACTTACTACGTAAAATAAGTAAACATTTCTAAAATTTTCTTTGAACATAAATAAATAAAAAAAAAGTAAGCTAAGATTGCATAATGCATATCCCAAATACACGTGTGTTTGAGTACTGCTACCATGTATTTAAAAGTAAACTATCTCCGAATTAAGTTAAAAATACTCTGGTATTGTGGTCTGTTGTGTAAAATTATATATTACAAAAAAATCCGTGCATCAGAATTGGAACGCTCTTATCTTTCTGGCGCATTTTTTTGAACAGTATTGCCCGGAAATTTGACGGGCACGAGAAATAGAGGGAGAAATGTTAGCCCGTGATTTTGACGGGGGCGAAGATTAAGGGGTTAACATCATTGGCTTGTTTTTAAGGGTGTTCCGCCCGAAGAGCGGTCGTCGTCACAGGACTTTTTAACAGCTTTGAAAACAGACCAATTATGTTAAATGCTCGAAAAATTAATAATGATTTTTCATCCTGTGTACTATGGACTGACATTAACAATACAGCTGTATGCCTCGTGCAACTTTCGGGGAAAATTCATGAGCGCAAGCCTTCAAAAATATACCGAGAAGTTACCCGTTTTTGGAAATATCGCGAAATTCCGTATGTTTACCATTTTTCCTGAGTGTTTCGTAATTCCTATAGGTTCATTGTTTGGGTCAGTTCACGGTACAACTTGCAAAGAGATTTTCTAAGTTTTTACGAGTCTCCAGCGCAATTGAATTCTTTAAAAAGCTCTTCAAAAGTTGCATGATTTTCAAGTGGAGCAGCCTTAAAGCTGTTGAAGTCCTTGTCACAACGTCCTTAAAGTCCTGTCACGACGATCACTCTTCAAATAGAAAACCCTTAAAGAAATAAACTTACAGAAGTAAAACTTGCGCATAGTTATTCTTAATAACAACAACAAATAAATAAATAAAATTTGCCCCTGTTTTTTTCGATTTGTGTTTTGTGTTATGCCAAGCCTAAACTTCAGGCACCTGCCTTCGGGGAGTGTGTTTGTGTGTGTGTGAAGGGGGGGTGGTGCCTTGGTGGGAGTGACAAATTTACGTTTCATCTGAAGTAAACTCACTTAAATTCCAGACCGTTAGATCAACGGCCGCACAATTTGTTTATTTGATGTTTAATGCATCTCTATATCGTTTTCCATTTCTCACAAAACTTTCTGTAACCCAGCCTCGCACAAATTAAGCCAATATATTGTTACAGAAAACTTTGCTTAGTTCTCGAGTTCGTCGTTTAGAATTCCAGTGCATGTGTAAAGTTCTAGCAAACAGTCCACTTGTCAGAATGGAATGCAGATTTTCTATCTTCTAGAACTTCGTCGAACAAATTGCTGTATAAAATTCACAGGAATTAATAAGCAGTGACACGTCATATAACTGTCAGCTTAACACAGAAGCTTTGTCAGATTCTTTATTTCTCATGCAACAAAATTCAGTGACATTCTAAAATTCCGGAAAAACTCTCGAAGAAAATCATAAACAGTTCCTCAGGATTCACCAAGTATTCGCAAACAGCGTACCAAAACAAGCTTCTCAAAACAATCAAGATTGGTTCTAAAAGCACACAATACACAGCCTATAGTACTGAACTCAATGAGCATTAGATCTCAACTGACTCTCCCGGGGTTCTGTGCCCTTTAAATAGATATGGCCGATATTACGGGAAATTTCCAGGGAAAAACCCGGAAAGATTCCGATCTACCGCGAATTTTGATTGCGTCATAGAAATGTCTGTTTACGGTATCAATAGTTAAGTAAAGGATGCGCCAATTTGGACATAATGTAAATAATATTATAAAAGAACAAAAATATTTCACATGCATCTGTGAATCAATACTATAATGGGTAAAATATGCATGTAATCAAATAGAGAAAGGGGACCTACACAGATATTTCTGCAGGGGTTTCCTGGTTTTTGCGGTACGCCACTGAGTGCAGAATGTTGCGTAAAAGAGGAAGAACGCAGGCTGTCAAGATCTATGCACAGATACAATGTCTTCGTTATTTCAAGAACTGTTATTACAGTACATTAGGTTTTACGGAATATTTTGTGCTATCATCCTTACAAATTATCGCACTTTCAAATGTTATTCCTATGAATGTCAATGGAAGGGAGATTTTCGCACTAACATTCCTCCGAGAGCTGAAGCTGATATTGAGTGGCCGCAGAATATTCTGTAGACGGATGAGGCATATTTTCATTTAGACGCTTTAATCAACACGCTGTGAGATTTACCACGTTTGGAGACCGGTTGGAATTTTCCTAGGTAAGTGTGTACCGAGTGAAGGACACTTAGGTCGGCGGCTCATCAAAAAGATTCCAAGCAAGGTGGACTTACAAAGAGGAAATTCCACAGCCTCCACCCAGCAAACACACACAGGTTCTCTGAACGTCTATTAACGTTCAGAAAACGTCTTCTGAACGTTAATAGACGTTCAGAGAACCTGTGTGTGTTGCTGGGGAAGGGGAACTCGTTGGACAGGTTTGCACGAGGAGTAAGACAGGTGTGGAGAGAGAAGAAGAGAGGGTCGAGCGTTGGAACGGGGAGACGACTGGTCATCAGGACTGTTCTCTGCCGTGTGATGTTGATTTTTTTCCGACCTTGCTTGGAAACTTTTTCGTTAGTGAAAATTTATCGGTCGGCCAGGGACCGAGGTATTTGCTGAAATTTTCCTGAGAATAAATTCTCAACCCTTGTCTCCCGCGAGAGCACTTTGCTCTGGAACGACGTGACACACCAGTGTCTCAGTAAAGACTGCTCGGGTCTTGTTTATCGGTCGGCCAGTGACCGAGGCCTCTGCCAAAAATTCCCCTGAGAAGGGATTCTCAAGTTTTGTTTCCCGCGAGAGCACGTTGCTCTAGAACTACGATACACCAGTGTTTCAGTGACGATAGATATAGTCCTGTTTCTCCCTCACGGAAATTGAATACGAATGTCTTCGAACACCCATAAAGCTACCTATTTCTCCAGAAGATTCTAATCAAATCGAACTCAGGCTGACTCCGAACTTTATCTAATCAAGAATCATTTAAGAAATCTGTGCGTGTCTAATGTGTAAATAAAATTCTCGTCTGAGAGAAAACTGTGGTCCTATCTCAACACGCCACAACGCATAACTGCTACATATAGGTTGCTGAAAATCCAAATTCAGCAAACCCATATGTAGCTGAAGCTGATATTGAGGGGCCGCAGAATATTCTGTAGACGGATGAGGCACATTTTCATTTAGACGCTTTAATCAACACGTATAACTGCTACATATGGGTTGCTGAAAATCCAAATTCAGCAACCCATATGTAGCTGAAGCTGATATTGAGTGGTCACAGAATATTCTGTAGACGGATGAGGCTTCAATTAGACTCTTTAATCAACACATTCATTCTGGGGCATGATTTTCAAAGAGCTAACATGAGCAGGTCTTGTGGCGTGATCTGTTACCTTCCAGCATTATGATTCTTTACTGGAGAATTGCGTCATTCTGCAATTGAAATGGCATTGTTGTCTTTCAACGGATGTCTTCATGCAGTATAGTGCAACGCAACATATAGCATGAACAAAGATGTCTCAAACAGTTATAGAAAACGCATTTTCTGATGATAGAATCATCAGACGCCTTTTCCCCACCATTTGGCCAATACAATCTCCAGATATGAATTCGTGTGACTTCTAACTTTAGGGATATCTCAAAGACCTGTCGTACAAAAAAACATTACTTTTTTTGTCATACCTTACAGATTAGCATCACTTAGCATTTGCATACTATTCCTCCCCATACATGGAACCATTAGGCGTACCATTCTAAGGTTTAAAATGGTGGCTGCGAATAAAGGCAACCACACTAAACGTGTTTTACAGCGCCATCTATTTGAAAAATTTTGAAACTTTTTTTTTCCTTTTTCTCACAGAAATCTCTCTCCCGTGGTCTCATCGTGATTTCCTGTAAATTTTGTAAGATCCCTATCAGTAGTTTTCGCAATAGATCGCTCTGAGTAGACAACGGTTAATTACGAACACTGCACATCGTCTAGGGATGGACGCGAGACGAAAAATAGACCTCTCGCGTTCCGCAAATCAACCGAAAAGTTTTGACTCGTTTCGCAAAATCTCTATATTGTAATGTTAAAGATGTTTGTATCGTCTCGCCAAAAAGCTACAAATCTGTGTCTCACCTCTCAAAAAATCATCTCGAATCCATCTCTAAATAAAAGTGCTGCTTATATCATTATCAGTGTGAATGATTGGTATATTCAATGATAAAAATGAAACAGACGTTTTCTTTTGTAATTTGTTTATAGAAAATGTTTTATGAAAATTTACTATACGTTCAAAATTCAACAATGAAATAAACAGTTCAATATATGATCAAAATTATCATGATTAAAAATATTAACTAGTCATTACTTTGATTAGAATAAAAAATTTTGAAAATTTGTATGCAATGTGAACAATTTGCTGCTAAACAGATAAAACCATGTGTAATATTTTATTCATTATTTAAAGTGAAATTAACTAATTGGTATTAATAAACTGTTTTTACCTATTTAAATTGAAAAGTGAATGATGTTCAGTAAATAAACTCAACATACAAAAAATTATATATATTTTTTTCATTGGCTTTATAATTTTAATATTGATTTTAAATCTTGTTGTAATATATGTGCTTATTAGTATTTTGAACATAAATAGTCTTTGAATTGTTTTAAGTACCATAAAGAAAATATTTACACAACTTTGCCTGTAAAACTAGTTTCTCCTTCGCTATAGTTCAAGTACCCAGAAGAAAACTTACCTTTTTCATCTCGTTGCAGTATATGTCAGTAATGGTTGCATTTAATTCCATATTATTTTGTGGCTTGTGCAAGGCAGCTCTTTTAAATGAATTTTAAAATCAGTTAATTACCAGGTTTATTAAAATTGGATTCATAATTCTTTACTATATTTCTCAGCAAACAAGGAATTTTTCAGTTCACAAATATGAAAATATTTACTAAGAATCTGAGGGAAAATGTAGCCCCCATTTGGTTTTTTCTTGGTCTGATTGTCTCATTGTCAGTGAAAAATGTTTCAGTCGCATGTCTGCTGCTTTGCAACAACATATACCAACCCAACAACGTAACAACTGCCCACTCTCTCTCCCTCCCCCTATAAAATAAAATAAATTCTAACTTGAGAAATTTTTTGAACAGTAATTGTCGCAAAAAAAAAGAAAAGAAATACCTGTATTTATAATTTCCTACATTATTAAGTTCTTTTTTTTAAATTTTAAATTTCTGAGGAGCCGTCTACATATTTACTTTCGACTTAACTTTAATACAAACCATTATTTTTAATTTGCTCAGTCTGCCGCCCATGTTGTGAACTGGTTTGAGAACTATTCTACCACAGCTCGGGTTCGGGTTCCAGTAACGGTAAGGGCTTGGGTGTAACTTCCCCAGTCCCTTCATAGAAGGCAAGTCTGGTCCACCTATTAGGTGCCTCCGAGACCACTAATTCCAGCTTTGGTAGTGGTCAATGCCTATAAATGGCAAGTGCCCGCCATTGGGAAAAAATGGTCAGTCATTTTCCTGAGATTCATTTACTCCAGATACTGTTTCTCATTGCTTTACAACGAATGAATACTGTATCAATATTTAGTTCTGTTACTATGAAACTGAATTTGACAGTGAACAGAGTGATATAATTTAGCATTCGAATCCTTAAGGTGACTATTAATAATATATATATGAAAGGATATTTGAAAAACTACAGGTTCAAAGGTAACTAAACCGTTTTTGATAGATAGAGATTCTAATGAGGATAAAATTTATTATTCGTAAATGAATTTTTGAAACATGTTTTTAGTTTACATCAATTATAGTTTTACAATTGATGTAAAAAAATTGTATTCTAATAAACAAAAGCATTATTGTTATATTTGTATTTTTATAAATTACTTTGTATTTAAATAAAATGAAATTCACAATTTTAAGAAGTTACAGCTGAAATTTTAAAATTGAGGCTCTGTTGAAATATGCAGATTTCTCATATGACAAAAATTACTATATACAATGAAACAGAAGAATTACTGAACGATATCGTTATATATATATATATATTGTCTGTACGGAATTATTAAAATCAAAAGCGTTCTTTTGGGCTATCTCTTATTTCTTTCTTTCTTTTTTCATTAACTTTCTTTAAATCTTAAACAAATTTTGCTTTTGCTTTTTAATATTTTTTCTTATTATTTATTAACTCTCTTTAAACCTTAAAATACTTTTGTTTTTTACTTGTTTGTTCAAAAAAAATATCTTGAGGCTAAATTTAAACTTACTATTAAAAAATGCATTAATTGTTATTTTGTAATAGTATAGAACAGGGGTTCCCAAACTTTTTTCCCCCCGTGGCACCCTTGTCAGGCTAAAAACGTTTCAGGGCAGGTTACATTTAAAGCAATATGAATATGAAGGTTAGAATGAAGCAGTTTGGATACATTTTTTCATTGTTTCTTTTATGTTTATTGGGCTTACTATTACACTATCTCGGAAAAGGGATATAGAATTTTGCCCCCCCCTCCCCATATTTCAGGGAGTTCCTGTAAAATAGAGGCGACTGGACACCGAACTCTCTCGAACTTGACTAAAATATTTTTGTTTCGCCTACTTGATCATCGGATTGGCAAACTTTTTTGTGAAATATCGATTCAAAGGAATTTTTTGATTACGCTCCTTTAAAACTTTTTTTGATTATCTCCACGGCACCCCAGGGTGCCGTGGCACACAGTTTGGGAACCTCTGGTATAGAAGTTTCTATTCTGATGCACATTCAAAATGAGTTTTATTAATCCTTTCTTAATTAATCCCGAATTTCAAATGCAGCTTTTGAACTGAAAAGCAAGGTGTCCCAGAGCTTCGTGTGCAAACTAGGACAAACTCGAGTCGGACAACATCGCTAAAAACCATAATTACATAGAAAAGCATAGACGGAAATCGATAGGTGGCGCTGTACGCGAGTTCCCAAGATCGGCCGGGTGGCTTCCTCATTGTCACATGTGCCAACTTTTACGGGTTTTACAGGAAGATTATCAAACAAAATTTTTTGTTTTGTTTTTAGTGATCTGATGCTTGAAAACATCCAAATTTTTAATGTAAAATAAATCTATACGGAAGATGTCGATAATCTTCCGAAAAACTGTAAAAATTGACAGCTATGTTTGTTTTGTTTCATGGCAAGCCTGCACGTGGGGCATCTGCCTTAGGAGTGTCTTGGACGGAGGATTTTCGAAGAGCTTCTAACGCTCATTCGCATTAAATATGGAGAAAACCTCCCAAAGCTTCAGACTGTTAAATTGACAGCCCGGCGATAGGTCCGAACCTGGAACCTTCCCACTCCAGCCATCTACCATGTTCAGTGTCTTATCTCCTCGGCCATGGTGGGGAAGATACGACAATGAGGAAGCGACACGTGACGACCTTGTGAGATCGCGTACAGCACTACCAAAACGATTTCCACCCATGATTTCCTGTGTAATTCTGGTTCCTAACGATGCTGTCTACCTTCCCCCAAGTTTGTACACGAAGTTCCGGTACACTCTCTGTATATATATACAATGTTATGTACTTTATGAAAGGGCATCCTGAAGAATGACGTAAGTTTTAACTTGTTAGGTCTTCATCTTAAAGGTTAGGGCAGCATCCTGAAAAGTAATAATAAAAGTCTGCAACATCGACCTTTAAAAAAAAAAAGATTTTATAAGAAATTATCTATGCTTTATTACAGATTTCACAAAAGACGACGAGATTACTAAATAGGATACAATCCGAAATTGTAGAAGCTAAAATAATTGAGCCACCATCGCTGGTGATGTGTCGTGCTTGAACAGTGTTCTTGCTTTAATTACCTCATGCGATATGAAAAATTTATTCTTACCGCTCTTTTAAGGGTGTTTTACCTGAAGAGAGGTCGTCGTCACTGGACAAATTCTGCATGTGCACTCGGCGGGCTATGTGTAGTCCGAAAGAAAATTTGTAGAAAATTGTATTCACATTTCATTTAGAGCAAAAGTGTCAAAAACGAAAGTCAAGTCCTGGGAAAGCTTGCAGATTTAGAATTTTTGACATTAATTTCTTAAATTTTGCCTGGTTTAACTTTTTAAAGCTTTCAAGGGGATGAATGGGAAAAAGGTCTGCATTCTGCGGCCTGTTAAGTTTGCGTATTATCCCCAAACACGGCACTGTCATCAACCAAGTGTTTGCATATTTATTTCATGGGAACAAGTTGACATTCTTATAAATATTTATCAACAAACTATTAGGTCTATTCCAAGAATATCATTTCCCACTAATCAAAGCTAAATGTAGAACAATAATTGAGGGAATCTCCCATATTTGTGTCATTTGATATGTAATTAACAGCAATTCACACTGCTATTCGAGAATATTCTTGCTTGTACTGAATGTTGCTATGAGTATGCCATACGTCAGAAGGATGCCGATTGTTGAAAGAATCAGACTTTCCTCAATAACCATGAAGTTAAAAAACTTAAAACCCTCAATGCCGTCTTTCATCATGGAGATAATATGAAACTTTCGCAGTTCCAAATGCTGCACTGATAAATTCTGAGCAGTAACCTTAACATGCGATGTTGCGTTTACAACGTAAGAGCCAAACACGCACAAGAATATGAAGTTGGAAAATGTAGCCAATATAAAAATCAAACGGCACACAGGAGGGAGCACATCTTCCTCTGATGAAAATAACGCAAAGTAAGCATCTCGGAATACTGAAGTGAGCACAAAAATAGCACATAAAACCAGGTTCGAGTGCAAAACGCTATTAATACTTAGAATGGTATGGCTTATTTCGCGATGTACGTCGAACAGAGATTCTATTGTCTCATTGGCCGTCTTTTGAAGTTTTTTGTTGAATGTCATCAACGATTCTTTCAGCAAAAAACAGACGGAACAAAAATAAGCCGTGACAGCTGTATCAGTATAGGACATGACGCGTATTGTAACAGATATACATTGGGTTGGTTTAGCGTAAGGAAAAGGAATGAATCCATACAAGAGATAAGTATCTGGAATCGTTGGAATCAGCAGATAGAGAAAAACGACAGTGTTACTCCACATCACTAAATTCTGGGTCAGTATGAAAACAATCATTTTAATTTCAAACTTCTTCACCGTTATTCCCTTTCCGCCTATTTCATCATAAATTTTGGCCAGCCTCTTCATTGTGTCTTTCATTTTTTGTCTTTTCATGTAAAGTAAAATCCGACTTAAAAAAATAGAAGAATCTATTGTAATCCTAGATAATGCATTCATTTCCCATTTATTCACAAGCGATAAAAATTCAGACATGAAACGGATAATGAGGAAACCATCAATTAAAATCACAATGAGTAATGAAACTAATGTTGCTAGTTTATGTCTCCGAGTACAGTTGATTCCTTTTTCAAAGCCTATGCCATGCAACCAAAAATGTGTATTCAATGTTGAATATAAGTCTGATACGCATTTTAGGACTGTGTGACGTTTTTTCCAAAACATAGCTCGAGAAAAATGTGATCCGTTTTCTAAAGGAAAAATTAGTCTTCTGTTCCTATTCATTGAATAAAATCAAATTACTTAAAAACTAACTTTCGAGAAATGATCATATTTTCTAAATATTTTATATTTATAAATTTATTACCGTTAACGCCATTCTCTGTTTCAGTTTTAAAAATAATACGAGATATCACTCACAAATTTAGTAATATCAGTTTTGAGAATCTCTATCTTAAACAAGATATTTTAAGTAATTAAAAATTATACTTGAGCATTTTCTTAATCAATGCATTTTCATTCAGTACATTTTAATATTACTATTCTCAAATCTCATTTAGGTGAAATTAAAGTAAATCTAAATTGCATCAATGCCTAAATTAACTGAGTAAAATTTTGACTCTGTGAACATTGTGAAAGTTAAAACATCAACTTATAAAAATTCATTTTCATGAGAAGATGAGAATTTTTAAGATGCAGAAGCTTTCAACGCTTCTTCACGTTTTCTTACTTTCCTTTTTTTTAAACTAAAGAAATCTTTGTTATTTATGCCTTTATTTTAAATTCTTTTCAGATGCCAAGTCATTCAAGGAATTTTCTCTTCGAAATAAAAATAACTGTAAAATATTTAAATGCAACTCAATAATTTATGTGGAACGTCTTCAAACTTTATCATCACTAAGCTGATCGGAGGAAAAAATGTTTCCTTTCAGGTATTTCTTTTCAGGTTTCCTTTCAAGAGTATTATTACTACATCTGAAGTCTTTCTCAAGATCATACTATTAAATATTGTTGCGATTTCATAATATAATCCAACGAAAAAGTTTATTAGTTTGTGTACAGCAAAATTTCATGGCTGTCTTGAAAATTTTGTTTTCATATTTTTCACTAATCCTCTTAAAAGAACTACAGTACAGGTCTAAAAATAATGGATTAGAAATTTGCAATCGTTTTGCATGTTGTAGCCAAATTCAATACGTCATATTTTTTTTTCCTTTTTCGTAGATGAAATAAAAATTATAATTAATAATTATAAGCAATTTTTATTTATTTATTTTGTGACAATTGAGAAAAATTAAAATTTCTGTTGCCGTATACACTAATACTTACATACTTTCAATACCCTGTCTCACTGCTATCAATCAATAAGATACATTTCTGCCAGGGAAGATTTCATCAAAGTTGCACAAACAAATGACTGAAAGAAAGGTTACTCCAGGTACACACTCTATACAAAAATGATCCTGACTAAATGCAAATCGAATATTCTTCGAAAGTAAATCATATGAATTGTAAATAAATCCATCCACTAAATCGTTAACGTTTTTGAAATATCAAAAAGATTATATGGCAACATGAAATAAAAGTTTATTTTGGAGACTAACTAGCAAAAATACAAAGATATTAATATTTATAAAGCTAAACTAGTTGTATAGTGTTCTATAGTAACTAGTTCTATACAAAATATTATGAATATATTTTTACCTTAGTTGTAAAGATGTGTCTTGAATGTTTACTTACATGTTCGTTCATACTAGATCTAGGCAGTACAATGAAATTATGGCCTTTTTATAAAATAAAATCGTTTTTATTTATTACAGTTCTTTCGTGAGAAGAGATGATTTCTATAGAAATTCTTATCAAATTGTTATTTACCTCAACTGTTGCCTCAAACTGTTTAAAAGTTAAAGATAAATAAAATAAAGTAAAAAAAAAATGTTAACTATATCATGAATAGTTTTTAAATCAATACTTATTTATGTTCTTTATAGGATTTTCCCTAAATATTCTATTAATATTTATGCAGAAAGAATTTAATATTCACAAGCAAATATACTTTGTTTTGCTTTGGGGGGTAATTTATTTCCTTTTTTGATGTATTTATATTACATTTCGCTAGCTATTTTGAGTAGACAACAATTTTATTTTGCAGTGTAGGCAACAACTACGGTTTCTAATGAATGCGGCTTTTTATTTAAAACAATCGTTTCGAAATTTAAAAGAAACTTCCCATCATTGCTCTTTAATTTAGTACGTGTATCCATTCTCCCACCTCAATCCCCAGCCCCCCCCCCTAATATATATATATAAGAAAATCTGAACACTTTCAGATTTATAAGCACTAAAGTGCTGCATATTAAAGCGTATTATAATTTATGTGTTGTCCCTATTTTCTTCCTTATTCCATTAAAGGTGTATGTCGAAAAAAAAAGAACTCTGTTTTTAGTCTTGGTACACAAATTGAAATAAACTAATAGCGCCATGGTCTCCAAAAAATTCCAGATGATTCGAAAATTTCCGATTTTTCAGAATTTTTTCTAAAATTTTGTAACTGATACAGGTTTATCGTTTATTTAAGTAGTACAGCTTGTAAAGAGACAGTTTCAAAATTTTGAAGTGCCTGGCGTAGTTAGTTTATTTGTACTTATAAACCAAAATCACGTGCTTTTTTCGAACAACACCGTTAAGTTGGAAAGTGTATCCTTATTCCTCACTGTGCTGTATTTTTCTTCCTTGTTCCATAAAAACCCATCTTTTAAATCGATATCCATCTTCAAATCGCCTGCTAAAACTATTTTATAATTTTCGCCAAGTATATTCCAACTATACTTTACCGTTATAAATATTGTTTCAAATTGCATCACATATCCATGAGTATGCCGTGTTTGTCTTTCTTGGCCTGTTTTCTACTTTAACGCCCCGACTCTTGCTAAGGTGGCGATAATTAAACATATGCAGACGATATTTTGTATTTATGTGGCAACTAAGATTTAAAATGGCGATTTGGAACAAATTGTATGTACAGCATTGCATTACTAATTTATTTATTTTGGGTTGCCAATTAATGTAGTTTTAATTAAGTGTCTTCAAATTCCTTAACTGGTGCGTTTATTGCTAATTTGTTCATTTTAGTTTTCCTCTAGTTCTTTTGGGAGAGTTGAAACTTGTGCATAACTCCTAGAGACTCATAACTGCAAAGCTCGCCATTTTTTTAAAAGTTTTTTTAAGTTTCTCGCCAATGATTTTTTAAGTTGGCGAGAGTGGGGATGTTAAAATAGGAATCAACTCTTTCTTGACAGTGTTTTGCGGAACAAGGAAGGAAAACAGGGCACACCTCTTTGGCTCAGGGTACACCTCCATAACACATCTTTGGAATCGAAATCTATATTAAAATTGCCACTAAATCCCTACTAAAACTGTTTTACAGCCTACGCCAATCATATTAACTAACTAAATACTTAAGTATATATACTATATTAATTAAAATACTTCCCATTTTCAATACTGTTTGGAATAGGCATCTTAATCCATGAGTGTGTCGTGTTAGCCTTTGTTAAATAAAACCCATCTTTGGAAACGAAATCTATGTTAAAGTCACCTACTAAAACCTGTTTTACGACCTTCGCCAAGCATATTTCAAAACCATTTTAAATACTGTTTGGAATGGGCATCATAATCCATGGGTGTGCCCTGTTTTCCTTCCTTGTTACGCAAAACACTGTCAAAAAAACAACTTTTGTTTTATCGACAGATGTTAAAATTATTAGTCAATTAAGGTAAAAATTTGGGCTAGGTTTTTAAGCGCGGTTTTTAACGGTTTTTTAGCGGTTAAAAAACCGTTAAAAAACCGTTAACGGTTTTTTAACGGTTTACGGTTAAGCAAAACCGTTTTTAAGTTGAGGTCCGACTTTTCTGAGAAAACTTTTCTCTTCATTTTATAAGTTCACCATCATCTATGAAAAGGAATAGGTGAAATTTGTCTGACCATCGTTTTCTCTGTAGGCCACGATCTCTTCTGCCTTTTAAGATATAGTTCAGAGCTGCCCTTGTTTCTGCCATGCGTTGTGCATAGTCTTTCCATTTAGTATGGTAGTCTTGTATTCTATCATATAAATTGAATATTTTCAGGTATATTATAATTATTTGCGAACTATTTTGAGTGTTCTTGTAAAAGAAATATTTATGCTATTTGCATGAATTTTAGCCTGTGTTAATCAGGAATAGTGCAACTTTCTATTAGTGAAAAAGTTTGTTATTTTTCTAACGGCAGGCCTCTGCCGTGAAGGCTTTGTCTACAACAGGCCGGAATTGTTGGTCTCTTTATTATGGAGGCACTTAGTTGGTGGACCAACTTCGTCCTCTATGAAAGGACGGACATGACAACCACCCCCAGCGGGGATCGAACCCCCGCCTCCTGGAGTTGGACCCGAAACCGGCGTACGGTGCTTTACCCACCATACAACTTTGTCGGCATAGCGAAAAAGTTTTAGAATCGGTTCTGTAGTTATAGAGATACACATCGAGCATAATGTATTATAATTATTTTGAGTGTTACTGTAAAAGAGCTATTTATAATACATGCATGAATTTTAGCATGGATTTTAGGAATAGTGTAGCTTTCTATCAGTGAAAAAAGTTTTGGAATCGGTTCAATAGTTACATAAATACACGTAGAGCGTAATGTAATTCTTGTGAGTATTCCTGTAAAAGAGCTATTTGAAGGGTCCACGGGAAGAACGATGAGATTCCAATGCAGCTGATTTTCCAAAAATCGAAAGGCGCACGGGACTTTCATCATTCTTCCCCATATAAACTGTATCTTTGGGCTATTTTTTCAGTGCATTCTCATCGTTCTTTCCCCTTATGGGTTCGGATAGTAATAGTGCCATTAATGAACAACAGAATGCAGTAGAAACCTCAACATTGACGAAAAGTGGACTCTCATCATTCCTTCTGCGGAGCCTTCGTTTGTGATATATGCATAAAAGGCATCCTATAATACTCAGGGCCCTACCAGGGGCTGAGATGTTCTGCTTTCAAAACTGGAAGGCGGCAGGTGCCAGGTCCAAACCCCGGTCGCGCCTGTCGAAGTTTTCCGTGGTTTTCTCCGCAACTTAGCGTAAATACAGGCTAGGCTCCCTTAGAAAGTTCCCCACAGAGGGTATTCACCATATAGGCCTAGAACCCTAGTGCAGTCAATCGGCCTTAATCCACAAACAAACAAACAATAATACTAAGGAATAGAGTAACTTTCAATCAGTGAAAAAAGTTCTAGAATCGGTTAATCGGTTCAGTAGCTATAAAATGCCCATACAGCGTAATGTATTAGCGTTATTTCGATTGTCTTCGTAAAAGAATTATTTATGCTATATACATGAAAGGTTGTCTGTATGTTAATCCAGGGTATATGCTATATTCATTTCAAATTTTATCCAAATTGGTTCAAACCATTTTTGTGTGATTCAGTCGCATACATACAAACACACATAAGTACACATTTATATTATTGGTAGAATTTGGAATTTTATGAACTTTAAGAAACACACGAGGGCTTTTCTTCCGTATGCTTTTTAAATGGCGTAAAACTAACCTAATTTCCATGCCTGTTCATGTTTTAAAAATGCACGCGATTCTGCAAATAGAATTTCTGCTTTATTTCAAAAGAATAAATCATTTTGTGCGGGTGAAACTCACCAAACATGATCACCTAAACACGGTTTTTAATTAATAGTTAAAAAAGTAATTAAAATTTCAAAATTCTGAACTTCAGGTGGGCATTACTGAAGTCATTGGCTTATATGACAAATTTTCAAAGCTGTGCGTTCTGTAGATTTATCTGGAGAACATTCATTTTTATTATTATAGACTAGCTGAAGTGCTCGTTCTTCGCACGGGAATGAATGCACTTTTTGATATTAAAATTTGTTGTGATTACTATTTATTGTAATAAAGAGATATAGCAAAATGGATATCGCGTTATATTGTGTTCAATAATCATGCATACCGAATTTCAAGGCAATCGTTTATACGGTGCAGAAGGCGATGCGGCGTAGCGCAATCTAGTGGCGAGTTTTAGCAAAACGGATACGGCGAAAATATTCTTCGAATTTAGATATCGATGCATACGAATTTTCATGACGATCGGCTGGGTAGTCCTGAAGTTCATGCGTTGACGCAACATCTAGTGTTAAGTTATAGGAAAATGGATAGCGCCAAACTCTTCCCCGTGTTCAAATATCTATGTATACCTATTTTCATAGCGATCATTTGCACAGTCAAGAAGTGATACACTGCAGGGCTGTGGTTAATCTAGTGGTGAATTAAAGTAATGATTTGCTACAGCGCCGTCAAGTGGCGAGTTATAGCAAAATGGATAACGCCAAAATATTCTCATTGTTCAAATAGCTATGTATACTGATTTTCATAGCGACCGTTTGAATCGTCAAGAATTTGGCCTGCTGCAGCGTTATTTAGTGGCCAGTTAAAATAATAATTCATTGCAGTCCCATCTAGTGATGAGTAACATTAAAAGTAACATAGTTAGAATATATTCTTCGTGCTCATGTGTAAGTATAAAAAATTTTATGCCGTTCGGTCGAACGGTATAGAAGTTGTTGCGTTGCAGCGTCATTTAGCGGCAAGTTACAGCAAAATGGATAGTGAAATTATTCTCCGTGTTCTAATACCCGCGTGTACCAAATTTCATCGAAATTAGCAGGACGATATTCGCATAGCAAATGGCTAAACGGATTAGAATAGAATTCGACGTTCTGCTGCGCCACCTAGTGGCAAGTTAGAGGAAAACGGATAGCATAAAAACCTTCTCCATGATAAAAGACTTAGGTGAACTAAATTTCATGGTGATCGGTGAAACGGTACTGGAGTTTTTCAACCTTATACACACATACCAACATTCATTTTTATCTATAACCAGTCTTATTATATATACCAGTCTCAAATAAAATCCAGTTTCAAATCTAAGCCTCGCCAAAGGGCCAGCATGCGCCATTTTGCAAGAGTTTTTTCAGGGATTCATTCGAAGCATTGACTTAGCAGCAATCAGAATGGGAAATGGTTCGACCGCCAAACAGTAAAGCAGGCATTTATTTGAAAAGTGGAATCCCTTAATATAGCCGCATTTTTTAAATTATCAACTATAACGTATTTTATTCATCGTTACCTCGATGTACTAAATGAGAAGATTTCAATTTTCTGAAATTTGGCGGAATTCCCCCAAGTCAATGTACTCAATTGGCGAGAATTCTGAAGCTAGATCGCTTGAAATGCCCTTAACTGCATTATTTCTGCACGGATAATAAAAATTTAATGCTGTTTTCTAATAAAACCTATACACTTGTTTTCAAAAATGCTATTTCCTTAAGCTCTGAGTTAATTGCGCCAAAAAGCCTAAAACTGTACAAACTGCTAGAACTCACTTTCTAAAAATCGGCATATCAGCCATTTTATTTTTCGCCAAACTAAAAAAAAATTACATATTAGTCTCGAAAATCTTCAATCCTCATTGTTTTGCGTATAAAACATTTCATTCCTGCTGTCATTTCTTATGCGCACACAATATTATAATAAAGAAATAACCTTACAAATATAAACTAAAAATAAATCAGTATTGTTCTTTTATTTTTACTTTAAGAATTTAAAACATTTTATTCGGCAAAATCGCCACACATGGCAACCACGATGCTTATTTCACACTTTTTTCACTACAGGGGTTACAATTACGGAAAGCTTTCTGCGTGGAGAACATAAAAAATCTCTTAAATTCCGGGGACGGGTGGACTTTCAAAGTTTTAAATTGGACTATCATTTTTCTATATTATTTTACATATCTGTGCAAGATTTCATGTTGACAGGTCTATTTTTGTGGATTTGTATATTACCCAAATCCACAAACTGTCAAACAGAATTTCATTTTTATTTATAAGATGACTAGCTGAAGTACCCGTTCTTCGCACGGGAATGAATGGACTTTTTGATATTAATATTTGCTGTGATTACTATTTATTGTAATAAAGAGATATAGCAAAATGGATATCGCGTTAAATTGTGTTCAATAATCATGCATACTGAATTTCAAGGCAATCGTTTTTACGGTGCAGAAGGCGATGCGGCGTAGCACAATCTAGTGGCGAGTTTTAGCAAAACGGATACGGCAAAAATATTCTTCGCATTCAGATATCGATGTATACGAATTTTCATGACGATCGGCTGAATAGTCTTGAAGTTCATGTGTTGACGCGACATCTAGTGTCAAGTTATAGGAAAATGGATAGCGCCAAACTCTTCCCCGTGTTCAAATATCTATGTATACCTATTTTCATAGCGATCATTTGCACAGTCAAGAAGTGATACACTGCAGGGCCATCTAGTGGTTAATTAAAGTAATGATTTGCTACAGCGCCTTCATGTGGCGAGTTATAGCAAAATGGATAACGCCAAAATATTCTCATTGTTCAAATAGCTATGTATACTGATTTTCATAGCCACCGTTTGAATGGTCAAAAATTTGGCCTGCTGCAGCGTCATCTAGTGGCGAGTTAAAATAATAATGCATTGCAGTGCCATCTAGTGGTGAGTAACATCAAAAGTAACGCAGTTAGAATATATTCTTCGTTCTCAAATGTGTAAGTATAAAAAATTTTATGCCGATCGGTCGAACGGTATAGAAGTTGATGCGTTGCAGCGCTATTTAGCGGTAAGTTACAGCAAATGGATAGTGAAAAATATTCTCCGTGTTCTAATATTCGCGTGTACCAAATTTCATCGAAATTGGTTGGACGATATTCGCATAGCAAACGGCTAAACGGAATAGAATTCGACGTTCTGCTGCGCCACCTAGTGAAAAGTTAGAGGAAAACGGATAGCATAAAAACCTTCTCCATGATAAAAGACTTGGGTGAACCAAATTTCATGGTGATCGGTGAAACGGTGCTGGAGTTTTTCAACCTCCTACACACGTACCAACATTCATTTTTATCTATAACCAGTCTTATTATACGTATATACCAGTCTCAAGTAAAATCCAGTTTCAAATCTAAGCCTCGCCAAAGTGCCAGCATACGCCATTTTGCAAGAGTTTTTTCAGGGAATCATTCGAAGCATTGACTTAGCAGCAATCAAAATGGGAAATGGTTCGACCGCCAGGCATTTATTTGAAAAGTGGAATCCCTTAATACAGCCGCATTTTTTAAATTATCAACTATAACATGTTTTATTCATCGTTACCTCGATGTACTAAATGCGAAGATTTCAATTTTCTGAAATTTGGCGGATTTCCCCCAAGTTAAATCAATGTACTCAATTGGCGAGAATTCTGAAGCTACATCGCTTGAAATGCCCTAATAACTGCATCATTTCTGCACGGATAGTTAAAATTTAATGCTGTATTCTAAGAAAACCTATACACTTGTTTTCAAAAATGCTATTCCCTTAAGCTCTCAGTAAATTGCGCCAAAAAGCCTAAAACTGTGCAAACCGCTAGAACTCACTGTCTAAAAATCGGCCTATCAGCCATTTTTTTTTCGCCAAACTAAAAAAAATTACATATTAGTCTCGGATATCTTCGATCCTCATTGTTTTGCGTATAAAACATTTCATTCCTGCTCTCATTTCTTATGCGCACTCGATATTATAATTAAAAAAATAACCTAAGAAAATAAACTAAAAAAATCATTATAATTCTTTTATTTTTACTTTAAGAATTTAAAACATTTTATTCTGCAAAATCGCCACACATGGCAACCAAGATGCTTATTTCATACACTTTTTTCACTACAGGGGTTAATATTACGTAAAGCTTTCTGCGTGGAGAACATAAAAAATCTCTTAAATTCCGGGAACGGAAATTAAGAGAACCATTCAGGAGGAAAACATTTTTAAGTGGAGTTTCAAAGTTTTAAAGTGGACTATCATTTATTCTATATTGTTTTACATATCTGTGTAAAATTTCAGGCTGACAGGTCCATTTTTGTGGAATTGTATCCTACCCAAATGAACAAATTGACAAACAGAATTTCATTTTTATTTATAAGATAACCTACGCTTGTTTTTAAAAATACCCTCTCATTAAATTGCGCCATGCGCTAGAATCATAGAAAATCTGACACACTTTCAGATTTTTAAATACGCACTAAAGTGCTATATATAAAAAGAGTTATAATCCATGGGTCATCCCTATTTTCGTTCCTTCTTTCATTAAGTTGGAAAATGTATCATTATTCATGAATGTGATTAAACAAAATTAAAATTGATATTTCTAACATCCTTTCTTTCCAACTGAATGAAAATTTCAAAAACTTATACGCAGGTGTATTCATAACCCAAATAGCAGACGATTAAATTATGATAAATAGCGCCAAGCGTTAGAATCCTCCTCAAAATCGCGAGAATGCTGAAGATAGATCGCTTGAAATCCCTTAATAACTGCATTATTTTCGCACGGATCATTAAAATTTAACGCTGTATTCTAATAAAACCTTTGCACTTGTTTTCAAAAATCCGTTTCCTTAAGCTCTCAGTAAATTGCGCCAAGCCTGAAACTGTGCAAACCGCTAGAAATCACACTCTCGGCATTTGAGCCATTTTATTTTTTCGCCAAACTAAAAAATTTTAACATATTAGCCTCGGAAATCTTCAATTCTTATTGTTTTGCGTATAAAACATTTCATTCCTGCTCCGATTTCCCATGCACACGATATTATAATTAAAAAAATATATAACCTAACGAATATAAACTAACAAAAAAAAAATCATTATTATTCTGTTATTTTTACTTTGAGAATTTAAAACATCTTATTCGGAAAAATCGCCACACATGGCAACCACGATCCTTATTTCACACTTTTTTCACTACAGGGGTTACAATTACGGAAAGATTTTTGCGTGGAGAACATAAAAAATCTCTTAAATTCCGGGAACGGGTGGACTTTCAAAGTTTTAAAGTGGACTATGATTTATTCTATATTATTTTACATATCTGTGCAAAATTTCAGGCCGATAGGTCCATTTTTGTGGATTTGTATACAACTCAAATCCACAAACAAACAAACAAACAAACGAACAAACAAACAAACAAACAAACAAACAGAATTTCATTTTTATTTATAAGAAGATTTACGCTTGTTTTCAAAATACCTTCTCATAAAAATACCTTCTCATTCTTGCGCCAAGCGCTAGAATCATAGAAAATCTGACACACTTTCAGATTTTAAAAACGCACTAAAGTGCTATATATTAAAAGTGTACTATAATCCACGGGTCTTCCCTATTTCCTTTCCTTATTCCATCAAGTAGGAAAGTATATCATTATTCATGAATGTGATTAAACACAACTAAAATTGATATTTCTATCCTTTTTCTGGATGTAATACATTAGAAATAGATGGGAAAAGCTGTGCAGAAAAATGCACAATTCGAACTGAAATAAAGTTTTAAAACTCATTCAGGTGTATTCATAATTCAAGCAGCAGAAGCAGACGATAAATAGAGCTTGGCGCTAGAATCACATCTCCTCAAAATCGTATATCAACCATTTTATTTGTTGCCAAATTAAAAAGTTGCACGTTTTAGTCTCGGAAAATTTCCAAATCCTATTTTTCTTTTGAGTATAAAACATTTTATTCCTGCTCTGATTTCACATGCACACGATGTTTTAATTAAAAAATAACCTTACAAATAAAGTAAACAAAAAAAAAATCGTTATTCTTTTATTTTTACTTCAAGAGTCTGAATAATTTAATAAACTCGCCAAGCATGGCAACCTAGATGGCTAAACTCTCCCTCTTTCCACTGCAGGGTTACAATTGCGAAATGGCGAGAACAAAAATGATCATTTTACGACACGTTTTTTATCGATATCTCCTAAAATATTTCGAATTTCGAAAAAATCGCTTCGAGGTGTGTCGAGGCCCGTCTTTGAGAATTTCCGTACAAAATTTGGTAGGTCTACGATCCCCCGTTTCGGAGCTACGCCAGACAGACAGACAAACTAACGCACAGTTTACATATTGCTTTATTTATATAGATAGATAGTTCTGGAGTAAAACTGGCATAACTTGTGTGGTATTTAATGTTTTCAAATGCACGTGATACTTCATTGAAGTATAATAGCATTCCTGTTAGCTTAAAACATGAATCATTTGGACTGGGATACGGGCGAAACTCGCCAAACATGGCAATGTAAAAAGGGTTTTTAATTAATAATTAAAAAAGTAATTGCAAATCTAACATTTTAGAAGCCTATAGCCTTCTCCTGTGTCCGATCTATCTCTAATACCAAAATTCATCATAATCGATTAAGCGGTTTAGGTGTGAAAGCGTAACAAACAAACAAACAGACCCAGTTTCACATTTATAATATTAGTTAGGATTAAGTGCACTAAGTATATTTGAGACTGTTAACATTATAGAATACTAGCTGACCGGGCGAAAATTTCGCACAATATCGTATTTAATACTACAACTGTAAATATCATAGTGTAAAAATTAATAAATGTGTCTATAAGTACATAATATTCTGTTAAATATTTTCACGGGTCAGTTAGATGTTTGATTGGAAATCATTCAAAAAGTAGACATTTATTTTAACTGTTTTATTTTATAAAACCTCTTTAAAAACAATAATAGCAGTTATTATGTGATCGTCATTGATTTTTTAAGGACATGTTCTTTAATACAAACATGAATAATACTGAATTTGCGAACTCGTGAAAAAGCCACATATAATTGTCCTTGTGAAAATACAGATTCTGGCACAATCCTGCCCTTTGAAGCGTCTGGCCTTGAGCTTTATTAATGGTCATAGCGAAGGCTACTTTTATTGGGAATTGTTTTCTCATCATTTGGAAGGGTACAGTTGGATCCGAAGGTGTGAGATTAATCCGGGGTATAAGCACAGTTTTATCGGAGCCGCCCACCCGGGGGCGCCAGGAAAATGTCGCCAAACCTTCGAGAAAATGGCATAGAACAAAATATTCTGCCGGCGACTGATCAATACAACTCGCTGAATTATCAAAATGAGACGGTTCGATTGAAAAGACAAAATAAGAAGTTCTTTTAACCTCATTTAAATATTTATTTTACAAATTTTTTACAAAAAAACAACTGTATTTCTAGTTACCTCCAATCATCCATTCAATCTATACAAAAAACATAATAACAACTCCGAGCTGTTCTATTTTGCTTACATTTTTATCTGTCGTTGCCACTCATTTTTTAAAGGAAGTATATTCAATTCATCTCACTCCATGGCAACCTGGAACTATGGAGTCTGTTACATTTTTTTTTTTTTTTTGGTCACGTATTTAATGAGATCTAGCTGCTCCAGAGAAAAACACCTTTGAGAAATAATCATATATGATTTGTTTTTCATTTTTTTTTTAATTAACAGAAAGATTTTTTCCGAATTTTTGCATATTTTTCGTCAAAAGTAGAAATTATAAGCTGTAGCTGGGTATTTTTTTTAATTATTTTTTGGTCAAGTATATAATGAGATCTAACCGCGCCAGAAAAAAAAACACCTTTGAGAAATAATATATACTAGCTGACCCGTGCGAAAATTTCGCACAATATCGCATTTAATACTACAACTGTAAATATTATAGAGTGAAAATGAATATATCGAGTTGTTATTGTAACGCCGTTATTGCATCGTCTATACATAGGGTACCCATTAACATTTAAATTGGTCTCCTCTTGACAATCTTTAGGATAGTTTTTACTACATTTTTGATCTTTCATACATGGGCTGTTAGGATTGATAGTGCCACAGGGCCCGTGCACCACGCATTCCTGAAAAACTTAAAAAAGTTGTGGATCTTTATCTGGAATTTCAGCACAAAT
Organism: Cheiracanthium punctorium; assembly: GCA_038373885.1. NCBI lineage: Eukaryota > Metazoa > Arthropoda > Arachnida > Araneae > Cheiracanthiidae > Cheiracanthium > Cheiracanthium punctorium. The sequence continues at coordinate 2,508,947 of JAWZYV010014839.1, read as the reverse complement.
TAAAGAGTCCACATCTTCCACTGAACGCAATTTATCTTCATTTGACAAAATGAGTAGCATATGTGCGTACAACTCCGAGCTGTTCTATTTTCTTACATTTTTTATCTGTCGTTGCCACCACTCATTTTTAAAGAAAGTATATTCAATTCATCTGACTCCATGGCAACCTGGAACCATGGAGTCTGTCACATTTTTTTTTTTTGTGTGTGTGTCACGCAATATCCTTTAATTGTTTTGAGCAGTGTAGATAAGCAAAAGGCGTATATCAAACTTAGAGAGAGAGAGAGAGAGAGAGTCTCTCTGTGTGTGTGCGTGCGTGTACGCATACACCCGTTTTCCCATTATGCTCTTTTTAAAAAAATTTCCTACTTAGCTAATTTCTGTGCGGCGCAGACCTCTAAGCAGTAGAGACAGAGAAATCTATCGGAAAAGTGCATACAGAATATGAAAAAGAGATAAAAGTCGATAGCTCCCTCACAAGCATCATTGTTGTTGATATTTTTGTATCATATGCATAGGATTGGTTCTACTGTCCGGGGAAGGGGGCCCAAAATGATCCCCTTGGAAAACGAGCATAAATAGGGATGTACGCGAGACGACTTTTTTGCGAGACGAGACAGAGATTTACAGCTTTTTTGCGAGACGAGACACACACTTTTAACATTACGATATAGGGATTTTTGCGAGACGAGACAAGCTTTTAGGCTATTTTGCGAGACGCGAGATCCTTATTTTTCGTCTCGCGTCCATCCCTAAGCATAAAATAATATAAATTTTAAATAGACTTTGGCCCTTTTCCACAATATTTTACACTATATTTTGTATCATAAACATATTTTATTAATATTTTAAAAGCAGAGTAACGAAAAAAAAATTGAATTTTGAAAAAGAGTCCAACGAATGAATGATTTTACCCTCACCCAAGGGCAAAATGAGCCTCTATTTGAAAAAATTAAATTAAATTATTTTTTATCGGCAAAATAAATGATGTAAAAGTAATTACGATTATACATAATGCAATAAAATAAGTTTTACAATCATATAGTATGCAGAATTTTTAATGAAATTTTTAAAATAAAAGTGTCACAAACAATAAAATGGAACATTTCAAAATTATTATTCAAAAGTCACGGCCTACAATAAGCGCAGAAATAAACGTATTAAATTTGAGAACGTCTGAAGAGCTGCCATGTTGACTAGGACCCGGTACTGGAGTTTCTTCAGTCGATGGATTATTCTATCCGGCAGTGCGGATGCCCACTTTAGGTCATATTACTGGAACACGCCGTGAAATATAGCAAACTAAACAAGTGTAATTTACATCTAAAAGCACACTCTCTGCAGTAAACCAAGTCATATTTCTGTACTTTAAAGTCTGTATTTCTAAATAAATAGGGAAGTTAGAGCTTAACTATAAGAGATATGATAATGCCCAGTTTTTTTTTTTTTTTTTTTTTTTTTTCAAGAATTCTACTCAAACACGTAATATACTGATCGCTTAAATATCGCCATTCCTTCTTCTTAACTTGGCACAACTAGCTTATGTGTTACCTGGATGATAACGCTGCCTGTCTGGAACAAAGCATAAGTAGATCGTTAAGCCGATAGGATCATTTTGGGCCATAAATCATTGGCGCATAGTCGTCGAGGGGACATAGGTTGGCACGTCGTCATCACCACCACCTCTCAACTTTGTCTCAGAATCATATGCTTTAAAACATTTGTTTCAAAATTTAAAGGAAACTACCATAAACATTTTAGGTTGAAGGAACAGGCAAAAGAAATCATTTTTAAGAATACATCACCACGCCTTCATATGCAAATTAAACTTTTTACCTGTAGCTCGAACAAAAGTTGCTATCTCTCGTGGCAGAGTATAGCAAACACCTTTTGTTTTCGACAGCTTCCGTGCATAGTAATAGCTGGTACAAGCATAAAAAAATACGGCATTACTTGTTTTTTGCGCTACGTTTTGATTCCACACAGCAACAAAGGGGCGAAAAAATGAATTGATATTCCTATTTAATAAATGCTATCCCGCTGATTCTATATACCCGCCACGAAAATATAGCATCATTGTTTCAATTCGCTGTTTTAAAGGAATCTATTGAACTGCTAATTCATTGTAATATACGATTTTTCCGCTTTCCCTGCATAATTTTTTCATTTCCTTCTATTCATCAATGCGAATCCAGCTATTAAAGCAAACATCATTTTAACCAAAAACAAACAAATTTTGTATTAAAACGATTGCACACGCAAGCTTCAAGATCCATTCATATACATACATCATTATTTTCCGCGCACGTTATATAGTTATCTCTCTTATAAAAGACTGACTCCCTGGCAGCCATGACAGTGTCACAAACGATGAAATTTTTCCTTCCCATCGCACTGACAGTGCTGATCAACGTTGATCAGCTGGTACTATGCCAGCTGGCAGATGCTGAAGACACTACTAGGAAGTGCTTTTTCGGCGTCCACTGTCTGCTAGGTAAGTGTACAGTTAAGTACCAAAGCAATGAACATACTCGGAAAATTTCAGTAAAGTGAAATTTCATTCTTTGCGATGTATGAATTTTTTCAGAATATTTCTTTTGTTGAGAAATAAACTGTGAAGTGCTTTGTAATCATATGTTAATTTTTTAGACATTTATGACATCGAAATGTTCTAAAATATATTAGAAGGGTGTATGTGTCCCGCAGTGGTCTGGGCGCTAAACTCCGTTCTCATTAGAATACGGCAAGAGAAGCAGTATCCGGCTTGTCCAGTGCTTGAGAGGGTCAACGTCCTCTCGGCTCGACTACTGTGGGACCGTGTACTCTAATAGGAGCTGGTGCACGTAAAATCTGTCGTGGCTCCAATGTCCTTCAAGTTGTTAAACGATACCTCTGGGGGTGCTGATTTCAGGGGATTGGTCTCCTCTGGAATTGGTTCAAAATTAGGGGACCGCGGGCTAAATCGTACTTCCTCCCACTGGGGCCCTAAAAATGGAAGGCGCACGCCCTTTGCCCCCCTTCGGGGGGGATCTGGTACCTCCGTTTGCGGTTTTCAGGGGGCATCAGAAACAACACAGAAAGGTGTATTCATTTCGTATAAAATTGCTGAGAAATGCAGTATTCTGATTTTGTTAATGCTCGATGGTACAGCCACTCAATATAGAACACGGAGTGTAATACAAGTTCTCTGCATTGTTTTCTGAAACAGAAACTTTGTGTAAAACTGATTCATTCACTATAAAGTATGTATTGTGGAATTTCTGAGAATTCTTTGAAGGAAAAAGCTACTGAATCTTACATAGAAACGACGCATAATGGCGAGCTATCTAAATATCCTGACCAAAACTATTTATGATACACGTAACCAGACGGAGATTACCCAAAGCAGTTTTTTTTCGGAGTTTTTCACGCTGCCGAAAGCTCTCAGTGCAGGGGTGGCTAAACCGTGAGTCATGCTCCAGACTTGGAGCATTGGATGATTTCAAGTGACTCATTGCATTCTTTTTTTCCCATTCATTGTTTTGAAACAGAGTAAAGACTTTCGAAAAATTTTCTTTCCCAAAAATTTTTTATTTGTCATAATTTATGATGCCCAAAAACAAATATTATACATGAATATATTTTTACATTTATCACATCAAGTTGTATACCACTACAGATTTTAGTTAGAATGATAGTTGCTGCTGATTATTGTATAAGTTTGGCATGCGTGGACCAGCAGTAAGCCAAGTCTCGTGTGACGGCCACCATTTCATTTTGCTGAATAATGAATATTAGTTTGATATTAATACTTAAAATGCTATCTGCAAACTCTAGAGAAGAATGATCGCGACTCCTAACATGTGTTCACGGTTAACGAAGGTGAATGGAATCTGTGTACGCCCAGATTCTCGTAACTTCATTGAAACTTAAGACGGCCATTTTGCGAGGTTTGTTCCTAGCAGGGGCGGCCTTGGGTACGTTGCACTCCCCTGGAAACTTGAAAAAGGCACCCCTTTTTATGCTCTAGATTTTCTCAGTGATTACCGTGTCGGGTCATCGCGTTACTCGTCGCGTAAGCTCAGTAGCTGGCTTAATGGTTAAATTAAGATAAGTTCATTATCAACCTGTTTGAATTTGAAGCACATTTCTTTTAAGAAATTAATATAAATTGAATTCTATCAGATAACTAGCAGGAGTACACCTCGTTGACGGATTAGTAATACATTTCCAAAGAGCCTTTAATTTTCGCCAGCATTATCGTTCACGCTTAACGACTGTGAATACTCCCAGATTCAAAGCAAAGTTATAACTTTTGTGTATTATTATAAGTTAGAGTGCAACTAAACGCTTAGTGAAATCCTCAACAGAGAAAACATTTTATTTTCAAAATTAGCGTCTTATTTTAGTACCAAGAGCTTTAATGTAAGAGGTCGTTCCTCGCCTGAAACTATATTTTGTTTCATTCACTGCAGATATTTCGATATTATGCTTCCATAAAACTTTGCACAAGTTAAAGAAATCTAAAAGGATCAAAAAAAAAAAAAAAAAAAAAAAAAAAAATCTGTCTACGAAATTTTTAAAATTAAAATAAAACTAATATACTAATTTCAGAAGCCTTAAAGTAATTCTACTTTTTTAATGTAATTTTGGCACAATTTTAAAATTTATTTAAAATAAAACTTAAAAGAAAAACCCGACATTTATTGTTTTAGTCGTTATTGATCATCCTGATACTAAATTTCATTCTCTGAATTTCATTCTCTGTTCTCTGAAGCCATTTTTGAAGTATGCGAGAACAAACATTTACACGATTTTCCCAAAATCTCAAAATCTATGAAATATTTAAAGCAATTTGTCATCTATAGTTTACATAACTGGCAATGGAATACATTGCCATTTTTTATTAATTCTACGAACATTTTCTCAATTTTCACAAAATCTATAAATCTGTAAAAAAAATTAGAAGTACTCTGACGTCTATATTTTAAGTTTTATTTAATTTCCTTCAGTAGTTTATGTGATAGAAACACAAATATTTACACATTTTGAATAAATTTTCGCAAAATCTCAAAATCTAATCATTTTTTTTTTTTTAATTCGAAGGCTATAGTTTAAGTTGCACACTCACCTAATATGTCACCAAATTTCGTTTCATTCACTTTAGTTGTTATTGCGTGATGTGCGATCACATATCGAAGTTTGAAACCATTTTCGAAAAATCTCAAAATGTAATCAACATTTTGTTTAATTCGCCTCCTATAGTTGAAATTGAGTGACCACCTATAATATCACCAAATTTAATTTCATTCGCTTTAGTCCTTATTGCGTGATGTAAGAACAAATATCTAAACATTTTGAAACATTTTTTTTCAAAATCTGGAAGTCTAATCAATTTTTTTTTAATTTGACGTATATTATGACGAATATTATATTTTAAGTAGAGTGATCTGATCACCTATTATGTCACCAAATTTCCCTTCCTTCACCTTAGTCGTTATTACGTGATACGAAAACAAAAATGGACGCAGTTTGAAACAATTTTCACAAAATTTCAAAATCTAATCAAATTTTTGAAAATTCGACGCCTATAGCTTAAGTTGAGTGATCCCCTGTCAATGTCACCAAATTTCATTTCATTTCCTTCAGTAATTTTTCGTTATTTCATTAAAAAATAAATCAGCATGCTTTTCTACTTATTTCTTAGGTGTCGATTACTGGAGCATGAAGTGCGAAACATCTGGAGCCAAACTTTTTTTCTTGGTGTCAGTTACTCGCAGTAGCGTAGCCAGAAAAAAGTTTTAGGGGGGGTTTAGGCACTGATGTAACGGATAATCTACATTATGGATAGCATTCTTCATGTCAATAATAGAACTCAGCTAAATTTTAGGGGGGGGGGTTCTGACACCTACCCCCCCCCCTCGCTACGCCACTGGTTACTCGTGTCGCTACCATGACAACATAAAAAATATAGAAAAGATAGTAATTTCCAATACTCAGGAATCCGACATGAATTTTCAAAGTAGACTTAAGTTTTTAAATAAAAATTTTCTTTCTGGATAGTTTTAGTAGTTAACAATCACTAGAGCATGCTTATTATTGCTCTTGAAATATGAATTACTGGTGCACACTGCACATACCCTAGATTAAGAAAACATTGCTTTCGTTAGTTTCCAAAAAGGTACATTTTTTTAAATTTGCATTTAACTCCCGTGCAGAAAAATTTCCATTCGAAAAATGCGCCTCATATATGAAGGTAGGGATGTGCAAAATCTCAATCTCTCATCATAAAACGTCTCAGAGAAATCTTGATCACAAGATGATCAGGAATTACATGGATTTGAATATGAACGTTTAAACATACAGGGTAAAAAAGTATTATATTTCTTAATTTCTGCACTGCTCCTGAAACGCTATCTTCTGATGTGATTTTTTCCCCTTCGAGAGTCATTGAAAAGTGATTTAATTCAGCATATATTCATATCTCTGACATTTTTAGGATATAATTTTCAAATTTTGTAAATCACCTCATTCGTCTATGGAGTACAGTTTACTAATTGGCAATTTTTTTTAACTTGGGAAGTATACAAATTTAAAAAGCACACTAACTTTTTGAAAATTTACGATCTTTTCTTTACGTAGTCTTCCTATGTTATTTTGAACATCATTCCGATTTATATTGCCCACTTATCTCAAACAGATAAAGAAGTAAAGCATATAGCATATTATCACTTTTTTGAGACATCCTGCATAATTCCTAGTCGTAAGCATTCTTTATTTAATGATGATGTTTACTATAAGCAGTATTATGTGTATTTGCCAGTCACGGCAGTTACACGTCATTCTCCGTGAATATTTCTTATTTATTAAAAAACAATAGCTAGACTGATACTTACACTTCTTCCATTCCTTAAAACTGGAATCTCGTTAAGATAAATGTACGACTCGTTGGCTTTTCACTAAATTTTAAAATGCACAAAATTAAACTTAAAAATATTCATTTAAGGTTTTAAATTGGAACATTTAAACCACTGGATCATTTTTTTTTCAGATCCTGAAAAATGATGATGTTTACAATAAGCAGCATTACGTGTATTCGCCGGTCTTTGCAATTTTGTAATGTCAAAACTGTAGTGAATATTTCTTTCTTTATTAAAAAACAATGGCTTGACTGATACATACACTTCTTCCATTCCTTAAAATTGGAATATCGTTAAGATAAATATACGATTCGTTGGTTTTTTACTAAATATTTAAATGCACAAAATTAAACTTAAAAATATTCATTTAAGGTTTTAAATTGGAACATTTAAACCACTGGATCATTTTTTTTTTTAGTCCCGAAAAATGATGATGTTTACAATAAGCAGCATTACGTGTATTCCCCGGTCTTTGCAATTTTGTAATGTCAAAACTGTAATGAATATTTCTTTCTTTATTAAAAAACAATGGCTTGACTGATACTTACACTTCTTCCATTCCTTAAAATTGGAATATCGTTAAGATAAACATACGATTCGTTGGTGTTTTACTAAATATTTAAATGCACAAAATTAAACTTAAAAATATTCATTTAAGGTTTTAAATTGGAACATTTAAACCACTGGATCATTTTTTTTAGTCCCGAAAAATGATGATGTTTACAATAAGCAGCATTACGTGTATTCGCCGGTCTTTGCAATTTTGTAATGTAAAAACTGTAGTGAATATTTCTTTCTTTATTAAAAAACAATGGCTTGACTGATACTTACACTTCTTCCATTCCTTAAAATTGGAATATCGTTAAGATAAATATACGATTCGTTGGTGTTTTACTAAATATTTAAATGCACAAAATTAAATTTAAAAATATTCATTTAAGGTTTTAAATTGGAACATTTAAACCACTGGATCATTTTTTTTAGTCCCGAAAAATGATGATGTTTACAATAAGCAGCATTACGTGTATTCGCCGGTCTTTGCAATTTTGTAATGTAAAAACTGTAGTGAATATTTCTTTTTTTATTAAAAAACAATGGCTTCGCTGATACTTACACTTCTTCCATTCCTTAAAATTGGAATCTCGTTAAGATAAATATACGATTCGCTGGCTTTTGACTAAATATATAAATGCACAAAACTAAACTTAAAAATATTCATTTAAGATTTTAAATTGGAACATTTAAACCACTGGATCATTTTTTTTTTCAGGTCCCGAAGTGCAGGAGAGAGTTATGAATGACTGTATTAGTATGCTGGATGAAGAGGTGTGTTCTTTATATCCAATGAAATTTCTTTTCGAGTGTATGCGAAATTTCCTATTTTAGTTTGGTGAACAAAAAACCTCACTCTCGAAAAACATATGAGACGCTATTATTATAAAACTAGCCGCCTCCGGCAACCAGTTGGTTCACCATCTTAATAAATCTTGTGTTTCTCACCGGCTTCCTTAGCACTGAAATCTCTCAGATTCTGTATGGAATTTAAAATTGAGATGGTTAAGAAAAGGGGCAGCCGTAGGATTAGTGGCGCCCCCTGCTAACGTAAAAAGGAAGCCCCCTTTTATGCTCTACTTAGTTTTTCAATTCGACATGACGCCCCTTCGAAGCCGACGTCCCGATGCGATGTTTACCTTGCTTACCGTGTCGGGCCGCCCCTGGTTACAAAAATGAGATGGTTTAATGAAAAAAACCTACAAAAAGTACAAATTACACTGCTCAAAACAATGTGTGGATCTTGTGGCTAGGAAACTTTTTAGCTGAATGATACATGGTCGACAGACGTAGTAGGTTATATGAGAATAAATTACACATGTTTGGCAAAAAAAATGCATTTTATTGCGCATTTGTGTAGAAAAGGAAAAAAACACAATTTGTGCATATGAGAAAAAAAGAATAAGAAAAGGTGTTTTCTTCAAAGGAAATCATTTTCAGTAGGGGTTATGGTTTCCACGGACGGCCAGCAACGTTGAACACCTTCGAAGCATGGAGTCATTGAGGCTATTAATCACGAGTTGGTGTATTCTGGCCCACTCTTCCAGAAGAGCTCTTTCCAGTTCTTGGAGAGTTTGTGGGGGTGGTTGGCGGCCAGCAACTCGTCTTCCTAGAGCGTCCCAAACGTGCTCTATTGGATCATGTCTGGAGAACACGCTGGCCATTCCATTCGTACGATTCCTTCCTCGAAAAGGAAATCCTCCACCAGGTTTGCACGATGTGGTCTGCAGTTATCGTCCATTAAAATGAAGTCATCTCCGATTGCTGCAGCGTAAGGGACTACAATAGGTCTGAGGATCTCATCCCTCTATCGGCGACCAGTCAGAGGTCCATCTCGAATGATGTAGAGGTCTGTGCGCCCGTCAATGGAGATGCCACCATACACCAACACTCCCGCACCGCCAAAGCTGACACTTTCATGCACGAATGCAGGATTATTCCTATGCCACGGTCCCTCCAGATGAAAATACGCCTATTATCAGGATGAACTGAAAAATGGGACTCGTCAGAAAAAAGAACACTGCTCCATTCATTTCTCCTCCAGTTCACATGCTCTGTTCCCCACTCCATGCGGTCGCGACGATGCCTTGATGTTAGTCTAACACATACCATCGGTCGGCGAGCATACAGACCTACACCATGGAGCCGGTCTTGGACAGACTGAGTTGAAACCGTGGTGCCAGCAGCTGAGCGAAGGTGTTGTTGGAGAAGAGTAGCGTTCATATTCCGGTGTCTCCGAGCCATTTACACTAAATAACGATCTTCATTGGGTGTTGTTGCCCGTCTACGACCTTGCCCTGGTCTTCGGCTTGCACTTCCAGTCGCCAAAAACTGGTTCCCGATCCTGGAAATCACACTTTGTGACACTCCAATGGCTTGCACTACTTCGGCTTGAGTTTGGCTCCCTTCTAACCTACCGACAACTCTCCAAGCTTCTGAATCGGTTAAATGACTTCGCTGAGACATCGTACTCATCGAAACAAAGCAGTCACTGAATGCCGATCATCCTTGTCTTCATTGTCTTTTATTCAGTTGAAAGTGCAATTTCATTCGCTGCCGCTGAAGCGACGTTTTTGACGTCGAACTCAAAATTAACATACTCCACAGTTTGAAAATCAGAAAAATTTTAAATTTGTGATTCTCTTCTTCCATTCTCGGTAAATAAAAATTTCGCTTATATCTTTATTTTATATAAAACTTACAATATCCTTTAATTGTTTTGAGCAGTGTAGTTTCGTCCTATATTAATTCTGATGTGCTTCTAGATATATCGGCCGTTATCAAGAAAAAAAGAAAAAGAGAAAAAAAGAAAAAGAGAAAAAAAGAAAATCTGAAACACTTTCAGATTTTAAATACGCACTAAAGTGCTATATTAAAAGTGTATCATGTCCAGGCGTCTTCCCTATTTTCTTTCCTTATTCCATTAAGTTGGAAAGTGTATCATTATTCATGAGTGTGATTAAACACAATTAAAATTGATATTTCTAACATCCCTTTTCTGGATGTAACACATTAGAAATAGAAGGGGGGAAAGACACGCAGAAAAATGCATAATTCGAACTGAATGAAAGTTTCGAAAACTTATTTTTCGTGGTTTCTTTTTTTTTTTTTTTTTTTTTTTTTGGAGTGTGTAACATGTATTTCGGATTTGTGTGCTTCGCCCGTAATCCGCTTATAAATCCACGTCAGAAGGAAAAACCTATTCAGGTGATTTTATTTATTAAAAACTGCGTAGTCTATAAGTTTGCGCCATCTGTCGACTGCTTTGTAAGAAAAGCTGAATTGTATTCTTTTTTTTTTAAATAAAAGTTAGTTTTTTTTTAAATATTATAGGAACAGTGTGTTTTCGCGCGATAAAAAGTAGCCTGTTTGTTAATCCACGACTCTAGCTTTCTTTATTCCAAATTTCATCCAAATCCGTCAATCCTTTTCAGAGCTAAAGAGTAACAAACATACATACAAGCATTGACATTTATAATATTAGTAGGATACAAGATGCATTTTTTATGAAGAACATTAATTATAAGTGAAATTCACAAAGTAAATTTGACTTACAGTGAAATACTTTTTAACAATTTCCGGCAAAGTTATAAAATTATTCATGATCGGAAAACTACATAAAAAGTGGCTGGGATTTTTTGAAGTTTTGCCCACATAATGGTTGCCATCTCGGATGACTTTATCGTCATTATTTTATCGTCAAATTTGGCACTAAAATTTATGTCTAAAATTGGTTTTTGCTTGTTGATATCTTATGAATTATAAGCGATAATACCAGATTCAAGGATTAATAAATATGAGTAAATCCTATCGGAGAGCTAGTTAACTGGGGAACGATTATCGATTAATTTCATGAGCAAATCGCCACAGAATTGAAAGTCACCATTAGTGACAAATATCCAAACTGTTCCGAAATAACTGTTAAAAGAATTTGAAGTTACGTTTTTTCAGTTGTTATTATTATTTGTCTCAACGAATTTCGATGTTTCAGCTCTAATGTTTGAGTTCTCAAGCAAGTTTCAAGTAGTCCCTCCTTATTTTTAGTACTTCACTCTTTCCTGATATTTTATTTTAAGTATTTAATTTTTAAAATATTTTATCCTTCGTTAGCCAAAGGGATGATAAACTAATTACACTATCTTCACTAAATGGCAGACGTGGCGGAGATTTTAAATTTTACTCAATAACAGGTAGGAAATCCGGTAGTACGAAAGTGCATGATGAGACACGCACTATGCAATTATTCTCAATTTTATGTCGCCCTAACAGTGCATCATAAGTTTCTGATAAGTGAGTGAGTGCCTTGGTAAATATTAGAAAATTGTGGTACTGAAAAAATAAATTACTAAACATGGCAGCGTTTTTTTTTTATTGTCCTTCTGGTGGTTTTAAGATAAACGTTTTGCTCCTCATATTTCCTATGCAAATATTTCATTACGTTAACTCGAAATTATATATAACTGAAATGGACAATTTGAAAAATACTCCATTGGTGGAAAACGATAAAATCATTTTGTCTCTGCTTTGTGTCAAGTTGGACTGAAGATCTTTTTAAAAACTTTGGAACACCTCCATTCATTTAAAAGAAAAATTTTCCAAAACTGACTGATGCGAAGGTGAAAGAAGGGATATTGCACCTCAAAATACGAAAATTATTGTAAGGTACAGCTTTTAGTAGCAAACTCATAATTATTTAATTAGCTATTGAGTCTGTCCAAGAAACTGTGAAAAGCTTTCAGGGTACAGGAAAATATCACTACATTTCCACTGTGAATAATGTATTTGGTTAGCTACACGAACATAAGGTGTAGAATGTCGCTTAAAAGTTACATTCCAAACCTGATTTGTTCCAGGAAAATTTGGAGGCCGTAAGCGATGGAGAAAAGGGACATTTTCATTATGACATCTTTCCGATAGAACTTCGTTATGAGAATTACTAAAATTCATTAATGATCAGGTGTGACTATTGTTTGGTTCATAAAAAGAAAATTCATAATGAATGGGCACCAAAAAAAAAAAAAAGCATCATTGTCACATATTCGATTCCTAAAAAAGAGTAAAGTCAAATCTATGCAGGGAACTATAATTCAGGCATTCGATTGGCATCATGTTCATATGCGGTGTGCCAGCTGAAGTCCTTTGTTATGCCATTAATTTCACGAAGGTTAGAACCGTATCATAAAGATGGGGGTTTAGATATAGTAAAGTAAGTATGTGTTACAAAATGAAACAGCATGTAACGCATTTTGAAAAGCGCGACTGAGCAGACGTGCCTTGCATTTGCTGCATTATTGTGCTTATTAATGTGTGCTAAGTGTCTTTAATTACTAAATCGATGATTTAGCATAAATGAGTTAACTGGGAGCAATGCAAAAGTGCAGTTGTAAAAGTAAGGTTTTTTTCTTTTTTTTAAGTAGCTAGAGGGGGGAGGCGGTCATATAATCTTAAGTAGTGTGTGGTGCAGCTAATAAAGAATCATCCTGAATTGATCCCCGTTGTAGAACAATTCCTTAATCTTTCGAAAGTGTGCAGAAGTTTTGGCAAATAGTTGTTTTTTGACAAATACAAAAATCAATATACGGAATTCCAGTTACACGAAACATTTTTTTGATAGGGTGTACCATTTCTTTCTATTGCACCGAGTATTAGGCAGTAATTTATGGTAGGCAGTAAAAACACTAGAACGTTATACTCGTTGCTTCTCGCAACCCGATGTCTGTATTCAGGAAAACTTTCATTACTGACATTTTTTACGTTTTAATTTCAAATAGATAATACTTCAAATTGAAAAATGGATAGAAATGGAAGGTTATGAAGGCTATGTAGGCATGACCATGGAACAACTTCTTGATAAAGCATGCGCTGTCCCTCAGGAAGATAAAGTAAGTATATTTATTATTATTTTATTATTTTTTAACCTTATGTCTGCCGTTTTGCAAGATCGCAAGGTCCTACATTTCATCCGCAGTTTATACATTATTTTGGCGGAGAAAGGATGACTTCTAAGTTATACATTTCAGGCTATCCTTAAAAGTCATTCTTTCCATCTTTTGTGTATCCTAATAAGCAGAAATCCAGATATTTTTGTTGTTTTATTTATATTGCTTCATATCAGTTTCTTGTAACTGCAGAGAGTAAGTTTTTGTCCATGCTTCTTGAGATGGGGCAAAATTTCTCTTCCTAAAGAAAAAAGCACCTATGCACACCCCAAAACCTACTCAATCAAGATATATTTTTCTTATGTATTTTTATGTTTCATTAAATGCTTTCAACAGTTTTAGCTTTCAAACTGCAGTTTTATCCCCCCCCCCTCCCCCTTGCAAACGTAGGCGTGACCTTGACTGAAAAAGATTTGGGGCACATGAAATATTTGGGGGAAACATATCGAATTTAAGAGCAGGAAAGGGAGTTTTTTTTTAATTTCAAAAGAAATGTTGAAAATCTAAGGCCACGTGCCCCCCCTTCTGATCATACGCCTATGCTTGCAAATGCATTAAGCAAAAAGATAATTTCTCAATGCAGTAAAATATCACTATAATGAACTTTACTTTTACAAATATTTAACATTAACAAATAAAATTTTTGCATTTAACTCTTTGAAGGGCATTTTCACATCAATATGGAAGACCAACTGGACAGACGGTCCAATGCTCGAAAAGGGCATCGATCCATTTAAATCCCAAGGGATGTGCGGCCGCGCAGTTGCCATTGGTCGACTTAACTACCAGCAAGATGGCGGACGATCGAAACGTTCATCTCGTGGCACAGATCTAGAGACCCTTTTTTAACGCAGCTGGCTGAAAAAAGGGCAGCTGTTGCCATCGCTCGACGTAACTATTGCACATCGACTTAATCGACTGTTTCACCGACTTAACTATTGACGCAGCTGGCTGTGCCTCACAGCCAGCTGCGTCAAGAAAGGGTCTCTAGGTCTGTGGCACGCGATGAACGTTTCGATCGTCCGCCATCTTGCTGATAGTTAAGTCGAGCGATGGCAACGGCTGCCCTTTTTTCAGCATTGGGAAAGGGTTGCGCCTCAAAGGGTTAAAGACAAATTAATAAATGTTAAAAAAAAAATGGACATTTCCGACGCTGACCGATACCGGCCTCCGTTGGAGATGATGGGGCAAAATCACTGGGAAAAGGCTTCCATTTGTAGTACTTTTTAAAACAACAGGCATCGGTTTCTTCCACCGATGGGATACTTTAAAAAAAATGACAAAACTGCAGGAAGTTGTCGAACTTTCACTCTTCAGCAGAAAAAAAAAAAAAAAAAAAAATGCTTGATATTTTCAAAACTTTCCTCTTTATAAATATTACGGCAAAAGCCCGAAGTTCGGCGAGGTTAGGCCCTAGTCGGCCCGAAGTTCGGCAGACGTTATGGCCAAAGTCAAGTCCGAAGTACTTGCAATCATAGGCGCACCCACGGAGGGGGCTATGGGGGCTGAAGCCCCCCCTAAACGTAGAAAGTTAGAAGTGTAAAACGTTAAAAAAATGAAAATTGTCGCTAATGAATTATTTTTTTTAGTTCTTTCTTTTTTTAATTGTCTTCAAATTATTTCTAACCAAAAAAGACATTTATTTAAAAAAGTTTTTAAATAAATGCTTACAGTTAGTTGAAACACTGTTACACACAGTTACAACGTCGCTCAAATGATCACATAATTATTTATGACTCTATAATGATTTACATTGCTTGCGTTCTATGGGACAGTCAAGTGGTACCGAATATTTTGACGTTATAAGAGAGTTGTAACTAACCGAGGTCACTATGACAGAGTTCAGCAGTATTTGTGTGTAGCCCAGCCCCCCCCCCTTAACTAAAATCCTGGGTTCGCCACTGCTTGCAATTAATATTGTATATACTACTTTGGCTGGCCATTTCGCGAAGTGGCTAGGAATCCTTGGCCTAAGCCGAAAGTGATAATTTTGCTATTTGCCTTTGCAAAAAATTTCATATTTTTGAAGCAATATTTTGGGAGACAATGGGATCTGGTATCTTTAACATTAGGTCTATGGAGCAGAAAAAGACTAAGGATCATCTTTAAAGTTAGTTGACAAATTGAGTATTCTGTTTGCCTTTGCATGCATACACGATACGCAACGCATTTACTGAAGATATAATTCGTCATTTTTGAAGCGTCGCAGATCTAATTTTCTTCACGCTATACCGTTGTGCTGGCTGGAGCCCGCAGTAAAAAAGAAAGGAATTGTGTAACTCCCCTCGAAAAAAGAGATGAAATGCATTAAAAGGTACTAAGTGCCGTGAGGAACTCACCAGTGCAGGTGATAAAGAAATCTTATGACACAAAGCGGTAAGATTTTAAAACGGCCTGAGAAAATAGGCATTCGTTGTTATCATCGTAGCAATACGAGAAATAAGCATAAGCGAATAGTTCAAATATGGTTTTAGGGAATAACTTGATAGGTGGTCATAAAACCCAGGTGCTAGGAAAGTGGAAAGAATTTTTAATAATAACGAGAGTCATAAAGTAAGAATTCAAGAAAGCATTGGTCAGATAATTTTAGCGAGTTTTTTGTTGGGTAAGGTGTTTACGAGAGAGAGAGACTTTTTAGGAAAATGGAAAAATGTACCAAGGAGCAGAGATATGGTAAGGGGGAGAAATGAATAGCGTTGAGATGCAGACCTTTACACCTGATCGACCGGAGGCAAATTGGACCGAAAATAAAAGGCGAGGTTGTCATTGAGGGAAAATTATCAGTAGCACAAAAGAAATTGAGATTTTGGGAAAAGTTATGGGAAAAATGCGTGGGAAAGAAACAGAGGTCGCAGGCAATTTAACAAGAGGTTCGAAAAATAATAAAAAAATAAAAGAAGTTTAAAGGAGGGATTTCGGAGATCCAATGGAATGAATAAATCTAGATCTTGACCAATAAAGTGAATTGATAAGGGGAATAGCAGGTAAGGTAAAATTTTAGAGGACGGTCAATTTGAATAAGGAGGAAGAGAGTGGCTGAGCACCGATTACCCTTTGGTACAAAGGGGAATGAATCGAGGGGGAGGAATTGAGAAAAAACCAGACTGCAGCGACGGAGGAGTCAGATCCTTTACAGATCTTTATTCAGAGTTGTTTTCTTAGATTTTGTGAGATCTTTTGAGAGTTTTCAGAGTTTTTCTTATTTTGTGTGTGTCAGTTTAAGATATAATTTTAGTATCCATCTCGGAACAGCTTTAGTATGGTCCCTTTTTGGCGATTTTTTGATTTGGCGACAAAATCTTGTCGCCAACCCAAGTTTGCCTTGCCGATGCCAATTGTAAACAGTATGGCGGATCGGGTGGCGCTGGTTCCGAGATAATTGATCGTCGCCGTTAATTTTGCTATGATTTATTTTAATGGCTTTTAAATATTTTTATGAAAAAAAAATTAAACAGATAACAAGCTTACATGTACATATAGATTCGGTTTAATAAAATTTAATAACTTTTCTTCCCCCCCCTTTCTCTATTTAGTAGATTAAATTAAACAATCCAAACAAATAATATTCTAAAGGGAATACCTCACAAAAATAACAAATAAAAAAGACAAAAAAATTAAAATACATTTTAGCATTCTGACAAAAGACTGCGTAAGCAAAATAAAGAACTAATTCAAATCATAACGAACAATGCTTATCTCATACCTTAATTAAAATCGCTAAATTGTTTCAATATTGAAATGATAAAATCAAAATATCAAATATTATTGGGTTGGCAACTACGTAATTGCGGATTTCACTCATAGATGGCTTCAGTTGAATTTTTAGGTTTGCAGACGATTTACAAATGTAAAACACATTTTGTTATTTGATAGTTGGCAATTCAGCTGTCAATCAGTAAAAAAAGTTCATTGATCGGTTGCGTAGTTTTCGCTTGGCCTTCGTTGAAAAATGGAAAATCAAAAGGAACATTTTCGTCATATTTTGCTTTTTTATTTCCGCAAAGGGAAAAACGCATCGCAAGCTCATAAAAAGTTATGTGCTGTTTATGGTTACGAAGCCTTAAAAGAACGGCAGTGTCAAAATTGGTTTGCCAAATTTCGTTCTGGTGATTTTTCATTCAAAGATGAAAAACGCTCTGGTCGTCCAGTTGAAGTTGATGACGCCCTAATCAAAGCAATAATCGATTCGGATCGTCACAGTACAACACGTGAGATTGCAGAGAAGCTTCATGTATCACATACATGCATTGAAAATCACTTAAAACAACTTGGCTGTTCAAAAACTCGATACATGGGTTCCTCACTCACGAACTGAAAGAAACGCATTAACAGCTGCGCGATTTGCTAAAGAAACGTAATGAAAACGATCCATTTTTAAAACGATTGATAACTGCCGATGAAAAATGGGGTTTTTATAACAATATCAAGCGGAAAAGATCGTGGAGCAGGCCAGGTGAACCAACTCAAACAACATCAAAAGCTGATATTCATCAAAAGAAGGTTTTGTTATCAATTTGGTGGGATTACAAAGGAATTGTCTACTTTGAACTCTTACCACCCAACCGAACGATCAATTCTGATGTCTACATTGAACAACTAACGAAATTAAACAATGCAGTTGAAGAAAAGCGGCCCGAATTGAAAAATCGAAAAGGTGTTGTATTCCATCATGACAATGCAAGGCCACACACATCTTTGGTCACTCTGCAAAAATTATTGGAGCTTGGTTGGGATGTTTTGCCACATCCACCATATAGTCCTGACCTTGCACCATCTGATTACTTTTTGTTTCGATCTTTACAAAACTCCTTGAATGGTAAAAATTTCAATAATGATGATGATGTCAAATCAAACCTGATTCAGTTTTTTGCTAATAAAAACCAGAAGTTTTATGAACGTGGGATTATGATGCTGCCTGAAAGATGGCAAAAGGTCATTGATCAAAATGGGTAATACATTACAGAATAAAGTTATTTAGTTCCATGAAAAAATTGTCTTTGATTTTCTAAAAAAAATCCGCAATTACTTAGTTGCCAACCCAATATATTAATAACGGAATTGTTGTTGTTGTTATTGTTATTGGAACATGTATTCGGATTTGTGTGCTTGTTCACGAGGAACCGCTTATAAATCCACGTCAAAGAAAGGACAAACACAAGGGGGGGTCAAATGCCTTGGGGGAGGACTTTTTCTGGGTATCTAGCGCGTATTCACGTTACATCTGGAGAAAACCGCCCAAAACTCCAGACCGCTAGACCGACGGCCCCGCGAGAGGACAGAACCCTGTTCCTCCACTTGAGCCATCTCCCAATGTCAGTGGCTTTAACCACTGTGCTACACATTGGTAATAACGGAATTATTTGTTGCTCCTACCATTAACAAATAAACAAAGGTAATAATAACAAATAAAAACAAACAATGCTTATCACATACCTTGATTAAAATCTCTAAATTATTGCAATATGGAAATAATAAAATCAAAATATCTAAAATTATTTCACTGTATAAAATATTAATAACGTAATTATTTGTTGCTTCTACTCTTAACAAATAAACAATCGAGAACGCAAATATTAATCTGAAACGTACTATCAAAAGAAAGCTTATTCATACAAAACTGTATGTAAACAGTCAGTATGAACCTGAACAGCCGTTTTAAATTTCAAAAATAATTAAATAATAATAAAATTTAATGTTAAATAAAGCCATTAAAATAAAACCATAAAGCACATGGCAGATCAACCATTCGAACGAACCTCCCGCGCTAAGAAATACACGGGGCTCAAAAAGTTCATGAAAGGAACAAACGGTCACGATTTGCCGGACGAACACGAGCGCATCCGTGACGTCTCGGAAGAATCCACTTTTCGCCCGAGGTTAGGGTTACCGCTCCGGAGCATCCGACGGCGGGGTTACCATATTGGCATCCTTTATCGCGCTAAAAAAGTCGCAAAAATTAAACCGCGCCAAAGGGACCATACTAAAGCTGTACCTCCATCTCTGCCTACTGCACTGGATTCCAGGTAAGCACGGTTTTGCCATCTCGATTTTTTACGAGTGATCATTTTATGAGTTTAATATTTGTAAACCATTTATATTTTTTTATCCGTAAATAAATAAATAATTTCCTTATTAAATTATGTGTGTAGTTTTTTTATGGAGAGTCCAATTTAGTGTTGGGTTAAACATAACCCCGTGTTAGGAGCTGTCGTGCCCTACACCCTCCTGGGTTAATTCAATTAAACAACGCAATATCATAATTCAATCTAATATACGTAATCGAAACTTAATTTAGGAACATTTCTGTTCTTCCCTTTTAAAAATGTGTACAAAAGGGTGGGGGCACCCCAGCAGTTGTTACAGCATATACGATCACTGAATAATTTCTATTATCGCTTTAATATGAGAACAGAATTACAGGAGATCATATTTTTATATAGTGCTATATATTAAAAGCGCATCATAATTTATGCGCCGTCCCTATTTTTCTTCCTTATTCCATTAAGTAGGAAAGTGTATCATTGTTCATGGGTGTGCCATATTTTTCTACTTATTCCAAAAAACCCATTTTCGGTATCGAAATCTATCTTAAAATCGCCTACCAAAACTATTTTACAATCTTCGCCAAGTATATTCCAACTATACTTCGAATGTGCATCATGATCCATGAGTGTGCCGTGTTTGTCTTTCTTGGGTTGATTCCTACTTTAACTCCCCGACTCTCCCCAAGGTGGCGATAATTAAACATATGCAGTTACCATGAATATTTTTTGTATTTATTTGGCAACCATAATTTAGAATTAAAATGGCGATTTGGAACAACATGTAAGTACAGTATTCCGTTACTTATTTATTTATTTTGGGTTGCCAATTAATGTAGATTTAATAATTAAGTGCCTTCAAATTCCTTAAGTGGTGCGTATATTGCTAATTTGTTCGTTTTAGTTTTCATCTAGTTCTTTTGGGAGCGTTGAAACTTGTGCATAACTCCTACAGACCCATGACTGCAAAGATCGCCAAAGTGCAGCGATTTTTTGGGTTAACGAGAGTGGGGACGTTAAAATAGAAATCAGCTCTTTCTTGTACCGCGTTTTTTCATTTGTATTGTTAATTTTATGCCCCGATTGAGATGAGTTGGTGTTACGAGCGTATGAATAGATAATATTTTTTAATCCCACCAAACAAGTTTTAATAAAATAGGAAGTCTTTATAAATACGAATGCTGTTTGAGATGAACGAGAATATTTTTAAAGCCCGGTAAGGCTAGCTGGTAATGCGTTTAAATTATTGCATTTAATGTCAAGTTTAATGTGCGATTCATTTTGGCTATTTGCCATCGACTGCCGACGTTAATTACGCCAGTATGGCAGTTCTAGCAAAGTAAACATAAATAAATCATTTCATGTTCTATTTTCAACACATAGTTTCCGTAGCAACGGAATCCATTGTTACCACTTAAGTTGTTAAATTTAACAATTAAGTGAAACCACACATTTCTACAGCTCTTAAGACTCGAAAAAGTGAAAATGCATTAAATATGAAACAAATAGAATTTTAACATATTTACGCATTAAAAATAATCGAAGTTTTTTCGGGCAATTCTGCATATTTTTCATTTTATTTCCTTCGCTTGTGGACATCATTAGCACGTCATTGTCTTCTGTTTTGCTGTTAGATTATCCGGAGAAGCACATTACACGCTAACGTATGCGCTGCTTCGGCGGACATAAGGAAGCGCTTTTTAGTCCAGTCATTTGGTAGTTTTACCTGGAAAGTTTTCCGGGAGTTTTGAAAATGGGCAATTTTATAGATTTCGATGTGCTCTTTCCGAATTTCAACTTTGCCCCCTCGTATCTTTGCTGCTCGTGCCGCCATATTCGAAAAATGGCGTCTGAAAGCAGTTTTATGGAAATATTTCCTTTACGACTCATTTCACGAAAAAAACAATTACAAAAAATGAAACTAGAGAAAATTTCCTATAATTTATGTAATTACCTTTTTCTTGTAAAATCAATAGTTTTGGCGTACGAGCGCCGCAAACTGTTGTTCAGTATGCGTTTTGGCCAAACAACGCATTTCCACACCACCTTGTGAGGTACAGTAAACGGCGTTTTTTTTTTTTCCGTTTTTTCGTGGTATCCCCAGTAGGCCCCATTAGTTGTTGGCGAAGATGTAGATCTTCTTATTCTTTTAACGGCTGTATCTACGCGTTAAATCATATATTCTCAAACCAGGAAAAGGAAAAATTTCGCAACAAATATATTCAACAAAAAGTATCATAAATGAACCAGCCGCAGATCATATTTTATTCTTGCAAGTCTTCAGCGACTGTGATACAACATCAGCATTATTTAATCAAGGAAAAATGAAATTTATTGATGTACACCGAAAAAATCCAGATTTAAACGTGGTTATCCATGTATTCAAAAATCCGAATGCTAATCCAGAGAGCATTGCTAAAGCTGGAGAACGCTTCTTTCTTGAATTATACAGTGACAGTAATGTGAAAAGTAAGAAAAGTATGTCTAAAAATAACTATAGATATGCATGCTTCACAATATCAGCATATAAAAGTAAATTTAGTATTGCGTCGCTACCACCAACAGAAGGAGCAACAAGACAACATTCTCTACGAACCTATCATCAGGTTCAGCAGTGGTATGGGAATGAACAAAATGCAGAGCAATGGGGGGTGGAAAAGAAACAAGGACGGGCTAATGCCTGTCACCACACTCGAGCCCCCAGCTCCTGAAAGCTTGTTAAAACTTATTTCTTGCAAATGCAGAAAGAGATATCAGAAAGCCTGTGAATGCAGAAAGACTGGGTTAAAGTGCTCCGTTATATTAACACCTTCTACATATAGAAAGCCTAATAACTGAAGCTTTGACGTCACCACTAGGCCTTCAGAGTGACGTCATCACAGTTTTACTTTCATAAAGTAAAACTATTTAAATTTTCTGGTGAATGCTACAAATATTAGAAAATAAGTTAAAGATAAAAAATAAAATACTTTTGTGATACAAAACAATTCATTAATATCTATTTCCTTATTACACTACATAATTAGTTACAGTTAAAAGCTTGCCTTTTGCCGTAAAATTAAAATTTTCTATCTCAAATTAGTAAAATGCTGTTGTGCGTGAGTAAATTAGGCAGAAATTTTAAATAGTTTTACTTTATGAGAGTTAAATTGTCATGACGTCATTCTTGAAGGCCTACTGATGACGTGAAAGCTTCGGGACGTACCAGTTGTTAGGCTTTCTATATCTAGGAGGTGTTGGTTATATGCACGAATCGCAATGGTACCTGTGATAACTCGCAAGTTCCATTACAAGATAGTGATGGAGAGGAAAAATCGGAGACTATTTTCGAGCAAACGTATGATGAAATCGAGAACGAAGAAGATTGCGATGAAACTGATAATCCCATTGTGGCTGATGTGGAAGGAATTTCGGGCTGTGACATTTCGATCGGTACTAGAGACAATGAACTTGCAACTCCTGGTCCATCAAGAACAGTGAAGCGAAGGAGAATGCGCTAAATTTGGGATTAGTTAAATCAGGGTTGGGCAAACTTTTTCGGTCGCGGGCCAAAAATCGAAAAAAAAAGTTTGGCGGGCCAAGATAAGTTTTTCTAAAATTTTAAAAACAATATACAAGTATTACAATTTAAATATGTTAATGAGATGAATCAAATTGCTATTTCATTTTTAAAAGTTCCTTATATTAAGGTTCGAAGTGAGATGCACTCATTCAAAGAACGAGGCTAAATGCTCATCTGCCAGTCTACTTCTGAAAGAATTCTTCTTTGTAAGGTTCGTAGTTGAAAACACTTGTTTACATATGTAAGATGAAGCAAACATAGCACTGATTTTCTGAGCGTGAGATATTAAATTTGGGAAACGATAATGATTTATAAAACTCTAACTTTGGCATATTTAGAAACAACTGCTTGAGATGATCGTTAGATTGCAACTCAATTATTTCAAGCTGCAAATCTTACGTCACTGCTTCACAATTTACGTTCAAAGGCATGGTAAAAATATCCAATTCTGTTTGAATGGCACTGCAATCTTGAAATCTGAGTTCGAACTCAAAATGCAGTTTTTTCAAGCCATCTTCATAATTTTTAAGCTTCTCTTCATTTATTGAGAATATTGAATTTAACCTCGAGGAATGAGACAAGTCCTTCTTTGCTAGCTACCCAGCAAACAGATTAGGTTTTAGTTTAAAAGCTTTGAGATGGGCGCAGATATCGTCGATAAAGTGATTCTTCCCTTGCATCTTGACATTCAAGTTGCTCATATGACAAAGATCTCTGAAAAATGCAAAGTCCGAAAGCCATTCTGTATCTTCTTACATTTTGCACTCCGCAGAACGCTGTCTCTCATGGATGAACGACACAATGTCCCGCAGAACGCTGTCTCTCATGGATGAACGACACAATGTCGTCTTTCAGCTA
The DNA here is from genome assembly GCA_038373885.1 of Cheiracanthium punctorium. Taxonomy (NCBI): domain Eukaryota; kingdom Metazoa; phylum Arthropoda; class Arachnida; order Araneae; family Cheiracanthiidae; genus Cheiracanthium; species Cheiracanthium punctorium. The sequence goes on along the minus strand of JAWZYV010014839.1, from coordinate 2,485,096 downwards.
TCAAACTCGCTCAAAAACACATCCTGCAAAATTCTATCTGCAGGCCGGATAAAACCTTCCGGCGGGCCGGATTTGGCTTGCGGGCCGTAGTTTGCCCATCCCTGAGTTAAATGCACGTGGATTAGGCCTACTGGGGATACCACGGGGGAAAAAAAACGCCGCTCACTTCTATCTTACAAGGTGGTGTGGAAATGCGTTGTTTGGCCAAAACGCATACTGAACTACAATTTGCGGCGCTCCTACGCCAAAACTATTGATTTTACGAAAAAAAGGTAATTACATAAATTGTAGGAAATGTTCTCTAGTTTCCTTTTTTGTAATTGTTTTTTTTCGTGAAATGAGTTGGAAATGAGATATTGCGAAAAAACTGCTTTTTGGCGCCATTTTTCGAATATAGCGGCACGAGCGGCAAAGATACGAGGGCGCAAAGTTGAAATTCGGAAAGAGCACATCGAAATCTATAAAATATAAATTGCCCATTTTCAAAACTCCCATAAAACTTTCCAGGTAACCCCCTTTTTTTTTTTGACCAAATGACTGGACTATTTGTTCGGTGCGTATTTGCCTAACCCCTCTGTGTGTATAAATTGAAGCAATGAAACTTTGTAGGCGTTTTTCATGAAACTAGAAAAAGGCATAATAACGTCGTTAACGTGGAAGAAGTGATATGGAAAACTATTTAATTGGTAACCGTAATGGGAAATGATAATCCATTATTGGCATGCGAAAAGCACCAAAAATTTCGAGAGTATGAAAAGTCAGGAATATGAAATGAACATCAAAAATAAATCACCAGAGACTATAGGATAAGCATCGTGTACAAGAATGATAGGGCAATCATGTACACAACAAAGGCGCTAGCAAGGAATAGAAAATACAATATGAAATTAATTGCTCTTCCTTTCCTTGACGTTTGTGGAATCTTTTCGAATTACGGGATCCGATGTGCTTAGAATATTTCATATAATTGACTTATATGTTAAAGTTCTATTTATATCTTCATATATTTTCCTGTTACAAGACCAAGAGCTCTAGAAACGACTTCAGATTTTCTGTTATATTGAATTTGACACTATGCCATTAATCTATGTTAAAAATAAAATATGAAATTAATGATTTATTTAGTGTGAATTGACAGCCAGATCAACGTCAGTTTTATGTAACAAGTCTGATACTGTATTAAGAGTTCAGTAAGAGTAATAAGCTTTTCCTTTTAAGTTCGTCACGAATGTTTTCATTTACAAAAGCGAGAAGATCTTCACGGAAACAGGATGCATTTTTGGTTTCTAAATAGAATATGCATCGATTGTTTCGTGTAGGTTTTTTAAATTTAGGTAAAATTCAATAAAGTCATCTGCAACATAACTGCGCTAATGCATTGTCCACGCTTTACGAAATGCAAGATAAAATAAAATAGTTGTCAACATCATGTAATGTTATTTCTGTGATATGTATGAATGCTATAAATTAAACCTAAAAAACAGAATTATATGATGTAGAAATAAGGCATTTTGGAAGAGAAAATTTTCGCCAGCATACCGTAAAGATCTTTCTTTTTTGATCGCCAGTGACAATGACGTAGTTTTTGTATCATCATGTTGAAATCTCTCAAATTTCCACTCATGGAGTCAGCTTTTCGTCAGAATTCCAGCAATTTTTCAAGATTAGAGATTCCTTTCACTGGGTTTAATTCGGTTCAGGTTTAATTATTCTTTTCCTACCGTGCGGGGAACGGGTACGCAGCTAGTCTTGCTTTGAAATATAACTAGCACAAATACCTACAAATCAATTTCAGTATTTTTTTAGAATTTGTACCCAAACGGGCGTAAGGGGTTAAAACGTTCTTTGATGTTCTTTTTTACATTTACCTTCATATATCAGAGGAAGAATAAAATTCATGCTTAAAAATATAATTAACACAAATGCCTTAAAATCATTTTCAGGATTTTTTAGAATTTGCATCAAAACGGGGATAAGGGGATCAAAACGTTGTTGCCAAATTTGCTGTCATATCTCAAAGGGAAATAGAGATAGCCATAAAATTATTGCTTTAAAATGTAGCGAACACGAATGCATAACAGTCATTCTCAGCGTTTTTTAAGAGTTCGTATCCAAACTATTGTGAGGGGCGAAAACATTATTTTCATATTTGTCTTAATATATCGAAGGAAAATGAAGATAGTCATAAAAATCTTGCACTAAAATGCAACGAACACGAATTCATAAAAATCTTTTTCAGGGTTTTTTAAAAAACGATTTTAAAAGGGTGGTTGGCAAAAAAAAAAGCGTTTTTTAGCTCTTGAGTGCTCTTAATTGCAGACAAAGACTTTTGTCTACCTGGTGAAAGGGCGAATCATGTTTCAAGGGTTGCCAGATTAAATGTGAAAAGTCGCCACGGTTTGCCATTTTTGGTGATTTATCGCGAAGTTTGGCATAAAAGAAATAAATCCCCGAAGCGATATCTTCCATCTTTGTCGAGTACCCCACCAGTGGCCAATCGCATCGCACGCTCATCTGGGAGACGGAAAGAGCCTGGTTCAAGACCAGGTCGCGTCAGTCGATCAAACCGTTCGGAGTTTTCCATGATTACCTCCGAAACTTATCGTAAATACGCATTAAGACCTCTTAGAAAGACCCCCACGGAGAGAACCCCACCCCCTGCATAGCTAATTGGCCGTAATCCCGCAACACAACACAACACAACCGTCTTTGTCAAGAAATTGCCTAACCCTACTGTTTATTTAAGTGGATATTGTTGTCTATATTCGTGTAAATAAAGGTGAAGTATAGTCAGAATATGCCTGACGGGGATTTTAAAACAGTTTAAGTAGGAGATTTTAACATAGTTTTCAATTTTGAGGAACAAAAAGACAAATACGGCACACTCGTGGAATATGACGCACATTCCAAATTGTATTTAAAAAAATCAAGTATAGTTAGTATATGCCTCACGAATATTGTAAAACGCCGACCGAGTAGTATGGTGGGTAAATCACCGTACTCCGGTTTCGGGTCCAACTCCCGGCGGCCGGGGTTCGATCCCCGGCCGGGCGTGGTTGTCATGTCCGTCCCTTCATAGGGGACGACGTTGGTCCACATACTAGGTGCCCCCATAATAAAGAGACCAACAATTCCTGCCTGTTGTGGCCAAAGCCTTCACGGCAGAGGCCGACCAGTATATATATATATCTTATAAATAAAAATGAAATTCTGTTTGTTTGTTTGTTTGTTTGTTTGTTTGTGGATTTGAGTTGTATACAATTCCACAAAAAAGGACCTATCAGCCTGAAATTTTGCACAGATATATAAAATAATATAGAATAAATCATAGTCCACTTTAAAACTTTGAATGTCCACCCGTTCCCCGAATTTAAGAGATTTTTTATGTTCTCCACGCAAAAAGCTTTCCGTAATTGTAACCCCTGTAGTGAAAAAAGTGTGAAACAAGGATCGTGGTTGCCATGTGTGGCGATTTTGCCGAATAAGATGCTTTAAATTCTCAAAGTAAAAATAAAAGAATAATAATGATTTTTTTTGTTAGTTTATATTCGTAAGGTTATATTTTTTTTAATTATAATATCGTGTGCATGGGAAATCGGAGCAGGAATGAAATGTTTTATACGCAAAACAATAAGAATTGAAGATTTCCGAGGCTAATATGTTAAATATTTTTAGTTTGGCGAAAAAATAAAATGGCTCAAATGCCGAGAAAGTGAGTTCTAGCGGTTTGCACAGTTTCTGGCTTGGCGAAATTTACTGAGAGCTTAAGGAAACGGATTTTTGAAAACAAGTGCAAAGGTTTTATTAGAATACAGCGTTAAATTTCAATGATCCGTGCGAAAATAAAGCAGTTATTAAGGGATTTCAAGCGATCTATCTTCAGCATTCTCGCGATTTTGAGGAGGATTCTAACGCTTGGCGCTATTTATCGTAATTTAATCGTCTGCTATTTGGGTTATGAATACACCTGCGTATAAGTTTTTGAAATTTTCATTCAATTGGAATTGTGCATTAATCTGAGCAGCTTTTCTGCATCTAATGTGTTACATCCAGAAAAAAGGATGTTAGAAATATCAATTTTAATTTTGTTTAATCACACTCATGAATAATGATACACTTTCCAACTTAATGAAAGAAGGAACGAAAATAGGGAAGACCCATGGATTATAACTCTTTTTATATATAGCACTTTAGTGCGTATTTAAAAATCTGAAAGTGTGTCAGATTTTCTATGATTCTAGCGCTTGGCGCAATTTAATGAGAGGGTATTTTTAAAAACAAGCGTAGGTTATCTTATAAATAAAAATGAAATTCTGTTTGTCAATTTGTTGATTGGGGTAGTATACAATTCCACAAAAATGGACCTGTCAGCCTGAAATTTTACACAGATATGTAAAATAATATAGAATAAATGATAGTCCACTTTAAAACTTTGAAACTCCACTTAAAAACGTAATATTAACCCCTGTAGTGAAAAAAGTGTGTGAAATAAGCATCTTGGTTGCCATGTGTGGCGATTTTGCCGAATAAAATGTTTTAAATCCTTAAAGTAAAAATAAAAGAATAATAATGATTTTTTTAGTTTATTTTTTTAGGTTATTTTTTTAATTATAATATCGTGTGCGCATAAGAAATGAGAGCAGGAATGAAATGTTTTATACGCAAAACAATGAGGATCGAAGATATCCGAGACTAATATGTAATTTTTTTTAGTTTGGCGAAAAAAAAAAATGGGTGATAGGCCGATTTTTAGAGAGTGAGTTCTAGCGGTTTGCACAGTTTTAGGCTTTTTGGCGCAATTTACTGAGAGCTTAAGGGAATAGCATTTTTGAAAACAAGTGTATAGGTTTTCTTAGAATACAGCATTAAATTTTAACTATCCGTGCAGAAATAATGCAGTCCTTAGGGCATTTCATGCGATGTAGCTTCAGAATTCTCGCCAATTGAGTACATTGATTTAACTTGGGGGAAATCCGCCAAATTTCAGAAAATTGAAATCTTCGCATTTAGTACATCGAGGTAACGATGAATAAAACATGTTATAGTTGATAATTTAAAAAATGCGGCTGTATTAAGGGATTCCACTTTTCAAATAAATGCCTGGCGGTCGAACCATTTCCCATATTGATTGCTGCTAAGTCAATGCTTCGAATGATTCCCTGAAAAACCTCTTGCAAAACTGCGTATGCTGGCACTTTGGCGAGGCTTAGATTTGAAACTGGATTTTACTTGAGACTGGTATATACGTATAATAAGACTGGTTATAGATAAAAATGAATGTTGGTATGTGTGTAGGAGGTTGAAAAACTTTAGCACCGTTTCACCGATCACCATGAAATTTGGTTCACCTAAGTCTTTTATCATGGAGAAGGTTTTTATGCTATCCGTTTTCCTCTAACTTTTCTGTAGGTGGCGCAGCAGAACGTCGAATTCTATTCCGTTTAGCCGTTTGCTATGCGAATATCGTCCAACCAATTTCGATGAAATTTGGTACACGCGAATATTAGAACACGGAGAATATTTTTCACTATCCATTTGCTGTAACTTACCTCTAAATAGCGCTGCAACGCATCAACTTCTATACCGTTCGACCGATCGGCATAAAAAATTTTATACTTACACATTTGAGAACGAAGAATATATTCTAACTGCGTTACATTTGATGTTACTCACCACTAGATGACACTGCAATGCATTATTATTTTAACTCGCCACTAGATGACGCTGCAGCAGGCCAAATTTTTGACCATTCAAACGGTGGCTATGAAAATCAGTATACATAGCTATTTGAACAATGAGAATATTTTGGCGTTATCCATTTTGCTATAACTCGCCACATGACGGCGCTGTAGCAAATCATTACTTTAATTAACCACTAGATGGCCCTGCAGTGTATCACTTCTGGACTGTGCGAATGAGTGCTATGAAAATAGGTATACATAGATACTTGAACACGGGGAAGAGTTTGGCACGATCCATTTTCCTATAACTTGACACTAGATGTCGCGTCAACACATGAACTTCAAGACTATTCAGCCGATCGTCATGAAAATTCGTATACATCGATATGTGAATGCGAAGAATATTTTTGCCGTATCCGTTTTGCTAAAACTCGCCACTAGATTGTGCTACGCCTCATCGCCTTCTGCACTGTAAAAACGATTGCCTTGAAATTGAGTATGCATGATTATTGAACACAATATAACGCGATATCCATTTTGCTATATCTCTTTATTACAATAAATAGTAATCACAACAAATATTAATATCAAAAAGTCCATTCATTCCCGTGCGAAGAACGGGTACTTCAACTAGTATATATATATATTGTAAAACAGTTTTTGTAGGCGATTAAATATATAACCAAAACATGTTTAATATTCATTTATTTATTTTGCATTTGTTGGTTTAACAATATCCATTCCGAGCGAAGAACGGGTGTTTCAGCTAGTAATGTATAAAACTTTTTTACCTCCCAAGTTGGTCACCCCCATAACTTGGACACTTTTCAGAGGGTACGGAACGTGTTCATTAATATAGAAATATACCTCTATAAGTTGGACACTTTTTGTGGGAGTCGCAGGTGTTCAACTTACAGAGGTTTAACTATAATACAGCGGTTCTCAACCTTTTAACGCCTCCCACAACTAAGGCTAACTTACGGTGGCGCCCCCCTCCCCTCACATTTTTCAGCATACATTCAGTTTTTTAATCTTTAACAACGACCATTTAGTCGAATTTTCTGCAAAATAATGTTATCAGTAATGTTTGAATGAACATTTTAAGCGCAAATGGATAGATTTTTGAGTAAAAATGAGGATAAATAAGATGATTAAAAAAAAAAAAAAAACATATATCACTACTTGCTCTTTGGTTTTTCTTGCGCGCCCTTTGCAATCGCTCTGCGCCCCACAGGTTGAGAAACGCTGCTATAATATATTGGTGCATTCATTGTAGTGCAGTACTGCGAAAATATAAATGCAGTGTCTCTTTCTTCGTTCATAATGTAGCATAAATATTTATGTACTGCAGTACTGCGAAAATATAAATGCATTGTCTCTTTCTTCGTTCGTAATGTAGCATAAATATTTATGTATGTTTTTGTTTTTACAGGACAAAGTTATGGATACATTGAGTCCAAAATTTATGGAAATTTACAGTGTGAGTAACTTTTTGTTTCTATCAGAGTAAAGTCATCATTTTGATCTTCGTGCAGTTATGATAACAGTTACGTATAATCCATTAACTGTCTCAGTTTCATTTATATTTCTGTTCATAAACAGATATTCGCTGTTTTATTTTTTTTCAAATTCAGCAGTTTATGTCATCAACAGTTTTTTCGTTCTCTGCCTCCCCCCCCTCAATATTTGAATCGGAAGTTTGAAAACAAAGGTCCGAAGGAGGCCACGCCCCCCTCAAATTGAATCCAGAGGTCCGAGGCTAGGGGCTTTAGCCCAATCCCCCGGTGACATTGATTCCGGCTAACATTTCTCCACACTCTGTTTAAATCATGTAAGCTTTGTTCTTTTTTTTTTTTTTTTTTTTTTTTTTTTTTTTTTACAAACTGGCTTCTGCTAAAATTATTTGCCTTGCGTTAGCTAAACATTTTGTTTAGGTCAAATGAACTTTACAAAGAAAAATGAACCCTCCTCCGTTTCTTAAAAAAAAATAATAATAATTTTTCGTGGAAATAGGACTTTTCTATAGCTGAAGTAGGTTAAGCCCTGTGTACTAACCGAAATGATCGTACTTTACTGTTTTTCATAGAAGCAGGCCCGACGAGAGGAGGGGGGCGGGGGGATAACTGCCCCAGAGACCGGGCCTGCAGGTCGTATGGTACGAATTTTGAATATTACGGATAGTACATTACGAATTTATTGATTAAGAAGGTAACTCTGTTTTAACATAGACAATACAACATTAGCAAACACAAGTGAGATTTAATGCCGCAAACCGATTTCCGTAAATATGAGTTACCATCATCAGGGTGAGAATATATTCTCGCACTGAAGTTGGTAAGTCATAACTATATATAAGTACCGAAATCGGTCTGTAGCATTAATCCTCATTGGTGTTTGCTAGTATTTTTCTTTCTGCATTATTCATTTGGCAACGAATTTTATAACTCTGCTTCAGTTTTCAAATAGCAAGTACTCAAAAGTCTTAGATTTAGTTGTATCAATGATTCTCTGCCTATATTCAGAAAAAATTAATTGTACGTTTCTTACAAATAATTCTGATAAAACATTTGCAGTTTTTAGATGGAAATTGGCTTGCATATTATGGACTACGGTATATTTAAAGTGTACTAATTCTAAAGTATTTAATAAAAAAACTGTATTGAATAGAAAAATGGAAAGCTTTTTTTCTGGGAGGGGGGGGGGGGGACGTCGTAAATGCTTGTCCTGGGGCCCGAAAATCCTGTCGACGGCCCTGATATAAGTGTGTTATTTACAAAGATCTTCATTAGTTTTTATTTTCATCATGGTTAAAAAGCGTTGATGATACCGATTTAACTGTCCGTTCGACTTTCTTTTTATTTCTGAGTGTAGTAAAAATGAGAAGATAACCACAAAACTTAAAAACTATTTATTTTCAATTCCTACTATTAGTTCACACTCTCTATATATTTATATATTTAGTTCAAATTTTCAGTAGTTAATAAAATACTTTTTATTCATCCACTCAAGTTCAAATACATTTTTTTAAAACATGTAATGGATGACACTTGATGTGAGTACAGTTTTTTCAAGTATTAATTCATTAATTAAATTTAATTAATTAATTTTAGATTCTTTTATGTGGGATTAAAAATGAATGAAAACAATAAACTAAACAAACAAACTGGATTAATGGCATTGACCCTTGCTTCACATACGGCCCTGCATTAATTAAATTATTAATGAATAATTAATGAATTAATTAATCCATTAATTAAGTTTAATAAAGAGTAACTAAAATAAACTTTTTCTGTCTTTACATAAGTAGGAATTGACTCAATTTTTTTTTAAATATTACTTGTTCCCCTGCTATCCTGCTACATAGTTATACTGATCCCTGTTTCTAATAACATTTTCGGGGCCACCATTTGAAGATAAAACTTTTACCATTATTACTCGAAAAAGATAAAAATAGTTAAGCAGAAAAAGTGCAATAACATGCACGTCATTTGTACGATCCGCTTGAAAATTTTAATTATGTATAAAAATACAGAAAACAATCTGCGCTACTTTAAAAATCTGAAAAATCCACCCGTTCCCCAATTTCCAAGCGATTTTTCGCTATTTTCAGCTCTATTTTATTTCCGAAAATCAAAAATGTGAATCATTTGTGTAATAAAATGAAGTGTCTCAAGTGATAATGACGTCCTACTAAAGTCATGATTATCAGGCTTTGAAGGGAAAATTGCCAGTCCAATTCGTTTAAAATAGTTTTTCTAGATTAGATACGGTTTAATATTTTTTTTTTTACAAGAATAATTTCTTCTGCATGAAACACGAAAATTTATTCATAAAAGAAATCTTTCGTATTCGAAATGCTTTCGAGCGTTTTTAGACGATCCGATTTCGGTACATAATGAAAATTGAATATGAAGTTATTTATTTTAAGAGGACAAAGATCAAATATATTGAGTGTCGACATAGTTTTGTCGAATGTTTTTCTAGCGCCCGTTGTTAATTGTCTGCACAATGAGCTTTATCTTCTAGTTTAATATAATTGTGAAAAAATTGTGTTTGTGTGTATAAAAAGAAAAACGATCATATTGACCCTGTCTGTATACATGATTTCATATTTTAAATAATTGTTTATATTTTCTCTATTTTCTCCTTAGGAAATATGCAAAAATCCTCTCAACTCAGAGTGCACTCTATTCAACAACTTAATGGTAAGGATAGAGTTTAAAAGCGATTCTAAAAAAAAAAAAAGAAAAAAAATTGTCTATCATAACACTACAGTGGTATTACAAGCAGGCTTTTTAGCGTCGACATAACTTGTCTACACTATACGTACGCATACTGTGTGTCCCGCCGAGGTACTTTTCAAATGTGTTTGCCAGATAACGCAGAGGGGAGGGGGAGAGTCAAATATTGAGAGTCGCACAAGGTTTGAAATTTTTGATAATTGATTGCCAAGTTTGGTGCCGAAAAATAAGTCTTGAAAACCGAATACCGACCGTCTCCTAATTTATAGATTAGACTTTGAGGATATGTAAGATACACTTAAAATAGCATTTTTGTACAGAAACGTGAGGTCGGTTTCAGCACGATAGAGCTCTTCCCCACATTTCCACAGTAGTGTACGTAATTACCTGAACAAGCCTTGTTTTTCAGCCTACACTTTTAATTTCCGGTGCCTAAAGTTTGGAAATGTTTTGTGACATGAATGCCATGTTAAGCTTATGCGTGAAATTGTTTACAGTCAAAGAGTAACAAGTTTACATTGAAAAAAAAAAAAAAAAAAAAAGATTTGTCCCTAATATGTTTTCTCAGAACACTTGCTATCTTCATTCCGAACACATTTCGGAATACCCTGTCACAGAAAAAGTCTCTTTAGGGCTGTGTGAACCCTTGAAAGCACTTTTAGACTGCTCTTTTAGACTGCTACTTCCGTTAGTGAGATTTCTTTACCCATCTGGCTTATCCAATCCAAGCTCATGCATGTTGGGTGAATGCAATTCCTAAATTGTAACTGAAAAAGGAATCTCTGTTCACAAGATAGTTACAAAACATAGAACTAGAAATGCACTCACCAACTTTTGCCTATCAGCAAAATGAATTGTGTGTGTATCACGCTTAAACGAAACGAGCGAAATTCGATCAGTCGGAGCGATTTTTGGCCCAGTTTTCAAAAGTGAACTGCTCCTTTAGGAGCGTTTTTCGATCACAAGAGCGGAGCGAAATATAACAATAAGCGAGGAGGAGAATTCTCCGGAAAAAGAGGAAGCGAGGACGGGAATTCTCAGAAAAAAGAGCACTTTCGCGGAAATACCGGTAGGTTTCCATGGAAACGGATCGCTCCGCAATGTATCGTTTTTTACGCTCTTTGGTTTTAAGCGTGTAGGTATATATATATAGTAAAAAGCATAACTTACGAATCAACTTAGCATCCACTTGGTAAATACAAAATTCTAAATACCCATGGAATGATTGATGAGCAAAATAATGAACTCAATATCTTAAGTAAAAATAGGAATGAGCAGACAAATGCAGCCGATAGAAATCCAAACATTGGTAAATCATAAAAAGAAGACGGAATTGGAGGGAGTAAAACAATAGGTAGCAAGCATCGGCTAAAATCTTCAGGCCCCACGAACCGAATACTTGCTACCAAGATAAAAAACGAAATAACAGGATTTCAATGCAGTTACTTAGCACAAAGAAAGCTAAATATGTAACTAGCAGGGGGCTATCCTGTTATGAAGTAAAAAATAATAGTAAAGACATACCCAGAAAAAATGTAATTATGAAGAGAAAATGGAGATGTAGAAACCTAAGCATTAAGCCTGAAAACATGGCGCAACCATGGAGCTGTTGCCAATTGAAGCGGGAAAATTATGCGTTGCCAGAAAAAATTGGAGAAAAGTTGAACAATAAGTAAAAAGTAAGAGTTAGTAAAAAAAAAAAGAAAGAAGAAAAGAAAATAAATTAAGTTAAAAAAAATTAAAAATTATTATTAAGAAGAAGAAAATTGGCATAATATATATTAGGGTTATGATATTTTTAAAAGATTACAAAGATATTTTTAAAAGATTTTAAAAGAACCTCTCCAACCAAGAATTCCCAGAAAGGACACATGTTTATTGTAATGGTAATTGCAACTAGGAAATAGAATCGAATTTAGAAATTTTTTAGGGTAATTGTATCTTAAAGCAATATGATAGAGTGAAGATATATTTTCAGACTTATAATTACTTGTACAAAGAGACAGTACTCTATATAGATAATTAGCTATGATATTTCTAAATACTGATATATGCATACATGAGGTAAAATCTGTGAAACTAATTACATTGAAAGGAAATCCATCTCTTTTATTATATATGTTAAATATGAGTTTCTTGTCCTTATTTATTATTAGTTGTAAATCAAGAAAATTAATACAGTTATTAGTTAGAGGATTTTTAATTAATTCTAAATTATCAGGATAGGTAATAGGCAATTTATCTGTGTATATGTAGTTATCAATAGCTATAACAATAATATCGTCTATGTACCTAAATATTATAAGTGAGGAGTTATCATAGTGTTTCTCATAATTAAATAGACAAAGATCAGCTAAATAACTTGAAGTAGATCCACCTTGTGGTAAACCTAAGACCTGTTTGTATAGTTTATTATTGTGTAGAATATAGTTATTGTATAATATAAACCTAAGTATATTTTTGAAATAAGTAATAGAATATTGCGATGGTAGATTTAAACTATTTATGCTATTGTTAAAAAGATCTAGTATAGTATTGTAGAGACCATCTAAAAGTATGTTATTAAATAGATCTTTAAAGTCATAAGTAGATATGGAAGATATAGAATGTAAATCTTTAATTTTGTTTTTTAGCTCATAACTATTACTAATTGATATGGAATTGCAATTAGCCTTAATATATAAATTATGTAGGGAAGTTAGTATTTTTAGTAATGATTTACTAGCTATATTATTGTAAGTATTACATCCAATAGTTACAGTTCTAAACTTAATTGGAGTTTTGTGAAATTTAGGGATTAATACTAAGTAAGGATAATTAAGATTATCATGTTTCAGTTAAGTAGTTTATGGTAGGCTAGTATCTTTTTATTAAATACTAGCTGAAGTACCCGTCCTCGACGGGTTAGTGAATGCAAATTTCCAAAAAAGCAAGATCTTTCGTCAGCATTGTATGAATACACAGAATGGATGTAGTATGTTGCCAAAGTAAAGAAAGCGAAGTTATAATTTTTATGTATTGTTAAAATATTACAGGTTAGAGAGTAACTAAGTAATATCATTTCATTCGCATTAGTCGTAATTATGTGATGCGCGAACGAATATTTACGCATATTGAAATAATTTTCGCAAAATCTAAAAATTTAATCAACATTTTTGAAAAAATGGAAGCCTAGAATTTAAGTTGAGTGACAACCTATCCTGTCACCCAAATTCGTTTCATTCCCTGCAGTCTTTATTTCGTGATGCTGGAACAAATTTTCAGCATTTTAAAACGATTTTCGCAAAATCTCAAAATTTAATCAAAATATTTTTAAAATTCAACACCTATAAATTAAGATTAGCAACTACCTATCATATCACTAAATTTCGTATCATTCGTATTAATCGTTATTACGTGATGTTTGAAGAAATATAAACGCATTTTGAGAGAATTATCACAAAATCTCAAAATCTAATAAAAATGTTTAGAAAATTGGACTTCTATAGTTTATGTTGAGCAACCATCTATCGTGTGACCAAATTTCATATCATTCGCTTTCGTCGTTATTACGTAATGCGGGAACAAAGATTCACTCAGTTTTAAATGATTTTCACAAAATCTCGAAATCTGATCGATTTTTTTTAATTAGATGCTTATAGTTTAAGTTGAGTGACCACCTATCATGACACCCAATTTCATATCATTCGCTTCAGTCGTTTTTAGCGTGATGCTTGAGCACAAATTTACGCAGTTTGAAACGATTTTCGCAAAATCTCAAAATCCAATCAAGATTTTTTAAAAATTCGACGCCTATGTTTTAAGTTGAGTGACCACCTATCATGACACCAATTTCATATCATTCGCTTCAGTCGTTTTTACGTGATGCTTAAACAAAAAAAGCGTCACGGACAGAATGACAGAATGACAGAACGACAGAATGACAGAATGACAGACAGACAAACTTTTTTTTGAGGGTCGCATCGGAATCCCGGGTGCTTGAAAAGGATAGAAATCGCAAAATTTTTGAATTCCAAGAAATGTACAGACAAAAGTCTAATTTTATTTATATAGATAGATGGACTCAGTGGTATTAGTGAGTTTAAAGTTAGAATTGTTGTTAATTGAATTAGATAATAGACTATGATATAATTTTTTACAAATAATTGCATAGTTATTAATCGATTTATCAACATAAGTAATTACAAAATATTGCTGCAAATTGTTAATCTGATCAGATAGATATAGTTTTTTTTGGAGATGCAAAAGATTTAACTAATATATTATTTAATGAAGGCAATACTTTAATTTTCCACATATCAAAAAAGGCAGTAGGAATATTGAATTTTAGAGAAGTGTTATATATATAACTAGCTGAAGTACCCGTTCTTCGCACGGGAATGAATGGACTTTTTGATATTACGATTTGTGGTGATTACTATTCATTGTAATAAACAGATATAGCAAAGTGGATATCGCGTTATATTGTGTCCAATAATCATGCATACCGAATTGCAAGGCAATCGTTTGTACGGTGCAGAAGGCCATGCGGCGTAGCGCAATCTAGTGGCGAGTTTTAGCAAAACGGATACGGCGAAAATATTTTTTGCATTCAGATATCGATGTATACGAATTTTCATGACTATCGGCTGGACAGTCCTGAAGTTCATGTGTTGACGCGACATCTAGTGGCAAGTTATAGGAAAATGGATAGCGCGAAACTCTTCCCCATGTATACCTATTTTCATAGCGATTATTTGCACAGTCAAGAAGTGATACACTGCAGGGCCATCTAGTGGTTCAATAAAGTAATGATTTGCTACAGCATCGTCAAGTGGCGAGTTATAGCAAAATGGATAACGCCAAAATATTCTCATTGTTCAAATAGCTATATATACTGATTTTCATAGCGACCGTTTGAATGGTCAAGAATTTGGTCTGCTGCAGCGTCATCTAGTGGCGAGTTAAAATAATAATGCATTGCAGTGTCATCTAGTGGTGAGTAACATCAAAAGGAACGCAGTTAGAATATATTCTTCGTGCTCAAATGTGTAAGTATAAAAAATTTTATACCGGTCGGTCGAACGGTATAGAAGTTGATGCTTTGCAGCGCCATTTAGCGGCAAGTTACAGCAAAATGGATAGTGAAAAATATTCTCCGTGTTCTAATATTCGCGTGTACCAAATTTCATCGAAATCGGTTGGACGATATTCGCATAGCAAACGGCTAAACGGAATAGAATTCAACGTTGCGCTGCGGCACCAAGTGGCAAGTTAAGGAAAACGGATAGCATAAAAACCTTCTCCATCATAAAAGACTTAAGTGAACCAAATTTCATCGTGCAACGGTGCTGGAGTTTTTCAACCTCATAAACACATACCAACATTCATTGTTATCTATAACCAGTGTTATTATATATACAAGTCTCAAATAAAATCCAGTTTCAAATCTAAGCCTCGGCAAAGTGCCAACATACGCCATTTTGCAAGAGTTTTTTCAGGGAATCATTCGAAGCATTGACTTAGCAGCAATCAATATGGGAAATGGTTCGACCGCCAAAGAGTAGCACGCATTTATTTGAAAATTGGAATCCCTTAATACAGCCGATTTTTTTTAATTATCAACCGTAATGTGTTTTATTCATCGTTACTCCGATGTACTAATGAGAAGATTTCAATTTTCTGAAATTTGGCGGAATTCCCCCAACTTAAATCAATGTACTCAATTGGCGAGAATTCTGAAGTTAGATCGCTTGAAATCCCTTAATAACTGCATTATTTCTTCACGGATCATTAAAATTTAACGCTGTATTCTAATAAAACCTTCGCACTTGTTTTCAAAAATCTATTTCCTTAAGCTCTCAATAAATTGCGCCAAGCCGAAAACTGTGCAAACCGCTAGAACTCACTTACTCAAAATCCATATTTCAGCCATTTTATTTTTTCGCCTAACTAAAAAAATTTACACATTAGCCTCGGAAATCTTCAATTCTTATTGTTTTGCGTGTAAAGCATTACATTCCTGCTCTTATTTCCCATGCACACGATATTATAATTTAAAAAAAAAATAACCTTACGAATATAAACTAACAAAAAAAAATCATTATTATTCTTTTATTTTTACTTTGAGAATTTAAAACATTTTATTCGGCAAAATCGCCACACATGGCAACCACGATCCTTATTTCACACTTTTTTCACTACAGGGGTTACAATTACGGAAAGCTTTTTGCGTGAAGAGCATAAAAAATCTCTTAAATTCCGGAAACGGGTGGACTTTCAAAGTTTTAAAGTGGACTACGATGTATTCTATATTATTTTACACATCTGTGCTAAATTTCAGGCCGATAGGTCCATTTTTGTGGATTTGTATGCGAACGACATTTTATTCGGCAAAATCGCCACACATGGCAACCACGATCCTTATTTCACACTTTTTTCACTACAGGGGTTACAATTACGGAAAGATTTTTGCGTGAAGAGCATAAAAAATCTCTTAAATTCCGGGAACGGGTGGACTTTCAAAGTTTTAAAGTGGACTATGATTTATTCTATATTATTTTACATATCTGTGCTAAATTTCAGGCCGATAGGTCCATTTTTGTGGATTTGTATACGAATCAAATCCACAAACAAACGAACAAACAAACAGAATTTCATTTTTATTTATAAGATAGTCAATATCATAGGTAAACTGTGCAATAATATCATTTATATTATATTTAGATGGTAGTCTATACTTAGTGCCTTTGTTCATAAGTTGTCTTAGTTTTAAATCTTTTATTATATTAATCACCTGTTCAATTTAGTCACCTGTAACTATGTGTCCAGAATGGGAATTAACAAATGAACGATAATGATCACTGGTACATAAACAAGCAAAGGAATCATCCGGTGAAAAATTCTTACAAAAAGAATTGTAGTTGAATATTTTTCTACCCATGGGTATAGGATATTTAAAGGATTTTTTTATGTGCAGGTCATTAATTGGAAATAAATCACTGTGTTTAGAAAGAAGTTGATTAAAGTTTATTGATCGAAAAGAAGGATGTGTATAATGTATGACAAAGTTAGTATTTAATATAGACTGTTTGTAGTTGTTTTTTACTATGTCATGTTTAAGTGCATTTGCTCGGACAATCATAAGATCATAAAACAAATGACTAAAGTGATCAGACAGAGTCAAAGTGTAGAAGATTTTGAGATATTTGTGAATCAACTTCTTTTTAATAGAGAAGACAAAGGTTCTTACAGGTATCCAGTTAAAATTATTTATGTAGGTATCATTTAGATGTTGAAGTTCAGACTTTATAGCACTGTTTGATAAAATGAAATGAATATGTTTTGAGGACTTGCCTCTCTTGGAACGAGAAGTTTTTTTTGTATCTATTCAGATTAAGTTTGTAATAAATAGGCATATATTTTGTAGGGTTAGTGTTTCCGGAGTAGTAATGAAGATGTTTATTATGTAATATTTGGTTGAGTCCGTAAGGATAACAGGTGTTGTGATCATTTATTAATTGATCTTCCAGAAAAAGTCGTTCGTTATGTTGTTGTTGGATGGCAAGTATTTCTATTTTAATGTTTTCAAACCCATGGGTATGGAAATGAGCATATTCAACATTTGCCGAATGATCAGATGAAAAATTTTTTACATTACTGCGATGTAAATTAATTCGCAGGTGTAGCGGATTACGTGTTTGACCTATATAGGCCATATTACAAGAGGTACAATTAATTTTATAAATACAATTATATATTTTACAGAATTTATAGTAAGATCTACTATTATCTATTAAATCAGAAGAAGCGTAGGGACAAGTTTTGCATTTGTTGGAGTCGCAAGTATTAAATTTAAAATCAGGCCACTCTCGACTATAATTATATATATATATATATATATATATTCTTTTCAGGACTGCTATTTTGAAATCTATGGGGAAGAAAAGGCAAAGAACAACTGTGGATATCCAGAAGATGAGCCTCTATAATCCTTTATACATTTTAAATAAATATATGTATAATAATAATCGTATAAAAAAGTATAAAAAATATAAAAAGTAGAAGTACTGCTAAACTATTTCCAAATGTAAAAATAACCAGCTTATGTTTGTACAAATTTTTCTGTATAACTGTCTTCATGCAACATGTCTGTCATGTAAGTATTTTGTTAGTAAAATTTTGTATATCTTATTGCAGTGAGTCATTATGTGTGTGTGTGCATGTGTGTAGAGATGGAGGGATGAAACACCCAACGTAGGAGTCAACCGTGAAACGGCTTACAACCATAAGCCCCCCCAGGGGATACCAAACCACACCAACCGCAGTAGAGACGGCCAATTGAAACTATTGTATCACTCGGTTGTTAAAGTCACTCAAGAAAATTCCTTTAACAAAAATCCCAATCTACTGCTGAGCACATAAGATTGGAAAAGCATATGACATTTGAAATAACAATACAGATATTCAAAAATACCTTTCGAAAAGTATTCGAAACAGAAATCAAAATGGTATTCGAACTGAATGCGGGAAGGAATTTTAAATTTGAACAGAATTGATGGATGTATATTTTTTTCACTGCCCAGACAGCACAGCAAACTTGCAGCAAGCTCGATTTATCAAGTCAATAAACTTGAATTAAGCTTGAAAATTTCAAGCCTGTAAGCTTAATGCAAGCTTGAATCAAGTGTTCTAGTTTACACTTGACCAGCTTGCATAAAGCTTGACATAGCAAGCTTGAATCAAGCTTGACATAGCAAGCTTAAAAAATTTTCCTAAAAAAAACTTTATAAATACACGGGGCGCCCTACATACTTTATGTTTCCGCGCATTTTCCCCCCTCTATGCTGAAATTTTAAGTTATTTTAATCTATTCCATCAAACGCCGGCCGCTGGGTTCGATCCCGGTAACTTTAGTCTGGAAGGAACGCGTGCTAACCGCTCGGCCATTATGCTCGGGAAGCTATGGCTAAAGTTTGAAGTGACTGTTGTCACGCCAGATCGATAAGTATGGGCGATGCTGACAAGTTTCTTTTATTTTTCCATGGGATGAATCAAAATTAAAATAATGTTATGTGTGATTTATAGACTCTACAAATAGGGAAATAAGCATAATATAAACTTAAAAGCAGGACACGTTTTAAAACTTTCAATATCGCAACACTCATCGTTGAGCAATACTGCTCGCCAAAATCGAGACAAATGACTGATTTTGAAATCGATTTCGTAGTATAATTGTATTTTATTTTGAAGAATTTCCATATTTGGAAATATAGAATTTTTTTGTTTAATTCTATGGTCAAGTGCATTTATGACTGATTAATTATTTTGTGGAGGCTAGATTACGCCTCATTCTACCTCCCAGTGAAGTATATTAACTAACTAAATTGTGTTAATTATATTAAAATTTATTTTTAGGGCTAATTAATTAGTTAATGGAATTACTAATGTTAATTAGATGTAAATAAAACTAAAACTCCCCTCGTGTTATAATAAAATAAAAAACAACTTTTACGAACTTTTCTTTATTGAGCAAATTTGATAAATGCTAAGACAATTAATGTCCATTCTCTTTCACAGATGGCGCCATCAACTCTCGCTTTTAGGAAAAATCAAGCGAGTATCAATTGTCAAGCTTAAATCAAGCTGTATTTAAGCTTGACAATTCAACTTGACTCCTACAAGCTTGCTGCCAGCTTAAAATGAGTTGAACTGTCAAGCTTGTATTAATACGTCAAATTCAAAGAAATGCCAAGCTTGATTTAAGCTTATGTACTGTCTGGGTGGTGTAATTCGATGGGTCTGTATCCACAAGCATAGCATAGGAGTCAGCAGGCATGTGACCCCTCTTCTCTAAAAATGAAAAAAAAAAAATCATCCAGTGCGTATAGAGACGTTGACAATCCTACTCTTTATTATATTATTGCTGTGTTCTGTGAAATATAACCTATTGAAAATGGTGTTTAGTACGTCAATGGTTTATATAGAAAAAAAATCAATTCATTACACTCTATAAACAGCCTTTTTTTCTATACCTCTCTATACTAAAAAAAAAGTAAAGGCCGCTGTCAAAGCTTGTTGGCCTATCTCCTCC
The DNA here is from genome assembly GCA_038373885.1 of Cheiracanthium punctorium. Lineage (NCBI taxonomy): Eukaryota > Metazoa > Arthropoda > Arachnida > Araneae > Cheiracanthiidae > Cheiracanthium > Cheiracanthium punctorium. The sequence goes on along the minus strand of JAWZYV010014839.1, from coordinate 2,465,102 downwards.
TAAACCGTGGGGATTTAAGTTTCGACTAAGGTGCCCACAGATTCGAAAAATTCCGAGGGACCTGATGAGCTGACTTAAATTTCGAAAATCGAATTATTTTAGAAGATATTAATAAAAAACTGAAAAAATAAACAGAATGGTTGCCAGGTTTGGCATAAAATCATTCATTCCTTTGCAGCAAAGCGTTTCCAAGTATGTAGTATCACGTGAAATTGTCAAACATGAAGTAGAAATACACCTATTTTACGCCAAAATAAAAACTATATGAAATAAGTAACTCAAAGTTGACAATTTTCAAATAGTGAGTTCGCTTAAACAACAGGAGTTTAGAATTAGCGATTATTCGTTTTTCCAAAACAGAATAACTAATATCTTCAAAATGAAAAATGATTAAAATGCAGATTATTTTAAAGCCGGTTCTCGTCCAGCTGAATTATTTGCTACCAGTAGAAATATTTGGCGGCGGCGTTAACTATGCCATTATAGCAGTTATAGTGCACTTTGGATATTTGCTAGCGCGACGAGATGGTATAATTCGTGGTGTTAAGTACGCCAATCTGCAAACGATTATGTAAATGAAAATATAGATAACGGTTTTCCGGTAACCTTAAATGAACAGTAACTATAGGTTGTGAGCATGTGTAAATCGCCAAATAATGAAAAGTCGCCATTGGTGGCAAGCTATCCTATCTGTTCCGTAGCTTTTATTAACTTAATATGTACGCAAGTCGCCAAATAATGAAAAATCGCCATGGGTGGCAAATTCGAAAGGTGTCCAATAGGTTTTACATTATTAAAAATACAGCTGAAACAGATGTTCTGATTTTATTACGCTTTAGCTCCTAATTAATATAACTTTTGAATGGCAACATTAAATATCATTGTGTTTCTGAGGAGTGCAAATAATTTTTCCAGCGTTTATAAGTGGAGTCCGCACTCCAGGTGGAGTATAGCTCAGGACCCGTACAACACGGATTCCCATAACAAAATATCTTCCGTGTTATGAGGGGAAGGGGGTTTACTGTAGTGTGAAGTTTAAATTTTTATGTACCAATGAACATGTAAGAACCAAGCAATGTGTAGCTCAGTAGCATTCTATCTGATCCAATCTTCGGGTTTTGTCTGTTGAAATTATGTCTTTTTTTACGAATAAGCCTTATTAGGGGCCGAATGCCTCATACGCAGTGGCGCACACAAGGGGGGGGTCCAGGGGGTCTGGAACCCCCCCATCGGCTTTGATTTTTTTTAGATTGATTATTACCCATATCTATAGTAAATAAAATGATTCCAAAAAAAAGGTAGCAATAGTTTCAGTTCTAATAAATAAAAAAAGAAATTTTTTTCTCGTTTTCCTCAACTTTTCAAAAACGAACTGAAAGTGAACATAAAACACCATCTTGTTCTCAAAACTGTACAACTATTATTTTGCTTCCTATTGTATTGTGTAGTGTATTCTTAGGGAACTGGATGGGACGAGTTTTGATGAATTCCATCTAATGAAAACGAGTTCTTTCATCACTGATTTTTGTCAATCTGGAACATCCCTAAAAGTTGGACCCCTCCAAACCGTGAAAGTTGGACCCCCCCAACTTTAAAAGTTGGAACCCCCCCCCCAAAACTGTAATAGTTGGATCCCCTCCCCAAACTGTAAAAGTTGGACCCCCCCCCCCCAGCCAAAAATCCTGTGTGCGCGCCTGCTCATACGAAAAGCGAGCGTAGCGAGTCTGGGGGCCTTGGCCCCTAGTCCTTAAAAAAAATAATGACAATTTCAAATAATTCAGTAAATATTTATTAAAGGAGTACAATAATAAAGAAAATGATATTAATATAATGAATTTTTATTGAATTTTTAAAAAAAGTCATCATTTTCAAATATTGTTACTTAACAAATTACTTCTATGTAACAGGAAAAGGATAATTTTCTAAATTCGTACACAATTATAATGCTTATCTCTTGATAACAGGCAAATACGTACATTTTCATTTTTTATTCTGGCGTAAATCTGTATGCATGCACTAAACTGTTCCCTTCTCTTTCTTCTTTTGCCTGTCTCAAGTTCTGATTTCTTTTCTTTTCTTCTTTTATATGCTGTCTCCAAACTCTATTTTCCTTAAGGATACAATGTTATGTTAACTTTTTACTAGGGATGGACGCGAGACGAGACAGAGATCTAGATCTTTTTTTTTGCGAGACGAGACAGACGTTTTGAACATTACAATATAGGTATTTTGCGAGACGAGACAAAGCTTTTAGGCTGTTTTGCGAGACGCGAGAAGCCAATTTGCCGTCTCGTGTCCATCCCTACTTTTTACTTACTACTAGACTATCACATTTCATATTTTAAAGAGGAAATCTACATTATTATTTGATATAAATATATTAATGCATGAAATTATTTAGCTGAAGTGAATTTTTTATTTCAAAATGTGCAATTCAAATTTAGAGTGTTTAAAAAATTAACATTTTTCAAATAGTTTAAGTTTGAGAAGTAATTACACAATTTTTTAATAATGCAGATAATTCTTTAAAAAAATCATATGAATGGTAAAAATAAGAAAACTAAAGTACTTAATATAATTCTTGCACATGATGTATAGTTACTGTGATCTTCAACAAGGTTATGTTAGTTTTTCAAAGTTCACAGAAAAAAAAAATGGCTTAGTTTTATATAAGGAGGAAGCAACTGACGCATAAAAACGACAAATTACACCGAAAACATGTTTTGTTGACATAAATAAAATTTTATTGGCATTAAAATTTTGTTCAGTGAATCGTTTTTAGTAGTTTATTGAAATTCTAAAGTATTACTTGAAGGATGTAGATGCAAAACTCTCATTCTCCACTTACGTAGTTCTTCACTCTTAAAATAAAAATAAAAATAAAAATAATAACATATTGGTATAATTTTTTGTGTAATACATTTGTTGCCATAACAAGTACTTGCACCTAGTCCTAAGCCTGTAATAAGTCTGTTAAAACTAAAATTGAAATTTAAATAAGGAAAGTGTGAGTTTCGTACCTACACCCTATTTGTGTAAATATTCTTCAATAAAACGAACAATCAAAATATTCGAATTAAGTCCTCAAATACTTTGTCACTTGAACAAATTTATTTCATTAAAATAGCTCCAACCAAATTTTTTCATGAACCAAGAAAATTTTGTGGAATTCAACGAAACTGTTTCCGTATACATCATTTATGAAATTATTCTTTATGTTACTCAATAAATCATATACAGTCCGTTCTTGGGCATAAAAATAAATAAATAAATGAGACAGAGTACAACAGATTAAAATGTAAAAGTGCACAATAAAATGGCAGCTCAAAAATGCGCGAATGAAAAAAAAAAAAATAATACTCACTACATCTGTGACTTCCGAGTTGTATACAGTTGCAAAATGTAGTTCTCTCTCCATAAGAAAAAATATTTATTGGCCGCAATCAGCGTCATTCGCAAGATACCTGTAGAGACGAGCTTCTGAATGCTAAGCAGTCTACAAAAGCCCGGATCTACAGGGTAGTTTACGAACGGCTAGAACACACAAATAAAGTCTTTTGGAACTGGCAATAGTCCTGCAAAGAGAGAGAAAAAAACAGTTATGATTGTGAAAATTGTATAGATTCTTCATGAAAAAAAAGATAAATAAAAAAATAGACTTGCAATATAAAATATTTAATCAGGGCAATTATCATGCAGTGAAAATTAAAAATTAAGTAAATTACGGTATACATTTTCATTTCACTTTGATGAATGAAGCTTTTCCTATAGTCGTTGAATGTTTTCAACGACTATAAAAAAAATTTATATCAGAACACATGGCATAGCGAAATAAAAAAATACTAGCAGCTACAACTATCTATGCCGACTTTAGATATATAGATACATGTACATAAATTGTCATATTTCAAATACGTACTAAATGCCTAACATTAAAAGTGTGTCATAATCCAAGCACATGCAATATTTGTCTTTCTTATTTCGTTATGTTTGAAAGTGTAAATAATTTATTCGTGGGCCCTATATTTATCCTTTTTGTTTCATTACATTGCAGTAAAGCATCTGCTTATACTTGCATTGTATAAGAATATTGTTAAGTATTCTATGTATACACTGACCAGTCATAAACCATGCATCTTTCCCGGTGGCGTACCCAAGGGGGGGAGTTAGGGGGATCCCCAATGAGGAATTTTTTGTCATACAAAATGTATATTTTTCTCTCCCTTATCCCACTCACGGATGCAAACCCCCACCATGAAAAATTTCTGTCTACGCCACTGATCTTCCCTATTCCAAAAGTGTCAGAACACAAAACTGTCTATAGTTTTTGAGGCTTGAAAGGAATAGTACTCTGTCCTAAAATGTAGGAAACCTTCTTTTAATGAGAAGATCATCAATAATATATAAATACCAGGCGCGTAGCCAGGAAAATTTTTCGAGGGGGGATATGAACTTATATGTGTATAAATAGACGGAATTTCATCACTAATCAAAAAATTTCGAAGGGGGGGGATATATCCCCATATCCCTCCCCCTGGCTACGCCCCTGTATAGTATTATATAGTAATGCCAGTGCCAGACTTCAAAGTTCAAACCTTTTTCTGTTTTTTTTTTTTTTCAAAAGAAAAAAATTATTTTTATACTAATTCTTCCCTTTATGATTTAATGTAATCGTGACTTTATAACTTGGACTCTACAGAACTCAAAATAATTATTAAAAGTCAAAGCATCTGAAATTGAATCGATTAAAAAGTGATAGTAATTTCATTCAAACAAAGAAGTACTGAGGGCCTCAATAAATCAGAGTATATATAAAATAATAATATTATTGCTTTGAGAAAATGCTCATATTTACGATTAAAACATAGTGTAAACATGCCAAAATTAAAAATACAAGGTAAAGATACATTAATATGCAGTCAAACTACAATTCTTGAAAATTTCATACACACAAAATAAAGTATATCCCGATATCAAAAAGAAGAAACACATTTCCAAACTATTTAACCATTTTAATGATTTCACCAGTTAAATTAAGTTAATTAATAGAGACAAGTTCACCCACAAATGCACACTACTAAACAATAAAACTGAAATACACAAAGCACACCAGTGAAGTTTCTATTGCATAGCAGAAAATAACATTGAAAATAGTAAAAGAATTATTCTAAAAATTCATTCTAAAATCATACGAGGTAAAACTATTGCAGATATCACCAAGCTGAAAAATCATGTTTACATGCATGAATATTTAAAGTCCATGTATGCTCCCCGTGCATGTTCATATTACATGAATGCACGGGGAGAAAATGTTTCGTTTGAAATCAACAAAATTTTGTTGCTTCAATAAAAATTTAGTTAGACAATTTTTAAAAACATATTACATTCATTTTGATGATAGCGACTTTGTTGGATCAACAAAACATTTCCTTGAATTAACAAAATCAAGAGAAATTTCGTTAATTTAACAAAACATTTGTTTTATTATGATAACTGTTTATGATAAGAGAATCGAAAGTATAACCTTCAACAAGAATCAAATTCAAGGTCAGGGAGAACAAACAAAACTGCTCCACGTACTTGCGATCGACTAGCTGTCATCACTCGAATGCCAATCTAATGAATTTTAAGTTAGCCATTTTTTTTTAAATTCATTCATATTGATGACTGCGATTTTTGGATCAACAAAGCATTTTCTTGAATTAGCGAAATATGTTTTTGAATCAATAAAAATTTGTTAATTTAACAAAACATTTCTTTTACTACGATTATTGTTTATGATAAGAGAAGTGAAAGCATAACCCTCACCTAGAATCCAATTCAAGTTCAGGGAGAACAACACTACTCCACGTCCAAGGCAACAGCAATATTAGCTGCAACGTGATTTTTGGATCAACAAAGCATTTTCTTGAATTAGCGAAATATGTTTTTGAATCAATAAAAATTTGTTAATTTAACAAAACATTTCTTTTACTACGATTATTGTTTATGATAAGAGAAGTGAAAGCATAACCCTCACCTAGAATCAAATTCAAGTTCAGGGAGAACAACACTACTCCACGTCCAAAGCAACAGCAATATTAGCTGCAACGTGATTTTTGGATCAACAAAGCATTTTCTTGAATTAGCGAAATATGTTTTTGAATCAATAAAAATTTGTTAATTTAACAAAACATTTCTTTTACTACGATTATTGTTTATGATAAGAGAAGTGAAAGCATAACCCTCACCTAGAATCCAATTCAAGTTCAGGGAGAACAACACTACTCCACGTCCAAGGCAACAGCAATATTAGCTGCAACGTGATTTTTGGATCAACAAAGCATTTTCTTGAATTAGCGAAATATGTTTTTGAATCAATAAAAATTTGTTAATTTAACAAAACATTTCTTTTACTGCGATTACTGTTTATGATAAGAGAAGTGAAAGCATAGCCCTCACCTAGAATCCAATTCAAGTTCAGGGAGAACAACACTACTCCACGTCCAAGGCAACAGCAATATTAGCTGCAACGTGATTAGCGATCGACCAGCTGTCATCACAAGCACGCAATGTTCATGAGTCAGAGAGAGCGACACCGTCGTAATCCTGATATATACACGAGGCATCGTCGATTAGAAAAATTAGTCACTCTACAGAGCTCCTAGAAAAGGAGCATGTAATGAGGAAGAACCCAAAGCGAAATCGCCCATCTGAGGCAATGTTTGTAGAAGATAGCAAAGAGGAAATAATAAAAACATATATGCTGTAGCGTATTTCTTTAAGGAAATCAGGAAATGTCGCACGACGGTAATGAAACAGGATAAGTATTAAATTGTGACTCAAATAAACGGAAGTTTAGAGGGCGTTTTTCACATCTAAGATCAGGTACAGGTGCCTCCACCCTCCTCGTACAACCTTCTAAAGTAGTTCAGGAAATTTTGTATAAAATAACGAATTTTAACGCAATTACGTTCTGGAAATGGATGAGAGACTAAAAAATGTTTTGCATAGCAACTGCAAAGGTTTGCCTTGCCTCACAAAATCATTATGTAGTAATGTGAAGTAGGCGTGTGTCATCCATCAGGACAAATTCCAAATTTCTGTCTCTTCTCGTCTCGCAGTCATCCCTAAACCATATAACACACCCGGTGAATCTAACTGCATATGAATGTAGAATATTGTTTATACGGATAAAAAGTGAAATAGAAATCATATATATATATAGATAAATTCCTAAATAAATAATTAGAATAGTCATTCATACATCACGTCAAGAATTACTCATGTATCAACACGCGACTAAGTGAAAATTGCAAAAAGAATGGAAAATTGAGAAAAGAAAATCGCATAGTGTGTTTAGCTATCAAGGTATATCGATAAAATGTAAAATAAACTACTATATTAAACATATTCAAAGAGGTAATTTTAAAAAATCAATCATACCATCCAAAATTAAACCCAGAACAACCTAGAACCTCATAAATGCAAACAAAAAAAGTTAATATAAATTATCGTCTATATGATTGTTCGGAATTTGAACAATCACGGGTTTAACGCGCTTTAATAATCATGCCATCACCTTGAACTGTAAATGAGAAGAAGAGAGAAATTTGTAATATTCCATATATTCTGTTCCGTGAAAAATGTCTTGTAATTGTTATATATCTGTTTGTCTATTTTATAAATCTTGGAATAGGCACGCAGCCAGAAAAACATATCAATGTTCTTACTCTCAGAAAGATTAGAATTTGTCTGTGAAGGCCGATAAATAACTCGAAATATGCAGACCAACTGGAGTGATGGCTGAGTGGAAAACTTTCAAAGAGCCTGGATTCTTATTCTTCTCAGAAGTAGAGATGAGTTCGGGCTCATTTTTTGAAGACCGAGGCCGCCCGAGCCTGAGGACGTTAAATCCGAGCCCGCCCGAGCCCGAGCAATATTATTTAAGTCGGAGCCCGAGCCCGCCCGAGCCCGAAATTTCAGTTAAACATTAAAAAAAGTCCAATGACTTCATTGATAGAATACAATGAATTTTGCCGTTTGTGCAAATTAAAGGCAAATATAGTTGCAAACTCTCAATGCACTTTCTAATTCTTTATTTATCTATATGTTTATCAAATAATGTCGGATCTTATGACTAACTAATGAATATAAGCCGCCGTTCAGAAATAGGTAAAGAGCTTAACGCACCTTCTAGACGCCAGTGTCGTTTTTTTTATAAGTGCAGTCAACTCCGGTTATAGTGAACCCGGATATAGTGAACCATCGGCTATAGTGAACGCAAACCATTAGTCCCGATTCACATACAGTATCTCTATCCATCATGAGGACACTTGGGTCTAGTGACAATTAGTGAACTTCGGATATAGTAGACGAAATTTGATGATCCCCAGAAGTTCACTATAACCGGAGTTGGCTGTACTTTTATTTTCCTCGTGAATCACTTTTTAAAATCTCTTTCAAGGAGTATGTTCAATAAAGGAGAAATTTTTCACGAGCCCGAGCCCGAACGCAATTGTGAATTACAGAGCCCGAGCCCGGTTCGGGCCCGGGCTCGGGCTCGGGCTTTCGGGCTCGGGCTGAGCCCGTCTCATCTCTACTCAGAAGCACATGCAAATTGTTCCAAAGAAATCAACACTCGTTCTTTCTTAAAAAAGCAATTTTTACCAAAGTGCTCTTCTCCGCAAAGGAAAGAAATTTAGAACATCCATTTTAGTTTTTCAGTTCCCTATTTAGCTAAAGAAGTAATTTTAAAAGCTAAAAAAAAAAACGTGTAGTGAAATATTTAGCATTCCTTAAACACAGACTATAAAAGGTTGTACCCGCTTTTCAATGAGAAAAGGAACAAAAAGTAAACTTAAAGGGCAGAAATTAACTTGCTTGTAGTCTGAACTGATTTTTTTTTACCCCCAAACTAAATGTTTTTTGTCTAATTACTTTTAGAGTACAAAAACAATCGGTTTGTTAAATAAAAAAACATCCATTTCTGTCAAATCTATGTTTTGTAATGCTTGAAAGTTTCTTTTTATCTCTTTTTATAGCGGTATTAAAAACTAAATATGAGAAAGCGAAATCGTAATTATATGAAGTTTAAAGAAAACATATAAATAAGCATCAATAAGAATCAGAATTCAGGAGAAAAAATAAATAAATTTATAGATTTTATGCCGATTGTAATATGATAAATAAAAATTCGGCATAAACTGCATAGGAAAACTTTTCAGCGGCAGAACTAACTGACATAAAATACATTCGCCATTTAAATAAATGCAAATTTATATTCTAAATAAATCAAATTCTTATGCATATCAGAAGGGAAAAAAATATTTGTCTTTCCCCCGATCCTGGAAGCATAACGAAATAAATTCAAAACATTACTGAGCATAACAGCCATTCCAACTCCAATTCAATGTTTAAATTCCATACCAAGAGAAATTTTCCCTTCCCATTTACCATTCCCGAAAACTTGTTCGAGCAGAATTAGTTTTATTTTTATCGAATAAGAAAAGAACATGGAAAACGTTCCTCTTTTTTCTTTCTTACTTTTTCTGTCATTTCAAGGAAAGTTCTCTATAATTCGATTACGATGGAAGCGGGAGAAGGAATCGATGAAAAGCCCCCGTCTTCAGCAGCCATTGATCGAAAACAGCTCTACGTTTCTCGTTTTTCGGGAAAAGCTAGGGAGAAAGGAATTTATTTATTTTTATCGAGGGAAAAAAGTTTGAGGGGAAAAGTTGGAAGCTTCATTTTTTCCTCCCGAATCTGTTATTTATTCCCATATCTTGTTATTTATTGTTTATTACTTTTATTTTATTTCTTCAAACTTATTTTGTGACAAATCAAATTGTCAACAATTCTGTTGCAGTAAAAAAAAAAAAAAAAAAAAAATGGTGTGAATACCACATGATATATTCTCTGTAATATCTATTAAATTATACACACACACTTTTGGTGCACATTCTTTATTTCTTTTGAAAGTGTGCTATGATGATTCAACATCAGTAGTTGCCGATTTCTTGACAAATTTAGGAGAAATTGCAAATTTGGATTCAGTTCTAGAAACCGATTTTCTTTTGCACCCAATCTGGCAATATTTCGTCAGAAGCACCTAAGTTTGGTGCCAGTTAGCGAGATTTTGGTAGTGACCCAATTAGACTAATAGATTTTTAATCTATCGAAAGTCTTTCCAACTCCAATCCTGTAAATAAGCTACCCAGTCAATGGCTGTTCAAAAAGACAAGAGCATAATTAAGTGCGTCAACAGATCGAAATACAAAATTTTCAACATCTTTGTCTCAAGATGAGACAAAGATGTACAGCTTTCATGCGAGACAAGAAGAGCATTTTCAACATTACAAAATGGGGATTTGGCGAGACGAGACGAAGCTTTTCAACTGTTTCGCGTCACGCGAGAGGCCTGTGTTTAGTCTCGCGCCTAACCCTAGTTTTTATTATTACTTTATAGGGAATTTTTCGCAGTTACAATGGGTAATTTCGAAACGTGCTTCGAGGTAGTAAAAATATAAGCTTCGTCTATTTTTAAAATTTTAATTTGATCAAGGCAAAAGCCACGCGACGGCGTCTGCCAAAATGAAGGATCCCTCGGGTGGAGGACTTCTTTAAATCGCGTATTCACGTTACATCAGGAGAAAACCACCCAAAGCTCCAGAAAGTGAGATCGAGAGCCGAGCGGTAGGCAAAAAACCTGGACCTTCACACTTCAGCTATCTACTAATGTTCAGTGGTTTTATTCATTCAGCCATTCGTCGGCGATGCTTTTTTTTTTTACTTTAATTTAGTTTCATAAATATTATAGTGCAACACGAAAATTAACTTAAACAAACATATTTTAAAAAATATAAATATTATGTATTTATTTTCAGGAAGAGCTTTACCGTTTAATTGGTAACCTCTCCCAAGATGAACCCTAAGTTTCAACATTTGCGTCAAAGGAAAACGAACAATGCCGGCAGTAAATGAAGATTTTTTTTTTCTCCTTTATTGTATAAATCCATTTGAATTTACAAAATAGGTCGATCCTTTTTACAGTCTAAACCAGTGGTTTAGTCGAGAAGGGGACACCGTTCCCCAACATTTTTTAATTAATATTTTTTTTATTTACTTTTTTATTATGCATCCTGTCACATTTTATTTTCAAGGGGGCGTTCAAATTTCTTTTTAATGAATTCAAATTTTATTTTGTAATTCTGCGTCAGAAAAGCAACCAAAAGGAGCTTTTCAGACCACCTAAGTAAACTTTTAAGAATTGCTTAAATTCTATTGTATATGGTAAATAATGTAATAACCTTAAAATTAGAATACACATGCCATCTTGCCAAACGCTACCTCGGAGAAAAAGTGTCTTCCCAAATAGTTCAAAAGAAAAAAAAAAAACTCTGTTAGCAAGGGCTCAAATAAAAAATAAATTCCCAGTATTACGTTTTTTCTGAAGGCATTGTTGATCAAAATGATATTATTTTTACTATCTAAATTAATTACAAAGTATTAAAAACCAATTAATTAATAACTGAAATTAATGATTTAGTTAATGATATTAATTGTTTCTAACGAAAATTAATTTCTTACCGATTGTTACTAATTACGCTCATTTAAGTTGCATTTTTTAAAATTGGGCGCCCTCCCACTTTTCTTTGAGGACTATACCACTGGTCTAAACTTAATCTGGAGAAGGCGGGAGCTCACGTGCCGTTGTGGATACCAACCCCCACCCCCTCTGGACATACTGTGAATTCGGCAATGCGTGCAAATGACAATTACATGTCGTATGCCTACCATTAATTGGATACTCTTTTTAGAAGTCGCGAAAGTCCAATTTTCGGAGGTTTTACAGAATATTAAATATTTTTTAGAAGCATTATTTTTTAAATAAGGAATAAAAAAAGCACCCTATTAAACATTTACGTTTGTTTTCTAAGCATGCTACATGCAGCCAATTACCTATTCACTTACTCTCACAGCAATGGCCATAATATATGAATATGTATAATTTCGCATGAATAAAATATTCATCAGCAAATATGCAAAGCAGTAAAGAACATTTTACAGGGGCAATTTCATCAATATTAATATATGGCGTGAGAGAGTAGTACTAACAATATGTAAATTACTTTTGAGCGAACGTGCACGGGGACACAACACAGTAAACAAATGGTAAACGGCACAGTCATCTAAATAGCACTACTAGATTGGTTCTGAACGAGTGAGTCAAACGGCAAATGATTCACTTGGGATATACAGATCAAAGGAATCAATAATACCCACTCACGTACCAATCATGTTGATTCGCTGAAAACCCTCCACTTTTACCGAACCCCGAGTTTTTCAATTCTATTTCTACTGAAGAGATAATCCACGACCCCCTCTATTATCGATAAACGAATCAGATTGGTCTACGTTTCCCCTCGAGCCATTTCCCTATTTTGCCTGGAATTTTCTTTTTCTATTATAATTCGTAATTTTTAAAATATGTTTTTTTTTTTTTGTAACATAAAAACGTTTCTCCAACTCTTTATCACCCAAACCTTCTTCTGAATTTCATGGTGGCCTGCAATGTCGGATTATCCAATAGATGCAGTAGGCTGAAGCCCATGGGGCCTTGTCATTCCAGAGGCCCAAGGCAAATGAAATTAGAGGAAAATATTGCGATTTATGAAAAACATACATAAATTTATTTTAAGTTTTAAAAAAATAGCATTTAAACATGTGAAGATGCAACATAAATACATGACCTGTAATTAGCAATATCGGGATGTTCAGAAAATAATCCATTTATTAAAGATTTCTATTTCATACAATAACAGGCAAACCTCGCAGATTGACAATTACGTAATTATGTCAAGTCTCGTGTGATGTAGTCCAAGAGGCCTGTTATGAATATAGAAGGCATTGGGAAGCAGTTATTCACATGAGACCCTAGCCTAAATAATTTTCGTAGAAGGGGCTTCAAAAATTTTACAGCCTGGGGGCCTCTGCAGATCGGATCAGACGTCCGGTTTAGTGTGCTGCACTTTTCAGAAGAAAAAAAATAAAAATAATAACGACCACATTCGTGTACTGGAACACCGAAGAAACTGTTGTATTCGAACCTTTTGACAGCCTGACTGTACTTGGGAGATTAGATGGAAGTGTCAGGACGATTATGTGCGATGTTCGCGAGCAACATAAAGGAAATAATAATAATAATAATAAATGTATGCGTTTTTAGTGAATGAGGTATAGTAAATTTCGGAATTTAAAGAACTTTCACATTTTAAAAAAGAATCTTTTTCATTAAAAAAAATGTTTGTCAATGATGTATTTTCATTCAATTAAATTTACAAGTTTTAATCTAATTTGTGATCCCCTTTCACGATCCAAGAATCGAATACCACAGCTCTAAAACGGTGATAAAATTTGTAATAATTTCATCATTAGTTTATTTTATTGCTATATATATATATTTTTACTTGAAGAAAAACACACATTAAAACCTTATCTGTAATTATGTATAAGTTGGCCAGGTAAAACTCCAAAGAAATATATGATACTCCATAAGGATATTATATAAGCAGTTTTAAACGATTTAAACGTTGAAATAAACATAAAATAGTTTAATGAATGTATTAGAATGCATTAGTATTTCGGCAAATAATAGCATATGTTTTAAGCAATTCTCTCTTACAAACACATGATCAGAAACAGTAGGGGCAAACGTAAGTATAACATCACACCTGATATATATTACAGAAATTACATAATAAAAACTAACCAGACATTACGCTCTGGACAAAGAATCGGGGTTAACATTTATTCTTGGGAATCTACGTCTATAAATGCTCCAGTGGAAAAAGGGAGAGAAAGAGGGGAAAGGGGGGAGGGCTTATACACATACAACCCGAAATAAAAAAAATGAAATTCCCGATCTTAAGGGAACGAGGGGGGATGGTGCAAGAGGAGGGGGGGAGAGGGATTTCTATCAAGATTTCTGTCACCGGGACGGCTGGGAATAGGGAAGAAATTTCGCTTTCGGTGGATTTATGAGCAAGGAATGGAAGAAATGACAATCTACCGTTATGATCTGATTTGGCTCGGCTTTTCTGATGTAACTAAAAGAAAATTCAATGTTACTTATCGATACAGGAACGTTTGGGTTGAGGGATTTCTAGTTGGATGTATATGTTTCTTTTTTTTTTTTACTTCCTTTGGTCTCTTTGATTTTTTATTACTTTTTTCAGTTATCAAAATTTAACTTTTTTGTGTATGTGTTTGTTTTGCTTGTTGGAGGAAATTTCAGTTAGCATTCAGCTATATAACCAAGCGCATTTATTTAATTAAAATTCGCTGCTGAGCATAATAAAGTAAGAATTACGTGGAAATTGTTTAGCCATATTTGACAAAATCACAGTTTTACATTTTGTTGAGTCACTTGTGAGACGAGGCACTGTTTTACATTTTGTTGAGTCAACGAAATTTTTTGTTAATTTAGAGATTCAATATGAAATATTTATAAATACATATATTTCACTCTTCATATCAATATTCATAAGCATTATTCAAGAGAAATATCGTTGTATTAACGTTGTTCTTTTGCAACTTTTGAAGAGATTTTTAAAGAATTAAATTGCGCTAGAGACTTGGGAAATGTAGACTGGCGCTTCACATTTCGTGCTATGAATTATTACAAACAGTGGACAAACAGGAGTTATGAACCACATGGGCTGTGTTCGCGCCAGACTTCAAAATCTGCGAGTCATGCTGACTCGCAATCAATAAAAGAGTCAATTTTTGAAGACTGCGAGTCAATTTAGAAAATCAAAAAACTATACCGTAGGAGAGAGAAAATAAGAAGTCTTTTTTTTTCCCCTCTAGTAGTTATCGATTTTACACCTAAATATTAATTTCCCCACAATGCATGATTAATACGTAGATTATAGAATGAGTAGCATAACTTTTTTAAATACAAATTTTAAAACAGTGATGAAAAATCGAAAGTAAAAGAAGTAAATAACTCAGTCATAGGGCATTGAGAGAGAGGGATTTTTCGCTAAACAGGTATCCTCCTCCATCCATTTTTTGGGCTCATGAATTTTTTCTGAAAGTTGCACGAGGCATACAGCTTTACTGCTATATTCAGTCCACAGTTCATTGATTAAATAATCATTGTCGATTTTTTCGAGTGCTTAACAACAGTGGTTTATTTTCAAAGCGGTTTAAAAATCCTGTGACGATGATAGAACACTCTCGTATAAATCGTGGACAAAAAGACAAATCTAAGCAATAAATATAACTGTGTTGAATAAGTAATATAAAAGCAACCAACCAAGAACAAAAGTACACAACATAAAATAATTTTTTTACTATTAGCAAACAGAAACAATTATTTAAATTTCTATAATTTTACATAAATATTCAACATTAAGGCCACTGAGAATTTTTGAAAACTTAGATGCAATGACTACTAATGCTGCATACTTATTTTATAAAATACTATAATAAAGTGGTTTTGATAAAATACCGTTTAATTTTGTAAAACACAATAAATATAAAATTTAAGTGAAATCTCAGCATAACGGCTACACTTCGGACTATCCAAAAGTGACAAACTTTCGGAGGTGGCTGCTATTTAGAGGCTTAATACTAAAAACATAAATGCGTAAAGCAACAAATTTAACAATAGGACATAGATACACTATTTCAGTTCACTAAACCACACTTATTTTATAATTTACTTTAAATATATATATATATATATATATATATATATTTAATATATATATATATATATATATATATATATATATATATATATATATAGAGAGAGAGAGAGAGAGAGAGAGAGAGAGACAAGATTAGTCTTTTTTTTTTTTTTTTTTTTTTTTTTTTTTTTTTTAAGGCATACAAAGAAATAATAATTTTCGTTATTTTTACATTCAATTCGACGTCATTTTTGATAAAAAGCAACATTTTGTATCATCCCAAAGTTTCTAAGAACATTGGAATATGGAATATCTTTCAGTATTACTAATACGTGTATCTTGTGAGGTGTAGTAGCAGAGATAAACTTTACGTTGTTCACACTTTGGATTGAAATAAAATTTTAAAAGCGCATTCGGGTGGCTGTTATAGGATTTTTTCGTGATACGAAGGGTTGCCGCTGTTCAGAATTCATTATTTAGAGGTTAGTTCTAATGTTAATCCTATGGAACGATTTTGGTTCCACTGATGCGTGGCCGTTGAAGGAGGCTTCACTGTAGTTGCCCTATCAATTACAATTAATGAATTTCCTTTCAAAATTATATTTGTGTGCATAAATATAATTTATACAAACACACAATCAGCTGATTATATAAAAAAAGGTGATTATTTCATTAACATCTAAAGTTATATAACTTTACATAAGTATTCAATATTACATGGACCACTGTGAATTTTCAAAAACGTAAATGAAATGACTGCATATTCAATATTTTATTTTATGAAATACTATGCATAAAGTTGTTTAGATAAAATACAGTCGTATTTTGTAAAACACAATAAATATGTAAATAGTTGCATTGTTAATTTAAATTAATTAATTTTGTATTGATCAGAAAAAAAGGTTGGTTAAAGTTTTATTTCTGGTGTGCTTCCTTTTTTATTTAATATAATTTAATATAATTTAATAATACGGGGCGCATTTTATATATTTTTTAAAATACTTTAATGCACTTACAGATAGTGCAAAACATAATGAAAATTAGTGCATTTAAAAGTCATCTGATAGAAAAAGTTTTAGAGAACTGAATTGGCTTAAGTTACATAAGCAAACAGAAAATATTGCTAATTTAAGTGATATGTGATCTTTAATCACAGTTATTATTCCGTACTAATAAAGTTGAAATGGCTCGCATAGGACATCAATACTTGCATAGTTTGAAAAAGAAATTTTATACAGAAAAAAATGAATTAATAATTTTAACTTCCTAATTAATTAATTCTCCATCGCTAACAATTAAACAAAAACATAAAATAAATTTAAAAGATTTTATTTTTATTCTTATGATTATTTGTTTTATTTCTTTAAATTATTATTGTTGATATTCAACTTATTATTTGCCAAATGCATTTTATTTTTACCATTCACGTTCATGTAAGATCCACTCAAACAAAAATAAGATTTTTTAAAAGAAAATTTTCTTAAAATTACATAATCATTTATTCAGCATATACATTAATAAGGAAATATTTAATTTGTAAAACACTAAAATTACAGAAAAATATTATATTTTTCGTTTTAAATTAAATGCTATTTAAATGCAATAGGCATTAACTCTTGCAGAAATAAAATATAAAGCACCGGCAGGCTACACAGAACTCACCTATACTCACAATGTGCATTGTCCGCAGTGCCCCTTAGCTAATAAACCTAATAATGCTTTATTAGCACCAAGTGTTGGAGGTTATCCAAGGAATGCATCTGGCGTACTTCAATGACGATCAATACAACTGCAAAATTTCGATTTTTCAGGAGAATTGTCTATTTTCAAAAGCTAAACTGATTCTCCAACCCTTAAGGTAAATGTTACTTGCGCTAAGAATTAAATACCGATAAAAGTAATTACATAAATGCATAGCTATTTTTAAATTTCCAGGGAAACGTCAATGACCAAGTTATGCAATGGCGAAAAGACTAACAGCAGGGAAACAAGGTCATTGCCAAGCTATTGTTGTGTGCTGCCATCTATGATACACTCTTGCAACTTTTTAACAAAAGTGTTACTAAAAATATTAAATTGTATATATATAGAAGCGTTATCTAAATAAACACATCTTTTTTTACGATTTTTTTAAATTAAAAAAAAATCACTATTAATTTTTTTTTAGATTATAGAAACTACTAAATCTTAAATTACAGTTAAATTTTTGAAGTGTTAATGCTAAGGGGAGCTCAGAACAAATTATTATTTTAAATCTAATTGAAGAAAAATGCTTTTATATTGGCAGCTTAAATAAATTGTATTAAATCATACATTATCATTGATAAATTTCTAATACAAATGGTAATTAATACTACATGATTTCTAACCCATTTATTACATAATAAAGTAGCGGTATGTCCACGAATTCCAACATAATAAATAATAATTAATATTTAAAACTGTAACTATAGAGACTGATTAGTATTGCAGTTTTTTTTTAATTAATACTTCAGTTATATGATGTACAGAATATATTTCTATTACAAATACGTATATTATTATAACAGCAACCAAGGATGTGCAACTTCCTGACTGCATCTTAAAATACCCCCTCCCCCACCTCAAATAAGTAAATAAAAGTAAATTTTAAAATAAAATTTTTAAAAAGGGAATGTAAAATAAAATGCACCATAAAAATTAAAAATATTATTAAAGTAGGTGTGTGCTTAAAATTAGTTCTAATTTTGATTTTCTATTATCTGATTTTAATTTCCCATTTTCATTTTCTACTCTTTATTATTATTTTTCTTTTTAAGGCATAAAAGTAAGAGTGTTAGTAAGCATGTGAAAAAGAGATGTTTTACATTCTTTTCGTGTATTACATTTACATGTTGATTTCAAAATATTCATTTAGATATCTAGTGTAGCATAGAGAAAGAGGAAGGAAGAGATATAGATAGATAGATATATGCAGTTTATGGATACTTTAAAAAAAATTTTTAAGAATACTTTTTATGTAAAATATAGATTAATATTAATAAATTTAAAACTTGAAGCGACTTTTACTGGATGGATTTGGTTTTATATATTCAATAAATGTCCCTCAAAATTTCTTCTAAAATTTATGCTATTTAACATAAATTTAACAAATGAAAAACTTGTAAATGTTTAAAGTAAACTATTTCCAAAAAAAAAAAAAAAAAAACTAGCTACGTATTTTTTGACTCTCAAATTTTTTAATTATTAGATGAAGTGTTTTACTCAGGGCCTGATTACTGAAAAGGCTCTGGAAGCTTGAGCTTCCCTTCAGAATTTGAAGGGGGGGGGCAGGGACGTACCCAGAAAAAAAATTCGGGGAGGGTCCAAAAATTTCGGAGGAGGTCAAACGGTGAAAAAGGCAGATTTTTTCGCAAAAAGACTTCATCATAATTATTTTGTTAACAAAAACTCAAATTTCGGAGGGGATTCGGACCCCTTGGACCACCCCCTGGGTACGTCCTTGGGGGGGAGCGAAAATGATTGAAAAAGTGCGATAAAAATTCAAAATTTTGTTTTTAAATGATCTTTTTAAGTTATTGTAAACATTTTTAATGAAGAGAAGTGGTGCTTTTCAGAAGTCTTGATACTTCATGTCGCAAAATTTCTAAATTGGCTGTTTGCAATGTCTTTGCCTGGGACATCTGCTTCAGTTGAGAGGTTTTTTTTCTATTATGGGGAATATTTGGCCGGCAGAAAGGGGTAGACTTTTAATATATAATGTTAAGCATCTTCTAAATGTCAAAATTAATTCTCAACTTCTGTGTTGTGATTTTTATGATGTCATCAAAACAAACAAAGATTTCCTGAAA
Source organism: Cheiracanthium punctorium (assembly GCA_038373885.1). Lineage (NCBI taxonomy): Eukaryota > Metazoa > Arthropoda > Arachnida > Araneae > Cheiracanthiidae > Cheiracanthium > Cheiracanthium punctorium. The sequence continues at coordinate 2,445,595 of JAWZYV010014839.1, read as the reverse complement.
AAAGCCATGTCTAATGAGAAATAGGACTCAATTAATAAAGTTTAATGTTCCAGTAAGTTTTTAGTTATTCGTTAATGTTTAAAGTAATTTCAAAAATACTGTAAAATCTCGTTACAATGAACTAAACTATTATGAAGATTAATGAATAAAATATTTTTATCAAAGGAAAATTTCAAATTAATGAATAAAACGCTTTTATCAAAGGAACTGATTAGAGCTAATTAAATCAATGAAATTTCTTTTTTATGAATAAAATATTTTTATGAAAGAAAATCATTAAAACTTTACTTTTCCCAAACAAAAGGGATGGGGGCCCGAAATGAGACTGAGCCCTCTGCCCCTTTCGCCTCTGAAGAGACCCCTACTTCAGAGGTTAATCGGGCCCTGGTTTTACTTGCTTTGCCTTAATCCTTTTTACTAAGCTTAACGTTTCCAATATTACTGGAAGAAGAAGAAGGTTTAGTCCCCAAGTTATATCCTTTTTAAATAGATAAAATATCTATAGAAGTATGCATAATTAGGTAAATCATGAAACGGTCTTAATTTAGACCAATGGTCTAGTGAATAAGCCACTAAATATGGTAGATGGCCGAAGTGTGAAGTCGGCTGTCGATCTAACGGTCTGGAGTTTTGGGGCAGTTTTCTCCAGATGTAACGCGAATGCACGTTACAACTCCTTAAAAAGACCTCCAGTGAAGACATTCTTTTTAGGTGGATTGTCCTCGTGTAGCTTTGTCTTCTTGGTTAATAAGCAAACAAAAGGTCAAGACATTTTCAAAAATTTATGAATTCCATATACCCATATGATTCCGCGGTTATTTTTCTTAATAATTACTGTTTAATGAAAAATACTGCTTTTTTTAATTTGATGATTAGAAAGCATAAAATATGGCGAATTAAAAAGTTCTAACTTTATTTTTAAAAGAATGTCGTTAAAATTTTGAAATGATTATCCGAATATTTCATAGATTTTTGTATTTTAAAAGAAGATGATATAGTGAAACCTGTCATTAAATAATAATAATAATAATAATCAATTTAAATGAATGTCGATTAATCAAAATTTCTATAACTTCATATTTAAAAACATTTGCAAAATGATAATAATAATAATAATAATAATAATAATAATAATAAAAACAAATTTTAACAACTTTTACATCTTAATATTTCAGTACTTTAAAAATTATTAAGCATTTTAGCGTTTAAATAGTTGAATTCAATAAAACATTTTTAGTTGAGTTTTTTTAACCCATTTGTGCCTGGATATTTTTGCGACTTTCTTCTATTTTTACTGATAACAGAAATAATAGATAAATTTCTGATGTCAACTTCTTGAACAAGGGATGATTTCTTTTAAAATCATTATGCATAAAAATTGAAATATCAACATACTACTTTGTCATGTTAAAATATTTTGTAGAGTTGAGGCTCAATACTCATGAATAAAGGCTAGGAAAAATAAATAACGTTTTCGACTAATAGCGAAAATGCCGTCCCAAAAAAGGGACGCTAGGCATAAATGGGTTAAAATCTTCTAGAGACTGGTGTGAGTTTTAAGCTCAACATGAATAAACTTCGTCTTTGCTACGTTAAAACAAACAGTATTAAAGAACAATAGTTCTTCTAAGTGAAATTGAAAGTGATGTCTAAAAATTAGGATAGAGTAATGCAAATGCCTTAATCACAGGTAACCAGACAAAAATGTCAAATTGAGTTAAATTTAATATCCTCAAAATTCATTAAAAATAATATCGTTCTCGAAAGAAGTAAAAATAGGGACTTTGGGTCTCTAAGTTTTCCAATTGATGGCTCAAACGGGAGAAATTCCTTACGAAACATCGCTATGGACTACAGTTCATGCGTGAGCTACTATGGATTTAAAAAAAAAAACAGCCGCTATACAAATAAAGACCACACAACAAATAAATAAATAAAAATGAAAATTTCAGAAAAGAAAGAAAAGAAAGAGAGAGAGAAAAGCAATTAACTAAGCACATAGAAGAAATCCAAATGTTTCACTTCACACTTAATCTATAGAGGTTTATTTATTGACTGGAAAACTTCCATTCCGATAGTCAGTGTCGAAACACCTGTAAAAACTATAATGCATGAAAGAGTTGTTTTGAAACACTCCAATTTAAAAAACAGCTTCGTAGTATTTTTAGATAGAGGATCATTTTAAAATTTCTGTGAACTCATATAATAATACACTTAAAAAGTACTAAAAAAGAGATTGTGCATTTATAGACTTACAAGTTTATTGAAGTGAATTAAATAATAATATGATTCTGTATCAAAATTTACCCGACGGTTATTATACAAAATTCAAGACAAAAATTTTCCCTAGAGAAAATGGGAAAATAGCAATTCAAACCTCTCTTAGCTAAAGAAGTAATAAAATAAAATAATAGTAATAATCAATTAAACAAAGAAATAAAAGAAAATTAAAAATAAATTAATAAATAAATAAATAGCGTTCCTAAACTCATAAGGGAGTAAAGCACTGTGTTAAGAAGACGTCATCGTATTGAGGGGGGGGAGAGGGGGGTGAAAAATAATTGTCTTAAATAGATCTCATGAACTTCTATTAAAAAGTTCAAGTGAAACAGATGAGTTAAAAACAAATTAAATTTATCAAACAGAATAAATGTTTAAAATATGTGTGGCAAATGTATAGTTTAACGGTTCAATAAAATGGTATATTTATATTTATACATTATGCTTCAGGTCCGCTGTGTGCTTAACTAAAATAGAACTAACTACCGATAAATTAGCATTTAGCCTATAGTGCTTCTCAAAGCAAAATAAAACAAAACACGTAAAACGTTCTGGAGAAAAACGGACCACAGCATTCACAGTTTTTTTTAAACAGCCCTTGATTCACCCAATTTATAGCAATTGAAAATGAACAATATTCAGGGTTAGGAGACATTCTTCTAGGGATGGATGCGAGACGAAAAATAGGCCCCGTCTCGGTGCGCAAAATCCCTAAATTCTAATGATGAAAATGTTTGTCTTGTCTCGCGAAAAATCTGTAAATCTGTGTCTGCGTCTCGTCTCGCATCCATCTCCGCGTTCTTCGACGTTTCAAAGTTTCAAGAATATTTAATAGTTCCCTTACATCATCATCTAAGAAGATACTAGGTGAAAATAAACATACGTAACAAAAAAAAATTGTTAAATTGAACAATATTCTGTTGATTCAACAAAAATTTGGTTGGGGCTATTTCGACCTAATAGTTTAGTTGGTTTTAGCAAAGTTCTTGTTAAGTTAAAAAAAAAAAAAATATTTCGATGAAATAACAAAAACTTTGTTGATTTAACAAAAACATTTTGTCAGCGTAGAAAAAGTCTTAAAGTGGATGCAATATGCTACATTTACTCTTTTAATCTCATAGCATTAGAGAATGATGCTCATATATTACGTATGTGAGATTGTCTGACAGACTTTACACATTTTTAATAAAAGTCTAGACATCTTAATAAATTCTAATGAAAATGATCTTTTCCTTAACGTACCTAAAAATTACATTCTTCTACGTGTAATTTTAAAATATGCTAAAGAATTGTATAATAACTAGACATAAAATATGTTATAACTTAGACATTCATTTCAAAATAAAAGGTCCGTTTTGAATCAATTGCTGTAATATCCCAGAGGTGCTATTTCAACCACAAAGTCCCTCCTCCTGCGCTAATGGCGGATTGATTCTATTGATGGTTCAAGGTTATTCATTTTCCCTCGATCTGGAATTCCCGCCAGATGATCACTCTGCAAAGTGGGCATTAATACCTGGTGCAAATGGGCGCCCTATAATTGGTGAATCGTGCCCCATCTAACTCTCATACATCATAGGCCAGCCCCACCCTGACTCGACCACTCTTTGTGATTACCGGGCACAAAAAATTCCTGGCTAAAGAAAAAAAAAATGACCAAAGAAAGACAAGAATATAATACAATATCACAAATGTGTATGACTCAGGATATTCTCGATGCAACTTGTAATTACGGAAATTCGAGAACACACCACTGGATCCTGGAGATACTCTGTATTAGTCGCCTTGTTACTAAGTAACTGGTGCTTAGGCTCACAAAGCTAACTCACTAATGAGCGGTATTGAAACACGTCTCAGGCGTTTCATTATTGTAATTTGTAACTGGCCAACACAAAGCAGCACACGGAACGAGGCGGAGAAGGACAGAACGTAATCACGGTTACAGACAAAATGCAAGCAAAAAATAATAATATTGCAGGCGTAAAACAGACGATTCACGAATCATGGACAAAGGGGAAAAAAAAGGGTCCACCTAAGACGTGATTTTTCTGCTGAAATGATGCGATTTATGCGTGAGATGTGATTGTGGAATTCGAGAAATATTTTCGAAGTATGTTAGCCCAAAAGGATGTTCGGGAAAAAAAAAAGATGGAGGATGGGAAAACAAAGTTATGTGTCCTTGGAAACATGGAGGATGCTGATGTAAGAATTCCAGACTTATGCCATGAGTTGAAATTTCTACTCTAGGCTTGAAGTACTTTATAGCTCTATGCGAGAAAAAAAGGGAATATGAGTTGAAAGTGAGATACATAATTTATTTTTATTGGATAGTAAAATTTTACTAGAGGAATAGACAGAGCGAAAGCTTCAGATTTCTGGGGGAAAAAATTGTTTTCATTTGAATAATAAGAAAATAGAAAGAGGGAGGGAAAGGTATCTGTAAATGTATTGCAGTAGTACAAATTAATTTTACCAAAACAAAAAATCAAATATCAATAAATAATTGTACTCATCTGTAAACAGAATTTCCGTCAGTATACAAATGAACAGAAGAAAAGTGATAAAAAAAAGTAAAAAAAACTAATAGGCATAACAATTTAAAAAAAAATTCCGCAGATGGGTTTTTAAAAAGCTCTTTTGTAAAAGAAAAGGGAATATTTCTCTAATCATTCGTTGTGTATTTTTTAAAATCTATTTTTCTTTCCAAATCACAGCAAAGCTCGGTAATGATTATTAACATCAGCAATTCTCAATGACAGAGTTGATAAGAGTAGAGGAAAAGAAAATAACGTTCTAATGAGACTGACAGAGAACCAATTTAGAACTCCTGGCACTTTTTATGACGTCATATCCGCTTATCGCACAAAATTCGTGCTCTCTAATGTCCTGCAAAGTTTGAAAAGTCGCCGATACAAAAATTATTCCACATATTTATATTTAAGTATTCAGAAAGAGAATGATCAGAATTCAGTAAAAGATCTTGAATTTAAAAGATACATATTTTTAAATTCAAAAATTCTCTTTAGCGTTGGGAAAGCAAACAAAATGTGTTTTGGTGGAGCATAATATCATCAATAGGTTTATCTTACAACTTTTAATGTCATATCATGACATTGATTTCTTTCGTAAAAAAACTGGGAGGAATTTTAAAGGCAAAGAGGAATATTCTATGATTAATAAGGGAGAAAATAGTTTTTAATATTAACTTAAATCATTTCAGTTGCCTCTATCAAATATTTTAAAGATAGGATTCAAGTATCTGCATAAAATCTTTTTAGTGATATAACGTAGCATAATCTAGTTCTTTATTCAATTTACCATTTTTATTTCTTAAATCTGTGTTCAAAATTACACTCTAATCAAATTTATTCAGCCTGGATTCATTACCTTATATTCTGTAGTGAAAAACTGAAGAAAGAGAAATCTATGTTAATCATTACCAATAAAAAAAGACTCGGCGTATGCCTCTCTTTGCACAAAATTATTTGCATTGCAAAAAAGGCTTATGTGCAATAATCGTAATTACTGTAATGAATGTACCTAAGTAAAATAATGAAATTAATGTAAACGTAAATTAACCCAAGTGAAAGTTTACTGAAAAGTATATAGTAAGAGCAAAAAGTCTGACACACAGAAATAGATAGTACGAGTATAAGGTATGTTTTATCGGTGTTCCACGAAAATTTTTCGCAAAGCCCGAAACGGAATAGTCCAAATTTAAACTAAAATTCCCATGCTACACTGTAAAAACTGTGGTGTTTTGCTACACTGCATTTGGTGTAATATCACTCCCGAAATCTGGTGAACAAGCACTTTATTTCGGGTTAACACTAAATCAAGGGTTAACATACACTTTTAGTGATGTCAAACACCAATATTGGTGTAATCTTGAGCTCTGCGAATCTGTGATACACTTACATAACACCAATTGTGAGTTTTCTTACACCAATTTTAGTGTTCAGTAAGTTTCAGTTCAGCCTGTTGGCATCATCGAATCGAAAATCGAAAGTGTTTGTTTGTTGATGACCGTGTTGATAACGGACGATCCGGTGGCGGGCACTATTTTATTCTACTACTAGCTGAAGTACCCGTCGTTGACGGGTTAGTACTGAATGCAAATTTCTAAAAGCAAGAACTTCCGTCAGCATTGTAGGAGTACACAGAATGAATGTAGTATGTTGCCAAAGTAAAGAAAGCGCAGTTATAATTTTTATGTATTGTAAAAATATTACAGGTTAGAGAGTCACTAAGTAATATCATTTCATTCGCTTTAGTCGTAATTATAGGATTCGCGAACGAATATTTACACATATTCAAATAATTTTCGCAAAATCTCAAAATCTAATCAACATTTTTGAAAAATTGGAAGCCTAGAATTTAAGTTGAGTGACAACCTATCATGTCACCCAATTTCGTTTAATTCCCTGCTGTCTTTATTTCGTGATGCTGGAACAAACATTTTAGCATTTTTAAACGATTTTCACAAAATCTCAAAATGTAATCAAAATATTTTAAAAATTCAACACCTATAAATTAAGATTAGCAACTACCTATCACACCACCAAATTTCGTATTAGTCGTTATTACGCGATGCTTGAAAAAATATAACCGCATTTTGGGTGAATTTTCACAAAATCTCAAAATCTAATAAAAAGTTTAAAAAATTGGACACCTATACTTTATGTTGAACAACAACCTATCATGTGACCAAATTTCATATCATTCGCTTTAGTCGTTATTACGTAATGTGTGAACAAAAATTCACTCAGTTTGAAACGATTTTCGCAAAATCCCAAAATCTGATCGGTTTTATTTAGATGCTTATAGTTTAAGGTGACCACCTATCATTTCACCAAATACCATTTTTTCACCTTTGCAGATATTACGTGATGTGCGAACACAATACGCAGTGTGAAACAATTTTCGCAAAATCTCAAAATCTAATCAAGATTTTTTTTTAATTCGACGCCTATGTTTTAAGTTGAGTGACCACCTATCATGTCACTCAATTTCATATCATTCGCTTCAGTCGTTTTTACGTGATGCTTGAACACAAATTTACGCAGTTTGAAAGGATTTTCGCAAAATCTCAAAATACAATCAGGATTTTTTTTTTTTAAATTGGACGCCTATATGTTTTAAGTTGAGTGACCACCTATCATGACACCCAATTTCATATCATTCGCTTCAGTCGTTTTTGCGTGATGCTTGAACACAAATTTACGCAGTTTGAAACGATTTTCGCAAAATCTCAAAATATAATCAAGATTTTTTAAAAATTGGACGCCTATGTTTTAAGTTGAGTGACCACCTATCATGACACCCAATTTCATATCATTCGCTTCAGTCATTTTTACGTGATGCTTAAACAAAAAAAGCGTCACGGACAGAATGACAGACAGACAAACTTTTTTTTGAGGGTCGCATCGGATTCCCGAGTGCTTGAAACGGATAGAAATCGCAAAATTTTTGAATTTCAAGAAATGTACAGACAAAAGTCTAATTTTATTTATATAGATTGTATTGTTCTGTGGAAGATTTCATACCTATTGGATTAATTTACCGTAAATAAGTGGCGGCCCGTGGTCAAAACTGTTAGTGCAGCCGGAAGCATATGAGCTCCTCCCCCCCCCCCCCACTTCCACCCCACAGGAATGGAAAATCTTTGTTACTGAATTCGAAAACGGATTAAGCCCTCACCGAGGAAAAAGAAATTTCATAAAAAATGCAAGAGATCCTATTTTACTTCCATAAAATTGGCATAAATTTCAACCAGCCGCTCTTATCCTCAAAATTGCATTAATCCGTGTCTGATTCGAAGTTTCCTTAGAATTTTCTTTTGTAACGATAACTTCAGAAGGAAAGAAAAAAAAAAAAAAAAAAAAAAAAAAGAAAAGAAAACTTACTTATTTTTTATAAGTCAAATCAATCCTCCTTTCTTTTAAACTTGCGAATCGGTCAGTGATGCCCTCATAAAAAGGCGTTGTTTTAATTCAGATATCAATAATTTTAAAATTTCTTTAAAATTTCCCATGTTTAAAGAATTTTCTCGCTCGCCATGTCCTCTAAATGCCAGTTCTTGCTTACTTAAAAACAATACTGCTTTGATGGGTAATTGTCCATTCATAAGCGTCTATCCAGGCTTACCTTCTTGATAAATTCAGCAATATAAAGTCGAGAGTTTTCCGAACGTATATTCTCCGTACCCCTCCCTCACTTCTCGAGCCAATCAGTCAGTCGAATTCACTGCAGCCGTCGTTTGAAAATCTTTCATCAGCTGTACTTAGCTACTAACTCCCTATGCCGGAGAGACTGCTTACAAACTCGTTGCCATGGCAACGGTGCTGCCAATTTCTTGCTATGAGGGCTGTACCGAGGCCTCCGAGAGTCTTTCTCCTCTCGGAGGCCTCGGCTGTACCAAGACTCACAGTTGAATTGCGGGAAGATTAAAGGGCTTTTTCAGAATGAGCGATCTGGCAGTTACTACAACACGTTGTTTTTTGTTTTTGTTTTAGATTTTTTTAAAATTCATCATAGAAATTCCATAATTCTAATCTGAATTTAAGAAAGTTAGTAGAATAAATTATTTTAAAGTATGTGTTGATAATTTTAAGTGCAGCCCGGCTGTACTTGCTGTATCCCACGAGCCGCAACTGCCGTAAATTCCGGCGTATAACGCGCACTTTTCATACAAAAAATAAGGTCGAAATTTAAGGGTGCGCGTTATACGCCGGTTATAAAAATGAAAAATTTAAAAATAAGGAAAAGATGAGCTTTGAAAAATGACATTTCTACAAGTACCTGAATGTTGTTTATTTAAAAGAAATGACATACCTTATGAACTTCAATTTTCATTATCGGACAGCATAAAAAGTTCATCATATTCATCTTCCGTTATATTTTCAGGCACATGATCAAATTCAGTTTCATCTTCACTATCACTGTACTCTGATCCATAAATAAATAGTTATCATGCGTTCCATCTAGATTGTTCGACATACTGCATTTTTTAAATGACTTTTTAATTATGCCAGGTTTAATTTCATCCCATGCTTGTATTATCCACTCACTCACTATTTCTAGACTGGCATGACGCATTTCACCTCCTTTCTTAAATGCTTTACCTCCTTCCAACATCTATCTATTAGAAAATCGTTTTAAATTTCCTTAGAATGGTTCATTAATACACACATCTAAAGGTTGAACTAATGGCGTTAATCCGCCTGGAATAACTGCCATGTCTGTGTTACACTCTTTCATTAATTTCTTTGTATTAACCGTTAAATGCGATCTGAACATATCCCAAAGTAAAAGACTTTCTGGATTCCATAGGGCAAGTCTGTGATTGCAAAGTAAAGGGTGCGCGTTATACGGAGGATATACATAAAAATTAAAAAATGAAGTTTAAAATTATAGGTGCGCGTTATACGCCGGTGCGCGCTATACGCCGGCATTTACGGTATACGTACGTATAAATTCTCAGTTTAGTTTATGATATAAATAATTGCTAACTATCCATTTCTTGTATAAGTGCCTCAGTATTCAATTGTATTATAGTATTGAAAGCATGTTGCAGTAAATTACGGATTTCGGAAACTAAAGTTTTTTTTTTTCTTCTATTGCTATTAAATTTCTTTAATTTAGTGCTTAAAAGATTATAATTCTGCACAGAAAATGAAATTGTGATAAATATTTTTGTGAAAATTCATGGTTCTTTGATGCTGATTAAGAAGATAGAGCTGATAAGAAAATTTGAAAAAAAAAAACTGCTCTATTATGGCTACTTAAATCAATATAGATTAAAAATATCACTTTTTGCTGCTTTATTATTTAACATGACTTACTTTAAATAACTTAGAATTAAAAGTTTGTAATTTTATTAATTAGTATGTGTGCTAAACAGTAAAAAATTTTCATAAAAGGTCCAGGAAAATATAAAAGGATATTTATTTTGTCTTTGTCATTATTATCATTAAATCAAGATTCTCATTAATCATTAGAAGCAGAATAGGTGAATTCTGAGGAAAATTTCACATGGCATTTAAATTTCTGAAATTAATAATTGGTCATACGTAAGGTATCATTATATTCAGAAATATGTGTTAACTGTTCGAAGCTTAACGTGTTTTTTTCCAAATCACTCAATGACTTTAAAAAAACAAAAGACAAAATCACTTTGCATTATTGCGTAGTGCTGTCCTGTTAATGTGTTGTCCGAATTAAAAAAATAATAATAATCTTTAAAATTAAAATTTGATTTTGTTCCCCTCTATGTGATTTAGAATAACCAAACTTGTAAAAATTCACTAAAAAAAAAAAAGATAAATAAGAGACAGTCATACTGTCTTTGTATTTAATTGTTTTTGTTTAGAGCTCTTATTAAATGCATTACTAACTGTACTTTATTGCTGTATTTCTAAAATTTTATTTTTCCTAATAAATGTGATGATTTTTCAAATTTTCTGTGTATTTTAATAAACATTGATGATTATGTGTATTCCATTCCCTAAGAAAAGATCTTAAATGTTATTTTTAAAAAAGTTATGGAATATATTACTTTTCATGCAATTTATCTTGTTTCACGATAAAATTACTAGTTATTATTATTATTATTATTTTTTTACTTAAATTTTTTATTATTTATTTATTTGCAATATCCTGGTGAAATCCTTTCAGAAAGTGATCAATAATCTTAACAGAGATTACTTTTTTTCTCTCTTTGAATTGGATTCGGCATATCCTTCCATTGATGTGGCAGCTATTTTGTTATTTTAAGCAGTAAACTGTAAAAATTAATGGTGTAAGTGTACACCAAAACTGGTGTAATTTAATATGTGTGGTGTAATGAAACACCAAGACCCATATTTGGTGTTTCATTACACCAAAGACTTTGGGTGGTGTTTTCTTACACCAATTATTCAACTACACCAATTTTGGTGTAAAGTAGTTGCCACCATTTTTGGTGTACACTTACACTTTTATTATTTGCAGTGTAGTGACGCCACATCCCATGAAGGTTTTCGGAGGAGGGGAGGGGGGGGATTTAATTATAAAGATAAATTTTGCGGTGGGAAAATGGCAAAATTTACTAAAGAAATGACTTCAACTATACTCCAACAATGAGTTAGCAAATAATGAATAAATGCAAGTTATGTAAATGTTGAAGTTATTTGCACATTTCAAGTTAGTGATTCCCTTTGTTAAATTTTCTGTTTTCCAAATCAAAGAGCCACCTAGGGGGTATTTTAATACTGTTCTTTTTTAATCCCTTGGGCGCTTCTCGTGTATACTTCAAGTATAACTTGGTGGCATATTCGATCACCCGTTTTAGTTGAAAGATACTGTTTATACAGGAAGACATTTTCAACTATAAAACTGCGCTATTTTCGGATTCATCGAAGTTTACTGTCCGATAATGTTTCTCCTCCAAACGAATCCATATAATATTCTCTTTACTAAATAGTAACAAAAAAGTTAATTGGAACAATGAAACCTACAAAAGATGAACACCTGCGGTTTCCACAAAAAGCCTCCGACTGATGGAGGTATGTGTTTATGTCTTAACTGGGAAGGTTTCACTCTAATAAAATTTCTGGGATAGCTGTGCAGGGCCCGTTTATCGGCAGGGCAACCGGGGCATTTGCCCTGGGCCCACCAATTTCAAGGGCCCAAAAATGTTGTATTTTTCAACAAATTTATGTTTGATAAAAATTTTCATTTGTTAAAAAATTTATATACTTTTAAAAATTTTGTATCGAAAAATATGTTATTCATGATTTTAATCGGGACCTAGCTTCTAGGTACGTTATAACCGATAGTACGTTATATCCCAGGTCCGTTATAACAGGTGTGCACTGTATTTATATTTAGTATTTAAACAAACAGTATATTTAAGTAGCTATATGTATCTAAAATAACTTAGATGCATAATACTGTTTTCGTGCAATTTCCCGTAAAATATTTATGGTCCGGTGCAAAGGCCCCAAAATTTGTGTTTGCCCTGGGCCCAATATTGTGATGATCGGGCCCTGTAGCTGTGTTAGCTTTGAACAATGAACAGGCATCTAGAATCTTTGCTGGTTACAGATAGCTTTAGAAAATACCTAGATCACAATAGAGATATTGCAAGACACACACTTACAAAAGTCACCAAACTTCCAGTTGCAAGAAAGGCGCAAAAACTGAAAGCATGTAAGTTTTAAAGTCAATCACATCAAACAAAATGATCCCAATATTTTGTAGTCAACCCCCAGAAGTATCTAGCATCCCACCTTCTCCTTTTCTCTGTGTTCTCCACCAAAACGAAAAAAAAAAAAAATCTCACCGTTTCTATGTTGTTATCGGAGTTCAGCCTGCTTCAATCCATCATCAGCTGTCATGATCGCCCGCATGCGTTGTTCGGACAACACCCCCTAAAAGAAGAAAAGGCCTGATTTTCGCCCCGCTTCAACAATTCTCTACCCTCCAGTGGGGCTTAAACATAGGGCGCCAGGGAAAGGGGGGGGGGGAGTAAAAATAAAAAGGCGCAATCCAAATGAATACCTGCAAGTTACACGAATTTGGTGGGATAGAATCGAACGCTCTCTTTGAAAGGAATTCTTGGTCTGTTATTAGGATAGAAAGAGTCTGCGAGAGCGAAACATGGTAAAAGTTTTTTTATTTTTTTTTCTTCTTCTTTCGTTTCCGAGGTTGTAGTAGATGGAAGTGAATTCGGCGCCTTTAAAAATCTTCGGTATTATAAAGGCGGCTTCTGAAGAAATGTACCTAGAATTTTTATCCAGTGTGGTTTCAAAAGAAAGATGTTTGTAAAATTCGTACGAGAATAAAAAGTTGCCAAGAAGTCTTAACTATTTCCAACACACGCGTTACGCATTTTTCGTTTCATTTCTGGTAAAGAACTGAAAGTAACATTGTATACTTACTGTATTTATTTTTTGAATGAATCCGAAAATTTATATTTAGATATCCTAACGGAGATACTTAGTAGCTAAAGAACTAGTTTAAGTTTTAAAATATATGTTTATTTAAAACGAAATTGTGTTGGCGTCCTATCAGTTAGGTTATTTAGGTAAATGACAGAAGTGTTGAATAACCTTAATTTTGTTGGATCAACAAAATTATTAGGACAGATTTGTTCTTTTAAGAACTGTTGTGTTTGAACAGTTTTTTACAGAATCCAATTGCGACTCGAGATTCGGGAGGAAAAAAAACAAACAACAACAAAAAAAAAAAACACTGTCTCTTTACAATCTGTACCAGTAGCGTAGCCAGAAATTTTTCATGGGGAGGGGTTACGACAACTGCATCTCACATATATGCACACATGTGTGTGATAAGGGAGTGAAGAATATACATTTTGTATGGCAAAAACTTCCTCATGGGGGGAGGGGTTATGACCCCCCTAACCCCCCCTTTGGCTACGCCCCTGAGCTGTACTATTACAAATGGTGAACCTGTGATAGTAATTACGAAATATTCAGGAAAAAATCCTAAACATACAGTATTTTACAATAGTATTTCCCCAAACGGAAAACTTTTCGGTCCATTTTTGGATTTAAGATGCATGAAAAAATTCATCATAAAAAATTCATGCTTATGTCTGTTCTACTTGAAATCGGAGGATTTCGGCTGACTTTCGCTCAGGATGATAGGAAATAAACTTATAATCACACAACTATGAGAATTTCCCCAATGTTTCCTCTAAAACTAGAATAAGAACTGACATTGAGATGAAATTTGAAAAGTTACTTAAGTTTGAAAAAAAATATTATTAAACTTGATGTTTTTTTCAGAGAAAACGCTATTTCGCTCACTACTAAAAATAAAACGGAATTCTGAGAAATTTCAGAATGTTTCCTCGAAACTAGAATGAGAGCTGTCATTGCGATAAATTTGGAAAAACTATTTATTTATTTATTTTTAATTGTTAAACTTGACACTTTTTCAGAGGAAGACACTTTTAGTGGATTTTCACTGAAGAACAGAAATAAACTCACAGAGCTAAAAGGTGAAATTTTTCAGAATAGCTCCTCGGACACTCGAAACTAATCTGTGGATTACTGCCTATTTCAAATCTGAAACACTAGTCAATTTTCATAAAAAGAAAAAGAAAAAATATTGTTTTTTTTAACTCAAATTCAAAATCAGCACACTAAAAATTTTTTTTTATCAAATGTAACTTTGAAATATAAAATTGGATGACTTCATAATACATCTAAAAATGTTTCGGGGCCAAAAATGCACAACATTTTGCTTTCAGAAATTTTATAATTTTGAAACTCGTAATGGCTTATGAAACCTAACGTACACGTCTTCTGGCCAAGATTTAAAATAAAATTACAGTAGTAGAGCTGCTGAGAAATTTATAATGTTTCTTCTAAAACTACTTTTCGATATTTTATGAATATTAAGTTTATACGAGCAATTTAATTTCAAAAATAAGTAAATTAATAAAGAAGGTATTTCAGACTGAAATTCAAAGAATTTCAGCAGTTTTACCAAGTTTCAGTTGAATTTCATTTGAAAAAATCTACTTGCGCTGATCTCTAGTACCAGGCGCGCACACAGGATTTTTGGCTGGGGGGGGGGGGTCCAACTTTTACAGTTTGGGGGGGGCAACTTTTACAGCTTGGGGGGGGGGGGTCCAACTTTTAGGGATGTTCCAGATTAACGAAAATCAGTGATGAAAGAACTCGTTTTCATTAGATGGAATTCATCAAAACTCGTCCCATCCAGTTCCCTAAGAATACACTACACAATACAATAGGAAGCAAAATAATAGTTGTACAGTTTTGAGAACAAGATGGTGTTTTATGTTCGCTTTCAGTTCGTTTTTGAAAAGTTGAGGAAAACGAGAAAAAAATTTCTTTTTTATTTATTACAACTGAAACTATTGCTACCTTTTTTGGAATATTTTATTTACTATAGACATAGGGTAATAATCAATCGAAATAAAAATCAAAGCCGATGGGGGGGTCCAGACCCCCTGGACCCCCCCCCCTTGTGTGCGCCACTGTCTAGCACTTATTATAATACTTTACAGCAAGAAAAGTTCATTTTATCGTTTCAATTTTAGAGTTTTAATTTTATTTCAAAAATTTTCCAGAGAACTTTTAAAAAATACAGCTAACAATTGTTTCCATTAAATGAACAAAGATGGCAAGACATGAATCCTTCTGGAAGTATTGCACGACAGCTAATTTAAAGAAATGGGAAACAAGATCTTTTAATAGTACAGTAGGTGGCACAATTATTAGGAACAACACTAAAATTATTGTTTGAAGGAATTTTACGAATTTCAAAGTTTGTTCTTAGGGATAGACGCGAGACGGAAAATTGGCGTCTCGCGTCTCGCAAAACAGCCTAAAAGCTTTGTCTCGTCTCGCAAAATCCCTATATCGTAATGTTAAAAATGTCTGTTTCGTCTCGCAAAAAAGCTGTAAATCGCTGTCTCGTCTCGCGTCCATTCCTATTTGTTCTCATTAAAATTGCTTTTTACTGCTGGTATTATTATTAATGTTTTAGGCCCCACCATGGCCAAGTGGATAAGACATAGAACATGGTCGATCACTGAAGTGTGAAGGTTCTGCTTTCTGGCCTACCGCGCGGCTGTCGATCTAACGGTATGGAGTTTTGATCACTTTTCTCCATATGTAACCTGAAAACGCCTTAGAAATTCCTCTGGCCGCCTTAGGCAGATGCCACTCGTGTAGACTTGCCATAACACATTCTTGTTGTTTTTGATAAGTGTGCATAAGCGCACCCACGGAGGGGGCTATGCCCCCCCCCGCTAAACCTAGAGAGTTAGTGATCGAAAAGCTTTAAAATTTGAAAATTGTTACTACTAATTAAAATATTTTATTTCAAAAAATTATCTTCAAATTATTTCTATTTTTTTGTAGGGATTAACCCTTTGAGGCGCAACCCTTCCCAATGTTGAAAAAGGGCGGCCGTTGCCATCGCTCGACTTAACTACCAGCAAGATGGCGGACGATCGAAACGTTCATCGCTTGCCACAGATCTAGAGACCCTTTATTGACGACAGCTGGCAGCTGCGTCAAAAAAGGGACTCTATATCTGTGGCACGCAATGAACGTTTTGATCGTCCGCCATCTTGCTGGTAGTTAAGTCGAGCGATGGCAACGGCTGCCCTTTTTTCAGCATTGGGCAATCTATCCAGCGGTTATCGCATTCTTCCATTTTTCAGCAGATGTCAGTGCTGTTAAAGATAAACGTGACAATTTCTTTACGGGAAATGACGTGCTAAAAAGTAAAGGATTCTCGTGGAGCTACGTCACTCGCAACTATTTTTTATAGAAATCAAATCTATTCTTCGTGACTGGCAGCAGTCAAAACGTCAGAGTTTGGTGTTCGTAGAGTGGGAACACAGCGCGTTAAAGGGTTAATTAAAAGTTGGTGGGGGGACGTTGGTTTTTAAATAAATATTTACAGTTAGTGTGTAAAATAAAGATAAACTTAGGTACAACATCACTGAAAAGATTGGATAATTATTTACGACTCTATATCGAGTAACGTTGATAGTGGGCTTGTCCTCTATGGGCCAGTTGTAATGAATATTTTGACGTTATAAGAGAGTTATAATTATAAATGAGGTCACTATAACCGAGTTCAGCAGTATTTGTAACAGCAAAGGCACCCATAACTCCGTTAGATTGATAGTGATAGGGCCGAACCCGGGACCTTCACACTGCAGCTACCTTACCATGTTCAGTGTCTTATCCACTCGGCCATGTGTAGGGATGGGACACAGGGAGCTCGTGAATCCTTAGATTGGATGCAGAAAATACTTGAAATGAATTACTTTTTTTTTTCTTCAAGTAGGAGATTACTGTTTCCGGCAAAAGGGAAAAAAAAATTCCCTTTGCTTTTCTAAAAACTTAAAATTTTGGGAAAGAAAATTGATAAGGATTTTACTTGAAATTTTTCGACGAACTTGCTATTGGTCATCTTATCAGGTGCTTGTACATTTATACATTTTTACATCAGTAATTATATTTACAAGTAAGAAAATAAATGTAAATTGATGAAATGAAAATTTCGTCAATATTAATTTATCGATGATTATATGACTAACATTAATTTATTTAATTCGATAATGAGACATTTCATATTGATTATCAGGTAGAAATCAGTCTTTTAATGTGCTTGAAAAATAATTTTAGCATATATTTTTATAGTAAGTGAAAAGTTTTTTTTTGGGGGGGGGCGTAAAAAGGGGGGAGGGTCCCAAAGCACGTGCCCGAATGCCAAGCCGTGAATTAGCCCCTGGTTACAAAAATGCTACCAGTAGAAAATTTCAGCTTATGGATTGAAAAACATCAACTCTGTTGATAAAAATCATTGCTTGTTTGCGTTGCTATATTTTCAGATTTTGTGAGCATTCAGTACGGATTGATATGCATTATGCATTTTGAGAATTTATTAACCCTGGTATTATTTCATGAAATCTAGTGAGCCTTTCCTCTTCCAAGCTTCCTTTCTTCAACAGCATGCAGTTTACAAACGACACGCGTTAGGGGAAAAAATTGTGTCAGTAATTCGGAAGTACTTACAATGTATCTTCACAAACTGTGTTATGTATTACTGAAAGAGTAAACGCATGCTGGCAATAGAAAATTCCGAAAAAAATTCCCCAAATATAAAATTTTGCTAAATGGGCCTTGCATAGAAAAATCTACATAAAATTTAACGTAAAAAAAAAATGCAGTTTTTTCAAATCACTCAAGTTCAAAGGTAGATCCAGGGAAATTCTTCAACTACCTCCCATTTTTCTTTAATCATCCCCCATATATATATATATATATATGTTACCATTTGAAAGAATACATAATTCAGCTTATTAAAATGACAATAGTATTTTAATCAAATTTCTTTTAATTTCTGGCCCACATTCTCTGTTTATTAAACTATTAGAAATGTCATGTAACATGCTTCAGATAGAATTATTTAAAGAAAAGGATAGCTTTAACAGTAGAAGCTATTCTGAATTCTGAATATGAATTTTACTCAAATTCTTAAGTACATTAAAATAACGGTTTATTTTCTTTTTAAATAATTTTATTAATTTAAAAAAAGGCTTATTGTTCCTTATGTTGTATGTAGTTCCTTAGATGAAAAAATTCCGATTTATAATTTGCCTGAAAAATACAGCGCTTATAGACCTTAATTTTTGCTAGCAATATTTCGAATAAGAAAACCTCTTAAATACTCTGCGAATCTGAACGTTAATAAAAATTGAAACAATTATAAATTAATAAAGAGTACTTTCTAGTAAAAAAAACTATTGTTAATGCATACATAAGTTACTATAACTCACGTATTTTGAAATTAAAACAAGCAAACTACTTTTGTAAATCACGCTAATAACTTTGAAATTTCCAGATTCGCAATTGCTCTCGTGCTAGGAAAACTAGCGGTTGGCTCTGAGAGGTGCTGCCATCTGTTAACATAGATTGAAATTGTAACCTCATAATGAGAACAAATTGTCTGCTGTTTAGTTTTGATCATGTATATTTTCGACAAATGTGTTTCAATTATTTTTTTAAATGTGAATGTGAAAGAATTATAAGGGCGCCAAACTTTTATCATGAAAATTTTAAATAATCGGAATTTTTTTATTCGTGTTATCAATTAAATTCCCTCTGGATTTTCAATTACGCTTTAAGTTGTTTTGGGCTGGGCAGATATAGCTGCAGAAA
The DNA here is from genome assembly GCA_038373885.1 of Cheiracanthium punctorium. Taxonomy (NCBI): domain Eukaryota; kingdom Metazoa; phylum Arthropoda; class Arachnida; order Araneae; family Cheiracanthiidae; genus Cheiracanthium; species Cheiracanthium punctorium. Next base: position 2,426,597 of record JAWZYV010014839.1, on the reverse strand, counting down.
TGTATGTGAAGTTTAAATACTAAATACATATAAATACATTGCAGTAAAGAATATTAAAGGATTTTTGCATACTTCAGAAACATTTATTTTCATAAGTAATAAATAGCTATACATAAATAAATATCTTTAAAATATAAATGAAAAGAATTGCAAAACTTTCTCTTTATAATAAAACTTACAAAGAGAGGCTCAAAGATTTTGACAAAATACTGATGGTTTTTAGAGGATCCTCAGCGGAGTAAATTGCAAGAAAATTAGTCGACAATTCTTAAGTATTTTCAAGGAAATTTTTATACACAGCTTAATTAAGACTTATTTTTTTAATAAATGAAAATTTGTTGTAAAGCACAAAATTTTTTGGCTCTTGAAATTGGCGGTTCAGGACAAGTGCTCTGGTTGCCCTGCCAATAAACAGGCTCTGGGAGCACATAGTTAGTTCGATTTTGAAAAACACTTAGCATTAAAAATTCTACAGATTTCGACATCTAAAATAGGCTTTTTTTAATCTTTATTTCTGAAAAAAATTACTTTCTTGAAGGTTGTTCAACAATGTTTTAGAGTTTGTTTCTTTGTGTGTTATGACAAGCCTGCACGAGAGGCATCTGCCTAGGGAGGGGGTGGGGTTCCTTTGGTGCAGGCGCGTAGCCAGGAAAAATTTTCGGGGGGGGGATATGCACCTGGAAAATTTTTCGGGGGGGGATATGAACTTATATGTATATAAATAGACGGAATTTCATCACTAATCCAAAAATTTTGGGGAGGGATATATCCCGATATCCCCCCCCTGGCTACGCCCCTGCTTTGGCGGAAGACTTTTTGAGGGGTTCTAACGCGTATCCACGTTACATATATGAAAAACCACCCAAAACTCAGACCGTTAAAAAAATCACTAAATATTTCTAATAAGAAAACTTTTTCTGCACAGTTTCCTTCTTGCAGTGCTAAGGATTAAGGGAAGGTTTCAAACGCCGACCAAAATTTTAATAAAATATAATTTAACATTTATTGAAAGTATATAAACATAGTTAGATTGTTTATCGTAGATAGGTATTTTATAAAAATGATCAATTTTTATTTCGACCATTTAAAATCTTTTCTCTCCTTTTAAAAAATATGCTACAAAATTACTAAATTAATGAGAAAGTTAATTGGATTTTGCATTTACGTTACAAAAGTCCCCGTGACTTCCGATTAGACGGATGTGGGTCAAAAATGAAGAGGAAGAAAAGCGTGAATGCACTCTTGGACACTGCGGCAGGGGCGTAGACAAGAGGGGGCGGTTAGGGGGTCATAACCCCCCCACACACACTGATCAAAAATTTCTGGCTACGCCCCTGCACTGCGGCATTAATATGTTTGCTGTTTTCAGTGTATAAAAATTTTAAATCCCTTGTTAGAAGGATACGGAGCAAGAGTCATACAAAATACAAATCCAAAAATGAACAATAAAAATTGAAAAGGAAATATTGCAAAATTCGGTATGTTTAGCATTTTTCCCCCCAGGCTGTTCTATGTTCGTTTTTCGCGAGAGTTCGAAGTACAACCTGTAAAGAGGTATTCCAAACTTTTCCGAGTCTCTACCGCATTTTTTTTTTTTTTTTTTAAAGTTGTTCAAAAGTTGTATGATTTTCAAAAAGAGCAACCTTAACAAAAATCAAAATTTTGTCATAAAAGAAAGAAAAAGAAATAGACTAGAAAATGAAAAACAATCACCAGACGAATAAAATTTAACCCACCCCATAGTATTAGAAAATATCCTGAACTAAGAAAAAAAATCAGTAAATAAATAAATAAAATTAGTAATTATATAAAATACATACTAAAAATAATAGAGAAAGCGATCAGTTCTTGCAACACAAGCCAGTATCGCTATAATTGATAATGTATACAATTGGTAATGTGTTGAATGCCTGGAATGAGATTATAATGAATTTAACACTTTTCAAAGATATATTTAGTGGTTGAACGGAGTACAGAAAAATATGCGCATGATACTTGTGTATAGCATACATTCCTCGCAACCATCAAATTGTTTGAACAAATTTTGTTATTTTAAGTATTATCTATTAGTCTTACTGAAAAAGTTTTCTTTTGACAACATTATTTGCATAGTAATTATTTACATTTTAGTTTCTTTTATTTCAGGTACATATCTTTTAGGATATGAGAAGAAAGCAAGTTTAGAAGAGTTCTTTTGTTTTGCTAAATAACTTTCTCCCTTCCTCTGCATGTTAAGGGTATTTGTTCCACCTGAAGCACTATCGTCGTTACAGGATTTTTGAACTGTTTTAAAAACAAACCAATGATGTTAAACACTCGGAAAAAAAAATAATAATAATGACTCTTCACCCATTGCACTATGGACTGATACTAATAGTAAAGCTGTATGGCTCATGCAACTTCCAGAAAAAAATCATAAGCACAAAAATCGACTTCAAAAATGGGAGGGAGTTACCTGATTAGGGAAGCATTGCAACATTCTGTAATGTTTAGCATTTTTTCCAGTGTGTTTCGTAACTCCTATGGGATTCATTGTTTGTAATAGTTCACAGTACAGCTTGTAAAGATCTTGTAATGTTAAAAAATTGCTTAAACGATACCATACTATGCTTCAAAAATGCTAAATCATGTTCTAAAACTTTGCCCTACAAAAAATCTGATATAACATTAATTGACATTCTACTACCCTTTTGGTAGTAGAATGTCAATTAAAGTTTATAACAAAGTACTACACACTATAAAACAGAAACAAAAATAAACAAACTAACAAAAACTAATAATGGCGGAATTTTGTTTTAAATTAATATCAAACAATTTACAGAGCAATGTCAAACAGTCATTTAAAACATTCCTCTAAGAAGTGCTAAAATAGCTCACAATAAAATGCTAAAATAGAGGTAAAAAATGCTAAAAACTGTCAATCAATATCAGAAAACAATCTGACATTATGTGCTAAAAGAGTTAAAATAGTGGCTAGCACCACTTTTATCATAATGTGAGAACACAACATCAAAACGATGGGTGGAATAACGTCTAATAATGATGCTAAATTATTTTCTAAATGTACCTCAAAAATTTTGCTGAACAGTTCACTGAAATATTCCTCGACCATGTGTTTAAATAGTGGACAATGATGTAATAACAATGTGAAACTATGAGATAAAGCATTGTAAAAACCAGTGTCCAGCAATCAGCTAAAACAATTCTAAGAAAAAACACTGTAATAATGCGTTGAAAATGTGCCACAGCACTGCTAAACAATGTAATAACTCAAATTTAAGAATGCATTGAAAATGTGCTTCAAAACTGCTAAACAATGTTACAAAACAGAGTTAATCAATGTTAGAAAACAATGTATGACAAATGCTTAAACGCTTTACCCGATATTCAAGAATGCACACCAATGATTTTAAAAACTCTAAAAAACTTTATAAAGATTCTTCACCCAGTGAACTATGGACTAATACTAACAGTAAAGCTGTATTTTTCAGGCAACTTACAGAAAAAATTTATAAGCATGAAAATCGCCTTCAACAATGAGCTGAGGAGTTACCTCTTAAGGGTACTGATGCAAAATTCCGTATGTTTAGCATTTTTCATCGGTGTTTCATAATTCCCATAGATTCATTGTTTTTAACAGCTCACAGTTCAGCTTATAAAAAGACATTCTAAATTATTCCGAGTCTCTAGCGCAATTAAATTTTTTAAAAGCTGTTCAGAAGTTGTATAATTTCCAGAAGTTTAGTTAGAATATGCCTCGCGAAGATTTTTAAATAATTTTGGCTGGCGATTTTAATATAGATTGCAATTCCAAAGAAGTGTTTGTGGAACAAGAAAGACAAACACGGCGCACTCATGGACCCATTCGAAACAATATTTAAAATGGTGTGAAGTGTAGTTGGAATGTGCTTGGCGAAGATCATAAAACAGTTTCAGTAGACAGACGATTTTAAGATCGAAGATTTCGATTCCAAAGATGTGCTTTATGGAACAAGCAAGAAAAAAACGGCAAACTCATGAATAATGATACACTTTCCAACTTAATGGAATAAGAGGCGACGCATGGGGAATGATACGCTTTTCATATATAGCACTTTAGTGCGTATTTAAAATGTGACATAATTTTTTATTTATTTCTTTCTTCTCCCTTTTTTTCCTCTCAGTCCATTTTAAAAGGTATTTACTCAGGAATGCATTAATTTTGTGGAGACTAATCACTTTCGATGCCACCTGAATATTTCACTAAATAACATGAACAATAACTATGCAGGGTGTCCCATAACTGTAGCTTAAATTTTGTACTAAGTACAAAAATTTAAGGGGAGATAGGGCGCTTAAGGAATCAGAATCATATAGCAATGTTGGGTGAAAAACGCACGTTTTCACTCACCTGTTAATAATCACTTTGAGAAAAGTCTTGAAAAGTTATTCGTCTAATTTCTTCTACCAAGTTTCTAAAACAATAGGCTTGCAGACAACAATTTCATCCATGAAATGAAAACGGCATATTTTAATTTTGCCTGTGGGCGGCATGCAGGGGCGTAGCCAGAAAATTTTCATGGGGGGGGGTTACGACTAAGACTACAACTTATATGTATGTGTGTGTGATAATGTAGTGAAGAATATACATTTTGTATGGCAAAAAATTCCTCATGGGGGGGGGGGTTATGACCCCCCCCCCCCCATGAGGAATCGGTCCATTTCTGAAGACGATGCTTTTTGTGCTTATGAATTTTTCCTGAAAGTTGTATGAAACAAACAACTTTACTGTTAGTACTAGCTATGGCTATTAGATGAATCTTTTGAATAGCTGGAATGCGACTACATTTAATTATGTAATCCACTGTAATCAGTATATATTTTCTCTGCAGAATCCTTTTTCGATTGTCGTTACAGGACTTTTGAACAGCTTCAAAAACAAAAGAATGATGCTAAACACAAGTATTTTTGGTAATAAAAATAAAAAAATCTGTTTTTATTCGAAACACAGGAGCGCGAGTATAATCATGTTTGCAGATCATTTCTGCAAAGGTCCTGTGCTCCCTAAACATAAACAAAAGCTGTATTAAAAAAGGCAATTCCGGACTCAGTAAATTAAAACGTAAAATTTTGTGGAGCCGTTCCATACGCGTGACTGAAAATGGACTCAGCCAAAGAAATTTTTGGGGTGACATCCGTCCTCCAAGAATATTAATAAACAAAAAGACACTAGATTTTCACACGACGCCAGTCCTCTAGGAATGGGCTGTTACGTAATCTGAAACTGTCCCATTGCAAAGACCTCAATCGGGTTTTTGGTTAATCGATAAATATTTCATCGCAGAAAAAGAGTCAGATGCATAGATTTCCACTCTGAAAATGGGACAGAGGTATTCCAAAATGAGAAACGTGCTCCTATACATATTTTATGCACATTACGATCTTTTTTTTTTTTAAAAAAAGATCGTAATGTGCATTAAAAAAAAACACTATACATTTAAAATAACTTAAGTCTTTTTTTTTTTTTTTGCGCGCGCGCGTGTGTGTGATAGAGAGAGAGAGAGCGAATACAAAGATGTAACTCCCAAAATTCGAACTTTAAAGTCGACTTTTAAAATAAGCTCTCTCCTTAATTCCTTTACCTTAATTAACTGACCTCACCATTTTATTAAAATAGAGCTTATTTATTTTTTTCGGTCTTTTATCTGTTTATTTTTATTTTATGAACGTGCCATTAGACAGAATTTTTTCGAATACGTCAAACGAATGCTGGGCAAGACAGAGACATTTGGAAATCACAGGCTTATTTTCTATTTATGGCTAAATTTTGTTACATTGTATATTTTGTTTTAAGTCAAACAAGCTTTTATAGAAAAAAAAAAAAAAAGAATTAGTTCCCGCCCCCTCCCAAAAAAAGAAAAAAAAAAATCGGTATCCTGAACTCTTACCATTAATATGTAGGCATTTTGGGAGACCAGGCAAATCTTTGCAGCTGTTGTGCCAGACAAAATATTTTTTTTTTTCTCATCTCGCACGGTTGCATAACTTTTCTATTCCCTTACAGAGAGATACATTGTTTACGTGAAAAAAGAAGGGGGAAGGGGGTTTCTAAACTTACCAAAATTTAATGTGCTTATACACAACAAAGTCGACAGTGTACTCATATTTCTTTTATGGAGGGGGAAGGGAGACAGGAGCATAAAAATTAAAAAATTTGGGGGGGGGGGGTGTTTCATTTATTCTAGAAACTGAAAGGACAGTATATTGTGCTGATCTGTTCGTATTTCCCTCTACTCCCCCATCGGCATGCCTCCTTCCCTCTTTAATCTGCCACTGGGAAGTTTTATAGACGAATGATTTATTTTGAAACTTTGTTAAAAATAAAAATTCGACTTTTTCCTATCTATATTGGTCTATGAGGGAGAGCAGTCAAACAAGTCTTCCTCCTTGCAGTCCATTAAATGTCAGAATTCTGTAGTATAGGTCAGGGGCGTAGCCAGGGGGGGGGGATATCGGGATATATCCCCCCCCCCCGAAATTTTTGGATTAGTGATAAAATTCCGTCTATTTATACACATATAAGTTCATATCCCCCCCCCCCCGAAAAATTTTCCAGGTGCATATCCCCCCCCCCGAAAAATTTTCCTGGCTACGCGCCTGGTATAGGTGTTACTCTTTCCTAGGAGAAAAATGTTTTGTGAAAAGCTCTTTTCTTTTCTTTCCCTATTACGGATTCCTTTTTTTTTTCCGAGGGGGGGGGGGATTTTTAAGAAAAGCGTGTTTGGCCAACAAAATGTGCAATAAGGAAAACGTTACCCTAAAGCAATGTCATTTTTTGGGAGAGGCTAATTTATAGAAAAAGATCATTTGATTTTTAAAAAAAGAAAGAAAAATGAAAATAAAAGTGCACGTTAAAGCAAAATGTTACCCTTTTTTTGGGAGGGGGCTGAAACCACCTAGCCCCCCCCCCTACCCAGGATCCGTCACTGGACTAGGATACAATATAATTTTTTATACCGTGTGGTAAAAAAATTGCTTTATTTTCTCCCTAATAAAATGAGTTTTTACATGATTAGTAAATAATTTGTCAAATTGCAAATGGTTTAAAAAATGGTAAAGGAAATTTCATATCAGTCTATTTCTCAATTAAACATGCTATAAATTTTTCAGTTAACAGCTCCGTGCACATAAACATCTCAAACTCTGATCAAAAATCTCGGCCCATTCCTCTAATCTATCATTTCTCATCTAAATAAACAAATATTTTTCAGTCTATTTGCTTCCTTAAACTCTAATTTAAAAAAATCTCAACCATCCTCAGATCAGTCTATTTCTCCTCTAAACAAACTAGCCCATTCTTGTCCGTCCAAACCCTCCTTAAACCCTAGCCAACACCTCCTTAAACTCTCATCAAAAACCTGAAGAGCGTTAATCCATCATCAACTGAACACACTAGCATGTGGCTTGTTAAATAAATAATCCTTTCCATCAAAACAAAACTAATGCGTCAGATTTATTCGGAGCACCTTATGCTAATTTTCACGAGTCAGCCATCCTGACAACTAAATCATCCCCCCCCCCCCACACACACCACACACACTCACAGACATATATTATGCTGGTGTAATAGTCTCAAGTCCCGAAAGGTGATGAAAACTTATATAAGAGTGTCTTAATCCGGAGTTGTCAGCCAGCTGCCAAATGAGTGACAGCTCCGTACTTTCAATGATCTCTTTTTTTTTTCCATTCGAGAAGACAGCGTCAAACGGGGCGGGTCAAGCTGTCATCGTGTATGACGGGGGTAGATGAGAAACTTTTCCTTGGAGCAAGGGTAAGGCAGCTGTCAATCAAAAATGTTAGGGGAAGTGACTATGATGAATAGGTCGTTCATGATTGGTTGCGTGTTCTGAATACGGTCAATGGCGTAGTAGCCTTTTGTTAGATGTCTTTTTCAAGATCGATTGGTTTGATTCGAGAAGCTATGCGCCTGACGTAAATGCGCGCGCAGGGAGGAGAGACAGAACTTGAATTATCACTTTGTATCAAGGATAATTCCTTTTAATTGACTGAAAAAAAGTTACTTGTTATTTACAATTTAACGACGTGATTGCGCGCCGGCATAAAAAAAAAGAATTACTTGTTTGTTAAAATTTGGCACAAACGTTCCTTAAAAGGAAGTGATTAGTAATTACAGGGGGGGGGGGGTATCAAAAATATGCAATTAAACAACAAGATAGGATATTTAAAAATGTAAAATAAAATTTCTTAAATTGTAACGATATTTATGTTGTATTTTTGTCGCAATTCGTTAATATGATGTAGCAAGTTAAAAGCTTTCGTGCGAAAATAAAATTAATTTTAATACTATAAAATTATCGTTAAAAATCCTACAATTTTAATTTAATATACCTCTTTAATTTTTTTTTAATAACATTGAACGAAAATAATACTTTTCATGTAAAAATTAAACTATACATTCATTGAAAATATATCAATAACGTTAAAAGTATTACGATGCTATAATTACACGATATAAAACTATAGATTTCAACTGATTTCTACTTAAGCACTGAAACAAACAAAGAAAATGTTAATTTTAAGCAAGATAAATATTAAACAACATACATATTTTCAAGTGCTAATAAATTGCAAAACTAATTAGCCTTAAATTATAGAAGTAGTATACATATAATAACACATATAATAATTAACACCAAAAATACGTTTTTAAACTTAAAATTAGTATCACTAAGTTTAATGATTAATATGATTCACAAAAATCTAAATATGATAAAAGTACAACATTATTATTGATTCTTGTAATTTATTTTGAGTATTATTAAATTAGTAAATGCAATATAACTGTACATTTAAAAAAGTTTTAATAAATAACTTATAATGCATAAACTTTATTAGCAACAATTATTTCTCAAACACTTAAATTAAAACTTAAAATAACTTTTAAACAAAAACGAATTACATACCTCGTAAACATTTTTGTCTTACATTTAGATTTGTAAACTGACAAAATATAAATCAGATCAAGTATATACAAGTGAACAAAATATTTATGACCAATAAAACTTGAGACGTAAATTTTACGACTGCAGCTATTTTTAGCTCCAAGAACATAACACCCTTCCGCCGCATTTTAAAAATCGATCCCTTTTTTAAAAAAAAATCATTTCCTTCAACAAGCAAGAGTTAAAAAATAAACACAAAACTTACGAAATCTTTTCAAATAAGAAAACAAGCGAAGAGCCAATTGCCAGCGACTTATATGAAACAAGTTGAATAACTGCCGTCATAAAGTTACGGCCATGGCGTTTACTCTGTCTCCATCGTAATGCAGTCATCAAAGAATCATAAAATCAATACTGCATGCCATATTACATAACTTCACAGAGATGCTATTTAATAAGCGCATTCTGTCTTAATTCGTTTCTTAAACAGCTCCCTTAAAGGTACGGCCGACTACGTCGCCGCTCGACAGGACGGATTTAAAAAGATTCAAGCCGTCAAGCAGAAGCGGAAAATTTTAAAAGTTCGTTAGGACAAGAGGGGGCTTGGAATTCCGCCATTCTCCGGAGTCGGGGAAGCCGCTCGCCGCCATATTTGTTGTGGTTCCCTCCCGAAGTTTACAGTCGGAAAGGGGGGAAAGACTTCTTTTTTTATTTTTGCCCCTTCTTTTCGCTTGTTAGCACCTTTTCCGACGCGGTTTCGGCAGAGAGGAAGTTTCAAAAAACAGCTTCGCTCGCAGACTTACCGTGTTTCTCGTTCTTTAGCAGGGGAAAAAGGTCCTCTTTTCCCGGTTCTGGAGCTTATTTTCGAAAGAGGTCCCGTTCAACGGTTCTTGCACCCGGCGATTCTCTGGCTGAAGTAGCGGCAAAAGCGACGCTGAGGCACTGCGCATGATGGGAGCAGCACAGCTAGCAGGCGCCGTTACCAGAGAATTCAATATATATTCATAAACGCTGGGGAACGGAAAAGCATTTTTCGAGCGTTGCAGTATTCCCCCCCCCCCCTTCCTCGTTTTACCCGGGCCCTTTCGTTTTTGGTTATAATGGCGTTCCCTTAATTATCATAATATGCTGATGAGACCCGTATGGCAGTAACAGAGAGAGATAGACAGTTAAAGGCCCCTGCAGTTATTCTTTTAACTAAAAGTTTTGCGCTGTTTATCTTCTAATGAGGCCCTTCTTTGCAGATTTTGATCTTAATTTGGTTTGATAATCGAGAGAGGAGAAAATAGGGAAAGTTTACGCTCCCCTTCCCTATTTTTTTTTTTACGGAGAACGTTATGCGTAAAGTTTTCTCTGCAGAAATGAATAGATCCGTAAATAGCAAAAGTGAAGCCGTTTGTTCTTGGCATAAAAACATATTTCATATTCGTAAAGAAATGAGCTAAAGATAATAAATAAATAAATAAGTTTTGATATTAAGTCGATGTGGAATGGTTTTTAATAATTTTCATACAATTTTGCTGTGCGAAAGAAACACAGGGTGTCCCAGAAAGGTGGGACCACTGTGTGTTTCCCGCTTGCCACTAATAGATAAAGAATTAAAGTGTGTTACTTTTTTAATGTCCATTTACACAGAGAAAGGGAAGCATATTAGATTTTTCTTACATTGCTGCTGAAGTGAATGTAAGAAAACAATTAAATATTATGATTTCCAATATTTAAATACCCAGCATTTACTTATAAATACGTATAAATGAGGCATCCAATTTTAAAATTGGGAGCATTCAATTCATTTTAAGAAAACTCTTTAAAATGTCTTACTGAATTTATTAGTAGGTCCAGCTCAAAAATTAATTGCAAAAATTGAACAAAACATTTCTTTGTTAAGAAATATATTGCCACAGATTTTAAGAACGTTAATTTTATTTTACCCTTTTAAAATTCATTTATAGGAAGGAGCATATTCGGCACCTAACCAAACTCAAAAGAGCAAGATTAGCATCGGACATATCTTTAAATTCTAGTTGCTAAGCAGTTTTCATTATCCCAGACAATGTGGAAGGAAAAAATATTCTCTTTACAGCGAGAATTAAGAATATTTAATTAACAGAATAGGCTAAAAATGAATTCCTACAATTAGAGAAGAAAGCTACACTTTCCACTATTCGGAATAAAGCATACATTTTAGTTATTATTTGCAAAAATGGTCATCTTCATATTACATTGCTCAAAACTTCGTTTTAAAAAATGGCTACTAACAACTTTGACCTCATTAAATGACTCTAGACAGTCAATTTATCTTACCCTTAAATATTTCCTGGTATTTCTATCATGCCTTGGTGTATTATTTATTGCCTGCTTTTGAAGGATTATCTATAAATAGCCGAAGAAATTTGACCATCGCAAATACTTAATTCGTTGAATGCACTAAAATTAATCACAGTGTTTATTTTAGAAATATTTATGCATTTATAATAAATGGTCAATTTGACAATATGTTCCAACTGATCCTTTCGTGATATTCAATTCACATAAAAGGGAGTTTATAACTCTTTCCGTGCCAAAAAGCAAAATAATAATCAATAATAATGTACTTAGATTACTGACTTTTTTTTTTTTTCTTTCTTCTACATTAAAATACACGAAAAAAAAAAGTGTTATTGAATTCAACCAAAACTTGTTGATGAACAAAATTATTGAGTGGCGCTATTTAAACCAGTTTTATTTGATAAATCGAATATATCTCTCTCGCTGAGTAACCAAATCTTTCATTGATTCAACAAAGAAGAGTTTTGCTGATTATTTTAAATTATTCAGTTGAATTATAATCAATAAAATTTTGATGAATTTAACTATGGGTCTCCCAAAAAGGTGCTAGCGAGTGGGCTTTAATTCTTTATCTATTAGAGATAAGTGGCCAGTGTTAATTGAAAAAAAATGTTCAAAGTAACATCGGAAATAAGATTTCGGCAAGAAAAAATTCCTCTCGTTCATTTTCAAAAAATGACACTTTTGAATTTTGTATATGACACCCCGTACAAAAACATCGCCAGTTAGTAAAATGTGCCCCATTTAGTCATGAGGTTATATGTACCAAATTTGAGCCTTTCATCATACAACATCACAGAGATATCTTTACAGGAAGATGATCGTAGATTATGCATGATTTTGAATCTAAACGTTTATTGTTAGAGTGGAACAAAATAATTTCTTTCGTAATTTCTGTGCGACCCATGAAATGCGATCTTTCTACGTGATTTTTTTTTCCTTCGAGAACCATGGAAAAGTGGTTTAAGTCAGTGTTATATTTATCTCTGACACTTTTTAAGGTATAATTGTCAAATTTTGTATGTCACCTCATGAGTGCATGGGACACATTTTACTAACTGGGAATTGTTTCGTACGGGGGGGCGTATGCAAATTTAAAAAGTGTAACTTTTTGAAAATTAACGGGAGGAATTTTTCCTTAACGGAATGTTTTATTCGACTTTATTTTGGACATTTTTTCTATTTACACTGCCCCGGAGGCGTAGCCAAGGGAGGGGGGTATAAGGGGTCACCCCCCCACACAGCCCCACCTCCCCATGAGGATTTTTTTTTTGACATACAGAATGTATATTCTTCACTCCCTTATCACACATACGTATACATATATGTGAGTTGCAGTAGTCGTACCCCCCCCCCCCCGCCTCCGAAAAATTTCTGGCTAAGCCAAGCCACTGCACTGTCCACTTAGATAAAGAGTTAAAGCCCGTTACCACCTTTTTGGGACACCCTGTATATATATGTGGTGTGTGTGTATGTATATATACGTATGATTTGTCCGATTGCAAAACTCGTTAAGCGCCATTCAGTTTATTTTTTTCAGGAAACAACAACCAAAAAAAAAAAAAAGAAAAAAAAAAGAAAAAGAAACTTTAGAGTTTATTTTTCGTGCTAAGTGCTTGAAATTTCAGCATTTTAGTGCAAAAATTCGCTTCGAATAAAGTATCAGCATTGTTTTTCCCGAATTTGGTGTAGTTTTCATGCTATTTAACTAACTGATTTGGATTTACAGTTTTGCTGCTGTATGAAAAATGTATCAAGTTTTGAAACAGTACGAATTCATCATTAAGGTACACAGTGGCGCACCCAGGATTTTAGTTTAGGGGGGGCAAATACTGCTGAACTCGGTCATAGTGACCTCGGTTGGTTACAAATCTCTTATAACGTCAAAATATTCGGTACCACTTGACTGTCCCAAAGAACACAAGCAATGTAGAGTCATAATTAATTATGTGATCTTTTGAGCGACGTTGTAACTGTGTGTAACAGTGTTTCAACTAACTGAAAGCATTTATTTAAAAACTTTTTTAAATAAATGTATTTTTTGGTTAGAAATAATTTGAAGACAATTAAAAAAAGAAACTAAAAAAAAAATAATAATTCATTAACGACAATTTTCATTTTTTTAACGTTTTTCACTTCTAACTTTCTACCTTTAGGGGGGAGCTTCAGCCCCCCATAGCCCCCTCCCGTGGGTGCGCCTATGAAGGTACAAATTCATTTATTGTATCCAGTCCCCACATAGTCATCACATACCAGGCGAACAGTAGAAATTTTTATTAGGTCAATTTTCTACGAGAAATCATAAAGAGCTGATGGTATCGCCATTGATTCTTTGAGATGCATATTTTTTTGACCATGCATAGCAAAAAAGTGTTTTCTTTGGTAGTTGGACATAGGAATGTCCAAACACAGATTTCAAAATTGTAAATGTAAACTTGCTTTGAATAGCTGCCTGATAAGGTTCTAATAGGAGAGAGGCAAATTTTTACGGCAGTCGAATGATAAAACGATTAAAAAGTAATATAATGGTTACAAAAAATAGGTATAAAAGACGACAAAAAATTGACTTTTCACAGTAAAATGCACAAAAAGCACAAAATATGTGGAAAATATTGATACAGTTGCTGGTAATAATAAAAAGAACAATGAAGAAAAAAAAGCCTGAATTTTAACGAGTATTGCAGCATAAAAACTTGTACTGAGTATCTGAGGATATAGCGAAGCGAATTTTGATGCAGGTGTCGAAACAAATGGATATAACGAATTATGCGGCAGTAAGAAAGATAACAGAATTCTGCAGTAGTATATCTCTGAAAATCCTATAGGGTTTTCAGAGATCTGTTTCAATAGTTTAGAATTTTTTTACTGCACTTTTTTTTTAACGGGAATGCACAAAGGTTGGTTGGTGTAAAGAACAAAATGTATTATAATCTTAATTTTGAAGTTTTTGAATTTAGCAAGTTTTTCGGGTTGTAACGATTAGGCTACTCATATATACATATTTATATATGCACATACATATGTACACATATATGTATTAATACAGGGTGCCCAGTGCTAACGGTGCCCAATGGCTATTTCCTAAACCGTTTGTCAGATACACTTCCAAAAATGCTTTAAATTGTATAATCGGTTAAATCAGAAACAATCGAAGTCAATAAATCAATCCTATAAAAATTGCAAATTTAAATTTTTATACCGTCCAGCGGTCCTATCAGTTATAAGCATTAAAAAATTTTCCTTATACAATTTCATGCACACACACACACACAAGATTGTCCTTCTACGACCAAAATTCAGATGAGTTACATTTGCTAAAAGTTAGAGCATTTGTTGACCTGCGATATGGGGGTTGCATACAGAATGACTTTTACTTACACAACTTATTAAAATTCTGTTATTTCGTTTACAGAAAAGATTTTCAAAAGACCCTGGATAGATTTTTATAGAGCTTGACTATAACCCTCTGCTTAAAGATTAGTATTCTAAAATTAGGTTTTCTTCTTTCTCTGCATTATGTCATAAAATGAAATTAAAACCTATATGATTTAAAATTTGAAACATTTTTAAAACGTGGAAAGTGAGTTAAGTCAAAATGTTTGCTGCTTCATAACTCAATGGATTTGGTCATAAAAGGGCGATCTTTTTTTTTTAAATTTTGCATAAAATTGTTAAAAATTTTTTTTTTAAGTTTTTAAATATAACTGATAGTACCGCCGGACTGTATAAAAATTTAAATTTCTTAATTTTTATAGGCTTTAATTTATTGAATTCAATTGTTTCGGACTATAACAGATTATACAATCTAAAGGATTTTTGCATTCGGAACTATGTGTCTCTGATTAACGGTTTAGGAAATAGCCATGGAGCACTTGACACCCTGTATATATACACAGACATAGATGTGTATACATAGATGTATAGTTTCTCAGCGTATTTTAAGAATAATTCTAAAATGAATACAGTGAAACCTCTGTGAGCGGCCACCCCACCGTACCGAGAATATTTACCATTATTAGATAACTGCTTATAATGCGTAATATAAGCAAGTCTGACACATATTCCTTATTTAAAATGAAATCTAAAACTTATCTAAAGACAAACTAGTACTTTATTTAATGCTATCTTACATTTTTTGAAAAAAAGATACAATTTGAGCCTGTTTTAAGTTTTTACTTTTCTCTGAAGCAACCATTTTTTCAAGTTCGTTTTTTACTTTAAAAAGCAGATCTCATCCGTATAACACCACGAAATTTGAAGTCTTCAGATTCTTTCAAAATAAAATCCTTTTCTTTAATGCCTTTGTTGATTTACGTTTTTACGCAGTTAAATAATTCAACTAACTTTCTTTCCGATTTGCAACTCATGACTGACCAACTGATCACTGTATGATCACTGACCAACTAATAAAATGAAACTGGCGTGAACATGGACGTGAATGGTATTTTTGCTCCAATGGACTTCGCAAGTTATTCCTGGGTCTTATATTCGACCATGAACCTGACCTTGACTTTTTCCGCTCAAAATTAAAGCATGGAGTGAGTAGAATTTCTCGAAAAATGAAATGGGCGATCCCACTCGGTGGCCGTTTAGAGGAGGTTGGGTGGCCGCTGATAGAGGTTATTTTAACATTAGGTCTATAAGCCGAAAAATCCGTGTCATGAAATACTTATATTATACATGAAATACATATGGCCGTTTAGAGGGGTGAACGCTATACAGGGGTGGCCGCTCGGAGAGGTTTCACTGTATTCGTTTTTTAAAATCTATTCTAGTCGCGCTGTAACTTGCCGGTTAAATAATGAAATAAATGATAAAATAATTCTTAATTAATTTTAAATGCTACAAAGGTTTCTTATCTGAACAAACACTTCCTCGTTGAATTCGAGTGTAATAATTTTTCTTTTAATATCCGAAACGGTAAAATATTTTTTGATGGCGGCTGTTTTTCTAAGAAAATATAAAATTTTAATAAATGAATTTATGAATCAGAAAAAGAAATATTTATGCTTCGCAGAAAGGAAATAATTATCGATTCTGGAAAGAAGTTACCGAATATTTTTAGAAGTTATTTCGGCCCCAATGTTTTTGTAATGTGGGTCTCTCTTTTCTTAGAAAGTATAATTAGTTTCTGTATATTTCAGATCAACTCTTTTTTAAAAGTTTCCCACATAATAGAAAACAAACAAGGTACGTTTCCTGTTTGAATTTCATGCTTGATCAATTTTTTCCTCCACTTGTGTATTTAGACAACTAGTTCAGAAATGTGCGGTCAACGCATCTTTGTATATTTAACTATTCTACCTAAAAAATATCTTGGTGGAACGACCGTGTATTTGTTTAGTTTTAAGAGTTCATCCCAACTGGTTTAAAATGTCTTCTTATGCAGTAAAAACAGACTTTTAATGAGTATCCTGTTTCAGCTCTGATGGTTTTGTATATCTAAACTTTTTTTTTTTTTTTTTTCGTGACTGTCGTTGCGGCTAAAAGTTAATTATTTTAAACGTTAAAAAATACTCTACTAAATCAATAGAAGTTTTGAGTTTCAAATAAACCATCCATGTTTCTAAGTTCAACGAACTGATGTCTCTTATTTTTTCTATATTTATTCTTTTTTTTTATTATTGCAAGTTAGTTTAAAAATGTTAGTTTATTCCAGCCACCTTGTTCAGTGAGCAAGTTCTGTATAAAACTAATGAACATTTGATATGACCTGAAAGTACGATATTGTTGAAAAAAATGTTTTTTTGGTGACAAGTTATATTTTATTAATCTGGGTTAATATCGACACTGGAGGACACTAAAATGTGGTTCATGACATAGTTTTCATATTTTATTTTTATGAGAGATCTTTTCGAACTCTTTATTTTCATTATTATTATTATTATTTTTTTTTTAACTTCCAGTCTGTAGCCAGATTTGTTTTTTGGGGTGTTTATGTGGATGAATAGGAGAAGGAGGTAGTATGAAAAATAGTTGTGCATAAATAAGCAAAACCCTGCACGAAATAAATTAAAAAAAAAAGAAAAGAAAAGAAGGTCGCGGTGCCTAGCTGGAAGAGGCGCCGGCCTTGCAGACAAAAGGTTGACGCCGGCGAATCCCATCTAAAAGAGCTCACTGGCGATTTGGCGAGCAGTCTGACTGCTTTGGCAAGAATCTGTTATATACTGTACGCTAAGGGTTGCCGTCCGTAAGTTGATCAGAATATAAGAGTAGAGAAATCGCCCTTTAGAAATTCCATGTTCTTTTTTCTAATATTTTATGATCTTATTTATTTATTAATTGTTCTAAATACATATTTAAATGTATTTAAAACTGCAGTATATTTACATATGCATGCATTTAAATATGAATATAAATTTTAGATTTGAAGGTAAATATGTTCTAAAAATAAGAAAGAAACTGTGGGCAGTTAAAAAATAATCTTCATTTGGCTTTTGTATGGAAAAAAAAATTGTTATACGATTATAGAAAACCCTTCTTCATTAAATGTTTTGTCCGGGGTTTTAGCATTTTATAGATATGGATTTTAGGTCCAGATAAACTCTGCGGGTTTAAACCTGTATGTTGTTTCCATCGATGCAGATTGAAGCCAGAGTGAAAATTGCATTACAGACTCTTGTAGGCTACTGAAAGATAGATATGGGCTAGCAATGATGTGTATAACAACAAAGAATAATCACCGTTCGTCTTTGTAACGGTGAGAAAGCAAATGTTAAACTTTGTAAAGTTTATTTACATACAATCTAGAATACTTATAAAATGCTAAATTCTTTTAACCAAGCACAAACCACTAATTCAATGAAAGAAAAAAACTAATGCGTGTATTCAGAAAACATTTTTTAAGATTTTCTTTTGACCATTTTGTTTCAGTGAGATATTTATAAGGTGTATATCTAAAAGCTTAAAATTAAATCAGAAAGCAAATTCTAGATTATTTTTTTTACTGTTGTCTTTGTTTTACACCGCAAAAAATTTTATTATTTTTTTTTACAGACAACATACTGTAATTCAAAGTGAAAATAAAAATTATGGTCTTCAGCAACAAATAATTCTTTAAAATGCCGTTAAACACTTATAGGATGATAATATTTATTTAATTATTTATTTTGAGTATGAATTAACGTCGGTACACAGAGTTTCACAGTGAAACCAAGCATACAACGCATTTAATATGCACGTATAAATTCTAAACAAATATCATTCATGAAATTCTAGACTACCTATAAAATCTTTATCTTAACTGTTTATAAATCAACAGTATAAAACACTAGATGATATATGACTTTAAAGTTGTTTGTTATTACCCAGCCAGTCACGGCACATCGAGTGTCTAATATTATTTTCAAGTATGCTTTTTATAAAACAGAAAATATCCTTTTTAAAATATAGGAAAGGAACTTTAACTAATGGATATTTTGTAATTAGCATATACATAAAAATAACTTTTCGGAAACAATTTGAGTGTATCTCAGAAAAATTCGAGTAGTTGTAGGTGGGATCTGCTCAAAGCCCTTGCTAAGACTTTTTTTAGGGGGCAGGAGGGGGGGGGCAGATGTCGATAAACTGCCAAGTCAAATATTGGCTTTTACAAACTCAATCATTTTGTATCAACTATATTACCAACTTTTTACTTTTGCCAACTGGGTTTATGTAATTTTGCCAAGTGTACCAGAAATAGAAAGTAAATTATAGTTTTCGTTAATTTTTTTTTAACGAAGTTTGACAACTATGTATCTAATTTTGACAATTTTGTTTAATACAATTTTGACAATGTTAAGGGGGGGGAGTTCCTCCCATCCCTCTTTAGCAAAGGCCCTGGATCTGCTTATTAATCCGTGAGTTCTAGAGTGTATTATCCACTATAATATTGTACTAAATATTTGTAATATATAAAATGGGAGGTGCTGTATTAGAAATATTATTATATTCTGCATAATTCAGTAAATAAAGTGATAGAAGCATTTGATTTTACTTATATATATATCCTCGCTTTAATCTGCATCGATAGGAACATATAGGATTAAACCTGAGGAGTTTATCTGAATCTATAGTCCATATAAATAAAATGCTAAAACCACGAACAGAACATTTAATAAAGAAGGGTTTTCCGTAATATCGTATAACTCTTTTTTTTATTTCATAATAAACTCTAAAGCCGTTTCTCCTGCTTCAAAACGAAGGTGTTACTATTATGCGAGGGCGACTATTACGCGAGTAAACACGATAAATATATTGAGTGTAGATACATTTTCGTCAAATGTTTTTTCTAGCGCCCACTGTAATTGCCTCCACAGCGGGCTAGTAAATAAATAAATAGCTTAAGTAAAAATAAAATTAATATGTTTTTGCTACGAGTTTTTATTAGGCAGTACTAATCTTTAATTTTAATTAATAACCACGAGGAAACCACCATTCTTTTTATCATAGAAGAGAAATCGCTAGAACCAATGATAAATTTAGGATTTGAGCAAATGACATCCAATGGACAATATTATGCAATTAAAGTGGCACTAGACGAAATAGGGACCGACGGCTTGATAGTTAAGGGCCTGCCCTACTCCACGCCAATCGCCTAAAGGTACTGTCGTGGGTTCTATTCCCACTCATACCCTTGTTATTTAAATTTCCTTTCTCTGTGGTATAAAAAATGTTCCTTGTGTTGTCCATTTTACTCGACGAGGATTTAAGAGCAGGTACTTGAAATGAAGCACACAAATCCGAAAACAAACGTTCCAAATAAAACAACAACAACAACAGCCAGACGAAATAGAGCTGTTTCACCTACGTCATTATCACTACGTCACACCTTAGCAACCAACGTTTTTTGGCCAAACATTCGTTCATTTGAGAATGGTCATTGGCCGAAAGCGTGGCTTTGTATCCCTAAATATCCGAGTTGACCTAAGAAAAAAAATTTCAGTGACATTACCTGAAAATACTCTATGAAACAGCGGATAAAGAACAAGAGACTCACCGTCGCAAAAAATGAAGCCAGATGCATCATAGTGATGGACGCGTGTCGAGAATTGGATCTGTCTCGTCTCGCAAAACAGCTGCAGAGCTTTGTTTCGTCCTCGCAGAATCCCAGTATAGCAGGGGCGTAGCCAAGGGGGGGGGGTTAGGGGGCTCATAACCCCCCCATGAGGAATTTTTTGCCTTATAAAATGTACATTCCTCACTACATTATCACACACACGTATACATAGAGGAGAGGAGGTGATTATGGAATACCATTTACATTTCTAACTGTAACTTCATAGATTTTTAAATAAAATCCCCCAAAACAGCATGAGTACATGGTATAATGAATCGTAATGAAATGTCCATTGCAAAGAAATACACAATTTATTTTGTTGTTATAGAAAAAAATATTTAAAAAAAAAGTTACGAATGGAGTATAATATGGAATAGTCGGGTAATATGGAATAGATGGCTTAAACCGATGAAAAGCAATTTATATTGCTTCATATATAGTTATTTGTTACTATAAAATAAATTTTTATGTTTTGTAGTTTAAATCATTATACTGGAGTCATTTCTGCTTCGAGTCGATTTAGAAAAGTTGTAGATATAATTTTCTTTCTTTGCTCCGATACAGTCATGGTGAGTCCACAGAGAACAGCCGAATCTTTGAATCCAAACTGATCGTCGTTGATCATTAGAGAATTTTTCGTGACAAAAGATGCATTCAGCGTCTTTGTTTTCCGGGTCTTGAGTGGATTGAAACCCATTACAATATTACTCCATAATACGCGACACGCCATCTCGGAAAACGAACCTTTAAAACTAATTGGCAAAACACTGCCATCTAAAAAATAACCACAGTTCAACAAACTACCATTCTCTTAGTGTACATTATGCGTAACATCCATGTTCATGTCACGTGTTTACTAGTAAGTTAAAATGTTTGAAAACTTATCTACAAAAACTCTTGAAAATCACAAAACATACTTTGTTCTGTAGCGAGTGGTACGGCAACAGAGAGCGGTCAACTCTTACTGCATTGTAAGAAGGGAATCTTTCTTGAGTTGTTCATGGTATTCCCTTGTGGCAATAGCAACTAACAGAGCCAAAAACTCGGTATTCCATATTTCCCGACTATTCCATAATCACCTCCTCTCCTCTATATATGAGTTGTAGTAGTCGTAACCCTCCCCCCCCCCCCATGAAAAATTTCTGGCTACGTCCCTGCAGAATAGTAATGATAAAAGCGCCTTGTGTCTCATCTTGCACAGCATCTCTAATTCTCTGTTTCATCTCGCAACCATCACTATAGTTGCAATAACGAAAGCATCGGAGGAATCTTCTTCAGAGACCTTACGTAAAATACGTTAAGGGCTTTTCAGAATGGGTCCTTCCCCCCCCTCCCCACTTCCAACGATGTCTGAGCGGATTATCCTTACGTCACCAGATAAATTGATCCGGAGAGCGCTTTACGACCGGGGGAGGTTTTGCCTCTGAGATGAAGCAGCAGCTATTGCCTGAAGCTAAAATATAAGCTTAAAAGCTCGAAGTAGTGGCCAAGATGGTTGTTTAGAAACCTGCATTTGTTTTTTTTAAATTAATATTATTACTATGTCAGGAGACAGAATAACAGGATAAACCTCCGAAAGAAAATATCACCGTTTTGGTTTTAAGCATTCTTTTGCTCTCGGAGTATTCTGCTGTCTAGCGTGTTGTGGGATTACGGCCAATTAGCTACCCAAAGGCTGTAGGCCGAGGGGTGGGGTGCCCTCCGTGAGGAGTCTTCTTAAGGGGTCCTAACCCGTATTTCCGTTAAGTTTCGGAGAAAACCACGGAAAACTCCGAACGGTTAGGTCGGCAGACGCGACCTGGTTTTGAGCCAGGCACCTTCCGTCTCCCAGTTCAGCGCGCTATGCGCTATGCCACCGGTGGGGGTCTCTGCTGTCTAGCAAAAACCCCATTCAGGGTATCCAAACCAGCAGAGCAGTCACTTATACTTTTTTTTTCACAAATTTTTACAGTGTTCTAGATTGATCAAGAGTTTCCAAGTAAATAATCATAAGGCAAGTTTAAATTAGTGTTTTTTCCAAAAATCATTAGTAAATATATTTAAAGAACTCTAAATTCTGAAATATAAATTAATCTATTTCAGATCAAATTGTAGAGGAACCTTGTTATATATATATATACTACGAAACTGCGTAAGAATGATTCCTTGATTCATAAGTTCAGCCATTTTACTATTATATATATATACTATATCATAATTACAAAAATATAATCTATTATTATTCCCTTAAGGGTGTTCTACCAGAAGAGCGATCGTCGTCACGTGACTTTTAAACACCTTAAAAAAAAAAGAAAAAAACTAATGATCCTAAACACTCAAATAATAATAATAATAATAATGCTTTTTCACCCAATGCACTAAGGACTAAAACTAACAGTAAACCTGCTTGTCTCTTCAGCTTTAAGAAAAAACTCATAATCATAAAAAACGATTTCAAAAACGAGCCCTAGGAGTTACCTGTGTTATTGAAATATTGCACTCCGTATGTTTAGCCTTTCCCCCTGAGTATTTCGTAACTCCTATAGGTTCATTGTTTGTAACAGTTCACTGTACAGTTTGTAAGAGACCTAAATTTTTTGAAGTCTCATTGTTAGAGATGGCACAGTTAAATTTTTTTAGAAAGCTATTCAAAGTTGCATGGTTTCCCAAAAGAACAACCTTAAGTATTACACATTATTATTTTAAAATCTTTCTAAAATATTAATTGTAGAAGTACTAAAATATAAAATATACGTGTATTTAAAAAATCCCTTTAATATGAGTCGAGTATCAGTTCCAATCAATCCAGTGTCAGTTCCGATGAATATTTTTGATAATTTAAGCAGAAAATTGAGTTCAATGACAATCTTGGGTTTACAGAACCTTCATTATTTTCTATACTGTATTAACATTTCAACATTTGCTATTAAAAACGGCAATTTATCCATAAAATATGATTACATCGATTTACAATGAATTATTTGGTATAAATTAACGAAGTGGGTATTGTTTAATTGAATTTTTAAACAAATTTTAAAATAATACATACATGGCACGTTTCAATAAAATAGAATTAAACTGTGAAATATTAAGTTATGTTTTACAAACACCCAGGGGCGTAGCCAGAAATTTTTCATGGGGGGGGGTTACGACTACTGCAACTCATATATATGTATACATATGTGTGATAATGTAGTGAAGTATATACATTTTGTTTGGCAAAAAATTTCTCATGGGGGGGTTATGACCCCCCTAACCCCCCCTTGGCTACGCCTCTGCAGACACCAAACACAGAGCAGCAAACATAATAGAGATTGGTTATACTTGGCATAAAATCTCTAGTAAGTATTTTTTTAAAATAAATAAAAGCATTTGATTTTTTTTTTCTAATAAATATTCTAGTTTTTGAAGGTGTTTGTACAAAATCTTGAAGAATTGTTTTCTTAAAAGCACTTCAAAATAAATTTTAATTTATAAATTTCTGATAGTTCTGGTTTGTAAATTGTCCGTCTGTGCTAAATTGATATCTATAAAAGTTTTCATATGTTTTTGTTATATAGCAAGAACCCTTTTGAGAATGGTGTACTTGTATGAAACATTAATAATTTTTATACAGCCAGACTTTACGACAAAGAACTTTCAATTCATTAAAATATAGATATATACAGTCATTGTTTTAAGAGGTTTTAGGAGACTTTTTCAAAAAGAAAAAATAATATATACGTTACTGAAGTTTTGCATGCATATAAAAAAAAAATTGTTCTGCGTTGAAAATAGCATGTGTAATATTTATGTTCCTTTTAAAGGGGAAACAAAGGAACTTTCACGCGTTTAAGTTCGAAAGACTGTGATTAAAAAATGAAATATTTCAGAGTGTGATTTAACTCGTTTGCTCCCATAATTGCAGGGGTGATTGCTATTATCAGCGACATTGCTATTATCAGTGATTGCGACATATAATTGCTCCCATAATTGCTATTATCAGGGATGAGACAGCAATGGCTGATCTTCTGTGAGGATCGTTGATACACTACATTGGGTTTTCAAATAACTGGTCGTGGCCCGGTCTTCTGAGTGCGTTTGGCATAATTTATTATTACACCAAGAAATCAGATATTAAGAAAAATTAAAAATAAAGTAACTGTGTATAATATGTGTTGAAACATACATATACATGAATAATTCAATACATAAGTTTTGGTTGGTACAAAATGTTTAGCATTCTATTCTTTAGCATCTATTCTTTGACCAAATAATAATAATAAATAAATAATAACCACCTACCCATTACACAGTTCACACACACCTGATGAAGGACGCGCTCTTTTTAGCACGCGAAACGTACGTACTACTGAATCACTTAAGTATGTTTTTGCTTTAACAAAGTTATTTGTGTTTAATATTTTATGATTTATTGTTCGTGGTTACTAAGCAGATATTTAAAAAACAATAGAGCTGTCGGGAACACTCCCCATCCGCAACGGTAAAACTGTACCATCGCTTCCACTACTGAAATGTATATTTCCGCATAAAGGTATATTGCAATTGCAGCATTGATTATAAACGGGATATTGTTCTTAAAACTAAAACGTGAGAGCAATTCGGATAAATTTAAAAATATAGATTATTAGATGAATTTAGCAAAAAGATGCTAGAATGCTGTAACCCTTGAGGAAAAAATGTATGGAAGGGTGGATGCTCATTATCAAAAAGTTTAATCTATATGTGTGTGATTAATTAAATACAATCATACTTCAAACATAGTAATAATTTATTAATTAATTTTTAATTATTTATTAATTTACTACTTTTTAATTTTAATTTTAAATTTAAAAATATTGTCAGTTTGTTCTAGAGTGGCTTAAAAACTTAATTTTTTCATCTGCAATCGACAACAATCCAATGTGATAGAGAGTGAGATTTTCTTTTGATTATGTTGTGTATACTGTGTGCTTGTGAAATTTGTATTTCTTTTGGTTGTTGAGCTAGAAACTCCGAAAATTTTTCATTGTCTCTTTGTAAGTTGTACTGGGAACTGACACAACAATGAACCCAGTGATTCCCAAACTGCGTGCCGCGGCGCCCCGTGGCTCCTTCACACGGGCGAGGCCTCACCAAGGCACAGTGGTTATATCACTGAAAATGGTAGACGGCCGAAGTGTGAAGGTCCCGGGTTCGGGTCCCATTGCGCGGTCGTCGATCTAACGGTCTGGAGTTTTGGTAGGTTTTCTCCAGATGTAACGTGAATACGCGTTAGAACCCCTTAGAAAGTCCTCCTAACAAGGCATCCCTCATCTTAGGCAGATACCCCTTGCGCAGGTTTGCCTTAACGGTGTTATTCGAAAAAATCATGTGATTTTGGTACATAATTACAAATAATCTAATTATGCCAGGCACTTCTAAATTTTGTAACTGTCTCTTTACAAGCTGTATTACATACTGCGAAGACAGGCCAATCTGTATCAGTTTCAATATTTTTAGAAAAAATTCTTAAAAATCGGAAATTTTCGCAAAGCGTGTCACTCTTCGAAAAATCTTGCAGCTCAAATCCATGTTTAAGAATTTTTTCTGAAAATTTCACAAAAGCCACAGCGTTTTCGCTTATCGTAGTGTGTAAAACAGCTTATGAAGAACCCACTGGAATTTTTTGGAGACCATGGTGCTATTAGTTTATTTCAATTTGTGTACCAAGACTAAAAACAGAGTTCTTTTTTTTCGAAGAACAGCCTTAATCACACACAATCACTTCACAGGGGCGCCACGAAATGCTGAAGTGCAAAGTACTTGTGGAAAGCTGTTTGGTGGTCACTGTAATAAAAAGCAAAGGCTCCACCAGTGGCTTAGAGGTGCTGCTCTCGAAACAGGAAGGCGGGAGACAAAGACGGCCCGAGGGGCGTGCGGGGTCCCAGGCGAAGCGCAAGAGCGGGGCCTCTTCTCTATCATGTCTTATGAGATAGCAATAAAATGTCACAGGAACGGGGCCTCTATAAGCGCGGGGCCTTAGGCGATCGCCTACATTCGCACCCCCCTTGGGCCGGCCCTGCGGGAGGTGTCGGGTTCAAACCTCGGTCGCGCCTGCCGACCTAGCCGTTCGGAGTTTTCCGTATTTTACTCCGAAAACTCGCGTAAATACGGGCTAGGATCTCTTAGATACCCCACAGACGGCATTCCTTCTATAGGCCTAGGACCCTAGTGCAGTCAATCGGCTTTAATACACAAACACAATAAAAAACAGAGAAAAAAGTCACTGTGGAAAAAGAAATGAAGGTAGCCGTGTCCAGTTTGATTGCACGATTTGAAAAAAATGTGCAGCGACTTGCATGCTCATCCATCGCATTAATTATGATTTTAATGTTAATAAAGTAAAAGTAAAAGTTAAATAATGAAGATACACGAATTTTATCTTTTTTTTTTAAATCTCGTACTGGTCATAATTTTACAACGCATTGGACGCCTTTGAAATTTTTTAGCTGAAAAAGGACCCCACGATTCGAAAAAGTTTGGGAATCACTGAATGAACCTATAGGAGTTACGAAACTGCCAGGAAAAAGTGCTAAACATACGGGTTTTTGCAATTTCAGGTAACCTGTCGGTCTGTTTTTGAAGAGGCGATTTTTGTGTTTTAGAATTTTTTTTTTTTTGAAAGTTGCATGAGACATACTACTTTACTGTTAGTGTCAGTTCATAATGCAGTGGGTGAAGAAGCATTATTAATTTTTTCGAGCGTTTAACATCAGGCGTTTGAAATCTGTTCAAACGTCCCGTAGCGAGACGATCGCTCTTAAGGTTAGAAGAACCTCGAAGAAAAAAACTGGTGCAGGTGCATTTTATGGGTCTTCATCTATGCTTTTCTTCTCTTTTACTTATATTCATAGCTTGGCTGCGTTTTATCTCGCCTCCAACACTCATAGAGTAATTATAATTTCAAACGTGGTCAGGCTCTACTCAACTGTGTATTTATTTTTCCTGGAACTCTACTGAGAGAAAAAACACATTAAAAAGACATTAAGGACACACTTCGATGTGTCAGGTCAGTTAAAATTTCGCTTCGAAACGGGAAATATTTTTTTTTTTTTTATGGTTGATAGGTTTGGTACTGTAATGCATGCATTCTTTTTGGAGTGCATTCAGCACAGCATCGCATGGGTGGTCTTCCAGGAGAGAGAAATATATTTGATTGAATGTTTTTTTTTAATTGAAAAATTTTTCGGCGTATGATGGGAGAAAAGTCTCTTAAGATGTAGCATATTTCATAAAGCTTCCTCTCTTAACTTTTTCCTCGATCTCCATTTCCTGTTATATTCTTGCAGATGGATTTTACAATAAATCGAAAAGTTTTCTTTCATTTCTTTATCTACTTATTTGCCTTGAGAGCTAACGTACTAGAGACTCGTTTGCCTTCGGATTAAGATTTTCATTTAAAATTCCTTTTCCTAATCATTCATACAGCAGAAATATTTATTGTTTTACAGTACCAATTCGATAAATTTTAAAGAAATTCCTGGATGTTAATCAGTAATTTATCGTCTGTTGATTCTTAATTTTCTCAAATACATTTTATATTGGGGAAACTATACTATAGTGGAAAAAAATATACAAAAACAAAAATTAGAGGCATTTTGCTTTTAAAATAACAGGAGCTAGGTAAGTCGTTTAAAGCAAGAAAAAAAAGAACTAATCAAGTTATCGATTTTTTTAAAAATAATTTCTTATTTTTAAAAAAATCGATATTTCAGCTTCTTGTAAAGGGATAGCCCTTTACAAGAAAACTGCACCTTATAAAAACTAAAAAGGAAATTTAAAACTCTATGCTGACAATGCAAATGCAGTATAGTGCAATAAAAATTCAGATTTTTCTCTTCGGACTTTCTTGAATACAGGAGCACTCTAAAAAGGTACTTTTTCTTTCTTTTCTTTTTCTTCTTTTCCTTTTTTTTGTATATAGTCTCTCATAAAATTCAATGAAAACATAAAAAAACTTTTTTTTCTTTCTTATTGGAAGTATAGGGCAAAACCAGTGGCGTAGCTAGAAATTTTTCATGGGGGGGGGGTTACAACTCCTCCAACTCACGTAAATGCATACATGTGTGTGATAAGGGATTGAAGAATATACATTTTTTATGGTAAAAAATTTCTCATGGGGGGTTTGTGAGCTCCTTATCCCCCTCCCTTGTCTACGCCACTGGGCAAAACTTATAATTTTTAAAAGTTCCACACAGATCAAACAGTTTGGAAACTCGATATATGTATGTGTGTGTAAATCTATATATACCAGTGGCGTAGCCAGAAATTTTTTCATGTGGGGGGAGGTTACGACTACTGCAACTGACATATATGTGTGTATGATAAGGGAGTGAAGAATATGCATTTTGTATGGCAAAAAATTCCTCATGGGGTGGGGTTGTGACCCCCCTATCCCCCTTGGCTACGCCACTTTATATATATATATATATATATATTCTAATCCAACTTCCACATATTTCATTTGATGGGTTCTTGTTGTTAGGCTTAGGGTCATTGGCACCCCCGCCAAGATTTGAATTTTGTGCCCCAAGACTTCTTCTTACTTACTATTAAACAGGAGAAGTCTGCAAGCGCGCTTTTCTGAGGTTGGTGCTTCTGCCCAGCCCCTAGTTAAGGCGCTGGCAAATACAGTTTATATGATAACGTTTTGATGATGTTTGCATCGAAGATGAGTAGGGATGGATGGGAAACCGCCTGACGAGATAAGATTTCTCGCAGGCTCACTCTTTTACGAGAAGAGACTGTGAGACGAGACGTCCAGATAAGAGACGGTACCTCCAGATTCGGAACGGGATCTCCAGGTGAGAGACGAGACCGCGATTCCGTGTCATATATTGTCTGACATCAAAATGTCTTTATTTTTACTTAATTCTACGAAGTAAAAGGTGCACAGTCATCCCTCATTTATCGATGTCTCGCATACTATATGACATCAGAATGCCTTCTTTTTTCCTTAATTGTGCGAAGTGAAAGAAGTACAATCGTCCTCGTAGTGATGGACGCGAGACTGCGAGACGAGACGAGACTAGACTTCACGCGGTCTCGCGCTTTTGCGGGACGAAATCTTCAGGTGCGAGGCGAGATCGCGGGATGAGACCTCCCGGTTCGAGACGAGACTTCGATATAAAACTTCGGGACAAGATGAGACATTAGCCATTTCTCGTCTCGCATGGTGTCGCGTCCATGACTGAAGATTAAGCTCGGACATAGAATCAGTGAATATCAAAACTCGAAAATCTAATAACATAACTCCAAGGAAAAGGGCTCGGAATTTCGTGTATGATTAGAAAGCAAATGTTACAGTAAGAATACCCTATTTTTAAGTGAACGAAATCAAAACTTCTTTTTACTATCCTCTCTCATAGGCGTAGAGTTATATGGGCCCGTGGGGCTCGAGCCCCCCCAATAAATTGTGAATAGCGGCTGAGCCCACCCAATAATTTACCACTAAATACAGAAAATTAATTTATACTGACATAAAAAAAAGTATTTCACGCCATTTACAAACGTTTAAAAAAACCTTTACTTGGACTTTTAAAATTTTCTTCGTTTGATTTCAATCATGATTTAGTATTCATTGTGACGCCACGTAACACGCAATGCTACTATAAGCTGCCCTCACCAGGCTCTGGTTAATTAAAATCAGATTATGCAATGTAAAGTATGAAATAAAGAAAAGTTCAGATGTGTCTAAAATGCACTGTCTCATCGAAAATGTTTTTTTTTTCCTCCTTTGGATATTTTACCCTGCTTCTATTTTTAACTTATAACATGGTAGGAAGATACTAACATGGATACTTACCCTACATAGGTGCAGCACAAAAATTTTGCTATATTTTAAGCCGAAAAATCATGTAGAAAAAGTGATTATATATATTCCATGGTAGTTGGCAGCTATTACTAAGTTATATGTACGTGAATCAGTGGCGTAGCCAGAAATTTTTCATGGGGGAGTTACGACTTCTGCAACTCACATATATGTATACGGGTGTATGATAAGGGAGTGAAAAATATACATTTTGTATGAAAAAAATTCCTCATGGGGGGTTATGACCCCCCCTAACACCCCCCCTTGGCTACGCCACTGACGTGAATATATGTGGTTGTGGGGCCCGGCCCCCCCAATAATTTTGAAAACTTTACGCTTATGTATCCTCTTTAACATTACCTCACACATACACACATATATACAGGGTGTTCCAAAAAGGTGGCAACGGGCTTTAATTCTTTAATTCTTAATTCTTTATCCATCAGAGTTAAGTGGGCAGTGAAAATTGAAAAAAAAAATGTTCACAAGGTAGGAAATAAGACTCGTGTATTTGAATACGACCCCCCGTACAAAAAATTCCCAATTAGCAAATGCGCCTCATACACTAATGAGGTGATGTACCGAATTTCACCCTTTTATCATACTACGTCGCAGAGATATATTTAAAGAAAGATGATCGGGGGCTATACATGATTTTGAATGTAAATATTTATTGGTAGAGTGGAAAAAGACATTTTTTTTTTCGTGATTTCTGTACGACCCCTTAACAGCAATCCTTCGGCATGGCATTTTCCTTTCGGGAGCCATTGAAAAAACGTTTAAGTCAGCGTTATACTAATCTTCGTATCTCTGACACTTTTAAGGATATAATTCTGAAATATTGTATGTCACTTCATTAGTGAATGGGGCGCATTTTACTAACTGAGATTTTTTTGTACGGGTATTTTGTACAAATTTAAAGTATAACTTTTGGGGAATGAACGGGAGACGTTTTTCATTAACGGAGTCTTATTTCTTACCTTTTATTTGAACATTTTTTAAATTTACACTGCCTATACTTATCTCTAAATTTATCAAAATCTCTTATCTAAAGAATTAAAGCCCTTTACCAAATTTTAAAACGTCCCGTATATACATGAATATTTATAAATATCGGGAGTTAAAATATCTCCGACCAAGAACTTGTTGAATTCAAGAAAATATTAGCATTGAACACTGTATTAAAAAGCATAATTACCTGTCCTTAAACTGACTGGGGATTGCAAGTGTGTAAAAAAAAAGAAAAGAATTTACATGGATAATTTACAGTGCTTCGAAATTTTGAAGATGGCAGTTACTCATTTTTTAATGCCCAATTTCAATAACAATGAATATATCACTCATAATCTAACCCTCCTATAGTAAAATTTCAAGTGAATTACGGTAGTTCATTAAGCTAAAAAATTATCATGCCGTACTTATGTCGTATGCTTTTTGCCGTCTTAGCCCTTTGAGGCACACATCTTTCCCAATGCTGGAAAAAAGGGCAACCGTTGCCATCTTGATGGTAGTTAAGTCGAGCGATGGCAACGACTGCCTTTTTTCAGCATTGGATAATCTATCCAGCTGTTCTCGCATTCTTCCATTTTTCAGCAGATGCCATTGCTGTTAAAAATAATCGTGACAAATTTTTGACGGGAAATGACGTGCTAAAAATTAAAGGATTCTCGTGGAGCTATGTCACCAGCAACCATTTTTATAGAAATCAAATCCATTCTTCGTGACTGGCAACAGTCAAAAAGTCAGAGTTTGGTGTTCCCAGAGCGGGAACACTGCGCGTTAAAACAATAGCTGAACCGAAGCAACAATCAAGCATTCTCAATGCGACAATTGTACAAGATGTGCATCGCAGACTCCGGCGGAAATTAGGTGAACATCCAAAAATATACTCACTGTTTTCATTTTATTGAAGGTCTAATACTAAACTGATTTCTGAAAGCTTAAATTATATTTTTTAACACTTTACCCCACCTAGATTTTTTTTAAAATTTAATAATTACATTTCATGATGCGTTCGTGTCCGTAATATGATAGTAGAATTTATTTGCAATAAAACTCGTCGCACTTACTTGTAAAATGACATAATTTTACTTTTTACTCGTGTAACAAATTTTCTCACACTATATTTGTGACTTCAATTTTCTTTTAATTTTGTTTACCGGATACGGACGAGTAAATTATAAAACACACGCCCGAAAGCAACCGGCCCTGACAACAATTGTTGCTCTAGCAGGGATATTAATAATAATAAAACAAACTCGTCAATAATCTGTTTTCGCAAACGGGGCGTATGGGCGATTCCAGAATTCCATAGGATAGTTACAGCGTTTGCTTTGCAATCACCCTCACAATTCTCTTATCTCCTTAAAGGGGAGGGCGTTCTTGCATAACCCCCTTAACACCCATGCCTAAATATTTAAACGTCGGCCCTCGGACAAAAGGAGACACTCAAAAGCAAAGGGCGTTGTTCGAGCAGAAATCGAAATTTTTGGAGGAAAACGAACGTTTCAACCATCGATCGAAAATTTGCGTGCGGGCCAAGGGCGGGCGCCGCTCGCAAACGCTTTCGTTGTTACTAAGGGAGTAGAAAAAACTGAATGGCTATTTATGGGAACTTAGCATAGCAAAAGGGGTCACTCGAGGGAGGGAGGGTTAAAATTCGCACACCTGGTTTCCATGCCGACGAAACTGGATTTACGGATGAGGGGATACGACAGAATTATTTGATAAATATCATACTTAGAAAATCGCGGCTAGAATTACTGTGTTTAGGTGGAATGAAAATAAATAACCCATAATTTTTCGAAATTGTGGAGAAAAATGCATTTTTTTAATAATAAACTTCCGAATTCTTTCACCCCTCACCCTCATAAATATCCAGTTAGACATGTAATATACAAAACCACCTTTCTCATTTTATATCTACTATCCGTTTTTGTTTACGGTAACCTTTCATGCATTTATGCATGCGTCAGATCTTTGATCTCTTTAAAATAGAATAAATTCAACTGAGGTTTTTCTTTTTCTTCTTCATTCACTATAAAAAAACTAAGAAATGGAGGACTTTTAAGGGGATCTAACGTGCATTCACGTTAGAAGCCATGCGATAGGCCCGAACACGGACCTTCACTTTTCAGCCTTCCGCTATGTTCGGGGTCTTATCCACTCGGCTATAGCGAGGCCATTTTTCATCAGATGCGAAAAGTTTGTGAATATTTTTCCCCATTATGTGGAAACGATCTTGCAATTTTTAAACAACAATTACTGCCCCATATTTTGGGTTAACAATTTTGATTTTTTTTTTCTTTTTACAGAGTCGCTTCTTGCAGAAGAATAGTAAATTTTGTAAAAATAACCCTCCGTTATTTTTCTCTTAAAAGCAAAAATCCGCATAATAATAATAACAATAAAATAGAAATATTCAAAGCGGAAAAAAGACAGCATCAATGGCCACTTCACTCAATTCCTATTTTTTTAGAAGAGTGTTATCTCCAGGTATAGACGTAGCTTTGGGAGGTACAGATAGTATGTGCCCTTTAACTTTTCTTAGATGAATATTTAGCTATTTTGAAATGTATTTATTGCTACAACCTTAAAAACTTCTCTGTTCTTTCTCTTGAATGTACATATTATGTGGCCCTTACCCACATT
Organism: Cheiracanthium punctorium; assembly: GCA_038373885.1. Taxonomy (NCBI): domain Eukaryota; kingdom Metazoa; phylum Arthropoda; class Arachnida; order Araneae; family Cheiracanthiidae; genus Cheiracanthium; species Cheiracanthium punctorium. The sequence goes on along the minus strand of JAWZYV010014839.1, from coordinate 2,392,828 downwards.
TTCAATCACACTTCGTTTATATCTCCATGTAGTGGTTTCACCTTTAGAAAACGTACAAGATTTAATTTTCGATTAATATTTATGCCTTGTTGATTTTTTTTTCTTTCTTAAGTTTTTAAAAATAATTTAAAGGAAAAGAGTGGCGATTAATGCACTAGGCTAGCATTTTAAGTAAAATAATAAATAATCTTCCATCTTATTAAAAAAAATATTTAAAAATAAAAAGAAGAAAAATATTTATTATTAAAAAATATTCTCCCCGTACTATAGAAAATTTAATCACAAATTTCCTATGAATATTCATGAACTACAAGCACTGAAAAATGGGCCAAATACAACCCCCTCCCCCCTCCTCCACATACGTACACACCAAAACAGTTAAACTTTATCTAGAAAAAATAAGAGAATACTACACATGTAGGTTTAAAACAGAATTTTTTTAACGAAAGTTAAAACTAAAGATGCCACTAGCTCAAATTCTGTTTAATTTAATTTATTTATTATAGCTATGCAGTTTTCATAAATTCCATGCAAACGTTCCTAACCTGAAAAAAATCTGGGCTTGAGACATTTATCTAACTTCAGTACATTTATTTAGATTGACATAAATTGCATATTGCGAAATCAAGCATTTTGCCAATTAAATCGTGAAAAAGTAATTTAGATTTTCTGCTCCGGGTTAACGAAATTTATTTAAATGCGGAAAACTACACCGTCTTCACTCCCCTGTCTCTCAGGGTATTTGATTGCGTAAGCATCTCCGTATTCAACGGTAATTTCACTTTAGTGAATTCTCCCCGAGTAAAATTAATCCCCCCCCGCCCCCTTCCCGATGAAAATTAATTTAAAAAATATATTTCTAAAAATAAATATATAAAGTACGACACCAGTTTAATCATATTTCTTCTTTACACAAGCTTTCACATTTATTTAGTTCTAAAATTATCGCATATGAAATTTTTATTCGCATTAACATTATCCCTGAACATTTTTAAACTAATAATGTAATGTTAGTGTACCTTTTACACACATCATTCTTTCTCTTACTGCATTCGGTTAAGAATTTTAGCATGAGTTTTCTACGCTTTAATTTGTTAGTGCTAAAAAAAATCCATTTATTCAACTTATTTATTTTCTTGTAAGAAAACAGATGGCGCAGCGCTCAAAATCAAGACGTGATGCCGCTAAATAACATGTGAATCGTTGCTGTAAAAGTAGTATTACAGGTAGACAATCATCCATTATTTTCTCGAGTCAGTTATCGAATAATCAAAAGGCGAGGATTCATGTACAGGCGCCAACATTTGAAGATGGATGAGAAATACGAGAAATACTTGCATTTTCACTGCATTTATCATTATTTCTGTTTCCACAAATAAATTCCAAACCATAGTCTTTAAAATATTGGAAATTATTGGTTAAAGGCGTTCCACTTGAGAACGATCTTCGTCACATGACTTTTGAACAGATTTAAAAACAAACCAATGATTCCAAACACTCGAAAAACTTATAATGCTTCTTACCCCAGTGCATTATGGATTACAATTAACAAGCAGACCGTATTTTTCATGCAGCTTTCAGAACAAATTCATAAGCACAAAAAATCACCTTCAAAAATCGGCCGAGAAATTGCCTGTTTAAGGAAATATTGCAACATTCCGTATGCTTAGCATTCCCCCCGAGTATTTCATAACTCCTATAAGTTCATTGTTTGTAACAGTTCACAATACAACTTGTAAAGAGACATTCTAAAATTTTCCGGGTCTCTAGCGAATTTAATTTTTTTAAAAGCTGCCTTAACAGTCTTAAAGAAATCTTGCAATAATTGGTAATAAAATACAAAGAAAGTACCGCAAATTCCCGATTATCAGCGAAGTTAGGTGTCATAGCTGTTACAGGTAGTTTTATTTAGCGGATAATCTCTAAAATGGCAAAAGAAGGGCTCAAATCAACAAAAAATTTCTGTTGAACATCTAGTTTAGAGTAGGGGCCTGTACCGTGCCTACACATCGGAGGGATGATTATTTATAGAATTAAAGACTGAGTATTTGTTTTACCTAAAATTTTAAATAAACACTGTATATTTATTTTACTTTATGATAAGTTGTAAGCAATTAAAACTTAACATCTCTTTTAGTAATTGAAAGTTCGAATACTTATTTTAGTGATTATTAGCTGATTTCTAAATCGGTAATATCGCAGTAACAAACAGTTGTACTGTACATAACATAGACACTCAATTAATCTAGATTTTAAAGGTTCATGTTAATACAGAATACTGTAAATGTAAACGATACAGTATACTGTGTTATAGACATCGTATAACGTATCAGTGGCAAACGCATATTTTCATAAAAACTCTTCCGCGTTCTTTAGCTCGTTTATCTGAATATACGTCAGCTTAAAAATGAACCCTTATGAAATTCTGAGGTTCAATGTGCAACCATATTGTAAATTATAGTATTACTGTACACTATTTTTCAAAGTTCATTTAAAAGTCGTAAATGAAATGTCGCGTTTTCGGATAAAAGTGTAAAATCTGCGCTAGATGCCAGTTCTCTGAAAAGGAAAAAAAAAAGGGGGGGGGTGGATTTCATATCATCCCGCTCCTCCTTGCTTGTTACATATATGAATCCACTGTTACATATGTGACAGTGGATTGTTGCCACTGTTACATATATGAATTTAAAAGTTATATGTATGTATATGTATTTAAAAGTTTGCTTACTTTTTCAAAAAAGTTCGGTTAAATATTTTTGCTTTCAATGTTAAAAACATTTTTTCTTTTCGTTAAGAATTTTTTCAACAGCATTTTGTCACAAAGCATTGTATCGTATTTTTATGCTGGATACTGGTGTCTCGAATGATTGATAGATAATCCATAAAACGAATAATCCGCCTCGGGCAATCTTGAGTTTTCTGTAATTGTGCCGAAAAAAAAAAGAAGTGTTAAGAAACTTTTTTATGATGAAGCTACCATCAAAGTCATGCTAAGTAGGACTAACAGAGGTTGCTGGGCAGAGAAAGGGCATTAAATTAAAAAAAAAATTAATTGACCATGAATCGAGAAAACATATTTATTTTGTGCATAAAAAATTTTCACCAAGCTGTTTAACAATGCGTATTTTCAGAATTTTTTTCCCCCTGAAAAGCAGTGAAGAAGGTAAAAAAAAAATAAAAGTTCACGGAGCATTGACTTTAAGATTGCTTATGAAATACTTACACTTTGAATTTATTTTTCTAATGTCACCAGCCATTATTTCTCAGATGTTGCTAAAACATTTTTATTACAATTCATACTTAAAAAAAGAGAGTGGGATTTCATTACATATGCATCACTTTTCAAATAAGTAGGTATGAGCTTTTGTTAGTTCTGTTTTATCTTCACATGCCATTAATACAGCATCTTAATGTAAACATGTACTGCTTCAGTGCTTGCACTAACATTTTTAAACGCTCGTAATTCTAACTTGTGTTTTAAGACAAGGATTCTTTTAACTGTTTTTCTTTTTTTGTGTGACTCCTCTATACCAACAAAATTCACCGTAGCATGGCTATCTTTTTTTTTTTTTCTTTCTTGTTTCCTTCCTCCTTTCCTTTCCTTTCTTTCAAACAAATTGCGAAGGAACATTCCCTCCTCTGTATTCTGCCAGTGAACTAATTATTATTGTAAACCAGTTTTTATTTGAAGGATACGTTTGCCTCAGTGGCGTAGCCAGAAATTCTTCATGGAGGGGGGGGTGTTACGACTACTGCAACTCACATATATGTATACTTTTGTGTGATAAGGTAGTGAAGAATGTACATTTTGTATGGCAAAAAATTCCTCATGGGGGAGGGGTTGTGACCCCCCTATTCCTCTCCCCTGGTTACACCACTGGTTTGCCGCATTTTGTTAAACTGGAAATCAATTACAATTGCGAAAATATAAATTTTCCTCTTAAGCATTAACAAATGTTTTAATCAAACACATCGCATTTTTAGTGCTATGTAAATCGATGCCTGGGTGTATTAAGATATCATTGATGACCTTGTGATATTAAAACTGCAGCACACATTATTATTCAACTTACCTTTACTATCTCCCTATTTCATCGCTTCCTAAAAAAGAGTTAGAAGGGAAGAGCTATCTGTCTATTTTTCAGTGGAATTGGTGTTGTGTCTTTTACTTTCTGTCCAATAGAAAACCAGAAAAATGGTCGTTTCTTTTGAGAGACCATTTCCTTTCTGTAGCAAGCTTAGGAGTTCGTAGTTTAGGTAAGAAAACGGGGTAAAAAAATTAATTGTGTTTGTTTTGAATAGGAAGTGAGTGATCTTCCTCATACACCGTAGTGAATCCATTTCCTCCTAAAATGCTTCTTGGGGGGAAAAAATGAATGATACTGTAGATGTTTTTTATTTTAACCAGGAGAGCATCATTTGAAAATTTATCCGCCCTCTTTTTTCTTTTTTGTTATTTTACATGTAGGTGATTTTATTTTATTTTTTGGATGACTAAACTACTATTAAAATCAAAGTATTTTTAAAATCCATTTATTTTCCTGTTCCACGCGTCTGTTAAGATATTTCAAAATGGCATTTCTTACTAAATTATAAAAGTTTGACAAAACTTTGTACTAGAAAACAAATAAAAATATGTAATTACAGTTTAGTCATTTCAAGAGGGAAAAATGGGATTTCCATTACATATCAAAAGAGAAAGAACAAGAAATCTTTATGAACTTTAGTTCCACCCAAACCTCTATATGTCTATTTCTGATTGGCAGAATATCAAAATACGTACGCTGTCTTAAAATACATGTATTAAGAAATAAAACAGGTGACACACATATTCACCAAAAAGTGTTTCACGTAAAATTGGGAAAGAAACAGATAAGGATGACCTTTACGTATAAGACAGTATTTTGTCAATTAAAAACCGAAAATTTCAATTTGCACTAACCTCTTTTCCACATCCATGCGCTTCCTATTTTTCTTCATGACCTAGATATATACTTACCTGAAATATTCTTCTGTCCTGAATTTCATCATTCGAGGGGTTCGTCTTTGTAAAATAATTACAATTCAGATATATTTTTAATAACTAATATCCTATGAAACTGTAACGCCCTTTCTTGCATTCTCACATAAGTTTCAATTTCAGATAATTATGATATTATGTGTGCAAAACGGGTTAGCAATAACTGAATAATGAAGACAATTGAGGAAAATACAATTGAAATTGAGAAATGCTTGAGATGTCTCATCTGAAAGGTGACATGTTCACCTCGAAATAATGGAAGTCCATTTGTTAGTGTTACATTCTTTTCGCCTACTACTCGTTAATTTTATGATTTTCCTGTGTTCTCATAGACAATCGTAACATGTCAATTACGAGATATACAAAATCAATTTTCAATCTTCCCATGCGACCCAATTAGTGAAGGATTTCTTCGCCTACTACTCGTTAATTTTATGATTTTCCTGTGCAGGCGCGTAGCCAGGAAAATTTTTCGGGGGGGGGGATATGCGCCTGGAAAATATTTCGGGGGGGGGATATGAACTTATATGTGTATAAATAGACGGAATTTCATCACTAATACAAACATTTCGGTGGGGGATATATCCCGATATCCCCCCCCCCCTGGCTTCGCCCCTGTTCCTGTGTTCTCATGGACAATCGTAACATGTCAATCACGAAATATACAAAATCAATTTTCAATATTCCCATGCATGCGTCCCCATTAGTGAAGCATTTCTTCATATATATATATATATATATATATGTGTGTGTGTATATTTAAAGACAGAACTTTTCAAGTAATAATAATTAGGGCTTAAATTCTAAGAAAAATGTGCAGGGACATTAATATTTGTATTGTAAATTACAGCAATTTATAAAAAATAACGCTCAAAAGAAACTGGTGTTTAAAAGATAAAATAATTAAAACTTTGTAACATAACCATAAAGCTTTCTTACCAAATGAACTACTAAAAATTCTCAAACCTATGTATCAAACTGATAAGTACCTTTTATTGGTGTTATTTTAGAAGGTATTAATTATTTTACAGCAATCAATATGTCATTTATTATACAAGAGTAAATTTTTTGCTTATCACTGTATCTCTGTCCAGTGTAATAAAATTAATATCAATATAAAACAATTATAAAAGCTACCAAAATGTTAAACTTAATATAAAATTTCAATGAAAAAAAAAAAGAAGTACAGGACATAAGATTTCGTAAGCTCCCATGCAAATTAAGCACCGATTAAAAAATATAAAGAAAAAAAACATAATGCAGTTAAAGATTTACCCTTTATCAACAAACAGTCTTTAAAATATGAATTGAAAAAAACTGATTTAGTTTTCTTTATAAGAACAGTACTACTGGATTAAATTTGACGGGCAGAAAAAAATGTTTTGCTGAATAGAAAGATTTCTGTTGACTCCATTTTAACCAACCTAATAATTTTGTGGCATCAATGACATACAATACATGTATGGCATCAATGACATATACAATATATTTTGTGGCATCAATGACATATATACAATATATGTTGTAGAAAATTTCTGTGATTCAACATAATATTTTGTTGATTCACCAAAATTTTGGTTAATTCAAAGTAGTATTCTGTTGGCTACACAAAATTTCATTACAACTTAGATCATCTGAAGTACCTGGGACGGACCGCTTTCGGATTGATTTCGCATAGAGAGATTATGCATAATTGTATGTGTTATTCCTTATTATGATCAAAATGGTTTTGCAAGAAAGTAAAGCTATAAAAAAAGTAGTAAGAAAACAGCAACGACGGAACTGAAACAATAATACAGTACAAGAACCGAAAAATAAAAAATAAAAAAAAGATTAGAGAAAATAACAGTAAGTAACATGGATATAATTTATTACTTTATTAGAAACAAAAATAAGTTATTGCTCTATTAAAACAATACACAATTATCTATTATTATAATCTTTAATTTTTTTAATGGCTCGGCACATCGGGCGTTGGCCGGGGGTACGCCGGAAGTGCAGGATATTTGTAAAGGGGCACCCAATGGAAGTCACCATTATTTCTAACAAGGACATAACACAGACATCCAAGCCCAAGTCAGGAATCGAACCCGGAACCAAAGCTGTGTAGACTGGCTCCTTAGCTTTAATATCACTTGAGCGGCTGAATTTTAAATACTTGACATGTTATTAGTAATTTTACAAAAGTTTGAAGTTGTAACGATTTTGACTTGCTAGTTGGCGTGTCGACCTTGACATATTCTGTTGGACTTTTTTTTTTTTTTCTTTCGTGTGTGTATGTTCTCAACTCTGTTGTCATGGCGTTCTTTTCTGATGCTTAGTTTGTGTAAAAATGTGCTAAGAAAATAAATTGTTTTCGTGATAAATACGCATGGTTATTTTCGGATCCTCACAACCTTACGTTTGGTTTGGTGCAGTTTTGATTGTCTGCACTTTGTAGCTCTATCACGCCATTTCTTTAATAATTTAACAGAATCAGTAGTAGATCAAAAGAAGCAGAAAAAAAAGTTTAAAAGTGAATTTTGATTAGAGAGTTTTTGGATGAAAGAGGGAAAAAATTGCTTGAAAATATGGATTTTTGCTAACAGCAGAGAGTTTTGTGTTATTGAGGTTCTACTGAATTTAGATAAAATAGTAGTAAAGCACCGTTTATCCGTTTTTAATTTATACGACTTTTTCGTTTATACATTCGTTTTCGTGTACTTCTACATTTCGTGTTCTACATTTCTATTCATTTAATGCAAAAACTTCGTTCATAAGACGCACAATATCGGTTTTCAACTTCCTAAAATTGTAAAATTATCTGTCTCAGTCTTTAATATCCTATTTAAGGGTCTTCCTGTTAATTATCTGTAGCTAACTTAAGCGATGATGTTAAAAAAAAGTGAAGAAATTACCCCACTTTCCTTTAAAGACGCAGTGAAAAGCACAAAACTTATTTTGTTTATCAGAACACGAGTAAAAAAGCATTTCATGAACTTAATTCAAACAGTAACACTCAAAGATAATCAACACATCAGACGATCATGAAAGATTTTTGAAATTCAATGTCTGCATGAACATGAAACACAGCATAAATACGTTAATACAAAAATGTAGGGCAATAAATGTGTGATTTCTTTCATTTTCAATTTGAAATTCAGTTATTGTTTACAGTGTAAAAACTATTATGAAGTAATTTACTAGTATCTTAAATACTTAAAATTATTATATTCACATAAATTTGCATTAGTATCGTTAAATCTGTAATAATTGAAGTAGTTGATGAATGTTTCACTTACACGTCTTTTCATTTATACGTCGGTTTAAGTCGGTCCTTCGAAAGACGTATGAAGAGATGTCTTTTGTAGACGGTGCTTTAGTGTACCAACCATTTTCTTTTACATTGAATTCAACGTGACATTTTTTTTTTTTTTTTACATATCTTATCGCTGTCAAACTAAACTGCATCTAAAAATAGGTATTTGTCTCTTTGGATGCTTTTAAATTTCGTAATTTTATGCATTCTGCTGAGCAGTTTCTTGAGGTACTTTGGCTGATTAGCTTTGACGGGAAAATGCCATAGTTAATAAGAACTTAAATAAAGTAAACAAGTAAAATAAAAACCACAAAAAATAAGAGCTGTCAAACATTGCGTAGTGAAATGATGATTAAAAGTAAAATGCATGTAACAAAAATTTCGCATCATAAAAAAAAAATAATAATAAACTTAATTTAATTATTACAAAAAAAAAATCGATGAGTGCATTTTGTTACCGATATTATCTTGGCCACAAGTGTTACGAAATAATATGAATGTGATTTCGGTTTATTTAACATAAATTTTATTAAACAATTTATAAATGGCATTCAGTTAAAATAATAACCCAAGGTAAAATGCAACAAATGAGACACATAAGTTAATCAAGAATTTCAGAAAAAATAAGTGAAAACAAATAAAAGAGGCGATACTTAAAAATATATTTAAAAGGAAGAGTAAAAGATAATTATAAATGAAGTATGTCAATTTGTTTATGTTCATTAAAAAAACAGATATAATTGTTTTATCAGTAAAATGTAAAATTGACTTTAGGCAAAATTATTAATCATTTTATTCGTTATACAGAGCGCTCAAAAACGGTGGTAAGGGGCTTTAATTCTTTATCTATTAGAGATAAGGGGGTAATGTAAATTGAAAAAATGTTCAAAATAAGGTCCAAAAAAAGATTACGCTACGAAAAACGTCCTCTCATTAATTTTCAGAGACTTGCACAATTTTAAGTTGCACTTTATATATACGACCCCAGTACAAAAAAAAAAAAAAAAAAAAAAAAAAAAAAAAATCATTCAGTAAAATGTGCCTCATACACTAATGAAGTAACATACAAAATTTGATAATTCTATGCTAAAAAGTGTCCAAGATAGGAAGATAAATATAACGCTGACTTAAACCATTTTTCAGTGGCTCTCGAAGGTAAAACTTGATCGTCTTTCACGGGTCGTACAGAAATAACAAGAGAATTTTTTTTTTTTTTCCACTCTGGCAATAAATGTTTGCCTTCAAAATCATGTATATAGGACTCCGATCATCTTTCTTTAAAGATATCTCTGAGATGTATGATGAAAAGCTGAAATTTAGTACATCACCTCATTTGTGTATGGGGCACATTTTGCTGACTGGTAATTTTTTTGTAAAGGGTTTGTATACAAATTAAAAAAAATGTAACATTTTGTAAATGAATGAGAGGAATTTTTTCTTAACGGAGTATTATTTCCGATCTTATTCTGAATATTTTTTCAATTTACATTTCCGACTTATCTCTAATAGATAAAGAATTAAAGCCTGTTACCACCTTTTTGGGACATCCTGTGTATTCTGTATGTGTGTTTAAATGGAGAGTAATGCCTAAATATTAATTTATATTCTATGAATTGAGATTTTCGTGTATTATAATTATAATTTAACATTTCATGTTTCCTTGAATACCTGTTTTTTGCTTCATTCCTTTTGCATAAAAATGTGGACTGGTACTTTACAGCAAATAAGTTCATGACAAAGATTTTGTTTGATTAGAAAGTTATATATTTTCCTAAGTCCTGGAAAGAAATGTTTATGACAGGGGTAGCCCTGGACATAGTTGGGCTCCCGAGCAACGTGTGATGATCGTAAACTATTAGTGCGGCTTTCATGCAAATAAAAAATATATATGAAAAGTATTTAATCTATTTCATTTCTTGTAAGTTAAAAAACTTAAGTTACTCAAACGCATCTTTAGAAAAGCTGCTGATCCTGTCAATTAAATTTATAAAACAAACTTTATATGTTGGTTTTGCTTGTAGATGCTTTATGCAAAAGTTTCCCATCTTAGCAGATTTCGATTACGGCAATGGCCTGACGAGGGCTCCTCAAAATAAAGAAATGACACGAGTGTCAGTATTATAATGGGTAAATTGTGTGTGTGTAACAGACCACTGTGTGCATGCGGTGTGCGTGCACGTTAAATCTGTGGTTCCGAAAGTCCTCTCGTTGGTCGTCAGTTTCTGAGGGGGTGCCAGTATTCAAAAGTCTCTTCCCCTTCTTATGAGTGACGGAGAGCTGAAGGAAAGACATATGTAGCTCTAAATGACACGTTCGGTGACGGGAGCTGTCCCCTCTTGGCAAAAACAAAAACTATCCAATGAACTATTGTATGTTTTATGCATGTGTGAATGTATACATGTATCACAGCATAGAAGGGATCCCACGAAAGATTCATACTGGCTTTGTCAGGCTCTGCATTTTAGCCATTAGTTGCTGAAAGTTTAGTCAATAACTTTTCTGTAAAATTAATTTGATTAATTTTTCAACATTTAGATGCTAATTTTTACTGTCATAAACCATAAAAGTTTTGTCTCTTTTTGAAAGAAGTTTTGATTTTTCTACAACTGTACTGGGAGCTGCCAGAAATGTTTTCCTGGTTACGTGTCCGATACACATAAAAAAATTATAGGATTTTAAAAGGGTAATAATGAAAATATCTCACCTAAAATTGGCGTACGGATGAACTTTTCGAAGAAGGATCCTAAAAGAATAGTGAAAATTTTAATCATACTGTTAAATAAATGTAAAAAAACGATAAAATAAAAAGGAACTTTTATAAAATTACAAAGCATTAATTTTATCACAGCATACCTAGTTACATTTTTTTATATACAAAAAATACGCAAAGGAATATTTGATGCATCAGTGTATTTTTGCAAAATTATGTACTGAACTTTCATCTAAATTAAACTTTCACAAATAAAATATTCTTTGTAGTCATTTGACAAATTCAAATAAATGGAACTAAAAACATAAGTAAAGAATTTCACTGTAACATTAAAATCTTCCATCCCAATTCGAATTCCATAAAAGCAGTGCTTCAGAAGATCTTTTTTTACATTTATTAACTCCTTCTGCTACAGGGACGTACCTGTCGCACGCCAGTTGAGTGCGTGCTGAAATACTAACGACGTGCACGACCTACGCCACGCCATTTTTAGTTGTTATACGAAATAAGCTGAACTGGTTTAAATGACCACTAGCTTTATTTTCTCTGCCGTATTGTGTTCCCTAGAAAAAATTCGTTTGCCCAAAATGGCACAATTCAGTGACAGAGAGAAAGTGAGTAACAGAACCCTTCACTTTCCGTAAAGTTGTAACACTTTCAACAGAACATACGAAATTCAGTTAAAGGATTTATTATATAAATCCTAATTTGTATTATTTTGATGTCTTAGTTTTTTATTCATATATTTTCTAATTTGTTCAATTTTCATGTTGTATTCATGCTTTGTTGATATTTTGTTAAGGCTAAGCATACTAGGACAATCTGCAAATTAAAGATTGCCTTAGGCGGAGGATATTTTAGAGGGTTCTAATGTGTATTCACATTACATCTGGAGAAAATCTCCCCAAACTCCAGACCATTAGCACATCAGCTGCGCTGTAGACCAGAACCCCGGGATTTCACACTTTGGCCACCTACCTATCTATCTTCAGTGTCTTATACACTCGACCACTGATCGGCATGCTGATGCTGAAATTAGGTACATTTAACTTAATTAACATTTTCAATCTATATTAATAGCCAATCAATTAAATTCGTAATGATTCTTGTTACTTTCCGAACATGTACCATGTAAGGAAAGTATTGTAATCATGAAAAAATTCGACTTCGAGATTTTGGTGTTTTTACACGTTTTGAGGGCTTCTGAATCCATTTATGCTATTTTTACGAGATGTATGTATGTATGTGTGTATGTATGTGTGTGTGTATGTGTGTTTGTGTGTATGTGTGTTTGTGTGTATGTGAGTGAACACGATAGCTCCTGAACGGAGCATTCGATTGAGCTCAAATTGGATATATATGTCATAAACCACCGTCGCAAGACCGGTATTGATTTTGGTGTGTATAGGACTTATAGTTTTTCTACAGGGCTACGACAAAGATTTCTTTTACATTATGGCCTATGGGGGGAATTTCTTGAAAGTGCGCTAGCGTTTAAACGATACGTTCGATTGAGCTCAAATTGGGTATACATGTTATAAGCCACCGTTGCAAGACCGGTATTGATTTTGGTGTGTATAGGACTTACAGTTTTTCTACAGGGCTACGACAAAGATTTCTTTTACATTATGGCCTATGGGGGGAATTTCTTGAAAGTGCGCTAGCGTTTAAACGATACATTCGATTGAGCTCAAATTCGGTATACATGTTATAAACCACCATCCTAAGACCGGTATTGATTTTGGTGTGTATAGGACTTATAGTTCTCCTAAAAGGCTACGACAAAACTTTCTTTTATGTTATGGCATAATGGCATATGGGGAGAAATTCTTGAAAGTGCGCAAGCGTTTAAACGGTGCATTCGATTGAGTTTCAATTTGGTATATATGTTTGAATTACTCATCGATTAAAATTTATTTAAGTGCTTGGTAATGATCTTAATCGTAAGTGTTCGGAAAGTCGAGTGGAGTCACTCCAGATTTTTTAATTTTATACGATACTTATGCTGAAATTAAGTATGTTTAGTATATTTGTTATGATACTAAACTTATTATAACAGAGATACTAAACTGCGTAATAATAAATGGCCACGTTTATCAATCTTTTTTAAAATCAAATTTCACAACAGGAAAGCATCTGGTATTACGAGTGCATGCTCTGAAAATTGTCTGGAGTGGAAGCGGCTAATGCGTATCTATCTCCATTTAACAAGTACTGAAAACAACAAATGGCATAAGAAATACTGTGGGTGGGATTTCTTTTTAAACATGTTTTATCACTGTTTCCACTGTAACGGAATACTCTATCGTGAACTAATTTGCAGATGTGAGAGGAAAAATCGGGATTTCGTGAATAAATGCACATAATGCAATAGTTCCGTCACTCAAATTGTACACATTGTATTTCATTTCATGTATCAACGATTTATAAAATCAATAATGACCTTACGAATATTTAAATTAATATAATTAGTTTTACAAAGGTTCGTATTCGACTCGAATTGCAGTTTTCAAAAATATATTGCTGTTTAAATATATATGCATACGGAAAAAGAGAAATGATTTAAAAATGTGTATTTAATTTTATCCCCCTCCCCCACCTCATGAAAAAAAAACATTGTACATTTTCTGCTGCTTGAAGTTCGGAATTTATTATTACTGTTATAGTCAGGCCCTGATTATCGCTGGGGTAAGAGGGCATATGCCCCAGGCTCCCGATTTTGAGGGGGCTCCTAAATTATTACAGTATGTGAATTTAGTTCAGATTTGTTGTTGTTGTTTTTTTTGATGCAGTAAATACCTAATTTTTTTAGCCATGAATTTACAAGCTACAAATAGTCAAAATCTATTTTTCTCTTAATTCTACCTCTCCATAGAAAAAATATCACAGCAGATTAACGATTTCTGCAAAAAGAAGTGGTAACTAGGATGGTTGCTAGATTTTCAGTGATTACGCGGTAAGTTGCCGGACCCATTGAAGTTTTTTAAGTAGCTACCCAGCGAGAATGGGCACCAATAAATAGAAATTTGCTGATTATGATTATTAATATTATGAAAAAAATCAGGCTTTTAATTGTATTTTTAAATTTTCATTTTTATTAAGCTTATTTCATAATGCTGATGTTTCATATGTTTGTAACGTTCATAAACATTCTCGTTTATCTAATATTAGTATATTTCCTGTTGGATGCATTTATCACAGAAGAAATACATAAATTGTCAGACACAGTAACAACATGTATAGTGCCCCCATTCAGACTTCTGCCCCAGGTCGCGGTTTGCCATAATCGGCCCTGGTTATAGAGCAACATGCAGACACCATTTTTGGCTATCGATTTTGTTGAGTTTGGTAAGATTTTATTCGTGTACATAAATTTATCCACATCAAGTGACTTGTTATGGCAAACCTACGTAAGCACTATCTGCCGAAGATGCGGGGTGCCTTGATCAGACGACTTTTTACGGGGTTTAACACGCATTTGCGTTACCTCTAAAGCAAACCGACCAAAACTCCCAGACCGTTAGATCGACAGCTGTGAGAAGGAAAGAACGCTGCAAATTTATTCTCATAAGGTGAAACTTTCACATGTACGCATAAACATACCAGATTACTATTTAATACCAATTATTTTCTACAGTATATAAATATATACTATATTTATATTTCGTGTTTCTGTTTATCTACTATGCATTTTTAAAAATGTAAAACTAATAAAATAAAAAGTTTACTGTGAGTATCCCTGTGAGTATAAAACTGTGAGTATCCCATACACCCATATATATATTTATAAAATTATTAGCAATGCAAAAATGGCATATAAAGTCAAATCAAACATCCATAATTAATTATTTAGAAGATATCCTATTTGTAACGCGCAACTGCAGATATGACAAACAGAATAGAATATAACTGATGGTGACAGTGGTTATAATTTCCGTTCCATTATATTATCTCAATAATTCTTGCACTTTCTTTGGCTTCAAAATCTGGTTTCTAATTCTTTAATAGCTGTTATATTTTTTGCGAGATATGTCTTATTTGTAGTATGTTTTGTGTTTTACTTATTAGTTATATATATATATATATATATATATATATATATATATATATATATATATATATATATATATATATAGTTGAACTTTAATTAAAAATACAACAAAATTATAGTTGCTTCACATGCTATCCAGCGCTTAAAAAAGCAGCATAAAAGAAAACATGCGTTTAATAATATATAGAAAATTTATACAGAAAAAACCCCCCAAGCCAGTCATTGTTAAAACCACAAAAAAAATGTAAAATGCATTGTCCTCATCAGAGGGGGAAATGCACAATAGTACACCATAGGTTTCAGACTCACAGCCTGAGATTTTGCCATGGTAATGTATTATATTCAAGACTGTATTTTGGAAAGATTGATTTAAAATTATTAAAACACTTTAAAGATATTTATAAAAGTGTACACTATTAATTCGACATATAAACTGTAATGCATTTTACATTTTTTTGTGGTTTTAACAATGACTGGCTTGGGGTTTTTTTTTCTATATAAATTTTCTATATATTATATATATATATATATATATATATATATATATATATATAAATATATATATATATATATTTGAAAAGAACGAAACAGATTTTTTCACCTATCAATATTATCAATTATGCTTGGCTAGGCAATTCCTGATAGCACTAACCTTGTATTTCAATACTTCGATATATTCACGCATTGGGGAAAAAAATTCAACTATTTACCACCGCAAATTCTTATATGGGGCTAAATTTTCCTCATTCATCACAATGTGGAGTCAGCGATTTGTCCACACTTTAGAATTTGATGGATGACCCTGCTTTTAATGCATTAGCCAAGTTATTACACAGGACAGCAACAGTTTTTTTTTTTTTTTTTTTCCCTAGACGTTTATTTCACAACGTGATTTCCGACCTGTGATGTATTTCAGATAAGCAAAGCATACGGGATGACATTTTGGATAAAATGTTAGAACATGTCTTGTATACATTTTCTTGTTTCATGCGATTGGGAGAGGTGGACGGGGATACCTCGAAAATTACCAAAACGGAAGGTATCCAAATTTTTAAACGAAAGGTAAATTTTTTATTTATCTTTTTTTTTTTACTAAAAAAAATGTGGATCATTAATATTGTCTGAAACAACCACGCATTGGGAGGGATTAAGTTATTTCTTCTCTGTGTGTTTTTGTACTATGGCAAGCTTACATGAGAGGCATCTGTCTAGAGGGGGAGGTTGCCTTGGTCGATGGACTTTTAAAGGGGCTCTAACGCACATTCACGTTATTTATGGATAAAACCTACCAAAATTCTAGACCGTTAGATCGACTCCCGTGAGGTAGGCCCGAACACAAGACCTTCACACTCCAGCCGCTTGCCATGTTCAGAGTCTTATCCACACGGCTATGGTGGGGGGCCAAGGTTGTTTCTCATGCTGATTATTCTACTTGCTACGGGACATAACTATTTACAGAGTCACCTGTATAATGGGGATGACATATACATATATTTGTGCCCTTTTTGCGCCTTAGGCGTGCCTATGACTGGAGAGCATTTCAACAACTGCCCTGCTGTTCTAAATTCTTTATTTTTTAAGTTGGTAACAAAGCCTCTGGTGATTGTTTTCATTATTCTTTTTGGTATTGAGCTGCTCTCTGAGTTGTGAGAGAGGTCAAGGACAGGCATAGGATTAAAAAAAATAACTGGGGGAGACCCCCCCTGAATTTTTAGTTTCATTATTGCCATATTAAAACGATATTCATTGAATATGTCATTTTATGCCGAATCTTTCGTGTATTTCGCCTGGTAACCCTACGTTAAAATTTTTATGATTGTAACCTATTTATAGAAAAATACATGGGATGCATATTCTATACAGCTTACGAAATATTGTAGCAATAGATTAAAGCTGTTGTGAACTAATAGTATTTAAATATATGTAAAATTATGTCGCATTTTTGAATGAAAATTTTCGGATAATTTCCAATAAAGGGGGTGAGCGATAAAATGACATAGTCATTAAAATGCTGATTATTATAAAGATATGTTGTTTAAGCTACACATGGCAAAAAACTCTTCTTACAACAATACTGATTTTAATGACAAACCAATAATTTCACTAACAATAATATCCGCTGTCTGAGTGAGAAAAAAATTGAGCTATTTTGAGAAAAATGCTTATAAAAATGTGAAGGTCCCGGGTTCGGGTCCCATCGCGCGGCTGCCGATCTAACGGTCTGGAGTTTTGGTAGGTTTTCTCCAGATGTAACGTGAATACGCGTTAGAACCCCTTAGAAAGTCCGCCTACCAAGGCACCCCCCATGTCAGATCGCCCTAGTGTTGCGTTGCCATAATCACACACAACAACAACAACCAAGTTCTAAACATGCTAACACAGAGTAACTCGATTTCCAAAATTTAATTTCTCTTCTTTCTTTTTTTTCCCCCTCCAATTTTATTTGGTTTAAATACAAAATGTTCAAAGTCTCATCTCAAATCCATTAGATGTTTAATGGACATAGCTGCAGCGTGCAATGAGGGAAACCAAAAATTTAAAAACTATTTTTTTCCTGTTTCTGTAAATTAAGGGACCTCATTCACTTATCTTTATTAAACATTTCTTAGTATTAGAACAGGGGCGTAGCCAAGGGGGGGGTTAGGGTGGTCCTAACCCCCCCCACCACCACCATGAGAAATATTTTGCCATACAAAATGTATATTCTTCACTACATTATCACACACACGTATACATATATATGAGTTGTAGTAGTCGTAACCCCCCCTCCATGAAAATTTTCTGGCTACGCCCCTGTATTAGAATAACTATAGTTGTTAATAGATATCGTAATGAAACTCCTAAAATTCAAGTCTTACTGAAAAGTATTTATTCGGGACCATCAACAAAGGGACAATATTAGCAGATACATCTTTAACAAGAAAAATTTAAATTTGTCAAAATTAGTTTAAATTAAATTATTAATTTAGTGTTAAAGTTAGTTTAAATTTAAAACTTGCAGAAGGCTTTTCATTGACTTAAACGTGCAAGTTTACAGAAACAAATAAAAAAGACATTTTAATATTATCCTTTTCAATTTTTTTTTTTTTTTTTTTTTTTTTTACCAATATGTCAATGATGTGCCCCCCTGCTTTTGCTGTCTGACATGCGTCTAAACAGACTTGTGAGTCAAAAGATACTTGAGGTGTTACACCTGAAGGTGTTACAACTGACACAAGCTGTTACAGCTGTTACACCTGAAGGTGTTACACCTGACACAAGCTGTTACAGCTGTTACACCTGAAGGTGTTACACCAAGGAGGTGTTACACGTGAAGAGCGATCGTCGTCACAGGAATTTTAAATACCTTTAAAAACGAACCAGTTCTGTTAACCCTTTAACGCGCAGTGATCCCACTCTGGGAACACCCAACTCTGACGTTTTGACTGTTGCCAGTCATGAAAAATAGATTTGATTTCTATAAAAATAGTTGCGGGTGACATAGCTCCACGAGAATCCTTTACTTTTGAGCACGTCATTTCCCGTCAAAAAATTGTCACGATTATTTTTAACAGCACTGACATCTGCTGAAAAATGGAAGAACGCGAGAACAGCCGGATCGATTGCCCAATGATGAAAAAAGGGCAGCCGTTGCCATCGCTCAACTTAACTACCAGCAAGATGACGGACGATCGAAACGCTCATCGCGTGCCACAGATCTAGAGACCCTTTTTTGATGTCTGTGGCACGCGATGAGCGTTTCGATCGTCTGCCATCTTGCTGGTAGTTAAGTCGAGCGATGGTTACGGCTGCCCTTTTTTCAGCATTGGGAAAGGGTTGCGCCTCAAAGGGTTAAACACTAAAAAGAAATGAATAATGCTTCTTCACCCAATGCTCTAAGAGCTAATACTAGCAGTAAAGCTGTCCGTACCATGCATCACTAAGAAATAATAAATAGGCACAAAAATCGCTTTGAAAAATCGGCCGATGAGTTGCTTCTTTAGTGAAATATCGCAAAAATCCGTTTGTTTAGCATTTCTCCTATGAGTGTTTCGTAACTCTTGTTGGCTCATTGATTTTAACAATTCACAATACAACTTGTAAAACGACATTCTAATTTTTTCCGAGCCTCCAGCGCAATTACATTTTCTAAAACACCGTTTAAAAGTTGCATGATATACAAGGAGAACAGCCTTAAAGTGAAAGCGTAGCACTCAAATATTTAAAGCGTGCAAATGAAAAGTTTTTGCCTATGATGAACTCTCTAATTTTTGGGAAAAATAAAAAGTTTGTTTCGCATGATTTATTCTAGTGTTTATCACACTCAGAAGAAATTTATTACATTTATATAGTTCTTTTTAATATTTTTCTTAGTTCTAATTTAATCCCCAAAACTCACATTTAATCTGTAAATGAATTTTCATAAGAGAATCAAAATGTTAGTATTTAATATTGCAAACCTCAATTTTCGCACGAAGTCAATAATTTCTAATTTGGTAGGAAATGCTCTCCAAGCTCATAAATCATTTACAAAGTAAAACAATGAATACATTATTGCTAATTTAGATTAAAAATACCTGTAAAAACTCTGCCTGCCAGAAACCTTTTACTTTATTGGTTAAGTATAACTGATAATAGGATAGACTTCATGATTAATTTTCATTTTCTGTGAAGAGAGCCAGCAAAAAAGTCCATATTAAATGTTAAGCAAGTTATTATTTTTTTTCCTCCTTTGCCCTTTGCAAAGCTGCAAATCTGTTTCCAGTTATTTTTAATGGCAGGCTATTTTTGGCTACTATTAATCTGTTCAAATCATTAAGAAATATTGGATTCTTCATTATCGTTAGAAATTTAATTGCGGAAAGATATATCTCTAACTTCCCTAATGGGAAAGCGGTAACTGGATAAACGGCCGAAATGATTATGAAAGTAGCTTTTAGTTAAATTATTTCTGAATTTAGTTTTAAGGGTGTTCTATCTGAAGAGCGATTGTAGCCGCAGCACTTTTGAACAGCTTAAAAACAAACCAATGATATTAAACACTCGGAAAAAATAATATGAATCTTCACCCAATGCACAATGGTCTAAATTTACAGCAATGCTGTATGTCTCATTCAGGCTCCAGAGAAAATTCATAAGCGGAAATATCGCAAAATGACGCATGTTTAGCATTTTTTCGTGAGTGAGTGTTTTGTGACTCTTATAGGTTCACTGTTCGTATTATCTCACAGTGCAAATTGTATAGAGACTCTCTAAATTTTTTCGAGTCTCTAGGGCAGTTAAGTATTTTAAAAATCTGTTCAAAAGTTGCATGATTTCCAAGTGGAACAGCCTTAATGGATTGATAGTATATACAAAGACAAATCCACGGAGGGGGCTATGGGGGGCTACCCCCATCCCCCCTAAAGCTGTAGATTTAGATCTGAAAAGCTTTGTAAATCGTCACAAATGAGTTAAAATATTTTAAGCTTTAAAAATTGTCCTCAATTTACTTCTAAAATATTTAAGAAAAAGGACGTTGGTTTTTAAATAAATATTTAAAGCAATTTTTTGTTACAATGCCCTTGAAAATATCCGATAATTATTTATAACTCTATAACAAGGTTCGTTGATAGTGGGCTTGTGTGGTACAGAATATTTTGACGTTATAAGGGAGTTATAACTATAATTGAAATCACTGTAACCGAATTTAAAATATTATTTTTCTATAATGTATTTGTAGTTCTAGCCCCCCAACCCCTAAACTAAAATCCTTGTTGCGTTACTGAGTATATTAAAATAGCAAAATACATAACTATTTTCCTTTTTGGTTAAGCCAAAGCTACACGAGGGCCATCTGCCCAGAGTGGGAATGCCGTAGGCGAAGGATTTTTTAAGACTTCTAACGCGTACTCAAAAACAATCTGGAGAAAACTGCCCAAAACTCAAGTCCATTAGATCAACAGCCGTGACAGAGGCCAGAACACTGGACCATCACCATTCAGCTATCTCCCAATATTCAGTGCTTTTTCTGCTCGACCGCTGATCAGCTCAAACAGCATAAATATTAGCTGATTTACTCCACTGAAACAGTCCTCACATAATGTGCCTACAATACAAGGTGTACCAAAAAGGGGGGTAACATATGCTCAAATTCTTTATTTATTAGAAATAAGTGGGCTGTAGAAATTAAAGAAGTTATCAAAATAAGATAGAAAAAAAAAAAAAAAAAAACAAGACTACGCGAAGAAAAATTCCCTCCCGCTGATTTTCAAAAAGTTACACTTCTTAAATTTGTATACGATCCCGTACAAAAAATTCCTAGTTAGTAAAATGTGACCCATACACTAATTAGGTGATGTACAGCTGCGGAAAAAAAAGTCCCACTTGCTCTTTATTTCGCCGTCATTTGTCGTACAACAAAGTTATATATACCATTCGTTTGCAAATAACGCGTACTTTAATTTACTATTAATTTAATTTGCATAAGGGGCCGTCTTCATATTTAATTCTGCATCATCTTCGTTTTTCTCAATGGCAACCCCATATTTTGACTTTATTAAACGAAAGAAAACCTTCAAATTACCCTAAACATAAATTTTCACCAATTTTCTACCATAATTTCCGGAGATATTGCGAATTAATTTTTGCACTTTTTTAAGGGACTTTCTGCAAATTGAAAAACGCTATTTGTAGGTTCCGAATTTTTCGCCTTTCCTTAATTTCGCTCGCGAGAATTAAAAGAAATTAATATTATTTTCAAGGAAAATATTGTTTCCATCTCTCTTAAAGTTTTTTATACTGAGAATATCAAGGGTAGAATAGAATATTTAGTCTGTGGTCCAAATGACCCGTGAGTTCATAACTTCCTTGGTTCGTACACATGATTTAAGCGGAAAATGCAAAATAACTGCTCCCGATTTTGAAAATCTTTGTAATTTTGAAATTGTTATTGAATATTTCCGTTGATGGTTCTTTTAGACAGCTGAAATGTTGGCAGGAGTTAGAGGCTGCTCTCAGCTCTTCTGACTACAAGCTTGAATATTACTCAGCTATGGTCGAACTTGAAAAATGATTTCCTGATAGAAAATTTATTTGTTTGAATTTCATGTAAAAAACGCAATTACTTTTTTGCCGACCCAATATTATCACTGTGTTTGTTATTTCACTTTCTTCATTTAATACTATCGTCTGCAATGCGCAATATTCTTAAGACTTTTGGCGGTATTTTAATTTATAGTTAGATGAACATTTTTTACAGAAAAACGTGATTTTGAATGTTTGATAAAGTATGGGGAAGTCCAAAGACCTAATGTTTCCGATATTAAAAAAAGGTCACATTCATGCCTGGAAAATTGAGGATGTTAGTTTTTCAGATATAGGACGTTGTATTAGAAGACATACATCTACTGCATCTAATTCTATAGCTGGAAAATATTTTATTTGGGGGAATATGGTAGCGGACGCAACAACACACGCTTTATAGAATCACCATCAAACTGTAAAAACCTCTAATTTATTTGCTTCAAAATTTGATATTTTTAATACTGGTATCTTTTACTGTGTTTTTGCACAAAATAAATCTAATTTACATTTATTTTATGCAATTTTCAAAAAATTTGCACTTAATAAATTTATATATGGTCCCTTAACTCATGAAAATAACCCATTTTATTTAATATAAATTAAACTACTGAACGTAAAAATTTGAAATTTTTCACAGCCATGTAATATTAATTTCTGCATCTATTTCCATCGAAATTTGGCTAGGTCGCTATTCATATTTTTTTTGAATATTAATTTAATAATTCATAATTCATATTAATAATTTATTAAAAATCATAATAACATTAAATTATGTTTGGGTCGTTTAGTTCTAATACTACGAATAAAAGTCAGCTTCTTACTACCAATATTATATGAGATATGAATTGAAGTATGAAAAAGTAGTTTAACATAGGGGGAGGGGGGTTTTGGGTGCTCATAACTCACTCATTTTCTGTCCAAATTTATTGAAAATTGGTGTCCGGGGTTAAAATGAGCTAAATTTTTGAAATATGAAGTGAAATCTAGGGGTTGCTATTGAGAAAAAAAAGTTGGTGCGAATTTTAATATGTAGATGGCCCCTTATGCAATTTTTATGCATAGCAAATTAAAGTGTGCGTCAATCGTAAACGATTTACGAACGAGAAATTACAAAGAACGGTTTTTTTTTCTGACTCTAGCAATAAACGTTTACATTCAAATTCATGTTGTAATGTATGAATTACATTCAAATTGATACATTCCTTTCATTATAAAATGTTCAAAGATATCTTTAAACTGATCATTTTTCTTTAAAAATATTTCTGAACATTTTAAGATGAAAGGCTGAAATTTTGTATAACACCTCTTTAGTGTATGGGGTACATTTTACTAACTGAGAATTGTTTTTGCACGGGGGTCGGGATTTAAAAAAAAAATGTAACTTTTTGTAGATGAACGAGAGGAATTTTTTCTTCCGACTTTCTCCAAGTCTTTTTCCTATTTGTAGTCTTTTATCCTAACTTATTTCAAACTTTTTTTTTTTTTTTTTTTTTTTTTTTTTTTTTTTTTTTTTAATTGACATTGCTCCTTATCTGTAACAGATAAATAATTAAATCCCGTTAGTATCTTTTTAGGACACCATGAATAATTTTTAAATTCTCATAAATATTTCATTTTTCATAAGGTTTTGCTTTTTACCTGGATAAATTACAAACGTCGTATACAAATTTACAAAGGGTAACTTTTTGAAAATTAAGAATTTTTTTAACTTAGTCTTTTTTCCCTAAATTATTTTGAACATTTTTTCAATTTACATTGCTCACTTAACTGTAACAGATAAGTTGTTAAAACGTGTTACCGCTTTTCTGGGACACTGCATAAAACAGCAATTGGTATGAGGCTGCAAGTAAAAGAAATGCAATATTTGTAATTCCTATACAGTGCTCTTGTCAGGTGCCAAATCCAGGAAATTATAAAGTATCAAAAATTCAGAATCTTAGTAGTGTAGTTTAGCAAAACATCTGACATCTCCACATTGGTGCATAATCGTGCTATACGTGTTATATCACTTTTTCTAATAATGCATTCTTTTTGGGAATTAAACTCAAATTTATAGGTATATCAGTAAAATGCGGGTTATGACATCTTTTCATCAACTGCAGTCTTAAATTTTACTAGCTATGCTTTGAGTAAATCTTTGCTCTGCATACGGAAAGATGCGACAAGAAACGAAAACAGAGAATTTGCGGTTGCTATGCGAGTTAAGATGACCTATTTCTCGTTGCTATACCACGGAGGAAGAATATCGGGATTTGCCTTCGTTCTTCCTCCTAATGCTCAAAGATAGGGAACGTCTGGGTTGCCAGCGGGAACAGTTTATCCGTTCTCGTCAGCTCAAGTATAAACCCAGTTACGGGCTTTGTTGCGTGAATTTCAATTCGAATTTTCAGAAATTAAGACGCAGAGGCAGATTATTGCAAGTTTGTCGGCGGGGGCGGTTAGGTTGTCGGTGGGGGGCGGTTAGTTAGAATACATTAAGTAAAGTAAAGGAAGTAAGTAAAGGAAGTTAAGTAAAGGAAGTAAAATAGGATCTTTTACATCAATTTCTTTTTTCTCGCCCCCCCCCGCCCTTGTTAAGACCGACCCTTGTTTAGTCCGCCCTTGTTAAGACGGGACATAAAATATTGGGATATTCTCATAAAATTTCGTAGGGTACATCTTACACACTTTCATCGGTCCATTATTCAAATCTTATCTGTCTAGGTGCGTAAGTTCGGGTTTAAAAGCTTGGGTTCAATAGCACCATATATTATGAAAGCTTATTTCATAAAAGTGAAAAGCAAGTCTAAAAATACGATTTATAATCCTATCTTATTAATTAATATGAAATTATTGTTAAATAAAAAGGCAATCGATTGAAAAATTTAAGTTTTACTATGGTAGTGGTAGTTTTGATAAATAATATATTTTTGCTTTTCTAAAATGTTCACTAAAAAAGAAAAAAGCTATCTTTTAAAATGCGATTGTTTTATATTCATTATGAATGTTCTGTTCTATACAGTGTGTGCGTGTATATGTATGTATGTGTAATAAAATGTCAAAATATGTAAATCAAACAGCAAAAAACCATATATATATCTTTATTTTAGTTTAAAAGATATTACAAAACTTAACAATTTCTGATTATGTATAGATCTAGACGCCACAGAAGTAATATCTACGTTTGATTTTGGGGGGGTGACAATTTCTGTTATAATTTGGTTTCTTTTCTTCAAACCGAAATCTAACTACCAAAATTGACCAAAGGAAATGAAGACAATGTGTACTAGCGTGTGTGTGTACTTAGCAAAGTATCATACATCTTAAAATTGCAAAGTAAGTATTTCAATACACCGAAAAAAAAAGGGGGAGGAGCAAGATTGATTTGGCACATATTTATATAAGATTCAGTGCTTCCTTAAACCAAAATGAAGTAAAATTCCGCACAAATTGGAAGATAAATGTAAATAATCGTCTAGACTTGACTGTCACCGGCTTTGCTTTATTATACACAATTTATTACTCAGTTTCGTGACCGAAAAATTGATTGCTTAGCTGTATATTAATGAGTAACAGTTTTGTAATGCATATTATTCCATAACCCCACAAACTTTAAAAATTCAGAAACGTTAATTTGTTCAGGTATGTATACACCCTATGAGTGCTTTTAGAGGAAGGTTCTTGCATTTGAAAAAGGATTCACCTTCAAACAGTGCAATGTCAAAATAATTAAAAAACATTTCAAAATACCATAAAAATGTTCACTATACCAACTTCTGGTAAGGGGAACTCCTACCCTCTTACATAGGTTCCCTTAATTTACTCTTAACAGATTTATTTATTTATTTATTTTTACAACTTATCATTAATTTTGTCGTTCGGGCTTACCGCGCGGCTGTCGATCTAATGGTCTGGAGTTGTGGTCGATTTTCTCCAGATGTAACGTGTAAACTTGTTAGAGTCCCTTCTGACCTAGGCACCCCCCACCCCCCTCTCTGTGGGCAGATGTTCCTGGTGTAGGATTGCCATAACACAAAACAGAGCAAACAGGATTAATTCTGAAACGCTTAGTTATATTTAAAAATCTATTACACAAAAAGATCTGTATTCAGAAATGCTTAGAGGTATGTTTATTTGACGATCAATTCAATATAAATACAAAATTGCTCAATATTTTTCAATTTTCAACTTTGTTTTTGATTTCATTCCAAATCATACTCGTTAATTTGGATAAAATAAACTTGACTTTTGATAAATTTTCTTAAAAACCAACGAAGTCAGACAAATGTGATTACAACAGCGGCTAATAAAGGATACACAGATGTAGTATGCTAATTTTCATGAAGACATTCCAAAAAATTAAAAATTCCAAAAAAGGCCTTTACAATTTACGACAAAGCCGTATCTTTATAACATGGGAAGGAAGTCTGAGGTGGGCTTACTCGACTGAAGTCATGCGCGCCCCTATGATTGTTTGTAGGGGGTGAGGGGGGCATCTCAAGGGTCCTGACCCATATAGATAGTAAATTTTAGTGTTAAAACACTTCCACATTATACCAGTGCGCAAATCATAGCGGTAATAGGGGGGGGGGCATGGCTTCTCTCTGATGGCCTCCCGTGATTGAAATAAGGTGCTGTAACTGGTCCCGAATTTTTAATGTGAATATTCCTACGTGTTGTATGCAGGGAGTTAGCGAGATGAGACAAAGCTCTGTTTTGCGAGAAGTGATAATTCTATTTTACGTCTTCCAGAAACCGCGGAAGAAAATAAATGGATTTTTGTAGTAAATTGATACTGTATCACTTTGGCGTAAACTGGTTAGAACCCCTTAGAAAGTCCTCCTGCCAAGGCACTCCCCCTTAGACAGATCGCCCTACAGTAGCCATTGCCTTAATCACACAACCAACCTTGGCGTAAGCTGGCAAATAACACTGGTAGCGCAAAGTGTTCCTTATTGTAGAAGTACTAGTTTTTTTTTTTTTTTTTTTTTTTTTTTTTTTTTTTTTTACGTGGGGTAGGCAATTGTTTTCCCCGTGCCCATAGTCAGCGGCAGATCCAGAAAAAAATTCTGGAGGGGGAACAAAACATTTATTGTTGCATGTTCTCAAAAAATCACTTGACTTTGCAGAACAAGTCAATCACCTATAGTGTAAACTTTGTTCTTCTGGTGGAGGGCACATGCCCCTGTGCCCCCTCTGGATCCGCCGATGCCCTTAGCAAGCAACACACATTGCTGTATCACACATCAGGCGCGTAGCCAGGAAAATTTTTCGGGGGGGGGGATATGAACTTATATGTGTATAAATAGATGGAATTTCATCACTAATCCAAAATTTCGGGGGGAGGGATATATCCCGATATCCCCCCCCCCCTGGCTACGCCCCTGTCACACATTTATTTTACGTTTTTATTGTTTAATGTAAACTGGAACAAATACGGAATGAAAGGATTTAACCATAGTAAAAAAGATTTGCCAATTAATTTTTTTATAGAGGCGGTAAATTATTTACATGTTTTATTTTAAGTGTATTGTAAAGTCGCGAGAGATGTCCCAGATCAGGCGCGTAGCCAGGAATTTTTTTCGGGGGGGGGATATGCGCCTGGAAAATTTTTCGGGGGGGGATATGCGCCTGGAAAAATTTTCGGGGGGGGATATGCGCCTGGAAAAATTTTCGGGGGGGGATATGCGCCTGGAAAATTTTTCGGGGGGGATATGAACTTATATGTGTATAAATAGACGGAATTTCATCACTAATCCAAAAATTTCGGGGGGGGGGATATATCCCGATATCCCCCCCCCTGGCTACGCCCCTGTCCCAGATAGAAATTTCAAGTAATTGTATCCGAGACAAATATTTCAAACTGATCCAGCTCCAGAGAAGGACGTGTGCACATACGCATGATTATATTGAGAGTTTTTAGAAGCAGTAATTCCATAGAAAAAGTTCCCTATACAAGTTAGCAGTTCAGTTTCATCACCAGGAAATACGTAAGTTCGACTCCACACCTTTGCTCCGCCTACCGGCAAATCCAGTGAAAGGTCATACCACAGAGAAGAATATTCAGATTACTGACTTCCTATTCGCTAATACTAATTCTTTAAACATGGAATTTTACGTAGACGTTAGAGAAACACACAGCGGATCATCGAAACTCTGGTAACCTGTAAACCAAATTTTTGTTGAATAAAAAATTAAAATAAATACAATTGAATTTTGCAATTTTATTTATTTTATTTTGTTGCTCTAACAAAATTTTTCGATTAAAAGAATGGCAATTAAATTTTTATAGGATCCACAAATTTTTGTTGAGGGTATGTTTATGGTGTTTATGACAAACCTACAAGAGGGATATCGGCCAAGAAAGGGTGTCTTGGGCAAAAGGACATTTTAAGGGGTTCTAACACGCATTCACATTACATCTGAGGAAAACCACCCAAAACTCCGGACCGTTTGATCGACAGCCGCACGGTGGACCACAGCCCTGGACCTTCAAACTTCAGCTATGTGTCATGTTCAGTGTCTTATCCACTCGGCTATGGTGGGGTCCAAAATTTTGTTGAATTCAAAAGAACCTTTTTTCACGGGTACTTTTGTAACTTAATAATTTCCCTTTCAGTAGCGATCCACCTTGTATATGCAGGGTAAATCTAAACTCTTGGGCAAAACTTTAAAGGGTGATAGGGCACACAATGAGGAATCGTAATCACATAGCAATCTGGGGTGAAAAACGCAGTTTTAACTTACCCGGTGATAATCACTTTTGGAAAAGCATTGAAGTGTTCGTCTCATTTCTTAACCAAGTTTCATAAACAATAGGCTCGTCTTCGAAAATTTCATCCATGAAATAAAATAAACTTTTTAGACTATCCTTTTTAGTCTTCTGTTTTCGGGGAAAAATACATTAGTTTCTGGAGAAACAATGGTCGGAAAGTGCACTGATGTTTCAGCACTTTTTTCCGAAGTGATTATTAACAGCTACACAAAGACGACGTTTCCGACCCCACATTGCTATGTGATTCTGATTCCTTATTATGCGCCCTATCACACCTTAAAATTTTGCCCAAGAGTTTAGATTCACCCTGTATATATATATTAAATTGTTGGATTTTTGAAAATAAATTGCTTAAGTCGTTCTAAGGCATAAGTCTGCTACTTTTTTTTTTGTTCTTGGAAGTTCTTACATAGTTCCAGAATGTTGATTTTAACTCTAACAAAATGTTATTATTTTTCTAGAGTAAGACAAACTGCAGATAATGATTCAGACAAAACCACGAGTAAAGAGTTAAAAAAATCAAGACAAGCATGCATTGAACATCATTGAAATCCTTAAATTTTTAACGACAGCAAATATTATTATAAAACATCAAGCTAGTTAAGTTGTGCAGAAAAAAAAATCGTTTAAATCAACAATAGCTTATACTTAATGATTGTTTGCCTATTTGATGTTAGAAAAGTCTTCCCTTCTTTTTTCTTCTGCTTAAAAAATTGTTACAGCAGTAGCATAAAAAAAATCAAGCCAATGCAAATAAAAGAAATAATGCAAATAGAAGAAAATACATTTTAGTTCTATGAAAAAAGTCAAATTCCCAAGAACAGAGGAGCGTATCTATAAACATGCATGGCAAAAGAAATAATGAGCTGAATCCAAATCAAAACACTACTTGTAGACAGAATATAAGCTGCCATAATCAGCGAAACGGCTGGAAACTGTCCAATTTTCTGCCCATCTTTTCCACCGATTTGTCGGTTCAGAGAGCATCATGATACTGCACCGTGATATTTGCAAAAGCAGCTGTCAACCGGCCTTTTGCGTGCGGCTATTATCAACTGACTGATTTTCAGTTGTCGACTGTCGTGTTTTTTTTTATCTGATCGGACATTACTACAAAGAAATTGATAACGATTCGGTATTTTATTATGAGTTTTATGTAGTTGTGCCGTTTTCGATTTTTCAATTCTGTGGATGGCCACCGAGTGGGAATATGAGTAGCTGTCATGATTTTTATAGAGTTAGTTCATACATGAAGATTATTGTTGGCGTTGTGCATGTACTGTAAAAGTTTTCAAGAGTTTTTAGAGAAAAAATGATTTATTTTTTTAAATATAAGGGAAGATTAAAGCTGGATTGGATTCTAGGGAGATATCGTAGGTATATAATGGTGTCAACGTGTAAAAAAAATATTCATAAGGGGAGAAAGACTCGATTCTTTAAATGTTTATGAGGAAGGAATTTTAGAATTAAATACTTCAAAAAGCATTTTTAATCAATTTCCTTTATATTAAAAGTTATATACATTTTTTTTTTTCTAAAAAAACTAATACCCTCCTATCAAGATATATACAGATGGAAGTTTGCCTATTGTAAGCTTAAAACACTTCTAAATCATTCAGCACTTGTAGTGGAATAAACACTGCTTGTCTCAGCAGAAGAAATTTTATTTTGCTGTCGAAATAAAATGCTGAAATAAAGGGGACCTTTAATGAAATCGTGTAAAAATCTCCCTTTTAAGGAGACGGGCTTGGTTCAGTAAATTATCTGTGAACAAGAATGCAGAATGAAGTTTTCTTCTGAGATAAACCAGACCAGCAATTAGAGATTTTGTTTCTGACAGACCAAAAGGGATTTAGATTTGATTTGCACCAAAGGAATGCTTTGTAATCTTGATCAGTTGCAACATCTTTTCCTCTTAATATTGCTGATTCTTTAAAGTATTAAGATGAAACTATACGGATTTTCTAACTATCCTATGTTATAATTGTAATCAATGAATTAGCAAAGACGCAGTGCATATATACAATTTTTCATAATCTTATCATTGCTTCTAAGAGTTTTTCAATAGCCAAAGAAGTTTAAAAAAAGAAACATTTAAAACTTGTGGGTTAAGAGGAGAATTTCATTGGCTGAGCCATATTCTTGCAGGAATTTTTTTTTTCACTACTCTCTCATTAAATATGGCAAAATCTGCCTTCTTGACGAACCCAGAAGCCTTTGGTAAATTTCGTGCAAATCCGGTTTCCTACCATTTGACGATACAGCCGACGCTCTGCTATTTCAGGAAGTAAAAAGAAAGAAAATAAACTTTTCATCTTCTTCCATTCTTTTTGGTTTCGCAGAAAAGGACTCGTTCCCCCATAGCATATATTTAAACGTTCTAATCCAACTCTTATCGAAGTTCCTTTTAGCCTTTGTTCGTAGCACACTCCTTCTTGGGTAATGACACTTCGCAGGTGACCTGTCGAACCGCTCCGAAACCTGTAATCAAAATCGAGTCAAGTTTCTTCTCTGTAATTTGGATTTGTGGACCTTAGCGGATTCAATTCAACATATTTAATTTGAAGGGTTGGCCTAAAAGAATGAAGCCGAAATCACTAACTGCGCAAACATTTCAATCATTTCAATTCGATTTTTTGCTAGCGTTCAAGACCTGAGAAGTTTTCCCATTTTCTGCCTTTTCTTTAATTTCATGAAAGACATTTAGTATTACATCCGTACAGGGGCGTAGCCAGAAATTTTTCATGGGGGGGGTTACGACTACTGAAAATCACATATATGCATACATGTGTATGATAAGGGAGTGAAGAATATACATTTTGTATGGCAAAAAATTCCTCATGGGGGGGTTATGACCCCCCTAACCCCCCCCCCCCCCTTGGCTACGCCCCTGCATCCGTAGTAACTTTTGTTATCAAAAGGAACAAAATTTCCTTGAAAAACTGAATGCACCGTGTAATATGACTCTGAAACTTAAAATTTATTTCAATGAAAGAAAAAAAAAATCTGAGTTTTGTTTTTTAATCAAAACTACTTTCCTGCTCCTTTGGATTTTTTTTTTTTTTTTTAAACTGACAAAACTTTTTATTCTTCTCCCGCTTATATTTTGTTGATAAAATAAAAATTTTCACTAAAAATATGTTTTTATTGGATCAATTAAAATTTGTTAAATCAATAAAACAGTTTCGTCTGAAGTGCCCACAAGACAAGGGCGGATTAAAGCGCCCCCCCCCGAGAAAAAAGAAATTAATGTAAAAGATCCTATTTTACTTCCATAAAATGGATGTATATGTCAATCTTCTAACTAACCGCCGCCCCCCCCGACAAACTTTCAATAATCCGCCACTGCCACAAGAACATTTTTTTGGGGGGAGCAGAGTAATTAGCCTTAAACCTTAATCGAGTAATTTTGCCTTAAAACAATATTCGCTAAATAAAATTTTAATATTTATAATTTTTGAGTTTTATAGCAGTAGTTTTTCTAGAAGTATCATCTCTCCTTTAAAGCAAAAAGGTATGTAAATTTGTACAAGCAATAACATCAGTCAGAATGTGTCTTTTACCAGAGTAGGATGGAACGAAAATGGCCCCTTTTTTTTTAAAGGATTTTAGTTTAGTAATAGTGAGTAAAAGTTGCCTTAAGGTTCAAAAAGAACTTTAAGAAATTTGGTTGTAATATTTCAACATCTGAGGTGAGGTGCCTCAAAGAGCTTAAAGTTTGAAAAATTGTACAATTGGTCTTAATTTTTTCTTTCGATTTTGGTTTAATAATAGTGGGGAAAGGTTGCTTTTCAGGTTGAAAAAGAACTTCAAATAATTTGGGTACAAATATTTTTTATGAATTACTCACTCTTAATATAGTACAAAAGTTGGTTTAAAGTACACACATAAGCATTACAACTGGAAAAAAGTATTTATTACAAAGCTTATTAATACTAAAAAATATTTTGTAATGTCAAATTTTGTACTTCTTACTTCCGTAACCTCAATGAGTAGAAGGGCTACATCTTCAACATGTTTGTTTCTACTTCGCTGACACATTAAACTGATTTTTTAAATTAAATTTTGGCACAATCTGAAGTGAATCCCTTTTTAACACGCTTTTATTAGCTTCACCTGTTTGTATGTTTGCATGTTTGTATGCTTGTATGTTTGTAACAGACTCCTTTAGATTCGATTTTGACCCACTTTAAACGGACAGATTTAATTCAAACTTTGTATATTTATCAAGAACCGGTTACAATACAATAATCGTATAAGATTATCCTGATCAGGATCGCCAGGATTAAATAATTTCCTTAATTCTTATCCTGATTGAAAGCAGAACACTTCCAAACATTACAATCTTAAGAAAACCCTTTCTTACTGTACAGTGGTTAGTACATTGCGTTGTGGCCGCAATAACCCAGGCTCGAAGCCTGGTCACGGCAATATTTTTTTTTTTTTTTTTTTTTTTTTTTACAAAATATCGTCTTCCATTAAATTATGGAAGAGTTGAGTACAAGAACATGTTAAGGCCATTCTTTTTAACACGCTTTTATTTGTTGATTAGAGACCTATTTTTCCTTTTTAGTGAGGAAGGTAGCATTTAACTGCAGGTTGATTTTGGTGCACAGCAGGGGCGTAGCCGGAGGGGGCTCAGGGGGCTGCTCCCCCCGAAATGGACCCTTTACTGAGCTTACAATTTGATATTTAGCTTACAATTGAACTTTAGCTTTAAATTTGATACCCAGCCCACCCCGAAATAAAATCCTGGCTACGCCACAGATGCACAGTGAAAATAAATTATATCCTTGTACTTTCCAACTTAGTGCTCCTTAGTGTCTTATGAGAGATATCGAAAATTAAAAATAAATTTTAAATACATACAGTTAAAAAAACTAAAAAAACACGCTTTTATAGCAAATCGAACTAAAAAGTGAAAAATAAAAATATAGTTTAAAAAACCAAAAAACACGCTTTAGTGATAAATTGAACAAACTAAAAAGCGAAAAATAATTCGTAATATAGAAATAAATGAATGAACGAAAAATAGAATTATTGTGAAAAAAGCGTGGGGTGCTTCATATATCAGTTCTTGAGAATATTCAATCGGTACGATTATTACAAAAATGATACAAAAAATATAGCACAAAGCGCCCCACGCTTTTTTTCACAATAATACTATTTTTCGTTCATTCATTTATTTCTATATTAAGAATTATTAATCGCTTTTTAGTTACTTGAATTTATCTCTAAAGCGTGTTTTTTTGAACTATATATTTATTACTCGTATGTATCCTTTCTTGCAATTGAACCTCATACATTTTGAGCCGATTTGGTCCCCAGTCTTACAGCTCTTTCCACTGCTTGGGTGTGACAAGGAAGCCAGGGAAAGTCAATAACTGAGTCCGATTTACTATTTGGTTCAACTTCAGATACCTTTCGTATAAGTCTTGAGAGAGTCACTGGAAACATGTTTTAACAATGGGGGGGGGGGTCAGTTACGTCTTTTTCAGGCCCTTTGCATTGAATTTTTCCTTTGGAACTTAAGCTTCCTGAACTTAAGCTTCCTGACGCTGCCTCTACTTTCTGATCTTGACTCTAAACCAGATCGTAAATCAAGTTGTCTTTGAATTTTGCGTTCATGGGCAAAAGATGATTTTCCGGAGCAGCAAAGCACCCATTCCTTTGAATAATTGGGTGTATAACATTCTTGAGATCGTTAGAGAGATAGCGTGAGTATGAGATAAAGTTAAAGAGATGTTTGGAACCATAAATACCTGAAGGTTTTAATTTAATATTAAATCACACAGGTGCCGACACTTTTACAATATACTCAGCCAGAGTCCTAATATTTTCAGTTGCTATATAAAATCTAAGCACGCGGTTGGCTAATGTCAACCACCTGGAGTGAGCATGTTTTCCAGGGTTTCTTTAAGATAAAGCTAGTGAGTAATATCCTCTTGATTCAGCAATATACATATCCAACAAATACTTCTGATCTGAAATTAAATCAGCTTTACCCTCCGAAAGAGGAAAGTTATTTTCAATTAGCAGGAGAGCAACCGTAGGAAGATTAGCATAGTTTTCTAGCTTCTGTCCTATCTCCTTAAAACATTGGATCCTTCCGTTTGGCCATCTAAATGACAAAAAAGAGGGGGGCGGGATGTCGCAACGGTAGATCATTACCATGGAAGAAACAAATTAATCATTGTAAAGGTCTTCCTATTTCTTTTCCATCAAAGAAATCACACCATTATTATGTTTAGTGCTTACAACGATTCCATCACACCCCAATAGCATTCAAAAGTTGTTTGTAGAATTTTTCCCTATCTTCAAGAAATCCCAGCGCACCCTCTGCTATGTCTTTTCAGGAGCCAGGTGTTACGTGGCCTAAAAGCTTTGAGTTTCGTTCCTTTAGTAGCGAGGGAGGTTATGTTTAATGTAACAGCAGCACTTCATGTCATATTAGTCAGTACAATTTCACGCAAATCACTAAATTTCCCAAAAATGAGTCATTCAGATATTTGTCTTGTCCTCACTAATTTAGACTGAGCCAATTTTACTCACATCAATAAAGTGGCACGCAAACTAAAAGAATATTACATAAATCTGTTACACAATTTAAAAGCTACTAACCTGACACCTACTCTAAGTGTGTCATCAAATGCAGACAAAATTGCTCCTCCCGCCTCCTTGCCCCACGCACAACATTCGCTCCGGCGTTGACCTGGATGCTCCTGGAAACCAGAGCTATAGTAAAACTCTATAGCCTGGAAACCAGAGCTATAGTAAAACTAAGATGATTTAATTTCAGATCAGTTTTTAATTTTTCTATCCATAATGAAACGCCTATTTGAAGTTTTTTATTTCACAATCGTGATACGCAAAAAAAAAAAAAAAAAAAAAAAATTAAAATGTAGCAAATGAATTTTATGAAATTCAATTTTATGAAATTTTAACGTCCTTGCAGTATCTCAAGGCAGGGGGGGGGATATCGGGATATATCCCCCCCCGAAATTTTTGGATTAGTGATGAAATTCCGTCTATTTATGCACATATAAGTTCATATCCCCCCCCCCCCCGAAAAATTTTCCTCGCTACGCGACTGTCTCAAGGAGTACTCCAATATTTTTCATATTTTTAATTTATCTTATATACACTAAAAGGCAACTTCCCTGCACTATTACAAATTAAAAATCAAAAGTTGATTTTTTTCGTTCCACCCCCAATGCAGTTGTTTAAAACCTGTAGGGTGGTATTGATGTCCAGTTAATTCTTCTACAAGCATGAACTCATAAGTTGAAAATTTGTCGATCGAGTTGAATGTTGTTGTTGGAATTAAAAAATTTAAGGCGAGTTCAGCATATTTACACACTTACAACTAGAGATTCACTCTCATAATGCGATTCGAGATTTGTGGTGAAAAATATATAAGACATATATTTTTTGTTTATCCTATATCTTCTCCATCTTATTTAAATTAAAGGAGAATATGGACTTTCATGGGAAAAAGTGGAAGGAGGGATGTAAAAACCACGCACTCTCTCTCTGTATAAATAGTCGTTTTGTTTTCTGCCTGCCAACCCGGAGCCGAGAGAGGCGGCACTAGCCAAGCAACAAACGTTTTTCAACTTTGTCTGTAGGAGGGAAAATTGTTTCCGCAGCCAGACTCGTCTTTCAGTCCAACCCTCTCTCCTAGCAGCAAACTGGGCAGGTGGAAGATGTGGAAAGTTACACATGGGCTCATAGGCGTAGAGTTATATGGGACCGTGGAGCTCAAGCCCCCCAATTATTTGTGAATAGGGGCTGAGCCCACCCAATAATTTACCACTAAATACAGAAAACTAATTTATACTAACATAAAAAAAAATAGTATCAGGTTGTAACGAAAGTTTTCCGCCATATCTACCTGAAAAACTAACTTCTAACTCCTTAGATAACTGTTTTTGAACTTTCGGTACCAAACCTGCACCGTGTCACATGATACAACAATAGTACTTAAAGCTGTACTCGTAATTCGTTGTATTATGTAGCTGACTTTTTGCACTGGAAGTAAATGATGGTTAATCCTCTAGAGTGATAGTTCCATTTGAGACACCTTATACTTAATGATAACTATATTTTTTACAGATTTCACAACACAGTGTTATAAAGTAAACCTCTTTCTTTCAAATGCCAAAAATCGTTTGACAAAATAGGAGCAAATACGCCAACGAGAACTGTGTGCTGACGATGTTTGCGGTGGCGGGAAACTTTCGTTACAACCTAATATTTCACGCCATTTACAAATGTTTAAAAAAAACCTTTACTTGTAATATTTATTTGCCAGGAGAAGACAACTCGCGTCACTGAATGTGTCACTTAGAGCTACATATACGTCCTTCCCGGAATTTCCCGCCACAATTTGGAACCTCATCAGAAGGTGGGGGACTTCTGAATTTTGGCACCCCTCGGAAACTGCTAGCAACCGCCGAGAGGACTTTCGGAACCACGGATTTAACGTGCACGTACACCGCATGTACACGGTGGTCTTTAGTGGTACGCCGGTATCGAACCCACAACCTTCCGGTTACGAGTCCAACGCCTTAACTACTGGGCTACCACGGCCCTGTTACTTGTAATATTAAAAATTTTCTTCTTTTGATTTCAATAATGATTTAGTATTCATTGTGACGCCACGTAACACACAATGTTTCTATAAGCTGCCCTCGCCAGGCTCTGGTTAATTAAAATCAGATTAGTCAATGTAAATTATGAAATGAAAAAAAGTTCAAGTGTGTCTAAAATGCACTATATCATCGAAAATGTTTTTTTTTTCTCTGGATTTTTTACTTTGCTTCTATTTTTAACTTATAACATGGTAGGAAGATACTAACATGGATACTTACCTTACATAGGTGTAGAATTCTATGGACCCTTAGAGCTCGAGTGCCTCCAATAATTTACACTTATATATAGTAAGTCATAGCTGCCAACTACTACGGAATATAACTAACCACTTTTTGTAAACAGCATATTTTTTAATAATTTTTTTCAAAATAGTAACCAGCTTGTGAGCGCAGCACAAAAATTTTGCTATATTTTAAGCCGAAAAATCATGTAGAAAAAGTGGTTAATTATATTCCGTAGTAGTTGGCAGCTATGAGTAAGTTATATGTACGTGAATCAGTGGCGTAGCCAGAAATTTTTCATGGGGGGGGTTACGACTTCTGCAATAAGTATACGGGTGTATGATAAGGGAGTGAAGAATATACATTTTGTATGGCAAAAAATTACTCATGGGGGTTATGACCTCCTAACCCCCCCCTTGGCTACGCCGCTGACGTGAATATATGTGATTGAGGGGCCCGCCCCCCCCAACAATTTTGAAAACTTTACGCTTATGCGTGGGCTACAAACAGTTTGGGAGTTTTTAAAAATCCTACTCCTTCCCTGCTTTCCAAAAAATCTTTTTTATTTATGGACTACGCCACTGATGTTCTCCACACAAATATTTTAGGTCAGTCCGCCCCTGTTAAAGAGGCTTTAACCAAAGAGACAGTGACGTACGTAACTGGGCCGTTCCGCCCCAGGCGTCAATAAGGTTTACGCCACTACAGCGAGAGATGCACAGGCGGTACATGGTGATGGCATTGCCCTTTCGCACCTTGACCGGAGGACAACCATTGACTCATTAGCCACAACAGGGCTAGTGGCGTAACTAAGACAATCGATCTTGACCAGGTGGCATTTGTTAGCTCGTTTAAAAAAAATGTTTTAAACGGGCGCCGCCGTTAACCCATTTGTGCCTGGATATTTTTGCGACTTTCTTCGATTTTTACTGATAACAGAAATAATAGATAAATTTCTGATGCCAACTTCTTGAACAAGGGATGCTTTCTTTTGAAATCATTATGTATAAAAATCCAAATATCAACGTCTTACTTGGTAATGTTAAAACATTTTGTAGAGTTGAGGCTCAATACTCATGAATAAAGGCTAGGAAAAATAAATAACGTTTTCTACTAATAGCGAAAATGCCGTCCCAAAAAAAGGACACTAGGCATAAATGGGTTAAAATCTTTCGCTTAGAGCGCCTAATTTGCTCCGGCCTGTGCTGGGTGTTACTAATCTGAATTCGATTTAAATACAGAACGTATTTTTATTTCAGCAACTTTGGCGCCATCCACAAGTGATGCCACTCCTAGAGGGGGAGGGGGGGTATTCGAATGATGAAGTTTGACATTTCCTGACAAAAAGGAGCAAGAGGAGTAAAACATGTTGTAAAAAGTGTGACATCATTCATGGAAAGCTCCTTTTATCACGATCATAAAATGCAAGAGGCAATCCACCCACAATCTCGAATTCCACCACACCCACAATCCACCCAAAAATCTTGAGAACACAACCATGAATTAATATTAACAGGACTAAAACTTTCTAAACGGCTCCAATTTTACCAACTCTAGAAGACGCTTTCTCTGCTAGGGGTCAAGCGCGTATGCTCATGAGCGGTTCCGGATGACGCGCTAGCGTTGCTGAAACTAATAAGCTTCGTAAAAACTATGCTACACTTGCGAAGGGGGGGGGAAATGTAAATTCCTAGAAGAACTCTAAAATTTAGAGTATTTTGAAAGCTGTGGTAAGTTAATATTCTACTTGCTTTAATTTTATCCATTATCATTTTTCGAGTTTAAGAACTCTAGAAATGGATAACATCAGTTTTATTGGACTCATGAATTTAACTGATTAAGTGGAAACAACTGGTTATGTTACAACAGAAACTGTAATTTCGAGAACAGAATATGGAATTAGTCATTAATTTTATGCCAATAAAAATAAAATGTATTGTATATAATTTTCATTACGATGTAAACGAAAATTGTTTTGCTAACAGCAGACTGTTTTTCCAGATTCGTACATGGTAAAATACCGCCGCACATGCGCACTTACGGTAAACCCCTGGCAGAGAATAAGACTCTTCGATCTTTTGAGATTTTCTCTTCTTTTTTCTTTTAAGATGCTTTTATTACAGAAGTTGCCACAAACGGAATTTCGAGCTAAAACTTATTTTAAAGTATTCTCTAATTCTCTTTTCAATTGTCATTGCAACCAGATTTTCAATTAAAGGCTTCTTTCGTAGGCTAGTTAAAATCTTGTGCTACAAATGCTTTTAACAACGCTTGTCCAGTGTAAAGTGTTAAAAGACACTATTTTTGAACTGTCACGCCTTGCTGGTTCATTAAAAAATGAAAAGTGGAATTGAAATGTATGTCAGATAAAAAAAATAAGGAAAGACTACCAATTTATATTGTTTACACTTATACTGGTTGTTCTAAAAAGTATGATATCGGGAAGACATCCTATTCCTTAGTCATTAGTTGGTTTATATATAAACTCATCAATCATCCTGTCACCTCACCAAAGGGTTAGAAAAACTAGTTTTGATCAAGTTCGCTGAAGCGAAACATTCAGAAACCAGCAATCTCGCATTTTCCATTCCTCCAGAACCAGCCAGATTCCTCAACAACAAAATTCCTTATTTCACCTCACCTTTCTAAATTTAAAAATACTTTTGATTGTTTCAGCGTTTAGAACAAATGAACACAATAAAATGTTTTCCATTATTTTGAATCCACTAATATACTAATGATACACAATAAATTTGAAGCGGTCAAAGTGCAAGGCCCTTCAAGGAATGTAAAAACATTGCCAAATAAAATTTCATTAGGATATTTTAAAAATATTTTTCTTGTTGGATTTTTGCGATCCGTGGCTATAGTAGAAGGAATAAAACTGGTATTTGTTGAACCTCTTTCAGTATGACCACTAAATGTGACTATCTATGAGAAGTGGGGGAAACAGGAAAACCACAACTACTAAAGTTTTTCTGAAATAGCAACAGAAAAATGTTCATTGGCCTATCCGAGCCAGTAGAAGGAATGTAAAGGCAAATAGTTTTCGGTGTTTTCTGTGTACTTAAGTGTTAAAAAGAGTATTATGGTAGTTTGAACGAGATTTAACCGGAGTTCATAAGTCGAGAGATGAATGATAACTAAATATCCATGAATCAGGCATAATATTTCAGATGTTCTTAAGATTTATCATCCCAAAAATGCAAAATGCAGTGTGTATGGACAGTGGGAAAAATTTGCAAGGATTAAATTAAATGCACACATCGGTGTCAGTGTTACTGTACGGATCAGTTAATATTGATAAAAGCTAAATGCTTTAGTGGATCAATAGCTTGAACTATGTGACTCGAACAGTTTAAGAATTTATGGGACTATCTTATACTTTTATATGTCTTCTCTAGGATCAATGTATGATTTACTGTACTTAAGCCTGTGACGTAATAGGAATATTTACCATTCAATATGAAATATGACACCATATTTTTTAAAGGTTGTTTAGCTTTTGTAATTAAGTTGTTTAGCTTCTGAAAAATAATATTTTTCCATAAAAACAATATAGGAAGTTACGTTTGCATTTACATGCGTTTTTGTGGGGTACTAAATCTAAATTAATCAACTGTTAGATTTGGAGAAAGTAAACACATAAATAATATGAAAGACCTCTGTCTGAAACATAATATATGCATAAATGCCGGTTTTTACGTAAAATACAAAATTATCTATACTGATGGGCAAAACTTAAGCAATAGGTGTTCGTTTTGCCATAACTCCACGGGATATCATCTGAGAGAAATGAAATTCAGGAATGAGGTACAACCTTTTTGTATTTAAACGATCACGAAAACATAGTTGCGCAAAAAATGAATACAATGCATACACAACGGAATCAAACCAAAAAAGGTGTTATCAAACTCATAGTATCATCACACATGACTGCCTGTGCAAGAGGAAGAACAACCACTAGACGTTCCTTAGTATGAGATATGCCCTTCCCTTACTGCAATGATTATTTCGCACCGTCTCTTCATACTCGGCCCAAGATTGTCCAACAGTTCTTGAGGTAAGAGTGCCCATTCCTCAATCAGCATCTGTTTCAGTTGTTGGGTGTTCTCCAGAGAATGTAATCGTGCCACATGGCGTATCCCCAAAGCATCCCACACATGTTCTATGATATTTAAATCAAGGGAGTACGCTGACCAACCCAGTTGAGTGATATCCCCACTTTCCAGTAGCTCATGAATAGCAGGAGTCCAATGTGGCCGTGCATTGCCATCCATAAAAGCGAAGTCTGCTCTAATGGCACCTAGGAAAAGACGCACATGGGAAAGGATCACCTCTTGACAATAGCGATCTCTGGTTACAGAACCTCTGTCGAAAACGTGGAGCTCAGACCGCCCGTTCAGCGTAACGCCTTCCCAGACGAGAACTCCAGGACCACCGTAAAGGTCTCTTTCTGTGATGTTACTGGTGAAACCGTGGCCCGACCTCTCTCCAAATCAACTGGCGTTGAGAATCTCTTGTGGTACTGATCCATAAAGAGGACACGACTTCATTGATGAGATGTACTGTCTACTTTTTGTCCTCCATGCACCACTCTGAATGGTGGCGCCGATGGCTAACTTTCAAAGGTATGCAGCATTCAGGACGGCGTTGATTCCGAACTCTTCAGCTACACTGGTCACACTTCGTCCCTCCTCCAGCTTTTCGATCATTTTTCCACGTGTGAAATCGTCCAGGTGATTTCTTCTAGCCATATTTCACAAAAGCACTCACTTGCACTTGCAGCGAATGTCTTGCTCCTGGTAGGAGCAAGCGTGACTTGGGTACGCTAGTCTCCCAAGCCGGACAGGCCCGAAGGGTAGGTGTCAGACTAAAAAGAACACCACCTTGAGCCAAGACAGACTTCTACCTCTACTGTGCTCAGATCCCTCTGATCAACAGAAGCTGCTTATCACCTCTTCCTATGACTTTGTTGACAAACGGCAGTATCCAGGTTGGCTACTGGACACACGAAGAGCCTCTCTTTCTTTGAGGGCAGGAAAACTTTTGCAGTCTGCCCTAAATATAAAACTCAGCAGGCCTCTGCCGATCATCTCCTGGACTGCTTGGGTCTTACCAAAGAGGACTTACATGCTTCCCCCCTTCTTGTTATCGATTTTCTAAATGTCAACAATTTATTGGATCTTGTTTGACTCCGTTAGACAATTTGGGGATAAGAAACAACAACAACAACAGTAATGTCCTTAATTGCGTCTCCGTCCTATCTTTTATTGTAGTCTTGATTTGCAAGCGCCAACCGCACGCGTTTTGCGTACGCTCACGTCGCCTGTGACGTTTTGTTCCTGACATCTGCATACACTTGACCTTTCTACTGAATTGCGTGTTCATTGTACTGATCACAAGAACTACTTTTCTGTAATCCCATGTCTATCTGATTAAAATTTATATTGTTGCTTAAGTTTTGCACACCAGTGTATTTTATAATACCTTTATTTTTAAATATCAAATACTGAATTGTTTGGTAATTCCAAGCAAGATTAATTTTCATCTTTTAAAAACATAAATCATGAAGAGCACTGCTAATCTAACAGTTTATTTATCACTCGATTGCGTGATCATATTTGTCACGATATTAAACTTCGCCAAAGAGAATAATGAATTATTATTAAGTATTATTAAGTTTAAGTATATTATGAAAGTGTAATTAATCTAATTTATCACAACAGTTTAATGAATAAACAATAAAAAGATTTTCGAACCGAGTTTTATTGAGTGGACTTGGAAACATACTTAAAATTCAATTATTTGCTATAACAATTACATTTTATGTACAGTTGTTGCCCTGTTAATATTAATATACACTATATAAGGAACGCCAAGCAGTATTTATAGCATAAAAGAATCAAGCTTTTAATAAATGCCTTTTTTTAAGTACATAATGTAATTAGCAGTTAAATCTTAAGAAGTGTAGTTATAGGACAGCACAGCT
This sequence comes from Cheiracanthium punctorium, assembly GCA_038373885.1. NCBI lineage: Eukaryota > Metazoa > Arthropoda > Arachnida > Araneae > Cheiracanthiidae > Cheiracanthium > Cheiracanthium punctorium. The sequence continues at coordinate 2,349,083 of JAWZYV010014839.1, read as the reverse complement.
AGATTTTAATAATTAATCTTTGTGCTTGATTGCCCAGTTTGATTCAACGTTTTTGAAAAATCAATAATATTCACTTACAGATATTTATACTAAATTAGTTCAACTTTTCTTAACCTTAGATTATCGCACCGACCCATTTTTGCTGTATTTTATAAAAGTAAAAACTATACCAATCACAACTGCAAAAATTATTTTCTAAATAAAGAAAAAATCAAATTATAGGGTTTTTTTGAAAAATAAAATGAAAAAGTATTACGAATGCAACGAATTAAAACTATTTTCATCACATTGAAAATAATTGAAAAACTAATCAAATAGGATATTAAAAATAATCAGATTATTCATTTGTTCATTTGCTTGAAAGGCGAAAATTTTCCTTCGGGCTGTGTCGCATTTTTATCAGATAATGGTAAATTTAAAGGAAAGGGCAAGTGTATTTCCTCCTAGTGCTGATGAATACGGGAGATGACTAATGATAAGTCATGGGAAGAGAAACAAAATATCATTGTTAAGATACCGTAAGCACATGAGAAAGGAAAACAAGCTATTTACCATTTACAGGCATCTGAATTTCATGTCATTAATTTCACTATTTTTCACTGAAAATGGTAGATCATTTTAGGAAAACTAAAATTAAAAGCACCTGGAAAGGAGGGGAAGGGTTGAAAATTGTGTGCTCGACATTCCACTTTTGGCTTAGATGTTTTTTGCTAGACGCCATTGTATGGTATCTTCTAACCGTTTGTACTCATGTAACTTACGTCCATGTAACTGTGTCGTACTTATTTGCCTGATTCATTATTATTTTCCTGTTTGTGATTGTTGTGTGTGTTTACATAAGACTTCTGTGCTTCCGGGATTATGACTTACGCTCACGCAAAACAAATTGTATTTAAAAGACGGCATTATTATACTTTCTGTTGTTCAAAGTTTTAATCTGCTGTTCTGCGGATGAATAAGTTTGAGAATTCTATCAAAAAGTACCTTTTAATGCGCCGCGTAAAGTGCTTTGTGTATTTGTCTGTAATAAATTGTTTTTTTCTGAACTCTGGTTTATCATCATTTGAGAGAAGGCCTGGAGTTATACAATCTTAATTTCTTCGTTCCCTTACAATAGCTCAAATGCGAGACATCCCTCTTCAGGATAAAGTGAGGAAGTAAGGTTGAGAAAAAAAGAAGAATTTTGTCTTTGTAACAATGGGAGTAAGCAAGTAGTCAGAAGCAGGTACAACGACAGGATTTTCAGACAGATTTCAAATGAGCTCCCCCCCCTCCTCAATCCAAACAACAACAACAACAACAAAATCTTCAGTCTTATCTCCCCATATTTTTTTTCTTTTTTTTTAGCTTTATAGAATTAATACACTTTGAATATACCGAAGGCCTCGTACATAAAGCCTTATACATGATGAATTTCCATGAAATTCCGGGGCCACCTAAAGACTGGGACCGGGGGCAGTTGCCCATCCTGTCTTTCCCTGTCTGCGGGTCTGGTAGGAAGTTAATTACTGATTTATTTTGTATCATTTTCAGCAAAATACGGTGACTAACACTTTTATCCTGTTAGGATTCCAAATTATGATACTATGGTAGGAAATTAATAAAAATTAAAAAATCAGACTTAAAATATGGAACAAAAAATTTATAAAAATTTCATCATTTCAGACTGAAAGGAGTTAGACAGCAACCATCAATACATCTTCTATGAAAACGATTCACAAAATAACACTTTTTCTTTTACTGTCCCTTTTTAGAACTTAAAAAACATTCACTTATAATGGTATGTAAACATTTAACTTGGCATTTTCTAATTATTTATCCGATATTGAAGAAAAATATTTGCTCATTATTGGCGATCAAGGTTGTTTAAGAAACTGGCTCATTTGTAGGAATAATGTTATGCGTAATAAAAAGCGTGTAGCTTTATTATTTCATTAATATCATTGATTTCTAATCAGATATTTCAGTAGTAGTATTAATCAATGTTTTAAGAAAATGACGATATATTAACAACGTTTTGCCTTCGTTTCATTATTGAAATCAGATTTGGATGGTATGTAAAATTTTGAACCAAATTTCATTTCTGAATAAATAAATAAAAGCAAATAAAATATAAAAATACAAAAAAAAAAAGGAAGAAGCCTCTTTTTAAAGATTTTTTTTTAATTTATAAGAAAAATTTATTATTTCTTTGTTTAAAAAATTGTCATGTAGAATATGGTTTTGGCTAATGTTTATATTCAAATAGATATGCAAGAATTTACACAAATAAATATCTTTTAATAAATTAGTTTAATAAACAAACTATTCACTACTCTGGCTATTCACTTCTAATAGTTATTTTTATAACCAAACTATTTACTACTTTGACTATACAAAATTAATAGTTATTTTAATAACCGAACTATTCATTACTCTTATTTAAAATATGTACAACAAATAAATTTATAATTAGAGTAAACGGTTTTACGAATTATCTTGGCTGTCCGCCAAGAAGAGCGATTTTTTTTTTTTTTGCCAAGATAAATGTTGGGCACATGAAATTATTAATAGTTCGGAATACGATTGGCAACAGTTTGCCAGTGCATTTGTCGAAAAAATAGTTTGGGGATGACCGCCGGGATAATACGTAAGTACTGAGTAAACTTATAAAAGGTAGAGAATTAATCTCTTTTTAGGTATGTAATTAGAAAGGGAGAGGCACAGGACAGCCCCCTCTCCCGAAATTTGGATTTTTGTTAACAAGATTACAGTAATTAAGCCTTTTTGTGAGAAATTGTTTCTGACTCTATTTTTTGCTACGTGCCTGTTGTAACTGATGTAGTTAAAGCTGAATTTTTATTTGAATATATGTGTAAAATTATATTGCACTAATTTTTAATTAGAATAAACTGCTAGTATAGAGGGTGTCGCAGAAAATGGTAACACGCTTTAATTCTTTAATTATTAGAGATAAATGGGCAATGTGAGTTGGAAAAAAACTGTTAAAAACAAGGTAGGAAAAAGACTACGTTAGGAAAAATTCCTCTGTTGATTTTAAAAAAAGGACACTATTTAAAATTGCATACTGCCCCCGTACAAAAAAAATTCCAATCAGTAAAATGTGCCTCATATACTAATGAGATGATGCACAAAGTTTGAAAATTATATACTAATAAGGATCAGATGTATGAAGATAAATATGCGCTGAGTTAAACCACTTTTCAAGAACTCTAAAAGGGAAAAAGTCATTTCGGAATGTCGACTGAAAGCGTTTTAGGGGTGTACAGAAAAGAAGAAAAGAAAAATTAAGAAAGAAAATTTTTTGCAATAGTGCAATGAACATTTACATTCAAATTCGTATACAGCCTCTGACCATATTTGTTTAAAGATACCTCTTAGATGTTTTATGATGAAAAGTTGATATTTCACACATGACCTAATTAGTGTAAGGGGAAAAATTGTAATTTTTTTGTACGAGGGCATATAAAATTTAAAAATTCTCACTTTTGAAACTTAACGAGACAATTTTTTTTCTTAGCGTAGTGTTTTTCCTACCTTAGTATGAACATTTTTTTCAATTTACATTACCCATTTATCTGAAGCAGATAAATAATTAAAGTGCGCTATCATCTTTTTGAGACACTCTGTATACATATTGCAAAAACTTCCTATTTTGACAGCCTTTAAGTTGCTACTTGAAGTAAATGAAGTTCACACTGAGTATCATTTTGAAAATATGTTAACACTAAGGTGAAATATGCTAGTTTTCACAGCACAGTCAGTTTAGTTCATTTTCGCATTTTTTAACACAGATGACTATGACCAAAATTTCTCATAACTGATATATTATGCGAAACTGTTAAAGAAAAAAAATTGCCAGCTTGATTTTGACAAATGTGGACTGGTGATTCTTCTCCAAATTCTGAAATTATACCATGTGATGGATATCAGACGATTTTTTGAGACAGAAGTTTACAGCCTTTTTTGAGAGAAGAGACAAGAATTTTTAACATCACAATGTAGGGATTTTGCCAGACGAGATAAAGCTTTTATGCTGTTTCGCGAGGTGGGACAGGCCTATTTTTCATCTCCCCAAAGCTCTAAATATTAGAAAAGCTCTTAAAACAGCTTGTTTAAGTTTACAAACCTAAATAAATAAATGATATGGAAAAGCTGTTTTTTTTTTCCAGAACTGAAATTTCTAGAAGGCATATGAAAATTGAACATCCAACCTGTACTTCTGATTCATTCGAATTGTATGGAATCTAAAATAATGGTTATCTTGTTAAACAAGGAACTAATTAATGTATTTTTTGGAAATTTCATTTCTCATATTTTCTTGTAATTTTCTCGTGATATTACAGGAAGCAGGCGCGTAGCCAGGAAAATTTTTCGGGGGGGGGGATATGAACTTATATGTGCATAAATAGACGGAATTTCATCACTAATCCAAAAATTTCGGGGGGGGGATATATCCCGGTATCCCCCCCCCTGGCTATGCCCCTGACAGGAAGCAGGTGTTTTATTCAAAGCAAATGAAAATAAATAAATAAATTCTAGTCGAAATATATATGCAAAAATTTAGCAGCCTGATAAGTTCTAAGAACTCAATAGGAAGCATCCTTGTCTAAGTTATACTGATAACATTGTATGTATTAGTTTTATTATTTTACTTTCTTGATCCACTGAAAAATGGATGTTCCCACAAATTTGGGGATTTCATTCCCAAACCTGTCAAATTACATTTAAAAGTGTAAATGTATTCCATAATACCCTCATCTCCTCTGCAATACAAGAAATAAAAATGTTGCTACACGAGCAATTGTCTTTTGTGCAGGTGATTTACAGGTGATTTTTTTGCAAAGCTTCGTTCATTAGGATGTAGGGAAAATGCCATTTTGAAAATTTATGAGTTTTATGTAAGTCAATAAGATATAATATCTGTTCCGTGGGTATTTGAAAAGATAAACTACGTGTATTATAAAAAAAATACAGAAAAATATCAACATGTCTGGGCAGCTCTAAACATTTAAAAGAAGCAGATTATGCTTATGGTGTATGCGATTGCGGAAAAAAATGGATTAATTTTTAAAAAAATATTAGAGAGGAAGGTGTGATGAAATAATCGGGAAGCATAGTTTACTAAGTTTTCGGATCGATGAGATATTGATGTAAAGTGGGAATACCATGAACTACTCAAGAAAGAATCACATGTTACAATGCAGTGAGAGTTGGCCGCTTATTGTTAGTCATGCCACTCGCTACAGAACGAGGCTTGTTTTGTGATTTTCAAGGGGTTTTGCAGGTAAGTTTTCACGCATTTTAGCTCACTAGTACAGAAGTGACTATATTGTAGTAGAAGTGAAACAAAATATTTTATTGAATAAACGTAAGTTTGGATAATTCATCAAAATGAATTATCCAATGAAGTAAATTAGTTTAGTAAATATAGTGTCTGTTAAGTTTGTGTTGGATTAAAAAAAATCTCTCACGGATTATTTATTTTATTTATTTATATTTTTTAAATTACTTGTTTTGACACTTTGTATGTTGTGAGTACTTGTTTTGACAAGTCGTCACGCATCATTTTCAGTGCTGTTGTACACCGAATGAATAACTCTTATACTGTGATTTCTTAATAGCTGACAGTGCTTTGTCCATTAGCTTAAAGCTTTATTTTCCTACATGCATGGGCGCCGGCAGCATAGGGCAAGGAGGGGCGATGCCCCCCTTCCTGGATTTTTGTATGCAGTGTTTTCCTTTGCTTTTTTGCTCTTTCCAACATGGTAACCATACGTTAAAGTAGTCTTTGCCCCCCTGGGAAATATTATGCCGGCGCCCATGCCTACATGGCGTGTAGGGAATACTAGAATTATTGTAATGGATTTGATGTGATCAACTAAACGAACGGAAAACAAAAACGCTGAATGTATCTTATGTAACGGAAAATTCTCTGATCAAGGAGGAGAAATTTAGATTCAGTGCTTTAGTTGTTCTCTGTGGGCTCACGCTGACTGTATCGGAAGAGAGAAAGAATATTATGTCTTTGTAAATTTACTCGAAGCAGAAAGGACTTAAAAAAATCTTTAAAAAATGGCTTTATAGGTAAAAATAACTATGTTTTGTGAAGTAAAATTTGTTTTTCAACGGTTTAAACCACCTATTCTATATTACCCGACTATTTCCTATTAACCTCCATTTGTAATCGTTTTTTTCCTATAACAATAAAATAAAAAGTGCTTTTCTTTACCTGTGACATTTCATTACAATCTTTTATATTATGTACTCATGGTAAATTTGGGGATTTCGTTTTCAAACATGTAAAGTTACATTTAAAAGTGTAAATATATTCTATAATACCTCCTCTCCTCAAAAATGTTGCTACACGAGGAATTGTTTTTTGTTACACTCGAAAATAATTTTTTAGAACTAAGTTTTCCCATAAAGCAGCGGTTCTCAACCTTTTAACGTCGCCCCCCCCAACAAAGCCTAACTTACAGTAGCGCCCCCCCTCAACCCCCCCTGTGTTGGATTTAAAAAAAATCTCTCATGGATTATTTATTTTATTTATTTATATATTTTTAATTAAGTGTACTTGTTTTGACAAATCGTCTCGCATCATTTTCAGGGCTGCTGATGAAAAATAAGCGTTTTTATGTCAAGAAGATACCTAGAGATGATTTTGCATAAGAAGTCTCCAGAAAGGCATCGAGGCTACATCATTAAGGAAAATGAATCAAAAAAAAAATTCTGAACGACTTTCAAAAAGCGAATTGATTTCCTTCCTTTAAAATAGTAATTAGGACTGTAGTTCTAAAATAGTTTGAGATTTACAAACACATTCTAAGACAAATAAACTGCATCAGAGACTTGAAAATTTTTAGGATGTTACTTCACAAGCTGTACTATGTACTGTACGATGCGTTGAATCCATGCAAATCATAAAACAAACTTACAAGAAAACAAAATCAAATATGCAATATTTTGATAGATGTATTATACAGGGTTGTTATAGTTAAACTTCTCTTATGAACAGGGCTCTACAGATAAAACAAGTGAATGTATTTTAATCGAATTTGGTTTATATATTATTCTACATAAGATGTGTTCAAGGAATTACAAAAAATAAAAATAGTTCAAAAAATGTCCAGGAAATGGCGTAAAGCATCGAAAAAACCCAGCAAATTTAACAACGGAAAGAGTAATTCAAAATGTACAAACAATCTCAACATTTATTCAATAGTTTAACATTTATTAACTAGTTTAGGTCATTTTAGAGCTAATTTCAACATGCAAAGCGCCATTTAGTGCACATTTTTTGAGCTACACTTTCCAAAAATCGCTCTTTACAGCGCCTCGTGTATAACACATAAGCCAAATTTGTTTACTATCTGTTCACGCGTTTTAACTGTATAATCCTATTTAAGGGCGAATTTTAATTATAATAACCCTGTACTTTAAAAGTTTTGCGATGAATAGATGTTGAAAAACTTTCCCAAAATTTTTATAACTCGCATAGTTTTACAGTTCAATTTGTTTTAAGACCACTATTTAATTTCTAAATATTGTTCTTTTTTTCTTTTTTTTAAGTCAGAATTTTAAACTCGAATTTTTATTTTGAAATTTCAGAAGAAAAGTCTGATTTTTCTTTCAGTTTTCACACATGCAAGCGTCTTTTCTTCTCCCACAGCTTTTCCAGTATAGTTGTCTTTTTATCATTGAGCAAGATTTAAGTCCACCCGTTATCACAAAAGTAAATAAATAAATAAATAATGTACTAGGAGGACACTTTGCATTCTTTTTAACTTCAATTTGAAATTTCTAACACAAATTATTATTTTTCTTAGCCGTTTATTTATGTACTTATATTTTATACTTAGTTACTCCGGATATGTAATTTCCCTAACCTTCCGGAGTGATTGAGAGTTTGTGATCGTAGATTTTATCAATATGTATCTATAATCGCCAATAAGAAACTGAATAGAAAATGTCAATGCGCAGGATGATAGAACCTAACATACTGTCCAAAACATCTTTCAGCTGAATTATATAACGTTTTCAAAAAAGTATTTTTCCGAATTCAATCAAAATTTATTGCCACCGTTTTCGTAGTTCACTGATTCTAATAAAATAAAATTTACGTACAATCTATTTATGATTTTTTTATTACTGTCTTTGAACTTTTACTTTTTTTAATAAATAAAGTTGTATACTAAAAGGCATTCAAAATTTTAGGAGTTATAGATTAAGGTATAAAATTTCGTTTTAACATTTGAGAAGCAATTTTTCTGTACTGGGTGATTCCACAGTAATTCATGCTACATTTTTTTTTAAATCGCATTTTTTAACATGGCGTATTAATGAAAAATGCATTTATTTTCTTTCAACAAAATTCATGATGATTATAAATTGTTTTCTTTTTTTTCAGTAAATCATTAAAAGTCTTATAACTAATTAATTTTTTGAAATATTAATTGAAATTGCTTGGTAACTCATTCTACTAAAAAAGACATCGAAGTATGAACAGAAAACTCAGAGTTCTATTTCTGCCAAAATTCAACTTCTTAAGTACTATAATCTTTATGAGAGTTTTTTTTTTTACCTCTCTTTTCACAAAATATCATTTAGTGTTGTATATAAATACTTTTATTGAATTAAAATTTACTAAGTTTATGGCAACTCATTCTACACAACTGGGTAACTCATGCTACAACGTAGAAGTCTGACTTGAGTCAGATTTTGAAGTGTTGCCATTCTGATAAAAAGAAACTTTTACCCAAAATAAACTGTTGCCAACACAGCTGCAACAGTTTGGAATAATTTCTCACACAATTTATTTAAAAAAAATCTTTTTTTGATGGTCATGCCCATGTTCATATGGAGGTGCCCGACTTCGTAATTATTACACTATTTGTCAAAACTACTTATTATACTACTTGTTGAGTTGTACTACTTGTAGAGGGAATTTTCGGCATACTTATATTTCAAATATCAAATGAAAGGATAGAGTTGCCATTGAACTTTTAAAAATTGGGCTCAGTTTTAATATAAAGACATAAACTGTTATTTTTAATGCTAGAGGGCATTTGCTGGTGTAAAACGAAACTTTTATTTTACTTCTTCATCATTTGTAACCCAAATCTTTTTATTTCTTATTTTTGCTTTTTATTATTATTATTATTATTATTATTATTAATGTTATTGGAAAAGGAGAGGGTTCTGGTATTCTGGAATATAATAGAACTTTTCAATTTAAAGAATTAAAAGCAGACATTTATTCATTTTTTATTTTTTCACAAAACTTAAAAATCTCGTAAATCACAATTTAACGAGTTCAAAAACTCTTGTTTTTAAGCACATGCAATATTTTCTCCTTTCTCCAAGCGATATGTTTTACTAAAATGAAAATTCAAGAAATCGATGAGGGACACCTTTTTTATATTCATAATAATACGAATAGAAAAAAGAAAGGCCCCAGTGCTTTTATTTCTATCTTTCACCATTAAACAAATTATAAATAATTTCTAGGAAGAATATATTAAAGTATACAATATTTTTATTCACTTGAATTTGGGTTTAAAAAATATTAATGAGCGACAAGTACCTTATAAGCGTTTTTATTTGATTCACACTCTTCACCATGTTACTCTTTTGGATATTGAAATACGTTTCTGAAATATCTACCATATTGCGCTTCTGAAGCATATAGTAAAATTTTTTTGCTAATAGTTTGTATTAAAACTTGCAATGAGCAAAATAAAAAAGCGAAAATTGCTATTTATGGAATTAACTAATTCTCCGAATTATTTATAATTCCTATCATTCTTATGGTAATCTCCATGAAAAACATCTGTATCCTTCAAAAATTATCTGCTTTACATGATTAAACAAGCATATACACAATAATAATAATATTCTGGTATGTGTGTTGAAGACTTTTCAAAGAATAAATATTACAAACAACTCAAATGCAGGCAAAGTACAATTTATACAAAATATTAAATTTCGTACTTCTAAGGAAATATGAAAAAATATGTATTTCTTGAAACATTGATTTAATTTTCTTTCATGTCTTTAATACAATGCTATTGAACTTAAATTATTTTAACACGAGTTTTATGAGTGTATTTTCTATAATAAAAAGTGAGTTCTAAAATATTCTTCTCAAATAACATATGAATTTTAGACATGTTTTTTAAAGGCAATGTTGAGTAACTCGCATAGCTAAACAAAATGAAATGAAAAATTAGCATAGATATAAAGGTAAAAGATGTTAAATTTCTTACACATAAAGTAAACAAAATGAAGCAACAAATAAATAAATAAAAATTCAAATTGTTACATAAAAAAGGCATTTTAAATGCATCGCAAATAACTAAAATAGCAGGTTCAAAAAAAATACTGAAACTAAATTGAACACAGCATGACAATATATAAATTCATGGATTTTTTTTTTTTTTTTACAGTAAAGTTCAAAAAAGAGTAATTTGCATTAACACTCATCATGAAAAGCGTGCATACATTTATTAGCTGAGCAAAAGCTGTATAATGCAATAAGTAAATAATCATTAGCATAATCATTAGTAAGAATAAAAACGAAATAGTAAACACGCATGCAGTTTTACTGATAAAAGAAATTAACAAAAAAATACAAGTTAAAAAGCAAAACTTCTTAAAATTACAGAAACTTTATAATACAACAACAAAAAAAGCAAACAAACAATTACATAACTAATAATTAATAGTATACTGTGAAACACAACTATATAAAAGTTGCAGCTTTGCTTGTTTTTCCCCCCTAAAAAACAGATGTGAGACTCAACTCTTAAAAATATGAAAATATAAATAAACATAAGTAAAAATAAAAATAATGAAGATTTAATGATTTACATTAAAACAAAATCAATACAAAATATAGTTACATTATTAAATGTTCTGAAAAACTTGATAAAGCAAAATTTCGTGATTAAAAATAAATTTATCAATAAATAATTAAATAAATAATTAAATAGTGTGGTTATTAAAAGGACGCTGGTTACAAGAAAGTGCTTTAATCTGCAAAAGTTTCAGCAAAGCAAAACTACAGTGCTTAGCCATTTGCTAATAAATGCCCAAAGAATTTGACAGAATCAATAAATAAATAAACATGTATTAATTTTTTACATGAATAAATTGATTAAAAACACACAAATAAAGAAAATAATTGAATCACACATAGGGAAAAAAATGCAAAATTGAAATAGAAACGAAGCATTAATGATTAAAATAGAGAAAGAAAATATTTTTTAAAAACTATTATGTAATCTATGTTGTTGTAAATTCAAAGAAGTATTCAAAAATATTTTTATTAGTTTAGTATGATCAACGTAGAAAAAAATAAATAAATATAAGAGCCATGGTAGGAAATTTTGCCGAGCAAAACAAAGTAAAATAATACTATTTTTACGGTGTTGGTGAATAAAGGTTTACAACCACCAGTTAAACAACGTAAATTTAAATTCAGGTCACTTCAGCGGTGGAGAGTTACGGGAAAGTAAACATTTAATTTTTAATCAGGCAGAACGACATGATATGCAGTAAACTAAATTGAAAAGAGCAAAGAATATAGTCAAAATGAAATTTAGCGTAGAGATAAGATGCTTTAATATAAATAAAATAAAAAAAATCTACATTTTAAAGATAATACATAAATTAAATAGCCCCAAACTTCAAATTTACAATTATTTATAGAAATACATAAGAGCTCGAAAAGAGCCATACGCAGAGAAGCCCAACGAAGCTAAATCGAGCGCAAGAGAAAATAACACTTCACTGCTTTGCTCTCTATTAGAATGCGTAAAACGGCTGCATACCTTTAGTGGGCCAATGAAAATACCGCCATGTTGGAAAATGGCAGACATGTCTGGATCTCCTAAAGCCCCCCTTCTTTCTCTCATCTCGATAATCTTGACTTTTACCAGACTGGACCCAAATTTTCTTTATCGCTCCATCAACATCTCCGCTTCTTACTTTTTTTACTACTACTATTATTATTTTTACTTTCGAGGCTCGGTCTTGCTTCGGAGGGGTCGCCGAAAGGGGTTGCTGAAGCCGGGAATTGTTTGGGGACCGTCATAAGGCGTTCTGTAGTTTTCTGGGGAAGAGTTGGGATGCTGGGCGTCCAATCAATAGCTGACAGCAATGCGGCAAGTCCCAAGCGTGCACGGCGCAACTGAGCTCTGCTATATTAATAATGCCCGGATCACTAATGGAACGTTAGCGAATGGAGAAACAGAGAATTCCGGAACATAGAAAAAAACGGGGTTTTCGACGAATGGTGGATCTTCTAATTCGGAGAATCGTAGAAATTAGTAGGTTTTCGAAGTTCTTTTGAGGGAGAAAACGGCGTATATATATAGAAAAATGCTGGTCGATAATTTTCGAAACAAATGAAAAGATATATGTATATATTTAATATTATCTATGGAGATGCAACTATATCAATATTCATACGAATGCACGAAATTCTTTATTGATCATGTTACATTACTGTAAATTCAATAACTACTAAGTTAAATCAATATCTTTTTAAAAATTATATTTTCTATGATTCTCTAAATCCATAGAGGAGTTTGAAGTTTTAATTTATTAAATTATTTTTTCTATAATTGTTAAATCCATAGAGGGGTTTTTAAACGTATTTATTAAATTACTTTTTTCTACAATTGTTAAACCCACAGAGAAGTTTATAAGTTTTTATTAATTAATTAATTAATTTAATTCATAATTCTATTTCAATATATATTTCTTAAGTTTTAAATGTCAGTTTCTTTTGAAAACTGTGTTTTAAAAATGTTTCTCGGAGAGGATAGAGTGCCTTATTTTTGTATCATCTGAAACACACCACAAATTTAAAACACGCTCTGATAAAACTGTATAACGAATGTGTAGTATTACGTATAAAATGCCAGTTGTAAACGTGAAAAATAACCATACACTGTCAAATATAACAATAAATCTATTTATTTGCAACTTATTTTAGACTTTTAAGTGGTTTTACTTGGTTCAGTAAATATTTTTGGTACAAAGAAAAGTTGTTCATATACAGGGTGTGTCACAATTACCTCCATATTTGGAAAGCTTATAAAAAAATACATATATTACCAATATAGCAACAAAGTTGACTTTATTATAGAAAGAAATGTTACAAGCTTTATTTCACAAAAGTCCAATATGTGAACCTTTCGTGACAGTGACGGATTAATGCAATTTTGACGGGGGTGGGAGTGAGGGTAGGGAACAGTTAGTTTGTTCTCCAGGAAAGACAAAACTTTGTTTCTTTTTCCAGTAAAGTCTTCTCCAAGAAAGAAACATTGCAAGTTTTGTTTCACCAGTAACGGGCTTCCTCATGTTTGGTTGGATTGGAGGAGTTTCTGGCGACGAAAATCGCCTTCTTCCACGGCCACCTCGCTCTCCGGACCTAGGCGATTTTTTTTTAAAGTGAAACTTCTTTAGGCGCGTCGAGAGTGAAATTTCAAGGTCGCGTCACGTCAATACCGTCAAGGCAATAGCGTCATGATGAGGCTGGGACGATTTGGGATTTTAACAGATGGAGAAAGCTACCGGATAGATCGCCAGAGAGAAAGCGACAAAAATAGTAAGCATGCTATACTCTATTGCTGCAGAGAGTTTTCTTTCTCTTCTTTGTGCTTCATTCGTTCTTAATTAATTTTTGAATTATTTTATATTTTACGGTTTTTTCGACCGCTTTCTGTCTTTGCCCTCCGAAAAAGAAGGCTTTCGGTCGTCCGAAGGAAAAAATAATTACATGATCAGGAAGAGGAAAGCGTTTTCTTTCTAAAGAGTCCTTCATTTTTGAATTAGCTGCATTTCCCGATTTTTGATAAATAAAAGTCGACAACCCTTTTCTCCGGCAAATTCGGGTGAATTTCAGAACGAGGAGCCTTTCTCAGCTCGCATTAAAAAAGCCATGGAATATTTCGCCTAAAAAAAATATACTGTTACGGACAAACTGCTCAGCTTTCGTTTAAAAAAAATCAAGCGTCTAGGGTAATTTTTTGATCAGCTAAAAATTTAATTAGTAAAACTCGTACGAAAATAATTTGAAACTTCCGAAGAAGGGATCTTTCGACTAGCGTCACGTGACATCAAAATGAAGAACCAGTGAGGGAATAATTGTTTCCTCTGGAGAGTGTGTGGGTGGAGGTCCGAAAAAAAAAAAAAAAAAAAAACTTCTGTTTTTTTTTTTTTTTTTTTTTTTTTTTGAAGCGAAACTTTTTAATACTATGCCTCAATCCTTTGACTACCTACAACATCTCACTTTTGATATGTTTTGAAATGTTATTTTTAATTTTAGTCTATAATTTTTATCTCTGACTACTTATTTGACAATCGAACAGATTTTAATCAATCTCGCCAAAGAAGTTTCACTTCTGACACGTGTACTCTGTACACACGCTCTTTTTTTTTATGGTGTAACATAAAAGATTGTGTGTTCGTGCCAAAGACGAAAATAACGCCAAAGAATCGCAACTGCATTTGTTACCATTTTAAAACGAGTATGTGAATGTGGGAAGAATTTGACTTTAGACTTGATATCTGCCGCATCACAGAACTAGGACGGGTTATAAGGGGGTGGTGAGACTACCGCCCCTATTGAGAAAAAAGAAATTAATGTAAAAGATCCTATTTTACTTCCATAAAATGAATGTATATGTCAATCTTCAAACTAGTGGCGTCCCCACCGGAAACTAACAGCCCTTCCCCAACCAGCACGCCGACAAAATTCCATTAATCCGTCGCTGTCACGAAAGTTCACGCATTGGACTTTTGTGAAATAAAGCTTGTAACATTTCTTTCTCCAATAAAGTCAACTTTGTTGCTGTATTAGTAATATATGTTTTCTAATGAGCCTTCCAAACCCGGGAGGAAATTGTGACACGTTCTGTATGTGTGTTCTGTTTGTTTGTCTGTTCCCTATAGGCGTCCAGACCGTTCTACGGATCTGGACAAAATTTGACACACTGACTAAATAGGACAAGAGAAAGCTAATGTCGTAAAAATGAAATTAATCGGATTAATAGTTTTTGAGTTATTTTATATTTTGTGCAATTTTCAGCCACTTTTTCCTTCTTGGAGGCGTCCCATGAATGAAGGCGGAAAATGCTTATTTCTCTCGGTTTCTTCATTCTCAAGGTCATTTCGGCGCGCTTCAACTATGATTGCGACTAGTTATGATATGAAGCGCGTTGCCATAGCAACTAGGTGTAAGCGACAGGCACGAAACGAAATGAATAGCGCGCGGAATACCTCCCGCGCGCAAGAATAACGATTAGTACGCATGCGCGACTTGAGCGGCGACTAGATCTTTTGAGTCCATCCCTGGCCCTGTACGGTTTGCTTTTCTGCTAGAAGGCTTTCCGCCAGAGACAGGCGGCGATAGTTACGCTTCGGTCTAGCTCGAACCATGCGGGTGTAGGGGTGGGGGACACTGGCGGAATTTCTGATATCAGGCAGGATCAGGGGTAGCAAGGGGTTAGGGGGTCTAACCCCCCTGAGAAATTTTGCATACAAATGTATATTCTTACATTATTCACTCACGCATGCAATAAGAGTAGTCGTAACCCCCCCATGAAAATTCTGGCTACCCCTGGAGATGTAACTTTTATAATGGATTGTGAACCTGAGGTATATATTTGTGTATTTAAAATGTAGTTATTTTCTTTAGTTCTCTGTGCAAAAAACAAAATAAAACAAATTTTTGAGTTAAATTTATGTAATGATTGACTTTAGTGATTTATAAAGTTATTGTAGTTGCTAATATTTGCTACTCTCCTCATTATTAGATAATTAACAACAGAAATTAAAAAAACACTAAAGTGTAACCTCTGTACTCTGGCAAGTCCCCTGTTCCTTTCTTTTTTTCGTTGTAGCGGGAAGTCCCAGGTCCTTTTTTTTAATCATTGCAGCGGGAGGATACACATCCCTTCGCATTACAATCACATACCGACGACTGGACTCTATTTGTTTTTAGTAGTTGCGTAGGTATTAGCAATAAATGACTGAATACAGACACCTGGAAGGGTGCACAGCCATGCCCAATTCCCGGTAACCTCAGTACGCTATCAGGTGCCGTGTTCAATTTTTTTCGTTGGAGGATTCAGATTCCTTCCCTTTAGAATCTATATTTAAGGTCAATGCGCATTTCTCTTCCATTGCACGGGAAGCGCCGGGCCACGCTGCTAGTATATGTATATATATATATATACATATACTAGCATATATGTATGTATATATATATACATATACTAGCATTTTGTATTACATATATATATATGTAATACAAAACAGCTAAACTAAAGAACTAAACTATGGAATCCCAAGTAATTCATCGAGCAAGTGATAGCACATAATAATAATTAAAGAACTGGAACCAAGAATATGCATATATATATGTAGCATTAAACGGCTACGGGAAGGTTGTAGTCGTGGGCCGGAGGACGCGAGGCTATTTGAGACCTATTCTCGGCGTTGGGTACTAGGCGAGGCGGCTTGGGACTCTAGCTTAGGGCCATTATTTTTGGATCCTGACCTGTATTCGCTGGCCCGCAAACACTGGAGCGAGCTGTGAAAATCCTTGGGTCGCTCTGGCTGTCCGTGGAAGAATGAGTCGAACTGCGATTACATTATTTTATTGGATGATTCGCTACATCTTTCCTTGGCAGTTGCGGTCACGCGGAAAAGTCGCGCCACATGATCCATGTACACCCTCCAAAAAAAGTATTCGTGCAAGAGAGAAATTTCCTATTTTAGATTTGCGAATAATAATTGAGTTTTTGAAAAACGCACAACTTGATAGAAATATAGAAAGTCATATTTATACATAGTCTAATTCATATTCTTTGATAAATAATTTTTAATATACGAAACCAACGTAGGAAATTTCTCTCTTGCTCGAATACTTTTTTTGGAGAGTGTACGTTGCAATTATAGGCCGATCCGAAAATCTGGGCAGCGATTTTCAAGGTTTGTTATGGCTTTTAAGATGCCAGATTGACTGGACGCGGGGACCGTCTACAAAATTACAAAGGAATTGGAAGGGAGCGTGTACTAATTGCAGTTTTTGAAACCGGATTCTTTTGTTCCAACTGAACTAAAACTGCGTAGTTCTAGAAATGTAGGATTTTAGCGGACTTTTGATTTGTAATGTTATACAATATATAATTAAAAACTATTTAAAAGTATTATATAAAAAATACAGAAAATACATACGCTACATAGAGCTTATAAAAGCGGCTAAATAGAAACATGCGCTTAATAATTTAACATAAAATAAAAGAACGCCCCCCCCCCACTCCAGTCATTGTTATCACAGAAATATTGCACAACATGCAAGGCCTCAACGGAGGTAGAATTGCAAAATACACAAACCATGGGTTTCTGACTTACAGCCTGAGGCCTTGCCAAGAAAAAATATTTTGTTTATAGGCAGTATAAAGCTAACAAGAAATATTTAAACTGTCATGAAGTAAGTAATTAGGTATACTATATACGGCAAGCCCCAGAGGTGTGATTCTCCCTGACCTATGGGGAAACAAAATAAAACGTTTACTTACAAATCAACCCACAGGGAGCTCTCGCAGCATTGCAGGACTGCTACAAGACACTGCTCGTAATCTGGTGATTTGGGAGGGGAGGAAAACTTGGAATATTAGGATTCTCTCAATAAAGTCGAGTAAATTGCAGGATTTTTTTTCTGTTTTTAATTGGGCGTTAACACACGACTTCACACCCTGAGAAAACACCACTGCTGTATAGTATACCTAATTACTTACTTCATGATAGTTTAAATATTTTTTATTAAAGTTAGCTTTATACTGCTTATAAACAAAATATTTTTTCTTGGCAAGGCCTCAGGCTGTGAGTGAGAAACCTATGGTTTGTGTATTTTGCTTCTCCCTCCTTTGAGACGTTGGATTTTGTGCAATATTTCTGTAATAACAATGACTGTCCAGCGGGGCGTTCTTTTATTTTACGTCAAATGATCTATCTATCTATCTATCTACTTACCTACCTACCTACCTATCTATCTATCTATCTATCTATCTATCTCTCTCTCTCTCTCTCTCCCTATATATATATATATATATATACAGAGTGTCCAGCCTTAATGTGACCCAATAGCTAATTCCCGAACCGTTCGGTTTAGATATGCACTTCCAATTTGAAAAATGTTTTAAAAGAGGTAAAGAATGTTTTTACGTGCTTTTTGAACCAAAAACCCATTTAGAAAAAAATCACAAAAATTAAATTTTTATACGGTCCCTAGGTCCTATCACTTCTATTTAGGAAAAGATGCAGTACACAAATACTAAGTAAACACAAACAGTTTCATTTTATTACGATAAAAACTGACCGAGTTATGGAACTTTCAAAATCATACATTTCATCCATTTTCTCGGCCGTTTTCAAGAAGCTAGTAAGGGAGCGTCTTGAAAATGGCCGAGAAAATGGATTAATTATATGATTTTCAAAGTTCCATAACTCGGACAGTTTTCATCGTAATAAAATGAAACTTTTTGTGTTTACTTTGTTTTTGTGTACTGCATCTTTTCCTAAATATTAAGTGATAGGACCTGGGGACCCTATAAAAATTTAATTTTTGTAATGTTTTTCTAAATTTGTTTTTTGGTTTGAAAAGCACGTAAAAACATTCTTTACCTTTTTTAAAACATTTTTCAAATTAGAAGTGAATATCTAAACCGAACGGTTCGGGAATTAGCTATTGGGTCACATTAAGGCTGGACACACTGTATATAGGGTGTCCCGAAAAGGCCTTAACAGGCGTTAATTATCTGTTGAGATATGTGCATATGTGGGCAATTTAAATTTAATTTTTTTTTTTTTTCAAAATAAGGTAGGAAAAAAGACTACGTTAATGAAAAATTCTCTCGTTCACTTTTCAAAAAGTTACACTTTTTAAAAATTTGTGCACTACCCCCGTGCAAAAGAATTCCCATTTAGTAAAGTGTGTCTCTTACACTAATGAGATGACGCACAAAACATCAGCCTTTCACCACAAAATGGCTCAAAGATATGTATAAACAAAGATAAGCGGGGGCTATAGATGAATTTGAATGTAAACGTTTATTGCTAGAGTGGAAAGACTAATTCTTTCGTTATTTCTATACGATCCTTGAAATTCGACCATCAGATAATATTTTTTTTCCCTTGGAGAACCATTGAAAAGGGGTTTAAGTCAGCCTATATTTATCTTCAAACCTCTGACAGTTTTCAGGATATAATTCTCACATTTTGTACCTCACCTCATTAATTTATGGAACTCATTTTACTAATTGTGATTTTTATTTGTACGGGGATCGTATACACCTTTAAAAAGAGTCGCTTTTTAAAAAATAACGAGAGGAATCTTTTCTTAACGTAGTCATTTTCCCTACCTTATTTTGAACATTTTTTTCAATTTAAATTGCCCACTTATCTCTGAACAGTTAATTAACAGTTATCACCTTTTCGGGGGACACCTTGTATATACCTTATCAAAAACAGTTTGTTTAAATATCGCTTTAAAGTAATTACGATTTATAGTCATTATATTAATATCTGCTGTTCCCTATCGTTTGAGCGAGGTAATAAGGTCTATATATTTACTGGATTTAAATTCCCTGAGAATTTCGGTTTTGAAGTAGAAATGTGGAGAATGGCAAATACTTCCTCTGAAATCCTCTTCGATCTAATTAATGCAGATTTGTGGACACAGCGATGATTTTAATGGCAATGCCAAAAGACAGTCAACAGTTGGTTTTGGATATAAATTTATTCAATGAAAATTATATTGTAATTACAGATCCAATTCATGTTTAGTATGTTAATTCATAAACATAACTCGAGGGACGTCCGGAAAGTAGTACGCGTTTGATAAATAATAACTGCTCACTATAGATTTGGTAACGAACTTTTTATTTTTACATGCACATACGTTAGACAATTTTTCCGCGAAGTCAGTTCTACAATTTGGCATACATACCGTACATACCATAGTACACCTGTACCGCCAGTCCATTTAGAAATGTAAGCACTTTTTCTTTGAGTTCTTAGGTTCATTCAAAATCACAGGGGAGGCCTATTGTGCAAAAGAGTAATCTTCTGCATGACAATGCTCGTACTCACAACACAGGAAAAAAGAAGAATTTTTTGCGTATTGTACGTTAGTTATGTGTGTTATTTGCAAAGTTCTTTATTAATTTTAACAGTACAATATGCTTGTCACGTTGACACAACGTGCATATTTTTTTATGAAAAATTATTAATACAAATCCTAATTACTATTGTCTAAATTTAAACTAATAGTCTATTCTAAATTTAATTAATTATAAGTTTTTAACAATAACACTTTTTAAAGCTTTCAAATTTCCTTTTAGCCATTTTATTTGTAAGGCAATAACGCACTTTTAATCATTTCGATTTCCTGCCTTCTGCTATGCTAATCAAACTTGCAGCTGCAATCTGTTTTATTTATATATTTTTCTTCCCATCCTCTTTTCGCACTTATTCATATGAAAGCCTAACTTGCAGTATTGCACTGCTCCCAGACCGCAGTGTTTTGTTTTTCTTTTTGCTTCTCTGTGTGCAGCTGCATGTATCGAATGTTCTAGAAAAGTCTTTCGTGTTCCTTTTTTCTCTCTTACATATGTAATAGCTTAACGGCAAAAGTTGACCTCATGACATACCCCCCTGTGCATGTTTGAATATGAGCAGTTAGTCGTAAGTTAGCGAGCAGAGTAAAGCTGCGTTGGAGGTACGGGCAAGCACTTTCCCCTCGGGGATTGTGCCTCTCTGCCCATCTAGCGTATTAATTATTTTGTAACTATATTTAATCATTTTTAATAACCAAGAATTTTACATATATATATGTACTAGAGGTGAAGGAATAAGTTGTGGATTTTTACTGTCTGAAGTGCGCTATATATAATGTGTTATGGAGTATGATAAAGAAAACTGTCGTAAAAATGTGATTTTCATCTGATTTATGTATCCCGACACTGTACGTAACATCGTGCTGGTTCGAGTTTTATACGGAGACGCCTAGCGATCTTTTTGCCATCAAGTTTTTTCTATCTAGTGTAATTCAAGATTATACAGTTAATATATGTGTTCATTTTCACTTCGAGAAAACAAGACGTATTTCTTTTACAGCGTGTGATTGTGATACAACCCTGTTTTAGTCTACCTTTTTCGTTGTCGAGTGTGTACCAGCAACGATTATCTCTTTAATCCAGTGTTCAAACCGTCAACAAAAATATTTCGCCACTATACGAGTGCAGATGAATACTTCACGGCTACATCTTAAAAAAAGACGTCGGTTTGTCAACTTGCTCAGTGATAATAATCCACAACTACAAGAGTGTCTAATCAATAAATAAACAAGTTTATTAATCCAAAATTTCTTCAGTACACCGGGATAAAGTAATCAAGTTTATTTCCCCAATATTTTCTTCTGTACATCGCTGCTATTACAATCTACGCTGAGTCGTGAAAACTTTTATAAAAGCGGTATTTAAATGCAAATAAATTGTTTATTATTCAAGTATTGAATGACTCGATAATGTTGAGATGTGTGGATAAATTAGTGACAGACAAGAAAAATTTATAAGCAGGCATTACAAGTAGTTAAAAATAAGTAATTTGATTCATTATAAAAGTAAGTTTAAGTGACACCAAAATAAATGACTTTTATTTGGACGCTTTTTCATTTAAATTGCATTTGTATAAGCTTTATTTAGAATTTTTTTTTATTGAAATTGGATTTGCCATCGTGCTTTTAATCACACTAAAAAAAAGACACCCCACTTCAATCTTACGGGTGTTCTACCTGAAGAGCTATCGTCGTCAGAGAATTTTTGAACATGTATTTAAAAACAAACCAATAATGTTAAACACTCGAAAAAAAAAATAATTACACTCCTTCACACTATGGATTGACACAAACAGTAAAGCAGTGCGTATCGTGCAACTTTCATAAAAAAATCATAAGCATAAAAATTGAATTAAAAAAATGGGCCGAGAAGTTACCCATTTTTGGAAAGATCTTGAAATTCCGCATGTTTAGCATTTTTTCCTGCGTGTTTCGTTAACTCCTACAGGTTCATTGTTTGTGTTAGATCACAGCACAACTTGTAAAGAGACTTTCTAAATTTTTTCCACTCCCTAGAACAATAGAATTCTTAATAAAGCTGCTCAAAAGTTACACGATTTTGAAGTGGAACAGCCTTTTAATAGTTCATATCGAATGGTGTCGAGTGGATAGGGCGTGAGTCTCTCTCACCTACAGCCAGAGTTCGAAGCCCGACCTGGCCAAGTAATCAAATATTTTTTCAAAAAATAAATTAAAGTCCGTATGTTAGTCCTGATATTTATTATAAAATTAATGAAAAAATTGAAATAGTGTAAATTTTTCAACGATTAGCCCTTTATTCCCCAAATTAATTTATTTTAGAAAAATAAGTGTGAAATTTTTTCATATGCTGTTAGAAAAATCTCACGATAAGTAATGTTTTTACTGTGTTAACTCGCGTAATAGTCGCACTTATTGCCAATTTTTCATGGTGAAAGTCTAGGTGCGACTATTATGTGAGGAAAATTAACTACATAATATTGTATCTCTAAAGCTATTTTTTTCTACTTCAAAAATGTATTACAAACACCTCATATTAAATAAAATATTAAATTACAGGAAATTAAAGACCTTGATTGGCTTTTATTACAGATTCATGCCCTATTAAGCAATTTTAAACATTTATTAACGTCCCGTCGGGTCATAAAGAGTTAAAGTTTTTTTTACTTCTTTTAACAGTAAAAGGTTTTTATTGTGGATTCCATAAAAGAGCAAAATAAATATTTATTCTTGCAATGACATGCTATAAAATGATGGAAATTTCAATTATGGTTTAAATATATGGTTAGTTTTAGTTTGCATATATATAGTTACACAAAGAATACTACTGCTAAAATGACATACCTCGTAGGAAATATATATATATATATATATCAGCAGAATCAGAGGGCCAAACAGAATGAAAATCGAAATACAAAGACCACAAATTATACAAAAATTAATGGAAGGGAAATTATAACCTGCCATTTTTATAATAAAAATGTTTATGAAATAAAATATTTTCATGTTTTCACAATGCAAAAATGGCAAGTTATAATTTCCATTCCATTAATTTTTGTATAATTTGTGGTCTTTGTATTTCGATTTTCATTCTGTTTGGCTCTCTGATTCAGCTGACATATATATATTTCTTACGGGGTTTGTCATTTTTGCTGTACTATTCTTTGTGTTTTACTTAAAATTATGAATAATAGAGGTAATAGATAAGAAATTATATTAATATTATATGAAAGTTCTTAATTATTTTAGAATAATATTTTTAAAATATTTACATATTGATAATTTTTTGTAGATAAATATATAAGTGTTTTACTGGGACGTTTAACAAATCCATGTTTAAAATAACACAATTGTGATATGTGTTTTGAAGTTAAAATATGAAAAGCAATTACTAAAGACTTGAGGAATATTTTATTGAAAGACCAAACGGATGTTTACGAGTTAAAGCAGAAAATGACAAGACAAAGTAATTAATACTCTAAGAAACAAAGGTTTTATCTTTGGAATCGTGTTTTTGATGTAGGTTTGTATCTTCCGTTCAACAGTACACATCAGCTGAATAGTAACTGAAATATTAATGTACAAAATTATGACAGTACAGAGTTGAATGCTCTACGACAACAGGCTGTATAATCTTAGCATCATTATTTCATGATTATTTTAGATGCTTTTACTAGCGAGAAAACAATACTGCAGTGCACTTTTTAAATGCTTATTTATTGTCTTAGAATATCTTATAACTAATGAATTCTTACAAATATTTCATTGCTAAATGTATTTATAGGAATAGGCTTAAGAAACGATGAAAATTAATTTTTATGTAAATGCATGTAGTATTTGTTTTAAGAACGTACAATAGAAATATACAATTGACAAAAATGAGGATTTTATTGAAAACTAATGTAAAATGAGGCTTAGGGTTGTTCAAATTGGAGTTTAGATAGAAGAAAAGCATATTGTTTTATTTGAGTAAATAATATTTATTATTGTACATGGAATTTTTTGTTTTAAGGAGCCATCTACACATTAAACCAGAGCACTTCTGAGCTAATTTTTCTTCTGGTATTTGAAGTTAGCAAAAAATTCTCTAAATTACGCATTTTGATTATTTTTTAAGGGGGTGTATGGGTTACATGTCACAGATAAAGGACACTTCAAATGTCAAACAGAAACTTAACCTTTAACCCCTGAAATACTGAGTGTATTTCATTACCCATTATATTGAAATAAGACATTTTGTGAAAGCCCAAAGACTATTATAAGGTAAAGACTATTATAAGGTAAGAATTATAATATTTTCATATTAGTAAAGAATCATTAAATCATATTTTTGAAAATCGTTAACAGTTACACGCGTAAATTTTTTTTTGTATTAGATTTAACTCATTTGAATACCCCAGAAAATAAGTTTTGGTTCCATTCAGAATAGTAGCACTGGACAAATCAACCAATTTAGTTGAATAACAATTTTGAGGGACCTTACGTCGTATTCCATCATGTTACAAATTGTCAACCTCAGCTTCATAAAAGCTGAGCTTCGACAGTTGCTCAATCGCTCAACTTTCGATTTAGATCCGTAAAAATGATACTTGGGGTAAATTTGGTGCATCAGATTTATTTTTTTTTTATTTAAATATATCATGATTTGTATTCATAATTTCAGAGCTGAATGAGAATGAACACATGCACCCAGCAGGGTATGCAGTGAGCGTCTACTTCATATAGTTTCATGGTTTAAATTTTGACATTGACATTAACATATTTTTCATCTAAACTATTTCCGTGATCAATTTGTTTATGATTCCTATACCGACAGATTAATGAGCCTTTCACTTAGTATGGAGCAGGAGAATAAGTGCAAAAAATCTGTCATTCTTATCATAAATTATAGGATTTTAAACATACAGGCATGCGGTTTTTTAAAAGGATTTTTCTTAACAAAAAGTAAAATTTTTTCTAATTGATCAATTTTGTCTAAAGGGGGCCATATAAAAAAATTAAAAAATGTAACTTTTCGAAGACTAATAGGAGGACTGTTTCATGAGAGTAACCTTACTTCATGTCTTATTTTAAACATTTTTTCTCAGTTTATGCGGGTCGCTTATCTATAACAGGCAAAAACAATGAATGCGATTTTCAAACTTTTTTAGAGAACCCTGTATATCCCCGTATAGGCAGGGTTGTCCAAGAAAGTTCGAAAATCGCTTTCATGTTTGTCCGGTTAAGATATGCGACCCGTATAAACTGCAAAAAAGCTTAAAATAAGACATGATGTAAGATTACTCTCATGAAAAAGTCCTCCCATTAGTTTTCGAAAAGTTACATTTTTATATGGCCCCTTTATACAAATTTCATATATACAGAGTGTATCAAAAAAGTGGTAACGCGCTTTAATTCTTTATCTATTAGAGATAAGCGCGCAATATACATTGAAATGGCATTCAAAATAAGGTAGGGAAGAAGTTAGGCCTAAAAAAAAATTCTCATTCATTTTCAAAAAGTTACATTTTTAAAATTTGTGTGCGACCTCCGTTCAAAAAAAAAAAAAATTCTCAGTTAATAAAAAAAGCTGTGAACTTAGGATCCCATTCAGCTAAATTAGAAACTGCTAGGATTTCCAAGTTCTTTCTCCGTGAGACAGCTTTGCATCTTTCAAGTGGCAAACCTTGAAACGTTCTCTTTTCTAAACAACTTCTACTTCCCGACTCATGCTCGTGCGCCTGCTTATGCAACTTTTAGACTTCTGACTGGGCGTGACTGACTTCGTGCCCATCTATTTCGTTTTAACATTGTTGTGGCTCTCCTGTATGTTCACTTTGTGTGTCTGGCCAGGATTTGACTGCTTTACATTTGGACGGGTGTCTTTGCACTCTCTTCTTTTTCTAGTCAAGTGCAGAAATATTGGAGAGTGGGGCGGGCCGAAAATGCATTTTTGCGCCGATGAGAGCCGAGTGCTAAAAAGTTGTCGGTTGTGTTGATTAATAACATTGTAAAATTTTTTTTGAAATCGTACAATATCTTCAGTCAGCGTGTTCCGGCGCTTTTAAAATCGGGAATTCGGGCTAAAATACATCCCCCCCCCCCCCGAAAACACAAATTTTGCGAATTTTCGAAATCTATATCAACCGGGTGCGGAAAAATTGTCCCTTGTGTTGTTTTATAAACGTGAATTTTTTTATTTTATTTTATTTTATTTTTTTTTTTTTTATTCGGGCAATATCTGAGGCCGCGATATCTTGAGGGCCGAGGCCTTTAAAATCGGGATTTTGTGTCAAAATAGACATTCCTCCCCCCCCCCCCCCCCCCGAAAACATAATTTTTGCAAATTTTCGAAATCGATATCAGCCGAGTGCAGAAAAGTTGGTTGCTAACTCTGTATTTTTTTTTTTTTTTTTTTTTTTTTTGTAAATCGGACAATATTTCAGATGGTGCATGGACTTTAAAATCCGGAATTTGGGCCAAAATAGACAATTTATTCCCGAAAACACATTTTTTTCAAGTTTTCAAAATCGATTTCAGCCGAGTGCTGAAAAGTTGTCTCTTAGGTTGGTTGATAACTCGGTATATTATTTTTTAAATCGGATAATATCTTCAGGTGGCGCTGGCACCTTTAAAATCGGGCTTTTCGGCCAAAACAATCATTTTTTCAAAAAAAATAAAATTTATCGGAATTCGGAATCGTAACAGCCATGAAGTAAAGTTGCTTCTTGTCTTTAGAGTGTATCGTGAAAAGTAGTAATGACCAGGCTAGACCATGCGAGTCGATTAATATCCCATGTCTCGTATCGTTAGCACTTTCACATCGAAGTATCGTCTCGCTGTCTCGTCTGGTATCCGGTGGTATCGTCTCGCTATTGGACGTATTGTCTCCAACTTAGAGGTATCATCTCGCGGTCTCGTCTCGCACACCGAGGTATCGACTCGTAAAATTGCGCGACCGCGAGAAGTCTCGTCCCGTCTTGCGGGCTCGCGTCCATCCCTAATCAGGCGCTATACATGGATTTGAATGTAATCGTTTAAAACTATAAAAAGCAGTGTTGTAGTCCTAAGAAAAAAAGTGGGGGGACGCTCATTTTTCACGTAATTTAACCTACACTTATCGGATTCATTAATTGTAATTATTCCTTAAACAACCCATAAAACTAATTTAACCATCATTTGTTTCTTAATTAATTAAATTGAACTCACTGCTAAATTATTGATTACTTGTTAATAATCTAAAATAAGTCTTTTGGATCAACCGTGTAAGCTACTTAATTTGTTGTTGCAAACATGTAATCGGATTTGTGTGCTTGGCTCGAAGCCCTCTTAAAATCCTCGTCAAAAGAGCAGCACAAGGGGGAGTGGTGCCCTCCGTTGGGGTTTTTGTAAGGGGTCCTAACCCGTATTCACGCTAAGTTTCGGAGAAAACCACGGAAAACTCCGAACTGTTACGGACGCGCCATCGGAGCTACTTAATTTTTTCCATTTACATTTGTCAACAATCCAATGTTGTTGTTGTTATTGTAAACACGTATAGCGGATTTGTGTGCTTGGCTCGAAGCCCGGTTATAAATCCTCGTCAGAAAGACAACACAAGAGGGGGTGCCCTCCGTGGAGGTCTTTCTAAGGGGTCCTAACCTGTATCTAGGCAAAGTTTCGGAGAGAACCACGGAAAACTCCGAACGGTTAGATCGACAGACGCGCAATGGGACCCGAACCCGGGACCTTCACACTTAGCCCGTCTACCATTTCTAGTTTTATAACCACTGTGCCATGGTGAGGCAACAATCCAATGTCCTAACCCGTATTTGGGCAAAGTTTCGGAGAGAACTACGGAAAACTCCGAACGGTTAGATCGACGGACGCGCAATGAGACCCGAACCCTCGACCTTCACACTTAGCCCGTCTACCATTTCTAGTTTTATAACCACTGTGCCATGGTGAGGCAACAATCCAATGTCAAAGTGACAGATTTTCTTTTGGATTGGTACGTGACTATTCGCTACCCCGATTTTTGTCACTTTTTCGGAAAGACATTTTTTTACCAAGAGTGCGTTCGGAAAGATTATAATCTGTTCTATTCTCATGGATATGTTTTCACTACTGAAGTGTTTAAGAAACCCTTTCAATCCCATTTGTAAAGTCGATTCAAACACTCAAAAATTTCCTTTTGATTTTTATACCGATGTACTTGCTCTCGCGCGAACAAAAAGAAAATTTAATTTCTTCACAGAATTAAAAAAAAAAAACCTTGTGAATGAGCGTCCCCCCTGAGAATAAAAAGTGGGGGGACGTATGGGCTGAAGTGAAAGAGTAGGGGGACGGCGTCCCCCCGCGTCCCCCTTCGACTACACCACTGGCCATGGTGAAGCAACAATCCAATGTCAGTCAAAGTGACAGATTTTCTTTTCGATTGGTACATGACTATTCGCTACCCCTATTTTCGTCACTTTTCGGCCATTCGGAAAATCATTTATAACTAAGAGTGCGTTCGGGAAGATTTCTGTTCTATTCTTAAGGATATGTTTTCACTACTGAAGTGTTTAAGAAACTATTCCATTTGTAAAGTCTATTCAAACAGTCAAAAGTTTCCTTTTGATTTTTATACTGATATACTTGCTCTCGCGCGAACAAAACGAAAATTTTAATTTCTTCACAGAATTTTTAAAAAGATCTTGTAAATGAGCGTCCCCCCTGAGAATAAAAAGTGGGGGGACGTGTGGGCTGAAATGAAAAGGTAGGAGGACGCCGTCCCCCCGCGTCCCCCTTCGACTACACCACTGATAAAAAGTTATTTTCTTTCGTAATTAGGGGCCAAGGCCCCCTAGACTCGCTACGTTCGCTTTTCGTATGAGGCATTCGGCCCCTATTAAGGCTTGTTCGTAAAAAAGACTTAATTTCACAAACAAGATTAATTTCAGACAACTTAATTTCAGACAAAACCCAAAGATTGGATCAGAAAGAATGTTACTGAGCAACACATTGTTTGGTTCTTGCATGTTCATTGGTACATAAAAATTTAAACTTTACACTACAGTAGACCCCCCCATAACACGGTAGATATTTTGCTATAGGAATCCGTGTTGTACTGGACATTGAGCCATACTCCACCTGGAGTGCGGACTCCGCGTATAATCGCTCGAAGAATTATTTGCACTCCTCAGGAACACAATGATATTTAATGTTGCCATTGAAAAGTTATATTAATTAGGAGCTAAAGCGTAATGAAATCAGAACATCTGTTTCAGCGGTATTTTTAATTATGTAAAACCTATTGGACACCTTGCGTATTTGCCGCCCCATGGCGATTTTTTCATTATTTGGCGACTTTATTTGTATAGTTAATAATTAGCTCTAAGAAAATAGTACTCCATATATTTTCTTTCATAAAAACTACGGAACAGCTAGGATAGCTCGCCACCAATGGCGATTTTTCATTATTTGGCGATTTACACATGCTCACAACCTATAATTACTGCTCATGTAAGGTTCTCGTAAAACCGTTATTTTCATATGCATAATCCTTTGCAGATTGGGGTATTTAGCACCATGAATAATATCATCTCGCTGTGCTGGCAAATATCCAAAGTGTACTATAACTGCTATAATGACATGGATAACGCCACCAAATGTGTCTACTGGTAGCAAATATTCCAGCTAGACCGAACCGGCTTTAAAATAATCTGCATTTTAATTATTTTTCATTTTCAAGATACGGGGCTCTAACATTCTGGAACTCGAAGCTTAGATTAACCCTGCTCGAAGAATATCATTTTGCCTGATCATTCCTAAAGCCAAGACGGCGCTTATAAAATCCGTTGCAATTAGTTATCCTATTTTGGAAAAACGAATAGTCGCTAATTCTAAACTCCTGTTGTCTAAGCGAACTTGCTACTTGAAAATTGTCAACTTTGTGTAACGCACATTGAGTTATTTATTTCATATACTTTTTAATTTGGCGTAAAATGGGTGTAATTCTAATTCATGTTTGTGAATTTCACGGGATTCTACATACTTGGAATTGCTTTGTTGCAAAGGAATGTTTTGTTTTTATGCCAAAGCTGGCAACCATTATGTTTTTATTTTCAGTTTTTTATTAATATCTTCTAAAATAATTCGATTTTCGAAATTTAAGTCAGCTTATCAAGTTCCTCGGAATTTTACGAATCCGTGCACATGTTTCTCGAAATTCTAATCCCCACGGTTTAGGAGAAGATAGCGCAACAAGCTCTTGAGAGCTTACTTTTTTTTAGAATAGAGAGATTCCTGCACGACCCTTGAAACAAGATCATCCGATGCGATTTTTGCCCTGCGAGAGCCAATGAAAGTCAGTTTAAGTCAGCATATATTTGTCTTCGTATCTCTGACATTTTTTAGTATATAAATCGCTAATTTTGTACACCACCTCATTAATGTACATTTTACTAATTGGGTATTTTTTTTGAGCAGGAGTCGTATAAGTGTAAATTGTTGAAACTTTAAAAAAAACGTTAAACGTTAAAAATTGTTGAAACGTTAAAAAGTGTAAATTGTTGAAACTTTACGTTAGCAATTTTTTCTTGAGACATGCTGTTCAAATATTACGTAAACATACTTTTGGTCATTTTGCACCCTTTCCCCCCCCCCCCTTCTGCTTACGTAAGATTGTATGACATTTTATACGTCAGTGCTATTTGGCAGAAAAAAGCACTTACCAATGAATTGCACTATTAAACCTAGAAATCTATGTATATATAAATCGCCAAGGAAAATCTTTGTGTCCCTTTTGTAGCACATTGCGCGAACGGATGAGTGCGAAATTTGGCACAGTTAAAGTTCGTATGGAGGTAGTTGTGCTAATGTTAAAATTTTTGTGTAATATGCTAATGCATCGTAAAAAGTTAGAAAAGTAATTTGGCACGCAGTATTTTGTGCCAAGTCGGGCGATAGTTCCATTGTTGTGTCAGTTTCGAAATAACAACACTAAGTTTGAGCAGTACTATAGGGTTATAGTATTACAACAAAATTTGCAAAATATGAAATTACTAGCTGCTACCCGCGACTTCGTCCGCGTCGGCTTTAGAATTAGGTCCCGACAGAAATGTAGCATGTGTGAATAACAAATATTGTTGCGACAAAAGGAACTGCATTTAAATATTATTTGCCTTTTACTTGTTTCAAATGAAGTATAATGCATGTTAGTATACTTCGTTTAAAATAAGAGAATATGCACAGAGTTACTAAATTTAGATTTTTTTCAGGCATTTGGCGAATAGAGACAGTTATGACAGTATTTGCGAACTGTTTTGTAAAAGAAATATTTATGCTATATGCATGAATTTTAGTCTATGTTAATCAGGAATAGAGCAGCTTTCTATTAGTGAAAAATATTGAGAATCGGTTCTGTATTTGCAAAGATACCCAGAGAGCGTAATGTATTGGAATTATTTTGAGTGTTCCTGTAAAGGAACTATTTATGCTACATGCATGAATTTTAGCCTATAATACTCAAGAATAGTGTAGCTTACTATCAGTAAAAAAGTTTAGGAATCGGTTCAGTACTTACAGAGATGCACATAGAGCGTAATGTAATTCTTATTAGCATCCCTGTAAAAGAACTATCTGTGATATATGCATTAAAGGTAGCCTATAACACTTAGGATGCCACCAGTGTCTAAGAAGTTCTGCTCTCAAAACTGCAAGGGGGGAGGATTCAAACCCTGGTCGCGCCTGTCGACCTAGCCGCTCCCAGTTTTCCGTGGTTTTCTAAAAAACCTCGCATAAATACGGGCTAGGATCCCTTAGAAAATCCCCCACAGAGGAATTTTCCATATAGGCCTAGGACCCTAGTGCAGTCAATCGGTCTTAATCCAAAAACAAACAATGATACTCTGGAATAATGTAACTTTTAATCAGTGAAAAAAGTTTTAGAATCGGTTTAGTAGCTACAAAATTTCCATAGAGCGCAATGCATTAGAATTATTTTGAGTGTCTTTGTAAAAGAATTATTTATGCTATATGCTTGAAAGGCTGCCTGTATGTTAATCCAGGGCATAAGCTATTTTCATTACAAATTTTTTCAAATCCGTTCAACCATTTTTGTGTGATTCAGTCAAAAACATCCAAACACACAAACGTACACATTTATATTATTGGTAGGATTTGGAAATTTATGAACTTTAAGAAACACATCTGGATTTTTCTTGGTACTTACGTATTATCCCAGCGGTCATTCCCGCCAAACTGTTTTATCGTCAAATGGGTTGCCAAACTGTTGCCAATCGTATTCAAAACCATTAATAATTTCATGTGCCCGGCATTTATTTCGGCAAAAAATCGCTTGTCTTGGCGGACCGCCGGGATAATACGTAAGTACCCTTTTCTTTACTTATGCTTTTTAATTTGGCGTAAAATCAACATAATTTCCATGTTTTTCAAATGCATGTGATTTTGCAAATAGAATTTCTGCTTTATTTCAAAAGCATAAATCATTTTGTGCGGGCGATAAAACGGCTTTTAATTAATAGTTTGAAAAGTAGTTAAAATTTCAAAATTTTGAGCCTCAGGTGCACTTTACCGAAGTTATGGGCTCAATCATGCTCAAATTTTCAAAGCTCTGCTTTCTGTAGATTTGTCTGGAGAACATTCATTTTTATTATTACAGACAGATAGATTTGGCATAAAACTGGCTTAATTTCCGTGGTATTTAATGTTTTTCAGATGCACGCGCGCTTATTTATTGAAGTAATAGCATTCTTGTTAGCTCAAAACATGAATCATTTGATACGGGCGAAACTCGCCAACCATGGCAATGTAAAAACGGTTTTTAATTAATAATTATAAAAGTAATTAAAAATCTAAAATTCTAATTAGCCTATAACCAACTCCAGGGTCCCCTCTATATCTAAACCAAAATGCATCCTAATCGATTCAGCGGTTTAGGCGTGAAAGCGTCATAAACAAACAAACAAACAAACAAACAAACTCACTTTCACATTTATAATATTAGTTAGGATTTTCCAGTTTAGTGAAATGCGAATGACTAAAATATGTTTTAGCCCAGTGCTTGGAGACTTTTTTTTAGACAGCCGATGAGTGCGCGAAGTGTTGTAAATTCCATGCTTTAAAGCTGTGGAAAAACGAACCGAACAGGGCAGATTGCTTTCCTAGAGACGCTCCACGGAAACGCGCCAATTCGACAATTTCTTCACAATCTCCCGCCACGCAGTATGCTAAAGCAAATTTTCTCCGAAAATATCTCTCTATCCTAAAAGAAAGTAACGGCAGCTGTTGCCACCGCTGTCAAGATCTTGTTTGGCTATCTTCTCCTAAACCGTGGCGATTTAAATTTCGAGAAACATGTCCACGGATTCGGAAAATTCCGAGGAACCTGATAAGCTGAGTTAAATTTCGAAAATCGAATTATTTTAGAAAATATTAATAAAAAACTGAAAAAATAAAACATAATGGTTGCCAGATTTGGCATAAAATCATTCATTCCTTTGCAACAAAGCAATTCCAAGTATGTACAATCGCGTGAAATGGACAAACATGAAGTAGAATGACACCCATTTTACGCCAAATTAAAAAGTATATGAAATAAATAATTCAAAGTGTGTTACACAAAGTTGACAATTTTCAAATAGTAAGTTCGCTTAGACAACAGGAGTTTAGAATGAGCGATTATTCGTTTTTCCAAAACAGAATAACTAATTGTAACTGATTTTAAAAGCGCCATCTTGGCATTAGGTACGATCTGGCAAAATGGTATCTTTCCAAGCAGGGTGAATCTAAACCGCGAGTTCAAAAATGTTAGAACGCAATATCTTGAAAATAAATAATTAAAATGCTGAAAATTTTAAAGCCAGTTCGGTCCAGCTGGAGTATTTGCTACCAGTAGAAATATTTGGTGGCGTTAACTATGCCATTATAGCAGTTATTGATATTTGCCAGCGAGGCGAGATGATATAATTCGTGGTGCTAAATACTCCAATCTGTAAAGGGTAATGTATATGAAAATATGGATAATGATTTTCAGGGAACATTACATGAGCAGTAATTATAGATTGTGAGCATGTGTAAATCAGCAAATAATGAAAAGTCGCCATAGGTGGCAAGCTATTCTGGCTGTTTCGTAATTTTTATCAAAGAAAATATGTGAAGCACTGTTTTCTTAGAGCTAATTATGAAAAATCGCCATAATTTGCTAATAAGCCATGGGTAAGTTCCATGGGTTTCACATAGTTAAAAATAGTTCGAAGTTTAAATTTTTATCTTCCAAGGAACATGCAAGAACCAAGCAGTGTGTAGCTCTGTACAGTGGTGTAGACAAGTGGGGGGATAGGGGGGTCATAACCCCCTCCATGAGGAATTTTTCGCTGACATAAAATGTATGTTCTTTACTCCCTTATCACACTCACGTATACATATATGTGAATTGCAGTAGTCATAACCCCCCCCTCCCGCCATGAAAAATTTCTGGCTACGCCACTGGCTCGGTAACATTCTATCTGATCCAGCCTTTGTATTTTGTTTGTTGAAATTATGCCTTTTTTACGAAAAAGCCTTATTAGAGGCCGAATGCCTCATACGAAAAGCGAACGTAGCGAGTCTAGGGGCCTTGGCCCCTAGTTATTGAAGAAATACCTCTGCAATTCTTAGGGAATGAAAATAATATAATTGAAGTGCATCGAATTATTTCGGAAAACATATTCTCAGATAACATATTGAAGTTAGTTATAATAGAACCTAAAATCATGATTGAACTTTTATTAATGCTGACTTAATCGAATATCTGATGAATCGATAACATATCACCATAGCTACGATAAAATAATCTGCTATGATGACAATGGAATCAATAACTATCCAGTAGAGTTTTTGAATTCATCGACTATGAGCGGTTTTTTTTTTTTTTTCGGTTATCCGGGAGCAAGTGAAAAATTGTCAAATAATTGCGATCTGCGCCAAATGCTTACAAACCTAAAGCGATTTCCAGTGCATAGTTGTTTATACCTTTCCATATTTTGCAAGTTTAATTTAATTCCATACGTTTTCCCCAATTTCACATTATGTTATCAATAAGCGTACATATTTCTTTTAATGTATTGATACATTTATGTATATTGAATTCTGCACATAAATAGAGATACTGTACATATATTTTGTATGCGGATTAAAATTTCCTTCTTTGTTTTGGGGAACGACGGTGTTTCAGAAGTAGTCTTTAAACGTTTCCGAGAAAAAACAGTTTGCGGAATTTGCGCCAGGCTAACAGAAAAATACCACAGTTCGCCATCACCGCATACGTTAATATTGAAAGTTAACTGCATCTTTATAGTAGTCAGAAACTTAATAAAAAGGAAGCATTAGTCAATGGAAATAAAATGTGCTTACATGTTTATATATCGTTATGCTGTTGATTACAAAGCTTGAAGTGGAACCGCAGGCAATAAAAGAATTTTAATTCCAATTATAAAATATTCTGGTACTATTTTACCATATCCTTTCAAAAAAACTCAATTTCGAAATATATCTGCATTTGCGATGACAGTAAATACATCTAAATTTTTATAGATGGAAAGTGGTACGCCTCATTAAGTGGAGTTCAATCATTTGGCGGTTTAAGATTTTATAACTCCGAACATAATGGGCCTTTAGCTAGATTACGGCTCTAAGCTGAATTTTCGGAGTGGGCCACTAGGCTTTTTAAATTAGCCTAAATTATTCAAAACGCAAACGAAATGTGTGAAATCGTACGGGAACGTGTGAAATCCAAGGTTTGTAGAGATGGATGAACCCTATGACCCACTCGCTGGAGCTGCCTTTGCATTTAGCAAAATATGATAGAGTCTTTACAAAAGCACCGCCTTCACAAAAAAGCGTGGTAAAAGTGAAATTGTACAAAAGTTGTCAATATAGGCAGACGGTCTCTTAGCCAAGGTGGTCACTTTAGTAAGTTCCCCTGTATACGAAATTTTGAGACATACTCTTTGACGGGAGAACTTTATTCACGCTCAAATAATAAAAAAAAAAAATTAATGCTTTATGGTCAAATTTCGACCACTGGCAGACAACTAGTTTATATTAATATAGGGGTTGTGGTATCAAGTTTGACAGAATACTAAATGATTTGAGTATATCGTTATTTATTCAATTGAACAATAAAACAGGAAAGTTATAATTTAACTAGATTCAAAGAAATGTTGAGAAGAATTTCAGAAATGTTATGTTGTTAGGAGATCACATTTATCGTCTAATATCCATGACGCGACGAGACATCCATGTCACGTCCTCGGATCCATGTTTCTAAGTTTTGTATTAAGCTTCCACTGGAATTTTGAGCTGGAATATGACCGATTTTCGGCCCTTGCTTATCCACCTCTTCTTCAGTGAGCCATTCGACACCTTCATCACCATTTAAACTTTGTACGAGTCACATCAATTCATTTACACGCCGAGTCGATATGCGCACTTGAGGTTGAGAAACACTTGGCGAAACGCCCTTCCCTCACGCTTGTTGTTGCTGCTCTGTAATTGCTTCGTTATTTAATGCTTACGTAAGAATTGCCGTGACCACCTCCCTCCTCTTCTTAGAAAAAATAAGCAGACTCCGAAAAATTTTTATGGAATTTTGTCAACTAGTTACCTAATTTTGCCACGCATAACATAATTTTGTGAGTTTTAGGGAGGGCTCCCCGTACCCCCCCTTTGGCAAGGGCACTATTCGGTCACCCCTATCCCTTACTGCTTACGTAAAACTTGAAAGGCCCCAACCTACTCCCCTCCTCACCAGCTTTTGAACAGTTTTTCAATTTACATTGCCCACTTATCTCAATTTGACAAAGAATTATTGTGTAACCATCTTCTGGGACAGTGAAAAGATAGAATTGTGCTTTAATTTGTAAAGCTTGGGTTCTGTTTTCCAAATTCAACGGTACTCCAAGGCAATATTTACTACGCACCAGGGTTCCTAAAAGCATTTACCGAGGTGCACAATTCCTGAAGCTCGAGCTTTAAAAATAAACTCCGAAATCATCACTAATCTCAACGGTCCTCACAAATCTGTTCCATTAAAAACTTAGAAAATTCACCAAAGGATGCTAAAGGATCTTTTCTGGCAGATCTCTGTTTTCATTACTTTTTTTTTTTTCTTGCATCCCTTCTCCTGCCATCCTCTCATTGGCTCGACTCTTTGGCAACATTTTCATACTTGAATTGTTCTTAGAAACCAGAAGCATTCCGTGTTTCTGAAAATGGTAAGCCAATGAGAGGCTTAAAGCAAATAATAAAAAAGAAAAAAAGAATATCCAGAGATCCCGACCACCCAGCGATCTTTTCTATTACAATTTCTCAGAAATGCACAGGAAACTGTAAAATAAATATGGCCGACTCGAGATGTAATATAAAAAAAAAAAAGTTTTCATTGGTTGAAAGAATTCTTTCTCTGGCGTCTATAATTAAAATTCTGTGCAGCGGCTTTCATGAAAGGTATATCGTATTATTCGTTTCTACTGGCCAACTTTTCAAATATAGACTTAGGTCGGCATGGCTTTTGCATATAATAGGTTTTTCCAGACGTCGGATAATGAAACCTGGCGCCTGTTCCTTCTATTTCCACGCCTTCCTTTGTGAACGAAATGCCTACAATGTGCCGCAAAGTAGAATGGAGTTAATTTTTGGCCGCAAATCTGGGGAGGAAAAATGAGCCATTTTGATTGAAAAATTCTTTCATTTTAATTCCTCCCCTGCTAGCCTGTGTGGATGTGTTGATAAAAATGCATCCAGCGCTTTTGCAGTTTTGATGCACTACAGTACTCCTAGTTGCTGTTTTTATAAAGCTAAGGCATTAGGGCTATCTTGCAAAGAGAGGAATTCCTTGTGTAAGGACTTTTTAAGGGATCTTCTTACGTGCATTCACTTTACATTTGTAGAAAACTGATCAAAACTTCAGACAGTTAATCGACATCACGGTAGGCCCGACTGCGGCATCTTCCCTCTTCAGCCTCCGACCACGTTCAGTGACTTACCCACTTGGTCACTGACAGGGGCGTAGCCAGAAATTTTTCATGGGGGGAGGGTTACGACTACTGCGACTCAGAATATACATTTTGCATGTCAAAAAATTCCTCATGGGGGGGGTTATGACCCCCCACCCTCTTGGCTACGCCCCTGGCCACTGAACATGGGAGATTACGCGTTAGAACTCTTTAAAAAGTCTTCCCTGAAAGGGTAGCTTCCCCTCTCCCTCATAGGCAGATGCCTCTCGGGTAGGCTTGGCATAACATAACGCAACCACAAAACTCCAGAACGTTAGATTGACAACTGTGCGGCAGAACGGAATCCCGGACCTTCAGATTTCGGCCACCTGCCAGTGTTCAATGTCATCCATTCGGCCATTGGTCGGCACAGTACTGTAAGTGCTTGTTTCAAGGAGGGGGTGATTTTCCACCCCTCTCCTTCTTTAAACACAATTAAGTAAAAAAAAATCTGTTGTGGTGTTAGAGAGTTTAACTCGCTAGTAAATTCAGGTTTAGTCTGTTCCCTCGCATCGTTGAAGAAAAGACGATCCTATATTGTGGTCAGTGTTGCGTTTCTAGCTCGGGTCTTTGAAAGCCCCCAATAGAATCAATAGTATTTACAGAGGAGGAATCTTCTCGCACGCATCTTTACAATGGTGCAAGCATACAGGTTTGATCTGGGTTTAAATAATAATATAAAAAAGAGGTGGAAAAAAAAAGTTGGACGTATTTCTCTTTCAATCGTGCCCCCATTTTTATCGCAATTCCCTATCCACCCTGACACTTTTTTGAACTCACCGTTAAGTATACTTATCGTCACACGCGCATGAGCCGCACGCAAAACATGATTTTTTTTTTTTTCCTAGCCACAACAAACACAAACGAAAAGAGAAAGACGATTTGGATCTTCTTTATTTTAAATGTTATTTGATCGTAAAAAAAACGTATTTGTTAGATACGTGGGCAGTTCGATAAGTCCCGTGCCAAGTCTAAACAATGGCTTCATACCTTCTCATGGTCATATCCATTTTTTAGCAATCTTTGGAGATTCGTTGACGAAATTTCTTTTAGATGTAAATATTATTTTTGATAAAAGTTTCCCAATTGAACACGTTTCTCCCACCAGAAGAAGAATTTTCATCCCTGCGTCCTTGGTAAGGCAGAAAGTTAAGTTCTTATAGCAGAAAGGCAAGTGGGTATGGTCCATGGCCACTTGCTTTTCTACGTTACCAAGGACTCAGGGACGAAAATTCTTCTTCTGGTGGAGGAACGTGTTCATTTGAGAAACTTTTATCAAAAAAAAAAAATATTACATCTAAAAGAATCTTCGTCAACGAATCTCCAAAGATTGCTAAAAAACGGATATACCTGTGGGACGGTATAGTGAAGTCATCGCTGCTCGGACTTATCGAACTGCCCACGCACTAAAAACAAGTAAATAGTAACCTACTCCCAAGGACGGATTAAAAGGGGGGCGGAGGGGGCGACCGCCCCCCCCGAGACAAAAGGAATTAATGTAAAAGATTCTATTTTACTTCCATAAAATGGACGTATATGTCAATCTTCTAACTAACTGCCTCCAGCGGCAAACTAACCGGACTTTAGTCGGAAGACGGCATAGTGGAATCATGGTTTAGACTTTGCAAGAAGATACTCAAGAATAGTGCAGCTTACTATCAGTGAAAAAAGTTTTGGAATCGGTTCAGTACTTACAGAGATACACATAGAGCGTAATGTAATTCTTATGAGTATCCCTG
Source organism: Cheiracanthium punctorium (assembly GCA_038373885.1). Classification (NCBI taxonomy): domain Eukaryota; kingdom Metazoa; phylum Arthropoda; class Arachnida; order Araneae; family Cheiracanthiidae; genus Cheiracanthium; species Cheiracanthium punctorium. The sequence continues at coordinate 2,309,172 of JAWZYV010014839.1, read as the reverse complement.
TAAAAGAACTATTTGTGATATATGCATAAAAGGTAGCCTATAACACTCAGGGTCCCCCGAGTGTCTAAGAGGTTCTGCTCTCAAAACTGGAAGGTGCCACGTTCAAACCCCGGTCGCGCCTGTCGACCTAGCCGCTCGCAGTTTTCCCGTGTTTTTTTCAAAAACCTCGCGAAAATACGGGCTAGGATACCTTAGAAAATTCCACACACAGTTATTCTCCATATACAGACCTATAGCTCAGACCTATAGGCCTAGGACCATATAGGTCTAGGAATTTCAATCAGTGAAGAAAGTTTTAAAATCGGTTTAGTAGCTACAAAATTTCCATAGAGTGCAATGCATTAGAATTATTTTGAGTGTCTTTGTAAAAGAATTATTTATGCTATATGCTTGAAAGGTTGCCTGTATGTTAATCCAGGGCATAAATTATCTTCATTATAAATTTTTCCAACCATTTTTGTGTGATTCAGTCAAAAACATCGAAACACATAAACGTACACATTTATATTATTTATAGGATTTGGAAATTTACGAACTTTAAGAAACACATCTGGACTTTTCTTGGTACTTACCTATTATCCGGGCGGTCATTCCCGCCAAACTGTTTTTTCGTCAAATGAGTTGCCAAACGTATTCAAAACCATTTATAATTTCACGTGCCCGGCATTTATCTCGGCAAAAAATCGCTCGTCTTGGCGGATCGCCGGGATAATACGTAAGTACAGTTTTCTTTATTTATGCTTTTTGATTTGGTGTAAAATCAACATAATTTCCATACTTATTTATGTTTTCCAAATGCATGTGATTTTGCAAATAGAATTTCTGCTTTATTTCAAAAGCATAAATCATTTTGTGCGGGTGATAAAACGGTTTTTAATTAATAGTTAGAAAAGTAATTAAAATTTCCGAGCCTCAGGTACACTTTACCGAAGTCATGCGTCCAGGCATGCTCAAATTTTCAAAGATCTGCTTTCTGTAGATTTGTCTGGAGGACATTCATTTTTATTATTAGAGATAGATATATTTGGCATAAAACTGGCATAATTTCCGTATTATTTAATGTTTTTCAGATGCGCGTGCTTCTTTATTGAAGTAATAGCATTCTTGTTAGCTCAAAACATGGATCATATGATACGGGCGAAACTCGCCAAGCATGGCAACGTAAAAACGGTTTTTAATTAATAATTAAAAAAAGTAATTAAAAATCTAAAATTCTAAGTAGCCTATAACCATCTCCAGGGTCCCATCTATATCTAAACCGAAATGCATCCTAATCGATTCAGCGGTTTAGGCGTGATAGCGTCATAAACAAACAAACAAACTCACTTTCGCATTTATAATATTAGTTAGGATACTTCAAATATCCTTTATAAAAGAAATATATTTATATATTTTTTATCATTTATGCTTGGTGCTTTTCCGTTTAAGACATTTTCCACTTAAAATGTTTGATCAAATCTGGGAAAAGTTCTTATAACACATTCACACACTCACTGTGTGTGTATTGTCGGTTGTATAAGTGGGTTCCACTATATATATATATATATATATATTGTTATATGCCTATCTAGATAATAATTTTATGGAAAACAACGCTCCATGCATTAATTTGTACATAATAATTATTGAATGATTTTTTAAAGAGAAACAATTCATTTATTAATTTGCGGAGAGTAATTGTTGCAGTAAATAAAAACCATTGGAATTCAATCATCTTGTTAGAGAACTTTTTTTTAGATTATTCTTTTAATTAGCCTCCCCCCCCAACTGATCACTGATGTCAACATAGATATTCGCTTTCATATTTCTGATAATTTTTTTTTGTAAATATTTAGATAGCCAAAAAATGTGGGATTATGAATAAATTATTCAAGTATGCTATCATTATTTTTTCATGGAAAAAATTTTAAACTTATTTAGAATGCCTGGGTATAATTATTATATTTTTAAAATTAGTTGATGCAAGTATGCTTACTTTAATATTTATGCTCTAATGGTGCACTTGATAATTGTGATTTTTTGTTTACTTTTAATATTGGCTACATTTCATCAAAATGGATGAATACGTATGTAATTCAATCTTACGGATAGTTCAAATTTTTCTATTAAATAAATTAATATTTATGAAAATAAAATGTTTCATCAGTTATTAAAAATGCTTCTTTCACCATAAGTTAAGCTATGCGAACGTCAATGAATGATCTATTTGAGGGATTTTACTAATACAACGCTGGGACTCAGCTGTGCATTCAAAGATCCATGTTGAGAAACAACCCTGGTCGCAAGTCTTCTCTGCTGTCTCTTCTTTTTGATGGTGTGAATGAACAGGTTAAACCCGCGTTCCGATTAAATATGAAACCCATATCTCATACACTAAAGCTAGAGGGGAGATAAGCAGGCTTCACTGTAATTATCCGGTCCCCAATTGAAACTCTAATGAATTCACTATTCCGCACATTGGGGGCCGCTTAATTAGATTAAAAGTTTATTTGCGCAACATGTCCTCAGTTTTGCATCATTTCTAACAAAATTCAAACCTTAATCTAATTTCAAAAGAAAATGAATCTCCCATCAAACATACATATTACATTTACGCAGTTCTGGTAATAAATAAATAAAAACAAATATTTTTTCGGTGTCATGTCACATTATATAAACGTATTAAATCTGAATTTTTATGTCTTCAAATACACATATGAGTTAATATGGTAAGTAATATATCTACTGATATGGTAATAAGTTTATATATAACTAATTGTTATTATTAATATTAATCCTAACTAATATTATAAATGCGAAAGTGAGTTTGTTTGTTTGTTTGTTTATGACGCTTTCACACCTAAACCGCTGAGTAAATTATGATGAATTTTGGTTTTAGATATAGATGGGACCCTAGAGAAGGTTATAGGCTACCTAGAATTTTAGATATTAAATTACTTCTTTAATTATTAATTAAAAACCGTTTTTACGTTGCCATGCTTGGCGAGTTTCGCCCGTATCAAGTGATTCATGCTTTGAGCTAACAAGAATGTTATTATTTCAATGAAGAAGAACGTGCATCTGAAAAACATAAATAATACGAAAATTATACCAGTTTTATGCCAAATCTATCTCAAATTTGAGCATGACTGGGCCCATGACTTCGGTAAAGTGTACCCGAGGCTCAGAAATTTTAATTATTTTTCTAACTATTAATTAAAAACCGTTTTATCGCCCGCACAAAATGATGTATGATTTTGAAATAAAGCAGAAATTCTATTCGCAAAATCACATGCATTTGGAAAACATAAATAAGTATGGAAATTATGTTGATTTTACGCCAAATTAAAAAGCATAAATAAAGAAAAGTGTACTTACGTATTATCCCGGCGGTCCGCCAAGACAAGCGATTTTTTGCCGAGATAAATGCGGGGCACATGAAATTATTAATGGTTTTGAATACGATTGGCAACAGTTTGGCAACTCATTTGAAGAAAAAACAGTTTGGCGGGAATGACCGCCGGGATAATACGTAAGTACCATGAAAAGTCAAGATGTGTTTCTTAAAGTTCGTAAATTTCCAAATCCTACCAATAATATAAATGTGTACGTTTATGTGTTTGGATGTTTTTGACTGAATCACACAAAAATGGTTGGAAAAATTTGTAATGAAGATAGCTTATGCCCTGGATTAACATACAGACAACCTTTCAAGCATATAGCATAAATAATTCTTTTACAAAGACACTCAAAATAATGCTAATGCATTGCGCTCTATGGACATTTTGTAGCTACTAAATCAATTTTAAAACTTTTTTCACTGATTGAAAGTCCTAGGCCTATATGGTCCTTGGCCTATATGGGGAATTCCTCTGTGTGAAATTTTCTAAGGGATCCTAACCCGTATTTTCGCGAGGTTTTGGAAAAAAAACACGGAAAACTGTGAGCAGCTAGGTCGACATGCGCGACCGAAGTTTGAACCTGGCACTTCCCGCCTTCCAGTTTTGAGAGCAGAACCTCTTAGACACTGGGGAGACCCTGAGTGTTATAGGCTACCTTTTATGCATATATCACAGATAGTTCTTTTACAGGGATACTCATAAGAATTACATTACGCTCTATGTGTATCTCTGTAAGTACTAAACCGATTCCAAAACTTTTTTCACTGATAGTAAGCTACACTACTCTTGAGTATTATAGGCTAAAATTCATGCATGTAGCGCAAATAGTTCCTTTACAGGAACACTCAAAATAATTCTAATACATTACGCTCTATGGGCATCTCTTTAACTACAGAACCGATTCTAAAACTTTTTGGCTAATAGAAAGCTTCACTATTCCTGATTAACATAGGATAGGCTAAAATTCATGCATATAGCATAAATATTTCTTTTACAAGAACACTCAAAACAGTTCTCAAATACTGTCGTAACTGTCTCTATTCGTCAAATGCCTGAAAAAAATCTAAATTTAGTAATTCTGCATACTCTCTTATTTTAAATGAAGTATACTACCATGCATTATACTTCATTTAAAATAAGTAAAAAGCAAATAATATTTAAATGCATTTTCTTTAGTCGCAAACATATTTGTTATTCACACATGCTTCGTTTCTTTCGGGACCTAATTCTAAAGCCGACGCGGACGAAGTCGCGGGTATCCGCTAGTTTTCAATAAAGTAGTATTAATGTTACTAAAACTATGGTAACAAAACCGCAGTCCTTAATTTTGCGAGATATCTCGCATCTCGCGCGACACGAGACAGGCAATTTCTTTGCGAGACGCGAGACGAGACAAATTGTTTGCGAGATGAGATGAGACAGAGTTTACTACTGCGAGACGAGACGAGACAGCCCTGTTTCTCGTCTCGCGTGTCTCGTGTCCACCCCTAGTTTTACGCGACTTTGGGCCTTTTGTAATTGCACTCGCAGCAAACCGATATTTGCATCATCGGATAGAAGAGAGAGAGAGAACTTTTAATTTTTAAGAGAAAGGACACTTTTGACGAAAGTTTTCATAAAATAATTTAAAAACTGCAACAACTTTATCCGTCATAACTTTTTGATATTTTGACAAATGATGAAGCATTCATTTCACCCTCTTTTAAAGGAAAAACGGTGGAAGGAGGAGGGGGGGGGGTGTATAAATTCAGAGATTTTTTACGATTTGTTAAGTACAGGAAAATTTTGAATTCAACAGCTGCTGCTTGAAGATTTTGTATTTTGATGTAACGAGTTTAATTCCTTCGAAATTGGATTAACAGATTCTCAAACAAAAATACGCTACGCGCGAAATAATTCAGCATATTCTCAGACTTCCGGTTTCCTGAGTAGTAGCCATTGATTAAACTTTAAGGGTACGTATCATTCAATGGTTCCGTGCTCGTAGCGTACGTGCTCATAGCGTACACCCCATCAAGGGTGCTCGTAGCGTACATCATCCCCGCCACCTGTTTGCACCACAGTAATAAGTGAAAAAGAAATAAAAACGCAAATACGGCTAAATATAGATCTACTTTAGAAGCGGCCATTTTAGTCCGCAGAATCGTAGATTTCATTACTACTATTTATTTTCAACAAATAAGGTGAAGTTTAAACCAAGTCAAGCAAGTAGTCATTGTAAATTTTGTTTTTATTTAAGGAACTGTTTTACGGCTGATTCCCAATTATAATGAAGTGTTTAAAATTAAAAAAATGTATCTAGCGGTGTATATTTCAGAATTTCTTTTAGCATGTTCGAATACTGGATAGAGCTTAAAATATTAAAAACAGTGCTGGCTATAAAACATTAAAGTAAAACAAAAGGTATCTCAGACACCCCCCCCCCCCCGAAAAGAAAGGTGTTTTTGCAATATGAATGAGGAGAGGGAAAGGCTTGGGAAAAAACATTGGTTAGTCAAAATTCATTAAATATATATTTTTTCACATAACCCATAAGACAATTGCGCATTATTAGATTCATGAAAGTCTCGGACGGTACTTTACAAAAATGTTAAATACTTGTTAATATCGGTGCAGTGGCGGACTCTTTCAAGTATCACACAAGGAACGGATGATATGTAATATTAATTCTTAATAAAAATAATGAATATATTAATCATTTTATAATAACTTGTTTAACAAATGCAATTAACGGGGTGACAACTGAATAATTAATAAAGTAATAATTAACAATGTCATAGGCGCATCCACGGAGAGGGCTACGGGGAATAAAGCCCCCAAAGCGACCCGAAGATTTAGATCTGAAAAGATTCGCACATTGTTACAAAAGAATTAAAATATTTTATGTTTTAAAAATAGTCTTTAAATGTTTTGAAAATTGTATTAAAATAGTTTTAAAGAGGACGTTGGTTTTTAAATATTTGCCGTTAGTGTGACACATGTACTACAGTAATTTTTTACAATAGAGTTTAATACAGTAATTTTTTGGTTACAGTGTCAATAAAAACATCAGATGATTGTTTATGACTTGGTACGTTGATAGTGGGCTTGTGTTCTACGGGCAATTGATACAGAAAATTTTGATGCTATAAAGGAGTAATAACTATAATCGAAGTCACTATAACCGAATTCAAAATTTTGTTTTTCAATAAAGTATTTGCAGCTCTAGCCCCCCTTAAATCAAAATCCTGCGTGCGCCACTGAGCAGTATTAATAATTAATAAACATTAGTATGACAGAGTTTAAATAGCAATATATTTTTAAATGATGCATTTTTATCATTTTAAGAGGTTTCTAGTATAATACTTATCTATACAGATAGGCCTCACCATGGCACAGTGGTTATATCACTGAAAATGGTAGACGGCCGAAGTGTGAAGGTCCCGGGTTCGGGTCCCGTCGCGCGGTCGTCGATCTAACGGTCTGGAGTTTTGGTAGGTTTCTCCAGATGTAAGTGAATACGCGTTAGAACCCCTTAGAAAGTCCTCCTACCAAGGCATCCTCATCTTAGGCTATACCCCTCGCGCAGGTTTGCCTTAATCACACACAACCATCTATACAGATAGCTCATACGCCTTTAAACAAGAGAACAACAGCGCTAAACGATCTGTATGTCCGGAGCCTCCGAAAGAAATTTTATGAGGTGGGACAGAAATGTTCACAGTCCCCCCTCCCCAACTTGTTTTTGCCTCAAGAAATATATTTTAAATTCTGCCCAATTTTACTTTAAAAGTAGTTATTAAAAATAGTTAATATTGTGGGGTTATTTTTATTCGTGCCTAAATTATAATTTTAATAATAGTATTTACAATCTGTAATAATGTATTATTAAAAAAAAATGAAGTATCATTACGCTAATTTTATAACCAGATTCCAAAATACTCCCTTGCCATACCACCCTTGCTGTCTAACATGTGTTGCAAATCACCATCACCAACAGTGTGCTATTTATCTGTAAATGCATCAGTTCATATTTTGCTATAATTAAACACACAGTTTCGAAAATTAATTATTTTTTCTTTTAGTGATTTTTATATAGTATGCTAAAAGAAAAGAATGAGTAAGGAAATCTTCATATTTAGCGATTTTTTTATTCATGCTTGAAGGTTAAAAATATATATAAATGGAAGGACTATGAATGGACTATTTATTATTTAATTTTAATAATGGCTTTTCGTGCCTTTTTACTTGCAAAATTTCGTATAAAATCATCAAAATTAATAGTTGTGGCAAATGTCAGATTCGATGCTTAGTCTTGCTAAGTCTACAAGTCGTTCTTGAGACATGGCTGATCTTAAGAAATTTTTTATGAGTTTCAATTTGCTGAATGATCGTTCAGCAGAAGCTACCGTTGCTGAAATGGTTTAAAAATACCCTAAGGGCAATGCAAACATTTGGAAATAAATCGTACAGTTTATATTATGTTAGTATATTCAATAAATCCAGAGGCTTTAATTGATTTTTCTAGCTGCATGTGTGAGAGAGGGGGCGCATTTTTGTATTTTGCACCACTTAGAAAAATAGCTAGAACCGGCACTGCATTGGGCTGTGATTTTTTAAAATAATTTTTTAAAAGTAAAGATGTAGAAAGGAAATTTGCAGTGCATTTTGAAAAAATCACGGGCCCCCTCTAGTTCAACGGGCCTCGGGGCAGTGCCCCGGCTGCCCCGACCCCTCTCGCTAGGCCTGTGTATGTCCAAAATCCTCATTGCTTTCAATAGGATGACCAACAACTCAATTTTCTTGCTAAAGAAGGGTGGTTTTTTTTCCATATATTATTGTTTTCTAAACTACGATTTTGTGGACTAAAATGGCCGCTACTAAAGTAGGTCTACATTTAGTCGGATTTGCTGTGGTGAAAACGAAAGCAGGTGGCGGGGTAGATGTACGCTACGAGCACCATATGTACCCTACAAGCACCATTAGTAGGGTGTACGCTATGAGCACGTACGCTACGAGCCCGACACCCATTCGGTTCGCTACGTATCATACGAATTTTCACTGTTTCATCCTGAAATCTATCAACCAGATTTAATTTTTTTTCAAGCAATAATTTCACATTTATGTCTTCATTAAAAGTTATACGACAAAGAAATATTATTTAGGACACTTTTTACGAATTTTAAAGTTAAAAAAAATGAACTTGATAAGCTGATTTGTGAAGTTTTGGACGCCATTACAAATGTTCTTTTGACGTGAAAACGTGAATATGTCTTTAAATTTGCTATCACAGAGGGAGGGATGGTAACAAAATCGAGGGATACGGTTTGATGTTGCACCTACATATCTATCATCTATATCCAAAATTTAATTACACCACTCGATAGCTAAAGGAACAACGAATTCGTTACGTTGAGTGAGTAATGTGACGCATAGGAGGAACACTACAAAGGAGGAAATGCCTGCATTTTGAGGTCGTTTCGTTGTGTCACATAATGTTCGTTTAGTATAAAGTTTGACTCGGTAAAACTAGAACGTTCCTTTGCGTTTCAATCGTCAGCTCTCCTCAAGATCTATCCATTGCGTATATAAAACATTAGCGTGAAATAAGTAACAGTGACTATATATAGTGTTAAAGTAAAAAAAAATTAAAATAAATAATGCAATGCAGGCCAATACTTGTCGTAAAGCCAAATCAAAGTATATAGGACTTTTACGGTTGGAAAGGCTTCTCAAGAGCAATCCAGTGATATCCGTAAAACAACATATGACAGAGTGAAGGTGTGCCGGGAACGTAAAAGAATCCGAAAAGGAGCCAGATCACACACTACACCAATCATGATGGTCGGATACTATATTATTAATGTCTCGCAGAATCGCTGATTGAGACCTCATTCTCAGCGAGTTTAGTTTGTCTTACATAGAAACTCCAACAACGCTAAGGTTAATACCTGTATTGATTTAATGTTTACCAGAAATGTCGATGTATCCCTGCATGCCATTTGTTTCGTATTTTGCGTATATCACAGACCTGCCATTAATAAAGCTATGGCACAGTAAATAATTGTTTATTTGATTTCTTCCTGAACCTGATGAAATTGAAAGAAAATATTATTCGTTACGTACACAAGTATTCACGTAAAGCATACGGCCGTGTTCACGATACAGCCACACCTGTTTTTTTTTTTTTTTTGGCATTCTTTTTAGCAACAAAAGGATTGAATAATTCTACAGTAAAAGAAACCATGAATTAAAATAAAAAACTAGTCTCATGCTGGAGGCTAAAAATTCATTGCATCTGTCCTGCTATGGGTAAGAGCATAGTATAATTAAGTTGTGAAGTCGTATGCCAGACATGTGAAGGAACACCCCCACCCCCCAAAAAAATTAAGCTGCAGTAGCATTAAAAATCTGATAATTTTTTATTCCAGAAAAAAATTACTTTTTTTATCAATATATGTATGTTCCTTTTCTTAAACTAAGAACTATAAAAATTAGTTTAGTTTTCATTTAATTGTTGAATTTGGAATTTAAGTGGCAGTAATGGACTGCCTTACTCAGAAAAAAAAATTCGGAGAGGGGATCTAAACAGTGAAAAAGGCAGAGTTAAAAAAAAACCCAGAAAAAAAAAGACTTGTGAATTTTGGTATCATTTTGATGTCACGAATTTCAAATTGCATCAGCAATCTAGTGAGAATCACACGTTTCACGGAAGAATTACTTCGCTAGGGTTTGTTTTTACAACAGCGATGGTAACCAAAATGTTCACAAAGCAATAAATGTTTCATTTAAATATTTCTATGTCTGTGATATCAAAATATCACAAGAATTCTTGTATAATAAAGTTTTACCAAGATGCAGGCGCGTATCCAAGGGGAGGGCGGTGGGGGCGATCGCCCCCTCCTAGGCGAAGTTCAAAAATCTGTTAAAATATATTATGAAAGTATCATGAAAATTAAGTAGCCTTTTCCTAAGGGGTGTATTGCGGGTACTACTCCCTGTCGTTTTTAATCATCGTTCATATATAGATTTTATCAATAAAATAATTAATTACATTAATTATTAATTACATTAATTGATTAAATTAATGTAATTAACGTAATTAGTTAATTACATTTAATAATTAATGTAATAACTAATTAATATTACATTAATTATTACATTAATATTAACTATTACATTACATTAATAACTAATTAATGTAATAACTAATTAACACAATTAACATAATTAACTAATTAAATTAATTAGTTAATTACATTAATTAATTACATTAATTGATTATATTAATTAATTATAAAATGATTTTGCGCATTCTACCCCCCCCCCCCTGCTTCAGGTACTAAATCGCCCCTCCCTGAGTAATTTCTGCCAAGATGAATGCAGAATGATTGAGATTACGCATCTCTCAAGATTCAGGAATTAGAAGATGAAACAGTTGACCGCACCAAGTGACGTTATTTTAGAACTTAAACAAGAAATACAAAATTCTTTTTTTTTTTTTCTAATGGCTGGCTGTTGCCTTGAAAGCTTTGGCCACAACAGGCCGGAATTGCTGGTCTCTTTATATTCCTAGTAGATGGACCAGCATCGCCCCCTATGAAGGGACGGACATGACAACCACACCCAGTCGGAGATCGAACCCCGGCCGCCGGGAGTTGAACCCGGAGTGCGGTGCTTTACCCACCATACAACTCGGTCGGCAGGAATACAAAAGTTTATAATGTAGAAGCACTTTGAAAGTGAATAGATTTGTTTTAAAAACACGTTTTAGGTTCCTTTTGACCCCAAGTACTGCTTAGATAGAGTTTGTGTCAACATTCTTCAGTTTACGCTGTATAGTATAATCTTCAGTAAGTATCATCTGTTAGGAAAAATTTATGTTACCAGTCAAAGAATTTCGCATCCTTACTAATAATAAAATAGATCGTAAAGATGGAATTAATTTCATTTATACCTCTAAGAAAAACATTTGATGCCTTCCGAGCGAAGAACGTGTAAGCAGCTAGTCACTTAATAAAATTAATAGAATTCCTTAAAATGTTATGTGGTAGGATTCTGTTTAAGAGATAGCAAGAGGTTGCAGGAGCATGCACAGTAACATGCTTGTCCTCGATGGTAAAATAAAGGCAAAGTTGACTCAACATACGGACTTACATCAATCATCGAATTTTTCTGCATGGTTGCTTTTCAGGTATTAGAGTAGGTACAATGACCTCTGTAGGTGAAATTGAAATCTAGAAAAGCACGAATGAGAAGGTAGTGAATACTCTCAAAACATTGAGCTCTGACGATTGAGACGAAGCAGTTAAAAATAAAGTTCAGTCATTTTACGGAAGTTACGATCTACGGAAAGGTCAATGAAACGGACTCTACCCAAACAGCTAAAAAAAAAAAAAAGTTCAAAGAGGATACGTCTGCCACATAGGCGTTCCAGGTGTATTGGTAGGAATTAGAGCAGACACCGCTCAGCGTCTAGAAAGGCCAAGATGGTTCAGACACTTCATTAGGAAATAATCCTCGGCAGTCGCTTGTGGCTGCTGTACAACGGTAAAGAAAGGCTGAAAAGGTATCTTTAAGTAACTGGATTTTAAATGGGTTAAAGCCCACGTAGGAATGACTGGGCAAGTAAATGAAGAAATAGGCCAAGAAAGAAATGTAAAGTCTTATGATGGAAAAGAAGTAAAATGTTCAATCTGGAAGACCAAAGTGTCTGATGAAGAAATGAACTAGGGACAATGATCAAAAAAGACAGAAAGGCAGGTATAAAAGTTTCTGAGGAAGGTTTAAATAACATATAGTTAGAGAAATGGCACAAACAAACAGGGTGATAATGTTTCAAAGATCCTTTTTCATCTGCTTCAAGTGCTACAAAGTCCGATCATTTACAAAAAGTATGATTTTTGTAATAACCTTACAAAAACAGATTTGATTTGTTGGTCTAATGCAAAAGACTAATAGAATTTCAGAAAGAAAAAATGTTTCAGGAAGATCACTATAAATTGCAGTACATTGAAGTTGACGAAACGTTGCATTTTTCTTCGTTAGTTCTTCGTCTCCAGGAGGCAAGGAATGCGGCATCAATTGAGATATATATAAATACCCGTGAAGATCGTTAAACTTTTATTGATTGTATTTTATACTGTATAAAATTTCCTGCTTGACCCATTTGCGTTTTTCCTTGTTGCATTTGTTAAAGTACAATAAAGAACCTGTTGGGTCTAGATGGGAGACGTTCGGGTTTAACAATGTCTTTCTTCTGAGAGAGTATTTTATTTTATGGCAAACCTACACAAGAAGGATCTGCCTCTAGAGGCAGCTTCGGGCAAAGGACTTTTTAATGGGCTCAAGCGTGCATTCACGTTACATCTGGAGAAAACCACTCAAAACAACTGACCGTTAGATCGACAGTCCCTTGGTAAGCCCGAGCCTCTTCGTTCACACTTCAGCTATCTACCATGTTCAGTGTTTCATCTATACTGCCGTGGTGGGGCTTCTTGTGAGAGAATGAAACATATCCAGCTGCTATTTTACAGCCCCTTTCTGTATAGTTTATAAATCGGCATTTTTATTCAGGCCATTGTTGATATATTATCTTTTGACTTTTTAAGCACAGTATGCTGCTTTGAAAGCGTATGTCAGCAAATGTTGGAGTCATTCCAAACACTTGCCATTAAATGGCGAGTAGGATGGAAAATTTTTCAAGAATTTAAATTATAGAAATAAAAACTGGAGCGTCAAAATATCTTACATTTCCATTTAAGTTCTACACTGAGAGATATATATTAAAGAATCAGATAAATAAAGTAAAAATAATTATTTGTAGATTTTATTGGTATATTTAAATACTTTCAGAAAAAAATTCATACCTGTTAATGGCTAAATTGCAGCTAAATATTAGGCTGGTGCATAATTATCAAGCGCTTTAAAATTTTTATTTAATTATTTAATTAATTAAATTGTTTAAATAAATTAAATGAATATTTCACGTAAGAGAATGTACGTAAGAAAATATAAGTAAATTAAAAAATAATTAATTATAAAAATATTGCAACTTTTTATTAAAATATAGTACGTCAAAAAAAAACTTCTGATAATTATGCACCAACCCAATTGTTAGGCAAGCTATTTTTTTTTTAATATGCTTTTTGTACAAGCTTTTGAATTTATCAATACTTATTTAGTCTAGTTTACTCCATTAGCTTAGAACTGTAGTGCAATTAAGATATTGGAAGAAAAAATATATAACAGTTGTAGTTTCTTAAAACGTGCTTAACAGAATTCAATGATTCAAACAAAATATCTTTTTACTATCAACTCGCATAGAAGTGTAACCACTGCAAGTACATATCCAGCAAAAAGCAAAATGAACGCCCCTTCTAAATCTGGAAACGACAGCTGCCTTTCGCGGTTATCCTTCTGATGCAGCAACCGATCATGATAATTCCGAGACGCTTTATATGTCTCGTCACTCATCAACTTATTATAGATACCCGACCCCCACAGGCGGCTTACTTTAGTGTCCAACTGACTTTTGCAGCAGAAATCCTTCCGCAATCCGACCGCCAACAGGACGGTGAAGAATCCGTCGCTCGAAATGAAATACTGCTCACGATGCGGTTGCAAGATCCTTTCCCCACGAAAATATGCCCTTTTCTTCGACGATGAAAACCGGAGTCACCGTCTAACGCCTCCTCGACGTCGTTAGACGTCCTGGATTCCACGAGACTCCGGCCGATGGTCCTGGAGTTTTCGTCATCGAGTTCCATGAGGGCGGCCGTGAGATAAGTGCCCGGCAACGTCCTGCACTCGCACCTTCCTTCAGACACGGCCGCAGCGAGTTGCTTCACGTTCCGGACGCCCGCCAGAGGTGGGAACGTCAAGAAGGATAGCAGCACGGCGGCGTGCCTCAGCTGCATTTGCAGGACCATGCAAGTACCTCAGCTGCATTTGCAGGACCATGCAAGACGTGACCAGCGCACGTTCGCCGAAATTCCTCGAACGCGAGAAGAGCGAGCCGACACGACGCGACTCCCATCCTGTCAACACCAATTCAGAGATCGTCGTAAGTATGAAGACGAATCCTAAGAGGATGTACCAGACATCGGAGGAAAATGGCTTCAGAATGGCCGAGGCACTGACGTGAACTTCTGGCTTTGTCGTAGCGAGCGTAAAGCGTGTAACGCTGTAACTACTCGAAAAATCAATCACCTCACTTCTTTCTTCGGTAATAGAGAGGCCATTCATGATGAGGTCTGCTTCTCCGCGCTCTACCATACCCACCATTCCAGTCCAGCTGCCGTTCCGTAGAGGTCTACCATACTCTCTGTCGACAGGAACGACAAATTTGTAAGAAAATCCTGTCACTGATGCTAGAATTCCAGCCAGATGGTTGTCCATATGCACGAAAACTTCTCTTTCCACTGTTTTCGTGCTGTTTATCTTGATAATTTCTGTCGTGGGTATTGCAGCAATTTTCACGAAATTCGGAAACTTCATTCTTGTGAATGAATTAGATATTTAAAGGATACAATATTATACTAATCGGTATTCCATTATGTTACACAAATCAAATAGTTATATTCAAAAGCACAAAGCTTCGTAATTAGAAACTTGGTGGTCTTACGGGGAGTTAATTACTTTTGTTGAAGAACACAAAGTTGCGACAATGTAAAAATCTTCTTTCATATAAATTAGATACTTATATTCAAATGCGGCAGTGGAATGAACTATAGCATGCAAATGATATATAATTACTAAGGTAAGTAATTAGAAACTTCATTATCTTACAAAAAATAAAATTCTATATTAAAGAAAACAAGTCTACGGCATTGGAAATGCATTATAGGAAAGTAGAGTATACTTGCATTCATGAAGACAGTACTTAATAAACTTCATTCTTTTGAGCAAATCATAAATTTATATATAAGAACACAAAGGAGGGATCAAGAAGCTTTAAGGTATAGTTTTGTATCGCATGTACAATATTTAACTTCACCGTAATAATTGTAAAACTTCACAGGCTATTTAATGCACGTTTTCTTTAAGGATTTAAAAGATACTTGCAATGCAATATTTCAATAATCTTCATTAACTGAGTCTGCCGAAGTCGGTTCAGTGCTAATATACATCTGTAACAGCATCGATCACAATCGCTACAAAGATGCTTACGGAAAAAAAACAGGCAAACAATTCTATGCCTGTCTGCCTCTTTCGTGATTTTGCTTAATTTTCCAATGCATCCCACACGTTTGTCTGTATGTCATATGTTGATTTACGGCACATAGAGACAGGTAACGCATTTTGCATGTAAAAAGAATTGTAACAACGAAACGGGATAAGCAGCAAAACTGCAGGACATGAATAATTTACTTGAATAGATCCAAATATTCAATAAACTGAACAAAATACATGTAGTTGTGATTTAGAAGTAAATTAAAAATTTCGATTGATTATTATTAATAATTATGTAACGGAAATTTTTGACGAAGGAAGTAAAATTTAGAACACAGTATTCTAAAAATGCTTAAAAACAACAACAACAACAACAACAACAAAAAAAACAACAACGCAGAAATTGAATTGTTTAAACCTTGGTACATAATTTTACATTTTTTACTTTTTCATACAATTTTTTAAACGCTTTTATTTAACTCATACTGTATATCTAGGTTAGAACTTTTAATTACTTTCAACTAACTTCTCTATGTACAAGTAAGATGAAACTTCGCAGACGCATCAAGAATCGATGATGGTACAATAATGCTGAAATTGTGGTTATAACATGCGGTTATTGTGGTCTTACCGAAGGTATAATTTTTATACAATATAATTTATGTTAAAATACGCATTTGAGAAAATCACTTCTATTAATTTCAATTTATATCCTAAACTGGAAATAAGCATTGCCTTGGTACTAGTGTTGGGCACAGGGGTGAAAAACCAGCGATTTTGATGCGTAAATACGAATAACTAATTATTACATGCACTTAAAAGAAATTTTTAATGTCTCTTTGAAAGCTGTATTTATACGCTTTTATAAAAGGTAAACCTGTATCTGTTGAGAAGCTTCCAGGAAAAATATCTTTAAAAAAATTAGCATGATGTGACACTTTTCTAAATATTTTTCAGTCCAACTCCATGTTTATAAAAGGCACCACACTTTTATTTATTGCGGTGGGTATTACAGCTCATAAAGAGCCATCCTAAATTTTTTCGAGCCCCTGGCGCAATCAGTTTACTTTAATTTGTGTACACAGACCGTGAGGGAGATTTCGTTCCTTCGAGCTACATCCTTAGCCCTTTAACGCGCGGTGTCCTTGCCGTGAGGACACAAAACTCTGACATTTTGACTGTTTCGATCTACGAAGAATAAATGTGATGTCAGTAAAAATATTTAAGGGTGGCATATTACATGAGAACCCTTTTCTATTGAGCACATAATTTCCCGTTAAGTTAGAGACTATTTGCAAAATTGATGTCAAAATTATTCTTATCAGTATCGGCATCTGCTGCGAACTATAGAATGTGATGAAAATCTACCATCGATGCAGAAGAAAAACCAGACAGATTGCCCAATGCTGAAAAAGTAGAGTCGTTGCCATCGTTCGATTTAACTACCAGCAACATGGCGGCCGAACAAATCGCTCATCGCGAACGCTATTTGTAGCCGAACTTTCCGCCTTTCATTAATTTTCCTCGGGATAGTTAAAAGAAATAAATATTATTTACAGGGAAAATGCTGTTTCCACTTTTTTGTATTGAGATTATCAGGGGTACAAATTAGAAGTCAAAAGATTCAGTGGTCAAAATGAACCGTGACTCCAAAACTTCCTTGGTCCATACTGTGTACATGATTTAAAAAAAAAATGCGAAAAGGCTGCTGCTTGCTATTTAAAAAATCTTTCTAATTTTGAAATTGTTATTGAGTATTTAAAGGTTCCCTTAGACAAATGAAATGTTGCCAGGAGTGAGAATCTGTTCTCTGCTCTTCTGACTACAAGCATGAAAGTTACTCAGTTACGGTCGAACATGAAGAATAGTTTCATGATTGACGATTTATTTGTTTCAATTGCATGCTAAAAACGCAACTACTTTTTTGCCAACTCAATATTATCACTGAATTTGTTATTTCACTTTCTTCATTTAATATTATTCTGAAACATCTTTGTAAGTCTTTTGGCGGTATTTTAATTTATAGTGTGATGTGAAAATTTAGACAGAAAAATGTGATTTTGAATTCTTAATAAAGTATGGGAAAGTCCTAAGACCTGATGCCCAGGAATGTTAAGGATGATAATTTTTCAGGAATAAGACGTTGTACTGGAAGACATACATCTACAGCATCTAATTCTATACATGGAAAACATTTTATTTGGGGGGAGATAGTAGCGGACGCAACAATAGGCGCTTTATAAAATCACCATCAAACTGGACAAACCTCCAAGTTATTTGCTTCAAAATTTGTTTTTTTTTAAATGCCGCTAACTTTTACTATTTTTGTGCAAAAGAAATCTAATTTACCTTTATTTTACGCAATTTTCAAAAAATTTGTCACTTAATACATTTATATATGGTTTCTTAACTCATGAAAAAAAACACATTTTATTTAATATAAATTAAACTACCGAACCTAAAAATTGGAAATTTTGCTATATAATGTGACTTTCTGCATCTTTTCCCATCAAAATTTGGCTAGATAGATATTCATAATTTTTTTTGAATATTAATTTTATAATTCATAATTCATCTCAATATTTTATTAAAAATTATAATAATAGTGAATTATGTTTGGGTCGTTTAGTTCTAATAGTAAGAATAAAAATCAGCTTCTGATTATCAATATTATATGAGATATGAATTAAAGTATGAAAAAATATTTTAATATAGGGGGGTAAGGGGATTTTGTAAGCTCATAACTCACTCATTTTCAGTTCAAATTTATTGAAAATTGGTATGCGGGGTTAAAATTAGCTAAATTTTAGAAATATGAAGTGAAATCTAGGGGCTGCTTTTGGGAAAAAAAAAATTGGTGCGAATTTTAATATGAAGATGGCCTCTTAGGCAATTTTTGTGTATTGCAAATTAAAGTGTAAGTCAATCGTAAACGATTGGTATATGTAACTTTACTGTACGACGAACGACGGCCGAATAAAGTGCAAGTTGGCGTTTTTTTCTTTTTCCCCCACAGCTGTACATCCTCTTTTTCTCCCTCGTTGGACAGCTTCGCCTCTCTCTCTCTCCCTTCTTCAAGGACAACTTCGCCTCTTAGTTCGCAGCTCGTGACTTGTTTTTCTTTCCGATTCTTCTTTATTTTTTTTTTCTCCGACTGCCTCTTATGTGAGTAAAGGCTTCTGCTCCTGTGAATGCGATGCCTAGAATGGCAATTCAATGTACACTCTTCTCGGATTGCGGAGAAAAGTCTCCCCGTTATGTGTGGGACGTGGTTTTGTGGTTTCCCAGGTAGCTTCTGTTGGGAGATTCTGACTGGTCATTAAAATCCCATAAATTTTTCTATCACAATACACTGCAGGGCTACTTGGAAAATCGGCTGGACGCAACTTATGCAACCCTTTCGAGAAGTATGAAAAAGAGGTCCCATCAGGTTGTGCTGGGATGTTACGCGGGTGATAAACAGTAACTCTAGCCCAGTGGTTCCCAACCTTTTTTTAACCCATTTATGCCTAGTGTCCTTTTTTTGGGACGGCATTTTCGCTATGAGTCGAAAACGTTATTTATTTTTCCTAGCCTTTATTCATGAGTACTGAGCCTCAACTCTACAAAATGTTTTAACATGACCCAGTAAGACGTTGATATTTGGATTTTTATACATAATGATTTTAAAAGAAAGCATCCCTTGTTCAAGAAGTTGATATCAGAAATTTATCTATTATTTCTGTTATCAGTAAAAATCGAAGAAAGTCGCAAAAATATCCAGGCACAAATGGGTTAATGGCGACCGCTTTTAGATTTTTCAAAAATGTTCGCGAGCCCCTTCTCCCATATGCCACGTTTGACCAATAAAACAAAAAATTTAAAAAATGAATAATGAAAAAATATATCTTTAGATTTATCTTGTATTAATCATTAATGGGATGATTGAGGTTGCATTTGACTGACAAGTTTTGCTATTCTTGGCTGAGTATTGCTCAAAGCCAACCCCATGTCATCTTGGCCGTCTAATTTATACCTGGCTGTCGTCTTAACCCTTCAACAGGCGAGTTTATGTGCAGAGAGTCGAAAGTAGTTAGGAATTTTCTGGCCTATTTTTGGAATTATCTGTAACTTTTCTTCTACTTCAAATACCGACGTGAGAATAAAAGAAACAAGTGTTATACCAACTTATAAATTTTTCGGGAGAAATGTTAATTATTTACAAAATCATAGTCGGAAAAATAACTGCTTGCGCACACAATTAAACGCAAAAAATATATAATTAAATGCGGTGTTTCTTGTGCTCACTTTTCAAATAATTATGTGGGCTTTTTTTAAAAATACGATCTGAAGGAAAGTTAGCCAAATATAATTTAGTATCTATATATGTATGGAAAAAAAAATGCTTGTCAACTTTTACTACATAAAAATCAGAAAATTAACTAATGATAATACTTTTCCGTAGTTAACATATCGTAGTTGGTAATATATTTACCACCTGTAAAGGGCTATCTTCAAGAAGTTGAAAATACAACTTCACTAGGTAAGTGGATGCAAACGGCACTAATATTTGAGACGAAAGCTTGAAAATACCGGATATGAGCTACGCATAGCACACCAAAATTGAGTTAAATTTTTTTTTAAATTTCACACAACTACAGCCTCTTGTTTATTGAGCTTCGGGAAATATTTTTGAATTTCAGATTCAGGGGTTTCAAGGTGGTTATTATTTCCTCCCTTAAATTAAATTCAATTCCTATTTCCGATTCTTCTATCATAGTGCACAGGTTTTCAAACAAGTAAACACTCCTAGATTAAACAGTTTTGTAGCTACGATACGAAAACCTGGATACTATCTCTGACAAGAATAAAGATTTTTTACTTTCCAAGAAAAAAGGGAGAAAGTGTGCGTCGTGGCAGAGAAACGTGAAAATATTTTGCTATTCATTTCCTACAAATGCGGTCTGCGCCGACCCCCCAAAAATGGCATGGGGACCCCTTTGGGGGTCGCGACTCCCCGGTTGGGAACCACTGCTCTAGCCCTTAATGGTCCGTAGTGCTTGTAACCCAAACCAGTATCGCGGGCTGTTACAGCGCGACATTGTCCACCCGCCAGCGACAAATTATAACTTAGGACAGCTTTAGAATACTGGGCACGCCGCACTTTGCTTCAGCGAAGGACAAAGGGAAACCCTTGTGGACCACAGTTCTTGGCATCCGCACCAGAATTGACGGGTCTAGGGTCCCCTCGCTCACCACTCTGTCCCTTCTCCACCCGCAACCCTGGGCTCGCAAGGATACTCGTGCTCCCGCTGGCCATCAACTCATACACTCGACTACTCTGAAGAGTTTGTACGCTCCGCGGGTCACAACGATGATTCCATAGTTCACCCATTAGCTCCGATATCCATTCTCGTGAATGGTTCACGGTGCCCCATAAATAACGCATGCAGAACCAGTAATATCCTTTGGATTGCTACAATGATTGGCGTTGCGATCCTGAAATACATGCACCATCATTGTTACTTTAAAATACATGCAACACCAGTATTTTATCTTATGACGACTCATGCATCACCAAAATCCTCTTGATACTTGCACCACCTCCCCATCTAGCTGTCCCTGCTCTTATCTCTATCACCCATTTAAATTAGTGAGTCTCCTAGGGCTTCTATGAAGCGGGTCAGGGCCTGGAGCTTTTTGTCATTCCGCACATAGTTACTGAATGTAGATACATCCAATTTCAAGCAATACTGATTTCTCAGTAGTTGCAGCACTGGACAGATGACTACAATGTGTAAACTATCGGCGGGACTCTCAGACTGCTGAAGTTACAATTCCTTGTCTCCTTCACGGAGAACCTTCTGAACTAGGTCTTGAAGGGACTAAGGATGAGCTCAAACTGTGATAGCTGCTACTCGATCACTGATATCCACTTGCCCCAAGTGCTATTGATGATAGGTGTCTCGTCTTAACTGCTATTGTGACTTCTATGAATTGAGTGATTACTGCTACTTCAGTGACTGGGAGTATTTCGGTGTAAACTGCTACTTCATTGCAATCGAGTATATTCGGTATATTGGTGAAAACTGCTACTTCAGTGATTGGAAGTATTTTTGTGAAAACTGCTATTTGAGTGAATGAAGTATTTCAGTGAATTTGTTAGCCTGATATCTGCTACCGGTACTCGTTTAGATTGAATATCATATCTGTTGCTTTGGGACCTCCGTGCTTTGATTTTCTTTGAGGGGAAACTCATCATAGCATGAGGCAGCGTTTCTGAACCTGTGGGGCGCAACTCCCAAGGGGGGCGCAGAGCATTTGCAGTGGGGGGGGGCGTGAGAAGAACCAAAAAGCAAGTAGTGATGCATGTTTTTTTAAAAATCATCTTATTTATTCCCATTTTTACTCAAAAATATATCCATTTTCGCTTAAAACGTTCATTCAAACTTTACTGATAACATTATTTTGTAGAAAATTCGACTAAATGTTCATTGTTAAAGATTAAAAAACTGAATGCGTGCTGAAAAATGTGAGGGGGGGAGGCGCCACCGTAAGTTAGCCTTTGTTGGGGGAGGGCTTGACGTTAAAAGGTGCGCTGCTGTTATATGGTCAGATTTCAGGATGCAGCAAAGGGGGAAAATGAAGTTGGAATGTGCAATGCATTACATTGGCAAGTTCCATCGCCGGCTGTATAAGAAAGGCGAGAGGGCAGAGGTTTACGCTAAGGAATGAAAAATGAATAACGGAACGATAGAAAAGTGCGCATGGAGGTGTATCATTTAAGATACCAGTGTCCAGAAGCGTAACTTACTACGGGGTGGGTTGCCCCCCCCCTCCACCCAAAAAAAAAACTGGAAAATTCAGATTATCACTATTTTGAAAATATTTTCTTTAATGGGAAATATTTTGCCCCAATGTTACATGTAAATTTACGGGCAATGCCAGTGACTGAGAAAGAAATGGGAGCAGAAATGGAGGTCTGCTGATTTTCTATGTATGTTACTTTTAATAAAAATAAAGCAAATTTACTATTTATTTATTTATTTGAAGCCGAATAATGGCCGATTTTACACGACACTCAACATTGGTAGATGGCTGAAGTGCGAATGTCCAGGGTTCTGGTTCATCGCGCGGCTGTCGATTTAACGATCAGGTACATGGTCGGTTTTCTCCAAATATAACGTGATTAAGTATAAAAAATTCTTAAAAAAGTCTATCGCCCAAGTCATGCCTTTTTAAGCTGTATTAGAAAGGGAGGGGGTTACCCTGAGACAGGGCCGTAGCCTGAGGGGGCCGCCCCCCTCCGAAATAAAATCTCGGCTACGCTACTGCCCTGAGAATGTTTAAACAGACGATTAATTGTATCTGTGCGTGAGTAAGGACGACTCCAGATTGAATATTGGGAGGGGACCATTGAACATTTTACTATCTATAAATTGCTTAGTGCTAATTCAGCGTGTGAAATCGTGAAGAATGCGAATCTACAGTTGTAAAACAGAATTTCGTAGGGGGTCATGCCCCCTCACTGGAGCCGCCTTGAAGCAGAAAACCCTTGTGTAGCTTTTCTTTAACAAAACAACAGTTTTTTTTTTAAGAACTGCAATGCAACTAATGTGGTTTTTCGCAATTTTCAAAACTTAAATTACAACATACTAATTAGAGTATGATGAAAGAAGAAAGATAAATAGTATCGACTCATGGATTATGATACAATTTTAAAGTTAATTAAATAAGAAATTGAAGACCCACTGAAAACTTCTAATAACAGACTCGAATTTTCACAACTAACTGTTTTCTTTTATATTAATAGTAATTTAAGGGATTAATTAAGGAAGTAATTAAGGATTTTAAGCCCTGTTAGAGGACACTGAACCTTTAATAACGGATACTTGTTTCAACCAGCCGTTTTGTTTAAAAAACCTCTAAATTATACGAACACATTGAAAACCTCTACTAAAGGACACCTAACGACGTTTCGTTTTATATTAGTAATGGGCTTTAAAAACCTCTCAACTGGAAACACATTCAAAATCTGTAATATCGAAAACCTCCCTAAACCGGATGTTTTATTTTATATAATAATGGGTTTTAAAAACTTCTAAATTGAGGGCGGTTTAAAAACCTTTAGTAACGGACAACGGACACTTATTACATCTGGCCACTTTTTGTTACGCTAGCAGGCATGGACGTCGGTAACATACGCGAAGGGGAGCACTTGTTCTCTCTACCCAGGAATTTTTGTTTACCGTTTTCCCCTTCCATTTTCGTTCTTTCCAATATAGTAGCTTTGTGTTGAAGTAATCTTTGCCCCTCCTCCCCCTGAAAAATATTCTACCGCCGCCCATGCTAGTAGTATTTAAAAACGTTTAATTAGAAGACGCACTGAAAACTTTTAATAACAGATACTTCTTAGATTTGTTCTTTTTCTGTTATAGTAGTTGGACATAGGAAAACCTCCAGTTCAGGGGCGTAGCCAGAAATTTTTCATGGGGGGGGGTTACGACTTCTACAACTCATATATATGTATACGTGTGTGTGACAATGTAGTGAAGAATATACATTTTGTATGGCAAAAATTTCTCATGGGGGGTTATGACCCCCTAACCCCCCCTTGGCTACGCCCCTGCTCCAGTTAGTAAAAAACTCTAATAACGGACACCTCACATTATAGACGTAACTTACTAAGGGCAAGATGGGGTCAATTGCGTCCCCCCCCTCGAAATTCAAGAAGTTTTAGATATCACCTATTTTAAAAAAGTATTTTCCACAATAGGAAACATTTTGTCCTCGCCCCAGTTCTATAGTAGGAAAAACTTCCTTCCAACCCCAATGTTACATGCCAATTCAGGCCAATGCCTGTCGTAACTGGTCGTTTTCTTTAAGTAATGGTGAAGATTGTGATACACTCTAGATAAAAATGAAACAAGAAAGACAAATAGGACAAGTATGACAGTATGCATTACAATGCACTTTTCAGTTGGTTGTGTTGTGTTACAGCAAAGTTACACAAAGGGCTACTTGCCAAGGATGAGGATTGCCTTGGTCGAAGGCCATTTTAAAGGCGTCCAACGCGTATTCACGTTGTATCTGGAAAAAAACCGACCAAAACTCCCGATCGTTAGGTCGACAGTCGCGCGATAGGCCAGAACGCTGGAAATTTATGGTAAGCCGTCTACCATGCACTTTTCAAAAGAATGCAATAAGAAAAGCAAATAGAAATGACGCATAGATTATGACGCCCTTTCCAGCAAAATGAAACAAAACTTAAAAAAAAAAAAAAAAAAAAAATAGCGCCAACCCATGGATTACGATACATTTTTAATGTATTGCATTTTAATGTGTATTTAAAATAAAAACGTTTTCAATTTTTATTTACTTATTTTTCTGCAATTGAAACATCTTTTGTAATCACAACAACATAGTTCTAAAAGGTTCTATTCTTTTATGAAAACAAATACAAAAAGTAATAATTTTACTAAAATTGGGATAAAAAAGAAGTAAATCAAGGAGTAATGTCATTACATCGTCTTTGTTCGAATTCTGTTTTATGGCAAGCCTACACGAAGGATTTCTACCTTGGGCGAACGGCATTCATGTTATAACGCGTATTCACGTTACATCTGAAGAAAACCGCCCAAACCCCCAAATCGTTAGATCGACAGCCGCGCGGTGGCCCGAACGTGGGGCATTCACACTTTAGCCATATACCATGTTCAGCGTCTTATCCACACAGCCATGGTGGGGCGTCATCTTTGTTGGAAAGTGATTCGAATCAGTGGTGGATACAGAATTTGGGGAGAGCAGAGGAACTACCTAAAAAAAGAAGGCATTTTTGATCTAAACAAAATATGCAATAACGCGAAATTTAGCTATGTCTTTATGGGGTGATTGAAGCCCATATCCCCTCTTATTGGAACCGCCATTGATTCGAATCATTTATTTAAATTTTGTAAATTAAAAACGATTAACCATAACCATGTGTTGGAGTACTATTTATGCGCAAAATAATATTTCTTTTCCACATCTAAATATTCAATTTCTCTGTGATATGTAGTGTAAGGTATCTTAGGTAGATACATTTTATTATATTAATTTTATGGAGGTTAGCAGAATTTCTTCGTTAATTCATAATATACCAATGAAAATTAGCATTTTACATCATCTTGTGGATTCATTTCGGTAATACAAATTAAAGTAAAACTGCAATGTTATACAACCTTTTAACTTACTATACCTACTTTGATACTGAGAAGGGCTTACTAAAATTTATGGTTTTCCTATAAATGAAAATCTGGCGCATGTTTGGAACGAAGGGAAGGGAATAAGTTGAAGCAAATAAAACATTAAAGTATTTTCTTTTCAAAATTGCCCGTATTTTTAGAAAATATTGAAAGGATTCATCCTAAAATCCTCATGGGTGGTGATACATATGATATGAATCTGAAAATTTAAAGTGAAATAAAGATAACAATAATAACAGATCAGCGTAAATAATAATAAAAATTGGGTGCAATAATTAAAACAGTATTCACCACAAAACATTAAAAATATTTAATATATATTAGGGATACAATAAATATTGAAAAAGGTTTTTCATAAGATTGATTTACATAGTTTGCATTTAATCGTTAAATTCAGCACTCGTGCTCTCATCTGAGTGTTTACGAGCAACAGGAACATTCAAGGAGCCAATGCCGGGAAGCAACGATGAAAGAAGAAGAAAGAACTGCTTCCGTAACGTCTTTGCAACGGTGGGAACGAATAGGTTGAATTCAATAAGGCACTAATACATCTTAGTCACTAACAGATTTAGCATGCACGTACAGCGCGATACCTTCAGTAGTATGACCGTATCAAGAAGAAAATTCTTGAGGGACGCATTTTTTTTTCTTTTTGTCAACTTCTGCTTGTACATTAATTTGAAGTTTCAAAATAAGTCAGTTACCTATAGTATAAACTTCTGGCTGGGGGGAGGGCACGCGCTCCTGTGCCTCCCCCTTCCCTCTGGATCCCCCAATGTGGGAGTCAAACCCATAATCTTCCAGTCAGTAGTCCGCCGTAACCACTGGGCTGTCACGGACCCCCTAAAAAGTGGACAGTTAGTGAGACCTATCCGGTTTTAGAAGTTATAGGGTGCCCTCAGTTCAGAAGCATTTTGAAGCCCACTTATTAAAAGAAATTAGAGGTTTTATTAGAGGTTTTCAGTGTGTGTACATATTTTGCATTTAATCGTTAAATTCAGCGCTCTTGCTCTCATCTGAATGTTTACCAGCAACAGGAACATTCAAGGATGCAATGCCGGGAAGCAACGATTTCATATTTTGTCCAACCTCGTGTTTATAGGTTTTCAAATTCTAAAAGCATAACAGAGTGCGGTCAGATGAGAGAGGTGTCGTTATTATTTGTAAATTTTACATAGTAGCAATTTAATCGGCACCTTAAATCTCGACGTGTGAGCGTCTTGGTGTGTTATAAGCAATTGCATCAAAGCTTAATTTATCACAACTGTCTCGCTTATTTAACATAGTAAATCGCATGAATTTAAGCAATATCTTTTTACTTTCCGAACATGTACCATGTAAGGAAAGTATTGTAATCATGAAAAAATTCGACTTCGAGATTTCGGTGTATTTACACGTTTTGAGGTCTTCTGAATTCATTTATGCTATTTTTATGAGATGTATGTGTGTGTGTGTGTATGTGTGTGTATGTGAGTGAACACGATAGCTCTTAAACGGGGGATTCGATTGAGCTCAAATTCGGTATATATGTTATAAACCACCGTCGCAAGACCGGTATTGATTTTGGTGTGTATAGGACTTGTAGTTTTTCTACAGGGCTACGACAAAGTTTTCTTTTACATTATGGCCTACGGGAGGAAATTCTTGAAAGTGCCTCCCATAGGTTTAAACCATAGGTTTAATAATAGGTTTGGGAGTTTAAACCTCCCATAGGTTTAAACTCCCAAAAGCTTAAACGGTGCATTGGATTGAGCTCAAATTGGGTATTTATGTTATAAATCACCATCGTAAGACCGGTACAGATTTTGATGTGTATAGGACAAAGATTTCTTTTACATTATGGCATATGGGGAGAAATTATTGAAAGTGCGCTAGCGTTTAAACGACGCATTCGATTGAGCTTCAGTTTGGTATGTATGTTTGAATTATTCATTGATTAAAATTTATTTAAATGCTTGGTAATGATCTTAATCGTAAGTGTTCGGAAAGTCGAGTGGAGTCACTCCAGATTTTTTTAATTCTAGCAGCATAATATTTGAAAAACAAAAATCGCGAACATTAAATTAAAGAAGCTATATTTAACAGTCATTTAAAACTAATATATCGCTGAAAGCAGTAGCATATACAGCAGGTTTCCCTTTGGGGGGGGGCGATCCGGTACTTTAAATCTTACTGTTACTAGAATTAATTCAAAAATTTCAAATTAATTGACTTTTAATAATGGCTTTACATTTTCGGAGGGGGACAGCCCCCCCTCGCCCCCTTAAAGTACACCCTCTTCTAAAAGCACTTTTACTAAAATAATTTTCAAATAACAGAAACTGCATATAGTTGCACTGTGACAGCATAACAAATGCACTAGCGAAAGAGAAATTTACTCCGACAACCAGAAAATTCTGGAGTGACTCCACTCGACTTTCCGAACACTTACGGTTAAGATCATTACCAAACATTTAAATAAATTTTAATCGATGAATAATTCAAACATATATACCAAATTGAAGCTCAATCGAATGCGCCGTTTAAACGCTAGCGCACTTTCAAGAATTTCCCCCCGTAGGCCATGATGTAAAAGAAATCTTTGTTGTAACCCTGTAAAAAAACTATAAGTCCTATACACATCAAAATCAATACCGGTTTTACGATGATGGCTTATAACATATATACCCAATTTGAACTCAATCGAATGTACCGTTTAAACGCTAGCGCATTTTCAAGAATTTCCCCCCATAGGCCATAATGTAAAAGAAATCTTTGTCGTAGCCCTGTAGTAAAACTATAAGTCCTATGCACTCCAGAATCAAAACCGGTTTTGCGACGGTGGTTTATAACATACATACCCAATTTGAACTCAATCGAATGATCCGTTTAGGAGCTATCGTGTTCACTCACACACACACACACACATCCATTACATCTCGTAAAAATAGCATAAATGAATTCAGAAGACCTCAAAACGTGTCAATATACGAAAATCTAATTCGAATTCCTTCATGATTACAATACTTTCCTTACATGGTACTTACTCGGAAAGTAAAAATAAAAAATCAAAAAATCAAATGCCGAATGCCGAATGCATGCATCCTGTGCCTGTGAGCGACCGAAACAACCCCCCCCCCCCACCACCTATACCGCTTCGAGACGAAATCAGTAACAGAAAACCTCCTACTCTCGCATGTGACGCCGAGCACCTTCTAAAACTAAACGGCGAAAGAGCCTTTCATCAGTGACAGTCACCTAAAGAGTAAACGAGTACTTCTCCTCTTATAGGTGACGATCTGCATTTAAAACTAAACAGTGAAAGGCCCTTTTATCGGTTACAGTCACCTAAAGACTAAACGAGTACTCAATCACCATTAAGGATCACTGCTACTCGGAAGTAGCAATCACTCTTTTCACTGTTATCCGAAAACCTCCATTAAGCCCAATCCCTAGAAGGGACCGTGGTTTGTCACAACCCAGTTCACCTTCCTATTTCTCCAAGTTCTGTTTTCGCTCACCTTCGGGAAGACCGAGTACGTAAAACGACCAGTCTCTGCCTCATCCCACTTTTGTCACCACAGCTTACGTGTTTCAATCCTCATGGAGTGCTTCACATCCCTGATGAAACTCTTTACTGTTTCATCTAGTGTTGGTCGTTTGGTTCCACTCTTTGCCAGGGCATCGGCTTTCCTTGTTCTCCCAGTTTCCGACATGCTTATTTGAGACACTACTCGGTACTGCTCAGAAGTTGCTGAAAGTAATACGATAATCATCAGGGTCAAATCCTGTAATAAATTTTTCGCTAAATTTCCAACCTCCAATTGACTAATGCGTCATACAACAGTACAATATTATAAAATAATTGGATTGAATACTTGTTTTAAACCCAATTATAAGCCTATGCATTAACTTCCCAACCTGTCATCTAGAGCAGGGGTTCCCAAACTTTTTTTACCCGCGGCACCCTTGTCAGGCTAAAAGCATTTCGGCGACACCCTTGTCAGGCTAAAAACATTTCGCGGCACCCTTTCAAGCTAAAAACTTTCGCGGCAGATTTCCTTTAAAGCAATATGAATATGAAGGTTAGAATGAAGCAGTTTGGATGCATTTTACGTTATTTTTTGTTTCTTTGTTTATAGGGCTAACTATCAAGGAAGTACTCCCTTAGGAAAGGGATATAGAATTTTGACAATACCCCCATTTCAGGGAGTTCCTATAAAAGAGAGGCTACAGGACAGTCTTGAACTTGACCGAAATATTTTTGTTTGAGCCCACTTAGTGATCGACTTGCGCACTTTCTTGGGGATACCGACTCAGAAGAAATTATTGGATTATACTCCACCAAAACACTTTTCTTGATTATGTCCACGGCACCCCTGACATGCGCTCGTGGCACTCTAGGGTTCCGCAGCACCCAGTTTGGGAACCTTTGATCTAGAGTGATATGCTGATATGTGATTTCGATGTCTAATTTAGCGTGCCAAAATTATGTATTTAACACTAACCTTAACCCTTTAACGCGCAGTGTTCCCGCTCTGGGAACACCAAACTCTGACGTTTTAACTGTTACCAGTCACGAAGAATAGATTGGATTTCTATAAAAATAGTTGCGGGCGACATAGCTCCACAGAATCCTTTCCTTTTTAGCACGTCATTTCCCGTAAAAAAAGGGTCACGATTATTTTCAACAGCAGTGACATCTGCTGAAAAATGGAAGAATGCGAGAACAGCTGGATAGATTGCCCAATGCTGAAAAAAGAGCAGCTGTGAGCTGCAGAGCTGCAAGAAAAAGGCTGTGCCGGCAGCTGTCGTCAAAAGGGTCTCTCGATCTGTGGCACGGGATGAACGTTTCGATTGTCCGCCATCTTTCTGGTAGTTAAGTCGAGCGATGGCAACGGCTGCCCTTTTTTCAGCATTGGGAAAGGGTTGCGCCTCAAAGAGTTAATAAGTAAAGATTATCTACTGCATGTATGCTTATATCGCCACCGACGTCAAAATAAGTCATTTTGGAACTATCTTCTAAAGAAATCATCCGAAGTTTAACAGCATTCACATTGTACCAGTAGAAAACTGCTTAAAAATCGGACAAAAGAAGTTTAGATCCTCCACCCCTTTAGAAAAAAATTTAAAAAAAAAAAAAAAAAATACGGTCGGTGACTCGTGTAAAACAATATTTATTTCATTTATTTATTCTTTTATCGTCTCGCAGGTGAAGTTCGAATTTCCTTTGTTTGCTTTTATTACAATCTAAACAAGAATTCTGAGAAAAACAATTCCTCCAGTTGCCGTGGCCTCAGCCTCACTTAAACAAATATCAATGCAATTAAAAAACGTTCTGCATGGGTTCACTTGCGAAAAGCGTGTTTTCTTCTATTTCAGTTTAAACCATAAAACTATCTTTCGTTGAAAAGTTTACTTTTTGTTAATTATTTCCCACGGGAAAGAAATTTTTCCATCTCCAGTTCGATTGGCTCCTTATATCCAATTTCCGGGAATTCCACCTGCAGCCATCTATGAAAATGAATGGGGGATGAATCTGATTCATCAAGAATTTCGTTTGAAACCTGAAAACAAATTAAAGAAAAACTCCTTCCTCTCTCTCTCCCCCCTTCCCATTCCCCCACTATTCTGGAAGTGCCAATGACACTTCTAGAGGAAAAACTTCATTTTTAATTTTTAATTTTTTTTCCCTTCAAATTTTAGCAAAGTTCGAACGACTGAAAGGCTGAATTTTTGGACGCAAAGGTACTCGTACGCTATATCAGCCACCGAGCTGATTTGGCGATGTTCGGATTACGCAAGCCAAGATTACTATTGCCAAGCTCGTAGTTCATGTTTCATTTTTCATTTTTATTTCCACCTAGAAATTCTAGGAAAGTTCAACGTACCCTTGAAAAGTTCAACGTACTTTTGAAAAAGTCAACGTACTTTTGAAAAGGTCAAACAATTGAAGGTTAAATTTTTGGACGTATAGGTACTTGTACGGTATATCAGTTACCGATCTTGCTTGGCGATGGTAGGATTACGCACGCCAAGATTACTTTCGCCAAGCTCATGCAGCGTGAATGTGAAAAAAAAATAAAAATAACACGCATTTGCTTAAGTCTATGTACACTTCTGGACATTAAAATTGCTACACCAGGAAGAAATGTAGATAACAACATGATATTTATTGGCAAACATATTGTACTTGAAATATCAAGTGATTAAATTTTAAAGAAATTTAGGTGCATAGAGTCTGAGAAATCAGCACACGGAAAAACCACCTCTCGCAGTAATAACAGCACTTACTGGGCATTGGGCATTGAGTCAAACAGAGATTGGATGGCATGTACAGGTACAGATGCCCATGCAGCTTTAACACGATGCCACAGTTCATCGACCGTAGTGACTGGCGTATGGTGACGAGCAAGTCGCTCGGCAACTATTGACCGAGAACGTGCTGACCAGGGCAGCAGCGCTGTGGCATACGCAAAGGAGGGGGGGGTTGGGGATTCAACCCCCCCTTGTAAAAAATTTTTAACAAAATGTCCATAAATTTTCACTTTTTAGCTTAAATATTACGCATTTTAACACAAAGTTATGTCTATAACCCCCCCCCCCTTTCGAAGGAAGTCTGGACACGCCAATGCAGCAGCGGATCCTTTTCGGTATCAAGGAAGGCCCGTAAAATATTGGCAAGATGCGGTCGTGCATTATCCTGCTGAAACCTAGGGTTTCGTAGAGCTAAAATAAAGGGTAAAGCCACGGGTCGTAATACATCAGAAATGTAACGTCCACTGGTCAAAGTGCCGTGAATGCGAACAAGAGGCGAACGAGATGTTCATCCAATAGCCCCCCCCCATACCATCACGCCAGGTGATGGGCCAGTATCACGATGACTAATGCACGCTCCCAATGTGTGCTCACCACGATGCAGCCAAATACGGATGCGACCATCATGATGCTGTTGTCTTTGGTCATCCTCTGTTCTGAATTATTACTTTCATTCTCATATTTTAAAATTTTGTTTAAAGATTAATTTTAAAATCACACCACACCAGTTTTATTGATTAAAATGATTTTTTTCTTTTAGCATTTGATTTAAATTAAACAGAACCTGGATAACCTAACAACAGAACCTGGATTCATCTGAAAAGATGACGTCTCGCCATTCGTGCTCCCAGGTTCGTCGTTGATCCCACCGTTGAAGGTGCTCCTGTCTCTGATGTAGCGTCAAGAGTAGCCGCAGCCATGGTCTCCGAGTTGAGGGTTCATGCTGCTGCAAACGTCGTCGAACTGTTCGTGCAGACGCTTGTTGTCTTGCAAACGACCCCATTTCTTGACTCAGGGCTCGTGACGTGTCTGTACGATCCATTAAGGCCATGCCTGTCTTCTCGGCTGCTAGTGATAGCAGACCGTTGAGATCCAACACGGCGTTCCGTATTACGGTCCTGAACTAGAGCTGTGGCAAACCGTATGTATTCGTTACTGAGATGCGGATAATCACTCAGACTCGAAGTAACGCATTACTACTATCGAATATGAGTCGCTACTGCATCCGGATCGACCAGCTTCGAATCTCGCATGCTTTGTAGGGGGAAAATGAATTTCAGTAATTGAGTACTAATATATGTCTTGTTATTCGTTACGGGATACCGGAAATTGTGTAGGCTCGCGGTTTGAAGGGAAAAATGAGTCTTGGTATTTGAGTAGCAGTATGTTTCGCTATTCGTTTCTGACAAGTAAAGGGGTTGCATTTCGTATGTGCCGAATGGTATCTCGCTGAGGTTCGAACATATCCTATGTTTCGTTATTGTTACTGATGACGCAATATCAGTTACGGAGATAGATACAGTATCTGCTGCTCTATTTTGAAATGGGAATAGACATGGGTCCTGTTTTATACAATGCGGGATGAGATATACGTTATATAGTATGTTATGCGTGGGTGCCAATATCAGATTTATTTATTTTTTTGGGGGGGAGTGGGCTGAAAGGGGGTGTTCTTGCAATTGTAGAGGAGCAATATCTATAAAAATAGAAGAACGCTAGTAAAGGGGTGCTCGGGCTTTCTGACATTTTAGAACTAAATAGATCTGTAAGCATGATTATTTTTCAGCTTATTTTTTAAATGCTTGAGCTAGAACCGAAATATGAGTAATAAATAACAAGTTATTTAAATACACCTTAAAAAAATATTTTTATAAAGTAAACGAATTCACGCAATTTTATTATTTAAAGTATTATTTGGAAATAAAAAAATATTTGGCATGTAAACTCAAAACGTATTTCTTTTAAAGTTATCGTTTCGTTTTAAACAAAAATTTCGAGAGGGACCCGGGATTTCTATGCCCACCCCTGCGTACACCGCTGGTATTAAAATAGTTCAAAAAAGTTCAGTATGTTTTTAAATTATTGACGTCTAAGGGGGGAGGGGGCAACTTGACCCCCATCTTTCAAGAATCTTGGCCCATGTGGGTACCCTAGGAAATGAAAATACGGATGAATTGACTAAAAAGCCAATCCTGGAGGACTGGCCAGAGATCAATAATGTAATCCCTACTCCTGTTTCGGCAATAAAGAGAGCATTAAAACAGGAAATTCTGTTCAATTGGCAGGCTGCCTGGGAAGAGACCGGCAGAAAGACATATCATTATAAAAATATTGTTGATTTTGAGGGCATTGTCTGTCTTGTGGTGCCATTTATTACCGGTAAGGGTTTTTTTTCCCTCCTTTCTGCTCTGTCTGGGAATACATGAGGATGGAATGTGTCAATGCGGAAATGAGGGTACTCCCTTGCATTATGTTTTTGGTTCTTGCCACCTGATGTCTCATACTTTTGGATGCAGGCCATCCATCGATACTAGGATTCAGTTCCTAAAACTATTTAAAAAAAATCTAACATAGACAAATTGCATGAAAGTTATTATGACTTCAGAACAGTGGCGTAGCCAGAAATTTTTCGGTACTTACGTATTATCACGGCGGTCATTCGCGCCAAACTATTTTTTCGTCAAATGTGCTGGCAAACTGTTGACAATCGTATTCCCAACCATTCTTAATTTATGTGCCCGGCAATTTATTTTGGCTAAAAATCGCACGTCTTGGCAGACCGTCGGAATAATACGTAAGTACCAATTTTTCAGGGGGGGGGGGTTACGACTACTGCAACTCACATATATGCATACACGTGTGTGATAAGGGAGTGAAGAATACACATTTTGTATGGCGAAAAAATTCCTCATCCCTTGGCTATGCCCCTGCTTGAGAATAAAATATGAAAATTATCTGCGGTGTTAGTGAGTAGTTCCAGTTAACTATTTCTGCATTGTGTTTTAGTACTTTCTTGTTTTGTTTGTAATAGTGCATTTGCATTTACCCTATCTCATATGAAACCGGAAGGACTTTTGGGGTATTTCTATTTAAATACATGTTTTCCAATGTGTATGAATTTAGAGGAGTCGCTTGGTGTTGTATTTATGTGGTCTTATTATGTAGCTCGTATAATTGAAATATTCATGTTTTTTTTTTTTAACTAAGAGATTTATTGTGTATTTGTAAAGATGATTACGTGGTTTTATTAAGAATAATTGAAATATTGTGTATAATTGTGTTTTTATTATGTATAACTGAAATATTTTCGTGCCTTTACTATGAGATTTTAATGTGTATTTTTAGAGAAGTTTATGCGGTTTCATTATGGATGTGCTATGCGCAGTTGCTATCCTGTCGTAACTGCTATAACTGATAAACCTGTGGGGGCTCCTAATGGCTTAGCTCCTGTCTTTCGGAGTTGCTTTGTATTTAAGTATGGTCGTGAAGATATTGATATACATTCTAGAATCTGTAAAGCAACGCAATATCTTTTCTCTTTTAATTGTATTGTCTTGTTTTATGTCTTTGTATGTTTTATGCCTTTTTGTGAGTTTTATACTCCCTACGGGAGCTTCTGTATTTTTATTTTGGAACCAATAAAGTTCGCGGGTTCGGTCGTACTGGTGCGTGCCCCTGGTCCGGAGTGGTCTCCTTTCACCAGTCCCATGGCGTAAACCGCTTCGCGGTCGCCACCTCCTTAGCGGGTGCTGCCCCATTTTTCAAAAATCACCTCTCAGAAGCAACACTAGGCACAAGCTTTCCGTTATACTTTTTATGATGAGAATGAACAGGTTAAACCAGCGTTCACAATAAAAAAAATGGGGAGGTAGACTAAGGGGGGAGGACAGAATGTTTTTGGAAGATTTTTATGGGCGCTCTGAGTTATTCGGATAATTTAACAAAACAATACATTTGTATAAAAACATCTATTAATCAGAGAAAATAAGCTCTAAATACAACTCTTACGCTTTAAAGCTAAAAAATAATGTATGATATTTTTATTTGTTTTTAAACCAAAAAAAAAAATAATTGCATGTTGTATTTTAAACATTTGTAATCGTACGTAATGCTATGTACAGTGGCGTAGCCAGGGTTTAATTTCAGGAGGGTGTGTGTGTGTTTGTGTGTATCAAATTGCTATAGTATCAGTTGTAAATAAATATCGCATTGTAAGCTAAGTAAAGGGTCTGATTTAGGAAAGGAGATCTGCAGCCCTATATGATTTTGTTGACCGGTTTGTCAACATGGGCAAGAGAATGGTATACATTGTTACTTCGGTATATCATATGTGTGTATATCATATGTGTGTCATATGTGTGTATCATATGTGTCTATCATATGTGTGTACGGTATATCATATGTGAGTTACATAAATACAGAATTACTGTAAATTGAGTGTTTAATGCATTTTCCTTTGTGAAATATGAAATTTACGTTTTAGAAGAAGGGGAGTATTTTCAGGAGCATACTTTTAAAAAAATTGAGAGCTGTGAAGAGACTGTGAAGAATTTGTTCAATTTGATTTTTAACTGCAAAAACTTGCTGATTAACGTTAACTTAAATGTAATCGCATTTTTTCTATAGGAGTATGCCTTGTTGAACTGACGTAAAATCGGCTTACGATAGAGTTATCATGCTATATTTTTATTACTTTATTTTATTAAGGTATTTCGAATTTAATTTGTGGCAAGCCCTGGTAATTGGAATTTTACCAATCCTAACTGAATAATTTTAATAAATAACACCGTTAAAAAAAATTTCATTTAGAAGAACTTGGTCGTAAAATATGTAAATGAATTGATTATGCCTTCTTTGTACGTGCTGCAACGGCAAGGGTAAACCAAACTTTATATACTAGATTTAGTGTAAACTGTAAAACATAAATATTAGATTTATACATTTGAAAATTTC
Organism: Cheiracanthium punctorium; assembly: GCA_038373885.1. Lineage (NCBI taxonomy): Eukaryota > Metazoa > Arthropoda > Arachnida > Araneae > Cheiracanthiidae > Cheiracanthium > Cheiracanthium punctorium. The sequence goes on along the minus strand of JAWZYV010014839.1, from coordinate 2,272,166 downwards.
CATTAATGCGTTCTTCTAGAGTCTAAGAAAATAGCGAGACCTATAATAAAAAATTTGTAATATCAATAACAGCCTTTTTTTTCTATTAAAATGTTCAGGGATTAAAATGCATAGCATAATCTGAATTTTTAAACTTCTCTTTCGACAATTCCAGTTTCGTCATTGTAAGATTAAGCGATAAAAATATTTTTTAGCCGAATATAAATTTTCCAGGAGAAATCATTTCTCCTAGGCAGGGGCGTAGCCAGAAATTTTTCATGGGAGGGGTTACGACTACTGAAACTCACATATATGCATATATGTGTGTGATAAGGGAGTGAAAAATATACATTTTGCATGGCAAAAAATTCCTCATGGGGGGGTATGACCCCCCTAACCCCCCTCCCCTTGGTTACGCCCCTGCTCCTAGGGAAAAAGATCCCGCAGTAAAGGTCTTACTTTCTCATTATGCCATAATAATTATAACATCTAATAATTTATTTCAGCAGTATTTAACTTTAAGTTACAGCCTATTAGTTTCACACGTAGTGTTCAACAAGTAAATTCTATTTTTCAGTTAAGATCAATATATCTTTCAAAGAAGGAAACAGCATCTTGCGCAATTCATTATCTGTTAAAATACACTCAAAATGTATTAATTATTTTTTTAACTATAAAAGTGTTTAATATTTTGATTGGTGCGATTTACTATGTTTATAAATTACCTTTTTACCTTTAAGTAAAGTCTGATTTTTTTCCCTATTAAGTTGTGAAAATAAGTATTTTAGTAAAACAGTTTTCTTTTAGCTCTTTTCATAGTTTCACAGATGTTTTTTGCTTCTATTGCAGATATTCTGTTCTCTTCAAAGAAAATCGATCAGCTCTGAGATTTTTCCTCTTATCAAAAGATTGGAGACAACATCTATGAAAAACCTGGACAATAGATAATTTTTGGAAAAATAAAATTTCTGCGTGTTTGATATTAATAAAATCTTTAAAAGAAAGATATTTGTTTCATTTACCAATTCTGACAGACGAGTAAGCTTTTATTAATGTTCAATACTTCAACGGTTCGGTGGATTATGAAGTTTGAAAAATAAATTATTAGTTTAGAACAAATACACAAACCAAAGAAACAAAAACTTTGAAAGCATGAAAATGTTTGAAAAATATTTAGAAATATGTTTGAATGGCTAGCTGAAATGAATGTAGATAAAATAAAAACTCAAACAAAAACATTCTGGGTTAAACTAAAGTTATATTTACAGAAATTAATATTTACGAAAATCCTAACTAATATTATAAATGCGAAAGTGAGTTTGTTTGTTTGTTTGTTTGTTTATGACGCTTGCACGCCTAAACCGCTGAATAAATTAGGATGAATTTTGGTTTTAGACGTAGATGGGACCCTGGAGAAGGTTATAGGCTGCTTAGAATTTTAGATTTTTAATTACTTCTTTCAGTGGCGCACCCAGGATTTTAGTTTAGGGGGGGCTGGGCTACAAATACTGCTGAACTCGATTATAGTGATCTCAATTATAGTTATAACTCTCTTATAACGTCAAAATATTCTGTGCCAGTCGACTTGCCCGTAGAACATAACCCCAAGAGCAATGTAACTCATTTTAGGATCAAATAATTATATGATCTTATCAGTGATGTTGTAACCAAGTTTAACCGTGTTTCAAGCTCTAACTTAAGTTTTTATTTAAAAACTAACACCTTTTTTTAGTAAAAAGTATTTTAGAAATAATTTAAAACAATTTTAAAAAAGAAAACATTTAACTCATTGGTGACAATTTTCAATTCTCAATACTTTTCACTTCTAATTTCCCACCTTTAGGGGGGTGCTTCAGCCCCCCCTAAAGGTGGGAACATACAGACAACCTTTCAAGCATATATCATAAATATGTCTTTTACAAAGACACTCAAAATAATACTAATGCATTGCGCTCTATGGAAATTTTGTAGCTACTAAACCGATTTAAAAACTTTTTTCACTGATTGAAAGTCCTAGGCCTATATGGTCCTAGACCTATATGGGAAATTCCTCTGTGTGCAATTTTCTAAGGGATCCTAGCCCGCATTTTTGCTAGGTTTTGGAAAGAAACACGGAAAACTGCGAGAGGCTAGGTCGACAGGCGTGATCGGGGTTTGAACCTGGAACCTCCCGCCTTCCAGTTTTGAGAGCAAAACCTCTTAGAAACTGAGGGGACCCTGAGTGTTATAGGCTACCTTTTATGGATATATCACAAATAGTTCTTTTACAGGGATACTCATAAGAATTACATTACCCTCTATGTGTATCTCTGTAAGTACTGAACCGAGTCCCAAACTTTTTTCACTGATAGTAAGCTACACTATTCTTGAGTATTATAGGCTAAAATTCATGCATGTAGCGCAAATAGTTCCTTTAAAGGAATACTCAAAGTAATTCTAATACATTACGCTCTATGGGCATCTCTTTAACTACAGAACCGATTCTAGAACGTTTTCGCTAATAGAAAGCTGCACTATTCCTCATTAACATAGGCTGAAATTCATGCATATAGAATAAATATTTCTTTTACCAGAACACTCAAAACAGTTCGCAAATACTGTCCTAACTGTCTCTATTCGCCAAATGCCTGAAAAAAAAATCTAAATTTAGTAATTCTGCATACTCTCTTATTTTAAATGAAGTATACTACCATGCGGTAAAAAACACTCAAATAACTGGTGTTAAACGATAAAGTAAATAAAAAACTTTGTAAAAAACACACATCAGATGTTATAGGTAAGAAGATACGTGAGTTTCGACCAAAAATTGTTTTGGCCTTCGTCAGTCCAAGCCCTTCGTCACAAGAAACACAGGGAACTAACAAATAATATTTAAATGCAGTTTCTCTCGGGACCTAAATCTAAGGCCGACGCGGACGCAGTCGCGGGTAGCCGCTAGTATATATATAAAGTAAGTCGTGCAAGCCTCTCTTTTAAACAAACAAACAAAAGAAAAGCACATCGTTTTCTACGTCGTCTGGCTCACGCAGAGCCGTTTTTTTCTGTCTCGCGATTTTCAAATGGTACTCTTGATGTCAGTCTTTCTGCGGTGGAGTTGAGTTGTACAGTCCTGACATGAATATTTACTCAAATAAATTGTTTAAAACATTGATATGTAGAATTTGTCAAATTGTTGCACCGAACTTTCATAATTTAAAAAAGTTATAAAATATTTGATTATGCCGTTGAACTTTTTTATCATAAAAAGTATATGTTTATTCAGAGTAGTTGAATATCTTACAGGGAAGTTACAACTATGTTTACTGGCAATAAATAAACTTGCTCCGAAGTACAAAAGTTTTTCTTCTATGTAATACATTACTCGCAGAGAATTTATCGCACTTTGGCATTGATTTTGACTTTTGATTTTTTAATTAAAAAAACAGGCGTGACTTGCATCAATTATTGAATTATAGGATCCGGATTTAAGTAGCCTTTTACATCGTAAAAATATTGTTTATCCTTAAATGCCGCTATAAAATAAAAAATTGGTGGAAACCTGGAAGTCTATGTTAAAGTCCGATTAAAATACATTCCTATTTCAATATACTAAAGAAAATGAAGGAGTAGTTCTAATAGTTATAAAAAGAAAGAAAGAAAAAATAAAATAAGAAAGCCATCGTTGCACAAACAATCTTCACTTTATTATGTTTAATGAGGATAAATCTACCAGCAATACTATTTCTAGATTTTCTGTTAAAGTTTGGCAAAAGTTAAAATTGAACACTAATTTAAGTGCAGCCGATACTAAAGTGTCCCTGCTTCCTTTGCAGGGGCGTAGCCATAAATTTTTCATGGGGGGGTTACGACTAATGCAACTCACATATATGCATACATGTGCGTGGTAAGGGAGTGAAGAATATACATTTTGTATGGCAAAAATTTCCTCATGGGGGGTTATGACCCCCCTAACCCCCCTCGTGGCTACGCCCCTGTTCCTATGAATTACTCTACGTTTGAGTTTTGAAATAATTTCTATGTAAACGGCAAATAAATTGTTCAAACGAGCAAGTAAAACAAAACCAACTTTAATAATTTAATAAACGATTTTTTGTCTTAAAAATCAAGATGACATTTCAAGAACATGGCTATCAGATTGAACGTGTAAGAACATAAAATTCTTACATGTTAGTATATTTAAATCAAATTCTAAGAAAATGGGCAAACACCTTCTATGCAGTATTATAATGAGTACCTGCTCTTCACGCGGGAATATACTTATTTTCCTTTCTTTTTTCAACAAAAAGTATAATATTTTAAAAAGATATTGAACGAAAACAAAAGGTTCACCCAATCGTTAAATCGTTAATTGTTTATACCTTAACACTGAATGTAATCATTCAGTGTTAAGGTAAACGTCAATTAGAGTTACTCTACCCTATACGGCAATTTTGCAAAAAATCGGAAATTTCTGCATTAGTTTTTGCTTTAATTTAGTTTAAGGGCAATGTTTTATGTCAAAATTTTCACTCTTGATGCATGTAAATTATTTCATTTCTTTATATTATACTAATCGTTCGAGTTCTATTGAACAATCATCCGGAATACTGTTTCCTGCAAATTGAAACAGCAACAACTGCAAACCTTTGCAATCCTTCCACAAAGTCTAAATTTACACAATTTTCACAAAGCCGTAAAATGCATTTAAAAAAAAATTCTGCGTCTTTAAGTAGTGATACGACTAGATTTCATTTTATTTACTGCAGTCGTTTTCAATGACGCCCGAAGGAAAATTTGTGCAGCTTTTGCAAAATCGCAAATACCGTAAAAAATATTGAAAATATTCGACGTGCATCTTTAGTTGAGTAAACCCACCAAGTTATGCAATCTTAAACTATTCGCTTGAGCAGTCTCTACGCAACACGCGAAAAGAAAGACTACTACGTAACATTTGAAAAATTACGAAATCTTGAATACAATCGACGCCTATTGTTAAAGTCGAAATTAAAGGACTCTGGATCGAACCCCGAATGATCGTCTATATATATGCAGCGAACTTGCACGTTAAATCAATGAGGCCATATGCTCTCTCGCTAAGTATTTCGGTAGTTGGGGGAGACGGGAAGATAACTCATCTTTTTCGCCTGTTGCTCTAAATTCCAGCGAGAATCAAATTTCTACTCTTCAGAGAGCCCCCCCCCCCCCAGGCTGACGTTAATATAGTATAGTTAAACAGGGTGTTGAAAAAAATTGGTAACAAACTTAATGACTTAACAAAACTATACTGACTATACAAACTTAACAAAATTTATTAGAGATAAATGGGCAATGTAAATTGAAAAAATTTTCAAAACAAGGTAGAAAAAAAGATTACGCCACAGAAAATTCTCCTCTCATTAATTCTCAAAAAATTACATTTTTGAAATTTGTATACCATGTATGAAATTTGTTCGAACGCAGATTTCAAGATTTCAGTGGAATTTAAACAGAATTGGATATTTTTACCATGGCTTTCAACGCAAATTGTGAAGCAATGAGGTCCGATTTGCAGCTTGAATTAATTGAGTTGCAATCTAGCAATCATCTCAAGCAGATGTTTCTAAATATGCCGAAGTTAGAGTTTTACAAATCATTATCGAAAGTAAGTTTCCCAAATTTAATATCTCACGCCCAGAAAATCAGTCCTATGTTTGCTTCATCTTATATATGTGAACAAGTGCTTTCAACTCTGAACCTTAGAAAGAATTCTTTCAGAAGTAGACAGACAGATGAGCATTTAGCCTTGTTCCTTAGAATCAGTGCATCTCACTTCGAATCTCAATATAAGGAACTTTAAAAAATGAAATCTTAATTTCATTCATCTCATTAACATATTTAAATTGTAATACTTGTATATTTCTTTAAAAATTTTAGAAAAATTTATCTTGGTCCGCCAAACTTTTTTTTTTCGATTTTTGGCAAGCGACCGGAAAAGTTTGTCCATCCCTGCTCTAGATATTGGAGGATGCTTTTTCAGGCATTTCGCTTTAGTGTGACTTCACTAGTCTTAGGCAAGCGTGTAAGTCCTTCTAATTATCTTTTTCCATCTGAGCAGTGCCGCAGAATTTCAACATCACACAAAGAGAACTTGATCAAAAGCAACAGCATCAAGGTCTTCCGCCTACGTAAGTCAGAAGCAGGAAAAGTCGTACACGCTGCACTAAAAGACTGCTTTCTTACTTCCCACCTTTCCCGTTATACGTACACGATGCCGGAAAACTCAGTGAGCGGAAGTATGAAAACTCAACTTGCATTATTACGTAACAATGAGGGGGGAATCGCATCAGAGAGAGTCACTGATTCTAATAGTTTTAAAAGGTCCTGTGGATCTTACAGTTTGAAGTTTAGTTGTTTGGGGATGCTCAGTTGCCTACTCGAAAGTTGAAAGCTGGCTACACGGGATAAGGATGTTTTTTTGAATTCAACAAAAAGTTGGTTGGCGCTAATCGTTGAGCCCTCCAAATCTTTTTTTAAATCAGCAGAATGTTTAATTGAATCAATAAATATTTTATTGATTTAAGAAAATATCAAAGAAAACGTTGTTCTATCGATAAAATTATTTTGTTAAAATAGCTCCATTTTTTTTGCTTGAACTCAACGAAGAATTTTTTTCCCGTATGCTGATCGAACTTCTAAATATTCAAAAATGTTCTTCTTTTTATTTTAGCACTTGATTGCTTTTAACTTCAGACAAGGATTTTTTTCCTACTTGGCGAAACGGCGTATCACTTATCAAAGGTCGCCAGATACTGGCGAGATCAAAAGTCGTCGAAGTTTGTCATTTTCGGCAATTTATTTCCAGGTTTGGCATTAAAAGAAAAAAAAAAGTCTCCGAAACTGAAGCCAGCCTGGAGATATCTTCCATATTTGGTGAGTAATCGCCAAAATTTGCTTATTACGAAGGTGAAGCGTAGTTAGAAAAGATGCCTGCCAAAGATTGTAAAGCAGTTTTAGTGAGCGATTTTATATAGATTTTAATTCCAAAGCAGTGTTTTATAGATTAAGAAATGTAAACATGGCACACACATGGATTATGATACAATTTCCAACGTAATGGAACAAGGAAGACAAACAGGACCGACGCAAGGATTATGATATGCTATGATCACACTTTAGTGAAAATTTAAAACATGAATCAGATTATTTTATCTATTATTTTTTCTTTAAATTAAGGGTGCTACACCGGAAGAGTGATTGCCATCACATGACTTTTGAACAGCCTTAAAAACTAACCAATGATGTTAAACACTCGAAAAAATGGACACTGATTATTTACCCAATGCTCTATGGACTAATACAAACAGTAAAGATGAATGTCTCATGCAACTTTCAGAAAAAATTCATAAGCGCAAAAATCGCCTTCCAAAATGGGCCAAGGAGTTATCTGTTTAGGGAGACGTTGCAAAATTCTGTATGTTCAGCATTTTACCTTAATTGCTTAGTAACTCCTATTAGAGACAAGTTTGGATTTATTTTTTAAAGCCCGATCGCGAGAACTTTTAATTCGAGACCGAGAGATATTATTTATGTCGGAGCCCGAGCCTGAGCCCGAAATTTCAGCTAATAGATAAATAAAAGTTAATGACTTGAGTGATGTAATATCATAAATTTGGCCGTTTGTGCAAATTAAAGACAAATACAGTGAACTACCGTTTAAACGTTTTTATCATTTATACGTTTTTCTGAATGGTCCCAGCCAAATCCATTGGATTTTAGTATTAAATAATTTCATTTATACGTTTTTCTGAAATCGAAAACTTCATTTATACGTTTTTTTAGAAATGTTGGGGAGAAACTGCATGATGCAAATTTTCAACAAGCTTTGACAGGTTTTATTTTTATGCAAGAATATCTAATTTCCGGCAATTTAAATGATAATGTTTGACAGATACTTTTATTTAAATACAATGAACTTTTTCCTGTGCATTCCCATACAGCCAAAAATTGCAAAATATTTTGTACATGTGGAATCAATATACAGGCACTAGCTGAACATTAAATTCAGAATAAAACTTAACATTACATACCTATTGTGTATTTTATTTTCATGCAGTACTATAAAGATGCAGTATTTTAATTTAAAGCTGGCTTTTTATTGTTCGTTATAACGAAAATGTACATACTTTTGAGAATTCCGTTTATAACTTTTTTCTCATTTATAAGTTTTTAACCCCCTAGTCCCTTGAAGAACGTATAAACGGTGCTTCACTGTATAATAACAAACTCTTAATGCACTATTCTTCATATTCAACCCAGCAAACACACACAGGTTCTCTGAACGTCTATTAACGTTCAGTAAACGTCTTCTGAACGTTAATAGACGTTGCGAGAACCTGTGTGTGTTTGCTGGGAAGTTTATCAAACAATAATAATTAGTCTATTCTACCATGAATCACTCTTAAAAAATCTGCATACAAGGAATATGTTCAATAAAGGAGAAATTTCTCACGAGCTGGAGCCCGAACATAATCGTGAATTTCAGAGCCCGATCTCGCTTCGGGTTCGGGGCTTGCGCTAAGCCGGTCTCGTCTATAACTCCTATAGTTTCGCATTTTGTTACAGTTCACAATACAACTCGTAAAGAGACATTCTAAATATTTCGAGTCTGGAGCGCAATTCAATTTTTTAAAAAGCTGCTCGGAAATCGCATAATTTCTAAAAAGAACAGCTTTAACTGTGTAGTTCGAAAAACCATGCTATTTTGATACTAAGTACAAATAAACAAATTATGTCAGGCACTTCAAAATTTTGAGACTGTCTCTTTAAAAGTTGTACTACATATTGAAATAAACGATAAACCTGAATGAATTACAAAACTTTTAGAAAAAATTCCCAAAAAATTCTCAAATCTTGAAAACGTGTCCTTCTTAGAAAAATTTTGCAATGCAGTTCTATGTTTATGAATTTTTTTCTGAAAGTTTCACAAAAGACACACTGTTTTCGTTTATTACAGTGTGCAATACAGCTTATGAAGAACCATCTTGAATTTTTTTTAGAGATCCTAGTGCGATTAGTTTATTTCAATCTGTGTAGCAAGACCAAAAACAGGTTTTCTGTTCCTTCGAACTACAGTCTTACGTGTGTCTAAAATCACACTTATCTAGCTCCAGTATTTCTACCCTTGCTTTCTGGTCTTTCTTCTCCCATGAAATATCACCTACTCTCAAAAATCTCTCACCGCATCTCGAACCGTTAGCCATAAATTTCCCTCTCGGGAGCCCAATCTCTCGAGCTTTCCATCCCCTGACCTACACTTGTAATTTTATTTATTTTTATTACTATTACTTCTTTTTCCTCCTGTGTGATGCAGAGTTTCTCTTTCCCTGAAGTACGGCTGCCGATCATTACTATACACAAACTGCCACTCTCTGAGGTAGTTTTGTTTATAGTCTAGGATCATCATTTCTAGTCGTAAATCTTTTTTTCGCTTGTTAAAAATGATTATACGTGTGTTACAGCTTGTTATTCAATCATGATATATAAGTTATGGGGGCTCGTTTGTTTCGACGTCCTTAAAATCGCTTGATTAAGTGCGTTTTTTTTTAAGTGCCTTTTTTTTTCAAAAACTGCTACGTACAACATAGGCAGTATTCGCCGCTTGTAGTGGAAAATTCGAGGGCTGGTGTTTTATTTTCTCACATGTGAGTACGTGCGCTGAGTGACTATCATGAAAGTTTTGGTAGGAATGTTTCTTTCGTTTTACCGGATCACAGCGTTCAAAGAATAGGCTTGATTCAGATGTTCTTATAAAACTATACGTAAGTGTTTACATTTAAAAAAATAATAATATAGCTGGTATGCGGTGTTTTCACGAAAATATTGTGCATGGGGTGCTCAAAATTCAATGCAAATTACACGATCAGTGGAAATAGAAGCGTTAGTGTTGTATGACTTGATTTTTATTTTTAAGCTGAATTTTCTTTTATTTTTTTTCCGTTTTCTAAACAGTTGTATGTATCTAATTCTTATTTAAAATATACTTGGTTTGTTTTTCCAAGTTATGACTCATTTGAGTTCAGTTACAGTTAATGGTGTTATAATTAACAATTTCCAAACTTTGAGAACAAAACGCTTTCTGCCAGCATCCCGTGGCTAATCAGTTTTACAATTTTGGATGTCATGATTTTACATATTTCAGAAATGAATTTTAAAAATCATATAACCATTTTTATTCCGATTTTTCAAATTTGAATACTTATTTATAAATTTTTTTTATGTTTATAAATATAAACAATCTAATTTCTTTTCTTTGCAATAAAAATAGAAAATTTAGATATGCAAAAACATGCAAAAGTACCATCGATATTCTCGAATGAAGAATATTACACCACGAATTATTGTCCGTTTATCCCAAGAATAGGGAGAATTCCGTTGATCAGCACTACAATGCGGAGTATTTCGTTCACTCCAGTAGTTTCTGTACACGTATTTGTGGACATATTTTTGCGGACCGATTTGCGCTCACAAGTTTTCCTTGCACTTTTACACAGGGTAACGGTGCATTTGATTGAGCTCAAATTTGGTATATATAGTAGAGAACACCATCGTAGGACGTATTGATTTTGGTACGCAGAGGATTTATGGTTTTTGACAGGGTTACAGAAAATAGTTCTCACACATTATGGCCTACGGACAGGAATACCTAAAAGTGCCAGATAACGCGGATAAAATATAGTCGCCAAGGTTTTGGTAAATCGCCCAGTTTGGGGACAAAATATAAGTCCTCAAAACTGAACCAAGCTTGGCGAAACCTTCCACATTTGGCTGGAAACTGGCAAATTCTACAGTTTATTACAAAGGAGAAGTATAGTTAGAACATGCCTGACGGAGATTGTAAAACAGTTTTAGTTGGCGATTTTAATATAGATTTTGATTCCAAAGAAATATTTTATGGAACAAGAAATATAATACGGGATATTCATGAATAACGATACATTTTCTAATCTAATGGAATAAAGAAGAAAATAATGATGGCACATGAATTATGATAAGCTTTTAATAGATAGTACTTTAGGGCGTCTTTTTTTCGAGGGGGGCGTGTATTTTTTTTTTTCTAAACAAGCAAAGCAAAACGTACATTTCAAATAATATTACAATACAGAGCCAATAAGCATGAAGTGATTTCTATTAATAAGTGCGTTTTCACCTTCAAGCACGTTGAAGGATAGAAATGCGAATTTGAATGAACGTAAGTAACAGTGGCGGATTAATGCAAGTTTATGGATGGCGGTTAATTTGTCGGTGGGGGTGGTTAGTTAGAAGATTGACATATACGTCCATCTTATGGAAGTAAAATAGGATCTTTTACATTAATTTCTTTTGACTCGAGGAGGGGGCGGTCGCCCCCTCTACCCCCCCCCCCTTTAATCCGCCCTTGGTAACTAAGCCCCAAGTCTTCAAGATATGTTTGACCATGGTGTTTCAACAACGTCATATTTCTTTTCTGGTGGTAGGAGCAAAAGAGTCACCAAACATGCTGTTATGTATTTATTCTTGATACACTCCTAGGTATTCCTGTTTAGAAGTGTGCAGGATCGTTAAAAAGTTGGATTCGCGGAACGGATCTGAAAACGGATCATTTGTTGTCATATCCGCGGATACGGATCTTTTATTTGGAAATCATTACCTAAATCTCTATTTCTCTCATTAATATCTAAACCTCTATTTCAGTCTATATTGGATATCGCCTTCCAAGGTCTTTAGACAGTGGAAAAATGGGGAGGGTGCATGGGCGCCCTTACTTATGAGGAGGGAGGGGCCATGCCCCCCCAGGTCCTATATTATGGTTATAATTTACATACTGGTATAACGTATGTATTTATTCTTGATACACTCTTGAGTATTCCTGTTTAGAAGTGTGCAGGATCGTTAAAAAGTTGGATTCGCGGAACGGATCTGAAAACGGATCATTTGTTGTCATATCCGCGGATACGGATCTTTTATTTGGAAATCATTACCTAAATCTCTATTTCTCTCATTAATATCTAAACCTCTATTTCAGTCTATATTGGATATCGCCTTCCAAGGTCTTTAGACAGTGGAAAAATGGGGAGGGTGCATGGGCGCCCTTACTTATGAGGAGGGAGGGGCCATGCCCCCCAGGTCCTATATTATGGTTATAATTTACATACTGGTATAACGTATGTATTTATTCTTGATACACTCTTGAGTATTCCTGTTTAGAAGTGTGCAGGATCGTTAAAAAGTTGGATTCGCGGAACGGATCTGAAAACGGATCATTTGTTGTCATATCCGCGGATACGGATCTTTTATTTGGAAATCATTACCTAAATCTCTATTTCTCTCATTAATATCTAAACCTCTATTTCAGTCTATATTGGATATCGCCCTCCAAGGTCTTTAGACAGTGGAAAAATGGGGAGGGTGCAAGGGCGCCCATACTTATGAGCAGGGAGGGGTCATGCCCCCCCCAGGTCCTATATTATGGTTATAATTTACATACTGGTATAACGTAGAAGTGATTCTACGCTAACATATAGTATCTTTATGGAGCAGGACCCTTGACTTGCCTCCCCTACAAAAATCATATGGATTTCCACGGGAGGGTGGCCATCTAACAAATGTGTATCCTATGTTTAGGCACAGCTTATTTATGATAAAAAAGTTTAATTTTTTTTTGCTTGAACTTTATCTAAAAAACACGGTATAAAGGAAACGGCATGTTCTGTCCTCCTAATATTTTGTCTTGCGATATTAACCTTTTTAATTAATTCCAGAATGTTATCTATGTTATCTATACGAATGAAAATCTATGCATTGCAAAGATAAAAAATATATTTCATTTAAATAGAAATGAAACTTTTATTTAAGTGATTTGTAAAAATTTTAATATGCAGCAATACTATATTTGTGTGTATGTGGAAAGGACTATCGTTCTCATATCCCGATTCTCCGCTACGAAAGTGCTCTATGGAAATGTTGAAATTCGAGTGCTCTTTAAAAGAAGCAGTGCGTCTTGCTGGCAGTCTGAGCAGGAAAGTTCTAGCCTTTTTCGAAAGTGCCTAAAGATGAAACGATTACACGCGCTCGTATTCTTCATGTACGAGATGCTGATGCATAAATGTGGGCAGACGCGTTCGACAAAATGTTTATTTCTTATTTTGTAACTATACTGTTTAGTTGTATAGATAAATTGCGCAATAATCATGTTTTTATTGTTTTATGATTGGCAGTACCTTGTTATTGTTATTCAACTTAATTACAGGGGAAGTCCATTTTCACTATGTTAAACTGAGGTTACCTCTTCAGTCCCGAAGATTAACGACTTGAGCATAATTACAAAAGAATTTTCTCTTCACATTAATTATTTGTTTATTAAAGTAAAAAGGAATTGTAGATGTACAATGTATTTAAGATACTGGCATAAACATGCTTTTTTACGCAATAAATATTTTTTAATCACTTTCGATTTGCTGGCTGAGATCTTAATTTTAGATTTGAAAGTGGAACGTAAGCTGCATAGTATTTCAAATTAGAAGCCTAAACAATTCTTCGATAAATGTGTCTAAGTGAAGATTTTAACAAAACACAAAAGGTTTAAAAATTAAAAAATGAAGTGCAAAAAAGTTTTTTTTTTCACATATTTTTATATTACTAAAACTTCTTTTGGTCATATAAAAATATGTAATGTTATCCTAATTTCTAATGTAATTTCTAATGTTAAGTGTGACAAAAAATTTACGTTTGCCAAACATATTCCTGATATCCGCAGTAAATTCGAGAAAAAACATAACATTTTAAAGGTTTTAACCAACACCTTTTGGGGGGGCAGACCGTGATGCTCTCTTGCGGATCTATAATGTCGTCATCCGTTCCAAAATGGACTACGCATGCTGCGTTTATGGGTCGGCTTGTAAATCAATGTTAAAAAAACTTGACACTCTGTATCATACTGCACTACACATTTGCTCTGGAGCTTTTAGAATATCACCTGTACATAGTCTTTAGGTCAGCTGTCATGATCCATGGAGTTTTGACGACAGTAGGAGTTTTGACGACAGCTGGCTGTGCCGCACAGCCAGCTGTCGTCAAAAAAGGGTCTCTAGATCTGTGGCACGCGATGAACGTTTCGATCGTCCGCCATCTTGCTGCTAGTTAAGTCGAGCGATGGCAACGGCTGCACGTTTTTCAGCATTGGACAATCTATCCAGCTGTTCTCGCATTCTTCCCTTTTTCAGCTGTCAGTACTGTTAAAAATAATCGTGACAATTTTTTAACGGGAAATGACGTGCTAAAAAGTAAAGGATTCTTGTGGAGCTATGTCGCCCGCAACTATTTTTATAGAAATCGAATCTATTCTTCGTGACTGGCAAAGTCAAAACGTCAGAGTTTGGTGTTCCCAGAGCGGGAACACTGCGCGTTAAAGGGTTAAAGGATTCTTTTAGAGACAGCTATCGGGACAGATTTTATGATCATCCCCCCCTCATGTACTCCTCCTTCCTTTGCACTTGGATCCGTAGGAGTTTAGTCGGTACCCAATTGGAGGATGCTATAATATCTCCTAGTTCTCTTCATGAAATCCCACCATGTACTACATTGCAGATTTTGTACCTACAACCATTTGAAGGCTTCGCAAAACAGGATACTGACCCCAAAATAAACCAACAGTTGTTCTTAGACCACAGAAACAAATGTGAAAAATATGAAGACCCGTACACTTATGGCTCCAATGCTGGAGATCACGTCGTCTTTGCCTATATGCAAATCTTAATCATACTTGCAGCTTTACCTTACCTATGCTTTGCTCCGTTTTCTCAGCCGAATTAGTAGCTATCTACGAAAGCCTTCTATACATCTCTAGAATGAACACCAAACATCTTATGATCGACTCTAACTTCACGCATAGCTAAATCATCAAAGTATTACGTATGTATGAACAACTTATAAACCGTAGTTACAACCGAGCCACATTGGGATACCAAGCAAAGAAGAGGCAGATTCACTGGAAAAATGTCCCACAATCCCTTACACTGGTCATATGCCCTACAGGGACATAAAATTTGGTATCGCCTGTATAGTAAAAAAAAAAAAAAAATCTGGAGTGACTCCACTCGACTTTCCGAACACTTGATGTTTTTACCACAAGCGTTTAAATAAATTTTATTCGACTGAATCGTATCTAATTTTCAGGAACTAGTGCACTTAAAATGATTTGAGTGCATATAGACAGCAATGTATAACTATACTTTTTTGTAGACCTGTAAAAAACTGTAGGGCGTACACTCGCTAAAATTTATGCACTATGTAAGAGAGTGACTCATAATATGCGTACCTAATGGGATGTCAATCGAATCTACCATTCAGATACTACTACACTTTAAATCATTTGCGTTCTTAAGCCGTAATATGAGAATTATTTTTTGCAAGCCTGTGAACACACTGTCAGCTCTACACACACCAAAATCTATGCAGACCATGACCTATAATGTACATACTCAATTTGAGCTCAACTCGAATGCATCCTAAAGACACTACAGCACTTTGAAGAATTGTCGTCCATAGGTTATACCGTAAAACAACACTCAATTGTTGTCCTGTCAAAAAACTTTTAAGTCCTATAGAGAAAAATCTATACATGTTGTGTGGCGGTGAACTATAATATCCATACTCAATTTGAACTTCTTCAAATGCACCATTTTAAACACTAGCTCCTTTAAATGATTTCCGCCCATAGGCCGTAATGTATAAGAATTATTTTTTGCAATCCCGTGAACAAACTATCAACTCTACACATGCCAAAACCTATGATATCACGTGACTATGACCGTTTATATACATGCCCAATTTGTGCTCAATCGAATACACCGTTCAGACGATAGCGCACTTTAAAAAATTTCCGGCCATTGGCCATAATGTAAAAGAAATCTTTTTCGTAACCCTGTAAAAAAACTATCCGTCCTATACACACCAAATCCATACAAATTTATTTAAAAAATATCTTAAATATGTCACCCTTACACACAAATGCCATAATATTTTAGCATATTGGATGATTTTAAAAAAATTTATATTTATATTCTCTAATTGTACTTAATCAGACAAATTTAAATGCCCTATACTGCAGCTTTCATAAGACAAAAAAAAAAAAAAAAACGTTAAGAAACAAAGATAATTATGTATCTTATCTGTAATCATATAGGTTGAATCCATGCTACATTTTGGCTTTGTTTAATTCCATCTGTTCCCTAGGGCACACAAGAAAACATTCCAAAAATGCACAACTGGCGAGGGGTGGACACGAACGCGAAAGAAAAAAAATTTCGTTCCGAAGTTTTCTTAAAAACCGAATACAATAATCGTTGTTGCCAACGGCAGAAGGGGAAAATGTTATGCCAACAAAATGCTTGGGAAAAACACTTGCTTGCGTCATTCACTTCAGCATAGTTTACTCATTGTTTTTTATTTTTACTTATTTTTTTATTATGTCAGAGGAAAAGAAAAAAATCGTTGCTACAGTGGTCTATAACATATATACTAAATTTGAGCTCAATCGAATGCACCGTTTATAAACTCTAGGTCACTTTCAAGAATTTCCGCCCATAGGCCATAATACAAAAGAAATCTTGTCGTAGCCCTGTAAAAAAACTATAAGTCCTATGCACGCCAAAATCAATAACGGTCTTGCGACGCTGGTTTATAACATACATGCCGAATTTGAGCTCAATCGAATGCACCGTTTAGGAGCTATCGTGTTCACTCACACACCCACACACACATACACATCTCATTAAGAAAGCGAGAATGAATTCAGAAGACCTCAAAACGTGTAAATTCACCAAAATCTCCAAGTCGAATTTTTTCCTTACGTGGTACATGTTCAGAAAATAAGTGGCTGAATCATTGGAACAATGAAAGAGAAAATAAACTGCACGCTATCCGTCCATCACCCATTGGACCTCTCAACACTATCGCAAGCGTGATGTCATTTTGACACGCCTTTGTATCGGCCACACGAGACAACTCACAAACATCTACTTCTTGGTGAACCTGCCCCTTTGTGTACTCATTGCAATACTCATCTCATCATTAGTCACATTTTAACGTCTTGTAAAGCTTTCAACAATTTTCATCATAATTGTTTTAACTGTTCTCGATCCAGACTTGACGATATATTGGGTGAAACCTCACACTGTAATTTGCTTAATTTTCTTAAACGTATTGATATTCTTTTTTCGGTGTGAAGTGTCTGTCTTTTGTCTGACTGGTATCTGGATGGGCAGATGCCCTCGACTTACTTTTATCTTCTTCCCACTTTTTGCGATTTGCTTTTTATCTTTTTCGACTTAACGGATTTTAGCGTTTACTGGTTTTATTCAACACTTTTTTACTTGATTGAATTATTTTTTTTATGTTTACGCATAATCTGGCGCAGTATGTCCTGTCTGGATCTTGTGCCATTAAACTCCCAACCAACCAATATAATGTTATCTATAAGCCAGTTTCCCTTATTATTGTCAAAGCAAAAGGTACTCTTTTAGACATTTGCAGAATGTCCATCGGCGACTTAAAAGGTGACTTTAGCTGTTAATTTAAAGATAAGGCGACCTGGGCAACTTTTTTGAATAAAAATTCTCATTTTCATACTATTTTCAAGTTTTTCGTTACTTGTAGCTTACTCCTGGCGACTCATTTGAAAATCAGATTTCGGCTTTTGTCAACTTCCTTTTCTTTTCACAGCTGAAGGGTCCACGGGAAGAACGGTGAGAGTCCACTTTTCGTCAATGTTGAGGTTTCTACTGCATTCTGTTGTTCATTAGTGGCACTATTAATATCCGAACCCATAAGGGGAAAGAACGATGACAATACACTGAAAAAATGGCCCACAGTTTACTGGGGAAGAACGTGGAAAGTCCCGTGCGCCTTTCGATTTTTTGGAAAATCAGCTGTATTGAACTCTCATCGTTCTTCCCATGGACCCTTCAGTTGCGATTGATCGCTCATAAAACAGTCTAATCTGGTTTCAATCGTACTATAAAAATGAATGTAGTATATACTTTGTTGTATAACACATGAGGTTTTTAAATTTATTATTTTATTCATTCCTTCATAACTGCAGTTAAGTGACGCATGTTTATTTTTTAACTAAAAATTATGCAAAAATGTTACTCTTTTTGGCAACTAAAATTAAGAAAATGGCTACTAAACTGGCGACATTTTTATGTCGGTCAGGCTACTAATGCTACTATTTTCGCCTCCTGACATTGGTGCACACCCTGCATTTGCTTAATACGGACCTAACAGTCCCGAAGTCTAGGAAATCAATTCTTATACAAGAAATAAATAATAAATACAACAAATATTTTCATCTTCAACTATCCTATTGGTATCTGTGTAGAAATGCTACAAGTAGACATCAAACTGATGAACATATTCAAATTCTGCCAAGAATTATTTCGGTAGGAACAAATTCATGCCATTCCATAAACGTGTAGAGAAATCACTCCATAGTTTTCTGGAATTAATTATTTTACCCCCTCACTGAAATTTGATAATCAGTTCTTATCAGCTATGCAAAACACCAATCTTTTTACTGTCACTTAATGTGAATATCATGTGTTTTGGAACGCTGGTAAGACACTGATGCCAATGATCTGCTTAATGTGAGCAAGGGCATATCAGTGGATACCCTTCTGTCATATCATGTCAATGGAAAATGCAACTGCTCCAAAGACAAGAGCCTAATATTTCCCTAATTGAATGGTGCAATAAGTTCATGCAGCATCACCTGACAACTATTACTAATGATTTTGCTTAGGTGTCGTTTGTCTCTTCAGCTGATGGCTCCTGCAATCCTTCGTAAAGGTTCTTCCAGTACCTCCTTGATACTGTGGAATACAATTTTTGAAAAGTTGCAGCCAGAGCCCGATTAAACTAACATGGGGTCCGGGGTAAACATTTGTCATGGTACCAACCTTTCATAAGTACCCATTTAAGTTTTCTAAAACTCAGATGAATCCATACGAAGAACCCATACGTGTAAGATTTTGATGTTCATGTGATAGTTATAACTATCGTCATGACTTGTTCCTGACTATAAGAGACATGAACATCTGTTAGATGTTCGTATTTCTAATTTTTTTTCCCCTTCCACCGTATTTGGGTCGTGTTTACCTTCGCATTCTTTTCGATAACTATGAGTCATAAACAGTACAGCTTTCTGGTAATTTTTTGTGTACTTAATCGTACTTTAATTTTTTGTATACTTATTACTTGTGTAAAAATCTGGCTGTGTCGAGTTTGGGCGGTGTTGATGGAGGGCACCATGCATATTCCTCAACATTTGGTACTTTAGTGTACTGCATATTGTTTGAAAGTATGAAACTCATGACAAATTACTTCAATACATAATTCACAAATTTGAAAGGAAACGATTTTGTCCTAGGTATGTATTCTAAAGTATAACTTTTATTTTATTGCCAAAGTTTAGGAATTCCACACTTAACATTACAAATGATTGAAAAACTAAATACGATGGAAGTTTTAAAAAAAATCTCACCTTTTTAAATAATAAACTTTCCAAATCTCTTCTTAATAATTCATTTCCATATAAATAGTTCCTGTAGGAATATCCTATATGCTTGGAAGAGTTTCCGCCTTATCTACAAAGACAGAGAATAAAAATTTCAATAATTCAATTCACCCGGGACTTGAAAGGGGTAATCAATTATGTAATTTCTCTCAAATCTGTGGATGACATCAGAAGGAAATGAAAGCCAATTTTTCTTAGGAAACTGAATGTATCATTTAACACTTCAATATGATAAGAGATTGACTTTTTTTTTTGTAAGTGAAAATTTCCTTAAGAGGCTGAAAATCTATTCTAATTTAATGTGCGTATTAAATTACGGAAATTTATGTAAGAAATTTGTGCAGGAAGTTTGCAAGAGGTTTTCATATTTTAGTTTCGTGAATGATGTCTAAGTGAAACACAAGGGACTTATATTAAGTATTTAAAATATCTTGCTAAATAGCACCCATTTTAACGATTTTTGTGAATTTCAGAATAAGAAAATAACTATTTTCCATAGAAAATATAATTATTTTTAATCTGCAAAGAGCAGGGTGTCCCAAAAAGGTGGTAACACGTTAGTTCTTTGCTTATTGGAGAAAAATGGACAATGAAAACTTAAAAAAAAAAAAAAATGTTCAAACTGAGGTAGGAAAAGATACTACGTTAAGGGAAATTCCCTTTCATTAATTTTCAGGAAGTTACACCTTTTAAACTTGCATATGACCCCTCTTACAAAAAAATTCTGTGTTAGAAAAATGTATCTCATGCACTAATGAGGTGATGTACAGATTTTGAAAGTTATATCCTGAAAAGTATCAGAGATATGACGATAAATTTATGCTGACTTCAACCACTTTTCAATGGCTTTCGAAAGGAAAAAAAAATCACTTCCGATGGTTCATTCGGATAACTTCCGATGGACATTCAGTTTCTTGTAGAGCCCTTGACCAGCGCGCTTGCTACGGGGGGGGAGGGGGGTCTTCCCCCTTCTGACACTTGATAAATTATAATAAACGTGGCACAATTAGATACCTAGCTGGCAAACTAATAAAAAAATTTAACGAAAACTATAATTTACTTTATACTTCTAGTACATTTGGCAACATTATGCAAACCCAGTTGGCAAAAGTAAAAAATTGCTAGTATAGTTGATAAAAAAATAAAACCGTTTTAGCAATGGCTCTGTCCTTGGCAGTATTTGTTATATCTCTTTTCGATGTTTTATCATGAAATGGCGAAAACTCGTGTATAGCCAAATTAGAGTATGAGGCGCATTTACACTCATTGGTAGTTTTTTTTTACGGGCTCGAATACCAATTTAAAAAGTGCCACCTTTTGAAACTTAAAGAGAGGATTATTTTTCTAAACGTAGCCTTTTCCCCTGCATTATTTTGAACATATTTTCAATTTACATCGCCCATAGGTAAAAAATTAATATGTGTCACCACCTTTTTAGAACACTATAGATCATCAGCCTAATGTAATAATTTCTTCAGCAATTTCATGATCTTAGTAATAAACTTCTGGATATTTCCTTCAAAATAGTCTTTTAATCGATTATTATTTTTTTTCACCATAATGTTTATATGGTTCTAAATACCAAACTATTCGTAAAAGAATTTTTCCTTAGTAGGTAGGTATTATGTACATACCTACCTGCCTACTTGAAAAGAACTCACACGCATGCTTTCTTACATGCGTGTGAGTTCATGAATTTCTCACTGCTAAAGAAGAGAGGACCTTTTATACATTTCTTTCAAAAATGCATACTAATGGCGAGAGACGATTCTATTTTTACTGATTTTCTCCATTCTTGAAATGAGAGTTCTGCATTCGATTCATTTATCTGACTTCAAAAAGAATTCCAATTCAGACAAATTGATCAGAGTTCTATAAAAATAATTAAATGCATTTTGGAAAGAAAAATATATATCTGCAAACTAGAGATGTCCCATTCGATTCACGGAAAAAAACGTTTTGTTGAATTGAACAAAGTTATGTTGATTCAATAAAAATTTGGTTATAGGCGCTATGTCAACCGAATTATTTTGTTGGTTTTAACAAAATATTTAGTTGGAGTAACAAGAATTTTGTTGATTCAACAAAAATCGTTCTTTGAAATAGAACCAACCAAAATTTTGTTGAATCAATAAAACATATTTTTCAGCGTTCTTTCATACAGGTTTAATGAATACCCGAATTCAAACTAATAAATTCGATTAAAAGTAAAAGTATTTAAATAAAAAAAATGCTGCTATGTACATTAGAGACGAGTCGGATATCCGTATCCATATCTGTTGTTTAAACGAGTAAAAATAATACGTATTCTTATTTTTTAAACAGATTTCAGCCTAATATTTCATTGCAATAAAATAAAATTGAACATTATAAAATTTGATCCTCTTTTTCTGCTCGAGGATGATCGTAAGTTATTATCAGAATGTTATTACAAACAATGTTATTACAGTATATTAATTTACTGTTATCATTTAGTTATTTTATTGTATACTATATTTTGTATTGTATATTTTGTACAGTATATTAATTTACTGTTATCATTTAGTTATTTTATTGTATACTATATTTTGTACAGTATATTAATTTACGGTTATCATTTAGTTATTTTACTGTTAACATTTAATACTTAAGGATTGAAAAGAACTGAAAGAATAAATCTAAATTTTATTAAAGAATATTTTAAACTTAAGTCTGAATTATCTACTCCTTGCTTCTTAAAAACTTTTCCCATGAACATTTTTTTTTTTTTTTTGGAAGTATCGAAAGCTAACAAGCTTTGACAAAAAAGAAAATTTTGCCGCGTTGAACATTGCTTGAACATGATACATGGATCCAGATAGCAACCATTTTCGTTTGCTGATTTAACAATCCACGTTTCGTGCGAAGAACGGGTACTTCAACTAGTATCAACTAGTAATCAACTGACCTTCAATAACTGGAGGTCAGTTGATTGGATTTTTTTTTCATACACATGTTTTGTCCGAAGAAAATCATCAAAAGTTCAGATAGCTATTTGACACAACTGGGAAATCTTGAAGGCTGTTCTTTTTGGAAATTACGCAACGTTTGATCAGCTTTTCAAAAAAACTAATTGCGCTAGGGACACGAAAAATTCAGAATATCTCTTTGCAGAAAAGGTGTACCTCTTTGCATGATGTACTATGAAATGTTACAAACAATGAACCTATAGGGATTACAAAACACACAGAAAAAATACTAAGCATACGGAATTTTTCAATATTTCCCTAAACAAGTAACTCCTCGGCCCATTTTTGGACTTATGATTTTTATCTGAAAGTTGCATGCGACATACAGCTTTACTGTTAGTATTAGCCATCGTGTATTGATGGAGAAGCATTATTATTATTATTATTATTATTTTTTTTTTGAGTGTATAACGTCATTGATCTGTTTTTAAATCTGTTCAGTTCTATGACGGCGATATTTCTTCAGGTTTCGTAGTAGATAAAACCGGCTGAGCCACTGGTGAGAATACCTATAGGTTCACGGGAAAATATTCATTTTTGCTTTATTTCTATGTTAACGTAACAATGTCGTTAGATAGAGTTTCGTACACTCAACAGAATATTTTTTGATACGTCAATTTTTTTATTTTTTTTTATCAACTCAACAAAATACTTTGTTCAAATAGTGCCGACAAAAGTTTTGTTGAATTCATGCAAGCATTTCCCCCGCGAATGAATTAGAAGCAGACAATTATCTCAGGGATAGAGCCGGAAATGAGTTCAGGAGCCTTACTCTCTTTGGCAGTAATTTGGATTTTTTGTAACAAAAATATCATGATTAAAACATTTTGCAAAAAATTATGTCTTTTAATTCTTTTGAGCTTCACTCGAATTTTTTATCTAACTATATATTAGATTGTTTCTGATGTTATGCTATAATGGAAATTAGCACATAGCAGGGGCGTAGCCAAGGGGGGGGTTAGGGGGTCATAACCCCCTCCCCATGAGGAATTTTTGCCATACAAAATGTATATTCTTCCCTCCCTTATCACACACATGTATGCATATATGGGAGTTGCAGTAGTCATGACCCGCACCCATGAAAAATTTCTGGCTACGCCCCTGGCAGTGTATGTTTACGTTTTCAGGAAAACTAAATTTCCCAAATTTGAGAATAAACAATGAAGATTTTAATAATTTCCTTTTCTAATTATAAATATTTACACAATTGTGTCATAATTTAAATGGTAAAAAAAAAGTATTATACACATTGTTTATATATATATATATATATATTAAGAAAAAAACATTGCATATACTTTAATCGGTTCTTTTCTGTTTATTTCATTTTTTTATTTTAAGTATGGAAGCAATATACTCGCAAAACCTTGATATTAAAAGTCTTATATGACGGAGCATAACAAGCATTAAAATTGAATTCATTCAACTTTTCCTGACCAAAATGACAATCAATCAATTTTGAAAATAACTGAAATTCTTGGCTTAGTAAAAATGAAAAGGGAGAAAAAAAGGTTATCATTTTTCATGGGATTAAATACTGTTTTATTTAATGCTCCACATTTAATACCGAGTTAAAAAGTATCATTTTTCAAGCAAACGAGTTTTTTCCCCCTGCTTCTATACATTTTCAAATAAGATGAAGGATTTAGACTATTCATATTTTATGTAAATTTAAAAAAAAGGAATGCATTCGAAGTAAAAATGATAAAGAATGTATATTTTTTAAGTATCAAGCGTAGCTTATCATTGTGACTTTAAAATGTATAAGAAATCATAAGATAAAAGATAAATGCGACGGAATAAAAATTATCTCATAATACTTTCCATTTGTTTGAAGTTATAATGAAATTAAGGATAGTATTTTTCATAATATGTATGATTTATTTATTAATGTCATTGTTGTTTAAAATGTGATACACATACAATGTTTCAAAAATATTAATCCCACGTCATGCAGATTAAAAATGTTTTTGCAAAATGATGCAAAATTTATCTAATTCCTCTAACATTTAATATATTAAACACGTTTTATCTTAGTTAAAATTTTATTATTTTTATTGTTTCAGTGAACTAACTTCATCTAAGATGCTCTAAAGGGGATATATGTTGGGTACTTTGCTTTTTAAAATGGAACAGAAACAGAATTATTTGAGTACTTATATAATAATGTATTTTTTCCAACAAAAAGTAGCTTACCTCACCAAGTATGTGGTTTAGAGCTGTTTACGCTTTTCCCCTTTAGAATTCTTTGCTGCTTGGATCCACATCTGAAGGAAGCCAACTCCTGATTATTGACATTGCTCAGATTTCAAACTATGGGTTTAGCGTGAATGTACATGGTAGCTTTTATTAATTGGTTAAGGATCAGATTTGTAGCCACTCGACCGCTGGAAACGATGCTCTATGCATGCCATATTACGGTCTGCCAGTGCAAAATTGTCAAACTAGGTTTTTATCTAAGCCAAATACAGGGATATGAAACAATGAAAATCGAATACATCATTAAATTTTCAGAATTACCATTTCATACTTCTCTAATTCCTTAATTTTTCCATTTCACACTTAATTAGCTTCACACTTTTAAACTCTTAAATATTTCACACACCCTTAATTCATTTTCATGCTTATAAATCATTAATATATGTTTGTGGTGATAAGTCTGAACATACGCATGTATAGCACTGGTTTTCACTGATACTTTGTTTGCATCATATTTCAACTATGAGATTCTACTGGGAGAAGATAAAAACTGACGTGAAGTAGATTATTTATTATTATTTCCAACTTTTAGTCAATTTAGTTGAAGATACCTTGTGTAAAGATAAATTTTATGAAATACTGCCTAAGTGACTTTTATAGAGCATGTAACTATTCGTCCTTTTACCTATATATAAAGTACTATCAATTCTTTATAATTAAAATGCTAGATCTGCGTAGCACATATTATTGTTTGATTTTCTCTCTTTGAATTATTTACATAACGTCTTTAGCTCGACTTTGTCTTGTTCTTTAGCAGTGAAAAGTAAATGCCTTATATTTTATTTGTATTTCTATTATAATTCTATTAAACATATTAAGCTTCAAACAATTTTCCCCCTCGATAACACTTCTTATAAATTGAATTTAAATTTTCAAGATTTGGGGAACTGATCAGGATGAAAATCTAAGTCCGGTCTCTCAGAGTCCAGATTATAGTTTCCTAGATACTGGTAGATACACTATAATCAAATAAATATCTAGGGCATCTCAAAACGGTTAAAAATTATGATTTTAAGATCAGTCTTGACTAATCGAACACACCGTTCTAGAAGAATTATATTCCAATAATGGCTTTATATATTTGGTATTTATCGCATAGCAGTAGAATAAAATGAGAAAATCAAGACGTTAGTTTATGCTATAAAAAAAAAGTTTATAGGAAATAAAAAATAAAGTGAAATTTATAATTTGAAAATAAAAAATTATGGCATGCACCTGAATTGTGTGACTTGAGGCATTTCTATTACTCATGCACCAGGATTCGAGCTCAGAACTACTAGATAGTAAATAGAACTTTAACCAATCCGGGGGAACTCGAGCTCCTACTTGTTCCCTTGCGTGGGTTCCCTTAATTTATCTTTTAATTTTGCTGTTTTATAATTTTGCATTTATTCTGTCATTCGAGCCTACCACGCGGCTGTCGATCTAACGGTCTACCGTTTTGGTCGGTTTTCTCGAGATGTTACGGGAATACACGTTAGAACCCCTTCGAAAGTCCCCCGGCCAAGGCAACCCGCATTTTAGACAGACAGTCCATGCGTGGCTTTGCCATAACAACAAAAACAAACAAAACTGAAACAGAGGTTTGCGGCAATTGCATATAAACTTCGATCGCTTCAACGATGAGTGTTACTTTTTCAGTACACTGTAAACGTAAATGTATTGTAACCAATTTTAGAAAGCATATACATGCTATCAAATATGAGAGCATTTATATTATTTTAATCGTAGCGAGCGATTATAAATTAATGCTTACAAACTAATAGTCGAAAACGGTCTGCTTCGACCTGAATGTAAAAAAGAGTTGAAAAAATCGACTCGGCGTAGTCCATATTTCAGGAAAGTAAGGGACGCCGAATAGATTTTGGTCAGTGGAGGCATAACACCCAGAGCCGGTTTTCGTTGCTCTTGCTCTTGAACTCACTAGCAGAGAAGAGGCGAAACACAGAAAGAAAAAAGCTAGTTTTCGATTGTCGTTTTGTCTTTGCACGACTGCTGAGTATTAAAAGTAATAAGCCTGGTATAGGAAAACGAATACCTATCCATAGTTTTATTTTTTTCTTTCTTAGTGTGTGCGTATGTGCATCTTTTCCGAAAGAATTAATAATTAATGTTTCTTTTTCGGAATACTTGTACGCAAATATATTAGATTACTTTGGAAGTCAAATTCTCTAGCTTTTTAAAGCCTAGCTAGAAAACTAGAGAGAGCTCCAGTAAAATTAATTTCACAATAAGATATTTTAAGGGGGTGGAGAATAAAACAGTAAGGAGAGGATGAAATAAGGGAGAGTAGAAAAGAAAGATATCGCGTCAAGCACTGTCTTCCACAACTGGAATTTTAAAGATTCACAACTCATTTTCTAATTATCCAATCGTCATGCCATAAGATCAAACATGATTATTTAGTTACAAGAGTAATTTTAACATACTTTGATACAAAAAGTATGCTTAGAGGGAAATGACATCATTCCCCATTATCCCACAGAGTAGAATATTGAAGAGGTCCCTTCCCCAATAATTCAAGTTAGATTGACTTAATTTTACTGTCACGAGAAATAGAAACCCAACTAGATTAACAGAATTAGACATAAAACTTACGTCACAGGCATTGGCGTAGCCAAGGGGGTTTAGGGGGGTCATAACACCCCCATGAGAAATTTTTTGCCATACAAAATGTACATTCTTCACTACATTATCACACATATGTATATATATATATATACATATACCCCCCCCCCCCCATGAAAAATTTCTGGCTACGCTCCTGGTCACAGGTAAAGTGAACTCATGTTTTATTTCGAGATTTTTTGGTCTTATTTCTAGGGAACACTCTTTAGAACTTGGCTATTCTATAAAGCAATAGTTAGCAAAGAAATTGAATTTTTTGAGAGGCTTCATGGAGAACTAAATGTTGATGAAAATGTAGAGAAGATCATAGAAATTACAACACGTAGCTTTACAAAACTAAATTTGTTCTTTTACGTTTAGTTGAGGTTATGTGAAGCAAATTTACAATTTCGAAAATTAAGTTCCGATGGGATTAACTCCAGTTAAGCGTGTTACAAAACTGTCAGCATATTTCGTACGAAGAACAGGTACTCAGCTAGTGCATAATAAAATCGGATTTCAACACAATATGTATTGAATTTACATATTGTATTGAGTAAAGTTTAATGCTATGTTAGCATAAAATTGATATACTAAGATTATTCCATAATCAAGAAGGATTGTATCTGTTGACAATCCAGACAATTTTAGAAACCGATAAAAAATTTAAAAAATTTCTGTAGGAGAAAAAATAGCTGCTTTCTTAATTGTTGTTATTATTATTATTATTGGTTGTACAGCCATTTCTTAGTAATACATTATTTTCAAAGGTTTAAAAAATTCGTCACACAAATAACACTGATATAAATGAGAGGATGAATAGTCAGTCGGAAGTAAGAAATTGAAGAATTATTTCTCCCTTATTTCATATTTACCTTGGTATTTCATTTTCCTCCTTAGAATAGCTTATGAAGAAATTTATTTTACTAAAGATTTACAGTTTATATTTAAAGCTTCTTTTCCGAGGTATTTATAAACTAGGTAAATTAATGGCATACGGTGCATAAGCCTTCGATCAGATCAGATTGTAGTCCTTAACCCGTTAACTGATTTTCTTATTAACTGCAGTGCCTTCTTAGTTTGGTATTTGTTATAGACGTGAAATATCAAATCAAAGGTAGCTTTCAAAAAGAATTATAAAGGAAATTGGTAGCAGAAGCATTATTGCACAGAAAATGAAGTTAGTCTCCACAAATTACTTTTAAAAACGCGTTTTCAAAAGATTGCAGTGAGCCGTGGAAATAAAAACATTTAATTTAAAAAATAAAATTTCTCTGAATAAACCCCAAATACATTTATTCATTATATATCAAGAAAATTTCATTATTTATATTACTTTAAAAATTAAAATAGAAACCCTTCAATGTTTTTTTTAATTATTCGAATAAAGTAATTGAATATAGTTACAGTCTACTTGGAACTAGCTGATATTGTATTACCTCTTTCGGTTACCTTTAGTGACTAAACATGATGCTAGCTTTTTTACAGATTAGGTAGTATTATAGCCAGAATTAGAAGATTAATTAAAAATAAAGAAAAAAGATGCGTTAAATTTTGTAAATGTTATAAAAGCACAAAACTGTCAAAAAGTATACGTTTAATATTTATCTCCATATTAGCTGCAGCAGTAATATTTAGCTTCCACTGAATTTAGTTGCACTGTCTTTCAAAATAATCTAATAAAAAATTTGGGTATTAGTATTTCGAAAATAAAACACAGAACATTAATTCTTTCGACTAACAATAAACGCATACACGAAAAAAGAAAAAGAAACTAAGTGTTCCTCCACGGTCTGCTAAACGAGTGCTAGCGCATGCGCAACGAAAAACCGTCTCTTCATAATCTGTCATGCCTCCAATGACCAAAATCTATGTAGATATTTGAAATACGCGTCCAACACATAAAGCTGTGACACCAACCACCTAAAACAATACCAACATTTTTTTTTTTCTCGTGACCATTTTGCACTTCAATAAAATTGTATATATTTGAATTACGATTTTACTTACTTATCTTAACAGCTAAAAGTAAGATTATGATAAAGTCGCATTAAAATATCAAAAAATACAGGATGATTTAACAAAGTTATCAACTCCAGACCCCTGGACCCATCCCTTGTGTGTGCCACTGCATTACTATAATTTTATTTCTCTTCAGTTTGTTTTTTAGTCAAAATACGCTCATTTTGCTTCGTTTTATTCTATTCTAAACTAAAATCTGCAGTTTCTTGGCACTTGAATGCTTCTGCACTCAAATATTATATATATATATATATTCCCCTCCATCGTATTTGCCTTTCTGAATTTGCTTCCAGATGTTTCTTCCTCTTGGGCGACATATTTCTGTCTGGAAACTTGATTAAGCTTCTAACATTGAAAGAGCTGAAGGACGATTACAGGCGCACCATGAAGGATAGGCGCCTCCGTGATCGACTGCTTTGCTGCAGAAACATAGTTAGCGAACTTCTATCGATTTGGCAGAAAATATCCACTCACTGCATCCTTTGTATGGCTTGCTTCTGAAACTTTTCAGTGATTAAAGGTTAATTTAAACGTAATGGTTCTGTTAGTCTAATGGGGTCGATTTTTCTATACTTATGCGCTCGACGGTTTATTATAGTTTACCGAAAATTGTCATGTTTGTTTATACAGGGTGTCCCAAAAAGGCGGTAACACGTTTTAATTTTTTATTTATTACACGTAAGTGGACAGTGTAACTTTAAAAAAAATATTCAAAATAAGGTAGGAAGAAAGAAGACGAAATTCCACTCGTTAATTTTCAAAAAGCTACCCTTTTTAAATTTGTATACGATCCTCCACATACGAAAAAAAAAAAAATCACAATTAGTAAAATGTGCCCCATGCATTCATGAGGTGTTGTACAAAATTTCAGCTTTTCATCATGAGACATCTCGGAAATACTTATCAACAAAGATGATCGGGTGGGTGGGACTATATATCAATTTGTATGTAAACGATTAGTGCTAGAGTGTGAAAAAAATACATTTTCTTTCTTAATTTCTATACGACCCCTAAAATGCGATCGTCCCACGTGATTTTTTCCTTTCCAGAGCCATTGAAAAGTGGTTTAAATCAGCGTACATTTATCTTAATACCTCTGATCCTTTTTAGGATATCATTCTGAAATTTGGTGCATTATTATCATCAATGTATGGAGCACATTTTACTAATTGGGAATTTTCTTGTACCGTGGTCGTATAGAAATTTAAAAAAATGTAACTTTCTGAAATGATTACGCGGAATTTTTTTCTTCCGATTTTCTTTCGAAAATTTTTCCAACTGACATTGCTCCCTTATCTCTAATTTATAAAGAATTAAAGACCATTACCACCTTTTTGGGACACCATGAATAATTTTTAAATTCTCTTAAATATTTAATTTTTCTTAAGGTTTTGCTTTTTATCTGGATAAAGTACAAAGAATTTGCCTTAATCTTCTGATGAAGAAATAGTCTAATATAGTGCTTTCTCTAGCGGACGTATTAAATTCAATCTTCATTAGTTGAAATTCGATGGTAAAACTATCGATGCATGTATCACTCAGCTTCTTCATCGGGTGTTAATCTTTGAAAAAGCTGAGAGACAGACCATCATGAAATTAATTTTGAGATGCAAATATTTTGTTCTTAGATCTCTAGTTTTCTCTGAAATGTACAGTTATTGTTAACAAAACCATTCAAACTTTCCAACTTTAACAACTGAAAGCAGTTTTTATAGTTCATTTTAATTTAATTGTACTTTCTCTTACTGAAATTTATTGCCTATCAGTCTGATAAAACCGTCTGAGCTCCGTAGCCTGCTGGGACATTTTTCAAGAAAATCGGTCATCATTTTTACTCTTGAATTCAGGTTTAACCTGATCAATGTTTTTCTTTTTCTGTGGAAAAACCTCAATAGTCTGTAGTTTCGCCCGATAGTCTACCTATAGCATTATTTTATAGAAAAGGTGATTAAATGTTCATTGTTAAAGAATAAAAAACTGTATGCATGACGAGGAATGTGAGGGGGAGGGGGCACCACTGTAACTGATACTTTGTTGGACGGGCACAATGTTAAAAGTTTGTGAACAGCTGAACTAACATATAAAGGTGCATCGACTTTTTATTTTGATATAACTTTAATCTAAATAAAGCATTAGGTTAAAAAGAATTCTGTACAATCTGGTCTTTAAATGTGGTAACAAATAAAGAACTTTGTAAATAGTACACATAAATAAAAAGTACTAGCACAGTACTAGCTTTTCTGGTGGTACAATACAGGGCCGTACCCAGAAAACAATTTCGGATTGGGACCAAGCGATTAAAAAGGCTGAATTTTTCACAAAAAGACGGCATCATTATTATTTTGTCAACACAATTTTAAATTTCTTGGGGGGGGGCAGACCCTTGGTCCCCCCCCCCCTGGGTACAGCCTTCGTACAATAGGTCCGCCATTCTTCAACTGTGAAAAGTTCCGACTTCCACACAGGAGACTTTTATCCAATCACGGCAAACACGCAACGGTTGGCATTTAAGTTGTGTACTCAGAACTGGTTACCCATATTAATTTCTGAAGGCATCAATGTTAGTATTCATGAGATGTACCACTGCAATACAATTATCCCTGAAGATATTAAAAGACCAAAGCGGGGAAGCAACGCTCGTCCAAGAAGGAAGGGGAAAGCTAGCCGCTGTGTCGTTACCTCAAATGCGAGTTAATTTAATAGATTAAAGAAACATCGATTTCTCAAACCAGGGATATCGGGATATATCCCCCCCCCCGAAATTTTCGGATTAGTGATGAAATTCCGTCTATTTATACATATATAAGTCCATATCCCCCCCCCGAAATATTTTCCAGGCGCATATCCCCCCCCCCGAAAAATTTTCCTGGCTACGCGCTTGATTTTATCAGTTGGTTTTGCCCCTTCAACTTTTAATATTAATTTGGTCAAAATCATAGCAGTATCTCGTATACAGTTAAGGGCAGGGGCGTAGCCAGGGGGTGGGGATATCGGGATATATCCCCCCCCGAAATTTTCGGATTAGTGTTGAAATTCCGTCTATTTATACATATATAAGTCCATATCCCTCCCCCCCGAAATATTTTCCAGGCGCATATCCCACCCCCGAAATATTTTCCTGGCTACGGGCCTGATTTTATCAGTTGGTTTTACCCCTTCAACTTTTAATATTAATTTGGTCAAAATCATAGCAGTAACTCATATACAGTTAAGGGAAGGGGCGTAGCCAGGGGGGGGATATCGGGGTATATCCCCCCCCCGAAATTTTCGGATTAGTGATGAAATTCCGTCTATTTATACATATATAAGTCCATATCCCCCCCCCCGAAAAATTTTCCTGGCTACGCGCCTGTCTCAAACTATCCATGGAAATCAACCTCATTGGATAATTTCCAGGATTGCTCATACAGTAGACTCGTCATTGGATGGTAGGAAAATGTATATTCAGGTCTTCTGTAAATGTTATTTTGTCTTTTGTTTGAAAAAAAAAAGAGAGGGAATATTTCATATTAACTACGTACGTGTGTGCTTCCCATTAATTTTTACACCATGTTGGAAAGCGTATCATAGTCCATGCATGGATTCTATTTGTTTTTCTTATTTCCGTTTGCTGGAAAGCGTTGTAGGTATTTGTCTGTACTTTAAATTCCAAAGTGGTGTGATTCAACACAAAATCTTGGCGTGAGATTAAAAGCACCAAAGCACAACAAAAACTATGCCCCAATAAAAACTATGGCCCAACAAAAACTATGCTCCGTTTCGTAGTGTTTTATTTTCAACGAGAAGTCAAAGCCCGTTGTGGAGGCAATTACAACGGGCGCTAGAAAAAACATTTGACGAAAATACGTCTACACTCAATCAGTGGCGGCTCGTGGGTTATTTAAAAGGAGGTTCACAAAACTAATTTTCGAAAATTAAATATGCAGATGCGACGCAGCTTACAAATTAAAATGCATTTGCGTTTCCAGAAGTTAAAGGAAAACAATGCATGGAATTTGAAAGAAAGCAAGTAATAATTTGTCTTACATTTCGTCACCAAGATAAGTTTTAGCAAAGGTGTTGTCTTGATTCATTTTATATCAATTATTTTTCAAAGGATAATATTGAAAAATGTTATTGCTTTAGCTCAAACAGCTCTTTTGCTACCATCTTAATTATTTACGGTAGTTTGTAAAAAAAATAATGTAATGAAAAATGATAGAAATAGAGAAAATAATAAGTAAATGAAATAAAAATTAATTAACTAACTGAACGTAACAAACCAAGGGAAAATCCGGAATAGATACCGCAAAAAATAGTCCTGTGTGCACGATGAAAATGTGCGAACGGAGTGATATCAGAAGTGCTGTAGTTCTTTCCAGCTGTGTTCGCTTCTGTTCCCAGAGAGCGGTTCAGAAGGAAAATGTTCCGTTCGCACGTGTGATTGATTAAAGACTGTGTTGTAGTAGCCTACACTACAGCACGTTAGTTATAATAAGCCTATTTAATAATAGTGGGAGGAGGGGGAGAGATTAAAACTCACGTTTTAAATTCACACAAATCTAGAAGTGTACTTAATATTTGTTTTAAATTTAATTTGTTAATGTGTTTATTCTTTAGTTTTTGC
The DNA here is from genome assembly GCA_038373885.1 of Cheiracanthium punctorium. NCBI lineage: Eukaryota > Metazoa > Arthropoda > Arachnida > Araneae > Cheiracanthiidae > Cheiracanthium > Cheiracanthium punctorium. The sequence continues at coordinate 2,238,139 of JAWZYV010014839.1, read as the reverse complement.
TTTGGGGGTTCACGTGCTCATGTGTTCAAATGGAGGAGCCGCCACTGCACTCAATATGCTGAATCTTCATCCACCTATAATAAATAACTTCATATTCAATTTTTATTATGTATGTTCAAATCGAATTTCATGATCTTCTGGGAATGTGCGGAAACTTTTCGCATTCGAACGATTTTACTTCGCTAGGAACATCCCGAGGAAGCCATTTTATTGTGAAAAAAAAAAATAAATAAACTTATAAATCTAGAAAAACCATTTTAAACAAATTGGAGTCGAAAATTTTCCTTCAAAGCCTGATAACTGTGACATCAATATGACGTCATTGTCACTTTCAATAGCTAATTTTGTCACGCCAATGATTAACTTTGTTTACTCTCAGGAAATAAAATGTAGCTGAAAAGAGCGAAAAATCGCGTAAACATGGGAGGAACGGATGGATTTTCAGGTTTTTAAAGTAGCGGAGACTGTTTTCTACATTTTTATACATAATTATGAAAGCTTTTAAGCGGATCGTACAAACTGTGTTACATGTAATGAGGCTTTTTGTGCTTAACTTTGTAATCTTTTTGCAGTAATGCCGAAAAAAGTTTTATCCTGGAGCAGGATGCCCGGAATCGTTAGAGAGTCAGGAGTCAGTGAGTCAGAAATCAGCGTAACTATATAGTAGGAGGTTTGCAGGTTTACTTTTTTCGTATCAATGATTTTATAAACGAAATTAACATAGCTTTATTTACGCAAGGGATAATTAACATAATTATAACTTTTTCTTCTGAAAATCACACGCAATACCTTCTACTACATTGAAAAATTTGTTCATAGGTTATTTATTTATTTGCCAGGAGAGGACAGCTCACGTCACTGGATGTGTCGCTTAGAGCTACATATACGTCCTTCCTGGAATTTCCCGCCACAATTTGGAACCTCATCAGAAGGTGGGGGGGACTTCTGAATATTGGCACCCCTCGGAAACTGCTAGCGACCGCCGAGAGGACTTTCGGAACCACGGATTTAATGTGCACGTACACCGCATGTACACGGTGGTCTTTAGTGGTACGCCGGTATCGAACCCGCAACCTTCCGGTTACGAGGCCAACGCCTAAACCACTGATTTTTCTTTCCAGCCTAGTCGGCATTTAGAATAGCAAATCGAAAGTCAAATAGATGAAAAAAGAAAAAAAACTTTAGCAATGCCAACTACATGAAGCTATTTGAAAACGAATTTATGATTTAATGATGAAAATGTAGGTTTATTTCACACATAATATCATGCAACGAAGATCTTCAATTTAGGTTTAAATCAGAACATTAAGACAAATACCCGTAGACTTTAAAATTTCAACCAAGTATTTCTAGCCGTTTGAATATCAAACTGACTATTTACCTGAATGAAAAAGTAGCATATTTAACACACACTAAGAGGATATGTGAAGGACGTTTTTAAATAAGGAGCTTTTTTTTTTCTATGAACAAAAACGAAAACGAAACGAACTTTTGTGAAAACGTACTTCTTTTCTGATTCTACATGTTTTTCTCTTTTTCTCCACATATAATCACCCCCTTTGTTTAAGCGTTTTTCAGATCTTGAAACTAAATTTTAACTCTCTTTAAAAAATTTGCCACCTAACGGAAAAAAGCAAACAAGCAAAAGCACTCACACACACACACACACACACACACACAAAAGAAGAATCTTAGGCTTAACCCTTTGAGGCCCAACCCTTTCCCAATGCTGAAAAAAGGGCAGCCGTTGCCATTCGACTTAACTACCAGCAAGATGGCGGAAGATTGAAACGTCCATCGCGTGCCACACATCTAGAGACCCTTTTTTGACGACAGCTGGCTGTGCGGCACAGCCAGCTGTCGAGCGATAGCAACGGCCTCCCTTTTTTCAGTATTGGGAAAGGGTTGCGCCTCAAAGGGTTAAATGGAAAAAACTTATCCCACGATATGACAAGTGTTACAGTCCCAATGCTTGCTATGCTGAGAATTAGCTGAAATACTGATGTATCTTTTGTTATAAATCTTTCTAGATAATAATGTTTTCTTCCTTTATATTGGCCTTGGGAAACTTACTTTCCGGGCAACTCTCGTATGTAAAAACTTTCAAATGTTTATAAAATAACATAAAAACCCTGCATTTTTACTTGTTAGTAATCATTGAAATAAGCTGAAAAAACGATAATAAATGGAAAAAAAACAGACTCATTTTACAAAAAAAAAGTTAAAAACCGAGTTTAAAGCTTTAACAGTCCACCTAACGAGAAGAATAACATAGTCAAAATAACATAGTCTAAAGAGGAAAACCGCTTTTACGAACTCTGGAACAAGAATTTCAACTCATTAGTTCTTTTCGTAGCAAATCAAAATCTCTAGATGCAAACGGACTGAAAGGCGCAGCTCTCCACAAACCAGAATAAAAGGTGAGGGGGTGGATTAAAAAAAAGTCTGCATATTCATCCTCGTTCTTAGAAATACGTCTTTCTTTTCACCACTGGTAATTATTAGGGGTCCCGCACACTTTACCAGTCTTTCCTTTAAACTCTATAATTTGGATAAACTTACCGTAGTCCAGACGTGTTATTTTAGCGTCTCCTACCTTTCCAAGAATCTATTATCTTGTTTTATTTCATAGTTTCTGGATGATCCGGCATATATAAACTGCTGCATCGGTTGCTGAGGAGGAGTGAGAACTGATGACTTGAGATGACTTTTGGTGTGACTTTTGAGATGAAGTTTTGGTGAGCACAATTTCGTTAAGATGCTTACTTTTGGAAGAACGATGCATACTACGTCTATAGAACTACATGTATTTTTGCAAGAACAGATTAAAAAATTGTGTGTCTGTAATTTAGAATTTGAGAAGTGGTTTATTAGTCATTTTAGAACTAGCAGGTTAGAACTATAGAAGATATGCAAGAAGATATAATCTGTATGCAAAATACGCTGCAAAAGCGTGTTGCGCATCTGTGGGACTGAAATAATTTAGATTGTAGAGATGTATTACTTCAAGTACATTTTCTTAGAACATTATAAGACAATCAAGAACTTGAAATGTATAGAAGAGCGCAACTCAAATAGAAGAATAAAGCAATTTGAAAGGTAAGTTCGATATTTATTGTAATAAGAAATTGGAACATGCATTCATTAAGGCAAATCATTAAAACCTAACCCTTCCTATATTAGAAATACTTTGATACTTACATTAGTATTTCTAATTTTCACTTATGCACACTACTGAAGATATTTAAACATTAAATAAAATATTTCAAATGTAGGTACGCTGAAAACATTTCTCTGTTGAATAAAAAAAATAATTCGCTCTATTTTAACCGAATAATTTTGTTAATCAATATTTCTTTACAATTATTTTGTTGAATAGCTAAAACATTTTTGTTAGTTGAACTAAAATTTTGCTTCAACCAAATTATTAGATTAAAATAATATTAATTTTTTAATCAACAAAATTTTTTTAAATTTAATAAAACATTTTACTATATACATTAAAATTAATAATATTTTAGTATAAGTTTTTATCATTCTTAGAAACATTCGTGCAAAATGTATATATATAATTTTTTAAGTTCATTTAAAATTATTTAAACGCTTTTCTTTCATGTTTATGCCTTGTTTTTTATTATATCAAAAACCGCATACTGTGAACGGAATGCATGTTTCAATTGTTTAAGCATAACTTAAAATCCAATTGTTCATTTCAAAATCCACATAAGTCATAATTTTTTCAAACACACTAAATGCAGTTTTTTCATATCTATTTCTTAATGTACATGTAACAAAATAAAAGTATTACATACTTAGAAGTCTGACCACTATAATAAACCAAATAAAAATCTACGTATTTGTGTGTAGTACAATTTTTATTGATTCTTGAAAGCTGTGACTTGTGTGGTTTTTTTTAAACAATTGTGATTTCACTAGTTTGACAATGTTTAGTTTTGTATTCTTCATTTATTAATTTAGATAACATGCTTACTAAATTCAGTGAGTTTTGACTTGAATTTATTATATCGTAAGAAAATTCTCTTGCGTGGTATCTAAACCGTATGATTACCTAATGTTTATACAGACTGTACAGGCTGTGTAAACAAGAGTTATGATTTTTAAGAGTTCTGATTTATTCTGATTTAATTTTTTTCTGATTTCTGAAAGAGTTATTTATAAGTTGATTATTTAATTTAGTAATTATAAGTTATTTATTACATCGTAAGAAAATGTTCTTGCCTGTTATCTAAACTGCAAGATTTCCTATTTTTTTACAGACAGCACAGGCTGCATTAACAATAGGACTAAAGCAAAATTTAAAGTGTAAAATACACGAAACACAAACGAATTGTTTATTAATTTTATTAGAATTTTATTTATAATATATTACTGTAATAATATTATATACTCTAACAAGCATTCCATATGTAATTTTTATTTACGTGTAGTGTTAAATAACGTTTAGTTTATTATAATTGCTCTTCATGAAGCCTAGTTTTGTCTGGCACTAAATTTTCAAAGAGCAACATACAATGCCAAACATTAATTAATGAAAAAAATAATGTTGGGGTTTTATATTTTGATTTATTTTTGACTATGCAATGTCGCAAGACTAAAAATTAGAAATTTTGAACATTTGTTTGAACACTTTCTGTTGAAGCAAATTTCAAAACTTAACACATATTTGGTCCATTATAAGAATTTGCACATTATAATCAGACAATACTTAACAGAGAAATCGGAAAATAGTTTTTTTTTCTTTTCAGCTTTTGTGGATTTACTTAAAACATATTACATAACTATGAAGCATATAAGCAGGATTTAAATGTGTACAATGCACTAAACACAAAAGAATTAGGCATTATTTTTAATATAATTTTATTATTAGTCTAATTGTATTACTCTTATAATATTATGTACTCTAACAAGCATTCTCGTGAATAGGAGTTAGAACCCCATAAAAAGTCCTTCGACCAAGTTTTCCCTCATCTTAGACAGACAGATGATTGTTAGTTAGCTTTGCCATAACAACACAAGCTAACTAACAAGTGCTCTATGTGTAATTATAAGTTTCTTATAGTAACGAATCACCTTTAGTTCATTACAATTAGAATTAATAATGGCTTGATTTGCCTGGCACTAAATTTTCAAAAAGTGACTTACCATCACATTTTCTATAAGAAAAACTTATAGGTTTTTACATTTTGATAACTTTTTAACTACTCAAAACACTTAACATTACAATTTTTGAACATTTTGGTTGTGCATTTTCTGTTGAAAAAAATTTCAAACCATACTTGGCCCATTGTAAGAATTTAGAGCGCCATAATCGGAAATTACTTAACAACGGAACCTAAAAATTGTGCCATTTTGTACAATTTTGGTGGCTTTACTTGAAACATGTTACAAAACTATGATGCGTGTGAACATGATTTGAATGTGTACAACACACTAAAAACAAACGGATTTGTTTTTAATGTAATTTTATTATTAATAAATTATATCACTGTAATATTAATAAATTATATCACTGCGTGTAATTTTAATTTACTTATAGTGTAAAATAACTAAATTTTTTGTATAGCTGCAATTAATAAGGGTTTGATTTTTCTGGCACTAAATTTTCAAAAAGCGATCTACCATGCGAAATCAGTCAGCGAAAGAAAAAAAAAAATTTTTCTAGGTTTTGCAGTTTCATAATTGTTTGACTATGCAATCTCAAAAGACGAAAAATTAGTGTTTTTAAACATTTTGATTGTAAATTTTGTGTTGAAAATATTTTAAATCCTAAACTTAACGCACATATTTGGTCCACTGCAAGATTTTTAAATGCTATAATCAGAAACTACTTAATAATGAAATCGGATAATTGTACCATGTTTTTCAGATTTGGGATGTTGCTTAAAATATATAACTATGGTGCACATAAAAAAATAATTCGGAAAACACTAGTTTTCGATAATACAAATAGTCCATCCTTCTACAGTTACAAAATGTTAAACCATTTTTCTACCTGTGTCGATAATGTAACATTTTACAAGAAATGTGGGCCTTTTGAACTACCTAAAACCATCGTATTGATAAGTATTAGATGTACCTAAAAGTAATGTCTTTTTTCCGTAAGTCAATATTTTGCTTAGTCAAAACTACTGAAGCTAAAAATACGAAATTTGGCACGTATGTCAGTATTTTAGTGGAAATGGATGCAGATAGGAGAGCCTTTTTCAAAATTCGTAACCTTTGTGGAATAGGGGTCAAAAAATTTCTTTTGACATGTCCTGCGTGATCACAAAGAAGAAATCAGATATCGGTAAAATTCTTGCTGTAAAATATAATACTAACAAATACCTAAAATTTGATTTCAGACCATTTCCAATATAATCATCTCAGGAGGGTATGCCTCATAAAAGGGAGAAGGACGACTATTTTTCTTGAAAGAAAAAAAATATATTATCTACAAAATTCTTGCTTTCGAAATTTAACAAATATGAGCCCTGTGATTAGGCACAGCTTGTTTGTAATTCAATACTTGTTGAAAATTTATTTGTTTGAATTTTATGTAAATGAAGGACATTACTTTCTGGTACACCTAACATATTAATTTATATGTGTTAATTTACATTTAAAAAAATTACATTTTAACACTAGCATTCTGTTGAGTGTTCTTGTTGTAACTGTCATGCATTTGTAATAACTAGTAAATGAAAAAAAAACCGCATTTTATTTTATTAATATATACTTAAACTGATCACAAAGAGATAAATAGACTGACTGTTGCTATTCCAATTAAACCACTCCAAACTACTTCGCCATTACTCCAAAAAATTAAATAGTTATGGTCTAAAAACATAATAAAATCCACTCCTTTGATTCGATTGGCTTGAAAGTTTTCATTCATTATAAATAAATAAACAAATAAATAAAAGAACAAAAAATATCTTAATAAGTTGATAATTATTATTATGTTGATTAATTTTTTGAACTTTTTTTTGTTGAACATTTCCATGCAACGATACAAATTTCACAGAATATATGCATACCGTGTGATAGTACGGGGGCGGACATTCTTCTTTTGATTTAAGAGAAATTTTTGTATGATAGCATAAATTGGAGAAAGTTTTCCTGATCCTGTTTTGAATTACTGAACCAGGACTGGTGGAGAGAGAAAAAGCAGTTTTTTATTCTCTTTTAATTTTACAATGAAGTTTAAATTAATTTTTTAAACAACTAACGAGAATTGTGTGATGAATTAAAAAGCATGTAAAAGAAGGCCAGTGTTTATAATCTCCTTTTACATAACTGTTTTTTTTTCTTTTTCTTTTCTTTTCTTTTTCTTTTTTTTTTTTTTTTTTTTTTTTTTTTGACAATGTCACACGTATCTGCCTCAATGTACAATAGTCCTTGAGTTATTCTTAAGAGCATCTCTGGCAGATCCATATTGGAGAAAAAGTCTGCACCCAAGTATTATTTAAAGTTTGCTTAAAACTGTTGGATTAGTGTGGCATACATTTAAACTACTGGCTAATTAGCGCTTATTAGGAAAAGATTCTAAGGACACGAAAAAAACTGCGCATGACATAAATTTTGTAAAAAGTTGTGCATTTAAAAAAATTAAAAAAAAAACTTTTTTAGGTTGACCCTGTATATAAATGACACTAAGAAATCAAATAATATGAACAAAAGACAAATTAAGTAAACACATATGATGACAAGAAAATGATGAAACAGAAATAAAAACGCATTAAAAAATAGAAAATGTGTGTATTCAATATGTGCTAAATTTCTTAATTAGAAATTTTAAATTTAGATTTTAAGCCCCAATACCGCAGTAATTTGCTACTAAAAGTTTCTTTTAGTACTTTGTATACTCATAAAATGTTATATTTAAAAGAATGATTTTTTAAAAATTAACTTTTGAAAAGTTGGGCTTTCCTGTTTGTAAAATAGATGTCTTCTTATAAAATTTACTACATGAAAAGAAGCTGCAAGTTATCAGATAACTTTTTCTTCATAAAAGTATAATGCTAACGCCAGCAGTTTAAAAAGAGACGCACTAATCATATAGCTTGAAACAATTGGCATAACAGGATAGAATGCTTTCAGATTTTGAAAGCAGCAATTTACTTAAATAAAGGTCTATGTCAATTGCTCATTGTTTTCATTACTATTGCATATTATTATTATTATTATTATTATTACTATTATTTAAAGCAAGTTTCTAATTCGTTTCTTTGAGAATAGGCTATGATAAACTAGAGGTAGAAAACTTAACTTGTTTGTTACATTTGTCCTAATGTGAACAAATAGAAATTTACAATCATAAATAATAGTCAGATCTAAAAATGGGAATAAGAACGTCTGTTTTTTTAATAAAGCAATGCCTAATAAAACAAACAGAAGTACTGCAATAGGTTTAAAATAAAATATTTTACATTTTCTTTCTTTAAATTAAAATATTTGTATTAAAGAATTACTTTTGTGAAACAGTATATCAATAAACTCTATAACTTTTCTCTTTTCACTATAATTTTAAGAGTTATTGATGTAATTAAATTGGGTCTATAGACTAAATAGCATCAACCAGGGACGTAGCTGGAGAATGGGTCACACTGGCACATCATTTTTTGTTCCAGGTTACGTGCCTCGAATATTAGTCTTTGACATGCATTCGTATGACATCAAATATGTGTTATGCATAAAAATGAAGTGTACATCAGGATACAACCTTCCATTTTAAAAATTGTCAATTAAATATGACTGACATAATAGAAATAAAAATTAACAAATAATTTTTAAAAATCCAGAAATTCATAAGAAATATTCGATTACAAAAAATGAAAATTAAAAATGCTTGTACTGACTAAACGCTATTTTAAATGACAAAAGAAAGAAGGGATTTAAAAAAATCTTATTTTCATATCACATTTCTGATTTACCAGAAGCAAATAACGTTAAACCATCTCAAATTTCTTAACTCGCAGCTTTGAGAAATACTCTCCCTTTCTGTATCGTTTTTTAATATTAGATTCTTTTATTGTTTTTAATACGATAGAAAAAAAAATACATAAAACACATAGTGATCCCTCTGCCTTTTTTTTATTTCTTTTTTCAAACTTTCAACCTTATCCGTCAAAGCCAGACACAGAAAGTCAGGAGCTTAATGGAAGCCAAGGGCTTTTAAAATTAATTCTCAAAAGATCTTTCTGAGGGGGGGGGGGATAACGGCCGGGGGCTGTAGAAAGGGGGGACGGAAAAACTTTCCCTTTGAACGGAACACTTTATTCGCAATGACGATGCGAAATTTCTCCTTTAGTTGAGCTGAGGAATGATGGTATAACAGCACAATAGTTGCTTGGTAACACTTTCGTTACCATGGCGACCATCAAGGGCGTATCCATAGCTACCAAACGCCCATTTTCAACGACTTTTGCTTTCAATTGACTATCCCCCTCCATCACGTACGTGCAAAAGCACTATTCATTTAAGGGATGAGCATTTTGAGACCGAGGCATGTAGACACGTAATATGGAAAGCTATAATTCTAAGTTTTTATAAGGTTTCTTGTTTGATGGCGACTAATATTAGACACGTGACAGATGCGAAGATAGTAAATAGGAGAGGCTGAAGGAATTTTATAACGTCTGAAATAATTTTTTTCCCTTCTTCTTCTTATTTCCGGGAAAATTATTTATGAAACTGAGAAAGAGTTTTATTAGAAGAGAGGGTTTCTTTTAATAAAAGGATTGTGTCATAATTAAATTACGTTGTTATCACATGTCAAGTTATTTACACTTATTTTACTTAAGAAATAGGGCGTATTTTTTTAAAATTCCAATTTCAATATTTTGTTAAAATAATCATAAAATTTTGTACAACGTGTTTTGGGGTAGAACTAAAGTGAATGTTCATTTGTTTATTTACATGTATTTGCTACTAAATACAAATTTTTTATACATTTATTTTGTATAAAAAATGAGATGTTTGAATAAGTTATATGCTATCTTACGTCTCTTTAAATGCTTTTAAACTTTAAGATTTCAAGTACAAATGTATTTACAAATTTATGGTTTATTTATTAATCAGATTCAAAATTATTTCATTTTACAGATTAAAATAAATGTCTTTTTATAAAAAATTCTTTAAATGTTCTTCCCACTCGTTAAAAGAAACGCGGGAATATTTAATTAACATTGAAAATTTCACTATTTTTGTACATCTACTTACTGCTTTTTTACGCATAATTTGAATAAAAAATCATAAATACACCGATCCCCAGATTTAAACAGTAAATACGTTACAGGAAAAATCATGCAAAGCGGGAAGCAGAATTGACACAAAACAGAAGGATAGTTCACGTAAATTGATCTAAAAAAGATAAAAGAAAGTCAAGGATAAGTTCTTTATGAAAATAATATAAGGGGAAATGAGTTAAGTGTTAATGGTGGAAATATGAATTGCTTATGCTTTTGTCGTTCATTTTTTAAAGTGAAAGAGTAAACATTAATTAACACCGAATAATGTACTTACACACAAAATGAATGAAAACAGTCATAAATAAAAGAACACAAACCATAAACCAAGAATGCTGTGAACGAATACAGTAAAAAGTGTAAACTAATTATCAATATTATGTACTAACAAAAACAATAAATTTATTCAAACACTGAAAATCTTTGCAGAAGCTACATACTAAATTACAGAAATAAAAATTTGTCTTTTTTAGAGCTTTGCAAAATGCTTTATGCCCTTTATTTAGAGCCTTTCAAAATGCTTTGTAAAATGCTTTATGCCCTTTATTTAGAGCCTTTCAAAATGCTTTGTAAAATGCTTTATGCCCTTTATTTAGAGCCTTTCAAAATGCTTTGTTCTCATGCTTTCCGAATTAGAGATATGACAGCTCTGTATGTGATATAACTATCCAAATTATTATTCTATTCATTGTACACATGTATCTCACTCTCTCTTTATTAAACCCTAAAGCATGAATGGATCGGGGGTCCTGCAAAACGTTGGCAATATTTTTTTTTCAATTTATAAACAGTATAATTCCAATCAATTAAAAAAACCCTCTTTATTCTTTAAAAATTTTGTTTTATTTGAAAAATCATGGAAATGTTTAACTCTGCAAAATGAGTAACGTCAAGTCGAAAGATAGGTATTGCAGAAATTTTATAACACAAAACAAAGGTTTTATCTATATTTACCTGTAAAACAAGTTTATCTGCTTCGATAGTGTTGTTGCGGATCTGCTTCTTGTTAACATTGACTCCCACATACAGAGAAGAGGAGGGTATTACGGAATACCACATACACTTCTAAATATAACTTTACGGGTTTTTGAATAAAATCCCCAAACTCATCATGAGTAGGAGAGAGGGCTTGGGGGGGGGGGGCACGGTGGGACAATTCCTTTTTTTGTAATAGTTTTTCCCTTGTAATTAAAAAAAAAAATAAAAATTAAATACATAACAATATTTTAACAACTTTTAGCTTTCGTTACAATTTTTTTCAGAATTTATCCTTATTTTATTCTGTTAAAAAAGTAATTTTCAAAAATTACTCAAGTTGTCCCACTGTGCCCCACCGCAGGCCACAGTGGGACAGTGATTGAGGAACATAAAAAATCAGCTATATTATGGCAACACAATGTTATTAGAGTTGAATTCAGGTTAAGATATTTAACACCTATATAAAAGCAGTTTTCAAATGACAAGACATAAAAATTGTTATCAGAATGGGACACATTTTTAAGAGTTGTAAAATTCTTTCCTGAATAATGTTTGAGGAATTAAAAATAATAAAGTAGCATCAAGTTAAACTGTTTTTCCAACTGATTTTTCCAGCAGGGATAGTAGAAACAAAAATAGCTGCAACTTCCCTACAAGATGAATTGTGACGGTGACTAGTTTCCGCAGTGTTGAAATAGTGGTTAACTAAATTATGGAGCTTTTTTTTAAATTTTTGAGCTTTTGAATAATAGAAAAATATCTATTGTCCCACTGTGTCCCCCCGTTGTCCCCTATCATCTATTGTCCTCCTCCCCTCTCCCCAACTTACTATAACTAACTGTAATGAAATGCCACTTGTAACGAAAAGCACTATTTAATTTTGTTGTTGCAGAAAAAAAAATATTTTTTTAAAAGTTAAAAATGGAGGCTAGTATGAAATAGTCGGGTAATACGCAATAAGTGGTTGGTGGTTTAAAACGTTGAAAAATTGATTATACCTCATAAAACATAGTTATTTTTAATTATAAAACCAAAGTTTTAAGATTATGTTTAAGTCATTTCTGCTTGGAGTCTATTTACAAAAATCGCAGGCATAATCTTTCTCTGGAAAATTCCTACTCTTTGATCTTCGAAGAATTTTCTTTTACAGAACATACATCCAACGTCTTTATTTTTCGGTTCTTTAGTGGATGGCATGAAATCCATTACAATGCTACCTAGTATTACATAATACCCGACACGCCATCTAGGAAAATGAATCTTTAAACTGAGGGGAAAAAATCACTGTCAGCTCAAAAGCAACTGCCGTTCAACGAATTACAATTCTTTCAGTATGCATTTTGCGTAACATCAATGTTCAAGTCACGTATATACGTGTAAGTTAAAAAGTCTGAAAACTTATCTGATTTTAAACACGCACTGCAGTGCTATACATTAAAAATCATAATTTATGCTTCGTCCCTATTTTTCTACCTTATTCCATTAAGCTGAAAATAGTATGATTATTCACTTGTGTGCCGTATTTTTCTTCCTTGTCCTATAAAACACATCTTTAGAATTGAAATCTGTCTTAAAATCGCCTACTGAAACTGTTTTACAATCTTCTCCATGCATATTCAACTATACTTCACCATTTTAAATACTATTTGGAATGGGCATCATAATCCATAAGTGTACCATGTTTTCCTTTCTTGTTCCATAAGACACTTCTTCTCAATAAAAGTCTATATTAAAATCGCCTACAAAACTGTTGAACAATTTTCGCCAGGCATAGTCAAACTATACTTCACCTTTATAAATACCATTTGGAAAGTGTATCATAATCTATGGGTGTACCTTATTTGTCCTCTCTGTTCTATAAGACACTTCTTCGGAATTAAAATCTATATTAAAATAGCCTCTAAAACTATTTTACGAAATTCGCCAGGCGTTTTCTAACTATACTCGAAATATATTTATAATGAATTATCGCGTTTCGGCTCCAAATTTAGCGATCCATTATCCAAAATTGCAAACCTTGTGCGACTTTCAAAATTTTATTAACGCCCCCCCCCCAACCTCTACGTTATCTGGCAAACACATCTGAAAATTTCGTCACCGTGACAGTTCATGTCTACAAAACGTATCGACAAGATAGCGTAGACAAAATTCTCGTACCGAGCGAAATAGCACCCTAGTGCTAAAAAAGCAAACGATTAAAATTTCCAGACAATTCAATGAATCATTCCCACAGTGGTCTGGGTGCTAAACTCCGTTACCATTAGAACACGGCAAGTGAAGCAGCATCGAGCATGGCCAGTGCTTGGGAGGGGTCACCTTCCTTTCGGTTCGACTACTGTGGGAGAGTGTACGCTAATGGGAACTGGTGCACGTAAAATCTGCCGTGGCTTCAATGCCCTGCAAGTTGTTAAACGGTACCTCTGGAGGTACCGATTTCAGCTGATATCTACCGCTGTTGACCCACTCTTGCCAGCATCGCCTAATAGCCGCAGATGTCGAGCGATTCTTCGATTCGTCGAACCAGGGTTCCCGCTAGAGTGCGAGACCGCGAGAATCTCGCATAAATTTCTTAAATCTCGCGCAAAAAATATTGCAGTGCGAGGTATTCTCGCACTGCAAAATATTCGCTACCTGCGCGAGATTCTCGCACGCTGTTTGAAAGTTTAACCCATTTATGCCTAGTGTCCCTTTTTTGGGACGGCATTTTCGCTATTAGTCGAAAACGTTATTTATATTTCCTAGCCTTTATTCACGAGTATTGAACCTCAACTCCACAAAATATTTTAACATTACGAAGTAGAATGCAGACATTTCAATTTTTATGCATACTCATTTTAAAAGAAATCACCCCTTGTTCAAGAAGTTGACATCAGAAATTTATCTATTATTCCTGATATTAGCAAAAATCGAAGAAAGGCGCAAAAATATCTGGGCACAAATGGCTTAAAGACGCCAGTTTACAAATACAAAAATTTGTTTTTACTCTACTACTGTCGGATAACGAGCGTGCCTCGGCCGCAATGAAGCGTCCCCCCTCCCTTCCTCTCTTGAGTTTCTTTTCAGAGATATCACGGTTAAATCATCGGAATGCAGGGGGGTAATATTAATTAATGCTATCGGTGCTGAGCTGATGTGTTGATTTTTCTCCTCCCGCTTGCCAGCTGTAAAATGTTTTGTTTCGGTGTATGTGTCCATCGTATATGACTTTTGAGAGCATTTCATCTGTTTTTTTTATATACCACCACGATTCATGGAATTATTGATAACCTCTGGCAGTTTGAAATTTGTACCCCCCCCCCTTCCGTTCTAAGTTTAGTTATCATTCACAGTAAGAGTTAATCAATCTTTTAAGAAGACCCCCCCCCCCCAAAAAAAAAAAGAAGCTGAAATTTTCTGGTTAAATGCCAGATAATCTAGCTTATACTGTAGTAAGAATTTGAACTTAACTGTATCTGTTTTAACTTTGTCACACATATTTGTATCTTACCAACTTTGTAGTATAATATAATTTAATATTTATATAAATATATTATATAAATATTAAGTTATTTTATATAATTTTATTATCCTAGATAAAATATTACAGTTAATAATTCTTTTGCTTGTTAAACTGGATGTGATTCTTTGAATAAATTTGAATATTCATTAACTTTGAATATCCATTAACAATTCCACTGCAATTTCAAGTGCAAATTTAAGCAATATTATTAGAATAGCTGATGGAAATATCAATTTAGAAAGTTTTCCATATTAAAAGCTGTAAAATTTTATACATAAAGCTGTATATAAAGCTGTAAAATTTTTTAATGAACGGAAAAATCGGTGTTCTTGAAATTGTACTATAAATAAATAAAATGATGTTAAACAATATTTATGTTCTCAATTAACTTTCAGAAATCTCACTCAAAATTTTTGGATGGGTGAGAAATCTCACCCAATTTTTTTTTTTTTTTTTCTAATGGGAACCCTGCGTCGAACCAGCCTCTTTCAGTCCGATCGCACGACCTCTTTCAAACTTCGACATCTGCTCGTAATGCGCACTAATCCTTCGGTGATGCATTGTTACAGCCGACGTAAGATATCGCAGTCAAAGTAGAACAGAAATTTTAACTATCAGATTAAGAATTGCTCCTAGCGCTTACGCTAGTCATTCATTGGACTTGAGATTTTAATTATTTGCATGTTGGTCCGAATGCCTTCGCATACGGAATTTCATTACAATCGGGAGACTCCTTCTTGTTACGTCAATTTTTTTTTCTTAGTGTGTGTGTGTGTGTTATAGAGAGTACTTTTATAATATTTACATTGATTAATTCAGCTTTTAATGGAAATCATGATGTACTGCTCATATAATAACGGTGTGGTTTAATTTTTTTTATATCGCGTTTATAGACCATTGATAAATGCTACGGACCAGGGAAGTCATGGAGTTACCCAGCGTTTCTCAACCTGTGGGGGGTGCCTCTCAAGGGGATCGCAGAGCGTTTACAGTGGGGCGCGAGAAAAACCAAGGAGCAACTAGTGATGCATGTTTTCTAAAAAAAATCTTATTTATTCTCCTTTTTACAAAATCCTATCCATTTTCGCTTAAAATGTTCATTCGAACTTTACTGATAACATTATTTTGTAGAAAATTCGACTAAATGTTCATCGTTAAAGATTAAAAAACTGAATGTATGTTGAAAATTGTAAGGGGGGGGGGGACGCGACGTTAAAAGGTTGAGAACCGCTGGAGTTACCGATTCTTTTAGACCACTGACTGAACATTCTAATTTCTACGCCCTGTTTTAAAACAACGGCTTCAACTCCAGCTTTGTAAACGTGACTTTATGCTAAATTCCCTTTTAAGTTTTCCGACCAAGCTATTCAGCAGTGAAGTCCTAAGGCAGTTTTCGACATTCAAACATTTCTTTTTCTTAATTCTTATGAACATCTACATCACCCACGGACAAAACCTGATCTTTACAAACCTGTACAATATATCGCATGTGTTAAAAGTTCAAACAAAAGCTGGAAGTTAACAGAATGGAAAAAAAAAAATTGTTCAAATGCTGAAAAAAAAACTGGCAACATCCGACCGCGATATTCTTATTAAAAAAGGGCATTAACACGTGATATACACTTCAGCAGTTCAATGACGTTTCCAAAAATCTTTTAAAATAGTGTCTTTTGTGGTTTTTCCTTAGGCCATCAGTACGTTGAACTTTTCAATTCCACTGAAGTAATTAAAAAAAGTAAAATTAACCGTCCACGCTGTGAGAAAATGGAGAATTGTTTTCGGCGAGAAGATATGGACGAATAAACCGGGAATAGAAACGACAAAGTTGGAATATTTTAATTAAACTTCGACGAATGCATGATGCTGCTATTATGCGGTTGGCTAGATTACAGTTGCAGTTTGACAGTGAGGAAACTTTTTTTGTTTTTCTTTTCAAATTTTGTATAGTTCTTGTATGTTAAAAACTTAAATGAACTTTTTTTGAGCCGATGTCAGATATAGTTGTTTACTAATTTATTGTAAACTTCAGTTATTTTAAAAGGAATGCAACGTGTCAAAAAAATGTGGTAACGCACCTTAATTCTTCATCTATAAGAGAAAAGTGGACAATTTTAATTGAAAAAAAAATATTCAAAATAAGTTTGGAAAAATATTACGTTGAAAAAAATTCCTCTCGTTAATTTTCAAAAAGTGACATTTTTTAATATTTTTATGCAACCCCCCCCGTACGAAAGACTGCCCTTATACACAATTGAGGTGATGGACAAAATTTCAGCCTTTCATCATAAACGTCTCAGAAATATCTTTACAATGAATATTTGAATGTCAACGGTAATTGGTAGAGTAAAAAAAAAAAAAAAAAGATTTTCTACCGTAATTTTACACTACCCCTAAAACACAATCATCCGACGAGATTTTTTTCCCATTCGAGAGCCATTGAAAGGTGGTTCAAGTCAGCATATATTTATCTTCGTATTCTGAACACTTTTTAGGCTATAATTCTCGCATTCTCAAATTTTGTGCATCACCTCTTTAGAGCGCGGGGGTACATTTTACTAACTGCATTTTTTTTTTTTTTTTTTTTTTTTGTGCGGGGGTCGTATACAACAACAGGAAATTTTCCTTAAAGTAGTATTTTTCCTTACCTTATTGTGAACATTTATTCAATTTACTCTGCCCACCTATCGCTAATATATAAAGAATTAAGGCGTGTTACCCCCTTTCTGGGATACCCTGTATTAGTGATGCAACGGATATCAATTTGGCCGGATACCGGATGCCAAAAATCCCGCCAAAATTTCAACCGGTTATCCGGCAGCAGTATGTTTTCTTCTTTTTTGTTTTATTTTCACTAGTTTTCTTAGATCATTGAGCTATCACTTTTTCTTTAAATTTTCTCATTAGCTTCATATGATTTAATTAAAAAATCAGAAATCCTTTTGGGATTGCTTCCATGAATTTAGTACCAGTTTTAAAGCAATTAAAGTCATACAAATAACAACGTCATTGATGTTCTCCCTCAAGAGTTAGACAAATATCTCAAAAGATCAGCTCTTGAAAAGAAGATATCTCCATTTAAGTGTTAGAAAATCAATGTAACAAATTTCCTTACTTTATCAAAATTAGGGAGGAGTGACATTTTCTTAATAGTCAGCAGTACTACAGCTAGTATTCTATTCTCATAAGCAGGGTCATTTGATAGTGGAAAAAAAAGTAACCGAATTCTTACAAAAGATTGAATAACTGTGTTTTTATACAGCAATTTCTGCCAGTAATAATTTACTCCAATCTTAAAAAAAGACAGAAGTACTAACCCCCCCCCCCATTTTCTATACATGAAAAAAAAAACATTCTAAAAAGCATTGAAAACAAAATATTTTGACAAAACTTTGGGGTTTTTTGCATTTTTTATTATGGCAGTTTTTAGAATTTATTTATTTATTATGTTTATTTGTGTTATTTCTCTGCAACTAAAGTTAGGCCGGATGTACTGCCAGATATTTGTAATATCCAGCTACTGCCAATTATCCAGCATATTGACCGGATGCAGTATATTTGCCTGATATCCGGTGCATCCCTACCCTGTATACAGGGAGGTCACACAAAAAATATTCCCCTATAGTGAAACCTCTCTGAGCGGCCATCCCCCGTACAGAGAATATTTGGCGTTCAGAGAGGGTGGCCGCTCTGAAATGTTTTATATACTATTATAAGATAATTGCTATAATGTGTAATATAAACAAGTCTGACACATATTTCTTATTTAAAATTAAATTTAAAACTTTTCTAAAGAGAAAATACAGAGGGTGTTTACACATTTTTAGAACGATTTCGATAAAGAATTAAAAAAAAGTAAATGTTTCAGAATAAAAATTTTTGGCAACAGATTATTATTTGAAATGAGAAATATCGTCTACAACTTTTAAATTTATTCTTCTTTTCAAAATGTCATATGTAAACAAGCTGTGGATTGAAGGATATGTTTTCGCACTTTCCGAAGAGAAATATTCTTATTCCATAATTCCAAAACGTTGTGAAATGCATTGTATTAAAATTTCTAAGTGCAAAATAAGCAACATTATTAATCGGCAAGGTAAAAACCGTCAAACATCGTTTTTACATGGAAAGAAGACTCCAAACGAATATCCGAAAAGGTACGTACTGTTTCTAACGTTTCTAAAGTGAAATCGCTGGTAACAAAAGAAAATCCGCCAACACAGAGATAAATTGCAAAGTCTTTAAGATACATCTGTAGCAACAATAAATAAAATAATAAACTAAGATTCACAACTTAAAAAAGCTAAAAAACATAATATTCACCAGCTTTTGCCGAGACATGTGGCTCAACACAAGTCATATTTCGAAAACTACCACTGCATTCCTTGAAAAAATGAAGACTGATACAGGCATTGCATATATACATTTTCAACATATTCCTGCGAAGTCACCTGACGTTTCACCTATGGATCACTATTGTGCTTTTGGTCTGTTTAAAAGAGCTCTTTCTAAACGCAAACCCACCATGATAGATGGACTCTGGAAAGTAGTGGAAGAGGAACAGAAAGCAATACCCCTGGAAATTTTAAGAAAAGCTCTTCTATCATGGAAATCACGATGCAGACTTATAGTCCAGAAAAATGGCTATCGGATCGAACATTTAAAAAAAGAGTCTTTACGTTTTAAACATAAATTAAACGGCCCCGAAATCGTTCTAAAAATGTGTAAACACCCTCTGTAGTTCTTTATTAAATGCTTTCTTATATTTTTTGAAAAAAGGATACAATTTTGTCTGTATTGAGTTTTTGCTTTTCTCTGAAACAAACATTTTTTCAAGTTCGTTTTTTTCTTTAAAAAGCTGTCTGTTTTAAGTTTTTACTTTTCTCTGAAACAACCATGTTTTCAAGTTCGTTTTTTACTTTAAAAAGCAGATCTCTGACCGATTTGTTTGTAACGGCTTCTGAATTTCCGATAATTTCATCGATTTTCCCCTAAATCGCTTGTGTTGAAAGTTTAGCTCGCTCGGCATTACAAACATCGTCAGGGACGGAATTAGCGCCTGAAAGGGACAAAAATTCATTTGTAGGACACCTTCAACGACTGATTGTCCAGTTCCTTCCTCAGTTTCCATGCTTGGTGCAATAGGGATTTCCCCATCTTAAAGGTTTGTGGAGAATACAAAAGAGATAACAGATTCAATTCCAGTTATTCCTGGGTCTTATATTCGACCATAAACCTGACCTCGAGTTTTTCCGCTCAAAATTAAAGTATGAAGTGAGTAGAATTTCCCGAAAAATGGGAAGGGCGATCCCACTCGGTGGCCGTTTAGAGGGGGTCGGGTGGCTGCTGATAGTGGTTATTTTAACATTAAGTCTATGTGCCGAAAAATCCGTGTCATGAAAAAGCGGCCGTTAAGAGGGGTGACCGCTATACAGGGGTGGCCGCTCGGAGAGGTTTCACTGTATATGGGTCTCTAGCTGCCATTCCGTTCTGCCAACTGTGTTGAGATTTCGGATGTAATTATTCAGAGATATACCCTCGGGATTGGAATTGCTTAAAGTGATAGAGATCTCACGGTTATGGTTACAGGGAAAAAAAAAAAAAAAAAAAAAAAAAAAAATTCGAAAATTTTTAACGGCACCACCCATGTTTTTTTTTTTTTTTTTTTTTTTTTTTTAAATTAATTAGTGCATTGAAAAACCATGAATGGTACTGGAACGATACCCGTATGACGGAAATTCGCGGTGTAAAACCTTTATGAAGAAAGGCTTTCTAACGAATGAATGATAGACCAAAGGAGGAGAGGAAAACTGTTTTTAGTGGAATTAAAAATTTTCAAGTACCTTACTATTAATTTAAAATTTCTACTGTCTATTTCAGCGCATTAAAATTGTGTCAGTGCACTTTCTCGCTGTGTTAAAAAGAAAAAAAAAAAGAGAGAGAGAGAGAGAGTGTCAAAATATCCACTAAAAATTTTGACTTCAAAATAAAAATTAAGCAGTGTTAAGCACAAGAAAGTAGTGATAATTATTTTTAACTAGAAGTCAAAGTGCGTTGTGGAGGCAATTACAACGGACCCTTCAAAAACCATTTGACGAAAATATGTCTACCCTCAGTTAATCTTCGTCCACCTAAAATAAATATCGTAATATTCAATTTTTAATATCAGGTTGTAACGAAAGTTTTCCGCCATATCTGCTTGAAAAACTAACTTCTAACTCTTTAGATAACTTTTTTTGAACTTTCGGTACCAAACCTGCACAGTGTCACATGATACAACAATAGTACTTAAAGCTGTACTCATAATTCGTTGATATTCTAGAGCTGACTTTTTGCATCACAACTGGAAGTAAATGATGGTTCTAATCCTCTAGAGTGATAGTTCCATTTGAGACAACTTATACTTAATGATAACTATATTTTCTACAGATTTCACAACACAGTGTTATAAAGTAAACCTCTTTCTTTCAAATGTCAAAAATCGTTTGACAAAATATGAGCAAATACGCCAACGAGAACTGTGTGCTGACGAAGTTTGCGGTGGCGGGAAACTTTCGTTACAACCTATTAAATACCCAAATCGAATGTAATGCTCGCCTGGAAACAGGGGCGGATCCAGAAATTACTCAAGGAGGGGGCGATTTTGTACCTGAAACAGGGGGGGAGGGGAGAATGCGCAAAATCATTTTATAATTAATTAATATAATCAATTATACCAATTAATGTAATTAATTATTTTATTGGTAAAATCTATATATGAGCGATGATTAAAAAGGACAGGGAGTAGTACCCGCAATACACCCCTTAGGAAAGGTGTACTTACGTATTATCTCGGCGGTTATTTCCGCCAAACTATATTTTCGTCAAATGTGCAGGCAAATTGTTGCCAATTGCATTCCAAACCATTAATAATTTCACGTCTCCGGCATTTATTTTTGCCAAAAGTTGCTCATCTTGGCGGACCGCCGGGATAATACGTAAGTACCGAAAAAGGCTACTTTATTTTCACTATACTTTCATAATATATTTTAAAAGATTATAACAGATTTTTGGACTTCGCCCAGGAGGGGGCGATCGCCCCCACCGCCCTCCCCTTGGATCCGCGCCTGCCTGGAAACGCACGGGAAATTTTCGCATTCAAACAACTTCGTTTTGTGTAAACAGCACCTCTTTTATCCATGCTTCATGCAGACGATCATTTTAATGAAAATAAATTTAACTATGTCATCTGCAAAAACTAATTTAAACGAATTGGAATCGAAACTTTCCCTTCAAAGCCTGATGACGTGACTTCAATAGGACGTCACGTCAATTGCGAAATCTCATTTTATCACGCTAATGATTCACTTTTCCACCTTCGGAAATCAAATAGCGCCGAAAATATCTAAAAATCGTTTGAAAATGAGGGAACGGGTGTGTTTTCAGATTTTTAAGGAAGCGCAGATTATTTTCTTTATTTTTATACATAGCTATAAAAAATTTCAAGCGGATCGTACAAATGGTGTAGATGTTATTGTGCTTCACTTTTTAATCATTTTGGAATCATGGTGGTAAAAGTTTTATCTTGGAGTGGTTACTCGGAACTGTTAGAGAATCAGTGAGTCAGGAATCAGCATGACTATGTAGTAGGATGTCAGTGGGAAAAAGTTTAACTGAAAAAAACTAGCTGATACAGACTGAACTAACTGAAGAATATAAACTGATAGTAACTGAAAAATCTAAAAATTTTATACTGATTATCTTGTGCTAGAAATGTATTAGTGTCTCTCAAATGACACAAATTGTAATGTATTGGAGTTCTTTTGAGTAATACTGTAGAAGAACCATTAATAATACACACACTATTTTTAATGGAGAACATTACTTTGAGAGCCTTAATATTATATATGCCAACATTGTTTTCTTTCAAAAACCGAATCTCTAAAATTCGTTTTCAAGAATGACTGCCCATAGAGTGCGATGTATTTGATTTTTTCTCCTGTAAAAGAGCTGTAAGTGCTACTTACGCTGTTTTCAGTAGGGTACATGATACTATATAGAGAGAGAAAAAATTTCGCACATATCGGTGTATATTTATGACGGTTAGAACACTGGACGGGTGGACAACAGAACGGACAAACAAACTGAAATCATTCAAACTTGTTGGTAAGTTAAAAATATAAATATTCATTTTATATAACATAACGGTATATGACAAACACGGAGAAGCAGAAAATTATTCCTTTAAGGGTTAGCAGTCTAAAATTCATTTTCCAAGCACTAAAAAATCAAAGTTTGAAATTTTAGCGCAGATTGCTTTCTATACCTTTATACATAAATATGAAAAATTTCAAGAGGATCGTACAAGCGGTGTAGATGTTATTAGGCTTTTTGCGTTAGCTTTGCAATCGTTTTTGCAGTAATCGCGGAAAAAGTTTTATCTTGAAGTCTGGAATCAGCGTCGTAACTATACAGTAAGGATAATACGCTTTAAAGAATAACTACATATATGCAATATAACCATATATGCAATATGTAAACCTCCTTCCTGTTTGTAAGCAATATGTAAACCTCCCAACCACCTACATATATGCAATATGTAAACATAACAATATAAATGCTACATAAACGATTTTCAGTAGGGTACATGATACAGTAGACAAGAATAACATATATAAATTTCGTTGAAATCGATCCATATTTACAGGAGTTAGAGCACGGACAGACGCACTGATAGACAAATCGAAATCATAAACACTTTCCAACCTCGTTGGAAAGTGTTAAAAACAGCACTGAAGAGCTAAACAATAGGTGAGAGAGACTTTTTTTTTTGTTAACTATCTCTTATTGAAATCATTTTTAATAAATCCTGAAAAAAAAATTTGTGTTCGTTACATTTTAATGCAATATTTTTATGGCTATCTTCATTTCCCTCGATATATGAAGGAAATATGAAAACAACGTTTCGACTCCTTACACCAGTTTGGCCACGCATTCTAGAAAACCCCAGAAAATAATTTTTAGGCATTTGTGTTCTTTATATTTTTAAGCAAGAATTTTACCTTTATATATTTTCTCCACTGAGATATGAAAAGAAATGTGAAAAGGGCGTTTTGAACCCTTAAATCCGTTTGGGTGCGAATTATAAAAAAACCCAGAAAGTGATTTTTAGATATTTCTGTTAGCCATAAAATTTGCTTTAAAATGTAACCATCTCTTTTTTCTTCTGAGATATGAAGGGAAATATAAAAAGATCGTTAAAAAATGTTTAGGGTCCTTACCCTCGTTTGCGTCCGAATTCAAAAAATTTCGGAGTGACTCCACTCGACTTTCCGAACACTTACGATTAAGATCATTACCAAGCACTTAAATAAATTTTAATCGATGAATAATTCAAACATATATACGAAATTGAAACTCAATCGAATGCACCGTTTAAACGCTTGCGCACTTTCAAGAATTTCTCCCCATATGCCATTATGCCATAACATAAAGAAAGTTTTGTCGTAGCCCTTTAGGAGAACTATAAGTCCTATACACACCAAAATCAATACCGGTCTTAGGATGGTGGTTTATAACATGTATACCGAATTTGAGCTCAATCGAATCTACCGTTTAAACGCTAGCGCACTTTCAAGAAATTCCCCCCATAGGCCATAATGTAAAAGAAATCTTTGTCGTAGCCCTGTAGAAAAACTATAAGTCCTATACACACCAAAATCAATACCGGCCTTGCGACGGTGGTTTATGACATATATATCCAATTTGAGCTCAATCGAATGCTCCGTTCAGGAGCTATCGTGTTCACTCACATACACACAAACACACATACACACACACACATACATACACACACACACATACACACATACATACATACATCTCGTAAAAATAGCATAAATGGATTCAGAAGCCCTCAAAACGTGTAAAAACACCAAAATCTCGAAGTCGAATTTTTTCATGATTACAATACTTTCCTTACATGGTACATGTTCGGAAAGTAAAAACACTGCAAATTATTTTTAGGCATTGATTTTAGTTACATTTTTAAAGCAAGAATTTTACGGCTATCTCTTTTTTCCCTTTGAGATATGAAGACAAATGTGAAAAGTACGTTTCAGGACTCTTATCCCTGTTTGGATGCGAATTACCCTGAAATTGATTTTTGGGTATTTCTGTTAGTCATATTTTAAAGCAAGCTCCTAAAATTTCATATCTGTATCTCCAGTAGATTTGATTTGCGTGCAGTGATCGTAAGTCAGTCAGTTAGTACATTTTCCTTTGTACAGGTTGTCGGGACGTTTTTCAGAATCTGAGATCTAGTTTATAAATTTTAGATTACATTTACAGAAAAAAAAATTGTGGGGTTTTCTAATCAAATATTTATTTTAAATATTAAACTTTATCTTTCCAAGTATTAAACTTTTAAAAAAAATATTAAACCCTATCTTTTCAAGTATTAAAACTTCATGTTTTTTAAATATTAAACTATCCCCCCCCCCTCGTTTTTCAGAGAGGTGGGCGTACATTTTTTACTGAAAGGAAGTTCCCTCAAACTCTCCCCGGTGCTCAAAAGAGTCCCCCCACCCTGTTGGAAATAAAAATAATTACTGCTTGCTCTAGATTGCTCTTTCAAAACAACAGCAAACGGACTTTTATTGTCGCGAATTTAAATTCTAAATAGTTTACTGTAATGGAGATTTAGTGTTTTCTGAAGCTTTTAAAAAAATGTCAATCTAGCAGTTTGTTAATGGTTATCAAGTATACTAATTATCAGAGTTTGTCAAAATGCACTAAAAATGTATTTTCGATACAAAATACAACTTGAATTTAAAAAAATGAAAAATTCAAAATACATATATTTACAAAATACATGCAAAATACAAAATACATGTAAAATTCAAAATATATGTAAAATTTTTAAAGCATTTGAATTCAGAAGAAGCTAAATTTTTCACCGAAGATCAGTTTACTAACTTTAAATACATTTTAACAGTAATAACAAACTTTAAATACATTTTAACAGCAATCTTACTAGTTGTGTTAAGGAAGAGGTGCTGTTTGTTTTTTTAAAACTTTGCCTTTCAAAATTTTATCTTTATAGCAATAAGATCCGAAACAGACCATTTCTGAGAAATTACATTAAAACTCAAAACGCAATGAAAACTATTAAATTTCAAAATGTTGTACGTTTGAATATAAATACTCAGCTCAATGACAACCTAAAAAAAATTCAAATTTTGTCTTTCAGTGGGTTTTAGAATTTATAGTAAATTTAAATAATTTGCATGTTATCTAAGTTTTTAGCTTCCATAACTGATACTGCTCGTTAACTTTGTCATTTCGATCTACAGACAAAATTTGGAAACATTTTAAATTAAGACTTTCACAAAAAGTTTCAAAATCATTTAGATTGGAAATTACCCCATCCTATTACAGGAAGCTTTTGCTCGAATGGACTGGAATTTGGCGTGTTTTATTCCAATACTATCCCTTAAAAAGTCCTCCACCCAAGGTAAACCCCCCCCAAAGCCTTCATGTAGCTTTGTCTCATAACCACAATAGCCAAGAATCCATTATACTACTGCAGACATACTGGCAGCATTATTTTTCAAGACTTTAGCAACACTTTTCACATTCCTTTAAAGAATCTAGTAAATACTACAGAAAAATGTTTTTACTACTTTTGGTTTCATATACAGTGGGAATCTAGAAACATTCCTATTCCAAATATACTGTTTGTGTTTTAAACAGGAGTGTTGAAAGGATTTTATTTTCCTTTCCTGTTTAGTTAAAGATCGGAAGAGATCCTAACACTTCTTCGGTAATATACTACGTGTAATCCTGGTGCAGCTCATAAATTACATCAAGAGAGGGGGAAAAGTTGAAATTCAGCAATTTTATGATTTTGATTTGCACATGCTATCTGACCAATCTGTGGTGTTACGATTAATTTAATGCCAGAATACAAAATGTATTTTTTTGTATTTTGAAAATACAAAATACATTGAAAATGTATTTTAAAATACATTCTCAAAATACTTTGTATTTTTGCGAGGGAGAAAAGTTTAATACCAGTAATTTTAGGATTTTCATTTGCACATGCTATCTGAGCAATCTGTGGTGTTACGATTAATTTAAGGCCAGAATACAAAATGTATTTTTTGTATTTTGAAAATACAAAATACATTGAGAATGTATTTTAAAATACATTCTCAAAATACTTTGCTTTTTTTTGCGAGGGAAAATACAAGATAAAATGCATTTTTGAAATAAATGTATTAGCGATACTGCCCAACTCTGCTAATTATAATATCCGCTTAAAAAAAAGAAAGAAAGAAAAGTAATAAAAATAAACGAACTTTAAAAAATCATTTTCTTTAATGATGAAACCACCAAATGCAGGTCTTTGAATTAAGTTTAGAATAAATGATTGAAAACGTATGTCCTGAAAGGTTCATTTAATTTCAAGTTAATTACAATAATATGATCAAGTGTTCTACTGAGATTTAATATATAAATTTTCATTTTTAACCTAGAACTCAGGTTTAACATGTTCCGACCCGTCTCATATTGAAAAAAAGACCCGTGTTATTTCCCATATTGATTTTTAAAAACTCAACTTTGGCCTGGGACGGTAGGATATTTGGGGCAAGGGCATTTTCTAGTCCCCCCGCTTCCCCAATTTTCCCCCTGCTTTCGAACTATATACTAAAATTATGTTTCAAACACTTTAAAAGGACCGATTTCTACTTGATAATCACAGTAAATGTCTCTATCGACTGAAATCTGTTAAAATTATAAAAATTTTTAATTTAATCAAATTACCTTTACATTTCTTTTTTATAAAAAAGATTTGCAATTTATGTAAAAATTGTTGTATAAAGATAGTTGCAATTTATGCAAAAAAATGTACGCATTTAACAGTGTCTGATAAAATAACTTATAACGGTAGGAAAAAATTAATCATACCGTTTGGAGAAAAAAAAGGGGAGGGGGGAATTCTTGTCATTTTTTTTTCCTTTCATAAATTTTCAAGAAAGATGAAAATTTAAAGAAAAAAAAAAGATATTTTGTCTGAATGTGATGAATCGTTGAACAAGTTGAGATCGAAATGAAAAAGTCAAGGAGCAGTATCAGTTATGGAACCTGAAAACTTAGATAATATGCAAAATATTTAAATTTACGATAAATTCTAAAACCCGCTGAAGGACAAAATCTGATTTTTTTAAAGGTTTTCATTAAGATGAGTATTTATATTCAAACGTACAAGATTCTGAAACTGAATAGTTTTCATTGCGTTTTGAGTATTAATGTAATTTCTCAGAAATGGTTTGTTTCGGATCTTGCTATAAAGATAACATTTTGAAAGGGAAAGTTTTTAAAAAGCAAACAGCACCTCTTCCTTAACACAACTAATAAGATTGCTTTTGTTATTATTGTTAAAACGTATTTAAATTTAGTAACTTACGTTTATATTCAAACGTACAAGATTCTGAAACTGAATAATTTTCATTGCGTTTTGAGTATTAATGTAATTTCTCAGAAATGGTTTGTTTCGGATCTTATTGCTATAAAGATAAAATTTTGAAATGCAAAGCTTTTAAAAAACGAACAGCACCTCCTCTTGAACACAACTAGTAAGATTGCTTTACTTATTATTGTTAAAATGTATTTAAATTTAGTAAACTGTGATCTTCGGTGGAAAATTTAGCTTCTTTCAATCCATTTTAAAATTGAATAATGTTTAGATTTCTGCCCTGAGATATTCTTCATTTAAACGGTTTCTTTCTTTTGTCCATAAATCGAAAACGATGCCAAAAACAAGCTCGCAGGAAACGTTTGATACAGGTATAGATAAAACGAATAAAACTGTTGAGAAAAATTTTGACCACCTCCAATCTACTCTTTCATTTAATGCATCAACGCTATCTAGCACCTCCCCTAAAATGAAGACGTCTTCATAAAGTTTGTCTTCATCTAAACTGATCTTGGAATCAATGGCCACATCTTTTAAAGCATCCCAGATAATCAGCTTTTTCATTGAAAGTATGCTCAATTTTCTGTTATCAGAATTTTCATAATCATACCATTTATTCAGATAATCTAAAGATCTCTCGAAGAAACTATCTGCTTCTCTCTCAAATTTAGCTTCATTTTATTCAGTTTGTTTAAAAGATATTTAACTGAAGAACCTTAAAACTTGTCATTTCTTCTTTTTCTTATTTTATGGTGGATTTTAAGCCAAACATCGTGCAGTCTGTGCAGGTAACAAAATCGTTTTCGAATGTTAATGCTATTTGCTCAAAAATCTGCCGATACTCAATATTTAAAAATTTGTAGAAATTTTTGTTGTTTAGCGTGTCTGTTCGTTTAGCGTATTCTGGAAATTCACTATAAACTTTTAAGACTAGGTCTACAATGTCAGATTTTATTCCTTTTAATGCAAATTTTGTGCAGCTATGCAATATGTTGTATTTGCAGTTTGCTTTTATAGTAATTTTCATTGTCAATCTTATGTTTCTGAAACACGGAACTATTTATGGCAAATTTGACGGAGGCGTTATCAGCAGCAAATGAAATTATATTTTTTATATCCAAATTATTTTTGACGAGAACTCGACAAATCTTTTCTTTAATATCACCACTCTTTTCTTGAGAATCTCTGTAAAAATCAAGTAGTCCGTGTTTAATTCCACTTTCTGTATGAAAATACTGCAAAATTATACGAAACGTTTTAACGTTGCATTTATTCGACATATCTTTTGTGACTGAAAAATACTCCAACTTATCTCGTTTAAAAGTACTTCTTGACCCGCAGGAGAGAGCACACTTTCGCAAATATTTGCACATTTTGTTCTTCGACAAGAAATCTTTTTTCCCCAAAGAAGAATCTAGCAAAAGAGTGCTATGCAATTTTTTTTCCTAAGTCCTGACTTTTAAAAATGTGAAAGTGTTTAATTCCATGATAGACTGGTGTAAGTTCAATCAATGTGATGTTATCTTCTTGTTCTGAAGACTTCTCCATGAAAAAGTTTGAAACCGATTGCTAAGATAGCCTGTTCAATATTAACGATTAATGTTTCTTGATTTGGGAATGTACAATTATTGCTCTAACGTCCTCGTACTTAATTGTTAACTCGTTATAAGTTTGCGTTTTTGTTACAACTTACATTCTCCGGTGAAGTTATCTTTCTTCAAAAGCCAATCATATTGAGTTAACTATTTGTCTTGAAACGAAGTCGAATATTTGCCTTATTTTGCTTTTATGTGTGGCATTTCTGGATACTATAGGATACTACCATCAGTAACGGCCTACCTATTTGGTTTAAAGCCTGTTTTAGTTCCAGAAGTGTCCTACTATCCTGCTGAACCCTAGTCACAGGCTCAGGTCCAGCAAGCAGCGGCTTCCCCCTTTTTATTACAGAACGAATTACAATTTGTTAAATGCCTCAGTGCTATACATTATAAAAGCAGTGAGTTTAGGATAGTTTACAATATTGTTCTTAGTAATATTTGACTTATTCTTAAAAAAATATTTTTTTAAGTTAAAAAAATCTGAAAGTAAAAATTAGGCTTGAAAATAATAAACTCTTTAAAGTAATTTTGAAAAATTTTAACACAAATAAATATAGCTAATAAACAAATTTAGGCTTTAGAAAGAGGGTTTCTTTTTTTTTTTAATTTTGAAAGCAGGCAGTTATGTATAATAATGTTCTGAAAATTGAATTTAGGCTTGGACATGAGATTTTTCTTTTCTTAAAATTCTGGCACTTCTGGAGCAGAAATTTCACTCGCAGTATCAGAATCTTTATCATTAGCAGACATTATTTTAATTTAGTCAAAATATCCCCACAAAGATTCCTGACAGCTAGCTAGCAAACTGCCGATTGAATGAAACAGTCGAACGAGAAACGAAAATTCACGAAATGACACTTCGTGCTACACGTATTTATGGGCAGGACCGAACTGGACCTCTGAAACGGCCCGTGCGATACGACCGGCCCGGCCCCCTAACATTAGTTGCGGGCGCATGTAGGATATTAGTTTAGCTGGAGAGATGCGCAAATATAATGTACTCTCATATACTCTAATATAATGTACTCTCTTATAACGTTAAGTCATTATCTGTACGTTCAATCACACACCTAACGTGCAGAGCTCGCTTACAATGGCACTTGCTTACAGTGTCCTAAATTATCTGTTCCCTTAAAGGACTTTGAAATCAAGTTCAGTTTCATAAGGCATTATCTCTCTCGGAGAAAAATTATTTCATACCCAATATTTTTTATTAAAGTTTTTTCCAAAGACAACTTTAAAAATGTCTTAATTCAATAATTCAAGTCAATAATTCACAGTCTTTCCTTCAAAGTCAAGACTTTGAAGGAAATTTCATTTTGATTTTTAACCTAAGGAAGGGGAGTGTTCAAACTCTTTAGTATTTAGACTTCTCCGTGGATGTCCCCATTCCTAACATACCTTGATACTGAGAATGAAACAAAATAACGCCGAGTTTCCAATATAACATTTTTTTTAATTATTTAGTAACCACCAAACAATGAAACCATACTAAAAAACTAAACGAACAATGCATGCATAACATTTCTAATTCGTTCTATAAAGTTTAATTCAGCTAATAAAAGAATGAAACACGATATGCATATTTACAAAAATATATAGCGAATGAGCCAAAGGTGGCTGTAGTTAAACTTAAGGATTAGGCGATCATAATATTCGGGTTAGTTAAATATGGCTTTTTTTTTTCTTCTGTGAACATAGTTGGGCAATTTGCCGGCATAAAGATATTTTTGCAGGACAGTGGCAAAAACTGATAAAAATCAGAAAAATGGAAAAAAAAATGGTAAAAATTAAATTACCCAAATCTAGCACATGGTAATTATTAAATATAACACATTATAAAGGTGTATGTATCGGTACATCACTTGGTGAAGTAAGAATAATTGCGTTTGCTTATCTGAGCTAATTGAATATAATTAAATTATTTTAGCATGCTTTAAATTCTCAATTTATATTTTTATCATTAGATACTTAAAAATATTCTCGTTCAGAAACTAAATTTTGACTGCTGTTGAGAGTTATTGCCATATTGTAATAGTATTTCAAATATTTTTAATTAATAAACTAATACATGTATTAATTTTATTTAATGATACAAATACATAAATATATAGACCTTAGATACTTTACATACCAGAATTCTCTGTTACAAAAATTTAAAGTTAAATATTGATTAGAGAACTGTGAAGTTAAAGTGAAAGTAAAACTTGAATAGGGAAAAGAAATTGTGTAATAACTTCATTTAATTTAATTATCTACTATTTAACATACTTCCATTCAAAGTCAACAACTGAGTATTAAAAGTAAACAATAACAAAATAGCACTTAAAAATGGCTAATGAACACTATGAAGAAATTCATCCATCCAAACATTGTTAATCGTATTCAGGATTTGATTGTTGACAGACAAGTAAAAGACCTAATAAAACGGTATCAATTGCCTTGGACATTGTACAAAATCATTCAGTTATCATAGCAGATACGTGCCATGTAATGATGTGGATTTTTATCTAAAAATTTGAAAGCTCATTATGCTCAAAAGTAGAGATTTGAACAAGCCATTCTGTCATGTCATATTGCAGTATATTTACTACTAACTCGAAGTACAGAGGTGAATATTTAAATTATAAGAATGTAGGGAAGCGTGGTTAAGAGCAACTAATTCTGACTTTATAACATGAGGTATTAACTCTGAATTAAAAGAAGACCCAATTCCCAAATCTATTTTACAGAACCAGTAGTCAGAACTGTCAAGGATGATAAGTGATGAAAAGTGTGTCGAAAGCTTGTGAAATTTCTAATATTTTTTGCTCATTATTTATACACCTCCAGATTACTTGTACACCTCTCTTCGTCTAACAATCAGTGCTGCTATAGAAATATTTTTTCAATCTTTTCTTTTGAACAATTGTACAATCAAAAATTCGAAATAGACTTTTAACAAATACTCTTATAAAATTGGTTTATTTCTATGCTAAGGCACCAAAAATTAGATTATGCAGAACTTACAGAATTTGGGGAAATTTAAAATTTTAGCTAAATAAAAAAATTTAGCGTTTCTGCTTATTTAAAATTTGACGCGCTTATTTTAACTTTATCAGGTCTTACTATATGTATATATGTATGTGTAATCTATTTTTAAATGAATTAGGTAAGATTCTTTATGATTTAGAATATTCATTAATAGTTAAATAGTTATTAAAAGAAAGATTGCCCAGTTAGTCCTCGCTCCCACTCACTAAATGGAGGCTGTTAGCGTTTAAGTTAAGAAACTACTGTCTTATACATGCTTATATTAAGGGCCCATGGATGGCGCACGAGCCTCTCCAATAATTTGTTCAAATATAGGCAAAAATAGGCATCACTTAACTAATTTTCGATTCTAGCATACAAGACAGCCAATGAAAAATTCGGGTATTGTATTCATTTGGCGGTTTTTTTTCCAGACTCTGTGGAGAAAAGAATAAATATTGGACTCGGCTAATTTGAAAATAACGTTTTGAAGTATTTTTTAACATCTTCAGCAAATTTTGTTTATTCTTTTTTTAAACGGACCATAAGTGATCCAGATTTATTTTTGCTGAATTACGGCTGCTTATCTACACAAGGGGGTACAGGCCGAGGGGAGGGGGGGGGTGGTCTCCTGTGCGACCTTTCTAAAGAGTCCTAACTCGTATTTACTTTAAGTTTGGATAAAACCACGGAAAACTCCGAACGGTTAGGTCGGCGGACGTGACTTGGGCTTGAATCAGGCACCTTCCATCTTCCGGTTGAGAGCGCTATGCGCTCAGCCACTGGTGGGGCTCTCTAAGAAAGCTAATTAAAAATTTCTCTATACGCAAAAGAAAGGTTTGGATATTTTGTTTCGTTTTACTAATGTAACGAATGATACATTATGTTTCAACTAAATAAAAAAATGTGAATTTAGAGTTACCATCTATTTATTTCGTTTTTTCACAGGAATATGGGCGTGCTACTGCTTTTTTTTTTAACACATTTTCTTACACTGAGAGTTGTTTTTAACACAGTTTTAAGACATTATGGGTCTGGTATGCCCTAACATGAAAGTATATAAAGAGTAATGTTTCAAATTTTTTGATTCGTCAGTCTTTTTCAAAACTCTATGCAAACGACGTGGGAATCATCGCGTCGGCACCGAGATTCTGTATTTTTTTTCGCTTTTGCATTGTACCCAGCTTGTTCCAATGTGTGTTTTAAAAATGTTTTATAAAGCTCATTGCAATTTTAATATTTATAAAGATAGTTTAGATACCGGAGCCACAATATTCAATATACAATATAGATAGCCATCCCCACCTTGCAAATGCTGCATCGCGAGTCGCGACTTTGCTGGTCGCTGCCCCATACGGTGTCCCATACGGCCCAGTCCGGCCGTGCTTACGTGAGAGAAAGATCGCAAAGCAAAATAAGCGATAGCGGGATCGCAGACGGGTGGCCACGGCCGATGCACAGCGTACAGGGGAGCGTGACAGCGCCCGCGGGAGCCATCGGCATGCGTGCGTTATCCGAGCGCGATAGGCCGCTCGCGTGTATATTTAAAATTCTGGGAGAACTTTGTTTATTTAAAACTCCTTCAGGGAGCCGGTATTTTTCCATTGCTAAATTCCAGGAGAGGTGGGAATCCCACCGGTAACTAGTGAATGCAATCCCGATCCCATATACCCGACCCCATCCCGAAATATTTGCGGGACTAATCCTGCGCGGGATTGACACTGAGAAATGAATTATTTTTTATTACAACTTTAACGCTGCTTTCCCAATCAATAGACCGAAAAATTTTGTATATTTATGTCTCTTATCTAACAATAAACGAATCAATAATTGCAAATTTGAATTTAAAGTTTTATTTTTTTAAGTTATCTTCCAATGGGAGTCTGGATCGAACAGCTAAATCTCAACGTTGTAATGTAAATTTTTCGTAAAGTTTCCAGTCTCCAAATGAACTGAAATATTTCAAGCTAATTTATCTCTTAGCGAACAGTCACGAATTAATCGTAAAACAGTTTCCATTTTAGTTTTCAATTTTTTTTTATGTAGTTCACACTTTTATTTATTTTACTAAAATTAAATATAGACTAGGGAACGATGCAAAATGGGGAAGGGGAGTTTTCTAAGTGTTAACCGGTTCACTCCCATTTTGGGGAAGGAACAAACTTATTTACTTCACTGCATTCACAAATCCAGTCTCAAATTTTAAACAAATTCATCCGAAAATATCTCTGAATAGGGATGGACGCGAGAATAAAAATAGGAGTCTCGCGTCTCGCAAAATAGCTTAAAAGCTTTGTCTCGTCTCGCAAAAAACCCTATATCGTAATGCTTAAACGTGTGTCTCGTCTCGCAAAAAAGCCGCAAATCTCTGTCTCGTCTCGCAAAAAAGTCGTCTCGCGTCCATCCCTATCTAAATTATTTTATTTATTCACTTATTTATTTATTTATATATTTTCTTTCGATATAAGAAAGTGACGAGAAAGCATTTTTTAATAATGCTTGGATAACATTATTAGAAGCCGTCTTTTAAAATATATTAGGCTGTTCTTTTTGGAAATCATGCAACTTTTGAGAAATTTAATTGCACTAGAGACTGGGTAATTCCTCGGATCATTTTCGAAGGCGATTTTTGTGCTAATGAATTTTTTCTCAAAGTTACATAAGACATGCAGCTTTGCTGCTTGTGTCAGTCCATAGTGCGCTGGTTGAAGAAGCTTTATTAATTTTTTCAGTATTTAACATCATTGGTTTGGTTTTAAACCTGTCCTAAAGTATGGTGACGAGTCAAGACAATGTTTTTTTGCGAGAGAAAACTGAAAAAAAAGGAAACGCGTGGGGAATAAGTCTAAATGGGATTTTTTTTAAATTTACGTATTTAAAAAAATGTTTTTAAAATACGTAAATTTTTGTTCAAACATCATCTAAAAACGACTGAAGCGAATGAAATGAAATTTCGTGACATGATAGGTAACATGCAACTTAAATTATAGCCGTTGAATATTTTAAAAATTTGGATTAGATTTTGAGATTTTGCGAAAATTTATTCAAAATGGGTAAACATTTGTTTCTCTACTACGTTTAGCCCTTTCGTGGGTACTGGGAAGATTACGTCCCACCTGCATTATCTTACAAAATATACCTGCGGGAAGCAGAAAACCCACTAAAATATATTAGACTCGCTTTTTAGTTAGGAAAACTGATTCCCACATCCGTTTGGTACTGGCATGTTTGTTCAAGCGATTCAAACAGAATTAAGCCTTTTGTTTTGAAAATTCAAAAGCTTTATTAGACATGAAGTTTTGAGGTTTCAGTTGGAGGTTTGATATTATGTTTGTACTGCGCAACAATACATCATCATCATAACATCAGAAGAGTTGAAAGTATGGAGAAGTATGCATAGACTCATAGATATACACCACTGCCTGAACTAAAAAACTTCTGGAGATATTTCACACCTCCAGAATTAAAATGTAAGCATAAAAAATTTGGCAAAATAAAATATATTTTCTTAAATGATATTGCTTAATTTGTAATAAAACATCAAAAAACATGAGAAATTCCAAAGATAAATAAATGGCTCACAAAAGGGTTTTAAACTACTGAAGGAAATAAAATAAAACTTCAAATACAGACAAGTATTTCAGATTTTTTTAAAAATAGATTTTGAGATTTTGCGGAAATTGAGAAAATATTTGTTCCATTCCTAAAAAATGGTAATGGAATATAATGAAATTTGAAACTATGTAATGTGGCAAGTTAATGTAACCTAATAAAAAATAAGACACAAAAATTGGAGATGCAAAATTTATTTTAAATATTTCACAGATATTGAGAGTTTGGGAAAATTGTGTAAATGTTTATCTAACATCTTTCAAAATCGGCTTTAGAGAATAGAATGCAATTTAGTAACATGATGATCGACAACAACTAAAACAATAAATGTTGAATTTTTTTGTTTTGTTTGTGTTTGAATTTGAATAAATTTTAAAACTGCGCTGAAACTGCATTTTTTTATGGAATCAATTTAGCATACCTGGAATTAATATATTAATTATCTATCTAACTTTTAAAAATCTTTCAATTATTTTTAAATGTTTATTGACCTATTTAATTTTTTTTTAATTTGCGCAAATGTTTCTGGAGGCATAGTATTAAAATATCTGTTGTGAATCAAACAAATTTAGTTAAAAGCGAGTAATAGCCGCTTGATATTAAAAACTCTTTCTACTAAAATGAAACGTTAATTCTGAAAATATTTATTTTTTCTCTATCGGCAATTTCACGAAACACTCCTTTACTTCTCTAACCTGTAATCCTTTAACAATACACAAAAGTCATAACTTTGCTTTCTATACTTCTGCCAATATGCTATTTACCTTTTTCTACTCTAGCAATACTAACGAAAAATTCGGGGGTTTTGGAAATTTGCATTGCACACTAATCCGTCAATGACGTGTACTTAGACGCTACTTTTCTGATCCATCTTAGTTTAAATAAATGTCTAAAAAGAAATATGCTTCGAACATTGAAACAGGTTGATAGTGAAATTATCTTAATGACAAAAATGCTAAAACATCTGCATACGTAAAACGGGGAAGGGCAGTTTTCTCGGTGTTAACCTGTCCCCTCCCATTTTTGGGAAGGAAAAAACTTATTTACCTCACTGGATTCACAAAGCTAGTCTAAAATTTCATACAAATTCATCAGAAAATATCCCTGAAAACCAGCACCACTTCTGCCTTTCATATTAGTCGATATTGTGAGATTAGGGTATGGTCAACCATTTTGCAAATTATTTTATTTATTTATTTATATATTTTCTTTCAATATAAGAAAGTAACGAGAAAGCATTTTTAATAGTGTTTGGATAACAGTACTAGAAGCCGTCTTTAAAATATATTAAGCTGTTCTTTTTGGAAATCATGCAACTTTTGAAAACTTTAATCGCACTAGAGACCAGGTAACTCCTCGGATCATTTTCGTACACGATTTTTCGTGCTAATGAATTTTTTCTCAGAGTTAATGAGATATGCAGCTTTACTGCTAGTGTCAGTCTATAGTGCACTATTTGAAGAAGCATTATTAAATTTTTTCAGTACTTAACATCATTGCTTTGTTTTTAAAGCTGTCTTAAAGTATGGTGACGATAGTCAAGAGAATGTTTTTTGCAGGAGAAAACTGAAAAAAGAAAATGCGTGGGGAAGAAGTCCAAGGGGAATTTTTTTTTTTAAATTTACGCATTTTAAAAAGATTTTTTGAAATGCTTAAATTTTTTTTCAAACATCATGTAAGAACGACTGAAGCGAATGAAATGAAATTTGGTGACATGATAGGTAACATGCAACTTAAATTATAGCTGCCGAATTTCTTAAAAATTTGGATTAGATTTTGAGATTTTGCGAAAATTTATTCAAAATATGTAACTATGTGTTTGTCTTGCGAGGAATAACCCCTTGTTATTAAAAACTCTTTTTACTAAAATAAAACGTTAATTCTGAAAATAATTTTTTTTTCTCTATCGGCAATTTCACTAAGCACTTAGTTATTTCACTAACCTGTAATGCTTTAACATTACACATTTAAACTATTGAAGGAAATGAAATAAAACTTCAAATACATATATCAAGGTACTTCAGATTTTTTTTTTTTTTTTTTTTTTTTTTTATTGCGAGATTTTGCGAAAATTGAGAAAATGTTTGTTCCATTCCTAAAAAAGTGGTAATGGAATATAATGAAATTTGAAATTATATAATGTGGAAAGTCCATTCCTATAAAATGGTAATAGAATGTAATTAAATTTGAAACTATGTAATGTGGCAAGTTAATGTAAACTATAGATGCAAAAATTATTTTAAATATTTCATAGATATTGCGATTTTGGAAAAATCCTGTTAATGTTTGTCTAGCATCTCTCAAAAACGACTTTAGAGAATAGAATGAAATTTAGTAACATGATGATCAACAACAACTGAAACAATAAATGTTGGATTTTTTTGTTTTGTTTGTTTTTGAATTTGAATAAATTTTAAAACTCAGCAAAAACTGCATTTATTTATGGAATCATTTTAAGGTACCTGGAGCTAAAATATTAATTACCTTTCTAACTTTAAAAAAATTCGTAGAATTATTTTTAAATGTTTATTGGCCTTTTTAGATTTTTTTTTTTAAATTTGTGCAAAGGTTTCTGGAGGCATAATATTAAAATATCTGTAGTGAATCAAACAAAATTTAGTTAAAACCGAGGTATAGCAATTTCACTAAATTAACAACTGCACTAAACATTTAGTTATTTATCTAACCTGTAATCCTTTAACAATATACAAAAGTGATAACTTTGTTTTCTAGACTTTTGGCAATATCCTATTTACCTTTTTTGTACTCCAGCAATGGTGACGAAAAATTCAAGCTATTAGGAAATTTGCATTGCATACTAATCCGTCAATGACGCGAACTTCAACGCTAGTTTTCTGATACACCTTAATTTAAATTAATATCTAAAAAGAAATATGCTTCTAATTGAAACAGGTTGACAGTGAAATTATTTTAATTTCAGCATTAAGCCAGTTACTGAGAATCAGCTTTTTACTTTCCGAAAATGTACCATGTAAGGAAAGTATTGTAATCATGAAAAAATTCGACTTCGAGATTTTGGTGTTTTTACACGTTTTGAGGGCTTCTGAATCCATTTATGCTATTTTTACGAGATGTATGTATGTATGTGTGTGTGTGTGTATGTGTATTTGTGTGTATGTGAGTGAACACGATAGCTCCTGAACGGAGCATTCGATTGAGCTCAAATTGGATATATATGTCATAAACCACCGTCGCAAGACCGGTATTGATTTTAGTGTGTATAGGACTTTTAGTTTTTCTACAGGGCTACGACAAAGATTTCTTTTACATTATGGCCTATGGGGGGGAATTTCTTGAAAGTGCGCTAGCGTTTAAACGGTAGATTCGATTGAGCTCAAATTGGGTATAAATGTTATAAACCACCGTTGCAAGACCGGTATTGATTTTGGTGTGTACAGGACTCATTGTTTTTCTACAGGGCTACGACAAAGATTTCTTTTACATTATGGCCTATGGGGGGAATTTCTTGAAAGTGCGCTAGCGTTTAAACGGTAAATTCGATTGAGCTCAAATTGGGTATATATGTTATAAACCACCATCCTAAGACCGGTATTGATTTTGGTGTGTATAGGACTTATAGTTCTCCTACAGGGCTACGACAAAACTTTCTTTTATATTATGGCATAATGGCATATGGGGAGAAATTCTTGAAAGTGCGCAAGCGTTTAAACGGTGCATTCGATTGAGTTTCAATTTGGTATATATGTTTGAATT
This sequence comes from Cheiracanthium punctorium, assembly GCA_038373885.1. Classification (NCBI taxonomy): domain Eukaryota; kingdom Metazoa; phylum Arthropoda; class Arachnida; order Araneae; family Cheiracanthiidae; genus Cheiracanthium; species Cheiracanthium punctorium. The sequence continues at coordinate 2,197,999 of JAWZYV010014839.1, read as the reverse complement.
ATTCATCGATTAAAATTTATTTAAATGCTTGGTAATGATCTTAATCGTAAGTGTTCGGAAAGTCGAGTGGAGTCACTCCAGTTTTTTTTTTTTTTTTTTTTTTTTTTTTACTGAGTTTAAAGTCTTCACTTTTGATTCATAGAGCCCTTGGAGAAAATAAAATGTTGAAAAAAATTTGAAGACAAATGTTTAAATTAGTACTAGATAGCACCATTTGATAAAAGTTCTGAAATGGAAGCTTATTATAATAAATTTATTTCTTAAAGTTTTAGTTACTGGTGCACCTAGCCTAGTCTTTTTTCCTATACCTTATTCTGAATTTTTTTTCAGGCTACATTACTCACTTAACTGCAATAGATAAAGAATTAAAGCATGTTGCCATCTTTTTTGGGTCGCATTATAAATTCAAAAATTATCTAAAGATAACCTTCTGAATGGCTATTTACTGCATTTCCTAGAAATTTCATGCAATTATCAGAAACTTGAATGGAACACCAATAACGAAAATAAATTCCAATTACTGGTGAAATCCACTTTTTGTTTTATCCAGTAATTGACACCCTCTCTTAAATTAATAAATTTATTTATTTATTAAGAAAGTTTTATGTACTATTACTTTATACAATTTAGTTTATATCAATTTCTAAAAAGTAATATGCTTCAAATAGAAACAGGTTGATAATGAACTAATTTTAGTTTCAGTGTTAAGCCAGCTACAGCGAATCAGACTTGTTTTTGATCTGAGTTTAAAATCTCAATTTTGTGATACCTAGAGCCCTTTGGAGTAAAAGAAAATCCCCAAAATTAAAGACAGATGTCTAAATTGGTACTAAGTAGCACCATTTTATAAAAGTTTTTAAATAACAGCTTATTATAATAAATTATGTGCCAACGTGTCAATTACTGGTGCACCTATCCTAATTATCTCAAAATAGTATCTGTATATATTAATTGCTATCATTCCCAATGAGTGATGTATACCCAGGGTAAATACCTGGGTATATATCCAAAATGGATATTTACCTGGGTATTTATTTTTGAATTAACACTATTGTTTAAAAAAAGCTTGTATTGGTGGGTAAGGATATTGACACGTACACACACACACATATATATATTAAGTATAAAGTAAAAGAAAAGAAAAACGAGAAACTTAGGAACCATTTTCAACTTTTTAATTTCATAAAACTTCAAAAAATATAATTATGAAAAGAAGCTATATGATACTTGTTGAATAAAATACTTGATTAAATATAGCCTATAAATATAACTGTTGGAATAAAATTGTAAATAGGAATAATAACAAGGAGCAGGAGGTATTTGACAATTTGAAAAAAAAAGGAGAGAAATTCAACTATACTAAATATATACAAACAGTAAAATCTGAATTACGAATCTGAATCTCAGGAGACCGAAAATCAAATTTGTAATTCTGAAAAATTCGTTAAACGGAAATTTTATAATAAAAAAAATTGGTATTAATTATTTTTTAATAGAAATATTTTGTTCATCAATCTGAAATATTCATAAAAGTAAATTTACCGTAAAAAAAATATTTTTAAACCTATTACTTATAACTACTAGTTTTGCAACTATTTGCATGTAATTTTTACTTTCCGAACATGTACCACGTAAGGAAAGTATTGTAATAATGAAAAAATTCGACTTCGAGATTTTGGTGTATTATTTTATATATATATATATACTTGGGAATCCATTTTACGTAAATTAAGCTATTTTATATTATAGATACATATATATATATATATATATACATATATATATATATTACGGTAAATTTAAACTTTTATGAATATTTCAGATTGATGAACAAAATATTTCTATAAAAAAATCATTAATACCAATTTTTTTTGACACGTTTTGAGGTCTTCTGAATTCATTTATGCTAATTTTACGAGATGTATGTGTGTATGCATGTGTGTTTGTGTGTATATGAGTGAACACAATAGCTCCTAAATGGAGCATTCGATTGAGCTCAAATTGGGTATATTTGTTATAAACCACCGTCGAAAGACCGGTATTGATTTTGGTGTGTATAGGACTTATAGTTTTTCTACAGGGCTACGACAAAGATTTCTTTTACATTATGACCTATGGAAGGAAATTCTTGAAAGTGCGCTACCATTTAAACGTTACTTTGGATTGAGCTCAAATTGGGTATATATGTTATGAACCACCATCTTAAGACAGGTATTGATTTTGATGTGTATAGACTTATGGTTTTTCTACAGGGCTACGACAAATATTTCTTTAACATTATGGCCTATGGGGGGGGGATCCTTGAAAGTGCGCTAGCGTTTAAACGGTACATTCGATTGAGCTTCAATTTGGTATATATATATTTGAATTATTCATCGATTAAAATTGATTTAAATGCTTGGTAATGATCTTAATCTTAAATGTTCGGAAAGTCGAGTGTAGTCACTACAGATTTTTATTTTAGTGATCATTAAATCAATCATAAGATGCACATAATCCCCTCTCCCCTTCAATAACAAACCATAATAAACTATCACAGTTCAAAAAATAATAAACATAAAATAAGCTCTGGGGTATAATAGTAAAATTAAAATAAGCTATGAGGTATATTAATCAATGTAACACACATTAAAAATATTGCCAAAGCTGTCACTTGCACAAAACAATTCATGGACTACCATAAAACATCCTTCATTATTAAAGTTAGTGAAAAAAATGCGGTATGACTGATAAAGTAGTTTATGCCAAATAATCAAATGCTTAATAATAATTAAAAAACACTACAAAAATACTCATAATGAAGCCAAATTAAAATTTAAAACTTCGTATTAAAAAAAAGGAACAATAATATAAATCTAATTGGTATTAATCATAAATATTGTTAAGAACAGTTATTCCATTCTAAGTTGAAAATACCCAGTTTTTGGGTATTTAACCAGGTCTTGGGTAAATACCCAAAAAATATTTACCTACCCAGTGGGTATTTACCCACCCCACATCACTGTTCCCAATACTTACGAACAATTTGTATATGACTTATGATATTGACCTTCTGATTTTCTTTCCTGGGTGCTTGCAGATAGGACAGCAACGAGCGGAGCAGATGGGCAAACGGGGCATGTTCCCTGGGTGCCTTGCTGAGAAAGAGCACCGAAACAATGGTTCCAAAGAAAGTAGGGGGTTGGGAAATTAAGGTTTTCCCAGGAAATTAAGGTTTTAAGGTTATGTTATTTCTAGTTGCGGTACTGTTCGCAGTATGTAAATGAAAAATTAAAAGTGTAGTCATACATATTTTCGACGTCATAGACGACATTTGCATACTTCTATGTTAGAAAACTTTCAATTCGAACAGCTTTCGGAAGCAAAACTGAAAGAATGGTGTTTTGATGGTCCTGGGCATTCGAAGAAAATGAGAGACGCTAACTTTGTAATCTGAATAAAAGATATTCACAGATCAGCTTGTACATCTATTAAAAAAGTCATAAAGACTTTTTGCAACAATCAGAAGGACTTCGTAAATATCGTAGGAAAACTGATGCACGATGTAAAACTAAAAATAGTTATAGTTTTTTGATTAATTGGACGAACAAGTACCAGTAGTGTAGATCTAAATTCGCAGTTAGACGAGTTTAGATCTAGACTACGCAGTTCGAACGTCTTCGCTCGAACTGCGTAGAGGTCTTTATACTCTACGCAGTTCGAGTATAAAGACCTCTGCTAACTGTGCACTGCTCTAAATACTGCAAAATTTCCTAATTTTTTTTTTTTCACTTTTCACAATATAACTCCTAAATTAAGCATTATAACGAGAAATTTATACCCAATTTTTTAAAGTAGATAAAATTTGTGAAAATTTGGCTCCAGCGTCTGTTCTGTACGCTTAATATTCTCTCACGTTAACCGTGAAATGTACAGCTGCGAAAGACGAATTCAAACGCAGACGGGGATGTGCCTAGAAAAATGGGCAGAGCTAATTGCGCTGGGCTACAATCTAAAGTGAAGAAAAGCGATTTTTTAATTTTAAACAGTTATCTTTAATTTCCTTTCTATCAAAAATCAAATTGCTTGTGTGTGACTGTTGTTTTCCATTGATTCCGAAACTGTCCACAACTTGTAAATATTCCTTCTATTTTGTATCTCACTCCGATTTTTCCACAGGACTATTTTCACTGGGCTGAAGATATGTATTTTTCACCTCGATTTTGCCACTGGACTGGAATTAGTTAGAGCATGCATGTTTGCGTTCAAAGGTAAGCTTAAGCTGTTGAAATAGTACAATACTGCAAAAATGGGCCATTTTCTCCCCCAAAATCGATAATTTCTGCTTTGCTCAGGTTTTGAGCCAAATATTGCAAAGTCATCCAATTTACAGAAAAATCACACGCACGTATTTTTAGTAAATTTATTAACCTTAATTTAAGCAGAAAACAAATATTGTAGATCTAACAAATCAGTGATTATTAAAAAAAAAAAAAAAAAAACCTATAAAATAGGATTTTCGGAGACATAGATCTGAACACGCTTCGTATCGATTTGTAGGCATTAGAGATTAAAAAAAAAGACATGAAAAATATGTAAGTGAAGTGAAATACGTAATTGATTGTCATAAAGTAGTTCAATATATCCAGATTTATGACAAGACAGACGACGAATATATGACTTTGATGATACGCTGCCAGGAGAAAATAACCGAAGATGCAATGTAATGCTTTCCTACCAGGCTATTCCAGGCGATCAAGCTTGAAATAGCTTATAAATGCTCAATTTTAATTACATTTTATGACATTCAATTTAATTAATTGCCTATTTCATTTCATTTCATTTACTTTTTTGCCTTTTTACTTACTTCTAAATACAAAGTATAGGAAGTATTGTAATCGCGAAAAATTTTAGTATTAAATCTTCAATGAATGGCGAATCACATATGAAATCATGCCAATTTTTATTGAATTTAGCATTTAAAAAATCGTAAAACACTCTTTTCTGGGCTGATATTTATCCTAATACATCCACATTAATGTGTAACTGTTTACCCAGTGCATGGTAGCATTTAGCAACACTTGTTATTTCATTAATGCTAAGAGTTCGGAATTCATTTTTGTATTTTCAGTTTTCTTGTCAAGTGCGTGTTGTTATTAATTAAAAATTTTACTCTATATAGCTCAAGATGTGTATTTTTCCACTGCATGTTTATATTTAACCAAATAATTTTTATAAATTAAATATATCAATTTTTCTGTTTGATTCATTTATTATCACAATGCATTTATGATTAGGCTTCACTCTAGCGTGCAGTTTGATGCATGTATGAATCAGTTTAAAATTTGGGGTAGTTTTATAATTATAAGACCTTATAATATCTTTTATTTCATGGTAATTTTTATATCAGCAATACTCACTCAATATTTACAGGTACCGTTGTTAATTAGAGGTCTAAAATGCTAATATTATGCAATGTATATTTTTTGTTTGTATTAAATCCTTGAATGCATGGTGAGGCATACATGAGTCATATCAATTTTTGATGAATTTAACATATAAGAAAACACAAATCATTCGGTTTTCTGGTTTTTCTGGTTTTCTGATTTTCGGTTTTCTGGAGTTTTATTTTAATAAATCTATATTAATGCATAGTAATGTACATCATGTACAAAGTATTTGGCATGCCATTTTTCTTTCTATTTTTTAATCATAATTTTAAAATTTATAAAGTCTTAGATAACTCAGTTGAATTAAGTTTAAATAAAAAGAATGAATTAAAGTCAATACCTTTTAACGGCATTAAATAATTAAGTGTTTTGTGCCAACATTTATCAATTATATAATAGTAAATGATTTTTTAAATTTCCAAATTTTAGAGCCAAATATATGAGAATTCATATATGCATCAAACCTAAAAGTTGCAAAAATAATCAATAAAAAAGTTAAATATTTTTGTAACATTTTTTTCATCCGTATTTAAATCATTACCACGAAGAAAAAAATGTTTGGTAAAAATGAAAATAAATTCCTGCATTGAAGGATTAAGATTTTGACCGCTGATAAATTTACTTTGTCAAGTTTCTGTATGACGGCATGATGTATGTATTTATGTACAGATGTCCTGCAAAGGACATACGGATTTCATAATTACATACCTCGTAAACAAAGGACAATAGAGGGATCAGACAAACTGCACACTGTTAAAAATAATCTGAAATTTTCAGGAAAATGAACGTTTTCCCCAAGAATTGGTAATTTTCCGTTAAAAGAAGGAAAATGATTGTAACTTCCAGAAATTTCTGGTGAAAACGGTAAATTTCCGTGTTTGGTTTTGTTTCTAAGTTTTCAAGTAGTTTTGAGAAGCGGATTTTCGTTAGATATTTTAGATGGAGAAAACTGTTGGCATCAAACGCATTTTCATGAGTAATAAATACTTAACTATAATTAATTACTTTTTTTACAGAATTCCCTTTCATAAACAAGAGTGTTTCAAATCACATTCATAAATATATAGGGTTTGCTAGAAAATAAATTCTGTTTTATTATTATTATTATTATTATTTCAATCTGGAAACGTAAAATCAAGGTGTATATTTTAAATACTTTTAGCAGCCAATGGCGCTATCAGTGGCATCTAGCGCTTTGAACCGGGAGGTGGAGGGTACCTGGTTCAGAACCAGGTCGCGTCCGCTGACCTGACCGTTCGGAGTTTTCCGTTGTTTTCTCCGAAACTTCGCGTTACAACGGGTTAGGACTCCTTAGAAAGTTTCCTACGGAGGGCAATCCCACCCCCGGCCTAGACCCCTAGCGTAGATAATCATCTGTAACCCACATTTCTTTTTCCATTTAGCAGGCAATGTATTTCTTTTCCAATTTTCGGTGTTTGTCAGCATAGCTGTATAGAAATATGAACCGGTGTGTCAAATAGCTAAACAGTAGATGTCTCTTCTACTTACACACATTTGTGAAAATTGAAATTAATTTCTTGCCAGTCCAATGATTTGACTATGTAAATAATAACTGGACAACGCTTTTTCACGAATTTGAAATTGTAAATCACGAAAAGAATTCCTCTCCCCAAGTCCCACAGTGAGACTAAAATAACCTTGACCTCACCAAGCCAGTCAGACAGCGTCTGTTTGGCCAAACAAGTCAGACAGCGTCTAGTAGCGGTTAGAGCGGCAATCTCTCACTCCGTAGGTTGAGGATTTTATTTCCCAGTTTTAGTAAAACGGAAAGTCACCATCTAGAAAACGGAAAAACGATAAACAGAAGGGATATTTTCTGGCAACTTTGCTGCCCGTCATTTTTTCGTTAATTTAGAGATACATTTTAATCAGTGTATATTTACAGGGGTGGCTCCAATGGGGGGTCCGGGTGGGCACGTGCCCCCCCGTCGGGGAACTTGTGACCCCCCATCGGGGCTATTTGATTAATTCGTCGGGGAATTTTCATAAGAAGAAATCTTTATTTTAGCTGAGTTTTAATTTTGATTTTGCGATTTAAAAAAATTAATTTTGTACGTTTTAAATACACATGAAAGGCAAATGAGTATTGGAGATTGAAGCGGAAATGTGTACATTTCTGGGAGATAGCTCATTGGGGGAGTGGGATAATTCCTCAGAACTACTGAATAATGGCTAAAACTACTTCCCGTTTTCATTCATCTCTTATCTCTGCGATCCTTTTCATGTCGAAAAACAGCCACTTCCTGCATCTTCCAATACTGTGATGTGTTGACGAAAGGCGGGGGAAACTTCAAATTCGAATAGTGTATAGTTGAAATCTGTGATCCCACTCTCAGGAGGCATTTTACTGGATTTGTAGCAAGACATCAATCTTAAGGGAACAAAAGTGCCAGTCTATTCTTCAAACAACAAAATTTATGAGACCACATGTGCGACCACTTTCTATTCGAGGCTCTTTTAATTGCTTAAAATTGCTTAAACGATTGCATTTTGTCGCCGACACCATAGAAAAGTAGAATATGGGTGTGGGTGGTCGGGATGGGGGAGACAGTGACCTTTAATTAGACCAGTCGGGTAGATAAAAAATTTCGAGGGAAGGGAAGTATGGCTATGGGGGATGTTCTTTTTTCCAGAAATACGGTTTTTGTATTTTTATTGGTCCTCAATGACAGAATGACGAGAAAGAAATGGTTCCTCTAAATATCCCGTGTATTTTTATTTTCTCTCTCTCTTTCTCTTCGCAAACCCATAGTACATCACTTTTCCAACTTGTTATTGTGCACTGTGCCAGTGAGTTAGACAGAGTTTAGAATAATGGGCATTTTTTTTCTTGTTACGGCAGCATAGCATATCATTGTGAAGTTTATAAAAGTTTAATTTCATTTTTGGCTTTATGTTTCCTAAAAAGAACATCGGTGGTGCCAAAAGCACAATATATAAAGTACAGTGTGCTTTATGTCGTGATATTTTTGATAATGATTATGTAAAAAAAACAAACATAGGATAACTAAGCATTCAGATCTTCATAAACAAAATCGACTGGCGCCTGTTCAAGTAAGTTATATGTAAATTACATTCATATATATTTTTTAAATGTGTTTAAAAGCTTTAATTAATATATTAAAGCTGTTATTATTAAAAATATGGTCAGTTTATTTCTATAAAGCATTGAATTATATATTCTAGGCACTTGCTTTTTGTTATGTATTTGTACAAATATACTATGCCCAAGGGCGGATCCAGAAATATTTTTCAGGAAGGGTGCGAAGCTTGAATAGCAATTCAGAATTGCATGAACATGCAATTTTATTTGAAGCGTATTTTTACTATTAATAAAGCGTATTTTTGCTAGTAAATATTTTCCTCTCGGGGAATTCGCGCCCCTGTGCCCTCGCCCCAAACCACCCTTGCCCCTCACCCCCCCCCTTTATAAAAAAGAATTGAAACTATTTTGAGCACAAATTTTGAATGACCACATTCTACGTTATTTAAAAATAAAAATAATTTTAAAATAAAGCACATATTTCAAAAACTGAGTCACTTGTTCTGTCTCAGAAATTTTAAAATACTACTTTAAAGTTCATTTATTAACAGCATTTTAATGATACATATATATCATTAAATGTCCTTAGACATGGATGCTCGTAATGGTTTGGAGTGCACTTTTAATCATGGCTGCGGACCCAGAGTCATAACTTTTTGAGTTGAAGCTGGAATAGAAGTCGGACTTTTTCACCTCACATTCTGATTCTATGAAATGTTGTACAACATTATTGTATTTTAAATTATATTAACTGTCTGAGTACTCTATGAATTAATCTAAATTTTCTCCTAATTGGTCTTTTAAACACTATGAGTACTTTTAAATGTGCTCTTGCTTTTAAACCATTGATAAGTAACTTGTTGTTCACCCCATTATATGTCATTCCCGCTAAATAACAGGACAGGATATACATTTTTAAAATATATTCTTTCGTTGCAGTTTCGATTTTTTTGGTATATTTATCAAATACGATTTAGTAATTGGAGTGAGGACGAAACGTATGTCTTTATAAACTTTCAAATTGCATTAATGCAAATTTAAATTAAATACAGATTTAATGTAATTGTATGTAAATGAACAGTATTTTAATTGACGAGTCAAAAGATTTTGTGTCATAAATGTAAAATAAAATTTCCCATTGTATTACTTTTATTCATAGAGCTACAAAATTTATAAGTCTTAATTGATATTTTTTAAAGAGATTTACGACTCGGGCGATAAGAAATTTCAGATTTTGTTTACTACGGAAACTTTTTAAAATGTATATTTACTTGTGTAATAATTTGAAATGACAAAATATTTATAAAATTATTTTACAGTTCATCATCTCTGGCATTCAAAATATGTATAAACCTATGAATATTTAAACGCTTTAACTAAAAATTTTCATTTTAATTAGAAATATTTTAAACTGTTCGTATTTTATTTATTTATAAGTTAGTGTGTTATGCAATTTATGAAATAAGTATTCTATGTCTTTAAAATTATTTTATCACAGTAATCCTTACTTGAACTCTGTTGAGAAAGTAAAAAGATATTTTTATAACTAAGTGGTTAATTAGATTATTTAACTTTTAACTTCTTCCGAATAAAATAAAATAAAAATTAATACTTTTCTGTTTCTTAGATGGCAAATTTGAATAAATTCTAAATATACTTTTTATTTATAAATAGATTCAATCGAATACAATATGCACGATTTAATCTGTAATTTTATAAAAAATTAGCAGTAAGATTTGTTTTTATTTTTCTTTTTTTAATTTAAGAATTAGTCAAATACATAGTTTGTTTATTTGGTAACATACTTATACATATACAACGAGTGAGAATTCGCACTATATAGAGAAATCTAACTGGATTAACCGGCCCTCTTTAGCTAAGAGTTCATAGCTATGCACATGCACACCAAGAAGATTAACAGCTGCAAGGGAATTAGAATTTATTTCATTTTGCTTGGGGTAAAAAAAGAAAAAATTTAAAAAATTAAATAATAATAATAACCAGCCCCCTCTGATAGACCAAGGCCTTCTCCCGTCTAGTATGAAGATGGCTGTGGATAGATCTAAAAATGGAATATAAGTTAAATGAAACTGATTAATCTTGACTGACAATTTAATTTTTATATCGTTGTGGAAAAAACAACTAACTTTTGTGAATTTTAATTCAGTTATTTTACTGCAAAGTAAATAAAAATTATGGTATACAGCGTCTATGTCGTCTTTCCGAAAATTACACTTTTATCCTGTAAAATAAGTAAATAAAATAAATTCAATAAAAGTTTTTTATTTGCGTGTAGATTTGTATGTTATATTCAGTGGCGTATCGTAAGCCTCTGCAACTTCCCTTATTTTGAATCTTTATACAAATCGCTATTGAATCCCAGGATGGCACCAGCATTAATATAAACTATTAAAATAAACTAATAGTATGTGTTCTAAACTGATTTTTGAGTTACAGAATTATATGGATCAGAATTCAACTCATTAACTTTTAAACAGATTAATATTATGTTTATTATTCGCCTTATTAATTAAACTCTTTTTTGTTAATGTTGAAATTTTAAAAGTGACTCTTTCACTATGAATTATTAGTAAATGAGCTTGCTTTATAAAATTATTCATCACGTTTGTGGAAACCTCGTTCAAAACTATCTTGGAGTATTACAAAAAAGAGAATTTTTATCAAGGTAAGTTTCGCTAAAAATAATTATTTTTTTGTGGGCAAATTATAAGCTGAGCGATTATATTTTTCTCACGATATTTTTTATTTTAGATTTTAAAAGAAAGTGGTTAATTTTCTTCATGAGTGCTTGACTTTATAAAAAAATTTAATAGCGCATATATTAACGTTCTCTTTCGGAGATTTTTATAATTTATTATTATTATTATTATTATTAACTGAAGCTTCCAGGGGTACATTTCACAACAATTCTTTTCGAAATTGAGATACGGTGCCATCTTTTAGCTTTCAATAAGTACTATCACCACATGAATTATTTGGAAGTAGAATCATTTTAAAGCCGTAGAAACAAGCGATAAAGTTTCGGTATGCCACTTTACTGCGCGCCTTCAAAATCGTTTTTCTCAAAAGAAAATTTTTGTTGTAAAGTGGTTCTACCTATAAACATTTCAATTGCATTTTTCTAACTTTATTGTGATTTAAAATATTAATATTGCATAAAATAACAATTCGATTAATATTTTTATAGCAAAACATGTTGGCCAGAAACACTAGACTTTTTGAGATAACGAGTTGAAATTAAAGGGAATCAGTTTGTAAATGGAGATTACGGCCAATTATCTACGCAAGAGATCTAGGCCGGGGGTGGGTTTGCCCTCCGTGGCGGACTTTCTAAGAGGTCCTAACCCGTATTTATGCAAAGTTTCGGAAAACTCCGAGTGGTTAGGTCGGCGGACGGACCTAGTTTCGAACCAGGTACTTTCCGTCTCCCATATTCCACTGGTGGGGCCGGATTCAATATGTAAGGGAAAACACATTTATTGAGATATCAAGAATTTCGATGTTCGAGATATCGAAGTTAAACTGTAATTAAATTTACATATATCTCTTAATTTTATAAAAATAACTGCAATTTGTGTAAAAGCGTGCAAATTTAGTCATGCTTAATTTATAAAAAAAAATTTCAGTGAATTTACATCAATATTCTTGCACAAAAAACTTTTGTTTCTGATATTTTTTCTGCGGGGGGGGGGGAGGAAATGCGTAGAACTTTCTTCGCTGAACTTTTTTCAAAGAATTTCATTCATATGAAATATTTTAAGCGTTAACCTGAAGAACTCTTAAAAGTAGCTTTCGAGATTTTACAGAAACGTGCAAGGCCGTTAACAGGGGAGAGGATCATGTGGGTTTGACCCCCCCCCTCCAAAATTTCAGTAAAGGCATTATCAGTTTATTTGCGTTGATTCTAGAGATCAGTTAATTTAATTTTAGCACTACAGATCCCCTCCACCCACCGAAATTCTTTGCTTGCAGAGTCCTTGGGGAAATATTTGTGTAATATAAAAGGATTTTGAGATACGTTAACTAGGGTCAGTTTAAATAATAATCTACTAGGAAAGATTGTGCAGTGGTATATCCGGAGCCTGGGTGTCCGATTATGTATGTCGATCCGATTCTTGGAAATATTTCATAATACAAAACATTATATTGTCCTCCATCTCCTCTAAACTTATCTGGATCCTGGATATTTTAGTTTAGAAAATGATTTATTGTGAACAAATCACTTTCTAAAGTAAAATATTTTCAAGTGGTTCAATAGTTGCAAATTTCCATACTTGGTGACAAAAATGTCATCCAAGAGGGATGTCAAAGCCCCCTCTTGGATACGCCACTTAGCATATGTACATGTATATTTGTGCCCCCTCGTCGGGGAGTGGTGACCCCCCGTCGGAGAAAGTCTAGCGCCACCACTGTATATTTATTACAAAAGCTGTAAAAATTTTATACAGAAGTTTAAGACCTCTAGCAGATGACGCTGTAATCTTTGACCTCTATAATTAATTGGCCTCCATATTTTCCCGATTTGACACCTTCTGACTATTTTTTGAGGAGAATATTGAAAGGCACTGTTTTCCGCAACCACCCCAACATGCTGGACGAACTTGAATCGTCAATTTGTGTGGCATGTGAATTAGAGATGAGTTCGGGCTCATTTTTTGAAGCCCGAGCCCGAGGACTTTTAATCCGAGCCCGCCCGAGTCCGAGCAATATTATTTAAGCCGGAGACCGAGCCCGAAATTTCAGCTAAAGATAAAAAAAAATTCAATGACTTCATTGATAGAATGCAATAAATTTTGCCTTTTATGCAAATTAAAGAAAAATAGAGTTGCAAACTCTCAATGCACTTTCTAATTCTTTTTATCCATGTTTATCAAATAATGTCGGATCTCATGACTAACTAAGTAATATAAGCCGCCGTTCTGAAATACCCAAAGAGCTTCACGCACCTTCTAGGCGCCTGTGCTACTATTTTTTTTTTTATAAGTACTTTTATTTTCCTCATGAATCACTTTTTAAAATCTGTTTCGAGGAGTATGTTCAATAAAGAAGAAATTTTTCACGAGCCCGAGTCCGCCCGAGCCCGAACGCAGTTTTGAATTACAGAGCCCGAGCCCGGTTCGGGCTCGGTCTGGGCCCGTCTCATCTCTAATGTGAATCCATTTCCGTTGAGACATTACCGGCCGAGATGACAGATTTCATTATTTGAGCCACCTCTGTATGTCGCAAGGATGGACATTTGGAAAAGATTGTGCTGTGACTGCTTGCAGCAAATGATTTCATACTTATTTACGATTATCGTGAATTGATTTCGACGTGCAGCGCACTCTGTTTGCAGGGGCGTACTCAAGGTGGTGTTTGGGGGCTCAAATCAACCTTATCGAAGATTTTTTATCATAAAATTAATAAAATATGTTGAAAGTGACATGAAGATTACGCTTTTAAAAACTAAGGTTACGTCCGTAATCCCCTCCCTTTAAAGGAAATCTGTACGCCATTGTGACTGATGCTATGCAGCTACCACTTCGAAACTTCTGTATAAAATTTTTACAGATTAGATAGTAAACATAACGTTCGCTGCATTATTTTATCGATCTTTGTTTATGAGATTTTTAATTTTGGAAATCAGTATACCTTTAGCTGGACAAACTGTACGTATTTAAAAATGTACAACTTATTTTGATTAATTTTGTGGTTAGTCTCTGTACATACGTAACTCTCATAACTAGAAACGATTGGGACACGCCCAAAATTTCACCAACTGTCTCAAAGTTTGGTGATTGAGGTGAAATATCACCTCACCATAAATAAGCGTCCAAATAAGTTTCTCACCAAAATAAAGCTTCCAAATGCAGATCATGACTTGACAATATCTTTTATGATTAGAAAGAAATAGCTAAACTGCAGTACTGTTGAAGTATCATGTCTTAATTTCAAATTAAATAAATTTGAATGAAATGCATCGGAAATTTTTATAATTTAATAAACGTACACGGAAATTATAGAATGTCCACATCAGAGTATTTTTTTTTCTCTTTCAAATACCTTCAAATATCCATAGAACATGTTCAGATCAATTTTTCCGAAATTTCTATTTTCCCATTTTCTAGGGTTTTTTTTTCGAATAATGACTGATATATTAAATTATTTTCGAAACTTTTGCACACTTTATTTTTTGCTTAAATTATGGCTAATTAACTTGATATATACATATGTGTAATTTTTAAGCAAAGTGAGAGCTTTTCCATATTTAGCTCAAAACTAGAGCAGCGGCGGTCTCAAATAGTTGTAAAATTAACTTACTTTAAAAAATGCTTATAACTTTCTGCCTGAAATTTATATTTCTAGGATTTCTAGAGTAAAAACTGGAAAAAGTTCATAAATTTTGAAACATTTCGAACGTTGCGCATTTGGCGCAGGTTTTTCGGAGCTGCAGACTTGGATTTACGCTACTGGAACTTGCCTTTATAGCATATAAACGAATTAGAACTACTGGATTTAGCATCTAAATTGATTGGCTGATTAATAAAGTGTTCAAAAATGTCATCCTTAAAATAGTGTACGCCAACTACAGATTTATATTCGAGAACTCACTCTAAGACACCGTTTGAAGCGTTTTTGTTTATTTTATTTTTAACCAATATTTATGGGGTATAATCCACACAAATTACAAACCAAACTAAGAACGAAGCAGGAAGACCACAGAAGACATCTGTGCACGACTTTAAAAATGCAATGAAAGGTGAAGTTTCCGCGGTGGAAGATACCCTTGATCAGAAGAAGTAACATACTCCTGTCGATTTTTTCGAGGGCGACTCACGATGACAAGAACCAAACTTATAGGGGACGGTGGCCTAAAATGAGAAGACATACAAGCTTTTGAAGTAATACAAAAAGCGCTCCTTGCTATTGAGAATAGGTTAACTTTTCACTAATCCAAAAAAGTCATTTGGGGCAAGTTATAAAAATCTCAGAATGGCATGGTAAGAAGCTCTTATCCTGTATATTAAAACAAAACAAAAATTGTCTTGATATTCTAAAAGACAGTGAACTTACACACTTTTAAAGCAGCACTACAAAAGTAATTATAGACAATAGACGTACAGTCACTCTCCCGATAAAACCGAATCATTGGATGTAGCACCGCGCAGCCATGATGTTGTTGTGTTGGTACATGTATTCGGAGTGTACTTGTTCACGAGGAACCACTTATAAATCCCCGTCAAAGAAAGGACAAACACAAGGGGGGGGGGAATGCATTGGGGAAGGACTTTTCTGAGTATCTAGTGCGTATCCACGTTTCATCTGGAGAAAACCGCCCAAAACTCCAGACCGCTAGACCGACGGCCCCGCGTGAGGACAGAACCCTGTTCCTCCACTTGAGCAATCTACCAATGTCAGTGGCTTTAACCAATGTGCTACACATTGGTTCGGCCATGATTGAAATCTCATTATCTGCCTGAACACAGAAACACTAATAGAATCTTCGAAAGTGTATCTCTCCTGTCTTTCGGAATATCAAGACAATATTTGTTTTGTTTTAAAGTACAGTATGAGAGCTTACCATCTCATTTTGAGATTTTTATCACTTGTCCCACATGAATTTTTTGGGGGTGAAAAGTTAACCTATACTCGATGCCAGGAGTGCTTTTTGTTTTACTTCAAAACCGTGTATCTCCTCTGTCTTTTGGAATAACAAGACAGTTTTTGTTTTGTCTTAAAGTACAGTATAAGTCTTCGTACCTTGTAATTTTTTAGATTTTTATCACCAGTCTCACATGACGTTTATGGGGGATGAAAAAGCCCATTTTTCAATCTTTTGAAAGTAAAGAACCACCATTAACAACTCAATTTTTTTTTAGAACACAGTATTGATATATAAATGTAATAGGGGAAAAAAGTGGTTTGTTATTGAAAGTCCTTCATTGTATTTTATGCCTAAAATGACAAAAAACAAATAAATGACAAGACCTAAAATGACAAGTTTATGACCGACCACGTGATGTCCAAAAAACTGCACTTAGGTTTAACATAAATCTATTTTATTATGCGTATTTAAAAGTCCATTCTTTAAGCCCTGTCTGATCATTCTGCTATCTCAAATAAAAATTCTACAGCTTTTAGAAGAGGAGCCTAAAATGGAGATTTTCACTCATCCGCGGAGCAAACAAATGGCTATATCTGAAGAACAAAATTTTTTTAAGAAAAAAAAACTGTTTTGGGATACCACAGATAGGTAGATATTACCTACAAAATTTCGTGAAAATCAAAAATGTTGCGGCACAAAGATTTCTTAAAATTTGTCGATTTTATATGGAGTACCACTAAAGTTTCTTGTTTTCCCACAGAATTTGCTGGGAATACTGGCCACTCTATTCTAGAATATGGTTCATGCAGAATGGTGCACCAACACATTTTTCGATTTCAGTGCGTAACCCTCTCAATGTTACATATACCGGGAGGTGGATTGGACGCAGGGGGCCAGCTGCTTGATCTCCGCACTCTCCGGTACTCAATCCCTTCTTCTTCGTGCCACCTGAAATTGCCGGATGACACAATAGACGATTTTACAACACGGATCGTCAATGCTTTAGCAGATATCCTTTTCCTTAGTCCGTCGGTTTAGACTCATTAATAATGTTTGACGCGCCGCAATTTTAAACAATTGCTACAAAAATTTTTTGTCTCTTTTCAAACGTGAAGATTAATCCACTGTCAGTATTACAATACTGTTTTGCGTAACATAAATGTTTTGCTTCTTATTATTCGCCCTTTTTATTCCACTCGACGTCAAACACTCCATAACTATTTTTGCGATTTTCTCTCACTAAACCAGGTTGAAACCTTACGAGCAAAAATCTGTACGTCCCATTTTTTGATAGATCCTATAAAAATGTACTAAGATTTTCAGCCACATTGATTGAATGTTGTAGCTTTGTAATACTAAAAATAAATATTATCAAAGAAAAATTAACTGGGTAGGAAATATTGGAGACACAGTCGCAGAGATAGATATACGCAGAACGTGTTCTTCGAACCGTAAATATTATGTATACATATACACAGAAAATAAAGTTAAAAATATCTCTCAGAAAGATGAACTTTTGGTAATAATAGAAAAAAAAATGTCAAGTAAGACCTGCAGATGGTGTGAATGTCGAGGACAAACATCGAATCGACACGCACCAGTTAAAGTGGCTTGTTGTCTGACATCGTTATCTAGATCCGAGCTAAAACAAAACGGCATAAATCGTGTCATCGTTCACAGTAACAACATTATAAGAATGAAATAAAACCAAACTAATCTTTATTATAGCGTCCAAAATTGAGGTCATAATCACAAAATCTGCCATAACTGGAGAAACATTTAGTTTATTCATAAGTGCCCGTACCTACGCACAGAGGTACGTAGGGTATGCACAGAGGTAAGAGGGGGGGGGCATAGCCTCAACTAGTTTTGTAATTCAGAATTTTTTGTAAGTGCCCTAATTCCCCCAAAAGTTTTGACTCCTTTTTCATATTCACTCTGTGTATAAACAATAAATAAAAAATAATAATAATTTGCGAATAGGGCGGTACTGAATTCAACCGTCAAATTCTAAGGGTTGATAGCAGATATCAAGATAAAAAAATTATCCCACAAAAAATAATATTGCAAACACATGTAGTTGATGTAAATCACAAAAGTTACCAAACGAAAGCGCGGATCTTGAGCACAGCGGTGAACGGAAAAAAACCCACGCGAATGAAAATTTCTTATTTGTGGGAGGAAAATAAAAGCAGTGAGCAATGTGTGTGTATTCATTAGTAGGATTTGAAGAATTGAAAGGTGTTCAATTTTATCCGGAAACAAATTGTCGGATTACACGAAGACTATGCGAGCAGGGTAGGAACGAAGACAATGCGAGCTTTACCAGTGCCGCGCCGACCATGGCCAGCGCCTGTGTACGAAACAAATGAAGCGTCCCGCAGGGTTTATTACTTGCTCACTTACCTACACCTAGCGTCTACACTTAGAGTCCACCCATCTACACCTAGCGTCTGCTGTAATTGCCTCCACAACGGGCTTTGACTTCTAGTTCTAAAGGTGAAGTATAGCTAGAATATGCCTGACAGAAGTTGTAGAACAGTTTTAATAGGCGATTTTAATATAGATTTTAATTCCAAAGAAGTGGCATATGCAACAAGGAACAATTACCTTATCCATAAGCCCTGATGGAGGATATATTTGTTTATTTTTAATTCCGAAAGTTTAGAAAAAGAGAAAATTCGATATACTGCCCTTTCTTATTATCATCCATTGGTAGTCACTTGAATTCGGCTGTTCGTTAACGGAAACAGCAATGACAACCGCTGCTCTTTCATCTCATAGGTAATGTTTAATCGCTGGAGCATATTAAGTATGAAGAAACATTGGGTTCATTCAAATCAAAGTAAATTATTGAAAGATTCCCAATTTTAACTCCTATCGTCAAAGATTCCATTTTAATAAAAGGTGCTGACAGTTTTACCACAGACTTAGGAAGGGACGCCTCTGAGTATATGGCGCCTGTGTGCGCCGCACACATCGCACACATAGGCGGCGCGGCCCTGAGCTTTACAGCCGAGCAGGTAGCACAGGGCACAGAGAATGCATCAAGTAATATCTGGAAGGTGTCCGCACCATGCTACCTTCTGAAACATCGATGAACTGCTAGAAGAGGTGGGATAAATCCAAATAATGAGGTGCAATGCAGGCCAAGAACACATTAAAAGAACTCGTTAAATTAAAAAACGAAAAAAAAATCGAGTATTGGAATGGTTTGGAAATTTTCTCGTCCATTTTTTAATTTCAGTGCGTTCCACCGGTATGTTTAAATGCGTCCGCCAATAATTATTTTATGGGTTTACGCTGTGACATGGCATTTGCAATATACATTTGTTAATCCAGAAGGTAAGCAGATATTATTAACAAACATCTCGAAGAAACAGCTGGAATTTGCTTTTAGTTTAAAACATGTAAAGTATTAAGGTATTACTTCAACACGCAGAGTTGAATTGTAATAAACGGTAAAACTTCCTAACATATAAAAAGTATCAGTGGTTTCGGCCACCATTGTGTTTGGGAAGAGCTTCTCTAAAGTGCGCTGCTAGTGGTTCTTTTCTAAACAAAAAAAAAAACAAAAAAAAAAAACAAAAAAAAAAAAAAGAGTAGGCCCAACCACCACCTAACCTAAAAGAGCATAAATTTTCCCAACCACTGCTCTGAAGTGTCCTCCCGAAAACTTACTATCAGCGGTCCCAGCAAAGATAGAAGACTAGCTTAGAATGTACCAGGGTTCTGGAAATTGAAGCTGTACCCTAATCAAGGTGAAAGACGTTTCACGTCAAATTCAGAATGGAAAAAGTGTAGGAGTTCGATGTTTGAAAAATTTGCAGCTGGATGATTCACACTATTCCTGAACGTTTTCATATGCATCGGGACTTCAATTTTTGGAAATTTTGCTGAGATTGGTCAAACGGTGCGAATTATGCCGATAGTTAAAACGATACAAGTGGCAATATGCTATCCGAAACTTGAGGGAAAAGTTCTGCATTTGAAAGCTGAGTTCTTTAAGGATCTTAAAATTTCGTTTAAATAAGTGAAAAATAGTTCATCGCCAATGAGCTATCTATTTCCTAAACTATATTTCAAAAAACCTAGACTCAATGGTACAAGTCTTTCTAATCAAAAGTTTTTACAAACTTAATGGGTTAGTATTTTGCAAGAGAACATCTGAAAATCTATTGAGATAAACTCCGTAACACAAAAAAATTCAGCTTCTTCAGCAAATCAGCATTTAAATTCAAGGCCCGAGATCTAAGAAAAGTACAACAACCTTTCTTGACCGTCAAATGCCCTTTGGTTCCACATTTAATAAAAAAAAGTTTTTAATCAATTCTCAGTATCCTGACGAGTAACATTCACTGTACCGCAGGTCTACTAAACAAAAGCTGAACAGAAAAACACTATTAAAACTACTACGAAAATTACTTTTCTGTATTCCGTGTGTGACTACTCTATCCCCCCCACGCCGCTCCCCCATCACACACAAAGGTTTACCTTATTTCCATGATTTCGCATTTATCTCATGCTTCAAATCGCCAACTTTTCCCGTCGGCAGTACCTTTCAAAGGCTTAGTCAGACTCTTTTGAGCGGAAGTTCACCTTTAAAATTCGCCAGATGACTTCTTCAAACAAAAACTTAATGTTTCTTACCAACTCAAGAATTTTTTTTTTTTTTTTTTTTTTGTATGCAGCTGGCTTAAGAATTTACAGCAACCCCTTCGAGACAGAGCAGATTTTAATTAACTTTTCTGCCATCCAGCTTCGGACTTGATAGAGGTTTGTTTTTCAATATCACGCCTGAGCGAGTATCATCAACTTCCAGGAGCCTGTTGATGAAAAACAAAAACTGGACAGACCAAAAATAAATTAAAAAAAAGGGGGAGGGATTTCATTTTTGAGTCGTTGAATAACAGCATTGTGGTCAACGAATCAACTTTCAGCAATTATTTCTTTTATTTCTTAAGACGACAACAGTTGGTCAGACAATCTTTAGGGAGGGCCTAACCAAAGACTATATAAGTGCTTGCAACACAGTTTTTGTGGTTCTTTTTGCTTGTGTTTCGACATTCGAGTTTTACTTTTAAAATTTTGTGCATTGAATGATTTTGCGAAATTTATGATAACAGTTGCCACATCGTAGTTCTACCTTCATCGAAGTTAAACTTCAAGCATCCAACTTCGTACTTCTCAAACATCGTGGTTCAAACATGAGAAAAGCTGAGAGTCTTTTCATAAAACTTTTTGAGACGTTGAAACTTTTGACGTTGTGACTTTGAACGTTTTGGAGACATTTCTATGGTTTAAGTTAAAGAAATCTTTTCTGAACAACGAAAAGAATAGCTTTTTCTTTACAAGACAGTTTGAAAAGTCTTAACTTAGATGTTTTGGACTTGAACAATTTTGAGAAAAATTTAAGAAGAGATTTATTTCATAAAACGAAGTGATTTCACAAAAATTTTATCTCTTTGATAAAATTTTGAACTTGTGTATTTGATTTTATAATAATATAGAACTTTTTCGACTTTAATTCAAGAAGATTTCAACTAATAACAGTAAGTCAGTTTCTATTTTTCTATTCACTAATAGATTAAAATTAGCCTTTAGACCTTTAATAAAATTAGTCTTTAACCTTTATTAATTAAAATTAGTCTTTATTAATTAAAATTAGTCTTCAGAATTCAAATTAGTCTTTAATAATTAAAATTAGTCTTTTTTACTAAGAAATTTTTTCACTTTAACTCATTACCAGCAGGTAAAACTTTCCATTTTTTAAATTTTACAACTCACTAGTAACTAAAAAATAGAACATAAAAGCTTCCAGATTTTATTTTTGTATGCAGCTTTCTTTTATTTTTTAAACAATTATATTTGAAACAAGAATAAACTTTGATTATATATAAAGTATTTTATTTTTAATTTAGATATTTTTAATTATCATGAACATATAAAAATATATTTTAGTAAAGTATCGTTAGCATGTACTATTTATTAAGCAAGGTATTAATTATACTAACTCAAAAAAGTATTTGCGTGCAGATTGAAAGCCTATCTTGATTCTTGTAAATATTTCATTATTTTTTTTAAAGAACAAAACTTGTAATAATTTTGATGAATTATTTTCAAAACTGAATAATATCTTTTTTTATGAATTTAAGATAGGAAGTTGGTTTGTGCACGGATACTATTTTGAGAATGTGTATTTTCATGCATTGTTATTTTATTGTTGAAATATATTTTTTTTATGTCATAAAAATATATAAGCATTTCAAACTATTATTTAACATATAAGTGTTTCAGTTTCGTGCTCCATTCGCACCCTTTTAAATATCTAACTATGCCTATTCTTTCGAAGAAGGAAAAATACAATAAAACTTATTTGATTTTTAATTTAATTAAAAAATCGAAAATATATATTTAAACGACAGTTTATTTAATTTTTAATATTTCTGTTGTTAAAATGAAATACAATACTTTTATTTTCAGCAAGAAAATAGTGTTAAACTTTCACCCCATAATCAAACTTAATTTAACGAAACTATTTAATTGCTATCATTTAACAAAATATTTTGTGAAAATTAAATGATTGCAATGAAATATAATTTTGAATCAGAGAAGCGATTTTGCTACAGTTGCAAGGGCACGCCGTTATATATTCGCCTGTACGGCGCAATATGTTATTTATGTTTTATTGAACGTTTTGTGTTACACTTTGATTCGATACTTTCTGAAACTGTAATGTGACACATTTTAAACAATGCACTTAATGGATTTTAAAAATATTTGCATCTAAATAAAATTTGTATCTCATATTAGCCGGTGTTATGGTTTTATAATAACGTTGCGCATAAAATGACATTATTATGTATTACATTAAGGCTGGTGAAATTTTGCTATTAATGATTCTTTATTTTGGTGAATGTAAATGAAACTTTCGAGACGCCATAAATTCACGTTCTGACATACAGCTCCCTTTTAAATTCTTTTTAATTGTGAAACTGAAATTATGAATCCAATTAATGCTTATATATTTTTATCTTTGAGTATATGGGTCATTCTCAAATGATGTTACTAGTTGTGTTCTTTGTATTCAGTGACATTAAGATATTTTTCTTTTACAATTTAAAACTCTGATGAACATTGATAAAACCTAACAAACAGTACTATAAATTAATGCTTTCAAAAAATTGATCTCTGAATTTTTCCATCAAAATAAACTGTGTCTATGTTAACAGGCAGGACATGTAGCAGTTCCGAGTTTTAGTTAGCATTTTATACGACTCTCATTAGAATGCTTAGTAAATACTAGATACAATTGTAGTTATTTAAATGGTATAGGGTATTTACGATTTTTTTAACTGCCAAATTACGCGTATAAACACTGAGATATTTATTTTGATAAATAAATATATCTTTATTTATTTGCTTTCATAAATAAATATCTTACTGTTTCTTTCAAAAAGAGAAAAATAATAATAAGCAAATATTAAACTAAAGTAGTAAATGTCTGATAACATAAAGAACATTTGTAATCATTGATTAAGCAAAATAATAATAATAATAATAATAATAATAATAATAATAATAATAATAATAATAATAATAATAATAATAATAATAATAATAATAATAGGAATAATAATTTTGGCATTCATATGAAAAGCGTGGTATCCTTGTTAATTTTGTAAAATAAATATTATCTAGCCAAAAGTAAGTAAAAGTTCAAGAAAAACAAATTCTTTAAACACATTCTAAAAGGAGAAATTGTAACATATTTTGAGAATGACCCGTACACTAATGATGCAATATAAGTGTTTGAATATATGGAAAATTCACTGTACAATGACTCAAAAAAGTTGTCAGTCTTCCAAGCTTGGCTTTATCGGTAACAATGCAATAGTTTAAAAAATACACAAATCATAATAATAAAAAAAGGCAATTCATCTTACCAAAATGAGAAACTTTGACAGCTTTTTTTGTGACAGTGTACTAAACACATGTGTTTTGAATGTACAGGTTGTTTGAAAAAGAATACCTCCCTTGTTTTTGAAATTTTTTTGAAAAATTAATATGTAACTTTATTTAATTTTTTACAAAAGTTTACAAAATTTGCAATTTCTAAAGTTGGGGGTATTTTTTTTTAATATTCTGTACATTGAATAGTTTTGTTGTGAATAAAAGTGTATAATATGTCTAATACAGAAAACAAATTCTGGGTTTGTTCGAGCATATATTAATACATTCATCCGTATTAAGAAATTAAAGCTATTTTATGATAAATTAGAGAAGATAAAATTCATGACTTACATATTGAAAAAATCTAAACATTCTTCATATCTTTCTTTTTATAAATACCACACATAAAAAGTAAAATGAATCACTCAAAGGTATTTACGGTGCCTGTCTACCTTTAAAAGATAAATTTTGGACAAAAATCGAAATTCCTATTTTTGGTTTACTATTGAACATGGAATTTTCAGCTTTCTAAATCATTATTGATTTTTTTTTTTGCTACCTAGCTTAGAACTCGAGGCAGTGGAAATGTAAAATTAGTCATTTCATAGATGAAGTCTAGTACTTAAGTTTAATTTCTCATTTTTTTCTCAAAAAGAGATTTTTAAGATTTTGATTTTTGTGCATTATCCTAATTTTAGAAAAATATGGGTTTTGTTGAAGGATAGACAATTTCACCAATACTTGAAAATTAAATCCATTTTATAAAAAATTAGAGGACACAAAATTCATAACATGACAATTAAAACTATCCAACTTTTCTTTTCTGCACATACTACTTTGTATAAATACCACACATTAAATTTTAAAAACATAAAGTAAACTAAGATTTTAAAAAATATTTAAGATGCCTTTCTACCTTTAAAAGATAAATTTCGAAAAAAATTCAATTTTCTATTTTTAGTTCAGAAGAAAACCTAGATTTTTAAACATTCTAAATCATAATTAAACTTTGTTTATATCTTGCTTAGATCTTGAAACACAGAAACTTAAAAATTAGTCATTTCATAGGAAAAGCCTAACATTTACTTTTTTTCCTTATAAAAAGATTTTTTAGGTCTAACTTTTTTTCACAACACCTCAAATTAAAAAATTAAATTAAAATTGTGAGTTTTTTCTACTATAGATAAACATATTAATTAAAATTTAAAAGTTAAAGCTATTTTTATGATAAACTAGAAAACAAAAAATTCACTATATGCTTGTTAAATTTATCTTAACTC
This sequence comes from Cheiracanthium punctorium, assembly GCA_038373885.1. NCBI lineage: Eukaryota > Metazoa > Arthropoda > Arachnida > Araneae > Cheiracanthiidae > Cheiracanthium > Cheiracanthium punctorium. The sequence goes on along the minus strand of JAWZYV010014839.1, from coordinate 2,172,667 downwards.
TGTTTTTTATTCACATGTTAGGTTGCATAAGTACCACACACGTTAAACAGTAATGTAATTAAAATTAAACATTTAAAATATTTAATGTGCCTGCCTACATTTAAATGATAAATTATGGACAAAAATCCAATTTTTTATTTTTGGTTTAATGTTAAACCTGGAAGTTTCAGCTTTCTAAATCATTGTTAAATCTTTTTTCTATCTTGCTAACATCTTGAGGTACAGGAATTTAAAAATCAGTCATGTAGTTAGTAAAAGTCAATATTGAAGTTTAGTTTCTCCTTTTTCTCAAAAAGACATTTTTTACATTTTGCTTTTTTGCACAACATTTCAACTTGAAAAACAAATAAATAAATATAAGAAAATTAAATTGTGGTTTTGCTGGAACATAGATAAAACGATTAAATGAATAAAATAATAACAAACTTTGCAAAATAATACGATAAAAATTAAAAATATTTTATGATAAATTAGAGGACATAAAATTCTCTACACGCTTATTAAAATTCCTTAAATATATTACTTTGTATAAAATCCACATGTTTAAAACTAATACAAAACAAAATTAAGCATTTAAAAGTATTTAAGTTGCCTGTCTACCTTTAATAGATAAATTTCAGACAAAAATCCAACTCCCTATTTTTGGTTTACTATTAAACTTGGTTGTTTAAATTTCCAAAATTATAATTGAAATTTGTTTTTATTTTGCTTAGAACATGAAGCACAACAATTTAAAAATTAGTCATTTCATGGATAAAATTAGTATTTATTTTCTCCTTTTTTCTTAAAAGTTATTTTTAAGATTTTACTTTTTTGCACAAGATCCAACATAAAAAAATAAAAATTCAATTGAGAGTTTGCTCGAGTGTTGGTAAACATATTAATTTAATTTTAAAAGTTAAAATCATTTTTATGAAAAATTAGAAAATATAAAATTCCCAGCATGCATATGTAAATTATCTAAACATCATTTTTCGTTACAAGTTGTAGAAATTCGACTCATGAAATAGTAACATAATCAAACTAAAATTAAACACTTAAAAATATTTAACGTACCAGTCTACCTTTAAAAGATAAATTTCGGACAAAAATCCAATTTCCTATTTTTGGCTTACGTTGAACGCGGATTTTTATTTTTATTTATTTTTTTTTTTTGGGGGGGGGGGACTTAGCTTTGAACTCGAGGCAGTGGAAATGTAAAATTACTCGTTTCGTAGATAAAGTCTAGTACTTAAGTTTAGTTTCTCATTTTTCTCAAAAAGAGATTTTTTAGATTTTGGTTTTTGTACATTATTCCAGTTTAAAAAAGTGTGGGTTTTAGGATAGATAATTTCATCAATACTTAAAAAAATCTATTTCATAAAAAAATTAGAGGACACAAAATTCACAACATGCCAATTAAAACTATCCAACCATTCTTTCTCTACATACTACTTTGTATAAATACCACAAAGTAAATTCTAAAAACATAAAGTAACTAAGATTTTAAAAATATTTAAGATGCCTTTCTACCTTTAAAAGATAAATTTCGAAAGAATTCAATTTCCTATTCCAAAACCAGTCTAACTTTGAAAGATAAATTTCAGACAAAAATTCAATTTTCTGCTTTTAGTCTAATATTAAACATCGATGTTTTGGCTTTCTAAATCAATATTGAACTTTATTGGTATCTTGCTTAGAACTTGAGGTACAAAAATTTTTAAATTAGTAATTTCATTGCCAAACTCTAGTATTTAAGTTTAGTTTCTCATTTTTTTTTGAGATTTTACGATTTTCTTTTTTTCCCCAAAATCCCAAAGTAAAAATTAATTAATTAATTAATTAGAAACACGTTTATGGGTTTTGTTCGAGTACAGATAAACAGATTAACTAATGTTGAAAAATTGAAGCATTTTTGTGATAAATTAGAAAAAATAAAATTCACAACGCACTTATTAAAACTATCAAAACATTCTTTTGCTTTCCCTTCTTAACGTTATATATCTTACACATATTCAATATTAACATAAGTAAAGCAAATATGATCGTTTAAAAACCTTTAAGGTGACTGTCAAATTTAAAAGATAAATTTCAGACAAAAATCCAATTTCCTATTTTCTGTTTAATATTAAATCCGAATGTTTGAGCCTTCATCACGGAATTACTTTGTTATTTTGATTAGATACTGAGGTACAGGAATTTTAAAATCAGTCATATTGTTCGTAAAACTTAATATTTTAGTTAGTTTCTCCTTTTTATGGAAAGGAGGTTTTTAACATTTTAATTTTTGGCACAACATTTCAACTTAAAAAATATTATTGGTTTCGTTCTTTGTATAGACAAACAGACGAATCAATTATTTTGAAAAATGAAGCTATATTTTATGAGAAATTATTTTTTCTTGTATAAATTTTACACATCAAACAATAACATAGTTAAAATTACACACTTAAAAATATATAAATTTCAGACAAAAAGCCTAATTTCTTGTTTGATTTAATATTAAACCTGGACACTTTAGCTTTCTAAATCAGCAGTGAACTTTGTTTCTATCTCGCTTAGAACTTGAGTTACAGGAATTTTTACATACATTTAATAGATATATTTACTTTAACATTTAATAGGCAAACTCTACTACTTAGTTTTCCTTTTCCTTTTTATTTTCTTAAAAATTTTTTACATTTTTGCTTTTTTGCAGAATATCCCAACATGAAAAATAAATAAATAAATAAATAAAAATAAAATTGTGGGTTTATACGAGTATGGATAAACATATTAATTGATATTTAAAGTCTTGAAGCTTTTTTACGATAAATTAGAAAACATACCATTTACAACATGCTTATGAAAATTATCTAAACATCTTCTTTACATCTTACGTTGTATGAATTCCACACATCGGTACTTTTAAATTATAACTAAGCATTTAAAAATATTTTAGGTTCCTGTCAACGTTTAAAAGATAAATGTTAGACAAAAATAAAATTTCCTATTTTTGATTTAATATTAATTTTGGATGTTTTAGCTTTCTAATTCATTATTGATTTTTTTTGGTATCTTGTTGAGAGCTTGGGATACAGGAATTTTAAAATCATTCATATCGTTGGTAAAAAGTAATATTTAAGTTTAGTTTTTTCTTTTTCATCAAAAAGAAAAGATTTTTAACATTTTCCTTTTTTGAACATAATTTCAACTTTAAAAATATTGTTGGATTCGTTCTGTCACCATCTTTTTATTTGCTTATAGATAAACAAATTCATCGATGGTGAGAAATCAAAGCATTGTTATGATAAATAAGAGAATACAAAATTCACAAACATACTTATTAAATTTATCTAAATCTTGTTTTTCTTCACATCTTACATTGCATCTTACATTGCACAATAACAAACTTTAAAAAGTCATATAATTACATAAAATTAAGCATTTAAAATTTTTAAGGTGCCGATCGACCTTTAAAATATAAATTTAACACAACAATCTGATGTCCTATTTTTGGTTTAATATTAAACCTCGATATTTTAGCTTTCTCAATCAGTATTGCACTTTCTTGTTACTTTGCTTAAGACTGCAGGCACAGGAACTACAAAATGAGTCATTTCGTATTTAAATTCTAGTACATTTCAATTCTAGTCTCATTTAACTTAAGTTTTCTTTTTTCTTAAAAAGAAAGATTTTTAAGATTTTGCTTGTTTTCACAGTAACCCAACTTTAAAATAAATAAATAAGTGTATAAAAAATATATAAATAAAATTGTGTATTTTTTCGAGTGTAGGTAAACAGATCAATCAATATTTAAAAATTTGAAGCTAATTTATGAAAAATTAAAAACATACAATAGACAGCATGCTTTTAAAAATTGTCTAAACATTGTTTTTCTTAACATCGTACGTTGTACAAATTCCACATATCAAACAGTCACATAATTAAAGTAAAATCAATTATTTAAAATATTTTAAATGATTTTCTATGTTTAAAAGAAAATTTCATGCAAAAATCCAATTACCCATGTTTGATTTAATATTAAACCTTGCAGCTTCAGCTAAAATAAATAAAAACTTAGCGAAAAAACACACCTAAAATGATACTTCTAAGATACGATCGTTTCGACTGAAATTTTCAATCTTCATCAAACAAAGCCCTTCGTCTCACAAAACAAAAGGACTGGGTTCCCTAACGTTTAACACCAGTATTTCGTGAGTTTTTTCCGTAGTTTCAGTTAATACTAAGAAAACCCACGGAAGCCTTGATTCCAATGAAATTCTCAGTAATAGACTGATATATTTTTTAGAGCGAACTCTGATGGTAGGCAGGCACCTTAAATTAGTTTTGTAAGTATATTTTACAATTTATTTATATTTTTTCTTGGTGTTTTGTGATGTTTGTGAAAGTTCACAGCCAGGTAAGTCCTATCTAGCCATGTTAAATTCATCACCTTCATGTACCCTTTTCTAAGAAATGGTAATAGATAATACAACAAAGTTTTTACAGCAGTTAGAATGACAAACAAGTCAGTTTTTTTCTAAATAAAAAAATATATTTTTTTACTGAAAATCACTTATAATTTTCCCTTTTTGATAGAATCTTGCTGCCTGAAATGAATAATTCTCAATATACTTACAAACCGCCATGTTAAAGTATGTAATGTAATATGATACATCTGTCATTAAAAAATTGAGTTCATAAGTTTAACAGATATTGAGAAAAAGGAACACGATCCTGTAAAATCCACGTTTAGAGAAAACCCGCGTTAAAGATTTCCCATATACATATTATTTCCCATATACATCCCCCATACAAATTATAAAGTGCTTTGGGTGAATATAAAAATTTCTAATACTTCTCTTTTTCTAATAAAAAAGAGTAATATATCGTTAGAAAGATAAAAGCTTAAAGTATTGAATGCAATAAGAAAATAATAATCGATATTTTTGACCGAATTTTACTTACCTGGTAACTTTAAATATTTTCGAGTCCCTACCGAGATTAAATTTTTTTAAATGCTGTTCAAAAATCAGCTGTTCTCTTGAAATGTTTGTCTGCTTTTTCGATTTTCATATGTAGTTTTTATTTCTTTTTATTTAAATCCTTAAAAACTCTAAGACTCTATCATATGAAAAGTCTCCACTGCCTTGCAACGTGATAGTGTGACGTAGGAAACCCTCAAGTAAAAACACCCAAACTAAAGTGCAATAATGAAAACTTAGTATCATGACATTTCATCATTATTCTTCGCAGGCGCGTAGCCAGGAAATTTTTTCGGGGGGGGGGGATATGAACTAATATATGCATAAATAGACGGAATTTCATCACTAATCCAAAAATTTCGGGGGGAGGGGATATATCCCGATATCTCCCCACCTGGCTACGCCCCTGATTCTTCGGTCGAACGACAAGTCTTTCTTGCTTCGTTAAGTTAGAAAATGTATCATAATCTATGTGCCAGCCCTATTTGTCTTACTTTTTCCAATAATTTCAATCTTTTCGTCAGGCATTTTCCAATTATACTTCCTATTTGACATTCAATAGGCAAACTCTAGTATTTAGTTTCTCCTTTATTTTTCCTAAAATAGATTTTAAAAATGTTGCTTTTTTGCACAATATCCCAACGTGAAAAATAAATAAATTAATAAAAATAAAATTGTGCGTTTTGTAAGGGTATAGATAAACAGATTAATTGATATTTAAAATCTTGAAGCTTTTTATGATAAATTAGAAAATACACAATTTACAACATGCTTATGAAAATTATCTAAACATTCTTCATACCTTATGTTGCATAAATTTCACACGTTAAAAAGTTACATAGTTAAAATAAAATTCAGCATTAAAAACATTTAAGGTGCCTCTCAACCTTAAGATAAAGTTCAGACAAAAATCCAATCACCTATTTTTAGGTTGATATTAAACCTGGATGTTTCAGCTTTCTAACTCATTATTGAAAATTTCCGATATCTTATTCAGAATGAGGTACAGGAATTTTAAAATCAGTCAAACAATTAATATTTCAATTCAGTTTCTCCTTTTCCTTTAAAAAGAGATTTTCAGCATTTCAACATTAAAAAAATATTGTTGGTTTCATTATCGCGTATAGATAAATAAATGAATCGATTGTTAGAAATCAAAGCTTTTTTATGATAACGGATAGATTATAAATTTCACAACATATTTATCAAAATTATCTAAATATTGTTTTTCTTCACGTCTTACGTTGCATAAATACCACATCTTAAAAAGCAAAATGAAGCAATTAAAAATATGTAAGATGCCTTTCTACCTTTTAGACATAAATACAATTTCCTATTTTTGGTTTAATATTAAACTCGGATGTTTAAGCTTTCATCACTGAATTTCTTTGTTATCTTGCTGAGAGATTCAGGTACATGAATTTTAAAATGAGCCACATCTTTCGTAAAAATTAATATTTTAATTAGTTTCTCCTTTTTACCAAGGCAGAGAATTTTAACATTTCGGTTTTTTATTGGTTTCGTTCTCCAGTATTGATAAAAAGACGAAACAATATTAAATGAAAAAGAAACTATTTTAGCAGAAATTAGATTTCTTCACATTTTAAGTAGTATAAATTCCATATGTTAAGCAATAACATGTTTAAAATTAAACATTTAAAAACAGATACATTCCCGAGAAAAATCTAATTTTCTATTTGGTTTAATATTAAACATGGACGTTTTGGCTTTCTAAACCAGCACTTAACTTTGTTTTTATCTTGCTTAGAACTTGAGGTACTGTAATTTTTAAATTAGTCATTTAATAGGCAAACTCTAGTTTGAAGTTTCTCCTTTATTTAAAGAGATTTTTAAGATTTTGCTTTTTTGCAGAATATTCCGACTTGAAAATTAAATAAATTAATGAAAATAAAATTGTGGGTTTTGTACGAATATAGATAAACAGATTAATTTTTATTTAAAATCTTGAAGCTTTTATATGATAAACTAGAAAACATACAATTTAGAACATGCTTATGAAAATTACCTAAACATTCTTCACATCTTAACTTGTATCAATTCCACACATTAAATAGTAAGATAATTAAAGTAAAATTCACATTTAAAAGTATTTAATGTTCCTGTCCACCTGTTGTGCCTGTTTTTCTTCACTTCTTTCGTTGCTTATATATCACACATTAAAAAGTAAAATGAAACATTAAAAAATATTGAAGGCGCCTTTCTAGATTTCAGACACAAATCCAGTTTTCTATTTTCGATTTGATATTAAACTCGGATTTTTCAGCTTATATCACTGAATTTTTTTGTTATTTTACTGAGAGATTCCGGTACCGAATTTTAAAATCAGTCATATCGTTCGTAAAATTAATATTTCAATTAGTGTGTCCTTTTTCCCAGAAAGAGAATTTTAACATTTTTTTTTTGACATTTCAACTTAAAAAATATTGTTGATTTCGTTCCCAGTATAGAAAAAAAGACTAATTAATATTAAATGAAAAAGAATTTTAGTATAAATTATTTTTTCTTCACATCTTAAGTAGTGTGAATTCCACACGTTAAGCAATAACATATTTAAAATTAAACATTTAAAAATAGATTCATTTCAGAGAAACATATAATTTCCTATTTGGTTTAATATTAAACCTAGACGTTTTAGCTTTCTAAACCACTATTGAACTTCAGTTTTTTCTTGCTTAGAACTTGAGGTACAGGAATTTTTCTATTAGACAATTATTAGGCACACAAATTCTTGTATTTAGGTTCTGTTTTTATCCCTTAAAGGATATTTTTAAAAGTTTGCTTTTTTTTACACAATATCCCAACTTGAAAAATAAATAAACAAATAAAAATAAAATTGTGGGTTTTGTAGAAGTACAGATAAACAGATAAGTTGATATTTAAAGTATTGAATCTTTTTTATGATAAATTAGAAAACATACAATTTAAAACAGGCTCGTGAATATTATCTAAACATTTTTCATATCTTCAGATGTATAAATTCCACACATTAAATAGTAAGATAATTAAAGTAAAATTCATATTTAAAAATATTTAATGTGCCTGTCAACCGTTAAAACATAAATTTCAGAATAAAATTCACTTTCCTATTTTTGGATTAATATTAAACCTGTATTTCTCAGCTTTCTGAATCATTATTGAATTTTTCTGCTATCTTGCTGAGGGTTTTAGGTGCAGGAATTTTAAAATCAGTCATTTCGTTGGTAAAAATTAATGTATAAGTTTAGTTCCTTCTTTTTCGTCAAAGGGAGATACTTAACACTAGAAGCGCCGTGCTTTCTTCCTACCTAGAAGCGCCAGCAGCAGTCAAATTGACTGCTCAAAGAATTTTGTACATTTATTTAAGTACAAAAAGTTTATGGTATTTTTAAAAGCTTTTTTAAAGAATAAAATGTTAATTTTTACTAAAATACATGCTACAAAAAATATTTTTACTTACTTTTTATTAAAACTCATTTTAATGCTATTTGCAATTTTTACATTTAGAATTTTTTCAATGCTGGAAGTGCATTTACCATATATGAAATGTGAACATTTCTGGCACATATCACTTCTTTTGTTGTTCTTACAAAATCCAATTTGGCACTGACGTCTCTTTTTTGAGAGTTTTTTTAGTGGTGTTCGAAAACTCCCGAGGGCAGTTCTGCACTTGCCTTTTTCTTCAAAAGACTCGCTCTCAATTCATCTGCCAATTAAAAAAGAAAGTTATGTCTTGTTATAGACTTACTACTCGTTTCTTGGCAGGCATTAGTTCCTGCCAAATCCAGCATATTATAGAAAATATGCACGGGGCATCTACGGGAAGCAGTCCGCACAGAATATTTACGCGTCATTTGGTCAATAATGTGAACTCCACATTTGGTTTTGTTGTAGAATTCTACTGTTGCTGGAAGTTTTTTCACAGTTTATGACTCTACATTTACATCTGTATGCAAGCAGGTCATTTTTATTCTTTTTACCCTGATAGACTGTCAGTGTAGTGTCTCCATTTTTCAGTAAAACTGTTTCGTGAAGCTGGGTTTTTGATTTCCTGATCTCATGCGGAATTTCTTTTCTATGTCTTCTTACTGTCCCCACAAAACTTGCATTCTTCATTTTAAGTTTTTTAGCTATGAAAGCGAGGAAAAATAGTTGTCCGCTGTCACATTTCTACCTGTATTCAGATAAGGGCTCAGAAGGCGCATTACTATATTTTCAGGAAGGCTTTCATTTTCATTTCTTGCGTCATCCTTTCCAAGATATGGAAAAGCATTTCACATAAACTTAAGAGTCAACATCAACTAGCATCCAAAATTTTATACCAAATTTATCTGGTTCATTTGGCATACATTGAATTAACTTGCACCTAACTTAGGATGGAAATAGTTGTTCATCAACCACCAGATTTTCTCCTGTCTTATAAGGAAGAGAGCATTTTTCTATAAATGTGTTCCAGATGTCTGAAAAATTAGCAAACTTATCAGTTTCTAAATGTTAACTCCTGTTTGACTTCAAATCAAATCTTAGATTTTTCATGATATCTCGAAAACGATTGCGGGAGATTGTTTCTTTATAAAAAAAGGAGGATCCCAAGTATTGTTCCACAGAAAATCGTAATACATATTATTGCAACCATATGCTCATCTAGCATAAATAATAGCAATAAAAGCATCAAGCTCTTCTAAAGCTATTGACCAGTTCGCTTCGTTGTTCAAAGCTGCTCTGTTTCTGTACATTTTTACTTTCCGAACATGTACCATGTAAGGAAAGTAGTGTAATCATGAAAAAATTCGACTTCGAGATTTTGGTGTATTGACACGTTTTGAGGTCTTCTGAATTCATTTATTCTATTTTTACGAGATGTATGTATGTATGTGTGTATGTGATTGAACATGATAGCTACTAAACGGGGCATTCGATTGAGCTCAAATATGTATATATGTTATAAATAACCATCGTAAGACCGGTATTGATTTTGATGTGTATAGGACTTAAGTTTTTCTACAGGGCTACGACAAAGATTTCTTTTACATTATGGCATATGGGGAGAAATTCTTGAAAGTGCGAAAAGGTTAGCTTGGTAGGCAGTGAAAGGAAATAGATAAAATGTTTCTGTAATCACGAAAGGGGTGAACAAAAAACAGGAGCGGAAAGAGGGGGGGGGCTGGGGAAGGGGGGGGGGAAATTACAAGTATTTCATGGATTAGAGAAATAGTGAATGAAAGGAATATGTAGGGGAAGTGTTTCTTCATGGTAAGATTTTTTCTGCGTGATAAATAACGATGAATAAACTCAATTTCACTAGCAGTCAATTTGACTGCTCGTGGCGCTTCTAGGTATACATAAAAATATTTTCATTAATTTTATTTTCATTCATTGCATATTTGGTGCCAATAATTTTCAAGGTTTTTTAGGAGAATTCAAAAAATTATGACTTCCTAAAGTAAAGGGTCTTTTAGGAATCCAAACTAAAATGGCGAAAACAGTCAAAATGACTGCTCTGGCGCTTCTAGTGTTAAAATCTTCCTATCTTAAACAAAATTTCAGCTTTAAAATTATTGTTTGTTTCGTTCTTGCGTATGGATAAACAAATTAATCGATAGTTAGAAATCAAAGCTTTTTCTGATAAATGATACATTAGAAAATTCACAAAATACTAATTAAAATTATCTAAGCGTTGTTTTTCTTCACATCTTACGTTGCACAAGTACCACACATTAAAGTGTCACATAATTATGTAAAAATAAGCATTTAAATTTTTTAAGGTGTCGGTCGACCGTTAAGACATAAATTTAAGACAACAATCCAGTTCTGCTATTTTTTGTTTAATATCAAACCTCGATGTTTTAGCTTTCTCATTCATTATTGCACTTTCTTTTTCTTTTGCTTAGGACTGGAGGTACAGGAGCCTTAAAATTAGTCATTTCGTATGCAAATTCTTGTACATTTAATTTTAAATTTTATTTCTTGTTATTTAACTTTAGTTTTTCCTTTTTCTTAAAAATAGATTTTAAAGATCTTGCTTATTTGCACAATATCCCAACTTTAATAAATAAAGAAATAAATAAATTGTTGTGTTTTTTCGAGTATAGATAAACAGATTGCTCAATATTAAATAAAAATGGAAACCATTTCATGAGAAATTAAAACACATACAACTCATAACATGCTTATTAAAACTATCTAAATATTGTTTTTCTTCACATCTTTCGTTGCATAAATTCCACATATAAAAGAATCAGATGATTAAAGTAAAATTAATTATTCAAAAACATTTAAACTGACTTTCTACCTTTAAAAGAAACTTTCAGACAAAAATCCATTTTCTTTTTTATATTAAACCTGGACGTTTCTGCCGGAAGCCTCGATTCCTTTGAAATTCTCAGTAATCGACTGATACACTTTTTAGAGCACACTCCGAAGGTAGGCAGTCACTTTTAATTATTTTTATAATTTTATTATCGCAATTTTCTTGTCCATATCCCCACTAAGCCCAATAAAGCTAGATTTTTGTAGCCCGAATGGGACACCTCTCGATTTCAAAGTTTTCCCCCTATGTAACGCGAAGGAAGGCGCTGGCAAAATCTAGCTTTAATATTTGTCTTAATGGTGTTCCACCTAAAAAGCGATCATCGTAACAGGAATTTTGAACAGCTTTGAAAGAAATCAATTATGTTAAACACTCGAAAAAAATAATAATGCTTCTTCACCTAATGCACCATGGAATGGTGGCATTATGGCAATGCATGTCTCATGCAACTTTCCCAAAAAATTCTTAAGCTCAAAAATCGCCTTCAAAAATGGACCGAGAAGTTACCCATTTTTGGAAATATCGCGAAATTCTGTACGTTTAGCATTTTTTCCTTGGTGTTTTGTAATGATTGTGAAAGTTCACAGTATAACTTAAGGGGACCGGGTAAGCCCTTTCTCCGCCATTTTAAATTTATCAACTTTAAGATAAATTTAAAATGGCGGAGATACCCTTTTCTCAGAAATGGTAAAAGATAACGGTACAAACTCATAAGCAGTTGGAATGACATATTTTACAAACTTTAACATATCAGTTTTCTTCAAAACAAAAATTAAAAATATTATTTTTTTTTACTGAAAATCACTTTTAATTTTCCATTTTTGATAGAATCTAAGTATGTAATGTAATATGATACAGCTGTCATTAAAAAACTGAGTTCATAAGTTTAATAGATATAGAGAAAAATTAACACAAACCTGTAAAATCCACGTTTAAAGAAAATCAGCGTTAATGATTTCCCATATACATAACAGTATATAAAGTCCTTTGGGTAAATATAAAAATTTCTAATCCTTCTGTTTTTCCGATAAACAAGAGTAATGTATAGTTAGAAAGATAACAGTTTAAAGTATTCAATGCAATAAAATAATAAAAATCGTTTTTTTTTTTTTGGACAGAATTTTACTTACCTAGTCCCCTTAAATATTTTTGAGTTTCTACAGAGATGATTTTTTTTAAGCTGTTCAAAAGTCTGCTGCTTCTCTTCAAATACTCAGTCTGCTTTTCCGAATTTGACATGCAGTTTTTTTTTTAATCTTCAAAAAATCTAAGCTTCGATCATACGAGAAGTCTTCACTGTTCTTGCAACGTGATAGTGTAACGTAGAGAAACCCTCAAGTAAAAACACCCTAACAGAAGTGCAATATTTGAAACTTAGTATCATGACATTTTATCATTATTCTTGCGTCGATCCTTAAGTCTTTCTTGCTTCTTTAATCTATGTGTCGGACCTATTTGTATTATTTGTTCTAATAAGTTGGAAAGTCTATCATAATCCATCAGTTTACCGTATTAAGTTTCTTTGTTCTATAAACCATTTCTTTTGAAATGAAACCTTTTTAAATCTCCAACCAAATGTGTTTTTTTTTTCAATCTTCGTCAAGCAATTTTTTAATTATACTTCCCTTTTTACATTTAAAATAATTTTCCCTAAGATATTAAAAGAATATTAATTACTACATTACAACTCGTAAAATTAGTGTGTGTTGTAGTGATTGTATGAGATATTTCTCAAAAATTAATAACATTTTGTAAGAACTTGGAAAAAGCTTCAGATAAATTTTTAACAGTATTATTACTATAAATTAAACAAAAATAGAATAAGGTTTCTTTTAATGAATGATATTATATTATGTTCGTTTATCCATATAGACCCCCAAAAGTATTACTAATTTATAATTATTTCTTTTTAATCTCAAGTGCAGAAGAAGTTTGTAAATTAAACACGATTTGCTACGGGGAAAAAAAAATCTAAAAATTCGTTTAACTTCAATTTCTAATAACTTACAAACAAATTTACAAAACAAAAGCACAAAAGTATTTTTTTAAATAGAGGACACGGCAAAAGTTAAATCTGGATAATTTTGTGCTATTTATTTATTATGTCAAAACACATTACAAAAGTCTTACAAAACAAATGACCCCGCCATGGCCGAGTGGTTAAGACACTGAACATGATAGATGACCAAGTATAAAGGTCCTGGGTTCAAGTCTGCGCGCGGCTGTCAGTCTAAGAGTCTGAAGTTTGGGAAGCTTTCTCCAGTTGTAACATGAAGAGAACCCTTTTAGAAAGTCTCCTAGAACCCCTTAAAAAGTCTCCCACCCAAGGTACCCCTCCTGTAGGCAGTTGCCCATCGTGTAGGCTTTACATAACCCACAAGACTTTAAATGCTGTTTAAATCATAATTCATGTGTGTGCCGTATTTTTCTTTCTTGTACCATAAAATGCTTCTTCACAATTTAAATTTGTTATAATCACCTACAGAAATTAATTTAATATATTTGTCTGGCGTATTCTAACTATACTTCCCCTGAACTGTAGGGTTTTTCAATTTCTGGATAAATATAGAAGATATCGCCAAGTTGGGCACCAATTTGAGGCCTTATTTTTGACCCACATATTACAATAAATCGCAAAATATGGGTGAAGTTGAAGACATTTTGCATTTTACTACTCTGTAGCTATCTGGTAACCCTTGAAAAGTTCTAGTTATTCACCGTTTTGCCACGTGACCAAATCCGTTTCTAAAAAATTAATATCGCTCAAGTGCTAAATGTATTTAAATAAACAATTTCTACAACCATACCTTTTAACTGATTCTTCCCATATTCGTAATAAAAATGGTATTCTCTTTAACTTCTACTTAATTTCTTGAAAATCGGATCGACACTAAAGTTATCACCGAATATACGGACATGAAAACGCCCCGTCGCATCTAAGATGTCACTTCTCTCGGTCAGTAATATTAAAATTAATGATCTCTGAACATGTCGGATTTTTTTAAATGCAAATTTCTTTTAATTTTTTGCGATTTAAAAGTTTGTTTAAACTAACACTTTCAGTGATTTGTAAATTGAGAGAAACCTGAATCATGCTGAAAGCAGGGAAAAAAAAAAAACTCTTTAACATAAAAAAAACAGCAATTAAACATAATTTATAACAGAGGAGGAATGTGTTAATAATGCATCATTCATGATTAACATTTTAATTAATAAATTTATAAAAATTCACTAATTAAGCTAATTCCTGGATTTCCTGTCGGACTAAAAGTCTTCCTCTGATTCATAGAATGTATTGGTGTCTCTGTTAGGCAGCTGTTGGATGAGGGAGAGAAACCTTTTACGACTTGTGAATGCAAAATAATATTTTGGACTTGTGGACTTGGTTTTGGGGCCTAAACTAATTGAATAAGCATCAAAAACAAAACAACATGGTGCAAGGTGTAACCCTCGCAAAATATTTAATTACCTGCTTCAATGTTTACGCGAATTTTCAAACACATTTCACTTATACGCCGCAGAAATATTTCATAATTGTTTTCTTTGACCTTTCGTTTCTCGATTGTTTGGATCTCTACAGAATGTATAAGCCTATCTTTAAAAATTTCCACATACTTTTATATTAAATACTAATAAAATCCAGAGCCGTGCAATAACTATAACAAGACTTTGACGAAAACTGTCAACAGTTAAAAAGCAAACATAAATTTATTTAAAGATATTATAAGCTTAAATGCTTAAAGAAATTAACTATTGAATTTTTTTAAAAGTACTATGCATTTCTTAAAATAATAACTGCTACTGTATAAAAGACAACATTCTACTTGTAATTTTACACTTAGTACAAATTTTAATTCACAGAAGCCTTTACTATAAAAAAAAAGAGTCAAAGAGTCTCATGTTACAGTAATAAATAAAACAGAATTAAGCTTTTGAATAGTAAATTTTGTTAAAAATGTTATAAAAGTGAATTCAATTGTCCGTGATTTTTTATTAAAATTCGTATTTTTTAAAGGAATTGCTGTCATCTGACGACAGACAACAGTTACGTCCTTTATGTCAACAATAAATCTCTGAAATTTTACAAAGTTTAACGAGACATTTTACGCACCCAAATGCTGTTGGGTATAAACTTTCCTAATCTTATATTTATTTTAATTTAACTTTGTAATTTATTAAATATGACCATCATCTATAGTTAAGGAGAAAAAGCGAGGTCACTATTTTAAGGACAGCTTGTCAATCGACACTGTCGTTAGATGTTGTTATGACTATCGACATAAACATAAATTTTTACAGAAATAGTTAAAAAAGTAATTTTAATTTCACCTTAAAGACACATTTCTGTTTTATCTACAAATAATATAATTTTATAAATAACATTAACTTCAAAAGACATACTAGTTTAAAATATAATAATGAAAATATAGAAATAAAAAATAAGTAGCTTTTAATTAGTTAAAGCATAAACTTTGTGCTTAGTAATATTATTTCAAACTCGTGAATTACAAAAAAAAGACTTTTTTTAGCAGCAACTTTTTTTAATTGGGGGATAATCAGTTTTAGCCTCCCTTTTAAAGTAAAATTTTCTGTGAAGTACTGGTTAAGAAATCTCTTCTGTCTATTCACTTTTTTTTCAGCATTTTGCTGAATTTTATGAACAGAATTTATATTTTAATACAACAAAATTTCAAAACTTGGTTAAAAATAAAAACTCGTCCAAAAGTTTAAGAAATATTTTGGCGAAATGATCGTTGTTTATCAAAAATGTGAACTAATTTTAATTGTTTGTTCAAATAAACGAAAATATAATTATTCACTAAAAGTACGGAGGAAGATTTCGTATTAAAACACTGGATGTATTTGGCGATAACGCGTATTAACAAGAAATATATTATTTATTGAGAATGTGCAGTAATTTTAATTGTTGATATAAAAGTTAATAGAATTGCATGCAACGACGAACGCGATTATTCACGAAAAGTGCTAAAAGATTGTGTATGTAATCAGTGACGCAATCGGCAATATCCATACATCTAAAATGAGTAAATTTTACTCGTGAAAATTGTCAAGTCAATAGTTTTTAAAAATACCTGGATCAACCCTGCGTAAATATGATGCAAATGTGTGGAATCCTTTGCAATTAATGCTAGTTAATAAATTCTTCAAAGCGTTTATAATGTAATTAGAAACAAACTATACACCTCTTCATTTAAGAAGTTTTTTTATATCATTTCTTAAACTAGCCATCCTGAAATCGAAAGATAAAAAACGAAGTTATATTAGAAAAATTTTCCACCACCTTATTATCAAGGACCATTATGTTGTACTTATTCTTTTTAGCAGAACTTTGTTAGTCTTTTTTATTAGAGGAAATAAGTTTTAAAACAAATTTTACTATGCAAAGATGATTTAATCATATATGATAAATTCTTAATAACTAGCTTGAGTAGACTGTAATCGAATTAGTTGATTAAAAATTAATAAATTAGTTGATTATTGATCCCCGCAGCCCAAAATATCGAATTATTACTGGACAAAAATGAATCCAATCCTTAAAACTCTTATCAAAAACAAAATTTCATATTTTAATGTTTCAACCACGTTCACCATTCAGGATTGACAATGAATAGAATCATAGTATGAATTTGATGGAAATAAATAAAAATTAATAATTTGTTTACTAATATTTAACTGTGTGTTTTTGCTACTACTACATAATTTAATGTAGAAAAAATTAACGAACCTCTTAAAAATTTACAGAAAAATAATTCTCTTTTCAAGTCCTAATTTTTTATGCCTTTTTATGCTCTCATAAACGATACTATTTAAACTAAAATCTTTCGTACTAGTTGAACAAACGTATCTTACCTAGAACTGAATTGCGTTGAAACTTTTAGTTCTAGATACAATTTACTTTCAATTTATGCACAGACTAAAAGATCCGTATCCGTATACATAGATTCACAAAAATGCATGTTTCAAAAATGAATTTCACAAAAATGTTTCATACTCGTGTTAATGTTTACCGAATCGTTAGAAATCTAAATCCACGGATAAGGATATGAAACAGATAATTTTGTTCTTAGATACTTTGATTTATACTTCTAGTTAGGTTTAAACAGAGAATTGAATGGTTCTTTGAATTAAAAAACGCCTTGTTTTTATTGATAGGCTCTGAGAATTTGTTGTGTGGTTTTAAGAAGAACTGCTCATTTTTTTTTACAAAAGGGCCTGGTATCTATAAGTGCGTTTAGAATCTTTAAATGAGTTTCGCTCAGTTTTATTTCCCTGATTTAAGAAATTTTTATTTCAGACCTAATTCAATTGTAGTAGTTTTCTTTTTTTTCTTTCTTTAAAAAAATTCATCAGATCTCTTATATTTTGGTCATTTATTCTCTTTTTTGGATTTTTAAAGTTTCTACATACTTTTTGCCTACCTCGTGCAATGCACCATTATTTGTGTAATTGTACCTTATCCCTTGAGTAATATCTATACCCCATTTGAGGCTCGGAGCGTGGATAAAAAAACTGTTAATAAATTTAATTGAATATGAATACATTATTAGCAAACATTTTTGAGTATTAATTTTTGAGTAATGGTTTTAAATGTGAAGTTTTATTAACTATAAAAATTTATACTTACACTATAAAACCCCTCAGAGATATATCTACTATTATTAACCGTGTAACTTAATATTTCAATTTATGCTTCATATTTACCATGAACATCTTTTGGGTGGAGCATGCTTTTTCGATGTCCAAAGTAAGGTTGCACTGCCCCAAACTTTCAACACACTACTACTTTTTATATTATTCTATTGAAATCGGATATAATATTAGATGTACCAGAAAGTGGCGTCCTTTTTATACATATCATTTAATTGCAAACAAGCTGTACCTATACATAGGATTCATATTTGTTAAATTTCAAAGCAAAGATTTCATGGATTTGCTTTTTTTTTTTCTTTCATGAAAAATGGCCACCCTTTCACTTTTAATACATCTTACTTGGAGGAAAATATTCCGAATTTTCTGAAAACGATTTGTGGTATTTGTAAGTGCTGTATTTCAGAGCAAGAATTTCATGGATATCTTTCTTTTCTTTGAGATCATGTCGAATATGTTAAAAGAACGTTTTCGTCTCCTATACCCCATAGATTATGAATTTTGGAAACTGCTGCCCGATCCAATTATTAACGTAGTATCTACGTTAAAAAACTCACATACATACCAAATTTTGGATTATTAGTTTCAGTAGTTTTGGCTAGGCCAAATACTGAAGTACGAAAGAAATGTCATTATCTTTCTGGCTTACTAAGCAACAAGTTTTATAGCTCCTCTTTTCAAAAATAAAAAAAAAATATTTTAGGAAATTTTTATAAATTTCTCTAAAGATATCAGTTTAGTCAAAAGTCAAAATTAAGTAACAATAGCGGATCCTTGGGAGGGGTTAGGGGTCTTCAGATCCTACCTGGAAAGCTAATGCTGCAGAATAACGCATGTCTTCCTTGTACACTTTATTTATGTAAAATGAGCTTTTTTAATAGATTATCAACTACAAAAAAGTTCATAGCTCAATAATACAATTTATTTGGTACAAACAAGTTTTACTTAGGAATTAAAACTTCCGAAAATCAATTTCTGAATCCTATACTGTTGAGTGAATGATATTTTAAATTTTTACAATGCTTTAAAATAATATTTTTTTATTTTATGATAATTTAATGAATATTTTTAATCGAAACATTTTAGAACATTTACTCCTAGAAGAGCCCGATTTATCTATACTATTCTTAAATAGTAGATGCTCACACTGATGGGAGGGGGGGTGGAATCCATTCTTTCATAAAATTTTGAATTTCATTTCCAGTTATAGAACATTTTAATAGACTTTCTTATATGCAAGGAATGGTTTATTTTGCAGGATATTTTCAACCATCTGAGAGGGAGGATACGATCAAAAAATTAAGTCTACAAATGCAATTCCAACTCTCGCTATTTTATATATTTATCATGACAGCTTGGGTGCAGTTTTTGTAACTGTGTATCTATGCTGTTCATTCTTTAAATGACTCAAAATTCTTTTTTTTTTCCCCTTGAAAAAAAGGTTGCTAAAAACGTAATAATTTACTTTGAAATTTTTTATTGAGTATTGTTTCATAACGTACGTATAAGTGCTTTTAAAAGTTCTTAATAAAATATATAAATTAATCCATTCTTCAAGTGAATGTGAGTACATGTACAGCTTTATTAAGTTGTGGAAGGTTGGACACGCCCCTCTCCCTTACAACTTACAATTATCAGTTGTCTGACAAATGAAAAGAAAAAAAATCAACGCAGGTAACAAAATTTTAAGATCTAGAATAATTAGTTTTCAAATTTAGAACAGCTTCAGGAAATTATGTAAAGGAACGTTTATATCAAACTAAAACTATACACGACACTTATGGCTGAAATCAAAATATTTTACAGTTTTGAATGTATACTTCCATTTTACTGGATATTGCGGTCAAACATACAATGCAAAAAAAAAAAAAAAAGTATTAATCAAGATTTTCGCAAAAAGTATTGTGTTTTTACTATACATTTTGAATACTCCAGGAAAAATGAAGATCTTGCACAAGAGCTCAATTTGTGAAATGATTAGATTTTAAGAACACAAAGAAAGCTTATTTCGAAATGCCCCGAAACTGAAATTGAAAACTGAAAGTTTCACCCAGTCAGTCACTTTCTATATGGAAAAATTCTTCTTCTCTTTCTTCTTAAAAAAACAAAAACAAAATCTTAATCGATTATTTTACATCTAAACTTCCTTTAAAAAATGAGAGAAGCTGAGATAGATTTAGATGTCACCTGGATTTGTTAAATAATTAACTTCCGTCGCAAGAATTTACTGTAATTGAAAAAGTATACGTAACCACTGTAGACTTTAAATAAAAAAGTAATATTCCTTTATTCTTACACATTTCTTAAGCTACTTGCGTATATTTTATGGTGTAGTGGTCTTTCAAAAGTAGAGGATTTCCTTTAGAATTAAAGCCTCGCCGTCTCTGCATTAGGATTACTTGTCAAACTTTAAGGATCGTTCCAAATTCAATTTCATTTCAGAGTATCTTATAATCATTTAACATTAACTAAATAAAATACATAAAACTGCACGTTTTCAAGCATCATACTTATTGAATATTCTTGAAGCGCTGTAATGTTCAGATTCCTTTAGAAATTTGAATACATAGACAATAAAGTTAGTTTTAAAAGCACTTTAGAATATCAGTGGATTTTAAAAAACTCAGTTTTCTTAAAGAGAACCATACCCCTCAAGCAAAAGAAAACATTTTTATGCAAAACATCAAAATTTTATCTAAAAAAAATCTGATTTTTCTAATTAATTTTCAATTACACGATTTATTATTATCTTAATCTAAACATTCCATAACTTTTTAAGTTTCATGAAAATTTATAAATTTAAACGTATTTCATATCAATATGAGTGCATTTAGAACTTTATTAAGTTGTGGGGAATTCCACCCCCTCCCCTTCCTCCTTCCACACACAAAAGGACACTCTTCAAAACTTGAAATTATCAGTTGCCTGAAAAAAAAACCAACTTCACTAACATAACAGAACAATACGAGCACATTTCTTAGACTTTTATCACGACACTCGCTACGAATAAATTACATTAAAGGCCGTGCAGTGGAAATTAGCAAAGACTCTAAAAATTTTCTGAAAAGATTAAAAGAAATTTAAAGCAGCCATCCTAAATAACGGATTTCAGTTCTTTTATCGAAAATTACTTCTTAGATTTTCGATATACAAAAAGCTTGAATGTACCGCACAATCTATTTTAAGATATTCAAATTAGGACTTCGGACGATACAGATCAACAAACACACCGCAATGGATTAGTTCAAATCTATGTTGATTTGGAGGTATTGATTGAAGACTTATTATGTTGAAAAGGGCAATCTTTTCTGAATTAAAGCTTTCCAAAGGGAAGCAAATGATTGACAAGTGTCTGTAGTCATTCACTAGCACTGAGCTCAGAGTTGGGAAAAATACATCGAAAATGTATTTTCGATATAAAATTACAAAATACCTTGATTCAAACACAATAATATACAAAATACAAAATACATGTAAAATTTTTAAAGGATTTGAATTGAGAAGAAGCTAAATTTCCAAAGAAAATCCCGTTTATTTCCTTTAAATACATTTTAACGAAAATAACAAAAGCAATCTTAGTAGCTGTGTTGAAGGAAAACTACCATTTGTTTTTTCAAGCGATACCTTTCAAAATTTTAACCTGAGTAGCAATAAGATCCGAAACAGACCATTTCTGAGAAATTGCTTTAATGCTCAAAACGCAATGAAAACAGTGTAATTTCAACATGTGAACGATGAATAACAGCTTCTTTCAAAATAGTTTATAAAATTTTTGATTTCCAAATGTCACAGGGAGTTAAATAAATTTCTACCTACATCTAACATTTATTATTCATTGTGTGATTTCAGTTAAACGTTTGAACATAAATAATCAGCCAAATCTCAATCTATTAAAAAAGCTTAGTTTTATATTTAAGTGAGTTTTAAAATTTATCGTAGATTTAAATGTTTTGCATATCATCTAAGTTTACAGCTTCCATAATTGACATTTATTGTAGATATAACGCTAATGCGCCTTAAAAACACTTTAAAAAGTCCTCTACCCAAGGCATCTTTCCATAGGCAGATAGCCGTTGCGTAGATTTTTCTCAAACCCAATAGCTAATAACTCTTTCTACTAGTGCATAAATACTGAGTCTTACGTTTCTGGAACTTAGCAACGCATTTCAAACGGTTTAGAAATTCCCTTAAAAATCCAATAAATACTACTCAAAGATATTTATACTACTTTTGGTTTCATTTACATAGTAAATCGTTACGATTAATTTAATGTCAGAATAAAAAATGTATTTTCTGTATTTTGAAAATACAAAATACACTGAATATGTATTTTAAAATACATTTCAGAATGCTTTGTTTTTACGTGAAAATACAAAATACGTACAAGTTACAAATGTACTTTGAAAATGTATTTCAAATACATGTATTTGCGATACTGCCCAACTCTGCCCAACTCAGGTTTTTAGTTGAAAGTTGAGGAACGTGAGGATGTCTGACCAAAAAATTGTTCCAGCGATCCACCACCGTGTCAGCTACCAAACATTCTAAAATGCCTATAGGAACCGTCCAAATTTTACTTTTTTTCCATCGTTGCTTATCGGAATTTCCGCCTCATGTTTTCTTTATTATGGTAAATTGAAAATTAAGAATTGCAGAAAGAAAGAAGAATATAACACTCAGTTCTTTAAAAAATATCTTTCTTCACCAAAAAAATCTAAATTCTCTGAAAAAGGTGCCCGATGTGTTTAATAAATCTCTTACTTGTATGGAGATAAAATTTGCGAAAAATTAATGATTGGCATTTCATACATATTTACTTTCGTGAACATAAAATCTTTTTCTGTCACGATGAAATAAATAGCACTCTATAGCACTAATAATAAACTCAAATTAAATATTCTTGATGTTTAATAGTATATTTCGAACCAACATGGGTATTGGTCCTTGTTAAGCTCTGGCAAACGGTAAAATGTCTTGCATGAGACAACCTCTCTACTAGCAGTACAAGTTTTACTGACAAGATTAATTTATATTGTTTTTACTTGCTATTAATAACTGCAGTGACACACAAAAAGATTTGAAGCGTACTATTACCTATTTTTGGTTCGTACTAGGCCTTATCAATAACATAAGGTCATTAATACAGATCACGTTAAGCAATTTATCAGGAAAAATGACAGTATATTTTCGTTCTGGTTAGCTGAATCCTAATGGAAAAAAAACAGAACTTGGCAAATTAATGATTATTGTTGATTGAATCTAAGCACTAAATATTGTAGCATTTAAAAAAAAATATTACTTACTGTATTACAACTCATAAAACTGTGTGTGTAATTATGATTTTTATGAAAGATATTTCTGGAAAATTAAAAACGTATTGTAAGAACTTGGAAAAAGTTTTAGGTAAATTTTAAACCGTATTATTTCTATAAATTAAACATAGAATCGGGATTTCGTTTAATGAATGATATTAAATTATGTTTGTTTATCTGTATAAACTCCAGAAGTCTCACTGATTTATAAATATTTCATTTTAATTTCAAATGTGGAAGAAGTTTGTAAATTAAGCACGATGTGCTGCGGGAAAAAAAAATTTAAAAAAGCGAAATTTCCTTTTTAGTTCGATAAAGTATTTTGTTGAAATAGAGGAAGGACCCAGCAAAAGTTAAATTTGGATAATTTTGTGGTATTTATTTATTTTGTGCATTTATGCAACACACTGCAAAAGTCTTACAATATAAATGGGTCCCACCATAGCTGAGTGGATGAGGAACGGAACATGGGAGATGGCTGAAGTGTGAAGTCCCACATTCGGGTCTGGCGCGCGGCTGTCTATCTAATGGTCAGGAATTTTGGTCGGTTTTCTCCAGACGCAGCGCGAATGCACTTTAAAACCCCCTAAAATGCCCCCCACCCAAGGTAACCCCCTAGGCAGGTGCCACTCGTATAGACTTGCCACAGCACAAAACAAACAAACAAATGTACAACACAAATGCTTTATGCATTCAACATAGTCAAGAATAACAATTTTCTAGCGAGTAAGTCCATTTTAGAAGTAGTAGACCCAGAGGTTATAGAACTATCCAAACATTTCATTCGCACAATACCCCCCCCTTATTTAAACTTAAAAAAATTGTAAACTTATATAAAAAAATAAAGTTTTTTTACTTGAATAATTTAGGGCTTTAGTCTAAAATCAACCTTATTAGATCCATTTAGACATGGTACTAATATCGTCAAAAATATCGTGCTCTGGTTTCAGCTATTACTGGCATTCTAAGAAGCGAATGATTCTATTAATTTCTATGAAGTAATTGCTTCCATTCTGTAGTATACTGTAGGCATTCTGTAGGTATTCTACAGGCAATACAAAAACGAGTTTTAATTTAATATCTTCACTTTAAATTGTTGCGAAATATTTTTCATGATAACATGCTATTTTTAAGAATTTTAACTCTTTTAACAATTATAAATCTTTGTCCAAAGAATTATTAGTAAAGAAAAATATGCAAAATTGCATTCAAATTATCATTCTACACATTCATGAGAAACCTGAAGAAATACAAGAAAAAAATTGTTGTGCATGGAGTCTTTTGAAAATACTGATAAGTTGAAAAATTTGAAAAATGACGTCAAAGTGGAATATCTTCAGTACCGTTTCTTGAAATATAAATAGCATACATTCGTATTGTCGGATTTTAAAAATCCAATTTGCTGTGGAAAACTAGGAAGTAGTTTCTTTTTTGGGTCGGATTACTCTTTCGTCGAAAGTTTGGTCCATTTCCACCTTTTGCTCAACGTCTCTTGTTCAGTTAAAGTAAATTTAGGAATAGTCAAATCTCAAAACCAAAAATTTTTGCTATGACTGTACTTCTTTTTACTTTGTACATGGATGTGAAAGCTTACTTGACTGTGTATGGAAAAATAATGACTTCTGCAGTTTTAATGAAACAAACCAATTTCATGATGAAATAATTAAACTTTGTAAAATAAGAGGCATAAAAGGTACTTATAACCCCGGGTGCGCGATCTTTTAAACGCTAGTTTCTTTTGAGTTTTTTTTTTTTTTTTTTTTTTTTTTTTGTATTTTTTTTTCAATTCCATGATGCTTTTAAATGTCTACATATTTGTTGGAGACGGGTTAGAAATTATAGGCGTGTAACTTAAATTTAATTGCCTAACGCAAATTAATTAACTCTTAACTAATTATTTTATTAATCCTATATTTAATTAAAAAACACACAGAAAGAGAAAGAAAGAAAAAGGAGTAAAAAGTATGAAATGATTTTAAAATCCTTTCTGATTTCGTTAAACGCGTTTAAGGCAAAACTAACATTTGTATTATTTCAAAAGAGAAACAGCTACTTTTTTCCCTTGTTAATATTTTGCTAACAGGCTCTCCAATCCCTTGTTAGAGCATAATAATAATGAAGACTTTTTAAGATAGTCACTCAACCCCTTTTTTTTACCAACCATACCAGCCCCTTCATAGCAACATATCCACCCCGTCAATAATGAGGAGACATGGTTCTTAGTTCTGTATATTATTTTTTGCAGGATCTGAAAAAATAATGATTTACAAACACACCTGAAGTAAATTATAACTTTGGAAACGCTCTTTCTTTTTTTCAAGCTGCTTCTAATCATTTCTAACAAAACTTTACATTTTATTCTGATTTAATGGCGCAGAAACTGAAACAGAATTCTTGCATCGTTAACAAAATATGCAGTTTCACAAAACCAGACTAAACCACACTTCCACGAATTCATCAGTCTGGTTCACTCTAGCGTAAGAAAAATTTCATCCCCAAAGGATCCCAGATCTAAATTAGAGTTTTGCAGTGCAAATTTTTTTGGTTTGAGTGACAGGCATAAATAACAGCTTTTATCCCACTGGTTGACCCCAACCTTGACTTAAAGGGTGGGGGGATCTCAGTGTTTTGAGAGCTCACCGGCAAAGTAGCCTTGCATCTCTTTATCAGTCTAACTTCTTACGACTTGCTTGGAAGATGTTGCGTAAAGTCGGAGCGAGAGTACTCCACTATCTGTTGGAGTCCTTGAGCATTTGCAGAGTAAGTTATAAAAATTTATTTCGATTTATCTGCTTCTTAACCGTTACTAAACTTGCTTGTAGTGTCTTAGTTCACAGCGACAGCTTGCTTATACAAAGTTTACCCTTTTTTTTATTCTTAGATTTCAATGTTACTGTTACTTAACTGACAGATTCGTAACTTTGGATTTTAACGCCAAGACAGTAAAAACTTAATCTCTTTAGCTTTCTAATCGTTATTAAATGTGTTTATAGTGTCTGAGTTTATTGTGACAACAAGATTATTATGTCTACCCATAGTTGTATTCACAATTTCAACGTTATTGTAACTTAGTTGAATTTAAGAATGACTTTTGCTTTTTAATGTCATGACTCTTTTTGATTTCTTAATAGTGAAATAAAGAGACTAATTTTTAAGAAAATATTTTTTAAAAAATTATTTCGATTTCTATGCTTTCTGACAGTTACTAAACTGTGTCTTATTTTACTAATAATTCGCTTATAAAGTCCACCCATTTGTTTTATCCATGGATTTCAATGTTACTATAAGTCACTTGACTGAAGCGAGATGGGATCAGCGAAAGTAATATTTTTCAAGAGGGAAGTCCTTGGACTATATAAGTTTAAGAACACTTAATTAAAACTAAAACTAAAAAAAAATCATAATTTTATCAAACACCAGCAAAAAACAAGAAAACATATTATTTTAGCCCTTTCAAATTCAAAACAGCTTCAGATAATTTTAATCTTTATATTTTAATTCTCTTTTCCATTGAGTGTTAGTCTAAAGCTCTTTAAAATTGATTTACTAGCAATAAGTTTAAATTATACATTATTTAAAAATCGGAACTAAGAGTTAAACTGAAAAACAATGCAAAATGCATAAAAATTAGCAGATTTGAAGTTGTTCCATAATATCACTTTAGAAAATATTTTTAGTTAAATCAGTTTTATTTTTTCTCTAGAATCTTAAACATATTTGTAAATAGTCAAAAGTTCAGTAGTAAAAGATAGTTTTCGTACCGACAAAAGTCCTATCAACTATTGTTCGAAAAATACTCTCTTTGATATTTAAATTTTCATCGATAAAGACGGAGCAGTTTATGAAAATTTTCTTTCATAAATACCATTTTGGCTCACCTGAAGAATGTTCTGCTCCAAATATAATTGTTTAAAATCATTTGCAATTTACCCGTATGTAAATTTCAAATTACACGTAATTAAATCTAACATCAGTATTAAAAGTATGAAACTTCTTTATGTTGTCTGAAAATGTAAATTTAATTCTCCTTACTTATGTGATTTAGTAAATATTTTACAATAATATGAAGATATAATTTATATAAATTATTTCTATTAATGAATGTACCAATAATAAGCGTTTCACTCGCCTGACTCAAGGTAATTTAAACCACAAATGTCTTCTAACACATCCTAAACTACCCGATTCAAGTCTAAATCTTACCAAATAAATAGCGCTTTAGAATAATGCACTTCCATATGAAAGTGCGCTGTAATAATTCTAAATGTGCTTATTCACAGTTTTGAGTAAATTTAATTGAAACGAACATTTTACACTTGAGAAGTAATCTAATAACACTTTAAATGCACTCACTTAGTTTTGTGAGCTCTTAAACAAACTTAATGTCATTATTTTAATTCTGAATGTCTGAGCGAGTTTCATTTAGGAATTTGTTAATGCTTGAATATGCAAATCAATATATGAGGTATTGACGGAATTGTGCGCTATCATATTTTCTCAGATAATCTGAAATTATTTATTTTTAGTTTTTTAATGTAAATGGATCCTAAAAGCAATTTCTAAAAATATAATAAATAAATAAAAAACATAACACAGATGTTTATATTACAGCATAGTTCTATTTTAGCGGACAATAATAAACGTAATCACATTTAGTTAAGAGATGTGACAGTATTTCTGTAGTGCTATTTCGATGAATAATTTTTTCCCAACTATTTTTTTACAACTATATCATGTTTTTGCAATAAATAAATGAAAGAGAAAATCTAATCGAGGTTTTCGTGGTACTTAAAACTAAAAAATAAAATATTTTTTCTTTGAACTTTTTCGAAGCTAAAACAAAATACTTTTTTTTAAACAAATATTCATTAGAACTGCCAAATATAGTGTCTGCTGTTTACAACTTTTAAAGATTAAACTATTATAAGGTAAAGCTCAAGAAAATACTTTTTTGATATAGCATGGAAGTCAGTTTTTTTTTTCCTTGCATTAAAAATCTTATATATTAAAACAAAGAAAACTATTTTCCTTAGCTAAAAAATCAATTACATTTAAAGCTAAATTTTATAAAATTCCTTTTCTGGAATATTAAATCTAGGGATTCATATCTAGGAGGAAGGGGGGGGGGCATGCATTATTTCAAAACAGAAACGAAACTTTTCTGCGGTTTATAAAAAATAAAATAAAATAAATGTCCACAAACATAATTTTAGAAAGAATTTGAGTGCTTGATGCGGACAACGCTAATCAATGAATGCATGAATGATTTCGAATTCAAAACTAAGTTTAGCATTTCTATAGATTACTATGTGTATGGTTATGCCACTTTCTGTTCCAAAGACAGGCAACTGTGATGCGTTATGTCTGCACCGTATAAAAAGAGATACATGCAGCACTGCCATTCCGGTACACATGCCTCAGTTTCTTTTGTACGGGATGCCGCTTTTAGTAAAATTTTACTTATGTCGCCGTCTCTTATTTTTTATATTACCGAATTTATGTTAATGAATTATATTGGCTCGATTTTACTAAGTGTTATTAACTTTTTTCCTTCCAATTCGCGGAAGGACTCTCCAAGTTGGGCATTCTATTAGTGTTTAATTGTAATTGTAATAATTTTGCATTTTAACGTTCTGGCTTAAATGAAATATCGATCTTAAAAAAAACAGATCAATTTTAAATTTGTTTACAGATTTTATTACAAATTCCCGCATTTTATAAAAGAATAATACCATGTTGAAAGAAATAAAACAAAATAAACACTAAGTTACTCTTCTTCGGCCCCTCTCAAATACCCTGATGTTACGTTGTTGATGAAATAACTATTAAAATTCAATTAAATAAATAAGTATTATAATAAGTATTTAACTATAGTAGTGAAATATTAGGTTGTAACGAAAGTTTCCCGCCACCGCAAACTTCGTCAGCACACAGTTCTCGTTGGCGTATTTGGTCCTATTTTGTCAAACGATTTTTGGCATTTGAAAGAAAGAGATTTACTTTATAACACTGTGTTGTGAAATCTGTAAAAAATATAGTTATCATTAAGTATAAGGTGTCTCAAATAGAACTATCACTCTAGAGGATTAGAACCATCATTTACTTCCAGTTGTGTTGCAAAATGTCAGCTACATAATATCAAGGAATTATGAGTACAGCTTTAAGTACTATTGTTGTATAATGTGACACTGTGCAGGTTTGGTACCGAAAGTTCAAAAACAGTTATCTAAGGAGTTACAAGTTAGTATTTCAGGCAGATATGGCGGAAAACTTTCGTTAGAACCTGATAAATCGGCCGACTAATATTGATTGAAACCTACTAATACGTTTCTTTGTACTCATTTAGTTTCTTTTTGTTATTACATTAGGTAATTATAGTCCAGATATAAATATTTCTTTTAATATTCTTTATTTATAACTCCAATAAGTTCTTATGACAGGCGCGGCATAACTCTTGTACGAAAGCGGTGTCTCACCCGCAGTGAAATGTTTTAGAAAAAAATATAAAAAATTATTTTTTTTAAATATTTTTTTCGCAGCATACATATTTTATATTCTACATTAAATAGCACAGCGTGATTTACTTTAATGTATGTCCACCGTGGATTTTTTACACAAATTAAAAAAATTATGCGGCATAAGTCCCGGAATTACCTTTTGTATTTTACTTACCCTTAAGTTTTGGCCGCATGAATTCAGGGACACCTTGTAAGAATTACTTTAAATGCCGTATCTGATCCAAACAAGTTAAACTGAAAATGTTATTTTCAGTCTCGAAGGAAGAAAATGAAAATTAATTAGACAGAATTACAGTATTATGATACTTACGTTTGATCCCAGTATATTAAAAAAATATTGACTAAAAAAATAAAATAAAAATAAATACATAAATAAATTGTTTCATTTCATTTCAGGGTCTGGAGTCTACATTTAAAAAGTCTCCTATTCCTCAACCTTCGCATTGTAAAGGTAAGTCTTTAATAATATCCTGTTTATAAATCTGTTTTAAATATCTCTCTTTAAATAGAATATTGTCTTTCTAAGTTAAGGAGAAACAGTTTTTCTTGCAGCATCAGTAATATTTGAAGTTATTTTTAAAAATATATGTAGCAATAAAAAAACTATAAAAGTTTTGTGTCCACATTAAAATCTAGATATTACAGTTAAACTACATTCATTTCCCTTATTTTTCACTATTCATTTATGCTGCTGTGTATTCCTACAATCTGTCATTTTATTTATCTATGCAAACGCAGTTGCATAATCAGACTAATTTCCAAGGACAGTAATGTTTGGCCAATGATAATCTCAAAAAACTATTGTGAAAGTTATGCATGCCTATGCTTCTGATATGTGAATTTCTAAAAGGCTTTACCTTTCAAATAAGCCTTTCAAAATATTCTTATTTTATCAGAAAATTCACCTAAAAAGGGTGATAGAACTATATGAAATAGATCTGGCTCTAATTAAAAGAGCACAATGTCCGATAACTAAGGGAAACAAAGGAAATCAAAACTATTAATGGGTATTTTTCTGAACGGCTTATTCGTTTCTTTAGCCAAGACATTAACGCATGTCTTGCTTCTGTTACAAAGTATAGCTGATCAATAATTTAAAAATTTGTGTTTCAGTTATTGAACATATTGCTTACAATAGAAGTGAACCCTATAGAATATTAGGTGGATTGCGGTTAAAAAAAAAAAAAAATTATACTAATGGCGCGCACTTTTGCTACTAAGGTCTACTAAGGTCGATTTATTGTGATGGATCAGCATTGCCTCCTATGAATGGACGCAGGAAATAATAATTAAGTCAAAACCGAGACGTATTGCCTTAACCAGTACCGTAAGCCAGCATTGTCAGGGCACAGGGGCTCGTGCCCTCAGCTTTGTTTAGAAAAACTTTATTTTAAAAATTTTAAACCCAATCAAATTTGCTGTTTTTACTTTTAAATATGTTATGTCCTCCCACTCCCGCACCCTATATAAAAAAAAAGCTCACCTCTGTTTATATTTTGATGAAATTGTATAAAAAAGAACATGCATAGCTTTTAATACGATTGAAATTATGGGTAAATAAAATTCAAGCAAAAATTAAAATTAGGCAAAAATAAAATTTAGGATAAAAAAGGCAACTGCCCACGATTAGGAAAAAAAAATAAATTTAGAAACTTTAAATTTAGAATTATTAAAATTAAAAAATTATGAAATTAAAAAAATTAAATTTAGAATTACTAAGAAATTTTCGGCATCTAAATTGCAAAATTGATTCTTTTTTATGAATTATCTTAACAATAATGTTTTTTTTAAATCTCTGTACTGCCCTCTTTTTAAAAAAGAAACCATTTAATTCATTCAAAAATTTTTAAGAAGTATTGCAAAATAAAAATGCACTTATGTGCATTTCATATGGTTGCCATCTATCTTCCTAATTTAGTTTCTAAGATATGTTCTGAAAAACGTTGAATCCTTAACTTGTGGAAGACAGAGCTTACATATAATTATGTGCATATGTACAGATCAAATTGAGATTTCTTGGTGATTCTTTTGTGATTTGGTAATGTATAGGTGCGGGTATACACTTACAAAAACTTACACAGGTACTTTTAGTAAGAAAAATATACCAGATAATTCAACTTATTTGAGATAAATTTCATCTTAATGTTGTGTATGTTTAAAACTCAGTAATCTAGCTGGTAAAACTCAGCATACTATCTGTAAAACAGTAAAAACACTTTCAAACTTACAATAAGAATCAAAAGTTCAATTTAAATCTCTTATAATTTTATCAATTTAAAATACTTAAAACACTTTTAGAATAATTTCTCTGAAATTTCCACAGGCAAAACTTATATTAAACTTATCAGAAATCCCCTTCATTAAATAAATGCACGTATAACGTCCATACATTTTCGGTTATGTTCATAATAAGGCTCGTATATGGATAAGAGAAAGCCTGGGATTTGGTAACGGATTAAATGTACCGCGTGTTTTACCCACTTTTCTAAAAAGGACCCATTTTCATTCATACCACAGAGTTCCCGGGACCCGCTTTGAAAACCTATGTATACTTGATCTCACTTTTACGCGCCTGTCTTAAAAGTACTTTCATAACATTATTGAAAAATGATCCAGAAAATCCATCACGAGAATTAGAGATGGATGCAAGACGAGGCAGATATTGACAGACATCTTGCGAGACGAGACAAGCATTTTTAACATTACAGTATAGGGATTTTGCGAGAAGCGGCAAAGCTTTTCGGCTGTTTCGCGAGACGAGACAGGCCTATTTTTCTTCTCGCGTTCAATCCAAATAGTTAATCTTAATAAGTCCGTGGAATCCACAACTTTAAAAAGTCAGAGCAGCCTCTAATATTCAAAAGTTCTCTTTTAAAACTTAGAGCAAAGAGAATTAATGTCTCTACTTGCTGGAAAATCCACTTTTCTCCACCTAATTATAACCTGTAAGGAAATCGGGATTTTGAACATCTAAATCTTTCTTGCCGTTCACAAACACCGACGCTGCCGCCATATTAAAAACGTTAATCAATATCATCTCTTTCTCCTCTTGGGTATAATTTTTCTCTGTCCTTGAGAAAGTGGCATTAGAATTAATACTCGTTGGAACTAGTGAACTTTAATATATATATATATATATATATATAATTTTGACAAACTGTTTATTCTATTTTATAGAATCCAGTATCGCTAAAAATTTGAAAAAAAATGCTACTGTCCCTTGATACGTTCTTCTATAAACTACTACAAACAGTGTGCCTTAACAGCTGTGCTAAAAACAAAAAATGCTAAGCATACGGAATACTACAATATTTCCAAAATGTGCGTAGCACTTCAGTTCATTTTTGTTCTTAATCCTTACCATAAATGTGTTGAACTTGGTAACTCGTTCAGTATTCCTAAGACAGCTGAAGTTTCCTTTTTAAAATATTTTACAAGGGCGAGATACAGTGATCTTGCCATGGAAATACATTAAATATCTAAAGACATTGGTGATAGTTTCCCTGTATTAAGCTGATCATTATTTTATAGGTTAAAAGAAAGCCTTTTGACGGTTTTTTTTTGCTCATAAGCAATTTATCCATAGCCTGTGCATATGTCCCAGCTATAAATTTTAACAGTATGAACTGTAAGCGTTGTAGAGAGTTGGTTCAAAGTCAAAATTGAAAGGCTACTTAAGCAATTTTAGGTAACCTCATGCATGAGTAATATTTTGTCTCTTTCTCGGTTGCAATTTGGTAAAAAAAAAAATATCTATAATTTCAATTTTCGTTTCCTTCAGTGTTTAATTGTAATTTCCCATGAGAGAAAAACGTCAACCGATGGTATGGGCAATTCAAAACCACCAGATGTGTTTGTAAAGGGAGAAGGACAGACGCCAAATTGTCTGTGCAGGATTCGCTGGCCTCCTTGTTCATCATCATGTCGTAATACGATTTTTTCATTTAGGGCTTTATAAAAGATTGTGCTTATATCCCCCCCCCCCTTACCAAACAATTTCCCACAGTTCAGACACAGCATTGAAGAAAATATTGTTTCCAGTTACTCCGTACTAACCAAAACGTATCATGATTACTGCCACTTTTTGGGTTAACCAAAAAGTGAGAATCGGATTTTAAAGTTGGATGTGCGCCGTAGAACTAAACATTTCTAAGAAAATTGGGTTAGTTCACTTTTAATTAGATAAATGGTTTGATGAAAACAGCCTAAATGTAAAACTGTTATAATAAAAATTCGGCTGTTCGAGCCTCGTCAGGGGGAGACCCCCTAAACCCCCTAATTTTTTGGTTTCATTATGGCCATATTAAAATGATATTGATTGACTATGTCATTTTATCTCTCATCTTTCGCGTATTTCGCGTGGTAACCCTATGTTGAAATTTTTATGTTTGTAACCTATTTATAGAAAAATACATGTGATGCCTATTCTACAGCTTACAAAGTATTGTAACAATAGATTAAAGCTATTGTTAACTAGTAGTATTTAAATATATGTAAAATTATGTCGCATACTTTTATCTCGCTTTTTTGGGACACATTTTCCGAACAATTTTCAATAAAGGGGGTGAGAGATAAAAGGACATAGTCATTAATACTTCTGAAACTTGGAGACTATCTTTTGGACACGTTAATGATAAAACATTTTAGACTTACCTGACAGTTTGCGCACATTGCAGCAAAGACTACAAAAGTTCTCTGGTCCTATAAATTTTTTCCCCAGGCTGCCACATAAGGTGTTACAGATGAATACCACTGTCTAGTAGCATATGCTCGGTCAGACTTCTGACCTGTCCTGCTCCAAGCACACATGCAGTGGTCATGAATACTGTGAAGAAAAAAAAAAGGAGATTCATCTGTGAAGAACACGTTTCTCAAATCGGAGACTACTCAACTTGGCAGAGATCAAAATGAAATTAAAGAACGTTGAACCAGTGAGCAGTTAATGGCCGTCATCTTTATGAATATCGCAGTCACATCCAGTATTTGGTAAATGGTTTTCTAATACCCTTATTTTGAAGAAGAGAATGATTATTTGGGGAATTGAACAAATGACTAGGGTGGGCATTCAGTTGTCCTAATGATATCTAGAGATGTATGTGGTTAGTTTAAGAAGAAAGGAAATGTTAAATTATAGTTCTTGTCACCCTCACAGTGTCCCATTGTCTTAGTATTCAGTTAGTGGGCATGGATCTAGTAAATGGATAGTTTATATATTTGGGGAGTTGTACAAAGTGACTATAGAGTGCATTCAGTTGTCCTAATGATGTCTAGACATGTATGTGGTTAGTTTAAGAAGAAAGGAAATGTTAAATTTTAGTTCTAGTTACCCCCACAGTGTCCTTTTGTCTTAGTATTCCGTTAGTGGGCATGGATCTAGTAAATGGATAGTTTATAATGCAGATCTATGCTTGACCAAGTTGAACTTCGAGTCTGACTCATGACTTTGTTCCGAATTTCGTGGAACGGGGAGCTTCAGTTGGCGCGCACCCGTGGTCTTCGAAAATATTGCACACTTGTGATGCCATTGGATGCCATTTGTGACTGCACTGGATAGTGTGTTTGCTCTAAGTAGGCAATCTTCGAAACTCCACACATGTTTTACCAGAATAACGTGTGCTCTTTGAGCACTTAGATGACTTACAGTTATTTGCAGATACGAAATCGTTAGCGTTATCAGTATATTTTAGCTAGAGAATTAAGTGGCATGAAGGCTCTAAAATATTGAAACCGACTGTAATAAGAATAACAGGAACATTGATATGGAGAACTAGTTCATTTTTACTCCGCTTTATGACTGGTCAGTTGTTGCGATTGAAAATTGTGATTTTATGTAGAAATCGATAGGCTGTGTCATCATTTTTGGGAGTGAGTTGGATAACAGGTAGCCACCCCGGTACTAATAACATAGTTGTATAGCATATTTTTCAGACAGCGATGTTTAGAGGCTATTCTACAGCGAAAAGGGTTTACTTTTCTATTTGTAAATTTTCTGGAAACTGGGGATATTGACTTAAAGTATTTGGTTTTTGCATAGAACTTTTTATACAGGATGTTATAGGTTTTTAGATACGTATATTTGAAGCATCTGTAGTTAGACTAATTTAGGTACACTCTATAATTAATTGGCAAGCATTCATTGAAATAAATTGAATACAAAATCACAGATATTACAAGTAAATTAATCCAGGATAGAATTTTAGGCGTTTTGTTTTGATGAAGCATGAATACAATCTGTATAATTTTCAAAAGACATCCCCCTCAAAAAAAAAGTCCTTTTTAGAAATCGTGGGTAAAATACAGTAAAGCAATTCCTTTCTGATATATTTAGCTAATGTTTTGAAATGCGCTTCCTGGTTATGTTGATAGAAGTGGGCAGTAATTTTTTTCAGTAATCACCAATACAATTTCTATTTTATAAATTTATTTTAATTTAAAATATGGGAAATATGGGAAATAATATAAAATTTTCTGAAGTATTTTCCTAATATTTTTTAATGATTTAAGACATGTACATTTTTCTTGTGAAAAGAATCTTTTTTACAATGTTTTTAAATATAGTTATAATAATCACGACTTTTTACAATTAGTGATAACCTTAAAAGCAATTTCCTTTTTGTGCAAAATAATTTTGGACTCTGTATAGTTAAAGCCGTTTTTTGAAAACTTGGTACACTGTTAGCTTAATAGTTACTGCTTTATATTACCTAACTATAAAAATGAAAGCTACCTATAATTAAAATAATACATTAGAAGCTTTATGACAATTTTTCGGTTAAACTTTAAAGTTTTTTTTTTAATCACTTTGGTTGCAGTTATCATGTAATCATAATTACTACAACCTACCTTTTGGGAAATAAAACAAAATAACAATACAGAAATATACAAATACTGTAACCAATAAAGAATTAATAAGACAAATAATATCATGTATATCTTGACACCTAATTTTAAGTACGTAAGTGAAGTTTGTGTGTAAGTAAAGAAAAAAAAGTTTTAGGTGCTAATATGCAATTCGGGTAATACAGGTAAGTGATTTAATAGGTATTTCAAAAAAGGAATTAAGAAGAGAATCGCCCAATAAGGAAATTCCCCACATCTTTACTAAGAGTGATCTCCACTAAGGTAGGTGAGTTGCGATATAATTTCGTTACAATGAAACAAATAGAGTCGAAACTTTTATGTTTTTAATTGAAAATATTGCAATTTCAACGTCTTATCTGAAACATGTAAGTGATTGGAAAATCATTAAAAAGACTGGCGAACTTTAAAAAATATTTTGCTATAAAAAAATTCTAAAAATATTTTAATTAATATTGTTTTAATATATAAAAAAAATCATAAAAGTCACTTTTGAAACAAAGTATACTTTTCAGTAAAATGAATTTATTAGTTGAAAAATAGACTAGCGAATTTACATTTTGTAGAAATTCACTGTAACGAGATTATGCACTCATATTTTTTGCTTCGTTTCTTTGCTTTTATTAGTAACAATTAAAGTACTTTTTACTCAAAGAGTTTAATTGAATTCCATAAAAATTATAAATCATATACCACCTTTTGAATCATATATTTTTTAAACTTTTAAAATTATCTTTCATTTTGAAAATGAATTAAAACAAAATTTACTTTGTTTCGAATTATTAAAAAATTAATTAGACCTAATTTCTTATGTAAGAATTGCACCTCATGTAATTAAAATTACTTCTTCGTGATAACTGCAAGAGTGCAAATTTAAATAAACGGTTTTCATCTATGTTCTGAACTTTCTAAAATTAATAATGACGGTATTTATCTTCTTCTGTATTGACAATATTATCGTAGATGATTTACCAGTTTTGCTTGAATTTAAAAATACTTAAAATTATTTACCAAATAAATTATGATGAGTGGAAATATCGCAAGTAACATTAGGAAGTTAGCATATTTTTCTCATTTTACAAACTAAAGTAGTTAATTTTGATAAGTATTTCTGAAAAATCAACTCATCAAAATTAACACTTTTAGTTTGTAAACTGAGAAAAATACGCTAACTCCGTAATGTTACCTTTGATATTTCCACTTATCATAATTTATTTAGTAAATAATTTTAAACTATATTTTTCTCAGTTTTCTCAAATTCATGTACTTATTATGATTTTACGATGATTTAAAAGTTAACTGTTCAATTTCTAGTTTTATAAATTCAGAAAACGTAAGACAAGACGTAATAAAAACTGAAATTTTCAGAAACCTTCTCAGCAAAAACACTTTAACTGAAAATTAAACATTTCACATGACAATCTCACCCACCATTAAGTCAGGGATGAATTAGAATTACGGACTATTACACGTAACAATAGTTGCTGGCAACAAAAGTAAATCTAGCGTAACCCCCTCTTGTTAAGCCAATTATCGTCATAATCCTTACTGACACATTTCCTTATTCAAACAAGCTCTCTCCCCATATCACATCTGTTATTGATTATATGTCAGACGGTTTTAAAGGGTTGCACCTTATAGTTGCGTGATTTACTAAAAACCGTAGATTAATATGAGCTGGGCACTTTAAAATAGAATTATAGGTGTATTTCAAAAATTGAATTACAATTAATGTAAAAATTTTACAATTAATGAGTGAAAAGCTAAAAACTGGGAAGGGAAATGGGATGGGCTGTTTTTTGTTTTCCACTTATTAATTGTAAAATTGTTACTTTAGGCCGTATAACTTAATACCTATTTAACTAAATCGTGTATTGTTAATTTTTATGATGTATAATTCTAGGCTTAAACCTTCCTCCTACCTAAGGAACAACTTAGTAAAGAAATGTCCTATTTGAACTGTATATAACTTTTATTTTTTACGGGTTTCATATTCATAAATGTATTTAACCTATTTATTTAAATATTTTGGGGCAATCAATAAGGGAAAAGATAAAACAATAAATTGGAACTTGAATATGTTGAAATGTTTTAGTTTTTCACTTATTGATTGTACAAAATATTTAAATAAATTTATATACATGCATTACATCAATGTGAAAGGTGAATACGATAGCCGTAAAAAGTTAAAAGTAGCATACAATTAAAATAGGAAAGGTTTTATGTAAAATACTCCGTAAGTACAATAACAGATATAAATCTAATACATCATAATAGTAAACCAGGCATTATACGGTTTAATTGATATTAAGTTACGTGGCTTACATTATCTAGAACTGATCTAATTAAAAGTTAAATTCGCATAATAAATAAATCTGCATGTATGGATACACATATTTCTTAAAGAAAGTCTTTTAAATTATCGTACTCTTAAATGAAATACGAGTTAAAATAGTTTTCATATGTTTCCGTTTCACTACATCTTGTTTTATTTATCCCTTTTGAGTATAATATTTTCAAAATTTTATACTCCGAAGATCATCTTGCTTGTTTGTATAATATAGTCATTAAATAAACGGAACAGTTGTGCAGTTGTTCAATGAAAACTAATTCATTGAAATATTTTTTTAAATTACAGTTATAGCAGCGTTTTTTAAATTACTTTTCTCAAAAATATTTCTTAATATTACATTTCCGTGCTTGGTTGCTTTGCGAAATACCTGAATGAAAAAAGAAATAATAATTTGTAATTGGGTGATACTTATTTTAAATGGTTAATATTCCTTTTAAAATGAAAATGGTTTAAAATGAAGTAAAATCAACTATAATTGTTAAAAATGCAATGAGCAATCAAAACGTTTTCGGAGCTTAATTGTAATTATTTATCACCACAAATAATTAATTACTTTCTTTGCCGCTATTATATTTATTTACAGAATTTGTAACAGGCAGAGTAGCTGAAGATAAAAGTTGTGTACTGATCAGTTGGCGCGGTCTTGAACATCGACCAAAAG
Organism: Cheiracanthium punctorium; assembly: GCA_038373885.1. NCBI lineage: Eukaryota > Metazoa > Arthropoda > Arachnida > Araneae > Cheiracanthiidae > Cheiracanthium > Cheiracanthium punctorium. Next base: position 2,133,043 of record JAWZYV010014839.1, on the reverse strand, counting down.
AGTGAACATCAGGATTGAGGAATCTGGTTCAAAGACTTTGATAGCTTTACAAACAGCTCACTGTCACGATTCTGTAAATAGAATGGCCTGGGGGAATGGCCATGGTTCAAAGACTTTGATAGCTTTACAAACAGCTCACTGTCACGATTCTGTAAATAGAATGGCCTTTTACAAGTGCTTTTCGTAATTTTTGGAGAGGACAAGAATTGCTGGAAAACGAGAACTGCAGTGGGAGATCTTCAGAAACGAAGAGAATGGCCGTACCAGTGAAACAATTAATCAGATCAGACCGAAGAATGATCATCAACGATGTGACACAAAAAGTGAGAATATTTTTTGGATCCATTCTCGTAATCAAGTCTGATGATTTGAAGAGGAATGTAAAGTTTGTCCTGTCACTGCTGAACACGGATCTAAGGAAACTTGACAGTTGTCTGCGGACGAATGTTTTGAGAAAAGCACAGAGGACCCAACTTTTCTTTGAAACAATTGCTTCTGAGGACGAGATCTGGTTCTAAGCTTACGATCCAGAGGCAAAGATGCAGTAATCAGAATGGCACACAATCTCCTACCCTCGACCAGAAAAATCAGAACATTCAAATCCATAACAAAAGTGATGCTCATTGCGTTTTCAGACAGTAAAGGTGCAGTGCATTTTGAGTTTATACCATATGGACAAACTGATAACTGCCCTTTGTACGTGCAAGTTTTGGAAAGGTTGAGTGATGCAATCCGAGATAAACGTTCCACCACTGGCAAGGAGGATTGTCATTGACTCAAGAAAACGGCCCCTCCTACACATCGGTTGTCATACAGATATAGCTAGCAGAAAAGAATATTAAGCTTGTCGTCCAGCCTCCCTACTCAATGAATTTATCACCAACGAATTTCTGGCTCTTCCCAACGATCAACATGTGGCTCAAATGTACCAGTTTTCATACTTTAGAGGACATCAAAACCAACGCAATGGCTAAAATTTGAAAGATACCGCAACTGAACTTGATACTGATATTTCCAGCAATGTCAAGAATTTATCTCATGAGAACCTTGCAAAATCATAAAACACTTACAGGAACTTTCCTCTTATCCGTTTATACATTCACTGCTATTTTTATTTAGATCTTTTTGTAGCTGTCAATTAAATAAATCCGTCACTAAGGATCACAATATATTCTGATTTATCTTATTATAAATTGCTTTTATACAAGGTTCAACAAAATGTCCTTGGTTGAGTCCAGTGGCGTAGCCAAGGGGGGGGGGTTAGGGGGTTATAACCTCCCGATGAGGAATTTTTTACCATACAAAATGAATATTTTTCACTCCCTTATCCCACACACGTATATATATATACGAGTTGCAGTAGTCGTAACCCTCCCCGCCTATGAAAAATTTCTGGCTACGCCACTGGTTTTGTCTTGCTACCGAAATTTCATTTACTTTCGAGGTCTTCTTTTTCTGTAGCAGTAATGTTCAACGGTTTTTCCTTTTGCAACGGGGCTTATTTTGGGCTTAAAAATTTTAATTCCATGTACTACACGACGCTTTGGAATTATGGAATAGGAATTAATAGTATCATTATTATTAATTTTTTAAGAGCTAAAAAATAGTCTTCAGTACACAGCTTGTTTACGGGGGATTCCATGAAACGGAACAAAATAAAGATGACGATTTCTCATAATTTTTGCCACACATTTTAATTTAAAATTCATACTTATGTATATTTTTATAACACAAAATCAGCTATTTTCAGCGATCACATAATTCAGTGAAGGACATAAGTTTGGGAAATTTGTGAAGTAATGTTTAGCAATAAAGAAAAAAGTAAACCGAAATTTCCAATTTCTGCCGATTTTTCAAGCTCTAAATCACTTAATTGTATTTTTATTAAGACAATGAAATTTTTTTTTCTTTTCCCTTCTTTTGATCCAAAATATAATACTTGATGTCTAAGGAAAAACAAATTTTCGCCGTTGACATTCTTTTCTTTGGTAATTTCTATAACCCTGTTGTGACAAAAATTATGCATATGGCTACAGAAATGATAGGGACATTGACCGAAAGGACAAAAATGTTTTTTTAAGGTACGAAAAAGATTTTTGAAAAATCATGAACAGCCAACAATGTCTTTTGTAAAAAATCAGTTTGCAGCTTTATGAAAAATTCGAAAAATAACAATGAAAACTCTACAAAACTAGCAGGGACCAGTTTTCCTCCTTTTATAAGAATAGACCTTACCTGTAACATTTTGAAAAATGAATGTCTTTAAAAGTCGCAAACGATATTTCTCTTTTGAAATAATAAGCTGTTACAAGAAATTTTCATCCCAAAACCATTACTTAAAAAAAAAAAAAAAAAAAGAATTAAAAGTCCCTTCCGAAATCGTTTTTAAAATGCGCAAAAATGCTCTCTGTAGAATAAATTTTTCAATAAATTTTTTCCGTAAGAATCATATTATTATGCTTCAAGGAGCATATGGGGGGAAATATTATAAAAATAAGTCTGTTTATGTATTTGCTATAATTTTCTTTTCAATGATTAAAGAATGAGGATGTTCTTCCAGTTAGGATGTTAGCTAAAATTGCCGTTAGATTCTGGCTCTTTTAATTTAAGTCCTCCTTACTTATTCAATATCCTTCCTCCCCTCTCACCCCACCCTCACCCTCGTCTGTTTCCACTATCTTGAATCGAAATCTAGAAAGTTTTTTCAGATCTTTATTCCGACTGAGTAATTTCTGTTTAGTGATATCACACACTATGCACAGAAAAAATAATATTTTTGGTAGTCATTCAGTTTAACTTTCACGTTAAATGCCATAACCTATTATTACTGCTTTTTGAAAAAATAATTGGAGTTTTCATAGCAATAGTAAAAATAATTAATATATAAAAACTTGGACGTCGTCAGTAAAACCAGTATAAAAGTGTTAAAATAATTTGCATATGAAAAGTACTTATTTTCATGTAATGTTTAATAAATGTCTTAAAATGGAAAAATATTTAAACTGTACAGTTTTTTATATTTTTCTTAAACCTTAAATTTTCTTCTAAAACATTTTCCCTGTATCTTAAAAAGGTTTTAATCTTTCCAATAAATTATCATTATCGTTCATATTTTATTTTTAAAAGAACTTTCAAACTCCAATGTACAATTTTGTACACAAAATTATTAAAATTTGAAAATAAATAAAACTAAAGTTAAAACACGGAAACAGCTTTTGGTGATTGAAGAATTAAATGCTTTCATTACCCTTGTAAGTAACTATAAATATCTAAATACATGCACACATAATACTTTTAAAAATCACAAACACAATTCTTTTAAAAATTGCTAACAAAATACTTTTTAAAAGTCTGTATCAGGCTGTTTTTATCGCGATACAAAAAAAAAAAAAATGCTTGAAAGATCAATGTTTACGCATGTGCTTTTAGTTATAAAAATGGACTGAAAAGTATTAAGTCTAACAATATTGAAAAGTTTACTGAATATTAAATGAATCCCCTTTCACAAGTGAAAACGTCAACTAAATCTCATACACTGTTATCACAATGTTTTAAATTATGGCATAGAAATTAACTGAATGCTTTTCGAAAACTTCTTAATTAGAAGTACTTTTTAAATTACATTTTACGAACTTCAATTGTACTTTAATTAGAAGTACAATTTTAAAATATTTCTCACTGACCATACAATTTAAAACACCCAGTGTGTATTTTTTAAGAATTAATCACTTTTACTACATGTAGAGCGCTGTCTATTCCACTTCGTTAATGAAATGCATCAAATTTGATTGAAGTAATACTGATTTTTGGTAAACGTTTAACTTAAATATGAATAAACTGTAAATATCATATATATATAGATTCGTCACTAATAATTCGTCACTATAATAACTCAGATGACAATTCCTTCCGGTACAGTTCGTAAAATGTATATCTTTAAGATTACTTTTGCTCACAGTTGTGATACAATGGAAAGAACGTTTTCTGCTAAAATAAACCGTGACGTACATTATTTGGTAGTGTTTTTTTTTTTTTTTTTTTTTTTTTACAATGTAACTTAATAACTGTTTGCAGATATGTAACGCTCGTCCAGAAATAATCATCTTATTGTTCTATAGAATTTTTTTTTCCTGAAAATATTTCAGACCTTCGTTAAACGAACATTCAATTATACGTTATATTTAAAGTACGAAACTACTGCTCTTACCTTACATTCATTACTCGCTGAGTACTTTACACGTCCGTTTTCAGATTGTGTGAAAAATCTTCCATTAAGCTCGAAACGCTGCAAAGTGAAAATCGTGCTCTACTTAGTCCCAAGTTCACAACAACAACTAACACATTGTAAAGGCACAGAAGTTGTGGAGAAAATAGTACACAAGGCACAAAATGTCCAAGGCACAGCCGGGAAACCAACCATCTGCTGCCTACCTCCAGAGGAGCGATATTTGTTACCTTTGCACACCTTACCATCACGTGACCTCCCCTGAAGTTTATAACCAGCTTAATTAGACGAGGTAATTGCGAGAACAAACGGAGAAGGGGAGATTGGAAGAATATGGGCTGGGGAGAGACGGAGCTCTGGCACAATAGCGCATCTGAATTCACGTCAGTGTAAATTTATGGCTTCCAGTCGGGGTTGGATATTTGTCTTGTATTTTACGAGAGGGGTGCCCTTTTTAAGCAGGCAGCTGAGATGGTAACATGAAAAGAGGATACTACACTGTATTGTACGCTAGAAAAAAAATGTAAATCCATATGGGAAGATACTGTTTGAATTTTACCGAAATCCGAACCATTTGTCAGTGACATTTGTCAACGACAGTGAATTTCACAGATTTTATTTTTGTAAGATTTTGAATGTTATACTTTTAATCGTAAGTTTGCACAGAAGGAGTTCAATAATTTAAAGCATACTTGATGAATAATATAATTATATACAGGGTGTCCCAAAAAGGTGGTAACGGACTTTAATTCTTTATCTATTAGAAATAAGTGGACAGTGTAAATTGAAAAAAAATATCGAAATAAGGTCGCAAATAATACTCTAAGAAGAAATTTCTCTCGTTAATTTTCAAAACTTTTTAAATTTCTATACAACCCCTGGTCAAAAATATTCCTAATTAGTAAAATGTGCCCAATACAATAACGAGGTGAGGTACCAAATTTGAGCCTTTCATCATACGAAGTCACGGAGGTACCTTTAAAGAAAGATGATCGGGGACTATAACCGATTTGTATGTAAACGTTTATTCCTAGGGTGGAAAAAAAAGATTTCCTTTCGTAATTTCTGTACGGCCCCTGAAATGCCATCATTCGTGTTGATTTTTTCCCCTTCGACAGCCATCGAAAAGTGGTTTATTTCAGCGTTATATTTATCTTCATATCTCTGATAATTTTTAAGGTACAGTTCTCAAATTTTAAGGTCACCTCTTTAGTGTATGGAGCACATTTTACTAATTGGGGATTGTTTCGTATGGGTGTCTTACAAAAATCTGAAAAGTGTAACTATATGAAAATTAACGGTAGGTATTTTTTCTTAACGGAGTATTCTTTCGGACCTTATTTTAAACATTTTCTCAATTTCTATTGTCCACTTATTTCGAAAAGATAAAGAATTAAAGCCCGTTACCACCTTTTCGGGACACCCTGTATATTATTGAAGTCGATTAAGATATATTTCAAGCATGTCCCCAATTAATTGATCGATTCACTTAACTACATAACTACCATGTGCAACCCAAAATTATTGCTGTTAAGACGCTTAGTTAATAAATTATTGCCATTACTGTCAAGCAAATGTCACTCTTTACTAGTCTTTTCAAAATCCTTTTAGTTATATAATTAAGGATACAACCGAATCACTTCTAAAAAGGATAAAATAATATAGCGGAGAACATTTTTGCTGTTGCTGAATTGAACTGATTATACATATTAGTGCCGGATGTTTCAGAAAGGGGGAAAATATTTCTTTTTTTCTGAAGGCGTCGTGCTGAATGCCTGCTGAAGGTTTACAAAAATAATGATCACGGAACTTCACCTCCAGTAATGAGACATGAAGTGTCGAAACTAACCATAACTTGACATTAAAATCACATCAAATTGAAACAGACTTTCTTGCCATCTATCCTTCATGGGCACGCATCTAGTGGGAAAATTAGGTGCAAGGCTGTTCTTTCTTCCAAACCCTTTTATTATTGAGAAAGCCGAAAGATGGCCATGAACTCTTTTACCCTTTTTGTCTCCTCCCCGTTTATCCGCCAGCCTGAAAGGTACATGCATGCATACCCATAATACTGTGGAATGTATTTCATCTTTGTCCATATACTTTACGGTACAGTTTCTGTAATGGATAGAATTGAACGCTTTGAAAACTTTATATCATTAATCCAAGGCTATCAGAAAGTTTCAGTTTCCAAGGAATGGACTACTGGCCCTCACAGGCTTGCAGTTTTAGTATGGTCCATTCCTAATCTGCTGCTGTTTTCCGAGTTTTTTGACATTTTCAAGTTTCTTTATTTTTTTCTTTCTTTCTTTTTATAAAGCCATTAAAAAAAGTAGCTTTCACTGTCCAGAGTTGGCAATGTCACCTGTCGGGGAGGGTAACCTGGGCTATGTTGAAGTTAAATGTTCAGCAACGTAATAGTCAATGAGTCATTTACCTGACTGTCTGTAGAGGGGAAAAAATCATAAGAAAAATTGCGACTTTCGAAAACTATCTTTTTAATGCCAAAAATGTCTTTACAATATCATCATTCTGGTGATATCTTCAAGTCTGGGGTTATTCTGTCATCGAAGACTTCGCATCATCAGCACGACGTGAAATTACAATTTCGGCCATGGTCTGTTATTTTTCCCCTTCATCTCATGTTGATACAAATCAGGTTAGTGAATTTGAAATTTAGGTTTATGGTACTGTGGTTGCAACTGCGGTGTGCGCCCTGCAGTTGTGACAATTGAGTAAAAAATAGCCTATTGTATTTTCCGGGGAAAGTTGAAGCTAAGATAACAAATTTTGCAAATAAAGAAAATTAACGGTTTTGGCTGTTTATCGCCATCTGTTTTGCATTGCTTCACAAAATCAAGCATTTTACTGTGCTAGAAACCAAAACGAGAGAAATAACAGAATAGATTTTTGAGCACTATTTCCATAAGTCATGTAACTTATATGCTTGTTTCAGTTTAGGGCTACTACTGCTTTCTCCACCTATTTCTTCTGTGTGGTTGTGACAGCAGCTGTATGTTCATACTTTGACAGTATCGTAGGTGGCTAACTGTGCTGCAGAGAAACCCTACATTTGAATCAAAATAACTCCATATGAGTTGAATATTTCCTACTTTATACTAGTTCTATGAGAGTTAGTTTTTCAAAGCAAAGTATATAAAAACGTTTCGAACATTTGAAAACGAAAATTTTTGTCCAAATCCCTGTGATCAAAGGGAAATCTTTGCTTGCACTTAATATAGATAAATAGGGTGTCCTTAAAACACTGATCTAGGTTTTTTATTCCTTAGATATTGATCATAGACGTATACAATAATTACAAAGTTACGTTTAAAAAACTACAGAAATTTATGGTATCGGTTAAAATTTCTCGGAGATTAAATCTAAGTAAATACAAATTTTAAATTTAAAAGATTCCCCTATCATTAAAATGTTCCCCCTACATTAATGAAGTGATGGACAAAATATAAATTTTTTATCATAAAAAGGTTCAGATATATGAAATAAATATATGTTGACTTAAAAAACTTTTAAATGGCTTTCGATGAGAAAAAAATCACATCGGAAGATCACGTTTCAAGGTTTGTACACAAATTATGAAAGAAAAGAACTATTGCATAAATGCGTAATTCTTTTGAAATTATTGGTACTATCCCTTATTACGTTTCAAAGTAGGTCTGAGCCATTTTATGACGAAAGGCTTGGATTTTGTGCATCGACTAATTAATATATGTGACAGATTTTCCTGAGCGGGAATTTTTTTAAACAGGGGCGTATAGAAATTTTAATTCTGTACTTATTTAACTTTAAAGTCTGCAAAATTTTAAGCCATACCGTAAAATCCCGTGCCTTTTATTACGTAATTTTGCAACTTATTGTATATGTCTATAATCCATATTTAAGGAATAAAAGTCAAGGGAAGTTTTTTGGAACACCCTATACATATATATATATATATATATATATATATATATATATATATACATTTTAATCCAAAAGAAAGTCGTTAAAGTGTAAATTTCAGTATTTAAAAAAAGACAAATCTAATTGCAGACTGAACACTAAATGTAGACAATCGGATCTCTTATTAAATGTAGACAATCGGAATTCTAAGCACGTTCCAACTTTGAAAAACGTCAATAAATTCACGTTAAGAATTCAGAGATAGTAACTACATATCAAGATAGCAACACTAGGGAATGAAGTACAATAAACTATTGACTTTCTCGAGGTGATGAGTGAAGTGAAAATTTCGCGATGTGTAATTTGATAGTGACTTTCTGCGCAGTTTTTGGAGGGAAACATGTGACCGTCGTTGGACCATTACCTGACATTACGGTGGGATGGTTTGTGCTTGAAATGAATGAATATCTCTATAATAACCGTTGACCGTAATGTGCTGGAATATTTTTGAGTGTTCCCGTAGAAGAACTATGGGCGATAAAGGCACTATTTTTGATACAGATATTCACTTTGTAATGCTTAACAACATATATCACTTTTGAATCGTTTGAAATATCCTAATACTTCTAAAATACGCTTTAATGAATTTCTGCTCATAGAGCGTAATGTATGAAAAATCTTTTGGTTGGCCTTACAAATAAACTATCCAGCCAATTGGGACCAAAAGGGAAAGTACACAACTAGATGTTACAGCAATCCTAAATACAAAGTTTCAACATTCTACGACCAATACTTTTTGAGAGTTTTGAGTTACGTACATACGTACGCACAGACGTTAAGAGAAAAGAAGTCAAAATGGACTTGCGGTCAATCAAAATAGGTTGTACATGCATTTATATGAACACGTATAAATCGATTTTTTCATCAAAATCTGACTACCGAAATTTTTCGCGATCACATTACTTCCTTTTACTTCGTACAAGGAAGTAATAACAGAATTTCGGGGATTCTTACTGCTGGCAAAAAATCTCATGCTGCGGGTAAGAAATTCTTTCTTAAGATTCTTTAAGATACGTACTCGTGAAAAACTCGTTAAAAATCTAACTGGCGTAAGTCAAATCGCGTTGCAACATGAGTCCACTGCAACCTTTAAAAAGGTGTCAAATATTATCGCTAAGAGAAAGTGCAGCATTATTGTAGTCTATGCAAATGAGAATTTGCATGGCAAAACTCCAAAAGCACCCTTTCGTAGGCAACAGCAGCTATTCAAGTGAAAAGCATCAAACATGAGTGCAAAAGGGTTACAAAAATCTCATACACACTGAGTTTTCCATTGCACTTCCACAGAGGGGAAATGAATTTAAAGTTAAGTTGCCTATCTGCCTTCTTAGTTTTGCTTGAAATTCTGTTTCTCTTGAAGTACAAAATGGCAGCGTAAAAATGTATGTAAAACAAGAATGAGGCGATGAAACTATTCAAATCATCTGCTTTTGCACTCTATTGACACTGTCTTTCAAAACGCTTCGCTCTAACAAACAGACCTCAAGACAGATAGAAAAAACAGCATCTTGTTTCAGAAGTCTAAAAAAAGGAGGAAAAAAGCTATATTTGCTTAAGCCTTTGAAAGAATTGTTTATATTAATCTAAAAACATGTCCTTAAAGTATACATAGCAAACTATTTTTTACCATCTTAGGTAACGATAACAGATGAGTAATTCCATCATTAAACTGTGCAATCGAGGAATTGTTGATCTTTGGATTTATTTACTCAAGATGACGTGTTCTGAGTTATTCTTAAATTTCTAAAACGCGTCTTCTTTTACTATTTTAATGAGATTTAAGGCTAGATAAATATTCCGAAAGCTAAACAGGTGACTGACTTTTAGCTGCAGAACAAGTGAAGGAAAAATATATTGATTACAAAAAGTTAGCTTACACATTTACAAAGAAAAATATGACTTTTAGGCAGTTTCGTAGAACGTGGAGAGCATTAAAACTAGATGGGAATAAAATAGAATGAGATTTTTCTCTAAGTGTCTTTAGGATTATGTGAATTTTGGAGGAGCAGGTAAAGCAGATTTACAGTTTCACATAACATACAAACAGGAATAAGGACCCAGGTTTGAATTAGAGGTTTGATAGAGCGATTTAGATGCAAAAAAATTATAAATACCTAATATTAAAATAATAATTGTGAAGCAAGAAACGAATTTTTAGTGAAATAAACTGCTTCATCTTACAAGAGGGTTTTTTCACGAACTTTTTAACTGTCGTATCGTTTGTTGACATCTTTACCATAAACTCTCTAAAAGATGTACTTACACAAATCAATACTTGAAAATGTGTAAATTACCTGAATATCTTTTGAACCGTTCTTTTGTTAATCATAAGTAAAATTTTTCAATTTAAAAGCACTTAACACAAATGTAACCGGATGTTTCAATTTGTTTAAGTGATAGGAATTTTTTTAATGTTGACATTACCCTACTAGCAATTTTGCTCGGGTTACCACCGGCAACGTAGCCGGCCGATGATGGCCCGAGCAAAATTGCTAGTAGGGTAGTATTATACTTCTACTTGCAAAAGTTTTTTTCAATCACATGTAGTTACTTTTTATGCCATATAAGTTTTCTTCTCATTTAAACAAAGAACAGCAATATTTATCTCCAGAAGAAAAATTTTGGATTCGAAAGTCTTAAAACAGTCAAACTTATTTATTTTCATGATAAAAAAAAACCCACTGATTTAGATTTTAATGTAAATGGGAAAATGTATAGGTTACATACAAATGTTTTCTTATTTTTTTATAACAAAACACATCACACGATTATAAAAAATTTCGAAAATTTTAATAAAAGCAAACGATACAAGAGATGCAAAAATTTAAGCTATTTCATCGCTAGCTATAGTACTCAATCTTACAAATTTCAAAACTAAAGTAATACGATTTTTACGACTTTTCGGGAAAAAAAAATTCAAAGCAAAATAACATTGCACGATTTGTTTGAATTATGAACTATATAATTAAAAAAACTTATTTTTTCGCAATAACCATATTTTTTGCAAATACTTTTGCTCAACAAGTACATTCACCAACATTTAAGAAAAAGGGACATCTTTCATATATAATTCCTGTTTTCTCCTCCTATAGCTAATATTTTAAATGAAATTAATATTCAGACAAAATATACACAATAAAATTATTGCAGCTGCTTTAATTTTTAAATCGCAAATGAAGATGCCATAAATTTACTTGAACAAACTGATTTTTTCTTAAAGACTAAATTTCTGGGCAATTTACTGCGAGTGAAGAACTCCTAGTTATCGCTAAGTATTTTTAAAAAATTAAAATAATATTTTTTTAATGTATTGCCTTGTTTCTAACAGAAATGCAATAATTTTTTATTAAGGGAGCTATGCGACAAATATAACGTCAACGTATACATTGCTAGGACAATAGCTTTTGACTAGTAAATAAAATTTGGAAGATTTTCCATTAAATATATATTTGTTACGAAGTAAAAATATTAAATAAAAATACTCTTATGTTACTAAAATAACAGAGAAAAATAATGGAAAAAATGAAGAAGTATCCGTTTTAATTACAAAGTTTTTAAACACCAAAGAAAGAATTGGGGTAAACAATTAGTATTTAAAATGCATTTGGACATTCAAAAGTACTATATCTAAAAACCGTCATTACACTTTTTAATGATATGTTGTTCAAAGACAAAAATCATAATAAACTGTCTCTCTCTTAAGAAGAAAAAGAACACTTTAAATGAACCCAAAATCCTACGTCATATTTGTTACTGATCCCTTCCAACCAGTTTTTATATTTCTGATGCATCTTATTTACACAAACGCAAAAGCTTCAATTAAAAATAAAAAGAACCGTGCAAAACACTAGCAAGTAAAAACGCTACCTCAATTACCCGATTTCAATAAACACTGGTGTGTGTTAGTTAGAGAGAAAACTGGTCTCCGCATTTCACGGAATGCAAATCCAAAACGTCGCTTTGGATGATAACATTAATTTGCATCCAGGATTTCAGAATCTAGAGGTTTGGAAAAAAAAAGCATGAAGCAATAGTAAACCGGTTATGCAATGAAAAAAGAATTAAAAAATTGTTTTGAAAATATATATTCAGCACTTGTGATTGCGGCACTAGTATTCTGTTGGATGCCAGCAAAGCTGCCGTTTATTTGCTGCTGTTCTCAGTAGAATAGAACTTTTCCAGCCAGTAAAGAAATATTTTTTGAAGACTTGCATGTCTGGTGGAAGTCCATTTTTGTATGAGGAATGTGAAGTCTGAATAATAACGTAAGTGGGAAATAATGATTTTTATTTTTTTGAAGTTATTTTGATACTTTAATTCTTAACAATTAAAGCTATTGCAGTAAAGTCAAGAAATCGAAATAAAATCAAAATAAAATAAAATAAATGAAGAAGAGGACATTTAAAAAAAGTTTTAATTTTCAGTATTTTAAGCAGTTAATAGCTGTGTTTCTTTCACATATTAAAGTGATAGCAATTAACTTGTAGAAAATTATATTCTTTTAAAATCAAATTAATATTTCATAATAATATAAAGATTTTTTATATGTATCACCATTATTTTAATAGTAATGCAAAATAGTAAATTATACTAATGGAACTCTTTAAGATTAATTTTTTTAAAAGTAGGGTTGATATTTTCTTAGGTTTACAGCTTTTATGTTCTTATTTGAAAATAAATACTTAGTTGGACAAATACTTTGCACTAAACGTGCTTTGCAGTAAAGCGGTTTTATAGCGTAATTCTTATCATAAAATAGTTATTAAGAGAAGTACTTTGTTTTTGTCATTAACTCGGTTTTTTACTTGAAAAAATATTATTTCCTTAATTGTAAAACGTATTACCAGGTGTTGTACTTGTTTTACTTTAATATGTGTTGCGATATCGTATTACACTGAAAAATAATTTGCTTTGAAGATACTTTAACATGCAGTTAGAGTGCAAGCAACGTAATCTTTATCATACCAATTCTTTAAATTTGTTGGGCGATTTTTTTTTCAAAATTACTATGAAGTGATTTTGACACTTTAATTCTTAACTATTCTAAGTTGTAAGATAAAGCTATTGCAGTAAAGTCAATAATTCGAAATAAAATCAAAATAAAATAAAATAAGTTAAGAATAAGACATTTTTTTATAAAGCTTTAATTTTCATTATTTTAAGCAGTTAATAGTTGCGTTTGTTTCACATAGTGATAACAATTAACTTCTAGAAAACTATATTCTTTTAAAGTCAAATTAATATTTTATAATTTTTTTATCTGTATCACCATTATTTTAATAATGATGTAAAATATTAAATTATACTAAAGTTTTAAATAGGATTGATCTTTTTTTAGGTTTTACGACTCTTATGTTGTTATTTGAGAAAACATATTTAGTTAAGACAAATACTTTGCACTAAACGCGCTTTGCAAATAAATCGGTTTTATAGCGTAACTCTTATCATAAAATAGCTATTAAGAGAAGTATTTTGTTTTCTTAATTAACTTTGTTTCTTAGGTGAAAAAAATGCTATTTCCTTAAATGTAAATCGTATTACCAGGTTATGTACTTGTTTTACGTTAATATGTGTTCCGAGATCGTATTACATTGAAAAAATACTTTGCTTTGAAGATACTTTAGCATGCAGTTAGAGTGCACGAAACGTAATCTTTATCATACCAATTCTTTAAATTTGTTGGGAGATTTTTTTTTCAAAATTACTAAGAAGTGATTTCGACACTTTAATTCTTAACTTTAGTAAGTTGTAAGATAAAGATATAGCAGTAAAGTCAATAATTCGACATAAAATAAAAAAATAAAAAAATAAAAAAAATAAGAATGAGACATTTTTATAAAGCTTTAATTTTCAGTATTTTAAGCAGTTAATATTTGTATTTGTTTTATATAGTGATAGCAATTAATTTCTAGAAAACTATACTCTTTTAAAATCAAATTAATATTTTTATAAAGTTTTTATCTGTATCACCATTATTTTAATAATGATGTAAAATCGTAAATTATACTAAAGTAACTCTTTAAGATTTTTTGATCTTTTTTAGGTTTTACAACTTTTATGTTGTTATTTGAGAATACATATTTAGTTAGACAAATACTTTGCACTAAACGTGCTTTACAAATAAATCGGTTTTAGCGCGTAACTCTTATCCTAAAATAGTTATTAAGATAAGTACTTTGTTTTATTAATTAACTCTGTTTCTTACGTGAAAAAAATGTTATTTCCTTAATTGAAAAACGCATTACCAGGACTATTGTTTTTCGAATTAAAAAAAATTGTTTTACAAGTGGAATAACTTCAAATGAAAACTATTTGTACAATCTTTGTTTTCTATGTTACTAGCGCGTTTTCATGTGAAATGCTTGTAACTTTGATGACAAATCTTCTGGGTCCCCGTGTTACCAATAATTAATGGTTTCCCTCCCAAAAGGTGTTACTAAGGGTGGGGGAGAGGATGGAAATAAAATTGACGATTTAATACTAGTTATTGTGTATATCGATAGAAAAGAAAAATATTTTTGAGAAATCGAAATAACATTTGATCAAATTAGTTATATTTTACATTACTCTAACATAAAACGGTCTCTTTTATCTATAGTTAGGTATTTAATTATTCTTATGATTATATCACAAAATAAAGTAATAAATAAATAAATTGAGCTTAAGTGACTTTGTGTTTGCAAGATTTTTCAATACTTAGCATAAACTACACTCGTTTTAAAGAAAATATCTCTACTATGACGCAGAGACAGATTGCTGCAATTTTGTGACGGTTAGTTGAAATTTAAGTCCATTTTATGGAAGTAAAATAGGATCTCTAACATTTAATATTTAATATATTTTTTTTCTGGGTGGGGGGGTCTTCCTTTCCCTCCTATAATCCGTTAGTTCTATGGCACAGATACTTAAAGCTGCTGAAATATTTTTTAATAAGTATTACTTGAATCTGGCTTCTGATCTTTTATTTATTGTCCAGTCAATAAGTATGGAAAAAGGGCATTGCCTGGCAAAAGGTGGGGTAGAAATTTTATTTTTTTAATTTGTACGTATTAGTGCCAATATGAAAAAAAAAGCAAATTATCCATCATGGCCGACTCCGGGAGAAATTTAAGCGTTCGGAAAACCACAAAAATTTAATAATGTTTGAAATTTTTTCGAAACATCTCAGAAATTGTTGCATTTAGCGATAAACTTATTGCGTAAAGTTTAAAGAAGATTAAATTTCCTACAACTTTCATAATTGCAACTTTTTTGTAGCATAAATAGCAAGCGCGTTATAGCGTCTTGAAATTTTTTTTTTTTATCAACTTGATAGAACAAATCACGGATGTTGCTTGAAAACACATCGAAAAACAAAGAAAAAGAAGAAGCGTGTCTCCAGCTATCTGGCTTTGGAAAATACACGGTCCCGCTTTTGCGCAAGGATTTCCTCGTTTCTCTCCACCCCTATGTCCAAATACATTGAATCGAATCAAAATCTGCCCATATTTAGTCATTTCAGTTCGAGAGAATATACCTACTACTTCAGTCGATGTGTTTTGTGTTATGATTTCGTTTTAACATGTTACAACGCCACACATGTACTGCAATGATTAGCTCATTGATATTTCGCTTGTGACAGGCATTGTAAATTGCCAATTCTTTTAAATCTTTCGAAAAGGGCGATTTCTTTCATTTTGATGTTTCATAATACAATACACATCGACTGAAACAGAAGTGTATTCTCTCGAACTGAAATGACTAAATATGGGCAGCTTTTGATTCGATGCAACGTATTTGGACATAGGGGTGGGGGTGGGCGGGAGGGGAGAAACGGGGAAATCTTTGGTGCTCGTGCCTAGTGCCTGTTCTTTTTCTCAGTTCTTCAATGCGTTTTCACGCAGCATCCCTGATTTCTTCGACCAAGTTGAGAAAAATATAACTTCCAAGAAACTGTAACGCACTTGCTATTTATGCTGCAAAAAAGATGCAATTATTAAAAGTTGTAGGAAATTTAATCCTCTTTAACCTTTACACAAGAAAATTATTGCTAAATTCGGCCATTTCTGAGATATTTCGAAAAATCATGAAAATTTACTAAATTTTTGTGGTATTTCGAACGCCAAAAGTCCTTGACCATGTTGGATAATTTGCTAATGTTTTTTTAATATTCGCACTAATATGTCCAAATTAAAAAAAAAAAATTTCCTCCACCTTTTGCAAGGTACGACATATAATTTGTCTGGACTATTATGCATTGTGAAATATTTAAAATCATTTCAGGATATAAAAATTTTGTATTTAACCATAGGTGTTTCAATTAAATTTTAAGATTTGGTGAAATATTTTGACAGCATTATTTCTCACAGTAGCTTTTTATACGTATAACGGCGTAACACTGATGTGACTTGGACTCTTTTAGAAAATTTTGATTTCCAAGGATTTAAATTTTACTGCAATAAAAAAATTATTGCAGCAATAAATCCGCTGCAATAACGCTCCGTGACATAATCCTCCCGGAAAACTAGAAAAATCACTAGCATATACTTACGTCAATGATCGGTTACGAATCAGGTTTGGAAAAGGTTAAGCAGAACACGATAAAATATTTTTGTTAAATATTTTAAACGGAACTATAAATTAAAAATATTCCTTAGGTAATTCTCAACTATCCAAATAAACTTCAAATGCAATATTTCATAGCACCATTTTCTTCAGCAAAATTTTAAATTATTTTATGTGATTAATAATAAAATATTTCTCTTAAATGAAGTTCATTTTAACGA
This sequence comes from Cheiracanthium punctorium, assembly GCA_038373885.1. NCBI lineage: Eukaryota > Metazoa > Arthropoda > Arachnida > Araneae > Cheiracanthiidae > Cheiracanthium > Cheiracanthium punctorium. Next base: position 2,116,090 of record JAWZYV010014839.1, on the reverse strand, counting down.
ATAAAAAATCTATTATATATTTTTTGGGTAGCGAAATTAATAGTTGCAATGCATGCATAAAAATTTAACTAGATGTACCAGCAAAGGACAATGTACCTATAACAGACGATTAACTTTTACACATAAAATACAAGTTCATAAGTCACCTTTGAACACAACTTAAGTACATTTTTATTTTTCAGTAAATTAACTTTTATTTGTATAAGTAAGAGACACTTATTTCTACATGATTCATTACTGTTCTATGTAGCTTTTACTAATTTTAACACATAAATAATCTTAAAACAAAACTTAATATGTTGTAAAATATTGTTAAGGTGCCTCCGATTAGGAAATTATAATGTACGTTTTTGTGAATTTACTTTTGGAACATCATATCCGTTTAAAAAATACAATTCGCTATTTTATGAATTTACTTTTTCGGCTTTTCCAGTTAGATAATTTTTAACGAATTTAGCTGTTTCTTTTATTTTCGGCCTAATTTTTTTTTCTGTTCTGCATACTGGAGGAAAGTTACTATTGAACACAATTTATTCCTCATCATTGTGTAACATTAACATCTCTTGAATGCTCAATGTATTTCGAAATTTCGTTTCTCCAAATGAAGTTTTCTTTTAAACTTCATTATATGATTAGATTTTTCTCAGTAGTCGCTTACTTCAATATCATTTTTAGAACCAAGATTCTCGTTGTTTTCTTTTAGTTCCACGATTCCATAAGAACTGTCATGTAAAAAATTTAATAGGTTATTATTCTATTATGGGTTAAAAGGAAATATTCAGAAATAACAATTTTTTCAGGAATAGTTTATTCTTAACTTTCAATGTGCTTTCACTAAATTATTTACAACAATGCTCAATAGGTAAAACAGACTCGTTGTCAACGGCAAATTATTAATTTGTGCGTAGATTATATTATTCTTAAATAGATACAAACCTTTATACAAAAATTTATGGTCAAATTTCTGGGGACCAAACTTTACTTCAGAAGAGAGAAAAATGTTTACAATTTTTGAGGTGAAAACCTCCTTTGTGGTAAGATGTGAATTCAATTTTAAATTCAAAAGACGATTATTAAAGAAGAAAATCTTTTAGACAAAATCTGCGCTTGTTTGACTCTATACTCATAAAATGAATGTATGATAGTACATGTATTCACCAGTTTTAACCGACAGTTTTTAGTAGTTATAACATTAAATGCACCACTATTCATCCTAATCTTTAACAGCTCTATATGCAAATCAGTTAATGTTTTTCTAATAATTTAAGTATATTTGGATGCTTCATCTGTTTACTTTATTAGATGAACTTGCTATTTATAAGACCGAAGAGAAACTCGAAATCCTAATAAACATATTAAAGTGAAATTTCATTATAACTGAATTTTTACTACATATATATTTATGCAGAAATATTTTATTCCTTAATCTGAAATATTCGTAAAAATGAAGTTTATTGTAACGAGATTTTACTGTACATCATTCGTACCCATATGAGTAATTTTAGGGAATGTGGTTTTTCACGTATATGGGGGAGCAGTCTCATTTCAGGATTTCGAAACTTTGGAGCTAGAAAATACATAAATGTTCACTGTGCTATAAAAAATTGTTCCTTATACCAATGATTGGAGGTGATAAGAGTGCCCCGTCTGCATGGGCTCCTATGCTTTATGTAACAAAGAACAAATTGTTGCATTGTTTCTTGCGACATTTACTTTTAAGACGAAAGAAAACTTTTAAAAAAAATCAGCAAAACCATCCTTGCGATGAAAAAAAAAAAAAAAATGTTATCATTACCATAAAAATGAAGCGGTACTTTTTTTTCCCCATTTTTTTTTCTCTCTCTCTCTACTTCTCACCCTTGTACACTTTACTTTTTAAGAAAAGCAGGCTTTCTTAGAGAAATCCTCCCAAAAAATCAGGACAATAAAATTTAGGGAATAGGATTATTCTTTGAAGATACTTGGAAGAGGATGGTTTACCAAGGCATCCATTCATCTTCATCAGTGGAAGAGCTTGGCAGGCATTATTCTCGGCTCTGACAAGGACCACGTTCTGCTTTTCTCGAGTCGGACATTGCAAAGAAAGGATTCGACAAAATGCTACCTTGATCTTCCACTTCTTTCTTCTCTTTTTTACTGTGAATGCGAAGCTTTTCTTTCTTTTTTTTTTCTTCTGTTCCTGAGTGGAGGGGAAATCAAAGGTTTTTCGTAGTCAGGCGTCTTTTGGCATGGTAAATAAGAGAAAGCTTTCTTATTTGATTACGTGTATATATATATATATATATATATATATATATATTATTTATGTTGGATGAAATGGAAATCGTGTTGATTTTTCTAATTTTGTAAAGTAAAGCAGTTTTAAAATCTTTGATGATTAATTATTGATGAATATGAAATAGTACATAATTTTTCTTAGATGGAAACTCTTAGTTTTTCTTTCATTTGAAGTTTAAAGTTTATATAAGTGATACCTTGTTGCTTTTGAAATTTTTCATAGTGTTGCAAACCAAAGCGGTTTTTAAATGTCTAATAATTGGTTATTAAGGAATCAGACGTATATATATATTTTTTTTTACTGAAACTCTCAGAACTTTCTTCAATTGAAATCAAACGTATGTATGGTGTGTCGGCGTCAACAAACTAGTTTCTTTTTATAAACCCTATAAAGACGGAGTTTATCTCTCCGTCCGTCTCTATGATACATTTTTGCTGTTTATTCCTGAACCCGTACCATATACGTTCGGATGAAACAAAATTATACAAAATAACTTATTTCACGCGACATTGTAAAAGACTAAATACACGACAACACACAGTGTGGTGTATTTAAAAAAGTTGCACAATTCACAGGAATAGACTGTAGGAATTTTAAACTAGCAGAAATGCATGTTGGAAACGCGTAATTTTATTTTTAAATTTCCCTCATCTCTATTGTGCTGTCACTGGTCTTTTACAATTCTTATTTTTCTAAATTATTTCGGCCGTCTCTTTTAGTCTCAAGTGAATCGTCTAGCCAGTCCATGGTTTTTCAGTACGCCGATCAGTTTTCACTGGAAAATAGGTGGTTTTGTCAATCGCAATTTTTGAATTTTTCTTCATTTTTGCCTATTCTTTTAAATAACCGCAATCATAAGCGCACAATTTTTGATTCGCTTTTGTTAAAAGTTCCTTCTGAATGGTTCAGGAGATTGGCCGCAGGGGATTTATATGAAAGGATAGTTTATTTTTTTTTATATAATTACCCAGTACATACATTCGCTCATCTAAATAAGATTTTAAAACCTGAATCTAACGTTATGCAATAAAAATACTGAATTCAAGATGAAATAACTGTATAAAAGCTGCTTTTTTCAGAATCCTTATGACATTAAAAAAAAGACAAGAGTAAATCAGGAAGAGAAAAAAAATATTAACAAAAATTAGGCGTATATTTGGTTTCCTTTTGACATAATCACCATGCTGATTTGGTAGATTTGGATGTTGTTTCATAAATTTTTCATTGGTCTGCAAATTTCAGTCTACTATTCATATCTTTCGAGGGAGGAAATTAACTTAGTGGTAAATCCATGACCAATTGAATAGTTTTAAAACAACAGTTATGAAAAAAATACTTGCTGGTTTGGATCGGTCATTGATTTAGTATTGAGTGATTTTGATTAAGGAAAAAAAAAGAATAAACTAGGAAAATTTATTACTTGTACATCGTAAGCTGAAAAAGAAAACGATTTTTGTGAGATAAAAGGGATTTTATCAATCGTACTGTATAAGCTTAACTATAAAATAAAATTTATAGATAACACATTTTATTGATATGTGCATAAGATAACGAAATTATTGAAACTAACGGAAGTGTGACACGCAAAAGTTATAATTACGTTTCAAATTCACCAGAGAGTGTAACCAAGAAAGATGAATCATACCAAATGCTTCGATCGCATTCCTATAAATATTTTTTTCATCCGACAAATTTTTGATGCATAGCTGCCAACCATCCCGATTTGTTCGGGCGATTTCCCACCACAATTTTTAAACATCTTTATTTTGCATTAAATTTTTGGCTTTTTACTAAGCATGAATTGGTAAGTAAAAATTAGTGGTGGGAAATCTCCCGAAGAAATCGGGAAGGGTTGCAGCTATGGTGATGCATCGATATGTGGCTATCGATGTTGGCGAAGACGTGTCGTGAAAGCAAAGTTATGAACATCATTACCCCAAAAAAGTTGTGTAACAATAAATTCAATTTCCCAAGACCCTGGAATAGAACTTTAAATGATACTTCTAACTTTTAAATGAAGAGTCAGCTGTTATAAGGCTGTAAAAATGGATATGTTCAATTGTTTCTAACATGATTTTCTAGGATTACAACTCTTCACATAAAAACGTAGTTTTGTCAATTAAAAAAAAAAAGTATGTTCACAAATATTGCTAATATCCTAAAATAATTAGATTTCAAACTTGTACTCATTAAAGAAAAAAAAATTGTTATATTTCCTCCCCCCTCTTTAAGTTTTAATCTACGACTGTACGTAATTTTTACCAAAATCTCATTAGGTTTGTGGGTAATGAGCTACCGGAAGATGTTTATGAATTTAAATACTGCGTAAGCACTATTTTTTATAGTTATAATACATAAGAATTCGAGAAATTGCATTTAGAAACAAGCTAATTTTAAAATGTTGAAAATTACAGTAAAAACGTAACTTTTTTTACCCCCAAAATTTCGGCAAACGCCAAAGCAGATGCGCGACCATAAGATGTAAGCCGATTTTATTATCTTTTGACATATTTTTAGTCATCCAAATTCGTAGTCTTCACAAGCTATTAAGACTCAAAAAAAAAAAAAAAAGAGTTTTTTCGGCTCTCCCTACATGCAAATTCTCGGCAGTTAGAATGCGGACAGACATACAGACAAACCGAATTCATAAGCACTTTTACGCTTTGAAAAGAAAAAATAAGAAAAAGAAAAATGAAAGAAAGAAAAGTTCTTGTGTTTTCCTTCTTCCGGTTGGCAAATTGCTCTTCGCTTCTGGTTTTGTTTACTTTTTCGTTTCGCACTCTTCTGTGGTGGCTGTCAGTGGTTCTTGGTTCAGCTGAAGATGAGCGAAAGTTTTTCGCCTGAAACGGCGACCTTTTATGTATGTTATTTTAGAAAGTTTTAATTTTTTCACCTTTCAAGCTCCGTTTTCTCTTGAGTGCTTTTTGTTACTTTCCAATTTTGTTGAAAAGTGTAAAAAAAGGGAGAATTCACATTTATACGTAATAAAAAAAACGAAATAAATAAAAAAATAGGAATTAGAGAAACGAATCAACCACGTTTTACATCAGAGTGAAATTAAACTGCTGTTCAGCTAAAAACACAAATAGCGAAAAGCAATTTATCTTCCTTCAGAATTTATTTACTCGCTAATATTGTTAATTGTGCCTCTTGAAAAATCGACCAATAATTGTGGAGTGCGATCCTCGTGTCAACCCATCGCTCTAATTAGAAAGGATGCGTAAAAGTTTCGACTAAGAGTCAGTCGCCTTTCGAGTCGTCTATCCGTTACTAATTTAGAGAAAACAAAACTAAGTAAATAAAAAATGTTTTGGGTGATTATCTCGTTTGGTAAGATAACAGAAAGAAGTACTTTTCTCGAGCGGATTGCACTAACATATATTTTTGTTTATGGGCTCCCTACGTTGGTGTTGCCAAGAATTTGGCCATCTTATTTTTCGTGTTTGTCGGTTAATGCAGTAGAGTAACATAAAAGTTCCATGTGTGGATTCGATTACATGAGAATGTGTGATATGAATTGATCATGGTTTTTCTTTAGATTTTGGCTTACTTTCACTAGTTTCTTCGCATTAAATGGGTTTTAATGAAAACGTCTTTATTAGTGACTGGAAGTTAGATTAAGTGTATAAATGACTGCTTCGCATTTTTCAATTGAACGGTTCTCTGGAGAGAAATGCTTGTTATGAAGTAAGAGAAAAGAAGGATTGATGGATTTGTTCAGCAAAGGGAGAGCTCTTGTAGAGAATTGTCATCAGAGTCTAACTCCTTTGAGATTCATATTTCGCGTAGCTGTCATTGTTGATTTTTATGGCGTACAAGCAAAAGTAACAGATAATAATTTGCTTTATACAAGAACATGCCTAAGTATTTGCTTTAGTTGATATTTTCGGTTTAATTATAATATTTAAAGAGATTTAAACTGACACTTCTTTTACTTCGCACCATTCCAGACTCCCGAAGTGTTGGTCATTTTATTTTGGGGGCACCTAATAGGTGGTCAAAGCTACCCTCATGAAACCGTAAACAAATCGACATCCAAGCCCAAACCGGAAAATCGAATCCTTCTAGCATACACTGTTATAAATATAAGTTCAACGTTTCACCAAATAATCGGTAAAATCAGAGAATTACAAGAAATGTCATATACGTTGAACCGTATTAATGGTTCACCCGAAAATTCTTATAACAGCCAAGTACTGATTGAACACAGATTTCGGTTCAACTGTGAAAAACCGAGTTTTCTGGTAAACTAGCATGGCCGCCGTTGACTCGCGTTAGGGGAATTACAATAAATAAAAAAGGTTTTTTATTACAAGTTGAAATAATAAAATTCTAAAGGTTGCGCTAAAAAAATTTATCGGTTGTGGCTTAGTTGTCAACGCGCGATCGTTTGAACCAGTCATTGTGGGTTCGAGCCCCGAGTAGAGCTTTTCTTCCAGTAGCGTGTATTAATTTGCTATATAACAGTGCTTGAGGAATCAAAAATCACGTGTAAATCGAGGTCACCTTCAAATCGCACGTGTAAAATTGAATGTTAGAACCACATTTTTCAAAATATCGGTTGCAGCTAAATTGGCACCGGAATTTCGGTGAAACGTTGAACTATAGTTATATAGTTAAAAACATTAAAAGCCTATTAAAATCTCCGTAAAAGTTTAAAAACACTTGAACTATATTTTTAACAGTATACAGAATCATCAACCTGATCCCAAGGTGAGGTAGAATGATTCCTTAGCAACTACATCACCTGGGCGGCCTTTGGTAAAAATGTGAAATTAAGCAAAATATATTTTTTTGTAAAATTCCTCAATTATTCAAATTTAAGAGTAAATTTTGAAGCCTTAGTAGTAAAATTAGTGTAATTCCACTGGTGTGCGAAACTTAAGCAGCAATGTAAATTTTAATCAGACAGATATGGGATTGCAGAAAAGGGGTTCTTGCGATCAGGACAATGAACAGTAGAAAGGTCATGAATATGCAAATGTCAGGAACAACACAGGCGAGCATACGCAAAGCGCGTGCTGTCGGCGCGCGCGACTCAAGACCGTCGTCGCATGGTGCTGAACGGGCGGATTGAGCTCCTCGTTTTCGACAAAGGTTCTGTAACCGGAGATCGCTATCGTCAGGAGGTGATCCTTCCCCGTGTGCGTCTGTCCAGAGGTTCCATTGGAGAAGACTTCGTTTTTAACGATGAAAACCCTACTAGCAATTTTGCTTAGGCTATTATCGGCCGGTTATGTAGCCGGTGATAACTTAAGCAGAATTTCTAGTAGGGAATGTACGACCGCACTGGAATCCTTCTGTTTAGGAGAAGATACTGAAAAGCGAAGATAACACCCGAATGGATTGGTTGGCGTACTTTCCTGATTTAAATCCTATAGAACATGTGTGGGATGCTTTGGTCAGAAGCCTTGAGGCACCATTACATCCTCCGGGGAACATCCAACAACTGAAACAGGTGCTGTTTGAGGAATGGGAACTCTCACCTCAAGAACTGTTGGACAATCTTGTACTGAATATGGAGAGACGGTGCGAAGCAATCATCGCATTAAGGGGAGGGCATATACCATACAAGGGAACGTTTGCTTGTTGTTCTTCTTCTTGTAAAGACAATCATGTCTAACGATACCGTGAGTTCAATAAAGCCTTTTTCTGTTTAATTTCATACTGTATGCATCTACTTACATAATACGGTAACGTATGCGGTACCAAAATTGACGATATTTCTAAGCTGCAAACGGCAACAACTAGCTGTAAACATTAACATAATATGCATGTGCAAAAATCTAAATTAACAGTTCAATGACGTCAAATAGAGCAAGCATAATCGTTACTTTTATTTACGTATACCACACAAAAGCTAGATTACAAAATAACAATAATGGGCACGTGAAAATGCAAGATTTTTCGGATCTTCTCACAGCTTTGAAATATACAATTTACAATACTTGGCGCACTTATCGCTCATCTAAAAACTTCGCTAGGCAGTTCGCGAAAGCACATTTCAGTCATTTCCTGTTTGCTATTATTGTAACTAGGGATACGTATAAAATAATGCAACCATACTATAAAAACAAAAAGATCAGGTTGCTAACTTTGGCACAACACTAGTGTTATTCAGGGAGAAAAGTACCTATTAGCAGAACCAATGAATAGAAGGCACCACACTAAATACTAATTTGTGGAAACCTGCAGTTGCTGAAATTAAAGTATTTCTGTAGGAATACGTACATGTTCCACAACGTATCACCCAATACAGTCTTTTTATAATCATTTTATAAATGGAAATGTCACCAATTACGTCTTTATGTTCATTTGCAATGCCAGTACATGGCATGACCACAATGGGCTTTTATGATCACGACCAAAATTCGTAGTTACCCTAACCTAAATAAATTTAATGACAAATACCGTTAAAATAAAGAAACATGATTTTCGTTGAAATGAGTCCAATAATTTGGCCAACACTGCACTAATCATAAAGAACAGTAGGGTACAAGGCGGCTAGTTGTATTAATTTTTGCACAACTATGCTTTCGTCATTGTTTAAATATAAAATGCTGTCTCTCATTTCTGAATTTCATGTCTCTCAGATAATTTCTCGTGGAGTTATGGCAAAAAGAACAACTGTTGATTAAGTTTTGCACACCAGTGTATGTAATACAATAAATATGGTATTAAAAATATTCCATCAATTTTTTCAAACCTGTTCCAGACTTACGATAAATTTTCCATTTGGAAAACTAGATCTTTCTTTTTCTTGTGTGTGTGTGTGTGTGGAGGGGAGGGGGGTTGTCTAAAATATTTAAGCGTAATTTTATTCAGTATGATATAGAATCAGTGTAGAAAGCCTTGTAGCATATAGAATCAGTACTGGAATCCTCACGGCATGCCAAAACTGGTCAGCTATTTTAATTCTTTGATTGTAAGTTTTTTTTATGCTTATTTAATTTCGATATTGTGTCTGACTTTTTGGGGAAAGAAAAGAATTTTTCGCTTATTACAACCACTAATTTAATACAAATAATGCACAGCGTAGGTTGCGTACGTTAATATAGATTTTAAAATAAAAAGTTCATTTTGAAAAGCAATTTTGAAACGCCTCACACCCCACCCCAAAAAAAAAAAAAATCATTTGTATAAGAACTGATGTGCCATATTTTTAGGAGACACAAAGTCTTACATGAAAGAATAAAAAAATCCAGAAGTCGTCGTTTTGTCAACTGTTATTTTTACCAACTGGCTAAAAGCCGAATGTGATCTGTGTCAGTGCCCAGATTAATTTCTGCCAGTCTTTTTTCCCCTGAAGAAGATGAATGACTGGGTTGAATTAAAAAACTGTTCTTTCTGTCCATTGCTGTTAACACACTCTAGTAATTCTTCATTAGTTGTTGTCGGCATTCTTAAGGACTTCATCTGGAGAACTGTACATAAGAAATAGAAAGTTGTGTATTAAAATACTTCTAAAGTCATTATTAGTATTTTACTTACATCTAAATTAGCAGTCGAATTTTTCATTTTTAAAATATCTTTGTTGGAGTAAATATTCAAAAAGCAAGTCTAAGCATGAGCTTTGGTTGAAATTCGTTATGCTGAGCAATAAATTGTAATCATCTTAATACATACTTAGTAACAAAATCACGTTCTATTTTTAAAGGGAAAATTGCAGCAGCCAGAATACAGAATACTTTAGTCTAAGTACGTCTAAAAGTATTTTTTGTAAGACTAATCAGTTAATATCAATTTAAATTATTAACAGAAGTGAAACATCACCTAAATATTTGTACCCTTAGAAGCTTCGGTAATGAACAATTTAAAAGATATTTTTCACTTTCAGAGCTGAAATTTTTTCATACTAATGTATTTAAGCTAACAATACAATTTTATTCAAAACTAGATTAGGTAACAGTTAATACATTATTTTAGGCCTATATAATTGCACAACTTACTTCTTGGTGAGGTTTGAAACTGTTGATGACCAATTCCGATAGCTAATCTACACGAAAATTTACATAAAAGTATTTACTTAATTTTTTTCATGCAGCATATTTTTAAATTAAACAGTGAGTCAATTTCGAAAAGTTTAAAAGATAAGTAAAATAAAAATAAAAATTTAAAACTTAGTTACGACTGAGATAGACAGTTCTACAATGCCAATCTGTAATTTATACAATTAATGGTAAAATTGTAAAGGTTTTTTGAATAATTTGAAAATTTCACTGAATAAACATATAAATACTTATTTATTACTGAAAAATTATATTTGGACTATCCCTTCCTCCTTTTTAAAAAGTAAAACAGGATGCATGTTTCAAAGATTCAATAAAAATTTTAAAAACGTTCATCACACACACAGTCGTTTATCAAAGCATTAATTGATTTTTTGAGGAACAATGCTTATATTTAGTTATGCGGGATTTTTTTCAACTTAATAAATTTCTAAAATTAGACTAAATCGAGCAGTATTTTTTTAGTAATTTGGAATCGTCAAAGACGAGATAGTACAGCTGCAAGAAATCCAGAAGAGCAGTTTTTATGCAGTCCAACAGAAATTAACAAGAATGTGTCAAACAATGGTGCATTCGAAACGTACTTCTGAATTGCAAGAACACAATTGCGGAAATATGACTGCTGTTTAGTCATTTCGATTCTCGTAACGTTATATATTCAAATTCAATATACACTGTGCCATAAAGTATATCAAACATGCATAGTCAGATTGTGTTTTCGCAGCCTCCCTACGCTCCATCGATGTTTCTATATGCAGGGAAAAGTTCATCGAATGCTTCAAATCAACGGTCATTTAGAAACAGCAGTCAGGAATCTTCAGAGTCACAAGATCGTACACGAGAAGCAATACAGGGATGTACCAATCTACTGCCAAGACAGCTGCTGCACAAAATAATACACTCAAAAAGTGCAAGAAACACTCTACCCGAATGCTCCAAATCAACGGTCATTTAGAAACAACAGTCAGGAATCTTCAGAGTCGCAAGATCGTGCACGAGAAGCAATACAGGGATGTACGAATCTACTGCCTAGTCAGCTGCTGCACAAAATAATACACTTAAGAAGAGAAGAAACTAGCTACTCGAGCAACATTGGATCATTTCAAGCAATGCACACCGAAGTGGACTTATCAAATATTCCTGCAAATCAGTTCAACACCCTGCCGGTGCTGGAGGACATTAATTTTACGCCTCCCTACGCTCCATTGATGTTTCTATATGGAGGGAAAAGTTCATCGAATGCTTCAAATCAACGGTCATTTAGAAACAGCAGTCAGGAATCTTCAGAGTCACAAGATCGTACACGAGAAGCAATACAGGGATGTACCAATCTACTGCCAAGACAGCTGCTGCACAAAATAATACACTCAAAAAGTGCAAGAAACACTCTACCCGAATGCTCCAAATCAACGGTCATTTAGAAACAACAGTCAGGAATCTTCAGAGTCGCAAGATCGTGCACGAGAAGCAATACAGGGATGTACGAATCTACTGCCTAGTCAGCTGCTGCACAAAATAATACACTTAAAAGTGCAAGAAACTTGCTACCCGAGCAACGCTGGAGTTTTTCAAGCAGTGCACACCGCAGTGGGCTTGGCAAATATTCCTGCGAATCCGTTCAACACCCAGAAAACAATGCTGCACAAAATAATATACTTAAGAAATGATTTTCTGTGTAATTTTTTGTTTCCTCCAAAAAATATTCAACTGTAATGTAAATTTTAAATAAAAATGTATGTGTATTGAAATTTTAAATAAAAATGTGTGTGTAAATAAAAATGTATGTGTAAAATGTAATGTAAATTTTAAATAAAAGAAATGTGCAATTTCATTTTTACTTCTCAACTTGAGATAATAATTTCCATTAATGTTTCTTAGAACATGGTTGAAAAGTGCCTATGATTTCAGCTTGTCTCTCTAACTTTAAATACTTACTCATCCATTGTCATGAAATTTATGTGCTGACATGTACTATGTGCCTCCTATTAAAAATAGCGCATGAAGCATTATTTTTATAATTTTGCAAGAACACATAAAAGAATTTTAATACATAATTGTCAGTGAGCGTGGGCGATGTAAAACAATGATAAATATTAGCATTTCCCACCGAAGCAGGAAAAATTGTTATCAGACTTGCACGCGCGTTCGGTATCGCCCCGTTCACACATGAATGAAAATATATTTAATAATATATATATTTAATAATATAAAATTCGCACATGAATGAAAATATATTATTAATTATTTATTATGCATAAAACTGTGGTAAAAATCTGTATTTTGTGCTGAAATATTAGTTTACACAAAATCAAGCTCAATTGAAACAGAAATTTTAACATCGGTGCTGGTGTATGTGTATTATGAGAATGATAAAAATGTGTATTTTGTGCTGCGAAATGTCAGTTTACAGGAAACGAAGCTGTATTGAAAATGTTGTGCTAAAAATTCACTTACTGTTAGGGAATTTTGTGTGACGATTTCCGAACTGTAATTTTACACTGGCCTCCAAAAGTTAAGGAACAACATGCTTTTCGAAGCTCATCATAAAAAAAATGACACTAACAATCAAATTTATAGTTCTATAAATGATAAAAATGAACTGTTATGCAAATTCATGCAAAAATGATAGCTACCACTTTTTTTATTGAAAAGAACAGGCATATATGAGTGAGAGAAAAATATGCAAATATCAGGCTTCCGTAATTACGCGTGTAACTTTTGTTGATTTACAACTTTTGTTAGCAGATTCGTTGACAATAGGCAGTAGGAATGTCCGAAATGTCTGAGAGAAGCCGTTTGCCCCGTTAGTTAAGGTGGTGGGCGGTGGGTGGATGGAAATAGGGATGTCACAGGCTGATGCTGCTAGGCGTCTTAATCTGTCTTGCAGCGTGGTCCACCGTCTCTGAAACTGAAGATTCTGTGTCCATAAGACATGCTCCGGGACGACCACGAGCTACAACACCTGCAGAAGACCGCTTTATAGCTCTTTCGGCGCGAAGAAGAAGAAGCATTTCTGTGCCGCAACTTGTTGCAGACCACTCTGCAGCATCAGAGAGAAGAATATCAGCTGGTACGGTGCGAATGCTTCTTCACAATGCAGGTCTCTGTGCAAGGTGACCAGTTGTGTGTGTCCCCTTCAACGGACGACAGAGGGGGGTCAACTTATCTTGAACAAGAGAGCACGTTCCTTGGACCAAACAGCGATGGGCTTCTGTACTCTTTATAGACGAGTCCAGATTCACACTGGAGAACGACTCAGGACGTCTGTTGATCTGGAGGGAACAGAGCATCAGATACCATCAATCCAAATCTGTAAAGACACAATTACCGAGGTGACGGAATATTGGTTTGGGCAGAGCTCTCACTCGGTGGTCACACTGACCTACATGTGTTCCAGGGAAAAACTCTGACTGGTGTGAGATATCGGGATGAGAACCTAGATCCATGTGCCGGTGCAATTGGCAATAATTTCATTCTGATGGATGATAATGCCCAACCTCACCAAGCTGTGCTTGTTGAGTATTATCTTAAGAGTCAAGGTTTGGAGCGAATGGAAGAGCCAGCTCAATCTGCAGACCTCAATCCGATAGAACATGGTTGGGACTACCTTGGCAGACAAGTGGCTGCTTCAAGTCTTCCTCCAAGATCGTTGCATGAGCTGGGACAAGGACTAATCCGTGCGTGGTCTTTGCTCCCTATTGAGGTGTCCGACAACTTAATTAGCAGCATGGAGAATCGATGCCGCCAGTGCATTGCAGTTAAGGGTGGACACCGCATGTTTCCACAAAAAACTTTGATAAACTGTTTTCTCCAAAAGTGGACTTTTCTACCAAAAGTGTTCTTTTGCTTTTACACCATGTTTGCGTTGAATTTATGTAAATTTTTATGTCGTACTCAATAAAGAACTATTTAGTGCTCCGTTAGTCCAAATTTTTTGCTTCCATGTTCATTCGTTTCCATATAATTCACAAAAAACTGGTTGTACCTTAACTTTTGGAGGGCAGTGTATATTAACATGCTTGTGTAGTGAACGTGTTTTGAAATTGTCATTGTTAAAATATCTAATGATTTTGTTGCTCTTTTGTGGTAGATTTTGAGTACAGTTTGTAAGTCTTAACTTGCACTGAAACCTTTTCGGGTGTTTGGGAATGATGAAGTTGGAGTAATGTAAAAGTAGGAATTATGCATTCTGAAAATCTGAGATGATATTCTATGATTTTTATTTTGGACGTTTACTTGATTAGTAAGGCTTAATTTTAGTTTTAAATGTTTGTACTTTTTTTTTGTCCTAACACACCATTGAATTTGCACTGTAGTTATATTTTATGCTTTGTGGAAGTCATCTAGGATAAATACGATATTGTATGGGGAATGAATAAAACAATTTGTGTACGCGTACTGATCCCTAGAGAATCGCCGAGTCTCTTGGAGGTTGGCGAGTGTCAGTGAGCAAAGAAGTCGCTATGTTAGAGCCCACAAGTCGTTAAAATTTAAATTAGGCGGGGTAATGTATGGGGATATACTGTCATTAAATTCTTTAATAAATGATAAAAACGCATTGATCGTCTTCATTTTTTTTATATTTACGAATAAAAAAAATTATTTCAAAATGAACTGTGGCCGAATCAGTGATATTTAATAATAGGTGGACACTGATAATATATTCCTTTTGGTGGTATGGTTTTACTAACACACATTTGGTAGAATCCAAAGAGTATTTTTAAAACTTATTGCATGAAATAAGTGGACTGAAACTATTGAAAACAAGTGAAATTTCATTTTTAGGTAACAACAGAGGAACAGGAAATCTCTATTTGTACAGTCGTTAAAATATTAATCAAACGTTGATGCCGATATTGAATAGAATAACTTAAAAAGAAAATATAATTAATTTACACTTCAAATAATAAAGTAAAAAATTTTATTTTAAATTTTTGTTTATATTATAATTTTAAATGATAAAATCTTTTAATGTATCACTTTTTACTTTTTTGGGAAATTTAACATTTAAAAGTATAAAATAAACAAGAATTTAAAAAATATTTTTATTTTATATTTTACTGTGTCAATTCATACATTTTTGAGTCAAAATGTACATTTCAGAGAGAGTTTCAAATGTATTCAATTTAATATCATTCCTAATATTTGCCTAACATTTTCATCGAAATTATAAAAAGCATCAATTTTGGTACATGGAATGCTGCCGTTTGCTCGTAAGAATTAATCTCAGAATATCATAATCATTGCAAATAAATAAATGAAAAAATCCACACCGAGTGCACTGCTTTGTTGATTTTCGTCATATCTTCTCTTACAACGTAAATAAATTTGCAAAATTCCTGCGTTTGATCAAATAAACTTGTAGCACTGACCAGGTTTTGGTGACATCTGGACTTACAATTTCTTGATATTTACAATTTTCAGTAAGATGAAATTTAAAAATCTGTAAACCAAATATACAACTACGTCACAATATTTATATGCACAAAATAATGGTAAAAAATGGTATTGACATAAAAATTGTATTGGTTAGAATAATAATAATCATTTTCATTCTTCAATGGGATGCAAATTGAAAGTCGATGGAACAAAAGTTCAAACCAAGATAACTGTTTGTTTTTTATAACTTAAAAGTAAATTTCACTGACGAAATAATTGAAAAGTTGATTTATAATAATTCTTGAATAGTTTTTTTCAGAAATCTTATCCGGGAAGGGAAAAAATAAGTAAGCAAACATCAAAAACTATTCTTGACTTCACAACTTTATAAAACTTACTACAATATCTTTTGAATTGAAAATAAATGTATTGTTTAAAAGATCTCCATGTCGCAAACAATTATACATTAGCTTGCCTCAGGAATAATCGAAATCAAAACTAGTAATTCTTTTGTAATGTTAAAATTTCGAAATCAGGAAGTGCACTTTGAATTTAATTTTCTCGCTCGCTGTTTTGCATTAAATTTTTGGAAGTTTTTTTTTTTTTTTCCGTTGTAATTCAAATGCTGTACATCCTATAATCAATGATTCCTTTGTTCAACCAAAAATCAATTTTGTAACCTTTATTCTTTCATAAAACGACTTTTTTATTAGATAGTTTTTATTTATGTTATTATTTTATAAAACTCCATTGAATTGTGCAAGGACTTGCGAATCTTCTATTGGCCCAGATTTTAATTAAGAAATTGCCTATGTCCTTGTACACAGCAATTCACTGACTATAAAAGCTTGAGAATGGAAAAAGCCAGTTTAGTTGCCGTTTTCCTTTGACTAACTTCTAGCAAGAATATCAGCTGTTTCTTTTATAGACCGACAAGCATCCATTTTCGAATTTTACTTACAAACTTCTTTGACAGAGGAACATTCCGAAAATTTGAAAACAAGCGAGGAAGTGAAGAGCTAGGATAAGTACGTAAGTACGATAAAATAGTTTTGGTTAATTTTAAGTAAGGGGATAGGGTGGACTTTTCCCATATTATATTTATCCCACAAATAGAAAATTTTATGTGCATGTACCATAAATGTTTAACAAGCTCATTTGCAGATTTAAACAATCTACAGCACTTTTTAAATCAAATTAATTCATTTAAAAAATATTAATCGAAAAAATGTTCCATGCGCGTTTCTTTTAAAGAAGATTTCTACGTATCTAGGAAGAACTAACTTAAAGAATATAATAAAAATTTTGCGATTGCACTTACGTCCATGCAAAAATAGGTAATAGTTTATGCAAAATAGATTTTTATATTATAATGTCCGTAACATTTTCCTTAATCACTTTATTTATAATTTTTCCGTTTAGCTTCATTTTAGAACCTAAATTCATTTTAGAACCTAAATTCCTAGTAATAGATGCATATTCACGGCAGATGGAGCACGGACGGGCAGTTAGAACATAGACAAACCGAAATTTTCTTTAACACTTTTCAGTTATTGAGAAGTGTTAAGAATTATTTATTATTATTATTTTGGTACGCTAGGTACTTGTTTTCGCTGATTAGAATACCATTTTGTGTCAAAGCTTTAAAAAAGTGAAATTTTTCTAAAGTAGCACTGGCTGGGTTTTGAAAGTGTTTAAAAATTGAAAAAGTATCCCCAAAATTACAAAGCGAAAATGTCCTTAAACCAATGAGAAAGATCACTAAAAATGTCACTGATCCCAAAATAGAAAATTTATCTCCGAAATACAAGGGGAAAAATGCCAAATTTTTGCGACACACTCCCTAATTTGGTAACACTATTCACTTTTTTTTTTTTTTTGCTTGCCAATTATATAAATATTATTTTCGTAACGCATTCCTCCATCAAATTGCGTATTTAGTTTACGAAAAAGAATAACTGTCAAATAAATCACAATCTAATACTTATAAAAATATTTCACAACTACTGCGCAATATGCGTTACTTAGAAATCCGTCGGAATACCGTACCTTGAATTTGCCCGCTTGTTCGCGTGAATCCAATTCAAAGAAGCTTGTTCTCTTGCTTTTGTTAGATGAAAGTCTCTTCATGAGTTTAATCCATTTTTCTCATGCATACACAAAATTGTTTATACAAACTGAGATACATTTTTCGTATGGATTTTTTCGGTGCATCCACAAGACAAATTCAGTAAACATGTTTTTTCATACTTAAGAATGCGCTTCAAAGTTTGTACAATTATTAAGAGCACTGAAAAGAAATATCGTTTTCTTTTTCTTTTTTAATCGTTTTCTTTTTCTCTTTGGGGCAATTAAACATGCTGGAGTCGCGCTTTTATGAGTATGGCGGTATACTTTTTATATACCGGGTGGTCATGGTGGGCCATAGTCCGTTAAAATATTTTATTTCATTTTATTATCTTAAATATATTATAAACAGTTTAAAGGTGTATTCTAGTACTAAGACTCGAAAACATAACATCTTGAGAGATTTTCTTTGGGGCAAAAAGTCAGTTCTTAGTTTTTTCTTTTCTTTTCTTTTGTGCTCTTGAATTATCGATGATTGGACTACTGAAAATATATCCTAATTCACTATTAATCTAATTTTTAAGATTTTAAATCACAAAATTAGACATAACAGCTGAGTTTCTAAAACTAAAATTTTTGAGGCAAGTAAACACGCTGGAGCCGCAGGTTTATGACTATGGCGGTATATCTTTTATATACCGGGTGGTCATGGTGGGCCATAGTCCGTTAAAGTATTTTATTTCATTTTACAAATTATTATAACATTATCGCCTTTTCAAGCAAGAATTTGTTAATTTAAATAACTTGGAATCAATTAAAAGGTGTACTTAAACATAAAGACTTGAGAACCTAAGACCTTAAAGATTTTCTTTTGTCATGGAAAGTCCCCGGTTCCTTCTTTTTTTCTTTTCTTTCCTTTCTTTATTTTTCTTTTAATTATTTTTCTTCAGTTTATGTGTTTTTGTTGATGCATGTTTGGGCAATTGAAAATGTATACTAATTCACCATTAATCTAATTTTCAACATGTTTAATCACAAAATTAGACTGAACTGCTGAGTTTCTAAAACTAAAATTTTTATGGAAAGTAAATATGCCGGAGACGTGCTTTCATGAATATGGCGATGTACTTCTTATATACCAATTGGTCATGATATATGGTAGTTCATTAAATTATGTATACTTTATTTCGTATATTACCATCATTAAATGTGATACTTCGGATCGAATTCATGATTGTAGGAAGATTATAAAAGCCTTAGCTGACTCTACTGTCTTCCAATGGATTCCCGCTCGTTGTGGTATGGAAGGAAATGAAAGAGCTGATTTGATGGCAAAGAAAGGGACCTATATTTTACAAAAACTTGCGAACAAACCTCCTTCAGTAATGCAAAACTTCTAATTAAAATAGAAATCAAGAAGAGGTTCACCTCCTACCTTTCAAATGAAACTAAGGGAAAGACCTGGGAGTGCCTCACAAATTCAAGGCCCGCTATTCTAGATTCTCCGCCTCATCTTGCAGTGGCGTTATTCCGCCTTTTAACTGGACACGCTTACTTAAATACCCCTCTCTTCAAAATTGGCATTAAAGATTCTCCTGTTGTTCTCTTTGCGACTATGGACAACTCACCAATTTTACGCATATTGACAATATCACTGCATTAAATGCTTTTACTCCAACTGTTTTAAAGTACTGGGAAGCTAGACAACGATTAACGGCTTAGTGGCCAGCCAAATGCTTGGCATTTGTAAAAAGAAACTTTATTTCGTATGTTTTGCTTTAATCATAATATCATATTTTCAGTTTTAAAAGCTCCAAAAAATAAGAATCGTGAAAGAATTTAAAATGTATTCTAAAGCTGTATGTGAGATCTTAAAAGCTTAAGGATTCTAAAATTTCAAAAGGAATCAGTTATAAACTTTTAATTAGTGTTTTTTTATTGTTTGATAATCCAAAGTAACCTATAAGTCGCTTTTAATCTATTTTTTAACATTTTTATACACAAGATTAGACTGAATAGCTAAATTTCTGGAGCCAAAATTTTTTAAACAAGTACACATATCAAAATTGCACTTTGCTGATTGTGGCGGTATACTTTTATATACCGGGTGGTGAGGGTGGGCCACAGTCACTTAAAGTTTTTTATTTTATTTTAATGTTATGATAGTGCCACATTTATTAGCAAAAATGTTTGTAATCAAAGAGCTTAAAACAATTTAAAGGCGTATTCTTATATTAATGCCTAAAAACTATATGATCCTTTAGGTTATCTATTTTGGCTTTTGAAGTGATGTACATTTCGGCTTGCCACAGGGAGTCATTATTCTAAAATACACTTTATTTCATTAAATTTTGATGTGTAGAAAACTAATTAAAAATGGCATTGTGTTTTAAGTAGTTCATAATGTAGAATTAGTATAAGGTATAATGTATAATGTATAATTAATAGTACTTAAAAACGAAAAGAGTGTATACATGTCAGGTAGAACTTAAAAATTACAAGCAAAAATTCTGAAAACTGCATTACTATATCAAAACCTTTTAATGTCTTGCACGAAGTGCAATTACTTTTTATTGTTTGACAATCCAAACTAACATATAATTTGCTTTTAATCTATTTTTTAACATTTTATACACAAGATTAGACTGAATAGCTAAATTTGTAGAGACAAAATTTTTAAATCAAGTAAACATATCGAAACGGCACTTTGCTGACTGTGGCGGTATACTTTTTATATACCGGGTGGTCATGGTGGGCCATAGTCACTTAAAATATTTTATTTTATTTTGATGGTATGATATTGTCACGTTTATTAGAAAAAAATTCTGTAATCAAAGAGCTTGGAACAATTTAAAGGTGCATTCTTATATTAATGCCTAAAAACTATAAGATCCTTTAGATTATCTATTTTGGTTTTTGAAGTGGTGTGCATTTCGGATTGCCATAGCGAGTCATTATTCTAAAATATACTTTATTTCATTAAATTTTGATGTGTAGAAAACTAATTAAAAAAGACGTTGTGTTTTAAGTAGTTCACAATGTAAAATTAGTATAAGGTTAATGAATGTATAATTAATAGTATCTAGAACCAAAAGAATGTATACATGTTAGGTAGCACTTAAAAATTACACGTAAAAATTCTGAAAACTGCAAAAAACCTTTTAATGTCTTGTCGAAGTGCAACTATTTTTCATTGTTTGACAATCCAAACTAACATATAATTTGCTTTTAATCTATTTTTTAACATTTTTATACACAAGATTAGACTGAACAAGAAGCTTGAAAGAGTTTAAAGTGTATTCTAATACTATATGTGAGATCTTAAGAGCTTAAGGATTGTAAAATTTTATCAAAAGTCAGTTATAAATTTTTAATTCGTGTTTTTTATTGTTTTGAAATCCAAAATAACACATAATTTGCTTTTAATCTATTTTTAAACTTTTTTATACACAAGATTAGACCGAATAGCTAAATTTGTAGAGCCAAAAATTTTTGAACAAGTAAACATATCGAAACGGCACTTTGCTGACTGTGGCGGTATACTTTTTATATACCGGGTGGTCATGGTGGGCCATAGTACTTAAAATATTTTATTTTACTTTAATGGTATGATATTGTCACATTTATTTTAAAAAATCTTAAATCAAAGAGCGTGGAACAATTTAAAGGTGTATTCTTATATTAATATTTAAAAGCTATAAGATCCTTCAGATTATCTATTCTGGCTTTTGAAGTGACGTACATTTCGGATTGCCATAGCGAGTGATTATTCTAAAAAATAGTTTATTTCATTAAATTTTGATGTTTAGGAAACCTAATTGACATTGGTTTTTAAGTAGTTTATTATGTAAAATTAATATAAGCTTAATAAATGTACAATTAATTGCATTTAAGAACCAATAGAGTGTATACATGTTATATGTAGGACATAAAAAATAAAAACAAAAATTCTGAAAACTGCATTACTATGTCAAAACCTTTTAATGTGTTGTAGAAATGCAACTACCAGAATAAGACCTATGCAACGTGAAGTTTATTAAGAAAGAAA
The DNA here is from genome assembly GCA_038373885.1 of Cheiracanthium punctorium. Taxonomy (NCBI): domain Eukaryota; kingdom Metazoa; phylum Arthropoda; class Arachnida; order Araneae; family Cheiracanthiidae; genus Cheiracanthium; species Cheiracanthium punctorium. The sequence continues at coordinate 2,094,309 of JAWZYV010014839.1, read as the reverse complement.
AATACTTTGCAATGCGTTCCTATTATCTTAATTCTTCCACGTATAAGTAATATACAATTTCATTTTGGTGGTGTTACTTTATATATGAAGGCGTAACTAATATACATTTTGTATCTAAGACTACATAAAAAAGACTTTTTGTTCAAATATTCTAGTTTCGAAAATGTCTGCATCCTTTCAAGGAAATTCAAAGAATCTTCCAAAGATTCTTTCAAAGAATATTCTGCAGATCTTTCCAAAGATAATCATATTTTTGCATAAAATTTTGTCATAATACTTTACAATCCACAGGATGATTCAGAATCAGAGACAAACGTCTAGGAGAGGTAGGTTACAACAAGACTACTCAGAATCACATAACCATGTGGGGTTGTAAACGTTGTCTTCATGTACCTGTTAATAGTCACTCTAGAAGTGTTCAAGTAATAGTGAACTTTCCGATGCCGGCTTTTTAAGAGCTAATGCATTTTTTACAGATTGCACTTGATAAAAATTGTTAATTCAGAATTTCTGTTTTCATTACTTGGACGAAATTGTGGGAGGAGAGCTGTTTGTTTATAATAGTTGGTTAAGAAATGATACGCACATTTCAACATTTTTTTCCAAAGTGATTATTAACAGGTACATAAAGATGATGACGTTTCCGACCACACATTGCCATGTAATTCTGAACCCTCTTGTTGTATCCTACCTCACCTAAAGTTTAGTCCCTCTAGTTTTGAATCACCCAGTATATTTATTTAATTCATTATTTTGTTGGAAATATTTTATCGTTGTTTTTTGTATAGTTGTGCAACGTATCCATTTAAAGGTAATTAGTGTTTCCTTCAGTGGTAAACTAACTGGAAAATCTGTTATTTCTGTTGCTTCTGGTGAATTGTGGCGGTATGCTATTGTTATACCGAGTGGTCATGGGGGGCCATAATTCTCTATTAAAAAAAATATTATATATATATATATATATATATATATATATACACCAAGTGTTTCGAAACAGATGTTAAAGCGATTATTTTTTAAAACGTAGGCGATAGAAACGTGCTTTCAATTGGTAAAGTTCGTCAAATAAAGAGTAGATTTCAGGTATGGCAAGCTTTTTAGTAGGGGCTCGATACATATTAAAATACGAAATTTAATCCATCACTTATATTTAGAAAACTGTTGCTCTTTGTCTAAAAAGGTAAATTAAAAAAAAAATATTGCTGGTTATAACTTTTCGTTACTTACTTTACTATTTAAAGCATATTTTGCATTCAGACATAACACGTGTAATATCTGTCCTCGATATGGCTCAAAAATGTTTATGTTACAAAACGTAATAAGGGTGCATTGCCTTCAGATGTTAAGGGACTTGAGTGTATTTTGCGAAGTACCTCATGGGAAATTTTCTCCGGTAAAGTCTGAAGATAATTGAACTTAAAATATAGCTTTGTAACCAGTTACGTTACCATTTACAGTTTTTTTAAATTCTAAATCCTGTACAGAAGCATTAAAGTAATTCATTCATTAATTGATAAATTAACTATAAACTTCTGTATTTTAAAGTAATATCGATTGATTTAATTCCTTTCTCTCGCGTGATAATTTTCAAACTGAATAACAGATGGCGTTATTTCAAGGTTTCAAGTGAAAAGTTACAATTTGTATATCTAATCAAAACAAATTATTATTCACATATCCTGTAATGAAATAAATAAAAATTCGGATACTAGTAATCATAATATTGCAATTTAAAATGATAATTTTACGTTTTAGTATACAATAATTCGAAAATATCGAGGTAAAAAAATTGCGTATGGTTTTAACAAAAGTATTTATTTATTTATTTATTTATTTATCATTATTATGATTGTTATTATTATTATTATTTTTAGTTCAGCGTGCAGTTTTAAAATTTTGAACATTTTTTTTTTTTTGGACCAAATTTTACCAAGCGTGTACAATGTATTTTCTTCAATTTTACCAAGAATATACATTGACAATTACTGATGTATTTTTCTCCGTTACGTTAATTTTATTCTAATGATATTTTCCATTTTCTTTGTCTACGAAACTTTGTCTCTTTCTCACACCTTCATCAGTATCAGAATTCTTTAAAAGTTCTTTTCTTTTTGATTTCATAATTTTGTACTTTTGAATAAAAGTCTTTATTTATTATATGTAAAATACTGTAGAATATTTGAATGTATTTGATAAGAAATATTAAGAATATTTATGCCTTTATCAGTACTAAATTCCGTGTTAAGTAACCACATTTTTAAATAACGATCCAAAAGCAAGTTCAAACTTTAAATCGATTTATTCAAATCAGCTTGTAATTATAAATAGAGAAATTATTCAAGTACCTGCAATTTTTATTCCCTAAATAATAGCAATGAATAATCTAAAAAAATAATGCTTCAAAATGAAGTAATCATATGAGCAAGAGTGTCCGTAAATTTGTAATAGAGTTCAGGTTTATTATATGTAAAGTATTATATGTAGATTATTATACGTACCATTTACAAAAACTCAAAATATTTAATTAAGCTTGATTCTCAAAATCAGAACCAAAATGTGGCATATTTATGTATCTTCAGCCTATACCATCAGTGTGTTACAAGGAATTTCAATTTGTCATTAATGAAATAAAATTAGAATAAGAGTAGTAATAAATATCACACTTTTTTTTAAGTCAACCACCAGAAATGCATGCTATGCTTTCATATAATCTCTTGGATAGAGAACATTATTAATTTCTAGATCTGTAAAGATTGCAAGTCTGGACAAATTTGCAAGTCTGAATGTTTAAGTCAGCAAACGGTTACTTTTTATATTTTCATCCACGGGCCTTCGAAAAAATCCAACCCATAGTGATATAAACTCTCTGTTGCTCAACTATAATGCTTAGACTTATCAAAATGGATAATTTGACAAAATGGCAAACTATACTTTTTACAAAAAGGAATTTTTTTTATTTATCCATAAAAGTCTAGAGTAATATTTCTGGAAACATAAATTATAAGGTACTTGAAATGTGCAGATAAACGAAAAGAACAAAATAATACTTCTATCATGACAGAGACTGTATCATGAAAAATGGATAGAATAATAAAAAAAACCATGATAGTGTAGCAGACTGAAGACCCAAAATTTAAAGCTTAACACTTTCTTAAAATGATGCGAAAAATCACAAATAATCTCAGAAGAAATTGACGCTGTGTCAGTTTACAAAAAAGGAAGGCAATATACTTTTTATCAACCACAATCCGTTAAAATTCTTTATTTTACTTTATAATTTATTATAACTATACTATAATATTATTTCATTTTTAAGCAAAAAATTCTGTTATTAAGGAGCTTGGAAAATTTTAATGGTGTATTCTAATTAAAGATCTAAGAGCCTAAGATCTCAGAGATTTTCTTTGGGGCAAAAAGTCAATTCTTAGTTTTTTTTCTTTTCTGTGTTAGTATTTATCGGTGATTAGACTATTGAAAATAGATCCTGATTCGCTATTAATTTAATGTTTACGATTTTAAAGCATAAAATTAGGATGAACAGCTGAATTTCTAAAACTTAAAATTTTGAGGCAAGTAAACATGCCGGAGCCGCGCTTTCATGACTATCTCGATACACATTTTACATACCGGCTAGTCATGAGAGGCTATAATTCATTAAATTATTTATAATTTATTTCGTATGGATTGTTTCTAATAAATAAAAATAACTTATTTTCAATTTAAAACATCCAAAAATAATTTGAGTGGAAGAATTTAAAGCGTATTCTAATACTACATGTGAGATTTTAAGAGCTTATGGATTCTAAACTGTCACGGAGATTCAGTCATTAATTTTTAGTTTGTGCTTTTTTTATTGTTTGACAATCCAAAATAACGTAATTTGGTTTTAAACTAATTTTTAAACATTTTTTTACTCACGATTAGGTTGAATATCCAAATTTGTAGAAAATATTTTAGGCAAGTAAGCATATCTAGGCTGCACTTTGCTGGCTGTGGCGGTATACTTTTTATATACCGGGTGGTCATGGTGGGCCATAGTCTATTAAAATATTTTATTTTATTTTATTATAATAATATTACATTTTTAAGCAAAAATTTCTTAGATCAAGGAACTGGAAACAGTTTAAAGGTGTATTCTAATACTAAAACATGAAAGCCTAACATTTTAAAGATACTTTTTTGTCATAGAAAGTCGGTTCTTAAATTTTTCGTTTCTTTTTTGTCTTTGTACTCTACTTTATTTTATTGATTGATTTATTTATTTTATGTGTGGGATTATCTGTGTTTAGACAATTGAAAATACATATCCTTATTCACTGTTAATCTAAATTTTAACATTTAAAAGCCTCAGAATTAGACCGAAAATGTGAATTTTTAAAATTTAACTTTTGATGCAAGCACACACGTCGCAGCTGTTATTTCAGGGCTAATGGCTGTATATTTTGTATACCGCTTCATAAAGATAAGTCATACCTCATTAAATCATTTATATTTTATGTGTATGTATTGTTTATAAAAATGAAAAGGCATTTTCAATTTAAATCTAAAAAAAAGAAAGAAGGAAAAGAAACTTGGAATAAATTAAAATGTATTCTAAAATATCCTGAAGAGTCAGCTATTCATTTTTAATTGAATTAAATCCAAAACAACATATAATTCGCCATTAATCTAATTTTTAAGATTTTTATGTATAAGATTGGATGAATAGCTGAATTTGTAGAACCGAAATTTTCCAGATAAGTCACCGTATCTAATCTGCACTTTGATGACTGTGGCGGTATACTTTTTTATATACCGGGTGGTCATGGTGGGCCATAGTCCTTTAAAATATTTTTTTTCTGTAAAGTTATACTTTTATGGTAATATTATAACATTTTTAAGCAAAAATTTCTTAAATCAAGGAACTTTGAACAATTTAAAGGTGTATTTTGATATCAAGAAATGAGAGCCTAAGCGCTTATTTCGTTTTGTCGTGGAAAGTCAGTTCGCAAAACTTTCCTTCTTATATATATATATATATATATATATATATATATATATATATATATATATATATATATATATATATATGTGTATATTTATTTATTTTGTGTGCGTTTATCTATGTTTTAACAATTAAAAGTATGTCCTAATTCAATATTTATCTAATTTTTTTACATTCTAAAGCACAAAATAAGGCTGAATACCTGAAATTGTAAATTTAAAATTTTTGAAGCAAGTAAACATGCATGATCGACGTTTTTACGGCTATGGAGGCACATACCAGTTGGTCATGATAGGCCATTATTTCATTATATATTTTTTTATTTCATATGCATGTCTTAGTAACAATAATGCATTTTCAACTGAAAATATCTCTAAATTGTAAACGCGTAAAAAAATAAAGAGTAGCATGTGAGGTTTTAGTTGCTTACTACTAAAGGTACTAAAAGATCACGTACAGTCAGTTATTACTTTTTCAGTGCGTTTTTATTGTTCAAATCCATAAAGGTTAATTTTTTATATTTTTATTCATGGGTTATTCACAAAAACTAACTTACAGTATAAATAATCATATGTTGCGTAACTTTAATACTTGTAAATAACAGATATCAGAAAGGAAAACTTACTAAAATAGCAAAATATATTTCTTACGAAAAGGGAAATTTCTTATTTATCCATATGAATCTGGAGTACGATTTTAGTAGAATAACTGCATACGTAAAAATGTATCCTTCATCAGGAATTTATTAAAAGTGGATAAATTATAAAGTACCCGAAATGCTAGTAAAAATGGAAAGAATAAAATATTTCTACTATGACAGAGACATATGATGAACAATGGACAGAATAATGAAATTCGATTGTTCTGCAGACTGAAGAACAAAAATTTAAAGCTTAATACTTCCTAGAATGAGGCGTGGAAAGGCAAATCTTCTCAGGCGAAGTTACCGTTCTGTCAGTATACAAAAAGAAGTAAAAGTCTGTTCTCCAAAGAAATTGTTTGAAGATTTCAAGTCAAAGATCCAAGCTTTTTGCAGATTTCTCCTATATGTAAGAGTAAAAGTAAACCATGATGGCGTTCGTCACTGAAGATTATACATGCTTATCTGTAGTTCAGGTACCTACCTACTGCTAACCAAATAAACAGAGGTATGGTAACTGTACTAGAGATCGACATGCTGAAGCAACCTTGGCTGCATGGAGAAGCTCAACCCACCGAAGCTAAGCATATTTATCTGAATCACACTTTCAGATCTAGACTGTTTCCTAAAATTTCTAGCCTGAATGTGTGGTTGAGAATAAGTATACGACTTTTTCCCTATCATATGAAGAATTCTTGAAGTTAAAAGGCAAGATTGAAAAGTTCAGCTCATACCGAGAGACTTACGTTCCCAGTTATGGCACTGTTTCTGGAAGAGAGATTATGATTGAACATTTTTCTCTTCAAAATTTAAGAAATTCTTGTACATAAAAAGCAGAGTTGTAAGCGCGATGTTCCGAAAGCAAAGGCTCGGATTTGTTTGCAGAATCTTCCTGCCAAAATTTAAGAATGTACCAGCACTTGGGAAGTAATACCGGCAAGGTCCAAAGTAATGGGAAATTCAGTCGCAGGCTATGGTACTATTCCCAAGCTATTTTAAGCGAAGAAGATAACCCTGATCGATACATAAAATCTTCACTTTGCAACAAGAAGAACGAATTTGCTGAAAATGAAGGTATAGAATTTTTTTTAAAAGGTTTATGCCAGATTACTTGGCTAGACTCAACCCGTCCAGTTTGGGGACTCATTACAAGACTGAAAATACCCGACTGAAAAGATCTTACATACTGGAGTTAAAGGCCTAGTGCCCAGGGCACTCCTACAAGAACCTATCATCAGTCAGTCAGTTACTTGGCTAGAAATGCGGCAAAGTACTAACATCTTCAATAAGTGTTATTGCAAGTATAATGAGCTGTTCAAACTGTAATCCGTTCTAAAATATATTCATGAAATGTGCATCTTCCAAATAGGTCTACTTATTTCCTTTTAAAGGATACTGCAGTTTTAAATTTAGATTTGGTTTAGCATATGGAACGCTAATTCTTTTACACGTGCTGTGTCAAGAGACAATTAATTTTATACTGCTTTTTCAGATGTCATTGCTCGTAATAGGAAAAAGTGAAGAGCAATAATAATGATAAAAAGAACCATATTATTGACTTAAAGTACTTTTATAATTATTTTTTATTAAACGTTGTTAATGATGATAATTAGAATAATACTAATGCTATCATGCACCGGGAGGAAGAGGATGTGAACCAAAGAAGATTTTAAAAAATCTTGCTAAAGTCACTCGATTTCAAGAACGTAAAGTTAAAAAATTTCATACTGTGTCTCTCGTAAATTCGCAGAATAAAAAATTACTAACATGCTTTTATTTAATTTAATGAAAACAGGTTTTTTTTAAATTTCATTTAATTAAAACAGTTATAAGTATGAAGTGGAGCCGAATTTAATGTTAAATAAAAGTAAAAATGATGATAGTAATGTTCTTCTTGTTATTAATAATAAAACAACCGTGATAACAATCGTCTCATGAATTAATCCTTTCTTTCATTAGCAAGCTAGTTCCAAGCTTAGTTTCAAGCATTATTAATTTACAGTTTGATTTACTTTCGGTGATATATGTAATAAGGAGGAGAATTTCCTTAGTTTTGAATTCGAATACGAAAATAATAAGCCAGCCTTTACTTATAAGAAGCTTTTGGAACACAGGTAGGATTTTGGAAGCAATTTATAACATTTTCATGTGATAAGAAAAAAACCAATAAACCTAGTTTCTGGCCGTAGTTTTTTGCATAATGCATTTGATGTACCATGCAATTCAAACCATGAGAAATATTAATTCTGAAGCAAATTATTAGAGATACTTTTATTAAGATCTAATATTATTTGTATTTTTTAACTTATACTTTACTATGCACGTACAAAGATACTTACTCACATCCCCTACATCACTTATTTCGTTAAATTTTTATATAGAAATTGTATGGAAATATGATAAAGAATTTCTGGGAAAAACCTTCAAACAGTACACCCTGTTTGTAAATTAGTCAGTATTTAAAAAAATAGATATAGCTATTATATTTAATGTATTTTGCATTTTAAATACACTCTTTTTTCCCTTACTCACAGTTCTCAGTCGTATAAAGTAACAGCTGTAAAGTCTGAATTACTCATATGTTTTGAAAACCAAAAAATTGGTTTACAAAATACTCTTCTGTACACATATTACCAAAAATACTAAAATTACCAAAATTAAGTGCAGCATTGATATCAAATTTAATAAACATTTTAAGACTGTCATTCAAAATGTATGTCACTCGTCACATGGCTCTTGATCGGCAGACAAATCAAACAAAATTCAGAATGTATCTTCATAAAGGCACTCTTCAAGTATGTGTTTTGAATATACTCTTTTAAACAATAAATTCTCATGTGTTTCGGCAATTTTTGACAACATATGTTCTGAAACAAACAAGTCACATTGAAAAATTGACTGAAACAACATTGAAGTAGGAAATTTTTGCAAAATATCGGTTGTTTAATTTTTTCTGAAATTTGATTAATTTACTGCTTTTAAGAGTGAATAATATAACTTGTGATCTTGTGAAGAGACATTTTGAATTTTTATCTTTGGTATGGTTTTATGCTTTTAAAAAGTAACAAAACAATTGCACTATTTCTTAAAAGTTATTTACATGTAAAATAGTTTTTTAATAAATTTGTTCTAGATGCATTAATGTAACATATTTAGAATTGCTAATTCAATTTTAATTTTAGATGCATTATGTGAATCATTTTTTAATTTTAAATGTATTATGGGGATCATTTTCAAAAAATGTTACAAACTCGCGCCCTTTCTTTGGTAACAAAGCGCACAATGAATTAATGTTTCTGAAATAATTATCTGTGAATTCTCTGAACATACACTGAGTAGGATGAAGAAAAGTAACAGAGCGGATGTGAATCTATCAGTAACTAGTTTGAACAATTCAATTTATTGGTAAAGCAGGATATTTATGATATTTTTATCTCTTACATTACACATATTTATAGACACTGGCATAATTAAAGTACTTAACAAAAAATGTTGATTGGTTAAAATAATAAAGTAGTTTGCGGATTACACACATATATGTAAAATAAAAGAGTGCGGACAGTTACAGGAGGTACAAGGCTCTCTTCCTTTCTATTTATGGGGAAGGAGGAAATTTTAACCATATTTCTTCACCAAAAAATTCACCCTTCCTCATAATTGAAGAAATGTGGATTCTATGAATCCCCCAAAATGGCTCCGTAATGCTTAATTTTTAACGTACTGCTTCTTTTGAAAAAAAGACCATCACTACTAAAAAATTGTGCTTCTCTTGTTTGTTCCTTACGATCATTCCTTGGTGACCAACGTAGCATTAGTAGCTGCAAATGAAAAATATTTTTATGACCGATTAGCTAAAAATAAAATTTAGAGATTTTTTTCATATTTATTTTTACCGAATGTTACGTTAGTCACCGCTTTTAACCAGAGCTCGAAATTAACGATGGTCCACTGACCGAGACCACTAAAATATATAGCATACCAGTAGAATACAAAATTTGTTAGTCTGTCCGAGCTTAACACTTTATGTACATTTTTCTCTTTCAAAATTTCCTCACATATTACCGAACATCTAATTTCACCAATACATGTCATATAACTGGATCTATTTAATATTTTTATTAGAGGTGTTTACATTTATTAATTCATGGCTTAACGAAACTGTGTGAAATCCTTGTGTAGACATGTGTGTTATTGACTTCACTATTAGCTTTTAATCTTAATATTATATGCAGTTAAGGTCTTAATTAGTCTTAATCATTTAGTGCATTTTAGTGTTAAGCATTTAGTGCTTAAAACTCATTTTCTTGAGGAGTTTTAAGCACTAAGTGTTTATTTTTATTCCAATACAAAAGAACCACAAATTTAATGTGTGGTAACAGAGTGCGCATGTTTCATAATTTGCTAAAAAAAAAAAATAATTAATAGTGTCATTGAAAACAGAATAGTTTTCTAACCAGTAGAAATTATAAATTCTAGAAAACCATTTTTAAGGCATGTTGAAAGTTGAATTGTAACATTTTTAGGAAATGACCCAGATCCATAGTCAACTAGTACTTTAAATTAGTTTTAAGTCTACCCCTATGATAATGCAGAATCAAAGGAAACTAGGTATCTTTCCTACCTAGTAAAAGGGTTGTGCAGTTCGTACCAAGCCGTAATTTTCCATCATGCCTTAGAAATGACAGAGCCTCTCGAATCCAAGGTTCTTACGGATATTCTGAAGATTTCATCCAAGCTCAGTGAAGGCTCCTAGGGTAAGAGTGCTTGTTTCTGGCTCCCGTGTGTGTCACCATTGCTCTAATATTCGACAATGGCACACATCTGGAGTCCGAAACCGGCATTCGAAAACATCCGTAATGGTGTTCGAGTGTGTCACCAGTACTCTGTTCTTGATGCTTATCTTTATGTCACATCTTAGTGCTAGTGCTGTCATGCGCAATGCAATGGCACTAAAGAAGTGGCAGAAAAGATGGGCATTAAAAGACACCAGGCATTATGATGAAGAACTGACATCGAGCTGCTTTGGAGATCATCTCATGCAAAATGGTTAAACTTCTGAAGTACTGTCATGTCTGTCTGAGTACTGTCATGTCTCCCAGATTAGCTGTGTGATGGGAGCTTCTCACGGACACATCAGTGTACGGGTAAAGCATAGAATCATAGGATGTATCACACTTGTAAGGATACGGGACAAACTAGAGTTCATTGATAATTACATGGTAAATTGAAAATAGTTTTTTGTTTCGTATATCAAATTTAGTAGTAATATATGAGAGTATTTTGGAACATTTTTTAAACTGTGAAATAGAACATTTCGAAGGGATGTTGTGCTTACGTCATTTGAGTGACAACCGATCGAACATCCATCTGGGAAGGTTCCTTCATAGCATTTCTATTGAAATTAATCCTGAAGAAAGCGTTGAAAATTTAAATAAATATTGATAATAAAAATCAACTCAAAACATAACCCACAAAAAATGTCTGATTCGAAACGGTTTGCTCAACATACTCAAACTGCAACAAGTAAACTGAATTTAATACCTTTAATTGAATTTCAAATTAGGGTTACTCCCTTTGAAATGCATTACGAGAAATGCTTGTTTGTCACAGTAGTAGTTGCTTCATTGGTTGCTGTGATCTTCGAAATGTTCTATAGGCTACTGTCATCAGTTACTGATAAAGCAGTTGTTTAAAAAAACTGATGAAGTACGTTACTAATAAATTTAATTTAAAAAGTATTACTTTTGTTTTATGCCAATTCAAGCCAATCAGAGCCATTTCATGTCTTTATCATCATAAACATAGTACCACAAAAAGTATAGTTGTTATAACCTTAAAATAGTGTATTTTGAAAAATAGATGATGTTTACGGTAATTCCCAAAGTTAGCTTAAGGTCGATCGAATGAAAGTACTGCAATGTTTATATTTCAGTAGTTAAAATAAATTTGTGTTATTGTATACAGTTATGATTAGATTCATAACTGTATACAATAACCATTTCATGTCTTTATCATCATAAACATAGTGCCACAAAAAGCATAGTTGTTATAACCTTAAAATAGTGTCTTTTGAAAAATAGATGATGTTTACGGTAATTCCCAAAGTTAGCTTAAGGTGGATCGAATGAAAGTACTGCAATGTTTATATTTCAGTAGTTAAAATAAATTTGTGTTATTGTATACAGTTATGATTAGATTCATCAATTCCTAACATTTGAAACGATTATTGTATCTGAATACAAATAATATTTATTATTTGAATTAGAAGGATTGGAAAACCGCATTCCAAAAACATCGGCAATAATGTTTTGCATACGTCACCAGTACTCTGTTCGTAATGTTTATCTCGACATCAAGAACATCATCACTTAGAACCTCTGCTGTCACACAACACATACACTAAAGAGACAGTATATTTTGAGTGCTTGTTTCTGGGTCACGTGTGTGTCGCCATTGCTCTATTGCTGAATTATGGCACACACATCGTGATTTCGAGACCGGCATTCCAAAAACATCGGTATTGATGCTTTGCATACGTCACCAGACTCTGCTGTCACATACACAACGCATGCAATAAAGAGTTAATATTTTTTGAGTGCTTGTTTCTGAATCACGTGTGTGTCGCCATTGCTCTAATACTGAATTATGGCACAGACATGGTGATTTCGAGACCGGCATTCCAAAAACATCGCCAATAATGCTTTTCATATGCTACCAGTACTCTGTTCTTGATGGTTATCTTGACATCATCACTTGGTGCCTTTGCTGTCATGTGCAATGCAATGGCACCAGGATGATGATGCAATGATAGGCATAAAAGACACCAGGCATTGTGATGAAGAAGTGACATCGAACTGTTTTGGAGGTCCTGCCATGCAAAATGGGTGAACTTCTGAATGCTGAAGAGTACTGTCATGCCTCCCAGCTTGACTGAGTTATGGGAGCTTCCACGGACACATCAATGCACGGATATCGTAAACAACTGTAGGGTGTATCACACTTTCAGGTTAAGGAACAAACTATAGTTCATTGGTAATTTTATGGTAAATGTTAAAAATATAGTTTATTTCGTTTATCTAGCTTACTTAGTGTTATATGAGAGTATTTTAGACCATTTTTTAATCTCTGAGTATTTTTAACTGTGAAATAAAGTATTTCGACACGATGTTGAGCAAATTTGTAAAAGGAACCTTTTAAAATTTCTATAATTTGAGTTAATATACTTTATGCTATTTAGTTTATATACTTTGAGTTAAAAAAAATAATATTTTGTGTTAATATACTTTGTACTATTGAGTTTATATACTTTGAGCTAAAAACATATAATTGTGATATAAATATTCGTGATAATAACTGTATCATTTACATAAAAGTGCTATAAATTATTGCAGTAGTTACATGATCGACCTTTCTTTAAATGCAATGTTTTTCAGTAATTCAGTATTTCATATTCATATTTGTATTAGCATTTTTTTCTAATTCATAACATTCTAATATTGCAATGCTTCTAGAATATACATCATGTCTTTTTGCAAAGATATTTTTCACTTTTCACTTAAATTTTGACTATTTTACTATCATTAACAATTAAAAGTTGTAACAGTAAATTTCTGTTTCATTTCCTAACGGATTGTTCATATAATGGCTAAATATCCTTTACCAATTGAGTGTTTATTAAACGTTAAATTGTGTGTTAATATTAAATATTTTTTGTAATAATATTAATGCTGCACTTAAATTAAACATGCGACTGAAAATACATGTGGATCATCATAATTTACGCATAATCTGTGAATGATATGTACATAATCCATTGCCAACCAGAATAAGGAAATTTCAAAGATTCGTCGAAGTTAGAAGGCTGGGCATCTCTCTCAAGCCAAACACAATATATTAAAAATGAAAAAAATCGCATAAAACGTAGTTCTAAATGTACAAAAGTGTAACTTAGACAGACAGAATCCGTCCAATTATAGGCGGTTGGCTGTTAAATCAGCATCATTTTGCAGGGATATCGCATAGACAAGAACGGGGTAGCCCAAAATTAGATATAAGTTGGTAAATATATTGTTACGCTTATATATAATTTGTTTCTCATTATTGAATGCAAATAGAAAATTCAAAATTTGCAAGTTTTCTTATCTTTATCTAGAAATTTCGAAAAAAATATGTTGCTCTCCTACTATTATCAGTAACAATAAAAATGGAAAATAATCAGAAGAGTAACACAGAGAATAAACAAAAACTTTATGTGGAATAGAAAATTGCACGATTTAAAAAATAAATTACACCTCAAAATGTAATTGCCTGCTCCATTTTAAATAAAGCAGAGGATATCTCACGGTCACTTTTCGCATGATAGGATTATCCTATCAGTTTGGGATTTTACTAACCGTAATTGATAAATCCTAGATTTAACGCTTCGACGCGTGGTGGTTGTGCCGAGAGACCACTTCATTTCAACGGTTTCACTGGTAATCGCGAAAAATATGGTTAAATGTTCCCAGCGCTGCCAAGTGCAGCCGTTGCCATTGATCCATTTACCTACCAACAATATGGCGGTCGATCAAATAGCCCATCTGGCACCGTAGAACTAAAGAAGTTTTCTTTCGCAGCTAGCTGTGCGGCCGCACAGCCAGCTGTGTCAGTAAACTTGCGCTCCGATAATTTGAAGTGCGTGAAAATGCTTGCGCTTCATAGGCTTAACCGATAAGGTTTTGTTATTACTCTAAAATGAAAGCGTCTACAAGCAAACTTCAGGCTTTTTCCAACGCTGTTTTGTAATTGCTAGAATTAATTCACTGATATTTCGTAAAATTTGCAGATTTCTGATTTTCTCTAAAACATGGTACTGCATAACCAAAATAATTCTGTATAATATCGATTAAGAATTCCTTATCTATAAAAAAATGGTATTGTAATTTTTATGGCATGTATAATGCTAAATGATATGAGCTAAGAAACAAGCGAATTAGTTTTTCTCTGATTCCTTACCACACAAGAGTGCATCTATGATTTGAATCATAGTTTGCAGATGTTCGTGGGGTAAATTAAAATCCAATGATGATCCTATCCTTCATATTTAATTGAAGAAATACTATTGCATTGGATACACTAATTTTACCAATAATGAAAATGTTCAATATCCAAAATGGAATGCATTCAACCCCAACTTTGCATAGCAAAATGATTATTTAAAACTGAAGTACTGTAATGATAGCTTTAGATAAAATGTAATACTATTCGAATAAAAATCACCTGTATGACACCTGTAAATTAATGTTTTCTCTCAATCCAGTAAATAGACAGCAGCTTTGCTTGGATCATAATTTACAGGTTGCCGTCAAATTATGCGAAATTTAATATACACTTAAGTTATCTAAGTATAGTTGTAGTATATGTCTCTTACTGGTTACACTTAATGTCTAAAATTGAGAAAATGCTACTATATAATGTTGATTTGGGGTATATGTATTGGTAATATGAACATAAGTGTTGAAGAGGTAATTTACGATATGTGTAATGCGAAAGGGTTTTATTGCAAAATCGAATGCATGTGTAACAATTATCACATTACATAGAAATAATTTTGTCACCTGTTTTTTTATTCAAAAGTAATTTAATGTTTATGTGTAATACGAAAAAAATTAAATTTCAGTATTCTGAAAATAAAAGAAAGTTGTTTCGATTTCCATACTGAAATATAATCCTGCATTATATCGATTAAGAATCACACTTATCCACTAAAAATAATTCTTGTAATTTTTTATGTCGTATACGATGCTAAATGATATGCATTCTGAAAGGATTAACTTTACATCGATTCCCTACCACACGAGTGCATCTATGACTTCTGTCATAGTTAGCAGATGTTTGTGGGGTAAATTAAAATCCAATGAAGTATGAATTCTTCATATTCAGTTGAAGACATTTGTAACACATCGGATACACTAATTTTACAAATTAATAAATTGGTCCATATTCAAAATGCAGGACATTCAATCTCGACATTTTATGACAAAATTATCATTTAAAGCTGAAGTATAGTAATGATTGCTTTAGATAAATATAATACTACAAGGTTGAATTAACCGAAACCAGCAAATTAATTTTTCTCTCAATCCAGTAAAATATCAGTAATTACGTTTGGCTAGAATTTGCAGATCTTCGACGGATGATGCGAAATCCTACATAAATGTGCGCAATCGAAGTTTAGTTTTAGAATGAATGTACAGGATGTCCTAATAATGTGGTAATTTTATTACTTATCTATTAGAAATAAGTGGGCAGTGTTAATTGAAAAAATGTTCAAGATAAGGTCGGAAATAAGACTCCGTTAAGAAAAAATTCCTCTTGTTAATTTTCAAAAAGTTACACTTTTTAAATTTGTATTTGACCCCCGTACGAAACAATTCCCAGTTAGTAAAATGTGCCCCTTACACTCATGAGGTAACATACAAAATTTGATAATTATAACTTAAAAAGTGCCAGAGACGGAGATAAATATTATGGTGATTAAATCACTTTTCCGTGGCTTTCGAAGTGAAAAAAATCACGTGGAAGGACCGCATTTCAGGGGTCGTACAGAAATCAAGAAAGAAAATACTTTTTTTCCAGCAATGAACGTTTACCTTCAAAATCATGTTTAGTCCCCGATCATCTTTCTTTAAAGATATCTCTGTGAAGTTGCACGATTAAAGGCTCAAATTTGGTACATCACCTCATGAGTGTATGGGGCACATTTTACTAATTCGCAATGTTCTTGTACGGGAGTCGTACAAAAATTAAAAAGTGTAACTTTTTTTAAATGAAGGAGAGGTATTTTCCCTTAACGAAACTTTATTTCCGACCTTATTTTGAACATTTTTTTCAATTTACACTGCCTCCTTATCTCTAATAGATAAAGAATAATTAAAGCCCGTTACTACCTTTTTGGGACATCCAGTATATCTTAAATGTTACTGTAATTATCTAAAATTATGAAAATGCTCATTATATAAAGTACAGTGTCATGCTACAGGGATTAGTATTGATAATGAGACACCCCCTCAGATTCGTATGACAGGCCGAAATTTTGAGAATTTTCCATATAACACCCTAAAAAATTCTCATACAACACCGTAAATTAATCAGACAGAAGTTTTTCATTGCCTGTCAACATTTTGTGTACACTGCTGATATTAATGTTTTTGTACAATTTAAGTGACTCGTAAAGCACATTACGTATCTCTCGTGTTAAAATAAAATCAACTGAATAATGAACATTTTTGTTGAGTAGGTAATTTAAGATAAGTGCAATGTGATAAAAAGCTTTAGTTAATACATAACTACTTTCTAAAATTAACACATAACAAAGACGTATTTTTGCCGCATCCTTTGTCACGAAAATAATTTAATGCTTATGCATATGATTTGTAGACCCATAAATTTTAGTGTTTTGAAAAAAAAAGTTTTTTTCGATTGTCATGCCCAAATATATATTTCGAAAATATTTGAAGTATTTTGTACACAGTGAGACGGGGGCTTATATTATTTTATAAGGGAATATCGCAAAATAACAGAAATGTTAATTAAAATATGATATAAAAAATATATGTATATCAAATCCTTAAGATTAATTTTGATTCCCTATGACACGACAGTTATGACATTTATCAAAACTTGTAGGTGTTGGTGGGATAAATTAAAACCCTTTGCTTTGTGTGTTAAAACACACATTATATGGCTTGTGCAAATTATAATCCAATGTATAAATGCATTTCTTTGAAAATGGTGCAAGTTGATTTTTGACAAAAATATTACACAATTATAGCACCGACTATGAGCTTTCTATCTATAGGCGCTCCCCTCCCAAAAACAAAGAAACAAAAATCACCACTTTGCCCATACTTAGTGCATAGTAGCAACATTTTTCAAGTCATTCAAATACAACCCTTAAATATTTTCATAATTTGACTGCTGAAAAAAACGTCTGAACTCTCTGATTCCGAAGGACACTAATGCATTTGGGATTCATATCATAATTTGCACATGTTTTTCGGATAAATAAAAATTCAATTCTGACAGTATTTTTTCAACTCAATTGAAGAAATATAGGAAAATTGAATACACTAATTTTACAAGTAATTAGAATGCTCAGCATATTGAATACAACACCCTGCATCTCTATTTTCCTTAAAAGAATTATTATTAGTATAAAATGTAGTTTTGCAACTATAGTTTAAGAATATCAGGGCAGTTATAGTTAAAATTCTTCTCTGAAACTGATGAGCCTATTGCTGCCATTTTTGGCATGCACGATTTGTGCTCAAGGATATTTTAGAAACGTTTAGTCCAAAATATGTCTGCTAAATGGCGTTTTGCAAGGTAAAAGTATTCCAAAATAAGATACAAAAATAATAATTGCCTAAAAACTATTCAATATATTTCTTAATTGTTTGTACATTCCGTAATAACCATTTTTATTGTTAATTTTTTTTTTTCGTGAAATGGGAAAACCTATTTAACAGTTTTTTCAACTTTTTTCCTCCGAAATTCTGGAAATCCGTGATAATGTTTTGTTATTACTCCGAAATGAAAGCGTCTACAAGCATACTTCAGGATATTTCCAACGCAGTTTTGTAATTGCTAAAAGTCGCTGATAATTCCTAAAATTTGCATATTTCTCATTTTCTCTAAAACATGATGTACATAACCAATATAATTCTGCATA
Organism: Cheiracanthium punctorium; assembly: GCA_038373885.1. Taxonomy (NCBI): domain Eukaryota; kingdom Metazoa; phylum Arthropoda; class Arachnida; order Araneae; family Cheiracanthiidae; genus Cheiracanthium; species Cheiracanthium punctorium. Next base: position 2,075,973 of record JAWZYV010014839.1, on the reverse strand, counting down.
ATATCGATTAAGAATCCCTTATCTATAAAAAAATGATATTGCAATTTTTATGACATGTATAATGCTAAATGATATGACTTAAGAAATAAACGAATTAGTTTTTCTGTGATTCCCTACCACATAAGAGTGCATCTATGATTTGTGTTATAGTTTGCAGATGTTCGTGGGGTAAATTAAAATCCAATGATGGTGGTATCCTTCATATTTTATTGAAGAAATATTATATGCATTGGATACACCAAATTTACAAATAATGAAAATATTCAAAATCCAAAATGCAATGCATTCAACTTCAATTTTGCGTAGCAAAATAGTTATTTAAAACTGAAGTCCTATAATGATAGCTTTAGATGAAATGTAATACTATTATAATAAATATGCTGACTCCTGTAAATTATTATTTTCTCTCAATCCAGTGAAACGACAGCAGTTAATCTTGGATCGTAATTTACAGGTCGCCGTCGAATTATGTGAAATTTAATATATACTTAGATACAACTTAACTTAGAAACAACTAAACTTAGATAACGTATCTAAGTTTAATTGTAGTATATGTCTCTTACTGGTTCAATAAATGTCGTAATTGGAATATGTAATAATTGAGAGTGCTACTATATAATGTTGATATGGGGCATATGTACGGCAACTGTGAACATAAGTGTTGCACAGGTAATTTACGATATGTGTAATACAAAAGGGTTTTAATGCAAAATCAAATGCAAATATAACAATTATCACATTACATAGAAATAATTTTGTCACCTGATTTTTTATTAAAAAGTAATTTAATGTTTATGTGTAATACGAAAAAAATTAAATTTTAGTATTCTGAAAATAAAAGAAAGTTGTTTCGATTTCCATACTCAAATATAATCCTGCATTATATCGATTAAGAATCACACTTATCCATTAAGAATAATTCTTATGATTTTTTTATGACGTATATAATGTTAAATGATATGCATTCTGAAAGGATTAACTTTACTTCGATTCCCTACCACACGAGTGCATCTATGACTTATGTCATAGTTAGCAGATGTTTGTGGGGCAAATTAAAATCCATTGTGGCATGAGTTCTTCATATTTAGTTGATCATTCCTCAGTTAGTAAAATGTGTCGCATACAGCCATGAAGTAACATACAAAATTTGAGAATTACACTTTAAAAAGTGTCTGAGATACCACGAAGATAAATATTACGGTGCTTAAATCACTTTTCCATTACTCTCGAAGTGAAAAAAATCACGTCGATTTATCGCATTTCAGGGATCGTACAGAAATTAAGAAAGAATATTCTTGGTTCCAGCAATAAACGTTCACATTCAAAATAATGTAAAGTCCCCCATCATCTTTCTTCATCTTCCCTCATCATCTTCATTAAGATATCTCTGCGGCGTTCTATGATCAAAGACTGAAATTTGGTAGATTACCTCATGAGTCTATGGGGCGCATTTTACTAATACACAGTGTTTTTGTACGGGGATCGTACAAAATTTCAAAAGTGTAACTTTCTTTAACTGAAACAGTGGTTATTTTTCCTTAACGAAGCTTTATTTCCGACCTTAATTTGAACATTTTTTTTCAATTACACTACCCCATTATCTCTAACAGAAAAAGAATTAAATCCCGTTACCACATTTATGGGACACCCAGTATATCTTATTGTTACAGTAACTGTCTAAAATTATGAAAATGGTCATTTCATAAAGTACAGTGTCATGCTACATGGATTAGTATTGAGACAGAGAAACATTCCTCAGATTCGAATAACATGGCCGAAATTTTGAAAATTTTTCCATATAACATCCTAAAAAATGCTCATACAACATCGTAAATGAATGAGACAGATGTTTTTCATTGCCTGTCAACATTCTGTGTACACTGCTGATATTAATGTTTTCAGTACAATTTAAGTGACTCGTACACCACGGTACTTATCTCTCGAGTTATAAGAAAATCACCTGAATTATGAACATTTTTGTCGAATAAGTAATTTAAGATAAGTGCAATGTGATAAAAGGTTTTACTTAATACGTAACTACTTTCTAAAATTAATATGTAACATAGAAGTATTTTTGCCGCATACTTTGTCACTCAAAAACAATTTAATAGTTATGCATATAATTTGGAGACCCTTAAATTTGAATGTTTTGAAAAAAAATTCCTAAAATGTCCAAATATGTATTTCGAAAATAATTCATGTATTTCCTATACAATTAGACAGAGTCTTATACTATTTTATAGAGAAATATTGCAGAGAAAATAGCAGAAATGTTAATTAAAATATAATAAAAGAAATATGTATTTCAAAACCTTAAGATTAATATTTATTCCCTATGACACGATTGCAGTAATGACTTTTGTCATAACTTGTAGGTGTTGGAGGGATAAATTAAAATCCATTACTTTGTGTGTTAGAACACACATTATATGGTTTGTGCAAATTATAATCCAATGTATAAATGTATTTTTCAAACTTAATTTGAGAAATATTTCAACCATTGGATACATTAATTTTACAAATAATGAAAATGGTCAACATAAGAAATGCAATAACGATTAATAATGCTTCTCATAATATAGTTAATATTACAAATTTAAATCCTTCAGCTGTAATTTGAGTTGAATATAAATCTGCAAAGGTGAATAGAATACTTAAAAAATAAAGTAAATACAGGGTGTATATATTACTAAAAGTTATGTATTCTGAAATGAAAAATCTATTTACGCCGTTTTCTTTGAATGTGGTGTAAGTCAATTTTTGACAAAAAAATTACTTTGATAGCAATTTACTATGAGCTTCTTATCTATAGGAATCCATTCCCTCCCTTCCATCCCCAAAGAAGGGAAAAAGGTGATGCGATTTTAAAGAAACATGTTTTGTAAAATATATTCATTAAGGACTAAATAAAAAAAATGGAATATTGTTTAAGTGTATATCGTTGTTTTAAAAAATAATGGCCAAAATGAGACCTCCATTTTATCGAAAACAATCTTGCAGCCTCATAACTTTGTAACGTTGCCCATAACATTGTGTTCATACCAGGGGCGTAGCCAGAAATTTTTCATGGGGGGGGGTTACGACTACTACAACTCATATATATGTATACGTGTGTGTGATAATGAAGTCAAGAATATACATTTTCTATGGAAAAAAATTCCTCATGGGGGGGGGTTATGACCCCCCTAACCCCCCACCCTTGGCTACGCCCCTGGTTCATACCATTGGCACCCGTTTCCTCTACACTTTACGTCGAATCTTTTCTTGGATAGTACTAGGGAATCTTACTGTCAATCACTTTAGGTAAAACTCCACAAAAATAAATAAATTAAAATAAATTAAATTAAAAAATTAATTAATTAAAAAAGGTGCGTTTGGACAAATCAGGAGAATAAAGTGGCCATTGAATATCCTCTCCTCTACTTCTCTTTGACAGTACATGCGTGTTGTTTATGCAACCAAGCATATATGAAAACTACAACGTCGACGGCGTAAGTTTACTTTATTTCTACTTTTTTCCGGAGTGCCTTTCCGATATCAGCTGACTTCATACACGGAGCATAATATTCATTAAGCACCATTTATATTTTAAGCAGAATTTTTAGAAAGATTTATAATTGTTTGTAATGCTAAAAATTATGTGTTTCAAAACGTTAAAAATTAATTTTGATTCCCTATGACCCGATTACAGTTATGACTTTTGTCGTAATTTGCAGGTGTTGGTGGGATAAATTAAAATCTGTACAAATTGCAATCCAATGTACAACAGTGTTTTTCAAACCTCATTTGAGAAATATACGACCATTGGATACATTGATTTTACAAATAATGCAAATGCTCAACATGCGAAATGCACTACTGTTTAATACTATAGTTAAAATTACAAATTAAAATCTTGCAGCTGTAATTTAAGTTGAATACAGTACTTGAAAATTAAGTAAATACAGGATGTATATATTACTAAAAGTTATGAATTCCGAAACTGAATGGGAAAACCTATTGAACAGTTTTTTCAACTTTTTTCCTCCGAAATTCTGGAAATCCGTGATAATGTTTTGTTATTACTCCGAAATGAAAGCGTCTACAAGCAAACTTCAGGATTTTTCCAACGCAGTTTTGTAATTGCTAGAAGTCACTGATAATTCCTAAAATTTGCATATTTCTCATTTTCTCTACAACATGATGTACATAACCAATATAATTCTGCATAATATCGATTAAGAATCCCTTATCTATAAAAAAATGATATTGCAATTTTTATGACATGTATAATGCTAAATGATATGACTTAAGAAATAAACGAATTAGTTTTTCTGTGATTCCCTACCACATAAGAGTGCATCTATGATTTGTGTTATAGTTTGCAGATGTTCGTGGGGTAAATTAAAATCCAATGATGGTGGTATCCTTCATATTTTATTGAAGAAATATTATATGCATTGGATACACCAAATTTACAAATAATGAAAATATTCAAAATCCAAAATGCAATGCATTCAACTTCAATTTTGCGTAGCAAAATAGTTATTTAAAACTGAAGTCCTATAATGATAGCTTTAGATGAAATGTAATACTATTATAATAAATATGCTGACTCCTGTAAATTATTATTTTCTCTCAATCCAGTGAAACGACAGCAGTTAAGCTTGGATCGTAATTTACAGGTCGCCGTCGAATTATGTGAAATTTAATATATACTTAGATACAACTTAACTTAGAAACAACTAAACTTAGATAACGTATCTAAGTTTAATTGTAGTATATGTCTCTTACTGGTTCAATAAATGTCGTAATTGGAATATGTAATAATTGAGAGTGCTACTATATAATGTTGATATGGGGCATATGTACGGCAACTGTGAACATAAGTGTTGCACAGGTAATTTACGATATGTGTAATACAAAAGGGTTTTAATGCAAAATCAAATGCAAGTATAACAATTATCACATTACATAGAAATAATTTTGTCACCTGATTTTTTATTAAAAAGTAATTTAATGTTTATGTGTAATACGAAAATAATTTAATTTCAGTATTCTGAAAATAAAAGAAAGTTGTTTCGATTTCCATACTCAAATATAATCCTGCATTATATCGATTAAGAATCACACTTATCCATTAAGAATAATTCTTGTGATTTTTTTATGTCGTATATATTGTTAAATGATATGCATTCTGAAAGGATTAACTTTACTTCGATTCCCTACCACAAGAGTGCATCTATGACTTATGTCATGTGACTTATGTCATATTTAGCAGATGTTTGTTGGGCAAATTAAAATCCAATGCGGCATGAATTCTTAATATTTAGTGGATCATTCCTCAGTTAGTAAAATGTGCCGCATACACCCATGAAGTAACATAGTACTAGGGAATCTTACTGTCAATCACTTTAGGTAAAACTCCACAAAAATAAATAAATTAAAATAAATTAAATTAAAAAATTAATTAATTTAAAAAGGTGCGTTTGGACAAATCAGGAGAATAAAGTGGCCATTGAATATCCTCTCCTCTACTTCTCTTTGACAGTACATGCGTGTTGTTTATGCAACCAAGCATATAAGAAAACTACAACGTCGACGGCGTAAGTTTACTTTATTTCTACTTTTTTGCGGAGTGCCGTTCCCAAATCGGCTGACTTTATACACGGAGCATAATATTCATTAAGCACCATTTATATTTTAAGCAGAATTTTTAGAAAGATTTATAATTGTTTGTAATGCTAAAAATTATGTGTTTCAAAACGTTAAAAATTAATTTTAATTCCCTATGACCCGATTACAGTTATGACTTTTGTCGTAATTTGCAGGTGTTGGTGGGATAAATTAAAATCTGTACAAATTGCAATCCAATGTAAAACAGTGTTTTTCAAACCTCATTTGAGAAATATACGACCATTGGATACATTGATTTTACAAATAATGCAAATGCTCAACATGCGAAATGCACTACTGTTTAATACTATAGTTAAAATTACAAATTAAAATCTTGCAGCTGTAATTTAAGTTGAATACAATACTTGAAAATTAAGTAAATACAGGATGTATATATTACTAAAAGTTATGAATTCCGAAACTGAAAATCTATTTGCGCCGTTTTCTTTGAAAATGGTGCAAGTCGATTTTTAACAAAAAATTACACAATTATAGCAACCTACTATAAACTTTCTATCTGTAGGCACTCCCCTCCTTAAAAAAAAAATCAAATATTAGAATGAATATTCTCTCCTCTACTTATCTTTAAAGGCACATGCGTGCTGTTCATCCAATGAAGCATATATGAAAACTTACTTCCTGCCTCTACAACGCCGACGACGCAGAAGTTTACATATTTCTACTTTTTTCAGCAGTGACGTTCCTAAATCAGCAGACTTTATACACGGAGCATAATATTCACTAAGCACCAATTATATTGTAAGCAGAATTTTTTGAAGGCTTTAAAATTATTTGTAAGGCTAAATATCATTTATTTCAAAACCTTAAAAATTAATTTTGATTCCCTATGACACGATTGCAGTTATGACTTTTTTATAACTTGCAGGTGTTTCTGGGATAAATAAAAATCTGTCCAATGTACAACAGTATTTTTCAAACCGCACATGAGAAATATACAACCATTGGATACATTGATTTTACAAATAATGCAAATGCTCAAGATGCGAAATGCACTACTGTTTAATAGTATAGTTAAAATTACAAATTAAAATCTTGCAGCTGTAAATTAAGTTGAATATAAAGCCCAAGGTTGAATACAATACTTGAAAATTAATTAAATACAGAATGTATATATATTACTGTAGTTATAAATTCCGAAACTGAAAATCTATTTGCGCCGTTTTCTTTCAAAATGGTGCAAGTCGATTTTTGACAAAAATATTACACAATTATAGCAACCTACTATGAGCTTTCTATCTATAGGCACTCCCCTCCTAAAAAAAAAAAGAAAAAAATCCCCACTTTCTCAATAATTAATGCCTAGTAGCAACATTTTTCAAGTCATTCAAGTACAACCCTTAATTATTTTCATAATTTGACGTCTGAGAAAAACGGCTGAACTCTCTGATTCCGAGGGACACTTTTGCATTTGCGATTCATATCATAATTTGCACGTTTCTCGGATAAATTAAAATTCAATTTACTCGGTATTTTTTCAACTTAATTGAAGAAATATAGAAAAATCGAATACACTAATTTTACAAGTAATTAGAATGCTCAGCATATTCAATACAATACCCATTAATATCTATTTCCCTTATCAGAATTATTATATTAGTATAAACTGAAGTTTTTCAACTATAGTTTAAAAATATCAGGGTAGTTATAGTTAAAATTCTTCTCTGAATCTCATGAGGCTATAGCTGCCACTTTTGGCATGCACGAGATATGCTCAAGGATATTTTTAAAACGTTTAGTCCAAAAGATGTCTGCTAAGTGGCGTTTTGCAAGGTAAAAGCATTTCAAAATAAGACACAACAGTAATAACTGCTTAAAAACGATTCAATAAATTTTTAAATTGTCTTTACATTCCGAATTAACCTTTTTTATTGTTAACTTTTTTTCGTGCAATCGGCAAACTTATTGGACATTTTTTTCATTCTTTTTTTCGAAAATTATGTGAGCGCATGGAATGTATAGTTTATATTTTTGCATTTATGAGTGTCATATTCTGAAGGTGTTCCTGGATTATTTTAAAATACAGCTTACAATGTACTTTTCACGATTGAACGAGAAATATCAAAGAGCTAATACGATTCGATGCAGAATTAAAATTTAAAATTTTACTGATAGTTTTAGGCGCATTAAATGCTATTACATGGTTGAATACTTCGAAATCGGAATATTGATTTGCTCTCAATCTAATGACATGACAGCTTTTATCTCTGTATCATAATTTGCAGATTATCGTCAGCCATTATAAAATCCTGTAAATATACGTATGGTATCCAAGTTTAGATTTAGAAAAAATTTGTGTTATTGGTTACGCTAACTGTCTAAAATTAGGAACAATATATAAAATTTAATATCATACAAAATGCGTTAATGGTGGATGCAGTAGCGTAGCCAAGGAGGGATAGGAGGGTCACAACTCCGCCATGAGGAATTTTTTGCGATATTATCACGCACGCGTATATATATATGTGAGTTGCAGTAGTCGTAACCCTCCATGAACAATTTCTGGCTACGACACTGGATGGATGTAATGCTTTTATGAACATAGCTCTTAAAACGATGATTTGCAATACATATGTAATGCTAATAGTTTTTATCTCAAAACCAAGTAATTTCCAACAATTATTATATTGCTTAGAAGAAACTTTGCACAAGAATGTCAGGTTTACGGTACTTTTAGTTTATTAGTGGAGGATAATTTGCAGAAGTAGAATCTGCGTGTACACTCTCCGAGTACAGCTAAATTCCTATACCATTTTCCCCAATACTGAAGTATTGCCTTGAAACGATAAAAATACTAAAAAGTGATTTTGCGATTTGTGTAATGCTAAAAGTTTTGGGTGCAAAATCGAATAGACTTCTAACAAGTGTTATATTACACAAAAATAATTTTTCATAGGCTTCTGAAAATTAAGAAAATTTTTGTTTCTAGCATAATTCGCAGTTCTATCATAAACAAAATGTAATTTTAATTTTTAAGATTATATATTCAATTAATCAAATGTATTTCAAACAATCGTAATACCGTTTTACTTCGATATGCTAAATTTTAAAAAATCTAAGAAGGCTGATTAAAAATAATTCTGCATAATACTGACTAAGAATTATTCATACTTTATACAAAATTCTTAGACTGGTTTCATGATGTATATAACAATAAAAGTTACATATTTCTATATCGAAAAAAAAGGTTTACTCTGGTCCCCCGTGATACTGCAGCAATTATGATTCATATCACAATTGCAAATGATCTGGGGATAAATAAAAATCCAATGGAGTCAGTTTTCTTCTAGTTAACTTGGAGAGGCATTTAAAAATTGGATACACTGATTTTACAAATAATTAGAATTCTCAACATATGAACTTCAGTACCGTACTACCGTGATTTCCTGTATCAATTTTGATACTACAGTTCAGTAACATATAATGCTACAAGAGCAAATATTCCAAATCGGGAAAATTAATATTAATATATGATATATTTTGAACGTTATCGTTAAAGCGGTAGTTTATGATACATATAATGATGCTAGAATAGAAAGCCCCATTATGGAGGCAATTACAACGGGTGCTTGTAAAACATTAGACAAAAATATGTCTATACACAATATATTTAATCTTTTTCCACTTAAAATAAATAACTTTATTCTCAGTTTTCTTATATACTGAAATGAGAATTGCATTTTCTACTGAAAACGTTCGAAAACGTTTTGCAATCGAGAGATTTATTTTCTCTAGGAACATTCCTTCTTATATCAATGTTTCATGCAGAGGATATAATTTAATTTATGAAAAAAATTAATCTAGAAAAACTATTTTAGGTGAATCGGAATCATAACTTTCCCATCAAAGCCTAATAACTGTGATTTCAGTATGACGCCATTATCCCTTGCGGCACCTAAATTTTTACGCAAATGATTAACTTTTTTTTACTCCGATATAAAATAGAGCTGGGAATAGAGAAAAATCGCTTGAAAATGAAGAAACGGGTAGATTTTAAGATTTTTAATGCAGCGCAGTTTATTTTCTTTATTTTTATACATAATTAGGAAAATTTTCAAGCGGATCGCTAAAAACGCTGCAGATTTTATTACTTTCTTTGTGCTTAACTTTCCAATCTTTTTGGAATAACGGTGGTGAAAGTTTTATCTTGAAATGGTTGAACAGGTCCAATTTGAATCTTTAGTTAGAAAAATTCGTAATTTATGCTGAAACTGAAAATGATTTTTCACTTTGTAATAGGCATATCATAAAATATTATATATTTCAACACCGATAAAATATTTTATGTTTAATCCACATTGCACAAAAAAGGCTTTAATGTACACCACAATCAGCTAGTTTTCAACTTAGATCCCCTTGAAGGATTTTTTTCTTTTCAATATACCCCCCCCCCTAATTATTTAGGTATCGAATTACACATCAAATGAAAATCTGTATTCTTTTTATAAATAGTAAAACGGATATTAATATCTATCACTTATCTTCCTCAAAAATTAAATAAAAAAAATTAAGACAGAAAACATTATCATCGACCCCTAAAAGACCCCCCTAGAATACTATAGACCCCTTTAAAATCTTCATAGACCCCCCCCCTAAGGGGTCCACCTGGACCCCGTTGGGAATCACTGCTTCAGACCATCGCCGTCTTATATGGAGGATCTAACATCATTTCGCTGTTGCCAGAGGGCATGAGAAACAACAAAAACAACGTAAAACAGCTTCAACATAGACATACAGTGTAAAAACCATATAAGCTCAACTTCCCGCGGCAGAATTAGGATTATAAGCTGAAATCCTGCTGTTAAAGTGTGGGATGCACAGGATGATAAAAGCTTTAATACTCCATTTTCTCATATATGTATTTTGAATACAGTTATTGAATTCTTATCGGATTCTGTAACTAAAATAATATTTTTTTTTTACTCTGAACCTTTGTAATGCGAGAGGTTGCGATCTGTATCATAATTTGCAGATATTCATGGAGTATACTGAAATGCAATGGGTGTGAAATTTTTCAAATGAATGCGAACAATATTTTGGTCATTGGATGTACTAGTTTTAAAAACTCGCTGAAAAAAAAATATTTTGTTGATTCAACTAAATTTTACTTGGCTCTATTTCAAAAAAATATTTTTGTTGAATGAACAAAATCTTTGGGAATTCAACGAAATATTTCGTTAATTTGACAAAAGCTTTGTTGAAATCATCAAAATTATTCGGTTAAAATAGCGCTAACAAAATTTTTTTGAATCAACAAAATTTTGTTCAATTCAACAAAACATTTTTTTCCTTGTGGAAATAACTCAACATAAGAATCGGTACTTCCTGTTTCAGAATTAATTAACGCAAACATTTTATGTGTTTTTTTTCACAAAGTTTTTATTTATTTTATGGATTAAACATATTTACGTAATAAATTCCGATCCTAAAAATTTATTTTTACTCTACTCTCTTGTGATACTCTTGTGATACGATGTCTCTTGTGATGTGTGCAATTATGATATGTATCATAACTTTCAGATATCTGTAGGGTAAATTAAATCCAATGGAGTTCGTATTTTACAAACAGAACTGGAAAAATATATACATCATTGGATACACTAGTTTTACAAAAAAATGCTCCTCAACGTGCGAAAAGCAATACCATTGCATATCGACTCGCAGTTAAATAATTAAAACTACAGAGTCTTTAAGCATCAAATATGGCTTAAACATATTTATGTAATAAATTTCGACCCTAAAAATTTGTTTTTACTCTGGTCCCTTGTGATACGACTGCAATTATGATATGTATCATAACTTGCACGTATCTCTAGGGTAAATTAAAATCCAATGGAGCTCGTATTTTACAAACAGAACTGGAAAAATATATACATCATTGGATACACTAGTTTTACAAAAAAATGCTCCTCAACGTGCGAAAATCAATACCATTGCATATCGACTCGCAGTTAAATAATTAAAACTACAGAGTCTTTAAGCATCAAATATGGCTTAAACATACTTATGTAATAAATTTCGACCCTAAAAATTTGTTTTTACTCTGGTCCCTTGTGATACGACTGCAATTATGATATGTATCATAACTTGCACGTATCTCTAGGGTAAATTAAAATCCAATGGAGCTCGTATTTTACAAATAGAACTGGAAAAATATATGGATCATTGGATACATCAGTTTTACAAAAAATAATGCTCCTCGAAGTGCGAAATACAATAGAATTGTATATCGACTTGCCATTAAAGAATTAAAACTACAGAGTGTTTAAGCATCAAATATCGCTTAAACATACTGAAAAAACAATCAAAATACTGATGTTCAACGATAAAATAAATAAAAAATTTGTGGAAAAACACAAACATATGTGTGTTTTTCACAAAGTTTTTATTTATTTTATGGCTTAAACATATTTACGTAATAAATTCCGATCTCAAAAACTTATTTTTACTCTGGTCCCTTGTGATACGACTGCAGTTATGATATGTATCATAACTTGCAGATATCTGTAAAGTAAATTAAAACCCAATGAGATTAGTATTTTTCAGACTGAATTGCAAAAATATAACAATCATTGTATACACTAGTTTTACAAAAAAGAATGCTTCTCGACGTGAGAAAAGAAATACCATTGTATATCGACTCGCAGTTAAATAATTAAAACTACAGAGACTTTAAGCATCAAATATGGCTTAAACATATTTATGTAATAAATTCCGACCCTAAAAATTTATTTTTACTCTGGTCCCTTGTGATACGACTGCAGTTATGATATGTATCATAACTTGCAGATATCTGAAGGGTAAATTAAAATCCAAAGGAGTTCGTATTTTACAAACAGAATTGGAAAAATATATGGATCATTGGATACACCAGTTTTACAAAAAATAATGCTCCTCGACGGGCGAAATACAATACAATTGTATATCGACTTGCCATTAAAGAATTAAAACTATAGAGTGTTTAAGCATCAAATATCGCTTAAACATACTGAAAAAACAATCAAAATACTGATGTTCAACGATAAAATAAATAAAAAATTTGTGAAAAAACACAAACATTTTATGTGTGTTTTTCACAAAGTTTTTATTTATTTTATGGCTTAAACATATTTACGTAATAAATTCCGATCTCAAAAACTTATTTTTACTCTGGTCCCTTGTGATACGACTGCAGTTATGATATGTATCATAACTTGCAGATATCTGTAGGGTAAATTAAATCCAATGGAGTTCGTATTTTACAAACAGAACTGGAAAAATATATACATCATTGGATACACTAGTTTTACAAAAAAATGCTCCTCAACGTGCGAAAAGCAATACCATTGCATATCGACTCGCAGTTAAATAATTAAAACTACAGAGTCTTTAAGCATCAAATATGGCTTAAACATATTTATGTAATAAATTTCGACCCTAAAAATTTGTTTTTACTCTAGTCTCTTGTGATACGACTGCAATTATGATATGTATCATAACTTGCAGATATCTGTAGGGTAAATTAAATCCAATGGAGTTCGTATTTTACAAACAGAACTGGAAAAATATATACATCATTGGATACACTAGTTTTACAAAAAAATGCTCCTCAACGTGCGAAAAGCAATACCATTGCATATCGACTCGCAGTTAAATAATTAAAACTACAGAGTCTTTAAGCATCAAATATGGCTTAAACATATTTATGTAATAAATTTCGACCCTAAAAATTTGTTTTTACTCTGGTCCCTTGTGATACGACTGCAATTATGATATGTATCATAACTTGCACGTATCTCTAGGGTAAATTAAAATCCAATGGAGCTCGTATTTTACAAATAGAACTGGAAAAATATATGGATCATTGGATACACCAGTTTTACAAAAAATAATGCTCCTCGACGTGCGAAATACAATAGAATTGTATATCGACTTGCCATTAAAGAATTAAAACTACAGAGTGTTTAAGCATCAAATATCGCTTAAACATACTGAAAAAACAATCAAAATACTGATGTTCAACGATAAAATAAATAAACAATTTGTGAAAAAACACAAACATATGTGTGTTTTTCACAAAGTTTTTATTTATTTTATGGCTTAAACATATTTACGTAATAAATTCCGATCTCAAAAACTTATTTTTACTCTGGTCCCTTGTGATACGACTGCAGTTATGATATGTATCATAACTTGCAGATATCTGTAAAGTAAATTAAAACCCAATGAGATTAGTATTTTTCAGACTGAATTGCAAAAATATAACAATCATTGTATACACTAGTTTTACAAAAAAGAATGCTTCTCGACGTGCGAAAAGCAATACCATTGTATATCGACTCGCAGTTAAATAATTAAAACTACAGAGTCTTTAAGCATCAAATATGGCTTAAACATATTTATGTAATAAATTCCGACCCTAAAAATTTATTTTTACTCTGGTCCCTTGTGATACGACTGCAGTTATGATATGTATCATAACTTGCAGATATCTGAAGGGTAAATTAAAATCCAAAGGAGTTCGTATTTTACAAACAGAATTGGAAAAATATATGGATCATTGGATACACCAGTTTTACAAAAAATAATGCTCCTCGACGGGCGAAATACAATACAATTGTATATCGACTTGCCATTAAAGAATTAAAACTATAGAGTGTTTAAGCATCAAATATCGCTTAAACATACTGAAAAAACAATCAAAATACTGATGTTCAACGATAAAATAAATAAAAAATTTGTGAAAAAACACAAACATTTTATGTGTGTTTTTCACAAAGTTTTTATTTATTTTATGGCTTAAACATATTTACGTAATAAATTCCGATCTCAAAAACTTATTTTTACTCTGGTCCCTTGTGATACGACTGCAGTTCTGATATGTATCATAACTTGCAGATATCTGTAGGGTAAATTAAATCCAATGGAGTTCGTATTTTACAAACAGAACTGGAAAAATATATACATCATTGGATACACTAGTTTTACAAAAAAAATGCTCCTCAACGTGCGAAAAGCAATACCATTGCATATCGACTCGCAGTTAAATAATTAAAACTACAGAGTCGTTAAGCATCAAATATGGCTTAAACATATTTATGTAATAAATTTCGACCCTAAAAATTTATTTTTACTCTAGTCTCTTGTGATACGACTGCAATTATGATATGTATCATAACTTGCAGATATCTGTAGGGTAAATTAAATCCAATGGAGTTCGTATTTTACAAACAGAACTGGAAAAATATATACGTCATTGGATACACTAGTTTTACAAAAAAATGCTCCTCAACGTGCGAAAAGCAATACCATTGCATATCGACTCGCAGTTAAATAATTAAAACTACAGAGTCTTTAAGCATCAAATATGGCTTAAACATAGTTATGTAATAAATTTCGACCCTAAAAATTTGTTTTTACTCTGGTCCCTTGTGATACGACTGCAATTATGATATGTATTATAACTTGCACGTATCTCTAGGGTAAATTAAAATCCAATGGAGCTCGTATTTTACAAATAGAACTGGAAAAATATATGGATCATTGGATACACCAGTTTTACAAAAAATAATGCTCCTCGACGTGCGAAATACATTAGAATTGTATATCGACTTGCCATTAAAGAATTAAAACTACAGAGTGTTTAAGCATCAAATATCGCTTAAACATACTGAAAAAACAATCAAAATACTGATGTTCAACGATAAAATAAATAAACAATTTGTGAAAAAACACAAACATATGTGTGTTTTTCACAAAGTTTTTATTTATTTTATGGCTTAAACATATTTACGTAATAAATTCCGATCTCAAAAACTTATTTTTACTCTGGTCCCTTGTGATACGACTGCAGTTATGATATGTATCATAACTTGCAGATATCTGTAAAGTAAATTAAAACCCAATGAGATTAGTATTTTTCAGACTGAATTGCAAAAATATAACAATCATTGTATGCACTAGTTTTACAAAAAATAATGCTTCTCGACGTGCGAAAAGCAATACCATTGTATATCGACTCGCAGTTAAATAATTAAAACTACAGAGTCTTTAAGCATCAAATATGGCTTAAACATATTTATGTAATGAATTCCGACCCTAAAAATTTATTTTTACTCTGGTCCCTTGTGATACGACTGCAGTTATGATATGTATCATAACTTGCAGATATCTGAAGGGTAAATTAAAATCCAATGGAGTTCGTATTTTACAAACAGAATTGGAGAAATATATTCATCATTGGATACACTAGTTTTACAAAAAAAATAATACTTCTCAATATACGAAAAGAAATGCCATGTGATCTATACTTACCGTTAAAGAATTAAATCACCATATCTTTCAGCATAAAATATTATTTAAACATATCATTGTAATAAATAAAATAATTTAATAAATGTAATTATGTAATAAATAATATTATGTAAAAAATAGCAAACAAGAAAAGTATAAGCATACACGAAATTTTTTGTTCAAATCCTTGTGATCATATTTGCTTGCATTTAATATATATAGACAGTGGCGTACGCAAGGAAGAGGGTTGGGATTCAAGCCCTCCTTGTCATTTTTTTTAAATTCCATAAATTTTCAATTTTTAGCTTAAATATTACGCATTTTAACACAAGTTATTTCAATAACCCCGCCCCCTTGAAGGAAGTCTGCATACGCCATTGTAAAGAGGGTGACCCAAAAATACTAACTTAGGTTTTTATTCCTTAAATATTGATCATAAGTACAAATTTACGTAAAAAAGGTACAGAAATTTCTGTTATTGATTTTATCTTTCCGAAAATTAAATATAAATAAAATTAATTTAATTTCTACACAAAACATCGTACAAAAAAATAGTAATTTGTGTTCCATACAATATTTAGATAGCGTAAGAAGATTTAAACCCATAATAGAAAGGCTAAAATGAGATGATAAGGGACTTTCTATACCAATAACAAAGTATACCAATAAAAGTATGTATTAATGCGATCAAAGTTTCCTTCAGTAGCTTTTATAAAGCTCCTGTAACGTGATCTTACGATATGATTTTTTCTCTCCAAAAGCTATAGAAGAGTAATTTGAGTCAGAACATAATTGTTTTAATAACTGTGAGTTTTTGGGGGCTTTTGTGAAGGCCGGATGTTTCAAAATTACCTCATGAATGTGTAGAACTTTTAGTAATTGGGAAATTCTTTTGCACGCAGGCTGCATAAAAAAATTCAGATTTTACATTTAATTAGATTTAATTACCAGGAAAAAATGTAATCGATGCAAAACATTCTACAATTTTTTATGTAACTTTGTAACTCATAGTGCATGCATGATCAAAATTTGTGGAATAAAACCTATGTCCGGGTTTTGGAGGCACCCTGTATAATGATGTAACTGTAAAATTTAAAGGAAAAGTTTAATTTACGCAATTTATATTTTAAACAGAATTCCTTAAATGTTAGTTCTTAAAAGTATAGTGCATTTCAAAATCAATGACAGTTAATACTTAGCGCTATATACAACTCCAAGAAAGAAGTTCTTACTTCTTTAATTATTTATTTATTTATTTATTTATTTGTCATATGAGTGACAAGATAGTCGTTTAGATTTAAATCATAGCTCTCAGATATTCCTAGGGATGTTTCTTACGTTGATTATAATTCTAAACGTTTTGAAGTTCAAAAGCAAACAACAACGAACTTTTTGATCTGATTCTTTGTAAATTGACTCCATTTGTGATTTCTGTTATAATTTCCACATACGCGTAGGTAACAATAATAGAATACATGTATCATATTTTTCAATCTAATTAGGGAAAATGTTACATTCATTGGATAGTTTAATTTCATAAATAAAATACCAGTCGGAATATACCTTTAAAGTGAAATATTAGGAAGGTATATAATGCTAAAAATTATGCATTTAGAAACCGAAAATATATAGATCCCTTATGACACGATTCCCTTGTAGCACAACTAGCACAAAGACGTTCCAATGACGATCAGCCTGCGTTCTCATAACTCAGGGTGAGTGCCTTTTCCTCTAGTTGTGGTACTGGGGTTGCAGTTATGATTTGTATCATAATTTGCATTTGTCCATAGGGTAAATTAAAATCCATTGAAAACTGTATTCTTCAATTTTAATTTGAGAAATATTGGACCACTGGATACACAACCCTACTTTCAGAAATAATGAAAATGCTCAACCTACGAAAAGCAATATGGCTTAATCTTCGCTTACCGTAGTAGATTGAGTATTACAAACCGAAATCGGCAGCTATAGTATAAGTTGTATTTAATGCTGAGCGGTTGAATATTCTGGAACACAAAAAGTTATATTTGTTGCCATACATGTTTTCAACATGGAAATTGAATCTTCAATTTATGTTAAATGTAATAGATTTGTCGAAATACAAAAAAAAAAAAAAATTGAACTAATTTTACTCTGATCAAAAATGTGATACGAATGCAGTTCTGATAATGACTTGTAGATGTTTATGGGGTTAAATAAAAATCCATTATACGATATATCCATCCAATGTATTGTAACTGGAGAAATATTATTGTAATCACATACACTAATTGCACAATTCACTATAATGCTCAACATACGGAATGCTCTTGAAAAGAATATGGACTTTCCGTTGCACAATAGATACAAGGTGATATCAAATTAGTGTCCAGACTTTGAATGACTATATTTCCAAAACTAAATGACACGCGCATTTTGGGAAAAAATGAAAGAAATAAAGTTATTAATAGCATGCAATAAGAAATTAATAATTATTATTAAGAATCTGAAGCATTATCTTCCGATGAGATTTTTTTGTTCTTCGAACGCCAATGAAACGAGGTTTAAGTCAACATGTATTGTCATATCTCTGACCCTTTTTATGATGAGAGGCTGAAATTTTGTCATCGCCTAGTGATTATGCGGATGATTTACAGATTTGGGATTTTTTGTATGGAGGTGGTATAAAAGTTTTAATTTTGCATTTATTTACTTTCAATCTCCTGAAAACAAATTAATAGATACCGTAAATTCCATAAAACGTGGGTAGTATATTTCAATCTGTTATTGAAAACATTACATTCATCGGATAGATTCATTTTAAAAATAAACGATCCGTCGAGATCTAGCTTTAATCTGAAATATTAATAACGTATATAATGCTAAAACTACATTCTGGGTCAGAAAAAATACCAATTATATATGTATCCCTTATGACACCATTCCCTTGTAGTACAACTAGTTAAAAAGACCCTATTCTAGTTGGGCTACTGGGATTGCAGCTATGATTTGCATCATAATTGCATATGTCCTTAGGGTAAATTAAAATCCAATGTGTAATGTATTCTTCAATTTTAATTCGAGGAATACTTTAACCATTGGGTACACTACATTAATTTTAAAAACCATAAAAATTCTCAACGTATGAAATGCTATACTATTTAATTATTTAATATGGACTAAACTTTACACCTATAGTTTAAATTGTATTTATTATTGCAAGGTTGAATATTTCCGAACCTAAAAGGTTAATCTTAATCCGATGCGTATTTTGAACATGGTCACTGAATGTTTTGTTTATGCTAAATGACTATATATATATATATATATATATATATATATATATATATATATATATATATATATATATATATGTATGCGTGTGTGTGTGTGTGTGTGTATGTATATATAAAGAAAAAAAATATTCTAGTAAAATGTGATGTGACTACAGTAGTGACAGGGAACATAATTTTCAGAGTTACTTATTGGGTAAATTGAAATTCCACATTCAATATATTCTTCAACCATAGCTGAAGAAATATTGACATTGGATACTAACTATTCAATTAAATAACATGCTCAACATGCGGAACGCGCAAGGTCACCACATTCTTGAAAAAATATTTTTAAAAATTAATTTTTACAAGGTAAATAATGCTAAATATTATGCATTTAGAAAACGAAAAACACTAATTTTATATTGATCCCTTATGAGACGATTCCCTTGCAGCACAACTAGTTCAAAATACGTTCAAATGACGTTCATCCGGTATTGAATGTATTTTGTACTAGTTGAGGTACTGGTGTTGCAGTTATGATTTGTATCATAATTTGCATTTGTCCGTGGGGTAAATTAAAATCCAATGAGAACGGTATTCTTCAATTTTAATTTGAAAAATATAGCCAACACTGGACACACTACCCTAATTTCAGAAATAATGAAAATGCTCATCCTACGAAATGTAATATCGCATCATCTTCGCTTCTATCGCTTCATTAGTATTACAAACAGAAATCTTGCAGATATAGTTTAAGTGGTATTTAATGCTGAAAGGTTGAATATTCTGGAACAAACAAAAAAAAGTTGTATTTGCTCCCACATATATTTTGAACATGGAAATTGAATCTTCAGTGTAATTGATTTTTCTCCATACCAAAAAATAGAACTATTTTTACTCTGATCACAAATTTGATACGAATGCAGTTCTGATAATCACTTGTGCATGTTCGTGGGCGTAAATTAAAATCCATTATGTGATATATCCTTCAAATGTAACTGGAGAAATATTATTATCATCGCATACACTAATTACACAATTGATTAGAATGCTCAACATACGGAATGTTATACATTACAACGTGGACTTTCCGTTGTACAATAGATACAAGGTGATATCAAATTAGTGTCCCGACATTGAAGGACTATATGCTCAAACCTAAATCACACACGCAGTTTGGAAAAAAATGAAAGAAAGTTATTAATAGCGTGCAATAAGAAATTAATCATTTTTTTTAAGAACCTGAAGCATAATCTTACGATAAGATTTTTTTTCTCTTCGAAAGTCAATAAAACGCAATTTAAGTCAGCCTATATTTACTTTGATATCTCTGCGCCTTTTTTATGATGAAAGGCTGAATTTTTCGAGACATCCTATATAATGATACAGGTTTGTAATTTTAAAACCTAATAAAAATATGTATCCTCAATTTAAAACCTAAATTAAGCAATTTCATATTTTAAATATAATTCCATAAATGTTAGTTTTAATGGTATAGTGCATTACAAAAGTAATAAAAGTTACTTCTTACAGATACATCGCAATTCCAAGAAAGTAGTTTTGCTTTCACATGAGCGACAAGATGGTCATTTCCAATTGAATCGTAACTCGCACATGCTCCAGAGGAGGTTTTTTTTATGTTGAATATAATTCTAAAAGTTATGAATTTCAAAAGTTCAAAAGTTAACAACAGGAAAAAGTTGAATGACCCAATACCTTGTAAATCGATTACATTTGCAATTTCTGTTATAATTAGCAGATATGCGTGAGTAACATTAATAGAAAACGTGTGTCTATTTGAACTGAATTATTAATAACTTATATAAAGCTAAAAATGACGCGTGCAGGAACAAAGAAATTTTTTTTATATTGATCCCTTATGACACTATTTCCCTTGTAGCCCAACTAGTTAAAAAGACCCTATTCTAGTTAGGCTACTGGGGTTGCAGCTATGATTTGTATCCTATCTACATATGTCCTTAGGGTAAATAAAAATCCGCTGTGAAATTTATTGTAAAATTTTAAATTGAGGAATATTTTAACCATTGGGTACACTACACTGATTTTAAAAATTCATAAAAATTCTCAACGTAAGAAATGTAATGCCATTTATTATTGACTAAACCTTGCACTTACAGTTTAAGGTGTATTTAATGTTGCATGGTTGAATATTTCTGAACCTAAAAAGTTAATGTTGCTCCGATGCATGTTTTGAACATGGTCACTGAATTTTTAGTTTATGTTCAATGACCCCGATACAAAAAAACAAAAAAAAAAAAAACACTTCTGATAAAATGTAATGCGACTACAGTTGTGACATGGTACATAACTTTAAGAGTTGTTCGTGGTGTAAACTGAAATTCCATATACAATAAATTCTCCAACTATAGTTACGGAAATATAGGCATCGGATACACTTATAAAATTAATCAGCATGCTCAACATGCAGAATTCTACGCAATAGAATATGGAATTTCTGTAGATGAATCAAGATTAAACTTCTAACTTCGAAGGCCCATATTTCCAAAACAGCAGATGATAAATGCATTTTTTTAAAAACAAATAAAATTAATATTCAAGTTATTAACAGTCTACATATCTGCACAAATGATAATTTAAAGGCTCTTATATATAATGCTAAAAATCATGTATTTAGAAACCCCAAAACATTTACTTTGATCTTTTATGACACGATTGCAGTTATGGTTTTTATCGTAATGGCATATGCCAGTTATGTCGTTGGATTAAATTAAAATCCTACGTAATATGTATTTTACTAAATCTAATTTTACTCTGATTCCCTTTCACACGTTTGCAGTTATGATATTCTTCATAACTTGTAGGTGTTTGTGGGATAAAATAAAAAATTACGTGATGTAAATTAACAGCCAATGTTAGGATGTATTTTTCAACTTTAATTTGAGAAATATAATTGGCATTGGAAACACAAATTTTCGATCTGATTTCTTGTAAATCGAGGCATTTGTCATGTGTTATAATTTGCAGATATGAGAAAGTTTCATTAATAGTCATAATGTAATATATTTTTCTTCAGAGAAAAATATTGAATTCAATAGGTATTCTAATTTTATTTAAAACAAGCCCACCGGAATCTAAGTTTAAACAAAAATATTTAATAAAGTATTTAGTGCTAAAAAATATGCATTCATAAATCATAAATCATTTTTTCTTTTGATCCCTTATGTTACGATTACAGATATGATTTGCATCATAATTGGCATAGGAGAGAGGGGTATGAATCTAAATTTAAACTGAAATATTAATAACATATATAATGCTAAAAATGACGTGTAGGAACAAAAAAACATATTGTATATTGATCCCTTATGATAATATTCCCTTGTAGCACAACTAGTTAAAAAGACCCTATTCTAGTTAGGCTACCGGGATTGCAGCTATGATTTGTATCCTAACTGCATATGTTATTAGGGTAAATCAAAATTCAATGTGAAATGTATTCTTCAACTTTAATTTGAGGAATATTTTAACCATTGGGTACACTACACTAATTTCAAATATCATAAAAATTCTCAAGCTAAAGAGTTAATCTAAACCTAAAAGCCTAAAGAGTTAATCTTGCTCCACTGCGTATATTTAATATGGTCACCAAATTTTTAGTTTATGTTAAATCACTTCTATCCTTAAAAAAAAGAAGAATGATAAAATGTACTGCGACTGCATTTGCCACACGGAACATAACTTTCAGAGTTGTTCGTGGGGTAATATGAAACTACCCCACATACACTATATTCTTCAACCATAGTTGAAGAAATTTGACAATGGATTGACTAATTATATAATTAATTAGCATGATCAACATGCGGAATTCTACGAAATGAAATCCGGTCTTTCTCTCGGTGATTTCAGATTAAACTCCTAACTTCGAAGGGCTATATTTCCAAAACTTCAGATTATACATGCATTTTTTGAAAAACAAATAAAATTAATTTTGAAGTTATAAATAGCATAAATTTGTAAACTAATAATAATTTAAAGCCTCCTATATATAAATCTAAGCAATATATTCAGAAACCCTAAAACATTCATTTTAATTTTATCCCTTTTGACACCACTATAGTTATGATTTTGTATCATAGTTTGCATAGGTCAGATATGTCACTAGAATAAAGTAAAATCCTGCGTAACATGTATTTTTCTAAATTTAATTTTACTCTGATTCCCTTTCACATGATTGCAGTTATGATATTCGTCATAACTTGTAGGTGTTTTGGGATAAATTAAAAATATACGTGATGTAAATTAACATCCAATGTTTGGATGTATTTTTCAACTTTAATTTGAAAAATATTGGTTGCATTGGATACAAAAATTTTACAAATATTTTCGATCTGATTCCTTGTAAATTGATGGCATTTGCCATGTGTTATAATTTGCAGATATGAGGAAGTTACGTTAATTTTCAAAATGTAATATACTTTTCTTTAGAGAAAATATTAGATTCAGTGGATACTCTAATTAAAAAAAACTAAATCATTAATAAAGTATTTAGTTCTAAAAAATATGCATTCATAAACCAGAAATAATTTTCCTTTTGATCCTTTTTAATACGCTTATAGATAGGATTTGCATAGTAATTTGCATGTCAGAGGGAAAATTAAAATCCTATGCGCATTGCAATTCTTGGTGATATATCCCACCATCAAGAAAGTAGTTTTGCTTCGACATGAATGTCAAGATAGTCGTTTAGATTTAAATGATAGCTCGCAGATATTCCTGGGAATGTTTCTTATCTTGATTATAATTCTAAACGTTTCGAAGTTCAAAAACAAACAACAACGAATTTTCTGATCTGATTCTTTGTAAACCGAGTCTTTTTAAATTTGTGATTTGCGTTTTAATTTCCAGATATGCGTTAGTAACAATAATAGGAAACATGTATCGTATTTTTCAATCTAATTAGGGAAAATGTTACATTCACATTGGATAGTTTAATTTTATAAATAAACTACCAGTCGGAATTATCTTTGAATTGAAATATTAACAAGGTATATAACGCTAAAAAATTTAAATTTAGAAACCGAAAAACCCTAATTTTATATTCATCCCTTATGGCGATTCCCTTGTAGCACAACTAGCTCAAAAGACGTCCAAATGAAGATCAGCCTGCGTTATGAGATCGCAAGCTGGAGGTCTTTTGTAGAATGTATTTTTCTAGCTGTGCTACTGGAATTGCAGCTATGATTTGTATCATAATTTGCATTTGTCCGTTGGGTAAATTAAATCCATAGTGGTGCGTATTCTTCAATTTTAATCTGAAAAATATGAGCACCATTCGATACACTACCCTAATTTCAGAAATAATGAAAATACTCAACATACGAAATGCAATATCGTGTAATTTTCACTTACCGTAGTAGCATTAGAATTACAAATCAAAATCTTTGTGGTCAAAATATGTATGGAGCTATAGTTTAAGTTGTATTTAATACTGAACGGTTGAATATTCCAGAACATAAGATGTTATACTTGCTCCCATACATAATTTTAACGTGGAAATTGAATCTTCGGTTTATGTTAAATGCAATAGATTTGTCTCCATACCAAAAAATAGAGCTATTTTTACTCTCATCACAAATGTGATACGAATGCGGTTGTGATAATGACTTGTAGATGTTTGTGGTCGTAAATCAATATCCATTATGCGGTATATCCTTCAAATGTAACTCTAAAATATTTATTATGATCGCGTACACTAATTACAAAATTGACTGAAAGTCTCAACATACAGAATGCCATACAACAGAACATGGACTTTCCATTGCACAGTAGATACAAGGTAATTTCAAACAAGTGTCCGAACTTTCAATGACTATGCCAAAACTAAATCACACAAGCATTTTCAAAAAAAAAGAAATAAAGTTATTAATAGCATACAATCAGAAATTAATAATTATTATTAAAAAAAAAACCTGAAGCATCATCGACCGATGAGATTTTTTTTCTTTTCGTACACCAATGAAATGTGGTTTAAGTCAACATTTATTTATTGTTATATCTCTGAGCCTTTTTATGGTGAAAGCCTGAAAGTTTGTACATCTCCAAGTGATTGTACGGACGATTTAGGAATTTGGAATTTTTTATATGGAGGTGGTACGAAAATGTTAATTTTGCATGTATTTAGATTCTCCTGAAAGATGCCGTAAATTTCATAAAGCGGTGGGTCGTATTTTTCAATCTATTACGGAACACATTACATTAATGGGATAGTTCAGTTTTATAAATCCGTTAAAAAATACCTTAAACTAATAACTTAATAAACTGAAATATTAATAACGTATATAATGCTAAAAATTGTACATACAGGCACAAAAAGACATAATTTTTATATTGATCCCTTATGACACGATTCCCTTGTAGCACAACTAGTTAAAAAGACCCTATTCTACTTGGGATACTGGCGTTGCAGCTATGATTTGTATCATAACTGCATATGTCCTTAGGGTAAATAAAATCCAGTGTGAAATGTATTCTTCAATTTTAATTTCAGGAATATTTTAACCATTGGGTACACTACACTAATTTTAAAAATCTTAAAAATTCTCAACGTACTAAATGCAACACCACTTAATATTGACCAAGTCTTGCACCTATAGTTTAAATTGTATATAATGTTGCACGGTTGAATATTTCGGAACCTAAAGAGTTAATTCTGCTCCCATGCGTATTTTGAACATGGTCACTGAATCTTTAGTTTTTGTTAAATGACTCCGAGTACAAAAAAAAAAAAAATCTGATAAAGTAATGTGCGACTTCAGTTGTGACACGGAACATAACTATCAGACTTGTTAGTTGGGTAAATTCCATATGCAATATACTCTTCAACTATAGTTGAAGAAATATTGGCATCGCATACACTAATTATTTAATCAATTAGCATGCTCAATATGTGGAATTCTACGCAACACATTCTCGACTTTCTGTAGGGGATTTAAGATTAAATTCCTAACTTCGAAGGGCTATATTTCCAAAATTGCAGATGATACGTGCATTTTTTGAAAAAAAAAACTAAAATTAATATACAAGTTATTAACAGTATACATTTCTAAACAAATGATAATTTAAAGCCTCTTATATATAATGCTAAAAATTATTTACTTATAAATCCAAAAACATTCATTTTACTTTGATCCCTTATGAAAACAATTGCAGTTATGATTTTTATCGTAATTGACACATGTCAGTTATGTCGCTGGAATAAATTAAAATCCAATATGATATGTATTTTTCTAAATCTAATTTCACTCTCATTCCCTTTCACACTATTGCAGTTATGATATTCTTCATAACTTGTAGGTGTTTGTGGGATAAAATAAAAATATGCGTGATGTAAATTGACATCCAATGTTTTTATGTATTTTTCAACTTTAATTTGAAAAATATTCGTTGCATTGGATACACAAATTTTACAAATAATGTATTTTACAAATATTTTCAATCTGAATCCTTGTAAATAGATGGCATTTGCCTTGTGTTATAATTTGCAGATATGAGGTGGTAACATTAATAGTCAAAATGTAATATATATTTTCTAGAAAAAAAATATTGCATTCAGTGAATACTCTATATTAAAAAAAAATCTAAGCTTAAACTAAAATATTAATATTTAGGGCTGAAAATTATGCATTCATAAACCAGAAATTATTTTCCTTTTGATCCTTTTTAATACGTTTATAGGTAGGATTTGCATCATAATTTGCATAGGTCAGAGGGATAATTCATGAATTTGGAGTATTTTGTATGAAGGCGGAATAAAAATTTTAATTTTTCATTTCTTTACATTCAATCTCCGTGGAAAAAAAAATAATAGATGCCCTAAATTCCATGCCTTTTTTACGTAAACTTGTCATTCATTTTTTATGTGCATTATCAATATTTAAGTCTGGAGATTTTAGAGACATCCTATATAATGATACAGGTTTGTAATTGTAAAAACTAATAAAAATATTTATTCTCAAATTAAAACCCAAATTAAGCAAATTCATATTTTAAATATAATTCCATAGATGTTAGTTTTAATGGTATAGTGCATTACAAAGCTAATAAGAGTTAATTCTTACAGATATATCGCAACACCAAGAAAGTAGTTTTGCTTTCACATGAGCAACAAGATGGTCATTTCGATTGAAATCGTAACTCGCACATGCTCCAGAGGATGTTTTTTTTTATGTTGAATATAATTCTAAAAGTTTTGAAGTTCAAAAGAAAACAACAGAAAAAAATTGTCGGACCGAATACCCTGTATATCGATTACATTTGCAATTTGTGTTATAAATAGGAGATATGCGGGGGTAACATTAATAGAAAACTTGTGTCTGTTTTTCAATCTATTAATGAAAACAATATATTAATTCAACAGTATAGTTTTATAAATAAACGATTTGTCGGAATCTAACTTTGAAATGAAATATTAATAACGTATATAATGCTAAAAATAATGCATGCAGGAACAAAAAAATACCAATTTTATATTGACCCCTTATAACACTATTCCCTTGTAGCACAACTAGTTGAAAAGATCCTATTCTAGTTAGGCTACTGGGGTTGCAGCTAGGATTTGTATCCTAACTGCATATGTTCTTAGGTAAATTAAAATCCCATGTGAAATTTATTCTCCAATTTTAATTTGAGGAATATTTTAACCATTGGGTACACTACACTAATTTTAAAAATCGTAAAAATTCCCAACGTACGAAATGTAATACCATTTAATGTCGACTAAACCTTGCAGCTATAGTTTAAGGAGTATTTAATGTTGCACGGTTGAATATTTCGGAACCTAAAGAGTTAATCTTGTTCCACTGCGTATTTTTAATATGGTCACTAAATTTTTAGTTTACGTTAAATGACTCCGATCCTTAAAAAAAAAAAAAAAAAAAAAAAAAAAATATTCTGATAAAATGCGCTGCAACTGCAGCTGCCACACGGAACATAACTTTCAGAGATGTTCGTGGGGTAAACTGAAATTCCATTTGCAATAAATTCTTCAGCTATAGTTGAGGAAATATTGGCATTGGTACACTTAATATACAATTAATTAGCATGCTCAACATGCAGAATTCTACGCAATAGAATATGGACTGTCTGTAGATGATTCCACAATAAACTTCTAACTTCGAAGGCCTATATTTCCAAAACAGCAGATGATAAATGCATTTTTTTTTAAAAACAAATAAAATTAATATTCAAGTTATTAATAGTATACATTTCTAAACAAATGATAATTTAAAGCCTCTTATATATAATTCGAAAAATTATGTATTTAGAAACCTCAAAACATTTATTTTACTATGATCATTTATGACACTATTGCAGTTATGGATTTTATCGTAAATGACATATATAATTTATGTCGCTGGAATAAATTAAAATACTACGTTATATGTATTTTTCTAAATCTAATTTTACTCTGATTCCCTTTCACACGTTTGCAGTTATGATGTTCGTCATAACTGTAGGTGTTTGTGGGATAAAATAAAAATATACGTGATGTAAATTAACATCCAATGTTTGGATGTATTTTTCAATTTTAATTTGAGAAATATAATTGGCATTGGAAACACAAATTTTCGATCCGATTCCTTGTAAATCGATAGCATTTGTCATGTGTTATAATTTGCAGATATGAGGAAGTTTCATTAATAGTCATAATGTAATATATTTAGAGAAAATATTGAATTATATAGTTACTCTAATCATATAAAAAAAATCACCGGAGTCCAAGTTTAAATAAAAATATTTAATATAGTGCTAAAAAATATGCATTCATAAATCAGAATATGATTTGCACCGTAATTTGCATACCTCAAAGGTGGTAAATTAAAATCCTATGCACAAAGCAATTCTTTCTGATATATCCCAACATCAAGAAAGTAGTTTTGTTTTGTCAAAAGTGACAAGATAGCCGCTTAGATATAAATCACAGACATTCCTGGGGATGTTTCTTATGCTGATTATAATTCTAAAGATTTTGGAGTTCAAAACAAACTATAGTGAATTTTTTTATCTGATTCTTAGTAAAGCGATTTCATTTCTGATTTGTGTTATAATTTCCATATATGCGTGAGTAACATTAATAGAAAACATGTGTGGTATTTTTCAATCTCATTAGGGAAAATGTTACATTTACTGGATAGTTCAATTTCATAAATTAACTACCAGTCTGAATATAACTTTAAGCTGAAATATTAACGAGGTATATAATACGAAGAATTATGCTTTTAGAAAGCAAAAAACACTAATTTTATATTCATCCCTTATGACACGATTGCCTTGTAGCTCAACTAGTTCAAAATACGTTCAAATGACGTTCAGCCTGCGTTCTCATAATGCAGGTTGAATGTCTTTCGTACTAGTTGTGGTACTGGGGTTGCAGTTATGATTTGTATCATAATTTGCATTTGTCCATGGGGTAAATTAAACTCCAATGAGAACTGTATTCTTCAATTTTAATTGGAAAAATATTGGCCCCACTGGATACACTACCTTAATTTCAGAAATAATGCAAATGCTTAACCTACGAAATGCAATATCGCTTCATCTTCGCTTATCGTAGTAGAATTAGTGTTGTAAACCGAAATCTTGCAGCTATAATTTCAGATGTATTTAATGCTGAACGATTAAATATTCTGGAAAAAAAAAGTTATTTTTCCTTCCACATATATTTTCAACATGGAAATTGAATCTTCAGTGTAATTGATTTTTCTCCATACCAAAATTAAGAACTATTTTTACTCTGATCAGAAATTTCATACGAATGCAGTTCAGATAATGACTTGTACATGTTCTTGGGGGTAAAAAAAAATCCATTATACGATATATCCTTCAAATGTGACTGGAGAAATATTATTATCATCGCATACACTAATAACACAATTGTTTAGAATGCTCAACATTTGGAATGCTATACAATACAACGTGGACTTTCCGTTGTACAATTGATAAAAGGGATATCAAATTAGTGTCCCAACATTGAAGGACTGTATTCTCAAAACTAAATGACACACGCATTTTGGAAAAAAATAAAGAACGTTATCAATAGCATGCAATGAGAAATTAACAATTATTAAGAATCTGAAGCATGATCTTTCGATGAGATTTTTTTTTTCTTTCTTCACAATTCATTGAAACGCGGTTTAAGTCAACACATATTTATTTTCATATCTCTGAGCCTTTTTATGATGAAAGGCTGAAATTTTTTTCATCGCCTGGTGATTGTATGGACAATTTATGAATTTGGACTATTTTGTATGGAGGCGGAGTAAAAATTTCATTTTGCATTTATTTAGATATAATCTCCGCGGAAAAAGATAATAGAAGCCGTAAATTCCATGCCTTTTTTACGTAAACTAGTAATTAATTTTTTATGTACATTATCAATATTTAAGTCTGGCTATTTTAGAGACACTCTATATAATGATACAAGTTTGTTATTGTAAAACCTAATAAAAATATTTATCCTCAATTTGATACCCACATTAAGCAAATTCATATTCTATATATAATTCCATAAATGTTTGTTTTAATGCTATACTGCATTACAAAACTACTAAGTGTTAATTCTTACAGACATATCGCAACACCAAGAAAATAGTTTTGCTTTGACATGAGCGACAAGATGATCATTTCGATTTAAATCATAGCTCGCACATGTTCCGGAGGGAGTTTTTTTTATGTTGAAAATAATTCTAAAAATTATAAAGTTCAAAAGTACACACCAGGAAAAAAATTATTTTACCCACTACCTTGTAAATCGATTACATTTGCAATTTGTGTTATAATTAGCAGATATGCGTGAGTAACATGAATAGAAAACGAGTGTCGTATTTTTCAATCTGTTAGTGAAAATATTTAACTCATTGGATAATTTAATTTTATAAATGAAAGATACGTCAGAATCTTAAATTTGAACTAAAATATTAATATCGTATATAATGCTAAAAATGACGTGTGCAGGAACAAAAAAACATATTTTTTATATTGATCCCTTATGACACTATTCCCTTCTAGCACAACTAGTTAAAATCACCCTATTCTAGTTAGGCTACTGGGGTTGTAGTTATGATTTGTATCATAACTGCATATGTCGTTAGGGTAAATCAAAATCCAGATTGGATTGTATTCTTCAATTTTAATTTGAGGAATATTTTAACCATTGGGTACACCACCTAATTTTAAAAATCATAAAAATTATCAACGTACGAAATGCAGTACCATTTAATCTTGACTTAACCTTGCAGCTATAGTTTAAGTTGTATGTAATGCTGCATGGCTGAATATTCCGGAACTTGAATAGTTAGCCTTATTCCCATACGTATTTTGAACATGGTCAGTGAATCGTTAGTTTATGTTAAATGACTCAGAAATAAAAAAACAAATAAAAGAAATCTAATAAAATGTGATGCGACTGAATTTGTGACACGCACGTAACTTTCAGAGTTATTCACGAGGTATATTGAAATTCGAGTAATCAATTTTATATTGATCCCTAATGACAAGATTCCCTTAGTAGCACATCTAATTAAAATGATGATGATGATGATGATGATGATGAATGATGGACGTTGAAATAATTAGTTGTGCTACTGGGGTTGCAGCTATGATTTGTATCATAATTGCATATGTCCTTAGGGTAAATCAAAATCCAATGTGAAATGTACTCTTCAATTTTAATTTGAGGAATATTTCAACCATTGGGTACACTACGTAATTTTAAAAATCATAAAAAATATCAACGTACGAAATGCAGTACCATTTAATTTTGACTTAACCTTGCAGCTTTAGTTTAAGTTGTATGTAATGCTGCATGGTTGAATATTCCGGAACTTGAATCGTTAGCTTTATTCCCATACGCATTTTGAACATGGTCAGTGAATCGTTAGTTTATGTTAAATGACTCAGAAATAAAAAACAAATAAAAGAAATCTAATAAAATGTGATGCGACTGAAGTTGTGACACGCACGTAACTTTCAGAGTTATTCACGAGGTATATTGAAATTCGAGTAATCAATTTTATATTGATCCCTAATGACAAGATTCCCTTAGTAGCACATCTAATTAAAATGATGATGATGATGATGATGATGAATGATGGACGTTGAAATAATTAGTTGTGCTACTGGGGTTGCAGCTATGATTTGTATCATAATTGCATATGTCCTTAGGGTAAATCAAAATCCAATGTGAAATGTACTCTTCAATTTTAATTTGAGGAATATTTCA
The DNA here is from genome assembly GCA_038373885.1 of Cheiracanthium punctorium. Classification (NCBI taxonomy): domain Eukaryota; kingdom Metazoa; phylum Arthropoda; class Arachnida; order Araneae; family Cheiracanthiidae; genus Cheiracanthium; species Cheiracanthium punctorium. The sequence continues at coordinate 2,043,510 of JAWZYV010014839.1, read as the reverse complement.
ACCATTGGGTACACTACGTAATTTTAAAAATCATAAAAAATATCAACGTACGAAATGCAGTACCATTTAATTTTGACTTAACCTTGCAGCTTTAGTTTAAGTTGTATGTAATGCTGCATGGTTGAATATTCCGGAACTTGAATCGTTAGCTTTATTCCCATACGCATTTTGAACATGGTCAGTGAATCGTTAGTTTATGTTAAATGACTCAGAAATAAAAAACAAATAAAAGAAATCTAATAAAATGTGATGCGACTGAAGTTGTGACAAGCACGTAACTTTCAGAGTTATTCACGAGGTATATTGAAATTCGAGTAATCAATTTTATATTGATCCCTAATGACAAGATTCCCTTAGTAGCACATCTAATTAAAATGATGATGATGATGATGATGATGAATGATGGACGTTGAAATAATTAGTTGTGCTACTGGGGTTGCAGCTATGATTTGTATCATAATTGCATATGTCCTTAGGGTAAATCAAAATCCAATGTGAAATGTACTCTTCAATTTTAATTTGAGGAATATTTCAACCATTGGGTACACTACGTAATTTTAAAAATCATAAAAAATATCAACGTACGAAATGCAGTACCATTTAATTTTGACTTAACCTTGCAGCTTTAGTTTAAGTTGTATGTAATGCTGCATGGTTGAATATTCCGGAACTTGAATCGTTAGCTTTATTCCCATACGCATTTTGAACATGGTCAGTGAATCGTTAGTTTATGTTAAATGACTCAGAAATAAAAAACAAATAAAAGAAATCTAATAAAATGTGATGCGACTGAAGTTGTGACACGCACGTAACTTTCAGAGTTATTCACGAGGTATATTGAAATTCGAGTAATCAATTTTATATTGATCCCTAATGACAAGATTCCCTTAGTAGCACATCTAATTAAAATGATGATGATGATGATGATGATGAATGATGGCTGTTGAAATAATTAGTTGTGCTACTGGGGTTGCAGCTATGATTTGTATCATAACTGCATGTGTCCTTAGGGTAAATCAAAATCCAATGTGAAATGTACTCTTCAATTTTAATTTGAGGAATATTTCAACCATTGGGTACACTACATAATTTTAAAAATCATAAAAAATATCAACGTACGAAATGCAGTACCATTTAATTTTGACTTAACCTTGCAGCTATAGTTTAAGTTGCATGTAATGCTGCATGGTTGAATATTCCGGAACCTGAATTGTTAGCCATATTCCCTTACGTATTTTGAATATGGTCAGTGAATCGTTAGTTTATGTTAAGTGACTCAGATGCAAAAAAAAAAAAAAAATTCGATGGATAATTCTCAACACTACACAATACACAATATTCTACACAATAGAATCTGGACTTCCTGTAGGTGATTTCAGATGAAATTTGAAAAACAAAAAAAAATTCATATTGCAAAGCTATTAAAAGCAGAAATTTGTTAATAAATAATAACATTAAAGACTCTTATATATAATGCTAAAAATTATACATTCAGAAACCCAAAAACATCCATTTTACTTTGATCACTTATGAGACGATTGCATTTATGATTTCTATCGTAATTTGCATGTCATTTATGTCTTTGGATAAAATTGAAATCGAACGTAACACGTATATTTCTAAATCTAACTTTACTCTGATTCCCTTTCACACGATTGCAGTTATGATATTCGTCATATCTTGTACGTGTTTGTGGGATAAATTAAAAATATACGGGATATAAATTAACAGCCAATGTCTAAATGCATTTTTCAACTTTGATTTTAGAAGTATTATTTGCATTGGATACACAAATTTTACAAATTATGAATTTTACAAATATTTTCGATCTGATTCCTTATAAATCGATGGGATTTATGTATTATAATTAGCAGATATGTAGAAGTTGCATTAACAAAATGTAATGTATTTTTCACTAGAGAAAATATTGATTTCAGCGGATACTCTAATTTTTTTTTTTTTTAATATTCTGTCGGACATTTAAGTTTAAACTAAAATATTAATAACGTATTTAGAGCTAAAAAGTATGCATTTTAAACCAGAAATCATTTTTCTTTTGATCACTTGTGGTAGTATTACAGATATGATTTGCATCGTAATTTACATATGTCAGAGGGGCAAATTAAAATCCTATGCACATTGCAATTCTTACTGATATATCCCTGCAATAAGAGAGTAGTTTTGCTTTGATATGAGTAACAAGATGGTCGTTTGGATTAAAATGTGAGCTCACTGATGTTCCTGGGATGTCTTCTATGTTGAATTGAATATGTATGAATGTATGAATGAATATAATTGTATGTATGAATGAATATAAATTTTAAAAGTTATGAAGTTCAAAAACTAACAACCGAAAAATAATCTTTGATCCAATTAATTGAAAATTGAATACAGTTGCGATTTTTGTTATAAGTTACAGATATGCGTGAGCAACATTAATAGAAAACGAGTGTCGTATTTTTCGATCTATTAGGGAAAATATTACATTCATTGGATAAATTAATTTTATAAATAAACGATCCGTCGAAATCTAAATTTAAACTGAAACATTAAAAGCGTATACAATGCTAAAAATTATGCATACAGGAAGAAAACAACATCAATTTTATATTGATCCCTTTTGACACGATTCCCTTGCAGCACATCTATTTAACCCTTTGAGGCGCAACCCTTTCCCAATGCTGAAAAAAGGGTAGCCGTTGCCATCGCTCAACTTAACTACAGGCAAGATGACGGACGATCGAAACGTTCAAAGCATGCCACAGATCTAGAGACCCTTTTTTGACGACAGCTGGCTGTTCCGCACAGCCAGCTGTCGTCAAAAAAGGGTCTCTAGATCTGTGGCACGCGATGAACGTTTCGATCGTCCGCCATATTGTTGGTAGTTAAGTTGAGCGATGGCAACGGCTGCCCTTTTTTCAGCATTGGGCAATCTATCCGGATGTTCTCGCATCCTTCCATTTTTCAGCAGATGTCAGAGCTGTTCAAAATAATCGTGACCATTTTTTTACGGGAAATGACGTGCAAAAAAGTAAAGGATTCTTGTGGAGCTATGTCACCCGCAACTATTTTTATAGAAATCAAATCTATTCTTCGTAACTGGCGACTGTCCAAACGTCAGAGTTTGGTGATCCCAGAGCGGGACCACTGCGCCTTAAAGGGTTAAAATTTATGATGGTTGATGAACGAATTAGTTGTGCTTCTGGGGTTGCAACTATGATTTGTATCATAAATTGCATATGTCCTAAGGGTAAATTAAAATCCAGTGTTATATGGATTCTTCAATTTTAATTTGAGGAATTTATCAACCATTTGGTACACTCCACTAATTTTAAAAATCATAAAAATTCTTAGCCATAGCAGCCAACTTTTACCGAATATAACTAACCACCTTTTCTAAACATTTTTTTTTTTTTTTTTTTTTTTGGCTTACAATTTAGCAAAATTTTTTAATTTAACACGTAAGGTCACCACATTCTTGAAAAAATATTTTTAAAAATTAATTTTTACAAAAAGTGGATAATGATATTTTCTAAAGGTTAGCAGTTGTGTTCAACAGACGAAATGCAGTACCATTGAATCTTCACTTGTCTTAGTAGAATTAGTATTACAAACTGAAATCTTGCAGCTATAGTTTAAGTTGTATGTAATGCTGCGCGGTTGAATATTTCGGAACCTAAAATGTTTGTCTTGCTCCCATACATATTTTGAACATGATCATTCAATCATTTAGTTTATATAAATGACTCCGATACAAAAAAAAAAAAAAAATATGTTATTCTGATAAAATGTTACGAGACGGCAGTTGTGATTCGGATATAACTTTCAGAGTTATTCGAGATGCAAATTGAAATTCCATGTAATATGAATTCTTAAACTATGTTTGTAGAAATATTGACTTTGGATACACTCATTATACAATCAATTCGAATGCGGAACTCTAATTCTACGCAATAGAATCTGGAGTTTATAAAGGTGATTTCACATTAAACTACTAACGTCGAAAGGCTATATAAAACTGCAGATGATACGCGCATTTTTTGAAAAACAAATAAAATTAATATTGCAAAAGTTATTTACAGCATAAATTTTTAAAATAATAATTGTTATTAAGCCTTTTACAGCCTCTCATGTATCATGCTAAAAGTTATATATACATAAACGAAAAAACGTTTTTTTCACTTTTAGGGATGGATGCGAGACGACTTTTTTGCGAGACGAGACAGAGATTTACAGCTTTTTGCGAGACGAGACACACATTTTTAACATTACGATATAGGGATTTTTGCGAGACGAGACAAGCTTTTAGGCTATTTTGCGAGACGCGGGACGCTTATTTTACGTCTCGCGTCCATCCCTATTCACTTTGAGCCTTATGACACGATAGCAGTGATTGCATCGTTATTTGCATTTTTCAGCTATCTTTTTCCGGTAAATTAGACCATATCTAGCATGTATTTTTCAATGAAGATGCTCAACATACGAAATGCAATACCATTTAATCATGACCTGCCACATTAGAATTGATATTACGAACTGAAATACTGCAGCTATCATTTAAGTTGTACGTAATTTCTACACGCTTGTGGATATTCCGGAACCTGAAAAGTTAATCTTGCTAACTTGAATATTTTGAATATGTTTATTGAATCTTTAGTTTATGTTAAATGTAATGGACTCAGTAGGGGGAGGGGGGACGTATTTTAGTCGTGATCCCATGTCATAGAACTGTAGTTATGACATGGAACATAGCTTGAAGATGTTCGTGGGATAAATTAAGTCCAGTTTACAATGTATTTTTCAAACGCGGTTGAGAAATATTATTAGCATTAGATACACTAATTATGTTCTGAACTAGAATTTTCAACCTCCGTCACGCTATACAATTGAATATGGTTTTCACATTGAAGAATAAATCCAGGTTGATTTCTAGTATTATCCAGACTTTGATCGCCTGTATTTTCCAAACTATAGATGATACACGCATTTTGGGGGAAATAAATAAAAACAATAAAGCTATTAATGGGATAAATTAATAAAACAAATTAATATAAAGCCCCTCAAATTCCATCTTCCGATGTTATTTTTTACTCTTTGAAAGCCATTTAGCCAGTGGTTTAGAAAGCCAGTGGTTTATGTCAACATATATTTATTTTCTTATCCAGAGACTTTTAATGATAAAAGGCTGAAATTTTGTATATTATGTAATGTATGTTGGGCCTATTTACAAATTGGGATTTTTTTCCGTAAATAAGTTGTATAAAATTTTAATTTTGAAAATTTAATAGATAATATAAAATTCTTGTGACGATGATAGCTTTTCGTGTAGAACACCCTTAAGTTCATTTCTTTAAATATAGTTAGGTCCTGATAATCTTATTGCATGAGTAAATTTTTAAAAATTATTAAACTGTATAAATGTTATACAAAGTAATAGCAAGCAAGCAAGATTCTAATTTCAAACTGAATTCATCCACATTAAGGAAGACTATGCTATGTATTCCAAAACTAAAATATAATTCTGTTTTATTTTCTGTTTACGGTAGCAGTTATGGATTGCATCGTAACTTATACGTATTCCATGGTAAATTAGAAATAAACTATCAAGTAAATTCTTCAAATTTAGATGTTGTCGTATTGTCTAATTTCATACAGTAAATTAGCAAAATGACACAAAACCTTCAAACGAATTAGTATTATTCGCATAATATCATTTAAGCATCATTTCGATTTTAAACAGAATCTTTGGATGGATTTAAAAATGTGTATCGTGCTAAAAATTACATAATCCCCAAAATCTAATTTTACTTTGATTCCCTTTGACACGATTGCTGTTATGATTTTCGTCATAACTTGTACGTGTTTGTGGGATAAATTAAAAATATAAGCAATCTAACTTAAAATACAATGTTTTGATGTATTTTTCAACTTTAATTTGAAAAATACTGGTTGCATTGGATACACAAATTTTACAAATATTTTTTATCTTATTCCTCGTAAATCGATTGCGTTTGTCATGAGTTATAATTTGCAGATAATCAGAAGTTACGTTAATAGTCAAAATGTAATGTATTTTCATTTGATAAAATATTGCATTCAATGGATAATGTAATTTTATTTTAAAAAAAACATCCCGTCGGAGTCTAAGTTTAAACTAAATTATTAATAACGCATTTAGTGCTAAAAGTTATGCACTCATAAACCAGAAAACATTTTTATTTTCGTCCCTTGTGGTCCGATTACATATATTATTTGCATCGCAATTTACATGGCCGAGGGAAAAATTAAAATACTATGCACTGCACATTGCGATTCTTACTGATATATCCCAACTCCAAGAAAGTAGTTCTGCTTTGAAATGAGTGGCAAGATATTTGTTTTGATTTAAATCGTAGATCGACGAAGTTCTTGGGACTATTTTTTCATGTTGAATATAATTTTAATAGTTATGAAGTTCAATAACAAACAGCAATAAAAATGTTTGGTCCGATTCCTTGTAAATCGATTACATTTGTGATTTATGTTATAATTTGTAGATATATGGTAGTAACATTAATAGAAAACGTGCGTCGTATTTTTCAATCTATTAGGGAAAATAGAATACTCAGTGCAAAGTATAATTTTATAAATCTTTTTGAATGAATGTCGGAACTCATGTCGGAATGTCGGTATTACTTATGTCGGAATCTTACTTTAAACTGAAATATTAATAAAGTAAACAATGCTAAAAATTATGTATAATTCGAAAAACTATGTATTTAATTGTATGTATTATGTATTACATTTCTCTGAGACTATATTTGTAAACTAATAATACTTGAAAACTAATAATACTATTTCTGTATACAAAATGAAATTTTAACACCTTCATTTAATAAAACCTACTCTAGTTTTTAAAAATGCTATTTCGGTTCGCTCTCAGTGAATTGCGCCAAGCCTAAAACTCTGCAAATCGGTAGAACCTACTAATTTCTCAAACTTGTCATATGGGACTTTTATTTTTTACCAAACTAAAATAATTATACATATTGGTCTCAGAAATCTCCAAGTCCTTATTTTTTTTACGTATAAAAACATTGCATTTCTTCTCTGATTTCTCATGCACACAATATTTTAATTAAAAAATAACTTAGCAAATATTCTAAACATAAAAAAATCATTATTCTTTTATTTTTAATTCAAGAATCTAAATCATTCAATAAAATTGCCAAACATGGCAACCACGATGCTTATTTCTCACTTTTTCACAACAGGGGTTACAATTGAGGAATTAAGGAGTTTAAAAATTAACCTTTAGTGACATATTTTTAAGCATTACATAATAAACTAATTCGAATTACGAATATTTTAATAGTTATTCTGCTATTAGAGGCGGAAACGAATCCAGCAAATCAGAGATCATTTAAATCAGTCCAGCAGTTCTTGAGTTATAAATGGTGTAACTAACCCAATTTTTTTTTATTTATATCTAGATGTAACGGACTCTGAAAAAAAAAAAGAATTTTGACCGTGATCAAATGTCACAAAACTGCAGTTATGCCATGGAACATAGCTTGAAGATGTTTCTGGGGAAAATTAAATCCAGTACAATATATTTTTGCAAATATTGTTAAAGAAATATTATTAGCATTAGATACACTAATTATGTTCTGAATAAAAATTTTCAACCTACGGAACGCTATACGATATAATATGAATTTCACATCCAAGAATAAGTACAGGGTGATTTCTATTAGTATCCAGACTTTTAACGCCTATATTTCTGTAAGTACAGATCGTACACGCATTTTGGGGAAAAGAAATAAAAATAATAAAGTTATTAATTATATAAGTTAATAAATAAATAATTGTAAAAAACCCATTCGAAATCGATTTTCCGAAGTGGATTTTTTTCTCATTGAAAGTCATTTAATCGTGGTTTATGTCAACAAATATTTATTTTCATATCTCTGAGACTTTCTATGATGAAAGACTGAAACTTTATGCATCACGTAATGCATGTATAGCCAATTTGCTAATTCGGATTTTTTTCCTTTTTGAGGCTATAGATAATATAAAATTCCAGTGACGACGATTGCTTTTCGTGTAGAATACCCTTAATTAAAAGTATATTTCTTTAAATATAGTTAAGTCCTGGTAATCTTATCGTATCAACTAAATTTTGAAAATTATTAAACTGTATAAATGTTATACAAAATCATAGAAAATAAGCAAGATTCAAATTTTAAACTGAATTCTTCCATGATATGTAAGACTATGTTATGTAAACTAAAAATATAATTCTGTATTATTTTCTGTTTACGGTAGCAGTTATGGATTGCATTGTAACTTATACGTACTCCTTGGTAAATTAGAAATAAACTATCAAGTAAAGTCTTCAAATTTAGATGTTCTCGTATTGCCTAATTTCATTGAATAAATTAGCAAAATGTCACAAAACTTTCAAACAAATCAGTATAATGCGTAAAATATTATTTAAGCATCATTTACATTTTAAACAGAATCTTTGGATATATTTAAAAATGTGTGTTGTGCTAAAAATTATATAACCTCAACAATCTAATTTTGCTATGATTCCCTTTCACACGACTGCAATTATGATTTCCGTCATAATTGTAGATGTTTGCGGGATAAATTAAAAATATACGTGGGGTATATGAAAATCCAATGTTTAAAAGTATTTTTCAACTTCAGTTTGAGAAATATCGATTGCATTGGTTACACAAATTTTACAAAAAATGAATTTTACAAATATTTTTCATCGGATTCCCTGAAAATCGATGGCATTTGTAGTGTGCTATAATTTGCAGATATGCGTAAGTTACATTAACAGTCAAAATGTAATGTATTTTTCATTAGAGAAAATATTTCATTCAATGGATACTCTAATTTTATAAAATAAAAAAAAAAATTTTTAAATCGTTGGAGTCTAAGTTTATGCTAACATATTAATAACATATTTAGAGCTAAAAGGTGTGCATTCATAAAACAGAAAACATTTTTATTTTGATCCCTTATGGTGCGATTACAAATATGATTTGCTTCATAATTTGCATATGTCGGGTAAATTAAAATCTTATGCACATTACAATTCCTACTGATATTTCTCAACACCAAAAAAGTAGTTTTGTTTTGACAATGAGTGACAAGATGGTCGTTCAGATTTAAATCGTTGTTCGCAGAGGCTCCTGGGGATGTTTTTATGTTGAATATAATTTAAAATGTTATGAAGTTCATAAACAAACAACATGAAAAAAAAAATGTTTGATCCGATTCCCGTTAAATCAATTACATTTGGGATTTCTGGTATAATTTGCAGATATGCGTGAGTAACATTAATACAAAACCTGTGTCTTATTTTTCAGTCTATTAGGGAAAATATAACATTTAGTGGATATTTTAATTTCATACATAAACGATCCGTCGGAATCTAACTTTAAACAGAAATATTAATAGAATATATATATAATGCTCAGAATCATGCATACAGGAACAAAAAAACCTTAAGTTAAAGTTTTATATTGATCCCTTATGACACGATTCCCTTGAAGCACAACTAGTTAAAAAGACCCTGGATTGGTTGTGCTACTGGGATTGCAGCTATGATTTGTATCATAATTTGCATATGTACTGAGGGTAAATTAAAATCCAATGTGAAGCCAATCCCTTCAATTTTAGTTTGAGGAGTATTATAGCCATTGGGTACACTACACTAATTTTAAAAATCTTAAAAATTCTTAACCATAGCTGCAAACTTTACGGAATGTAATTAACCACTTTTCCATACAATAATTTTCGGCTTTAGCAAAATTTTTGAATTTGACGCACGATGTCGCCACAATCTTAAAATAATATTTTAAAATATTTATTTTTTACAAAAAGTGGTTAATGATATTCCGTTATGGTTGCTGCTATGCTCAGCGTACGAAATGCTCAATGTACGACATTTAATCTTCGCTTACTGTAGTAGAATTAGTATTACAAACTGAAATGTTGCAGCTATAAATTAAGTTGTATGTAATGCTGCATGGTTGAATATTCTGGAAGCTGAATTGTTAGCCTTATTCCCATACGTATTTTGAACATTGTCACTCAATCTTTAGTTTATGTTAAGTGACTCCGATACAAAAAAACAAAAAAAAAATTTAGTATAATGGGATACGACTACAGTTGTGACACTGAACATAACTTTCAGTGTTGTTCATGGGGTAAATTTAAGTTCGATGTGGAATGTATTCTTCAGATATAGTTACATCTATAGTTATAGTTTCAGCTATAGTTAGAATCACTTTAAGCACAATGAGAAATATTGCCACGGGATTCACTAACTATACAATCAATTAGAATGCTCAACGTGCGGAATTCTACGCAATAGAATCTGGACTTAACTATAGGTAATTTCAGGTTCAACTCATAACTTCGTAGTGGTATTTATCCAAAACCGCAGATGATACAGGCATTTTTTGAAAAACTAATAAAATTACTATTGCAAAGTTATTAATAGCCTAAATTTCTAAATTAATAATTATTATGATGCCTCTTAAAGCCTCTTTGATATAATGCTAAAAATTATATATTCAGAGACCAAAAAACATCCAGTTTACCTTGATCCCTTATGACACGATTGCAGATTGCAAATTATTATTTGTATCATAATTTGCATATGCCAGTTACGTCGTTGGGGTAAATTAAAATCATATGTACCGCGCATTTTTCAATATTAATTTGCGAAATATTTGATTCCTAGATTAAGGAAATTAATACTTTAAACGCAATCCTTTAAATGTGAATTCTTAATGGTATGTATTCCACCAAGAAAGTAGGCTTGTTTTGGCATGAATGAAAAGATAGCCATTTGGATTTAAAATGTAGCTTGCAGATGTTTATGGGGATATTCTTTATGTCGAATATAATTCTAAAATTTATGAAACACAAAAAAAAGAAAAAGAAATATTTTCTTCTGATGAATATTAAATCCATTACATTGTCATTTGTGCTATAATTTGCCGATATGCGTGAGTTACATTAATTTTTAAAATGTACTGTTTTATTTTCTATTTTTAATAAGAGAAAATTGCATTCATTGGATATACTCTAGTTTATTAAAACCTGAGACATCGGAATATAACTGTACACTGAAATATTAATAGTGTATGTAATGCTGAAAGTTATACTTTCAATTACCTAATAATAATTATAATAATTTCACTTTGATCCCTTATGACATGATTGCAGTTATGATTTGTATCATAATTTGCATATGTTCGATGGGTAAAATAAAATCCTATGTTACTTGTATTTTTCAACTTTAATTTGAAAAATATTTATCCCATTGGGAACACTAATTTTAGAAATAATGAAAATGCAATACCATTTCATCTTAACTTGACGTAGTAAAATTGATATTATAAACTGATAATACATACCGAAGTCCAAAAAAAAATAAATAAATAAAAAGAAGTATTTTTTAATCTGATTCCTTGTAAATCATATGCATTTTTTATTTGTGTTATGAGATATTCCCAAGTTATATTAATAGTAAACGTGTAATGCATTTTTTAATTTATTAGTTAAAATATTGCATTCAATGGATACTCTAGTTTCATAAACGAGCCGTCGGAATCTAACTTTAAGCTGAAATATTAATAACGTATATAATGCTAAAGGTTATACAATCAAATATCAAAATAATAATAATAGTAATAATAATAATAATTTTACTTTGATCCCTTATAATGCGATCGCATCTATGATTTGTATCATAATTTGCGTATGTTTGTAGGGTAAAGTAAAATCCTATGGCTGATGTATTTTTCAATTTTAATTTGAAAAATATCGAAAACATAGAATACACCCCTACTAGCAATTTTGCTCGGGCCGTCATCTGCTGGCTGCGTGGCCGGTGGTAGCCCGAGCAAAATTGCTAGTAGGGACTACACTAATTTTAAAAATCATAAAAATACACAACATACGAAATGCAATACCGTTAAATCATCTCTTACAGTAGTAGAATTAGTATTACAAACTGAAATATTGCAGCTATAGTTTAAATTGTGTGTAATACTGTACTGTTGAATAATCTGGAACTTGAAAAGTTAATTTTGCTCCCATACATATTTTGAACATGGTTATTTTTATCTTCAGTTTATGTTAAATTGAATGGGTTCCGATACCAAGTAAAAGTGTTTTTACTCTGGTCCAATGTGATGCGACTGCAATCATATGCGGTGACATGGAACATATGCATGTTCGTATAGGGTAAATTAGTTAACGAATGCGACATTTAAATTACCTACTACGATATTAGCATGCCAACTTTCCAGTATTTTTCGACAACAAAACTAAAACCACTTAATGCAAGGTTTACGTCCAGAAGATCGGCTGTTATGTATAAGTGTTTTGTATAAACTATACATATCATTCTGTAACTGAGGTAGGAAATTTCACAATTGCTTAGGTTTTTTTTCGACTAGCAATGAAATAGTAATAATAATAATAATAATAATAATAGTAATAATAATAATAATAATAATTTTACTTTGATCCCTTTTAATACGATCGCATCTATGATTTGTATCATAATTTGCGTATGTTTGTAGGGTAAAGTAAAATCCTATGGCTGATGTATTTTTCAATTTTAATTTGAAAAATATCGAAAACATAGAATACACCCCTACCAGCAATTTTGCTCGGGCCGTCATCTGCTGGCTGCGTGGCCGGTGGTAGCCCGAGCAAAATTGCTAGTAGGGACTACACTAATTTTAAAAATCATAAAAATACACAACATACGAAATGCAATACCGTTAAATCATCTCTTACAGTAGTAGAATTAGTATTACAAACTGAAATATTGCAGCTATAGTTTAAATTGTGTGTAATGCTGTACTGTTGAATAATCTGGAACTTGAAAAGTTAATCCTGCTCCCATACATATTTTGAACATGGTTATTTTTATCTTCAGTTTATGTTAAATTGAATGGGTTCCGATACCAAGTAAAAGTGTTTTTACTCTGATACAATGTGATGCGACTGCAATCATATGCGGTGACATGGAACATATGCATGTTCGTATAGGGTAAATTAGTTAACGAATGCCACATTTAAATTACCTACTATGATATTAGCATGCCAACTTTCCAGTATTTTTCGACAACAAAACTAAAACCACTTAATGCAAGGTTTACGTCCAGATGATCGGCTGTTATATTGTAGTCAATCTTCTATGTGTACTTTCAGGAGATTTCGACATTTCGACTATTATGACTACCAGTTAACTAACCAAATTTTCGCATAAAGACTGCCGTGTTACTCTAAGCATAATACGGTAAAGTGTGGTCCTTGAAACAAATTTACTATGTGCATCATCCAGAATGCTGTTAAGTAATAACTTCAAATAAAAACAAGATATAAACTTTTCGCACACAGCATATATTGGTTTGACCACGATCATATGTTGACCAGAAACGGACAGAGTACATTCTGGTGAAGCCGCAATAAATCTTTGCACCACTCTCCAGTTTTTCGAGGTGGTAAGACAGATTTTTAGATTTCCGACATACAATTCATGAATAATACACAGTTATTTAAGACTTCACCCTTATCTATGTCATCATTTAGCTGTTTTGTATAAACTATACATATCATTCTGTAACTGAGGTAGGAAATTTCACAATTGCTTAGTTTTTTTTTTCGACTAGCAGTGAAATCGACGGAATTGGGTGGTTCCATGGCGCGACCACCCTGCATTAAAGGGTTAAGCAATCATGCTTTGTTAGTAGTCTGAAGCATGCGACCGCTGCTTTCCTCGGGGCGTTAGGAACACAAGAGTTGTTCTCGGCGATAATGCCCCAGCTCTTGTCCCAAAATACCTCTGCGAATCCGTTTAAAGTTCTGCTTGAACATCCTGTTCGTGAAAAGCCGTTCTGAGTGGAAATTGATTGCCCTTGTCAGTCTCTGGGGCACAAAGGCTTCCTTCTTAGCATGTAGGTCCACGTCTTTGTTGCTCATGATAATGCCCCAGCTCTTGTCCCAGAATCCCTCTGCAGATCCCAGTTTGGAGTTCTGCTTGAACGTCCTGTGTGTAAAAAGTCGTTCTGATTTGAAATTGATTGCCTTTGTGAGTCTCTGGGCCACCAAGGATCCCTTCTTAGCATGTAGGTCCACGTTTTTGTTGCTCATGATGATGCTCCAGCTCTTGTCCCAACCCCCCCCCCCTCAGGATTCAACTTTAAAGTTCTGCTTGAACGTCCTGTTTGTAAAAAGTCGTTCTGAGTGGAAAGTTATTGCCCTTGTGAGTCCCTGGGCCACTAAGGTTCCCTTATTAGTAAGTAGGTCCACGTTTTTGTCGCTCATGATAATGCCCCAGCTCGTGTCCCAAAATTCCTCTGCGGATCCCAGTTTGAAGTCTGCATGAACGTCCTGCTTGTAAAAAGTCGTTCTGAGTGGAAAGTTATTGCCCTTGTGAATCTCTTGGCCACCAAGGCTCCCTTCTTAGCAAGTAGGTCCACGTTTTTGTTGCTCACGATACCACAGCGTGATGGAACCCTCTGGAAGTAGTTATTATGGGCAAGATTCTCTGAAATCAGTCTGCATTCCACAATTTTCTGCGATACGCAATAGTAATTTTTTGAAAGGTCCTGAAGTGCTTAATTTTGAATCAGAATGTGGGTTGAATTAAAATCCAATGTACAATGCATTCATCACATGTAATTGGAGAATTATTATTAGCATTGGATACAATAATTATACGATCAAATGGTATGCTCAACATACGAAATGCTACGCTATAGAATCTAGACTTTCCGTAGTACAATAAATACAGGGTGATTTCAGATTAAAATCCCGCATTTAAGGGCTATATTTAAAATGATACAGATAAAACATGCATCTTTTGAAAAACAATTAAAACTAATATTGTAAAATTATTAATAACATAATAAAATACATGTGATTTTTTTTCTGTTCGAAAACCATTGGAGAGTGGTACAAGTCAGCATATATTTAGTTTCATATCTCTGGGCCTTTTTATGATGAAAGGCTGATATTTTGTGAATCATCTAATGATTGTATGGACAATTTACACATTTAGAATTATTTGTACGGTTGAAGTATGAAAACTTTGTCATTTATTTAATGTTCAGAAAAATATATCATCGATGCACTAAATTCTATACCTATTTTCACGTAACTATGCATCTCATTGTTTATGTACAAGATCAATATTTAAGGAATAAACACTTAAGTCAGTTTTTTCGGACAACTTTTGTATTTTTTTTGTATTTTTATTTATTTATTTATTTATTTATTGTAAAACATAGTAAGAGCATTTATCAGTATTCCACAATTCCTGAGTCCAGCAGTTAGTTAGGGATTCCTAAATTAAGCAAATTAATATCTTAAACAGAATTATTTAAACGTTTGTTCTTAATGGTACAGTATATTTCAAAATCCATATGAGTTGATTCTTAACCCATTTATGCCTAGCGTCCCTTTTTTGGGACGGCATTTTCGCTATTAGTCGAAAACGTTATTTATTTTTCCTAGCCTTTATTCATGAGTATTGAGCCTCAACTCTACAAAATATTTTAACATGACCAAGTAGTATGTTGATATTTCGACTTTTATGCATAATGATTTTAAAAGAAATCATCCCTTGTTCAAGAAGTTGAAATCAGAAATTTATCTATTATTTCTGTTATCAGTAAAAATCGAAGAAAGTCGCAAAAATATCCAGTCACAAATGGGTTAATGCTATATCCCAACACCATGAAATCAGTTTTCTTTCACATGAGTGGTAAGATAGCCATTTGGATTTCGATTTAAATCGAAGCTTGCACATGTTGCTAGGGATGTTTCGTATGTTGAATGTATTCCTAAAAGTAATGAAGCTCAAAATAAAAAGAAATGAAATAAAAAATAAAAAATAAAAATATTTTTGTTCCGATTCCTTAGTTCAATTGCATTTTTGATTCGTGTAATAATTTGCAGTTATGCATGAATTATATTAACAGTAAACATGTAATGTATTTTCCAATTATTTATTGAAAATATTGCATTTATGTTATACTTTAATTTTGCAAACAAAAAACAGCTGTCGGAATCTCACTTTCATGTGAAATATTAATAATATATATAAAGCTATAAATTATGCTCAACGACCAAAAAAACGTTCATTTTACTTGATCCCTACTGACACAATTGCAGTTATGATTTGTATCGTAATTTGCATATGTCGTTTGGGTAAATTAAAATCCTCTGTATCATGTATTTTTCCATTTTAATTTGAGAAATATTTGTGCCATTGGATACACTACGCTAATTTCACAAATAATGAAAATGCTCAACATACGACATATAATATTATTTTAACCATAGCATGATTAGTATTACAAACTGAAATCTTGTAGCTATAGTTTAAGTTGTGTTTAATTCAGCACGGTTGAATATTCCGGAACCTGAAAATTTAAATTTGCTCGAATACATATTGTGAACATGGTTATTGAACTTTTAGATTATAAATACAGTCTTATTTCAGATTAAAATCCCTACAATTAAGGCTATATTTAAAAAACTACAAATAATACAAGCATTTTTGCTAAAACAAATGAAACCAATATTGTAAAATTATTGATAGCATAAGGAATACATGTTATTTATTTTCTCTTCGAACTAGGGGGCCAAAGCCCCCAGATTCGCTACGCTCGCTTTTCGTATGAGGCATTCGGCCCCTAATAAGGCTTATTCGTAAAAAAGACATAATTTCAACAGACAAAACCTGAAGATTGGATCAGATAGAATGTTACTGAGCTACACATTGCTTGGTTCTTGCATGTTCATTGATACATAAAAATTTAAACTTCGCACTACAGTAGACCCCCTCCCCCTCATAACACGGAAGATATTTTGTTATGGGAATCCGTGTTGTACGGGACCTGAGCTATAGTCCACCTGGAGTGCGGACTCCGCTTATAATCGCTTGAAAAATTATTTGCACTCCTCAGAAACACAATGATATTTAATATTGCCATTCAAAATTTATATTAATTAGGAGCTAAAGTGTAATAAAATCAGAACATCTGTTTCAGCTGTAGTTTTAATAATGTAAAACCTATTGGACACCTTGCGAATCTGCCACACATGGCGATTTTTCATTATTTGGCGACTTGCGTACATGTAAAAGCTACGGAACAGCTTGCCACCAATGGCGACTTTTCATTATTTGGTGATTTACACATGCTCACAACCTATAATTACTGTACACTTAAGGTTACCGGAAAACCGTTATCCATATTTTCATTTACATAATCGTTTGCAGATTGGCGTACTTAGCACCACGAATTATACCATCTCGTCGCGCTAGCAAATATCCAAAGTGTACTATAACTGCTATAATGGCATAGTTAACGCCGCCAAATATTTCTACTGGTAGCAAATAATCCAGCTGCACTGAACCGGCTTTAAAATAATCTGCATTTTAATTATTTTTCATTTCCAAGATATTGGTTATTCTGTTTTGGAAAAACGAATAATCGCTAATTCTAAACTCCTGTTGTCTAAGCGAACTTACTATTTGAAAATTGTCAGCTTTGTGTAACACATTTTGAGTTACTTATTTCATATAGTTTTTATTTTGGCGTAAAATGTGCGTAATTCTAACTCATGTTTGTAAATTTCACGCGATTCTAGATACTTGGAAACGCTTTGTTGCAAAGGAATGAATGATTTTATGCCAAATCTGGCAACCATTCTGTTTATTTTTATTAATATCTTCTAAAATAATTCGATTTTCGAAATTTAAGTCAGCTTATCAGGTTCCTCGGAATTTTTCGAATCTGTGGGCACCTTAGTCGAAACTTAAATCCCCACGGTTCAGGCGGAGATAGGCCAACAAGCTTTGACAGCGCCAGCCACGACAGCGGCCTTTACATTTTTTTAGAATAGAGAGATACCCAAATTAAATTTCATGCTGTTCTGGAAACTCGCGGAATCTTTTCGCAATCGAAAGATTTCGTTTTGTGTACACAGCTATTCTCATGTCCATGCAAACGATTTATTTGTGGAAAAAAAAAATGATAATAAACTGTGTAATCTGGAAAAGCTTTTTTAAACGAATTTGAATCCCAATTGTATGACGTCATATTCACTTGACAAGGGTAGTTTTGTCACGCAAATGATTTACTTTTTTGACTCTCGGAAATAAAATGGTGCTGAAAATAGTGAAAAATCGCCTAAAAAGGAGGGAACGGGTGGATTTTTAGATTTTTAAAGAAGCGCAGATTGTTTTCTATATTTTTATATATGATAATGAAAATTTTCAAGCGGATCGTGCAAATGGTGAAGAAGTTATTAGGCTTTTTGTGTTAACTTTGTAAATTTCATGCGATTCTATATACTCGGAAACGCTTTGTTGCAAAGGAATGAATGATTTTATGCCAAATCTGGCAACCATTCTGTTTATTTTTTCAGTTTTTTATTAATATCTTCTAAAATAATTCGATTTTCGAAATTTAAGTCAGCTTTGCAGGTTCCTTGGAATTTTTCGAATCTGTGGGCACCTTAGTCGAAACTCAAATCCCTACGGTTTAGGAGGAGATAGGTCCACAAGCTTTGACAACGCCAGCGGCGGCGACAGCGGCCTTTACTTTTTTTTAGAATAGAGAGAAACCATTGAGGCGTAGTGTAAGCCAGCATACATTTTTTTCATATCTCTGAGCCTTTTTATAACGAAAGTTTGAAATTTCGTGAATCATTTAATGATTGTAGGAACAATTTACAAATTTGGATTTTTTTTTTTTACAGAAGCTGTATAAAATCTTTAATTTTGCATTTATTTACATTTAATATCCGGAAAAAAAATTAATAGATACAGAAACAAAAACTTAAGTCATTTTTTTCGGACAACTAACATAATATTTGTTATTGTAAAACCTAGTAAGAGCATGTTTTAGTATCCCGCAGTTTGATTCCTAAATTAAGCAAATTCATATTTTAAACAGAATTCTTTAAAGGTTTGCTCGTAATAGTACATTTCAACATCTATAAGAGTTAATTTTTAATGCTATATCCCAACACCAAGAAAGCAGTTTTCCTTGACATGAGTGACAATATAGCAGTTTGAAATTAAATCGTAACTTGCAGATGATGTATATATATATGTGTGTGTGTGTGTGTGTGTGTGTATTTGTTATGATTCCTTGTAATTCAATTGCATTTGTAATTCGTGTTATAAGTTGCAGTTAAGTGTGAATTATATTAACATTAAACATGTAATGGATTTTTCAGTTATATCGGGAATCAGATATTCAGAAACCAAATATATATTCAGAAACCAAAAAAACATTCATTTTACTTTGATCCCTAATGACTCGATTGCAGTAATGATGTGTATCATAATTTGCATTTGTCGTTGGGGTATATTAAAATCCTATGAGGCATGTATTTTTCAGTTTTAATCTGAGAAATATATTTGCCATTGGATACACTAATTTTAGAAATAATTAAAATGCTCAACAGACGAAATGCAATACCATGTAATCTTCATTTGCCTTAAAATTAGTATTACAAACTGAAATCTTCCAGCTATAGCTTAAGGTGTATGTAATGCTGAGCGGTTGAATATTTCGGAACCTAAATAGTTAGCCTTGCTTTAAAACATATTATCAACATGGAAATTAATTCTTCCGTTTACGTTAAATGTAATGAACTTCGATACCAAAATAACTAAAAGAAGTATTTTTAATCTGATAAAAAGTGATTCATCTGTCGTTATGACATGATGTAGATGTTCGTGGTGTACATTAAAATCCAGTGTACAATGTATTCTTCAAAAATAACTTATAAAAATTATAGTAATAATCAATGCATACAATACTTAACATAATTAACTGCTAACATTGCATACAATACTTAACATAATTAACATAATTAACACGCTAAACATACGCAATGCTACAACTACAATATAAACTTGCCGTCGCACAACACATACAGGGTAATTTCAAATTAATATTCCTACATTTAAGGGCTATATTTGGAAAATAATAGGTGATACACGCAATTTAAGACAAACAAGTAGAAATAATAAAGTTAATAATAGCACAAAATAATAATGTATTAATAATTATAAAGCTCCTGAAACTAGATCTTCCAATGTGATTTTTTTTTAGTAGAAAGTTGCTGAAACGTGTTTAAATCAACATACATTTATTTTCATATCTCTGTACCTTTTTATGATGAAAGACTGAAGTTTTTGCCAGAACCTAATGAATATATAGAAAATTTACTACTTGTATTTTTTTTTTGTACTAAGACTGCATTCAAATTTTAATCTTGTAATTATTTACATTTTACCTAAAACATTTTATCGATATTATAAAATTCTGTACAATTTTTCACGTAAATTTTTATTGTATAGGTTTATGATCAACATTTGAGGAATGAAAACTTGCTGTTATTGCAAAACCAAGAAAAAAAATTACAGTATTTCGCAGTTTGATTCCTAGATTAAGAAAGTTCATATTTAAACAGAATTATTTAAATTCTATTTCTGAACGTTAGATTGTATTTCAGAACCAATAAGACTTATTTCTTAATGTTACATATTCCAACACTAAGAATGTAGTTTTGATTTCACATGAATAAAGCCGTTTGGATCTAAATCGTAGCTTTCAGATGCTGATCTCTGGGATGTTTGTATCTTGAATACAATTCTGAAAGTTAAGAAGTTCGAAAACAATACAAAGCAAAACAAAATTTACTCTGATTCCTTGTAAATCGTACCTGTTTCCTTGTATTTTACTTTTGATTTGTGCTACAGTTTTCGGATATGAATAAATTACATTAATAGTAAACGTGTAATCTATTTTTCAGTTTAGTAGGAAATATATTGCACTTTTTGGAAACTTTAATTTTATAAATAACTAGCCGTCGGAGTCTTACTTAAGCCGAATTATTTAAAACGTGCAGGTATTATGTTAAAAGTTACACCTGCAGAAACGAAAATAACAATGATTTTACTTGATCCCTTATAACACGATGGCAGTTATGATTTGTATCATAATTTGCATTTGTCCGTGGGATACATTATAGTCCTATGTTTTACGTATTTTTCAATTTTAATTTGAGAAATATTTTCGCCATTGGATACACTAATTTTATAAATAATGAAAGTGCTCAACTTAGGAAATGCAATATCATTTTATTTTGGCTTGTCGTAGTAGAATTAATATTACAAACTGAAATCTTGAAGCTATAGTTCAAGTTTTATGTAATGCTACACAGTTGAATATTCAGGAACCTGAAAAGTTTATCTGACATACATAAGGTGACCATACGTCTCGTTTTGAACGGGGCAGCCCCGTTTTTAGGTGGTTCGTCCCATTGTCCCCAAGCACAGCGTCAGGACACCGTAATGTCCCGTTTTTAGAAAATGTCCCCTGCAATATCCCGTTTTTAGGAAGAGAGCAACCCACGGTAACGATATCAATAAAGGCCGCTAAAAATCTACAATCATCCAACGGCAGTGTCTGTAAAAAGAAAACCTGACCTCCCTCCCTCCCCTATCGAGACGCAAATTTAAACGCCGGGGGATGTATTGTTTTTGTGTTTGTTCTTTTAATGTTCTTTTTTTTTGTCAACTATTTCAATTTATTAACTTTTTATTTCTTTTTAAGTCGTGTTTCTGTTTTGCTTATTCCCCCCCCCCGAGATCTCCACTTTATTTTCCCTTTTCACTCTGGTTTTCAAGAATTTTTTCCTTCCGAATGACAACTTCCTTTTTTCTGAGTGTCCTTTTGTTTACATTTCTCACTTTCCTACCTTCCTGCCTTATGTCAGATGGTGTTTTAGAAGTCGAGGAAGGGCGTGCCCCTTGTACCCCCCCGAAACGTACGTCTTGCACTATTTTTATAGTATATGCGTGTTTTATCAAAGTTTTTTTTTTTTCATTGCATTTTGATATTAACATTAACACCAGCTTTATTGCTCGTTTTCTTAACAACTAAAAGATACCCAGACCTGTAAATTCAGTCTCCCTACACTATTTCCTTAAAAACAGTAGATTTCTCGTTTTGAGTAATAAAATAAATACATTATTGCCAAAAAAGTAGTAGATGTTCCGTTTTGAAGGAAAAAAAATAAATGGTCAAGTTATACTTACATACATATATACATACAATCTTAACTAAAAGTAAAAAAGTTCAGTTTTGGTATATTAGTTTCATGCACATCCGTTTAATGTATTATTGCTAAAATAACATTTTGATTCTTTAATAAACAAGACATAATATCGGTTCTTTTGTTCAAAAAATCTGTGTATATTTCTGGAATAAGTTTTCATGAATGTTCTCGAATATTTCTGATTTACACAATAAGTTGAATACAAAGTCGTTTTTCTAAATTATGTTTATTTTTGTGACTATGTTAAAAAATTGATCCTGTTTAAATATGTTCGTGAGATAATTTATAAATTTGCTTAATATTCACGCTACTCTTACTGCGTTAGTTTTGAATTTTGCAAAATTTCAAAAATCCTCAAAATGTATCAATTCAATAAACGAAATATTAACTAAGTTAAATATGCAAGCAGCATTCCCGAAATGAGTTTTGGGATGTTAGATTATATTAAAAGTTATTCATTCCGAAACTGGAAAAATAATTTTGCTCTCATCCCCCTGTGGCACGTCACGCTAGTAGTTATGAATTGAGTCATAGTTTGCAAGTGTTTGTGAGGGTAAATTAAAATCCAGTTCTTTTTGTATTTTTCAAATTTACTTTGAGAAATATTGCACTGATTAAGTACGCGAATTTCACTAATGAATAGAATGATCATGATACGAAATTCAGTACAACTGAATTTGGATTTGCCTAAAGAGAAGCACACGATTAAATCAAATTTCCTATCGATTATTCTTTTTTGCATCGGTGACGCCGGCTGCCACTGTGCATCTACTATGTTTTTTTTTCCCCCGCAGTAGTTTGAACAAAATCATGTGGTTTCCGATTATAGATTAAAATAAAATAATGTCAGAAAACTGAAAAAAAAATTGGCTGTTACTTTTGAAACTTTCTTACACACTTTAACAAATGATAAGTCTATATGTCTACTCTGAAACTTTTGAAAAGATTTGAAAATGAAAAAATTGTCCGAAATATGTCACAAAAATTCAAAGTATTTTAGAGTGCAGTTCCATGTGTGTTTAAGAATATTTTCAGAAGGTTTCGTAAATGTCTCAGATATTTTGTTTATTACACTGAGTAGTGCAGTTTATGAAAAGGAATATTGAATTTTTCTAATCCTTGACACACTTGGTTTATTTCAGTTTGTAAACAAAACTCACGAAGAGGGCTTTATTTTGTTTGTTCTTTTCAAAAATGTCTTATATTATTATTATTGTTATTTTACCAGTCCCTGGAAGCAGAGTAAAAATCATGCTGCTGTTTTACAGATAAAAAAGAAAGCTTCTGTAGATTTTCTAGAGAAAGTTACATATATGAAAAATATTACTTATCACAATAATGAAAATTAATACACACACTCTTTTGAAATAGATATTTTATTGATTCCTTTATTTTTCTTCTTTTAATAGAATTATTAAAAATAGACGTACTTGTTATAACCACATTTGCCATATTCAAATTTTCATTTGCTATATATTATATTTCATTTGCTAATTCAAATGTAATATTATTTATATATATATATATATATATATATATATATATATATATATATATATATATAGCTATAATATTATGTAAAACACAAATTATATTCTGCAAATACGACGTGCCCTGCAGGAAAAAATGTAACAGCAGAAACAGAGGGCCAAACAGTACGATGATCCAAAACTGAGGGCCTGAAGAATGTTTTATAGAGGAATTTGCTATTTATTCAATTACTCGGATGGAGCCAAATTTTAATATAACCACTGGCTAATAAGTGTACAATAATGTATTAAAATTTCGATAAATTTTACTGAAATGGGAATAAGGCATTTTCAGAAATCTGATGGTTATGACATGAAAGCAATAAATCAGTATATTTTTATTTCTTTGATAACTTAAATTTCAGACTTCCTGACTCCGATAAAATTTCTAGGCGTAGGGCAATGAAAAAACTTAAAAGGTTTAACTAGATATCATCAGATTCTGCTTTCAAATATGAATTAGATGTCATCTCTGTATTACAACCGGAATTTTATATCATTGATAGCCGGTCCAGAAAATAAATTGATATTTTCCCATATTATTTGGCTAGAATTTTGTCTGTTTTTGAAAACCACGAAAAGATGGATTTCTTTTTAACACCTATGGAAAATAATTAATGCAATACTTACAAAAGAGGAGCGTAATTTTTTAAAAATTTATAGTGTTTATTGTATTCATTTATTAAAAATAATTTTAGCTTTTTTTCTTTTTTAACATTATTATTCCGCCGATCCCCTAAAGCATTAAATTTGATTTGTATCATAATATGCTGCTAGTTCAGGGGTACATTAAGACCTAAGACGACTGTATGAGCTTCAGATTTTGTTGGACTCTTATATATCACTTTGATTATAAATATAATATCTCCCATCCACAGTACAAACAATATTAGTGGAGGGAGAAGAACAGTTTAGGTTTCAGTACTGAGTACATTCATATTTATTTTTAAAAATAATATAATTTTGTTTTTCATTCTTTTGTCATTTTTTTAATCAGTCCCCCTAAGACAATAAATTTGATTTGTATCATAATTTTCTGTTATTTTGGGGGTAAATTGAAACCTATGAATTGCATATGATCTCCAGGTTTAGTTAAGTCATATAACTCGCTTAGGTTACATGTATAATAGTACTCACCCACAATGGATTATGTAAATACTTGCAGTAGAAAAGTAGCAGAATTTAAACTTCACTTGTGTGTATATAGATATGTGTTTATTAAAAATAATTTAAATCTTTTCCTTTCATTTTAATATTTTTATTTCGTCAATTCACTAAGGCAAGAAATATGATTTGCATAGTAATTTTACGCTGGTTGAGAGAAAGATTAAAAACTAAGATGTGCGTATAATCTCCATACTTTCTTGGAGACATATTTTTGAAGTGAGTGACTTGACTTGAGTGTTACTTGAGTGAATGAGGTCAATAATTTTAGAACACTTTCAAAATTTAACATAGTTGAGGGGTACGTAAGACCTAAGAAGACAATATGAGCTTCAGATTTTGTTGGACTTATAAAAATCACCTAGGTTATAAATATAATATCAATTAGCCAATACACACAATACTGCTTGGCTAGTAATGTGTATATTCATATTCATTTTTAAAAATAATATAATTTTGTTTTTCATCCTTTTCTTGTTTTATTAGTCCCCTTAAGGCATTAAATTTGATTTGTATCACAGTTTGCTGCTTTTATGGGGTAAATCAAAACCTAGGAACAGCGTATGATCTCCAGAATTTCTTGGAATCATATCTAGCACCTAGGTTATATGTTCAGTAATACATAACACGATAAATAAATTCAGCTCATGTTGTAGATATGAAGCATAATTTAAGTTCAATAACTCAATATTAGGTATATTTTATTAAAAATAATTTAAGTTATTATTTTTCAAGCTATTATTGCTGTTTTATTTCTCTTCTGTGGCATAATTTTTCTTTGAATAATAATTTGCTTTTAACTGAGGGGTAAATCAAAACATTAAAGATCATCGTATGATCTCCAAATTTTCTTGTAATCATATTTAGAGCTTAGATTACATATACATACAATAATACCTACCCACAGAGTAAATGAAGTCAATACCTACAGCATAGATGAAGCATAATTTAAGTTTCAGTAGTATATACACTGGTATTCAGTTATTAAAATTTTTAATTGGTTTTTTTTCGGGGGCGGGGATATTAAATTTTCATCAATCCCCTATGGCAATAAATTTGATTTGTATCATAATTTGTTGTTATTTTGGGTTTAAATTAAAACCTAAGAAGTGGATATGATCACCAAGGTTTCGTTGGAGTCATTTTTGTCACTTAGGTTACATGTGCAATAGTACTCACCTGCAATGGATTAAGTCAATAACAGCTGTAGAGAAGAAGCAGGATTTAAGCTTCACTTGTGTGTCAAAAGAATGTGCATATAGATGTTCGTTTATTAAAAATAATTTAATTTTTTCTCTTTCATCTTAATATTTTTATTTCGTCAATTCCCTAAGGCGAGAAATTTGATTTGTATCATAATTTTTTGCTATTTTGGGGGTAAATTAAAACCTAAGAAGTGTGTATGATCTCCAGTTTTTGTTAGAGTCATATATTTCACTTAGGTTACATGTGCAATAATTCTCACCCACAGTGGATTAAGTCAATAACAGCTGTAGAGAAGAAGCAGGATTTAAGCTTCACTTGTGTGTCAAAAGAATGTGCATATAGATGTTCGTTTATTAAAAATAATTTAATTTTTTCTCTTTCATCTTAATATTTTTATTTCGTCAATTCCCTAAGGCAAGAAATTTGATTTGTATCATAATTTTTTGCTATTTTGGGGGTAAATTAAAACCTAAGAAGTGTGTATGATCTCCAGTTTTTGTTAGAGTCATATATGTCACTTAGGTTACATGTGCAATAGTACTCACCCACAGTGGATTAAGTCAATAACAGCTGTAGAGAAGAAGCAGGATTTAAGCTTAATTTGTGTGTCACAAGAATGTGCATATAGATGTTCGTTTATTAAAAATAATTTAATTTTTTCTCTTTCATCTTAATATTTTTATTTCGTCAATTCCCTAAGGCAAGAAATTTGATTTGTATCATAATTTTTTGCTATTTTGGGGGTAAATTAAAACCTAAGAAGTGTGTATGATCTCCAGTTTTTGTTAGAGTCATATATGTCACTTAGGTTACATGTGCAATAGTTCTCACCCGCAGTGGATTAAGTCAATAACAGCTGTAGAGATGAAGCAGGATTTAAGCTTCACTTGTGTGTCACACAGAGTGTGTATATAGATGTTCGTTTATTAAAAATAATTTCATTTTTTCCCTTTCATCTCAATATTTTTATTTCGTCAATTCCCTAAGGCAAGAAATTTGATTTGTATCATAATTCTTTGCTATTTTGGGGATAAATTAAAACCTAAGAAGTGTGTATGATCTCCAGTTTTTGTTGCAGTCATATATGTCACTTAGGTTACATGTGCAATAGTTCTCACCCGCAGTGGATTAAGTCAATAACAGCTGTAGAGATGAAGCAGGATTTAAGCTTCACTTGTGTGTCACACAGAGTGTGTATATAGATGTTCGTTTATTAAAAATAATTTCATTTTTTCCCTTTCATCTCAATATTTTTATTTCGTCAATTCCCTAAGGCAAGAAATTTGATTTGTATCGTAATTTTATGCTAGTTGAGGTATAGATTGAAACCTAAGTTTCTTGGAGTCATATTTTTGACCTAAATTATTCGTGTGATAATACTCATACCTGAACTGTTCCATAAATAATTTTAGAACAGTTTCAAAATTTAAACATCGAAAATTTTGTAACTGAAAACATGAAGTATTTTCTGCATGTCTTTCAGTCTAAAACAGAATACATATTGAAAAAAGATTATTTTTACTAAGCACTCATGAAAATATTCATATTCGACCAACCCATGAACTGATTATCAAATCACATTTCAGAACGTTTCAATACTTGCTACAGATTGCACTGTAATTTCAGACTCAGGTTAATGGCAGTCAATCTATACACAGATATTCACTTTATCTTAATTTCATTTATAATGATTTGAGGGGAAATTATTGTTAAATCTGATTAATGTGACTCAAGAATCCATTTAAATGTTTCGAATTGTTAATCTCCCGTTCTGCTAAGCGTTATTCTCCTTAATGGCTGTTTCAAATTTGAAAATAACAGTAAGTTTTGCTAGATAGGTTTGGAAAAATTCCTTCTGCTCCATTAAAGAAAAACTTGTCGCAATGCTCTTATTTCTCGAATATGATCTTTTGATTCAACCTTCTAAGTCGCACGAGACTCAATTTGCGTTTAAGCGTGTATTCGTCAATACCTTGTTCATAGCTGCCAACTCTTCCGGTTTTTCCGGAAGATTTTTCACAACTATCTTCAAACAGTTTTATTTTACAAGAAAATTTTGGACTTATTTTAAGCTTAAATTTGTAAGTAAAAATTAGTGGTGGAAAATCTTCCGGAAAAACCGGAAGAGTTGGCAGCTATGGTAATAAATGAAAAAACTATGTCTTTTATGAATCACTCAAAAAAAAATCTTCAACATGAAACTTCTCAACAAAAATTTTCGAAGAGTAGCAAATCCTACTAAATTTTCGATTCTTAAGGAAGTATTCACAAAGTTTCGTTCGAAAGTCTGATGATATAGGTTTATCATTTATTACGATGTATAGTACAGTTTGTAAAGAGAAATTCTAAAAAAAATTGAAGTGCTTGACATGATTATTATTTTTTTTATATATATTCCAAAATCACATGGTTTTTTCGAAATACACCGTTAAGGAGCAAAACAGTACGTTATAATGTTTGTTTGGAACTTCGTTATCTTTCGAAAAACAGTATTTTAGTCTTTTTTTTCTTACACAAGGGTGTCGCGAATCTTCCAGATCATTTCACAAATGCACATGTTCATCGTAACAGTAGCCTAAATGATTTATGAGTATCCTTGTTTGTTTTATTTTCAAAATTTGTGCTGGAACAATTGCTAGGACTCACAAAAAGCTGCATTTGAAAATCCCTCGGTTGTGCTATATTGGACCAAAAAAGTCAGTACACGGCCTTAATAGGAGTGAAAGCCGCATTGAACAGCAGACCTTTAGAGTATGAAACGGAATTGAAGATCTAGAAGACAGGTTGTTAGCTTCTGTTCAACAGGAAAATACATTGCAGACAACGTATGTTCCAGTTGAGCAGAAGCTGACAACCATACCATCTGCTACAGAGTCGACAAATGGAAACATGAAACTCATCCCTTTCTGCAATTGGCAACGAACAATACTCGGCGCATTTTGGAAAAGATGGTCTCATGACTATTTGGTACAGTTGCGCAATGCGCAGTCATCACCAAGTCCTTGAATAGTCAACGATCCGAAAGGGTGATGCAGTTTTGCTGTATGAAGGAACGGCAGCTCGACGTATGTGGGAAAAAAGCTCGTTTGGAGGAACTGATTAAAAATCAAGACAGAAACGTGTGAATAATAAAAACATTGTTCGATCTGTACAGCTAGTTATTCTTCTCGAGGTTGACCAGGGTAAAGAGGGTCTCTCATCTGGAATTGGTTCAAAATTAGGAGACCCCAAGATAAGTCGGCGTTCTATATGGAGGATCTAGCACCACTCCGCGATTGCCAGAGGAATTAGCAACAACAACAACAACAGTTTAGTGCATATATGTTAAATACATTTCAGAGTGTTACCTACAAAGCCAATTGCTTGTCTGAGAAGTGACAGAGCATAAAATATATTCTAAAAAACCTGCCTTTCAAAACTACATGCATGCCAGTCAGTCATTATATCTGCATATACCGATGCGTCCAACTAACGTAAGCATATATTACAACAAGTCATTTACAGATATTTCATGAAAGTGGCTGTCTCCTAAAGTGGGATTATGAAGGTCATTTTCTCTCTAAAATTTCTGGGTTTTTATCATTCTCAGTTCTACATAATGCATGTTGCATCAGAAATTCATGTATTGTGTCGAGCTGCTGATGATAGAAATCTCATAACATCCAAATGAAAAATAATAATAATAATACACTGGCTGAAGCAATTCGAGATGAAGAATTTCTCTCTGCTGAAAACGAGCAGAAACGTTTATTTAAATATTTTTATAAAACCCTCAAATTATTATTCAAAACCATTTACATGTAAGGCAGGTTATAAATACCAATTATAAAGTACATCTGATAGCGCAACGTCAATAGCTATAAATGTCAAAATAGTAAACTGTTTTTGTTTTATTAAGACTAAGCAAAGTAGAGATGTCTGCCAAGGGGAGGAATGCTTTGGAAGACTTCAGGGGAAGATTTTTTAGGGGAACTTTTTAACTCATATTCCCGTTACATCTGAAGAAACGTAGTAAACTCCAGACCGTTCGATCGACAAATTCGTGGTAGGCTATTTCACGAAGACCTCACATTTCAGCCATCTAAAAATGTTCAATCTCTTATGTATTGATCAGCTAAGTCTAAATACAGAATCAGAAACTACTAATCTGAAAATAATTACTTAAGACGGAGCTCCTTACACAGCAGTTTTGAAGCATACTTAAAAATTGAAGCGTGTTTCATTGTTCAAATCATCCGAATGTTATAATTCATCGTTAAAAAATTGGAATATTAATGTTTGATTCAAAAACTTGCGTAAACGAAACATAAAACTTTTCTTATTAGTATAAACGACTTTGTAATCAATAATATATTGCTAATTTTCAAGATTTTTTTTAATCGACTGTTAATAGAGCAATGAATCAATATTTAAACGAATGGTGTTTTAAGATAATAGCCTGAGTAGCTTCTTAAAAGAAGAGACTGCTTCTAAAGATGATAGAAAGATAAATATGTAGATAGATAAACTGTAAATGACGTTTCTCAAATCTAAAGCAGTTCTACTAAAACTGAAAATTATTGATATGAGTAAATCTCCAATCTATTTTAATATGTAAAACTGAACTTCTGTTAATAATAACTATCGACAATTTCTGGATTTTTTTTAATATTTTAAATGACGAATTCACTTTAGTTTAGTCTTTTACGTATCACATTTTATGTGTTGAAAAAAACTTTGACTCAATAAATGCTAATTTAAAATCATCTATTGTTGAAGCACCCATTCCGCTAAAATGTCACGGTCCTCGGGTTCGAGCCTCAGGTCGGGTATAGTTTACTTAGCGTGAGTGCGTTATCAAAATGAGGACAAATCTTGCTCGAAGAGCTAAGCAATGGGCTCCCCTCTTGGTATATTCTTTTTACCCCCAGATTCCATGATCCCTAAACAGTGTGGCTGGGCATAGAAATTCGTTGTCAATATATTTTCTGTTCTGATCCTCGTATTGGATTTTTGTACACTGTACTTAAACAAAATGTAACGGTAACATTGATTTTTACGTTATTAGCAAATAAAAGAAGATTTTGTAAGTTTTGTGTATATAGTTAGCTATAAGTGTGTACTTAGCAAATTACACTGAAATTCATAAGTAAAGGATATTTTTTTTTCACTCAGACTTTTTAATACAAAACAATTTTTAACATTACAAAAATCTATAAAATAAAATTGCATACCTTTTGCCATAAACCTTATTACTTACATGGTTAATAAGTACATTAGTTATTTACATGGTTTGTGCACACTTACAGTCTTTATAAAACTGAAGAAACGAACAATTAGTTGAACTCGTCTTGTAAATATGATTAATGCGTTCTAAAGATAGATATTTAATTTAGTCTGAAATTAAAAATTCACGCACTTTTTATGTAATTTTCTAGATCAAAATTACTATTTAGCACGAAGTTCGGAGCATAATCAATTGAAACAATCTAGAAACGAAATGCACTTTAGGACACTGATGTGTAAGACACTGATATGCATGATATAACACTTTTCTAAAGCCAACAAATATTCTCCAAAACAGAAAATACGCTAAAGAGTACTGCTCCTACATTATTCTGATGCAAAAAAAAAGTTTCACCCTGTCATTACGCTATCTTCGGGTGTATTGCTGTTATAGACTACACTAATTTGAGTACAGCCAATGGAAACCTACAAAAAACTATAAAATATTTTGCATTTGAGAATAAATAAGACGTTGCGATATCCATAACTGTACCAACACTTATTCTGAGAAGACTTCAAGAAAAGATTTGTAATCACAGATAATGTAATAGAACTCTTTATGGATCAAATTTCCTGGACAGATTTACCTTCGGTTACATGCGGATCTTTGTTGGGAGGCTATTTCTTTTGGTGTATATGCTTACATTAAAAATAGCCTGGCAACACTGATAGGCATGTTATAGCAACTTTTCAGATGTCAACAAAGATACTTCAAATGAAAAAAAAAAATCTAAAGAGTAATATTTTTGCATCGTTCTCTTAATAAAATTCACATTGTCGTTACATTATCTTCTAATGTATATTATGGTTCAACTAATGTACTGTGAATACAATCAGTGGAAACTTTCAGGAAACAACCCAAATATTTTTAATTTGAGAATGAATGAATATTGTAGTATCCATAAACGCATAACTTATTCTGAGAAGATCTCAGCTGCATATTTCCAACCATAACTTACGTAAATAATTGCTCTGTTAGAACTAGAAGAAGAATCATTTTGAAAGCTGAAGCAAGCTCATTATTATTACCTTTGGATAGCGTGTTGATCATGGATCAAGAAATGATTCTTTTGCTGTATGCGCTTGCAATAGAATCTCTTCTTGAGACATGATAAGCATGCAATAACAACTTTTTGAAGCCAAACAGAAATACCTCAAGTAAGAAAATGTGCTGATGATACGGTATTATGGAAACAGATATTACCTACGAATGATTTGCTACTGCTTCATATGTTTACAAAAAGGGCATGTCTCACACTGTACTAATTGATGTATTTTAGAATGATTTAAATCAAATATCTAACTTCACAGAAGAGTTTGCTGCTTCATCATCCGTACATTTTGATTTGATTGTGTTTTTCTAAGAATAATATTTTTGAATCATTCTGTTCAAAATACGCACAAATGCATTTCCAAAAACATTTTTAATAATAATTCAGAAGATAAGATAGTATAAGATAATTACAAGTATATGCATTAACATTGTGGAATTTCAGTGAAAATCCATTACTGGAAACATTTTGTTTTCCTTAAAATGCTTTCATAATAAATAAACTTTTTTAAAGAATTTAAAGGAAATGGTGAGGAAAGAAAAATCTTATGTTTTGATCTAACTAATATTTTCATAATTTGTTCAGGAAAGAACTTATTGTAACATTTCGAAAAAAAATCAAACTACACAAGGAAAGAATGACCTCTTTTAGTTCAGATCTTGAAGATAATACGATTAATGTGTACATATGCCGATGCTGTGTCTTTAGAAAAATGACACATTCCCATTTTTTTCTTTTATATAGTGCATGGTCATTACTTACCATTATCTTTGAATACAATCAATGGAAACTGGAAATTTACGCACAACATATTTTTGATGTGATGACATACATTGAAATTTTTAATATTCGCAACATATTAGTACTGACTGGGAAGATTTCAGAATCAGATGTTTAAGAAACCATTTGTCAGCACAATGAAAAGAACAATTACTTTGACTTAAACTGAAGTCAGCAAAAGATGTCTAATTTTGTCTGCATGCTGATCACAGTTTCAAGTGTTTTGCTGTTGCTGTATACAATTGCAATTGCAAAACACCTTGAAGCCGTGATAGGCATGTTACAACAACTGATCACAAAGTACACAAAGTTATTTCAAGTAAAAAGTTATGTTGGACTATGCATATAAGAATTTAAAACTGATGGCATCAGCAAACGGGATCGACTAACATGTTTATTCTGCCCATATGTAAGAGAAATGACATATATTATGCAATGTATCGATAGATATGTTTGAGAATGATTGAAAGCAAATATCAGTTTTCTGTGCTTCCTTTCTAGATTGTATCAATATACTGCTCAGGCATAATGCTATAAGGATTTTATAACACGATTTGTTACTTCATTTTAAGTACATTTTATCTTCACTCTGCTGTTTGAAAAGTAGCATTTTTGCCCTTTTGTCGACAAAAATGTATGTATTTATACATACATTACCCTTGAAAAATATTTTTGCGAGATTTTTTTGAAGAAAAGCAAGATGATTTGCAAGGAAAAAAGTCTTTCCACAAAAAGCTTTCACAATGTGCAGTTTTCAACCTTCATAACATATTAAAGATAAATTATAAGGAAAAAGCTTCGTACTTTTGCATCTAAATATAGGTAGAATCAAAATATACTTGATTTCTGCAGGCACCCACATGCAAAAGCATTTCAAGAAAAACTGTTCACTGAAAGTGAAGGGCGGAATTAGCTTGATAGAGACCTTCTTAAGGATACTCTGTGAATGTACCTAAATCTCTGTTTTTAGCCCCCACCCCCACCCTCCCCCACACCAAAAAAAAATCTCTCAGTGATTATTTTATTGTTAGAATATAATTAATCTTAACCGCTCTATTTGGAACAAATCACTGAAAACTCTCGTAACTACAAAATAAATTCAACGTGAGGATAAATTAAATTGCTAATTCTGCTTATATTTACAATAACTGGTGACTTATGCAGTATAAGTATTTTATATAGTATAAGAATGATTTTAATCAAAATTCCAAGCTTTCTTTTTCGTATTTTTTCATTTCATCAGTCATAGGCCGAAATAAAATGATTGAAAAATTAATTATATTTAGAAAATTGTTTTTATTATTTTTTGTTTTCGTCGTCTGTACATTTTGATTTGGTTCTGCTTTTCTAAGAGTAAATCATCCGTTTCTTCAAAATATAAACAAAATCATTTGAAAAATATTTTTCTAAATTTTGTGTATCATTCGTAAGTATATAATTTCTTAGTGAACGTCAAAATAATTAATGAATAAAGAAAAAAATTCTCTTCTTTCTTTTTCACTTTCGTAATGAACATTTTTCAAAAATTAAAGAAAAGTTATGATAAAAATCTTATTTTTTGTTCTAAATCCAATTATAATTAATGCATACATGATTTGTTCGGATTTCAAGGAAAGTGGAAGGAAACATTATTCCTAAAATGGAAATTTTTTTATTTCTTGATGTATGATATATTTGTATATACCGAGGTATTTGGTCTTAAAAAATGTTAATTTATTCACATTTATTCACTATTTTTACTTCTACAGAGTAATTATTTTTCTAACAACTCATAAGTACAATCGATAGGAAGTTACGGAACTTAAGTACAAAGTGTTTTTAATATGAAAATAAGCTAAGTGTTTTAATATCCAGAATGTAGTAGTACATATTAAGACGACTTATAGAACGGGCATGCAACATTTATTTATGAAATAAAGTCCTTTCTTAACACTGGATAGTAATGGTTTTGAAGTATACTGAAGCGGACACAAGATCATCGCTATCTTTGGCTGCATGCTGATCTCAGTTTCAAGCATTTGCAATTGCTGTATGCGCTTGCAATTGCACTTAAGCTTGATCCTGAGATAAGCATGTAAAAACAACTATCCAAAAAAGAAGACAAGTAGTTTAAGTCAGAAAACATTGTGAACCAAGCAAAATATTATGCAGAATCAGCGAGATTAGTAAGAGTAATTATTTTATGTCGTGATTTTTGCAATAAGTGGCATATTGTACAATGCAATAATAATAGATATGCTTTTAGAAGGATCTAAAACAAATTATCAAACTGATATACTTTTTCTTTCCATTCCTACAAACATAGGTTCAGACAAAAATATAAAAACATTAAATTTATGAAACAGTTACACCACTGCCAGTTCATTTTATTTGGTTCTGTTTTTCCAACATCAATATTTTTGTGATTCTGCTGCTAAATATATGCTAAATGCTTCTTTAAAAGATTTTTGTGAAATTTGCTTTTTGTATGAATGTTACAAGTATCTTAACTTCAATAAAAATTCAGAACGGAAGATATATTTTTAATTTAAAAGTTTGAATAAGTTTTTAAACATATAAATAAAAATGATGATAAAACGTTACATTTCTTTGCCTCTAAATCTATTAGCTGTTCTTTGCACGATTTGTTGAGGCACGTATTTGCAGTAACGTTTAGATAAAAAGTGTTTGGATATAACTGGAGAAAAGAACTATTTTGGCTGAAATTGAAACTTTAGGAACTCGACCATGAAATAATTTTCTTGTGACAAAAAATAAAATGTTGTTCTATCTATCAGCAAACCCTTATTTTGAGGAGGCTTCAATAACATTTAAAACCATAATTTATGTAACTGGCAGAGATATTTGACATCACGGTCGGAAGAATGGTTATTTTAAAAAATGCTCACGATGTTCACCTTTTACTGCATGCTTATCTATGCTTCAATGCTTTTGCTTTTGCTGCATATGCTTGCAATAGCAAACGCATTGGAACACTGATATGCCTGCTAGAACAGCTTTGCTGAAGTCGAAAAGGATGCTCTTACGAAATATGCTGAGCTGTGAACAGAATCATGCAAGATGACGAATTGGGGAATATACTATCTTTCCATCAAGAAAATATTCTACCAAAGTGAAATGAAATTGAAATTATTGAGCTTCAGATGAAAGTTTGTGTAATTTTCATGAATTTTGCCAGTGTTAATTTCCCGAAGCTCTTGTGGTCTGGGCAAGATACTTTAAAAGGCATACTTCCTGTACCTACTACTAAGTAAACTGAAGGATCACGAAGAAAATCCACTAAAGAGAGAAACTGCACAAGTGTATTTCATAATAACTGCTATACATAGGAAGTAAATAAATCTGAATAATTATTTTTTAATAGAACAGCAATAAAAATAGAGACAGAAAAAAAAACCTTCAATAAGTTTTTAAAATATCAGTATCCTTTCAAAATGATACATCGTAATTTTAAGTATGTGCTTGCAATACGTGGAAAATGTGCAATGATATTTTAAGCTCTTCGAAAAAAGGTCTGGCAGTAATAAATTTTATTTTATAAACGTATTTATTTTTGTTTCTAACAATGAGCTTTTGATATGCTAGATTTCTTAGATTGCTGTGAATTAATATAAGGAGCAGATAGGCAAGTTATGACAACTGTTTCTTAGCAGTAAGCATTCTTAAGAGCTTAGAAGTTTTTGAGTAGGTCCTTGAAGGTGTACTCGTTTTTGTTTCACTGAAATTGGTGAAGTGGTGCGTAGGATTCCATTGACCTTTTTCAGTGATACAAAGATCAGTATCTTGCGTCAAGTGGAACTACAGCACTTTGTACAAGCGATGGGAACGTAGAAAAGGACAATATCGAAGTGAATTTATTAAGAAAGTATCATTTTCAACTTATATGCCAATTTAAAAAAATCTTCAGATAAGTGCACTGACCTGTGATGGCTACAAATAAAGGACTCAACATTTACAGCCCAAGATAGACGCAGAAGTAAACAAAAAACACTATTATAGTAAAGAAGGTCATATCAACAATTTTCAAATATCAATCTGTGATATTTGAAAGAAAACTTCATATGAAATGTGAGAAATCAAACCCATTCTGGAGTTAAAGTTATTTCAACTTGCGAATTCATGCATAAAAACTTGCTCCTTCTGGCTATATAAAACACTTATCCTTAGTTCACTTATCTCACTAACTCTTTTGACGCTTTGTTAAACCGCGTGAACGGTCTTAGTGAACCAAAGAAAGGTGTGATGTACATCTTCCAAGTCTATGTATTCGGTATACGTAATTGCTTAGAGTTATACAACATTCGCAACGTCCATTGATTTCAACAAAGTTTTCGCTCCTCTCAAAAAAACATCTTTTTTTTGGCCATACTAAAAGACTCTAATATTGAAAGTTTTAGCCACCTCTTCTACAAGATTTTTTTTTCATGAAAAAGACAGTGGTTGGATGTGTATATATAAGGCTCAACCTTCTATGGAATTTTGCCGAGTCTTCCACTGAAAAGACACTCTATGTTCGTAAAACGGAAGAAGTGCAGCAATAATAGAACATAAACCAGTTTCATTCTGAAAAGAAATGTAAAGAAGAGAGCAAAACAACAGCCCCTCCCCCCTCTCCCCACAGTTTGCTGCGAATGACACCTACGTTGGGTAAACAAAAGGTTCGACTCTCAAAAAACTATAAGTTTTCAACAGCTTGTGTTACCAAGCTCAGAAGAACGCAAAATATTCTACTAAGAAAAGCTGAACATAAAGCATAATCATTCAGAATTAGAATACTGCTCTTATGTATGTAATAAAAAATTTAACATCTAAAATAATAACAATATATATTTATAGAGACGAAACAAAGACCGATAGCTTGTTTTAAAAACATTGAAAGGCCATTTCGAAGAAAGCCTCTGAGTAATATATTATGATTAGCTATGTAATAATACTAGAATTTATGATAGTTAATAAATCGAATTCCCTTTATTAATATGATGTGAAATATGCATTAATCCCTAAAGTAGCTTAACAATCAAATATGTTTATCAGTCGAAACCTTTCTGCAAGAAGTCATCTCATAGTCTATAATGCTGGTCAACCATGACTTGATCACAATTTTCTTTGTTCCATAACGTGTCGTACAAGTAAGCTTATATTGAGCGCAGCTTCCGTTTACTAAAATTTCAACGGGCAATGAACTTTCTGACTCCGAAGATAATGCAAAGAAGTAAGAACAAGTTAATAAAAAATGTTATTATTTTTTTAATTACTGGTAAATAACAATATATTCTAAAATAACTTATAAACATAGGCGTTGTTTTTCTAGTCATATTTTTTTAATGCGGTTTGGTGTTATATTGCAGTGTTTCCCAACCACTGGTGCCGGGTCACGTATATCAAATTTATTGAGAGTGTTCCCCCTGAAGAGCAATAACAGTCACAAGACATATGAACTGTTTTTGTTGAATCAGCAATATATTTATTTATCCACAAAATTATCAAATTAAAATACCACCAGTCGATTTTTCTTTAATCAGCAAAATTTCTTTGAGTTTAAGAAATCATACTTTTCCTCCATATACATAAAGTCACATACACAAAGGCACAGTTTATTGTTTGAATATTGATAAAAAGAAAATTGCTGTATTAATTATTCATGATATCTAAGTTTTAACTCTTGAAAACTGTATCTCACTGCGAAATTTATTGTGAGTGCGAAATTTATATGTGTTATTGACATCTACTGTACAATATAACCAATTGATAACTCGTAAATAATTCCTCAGGGGACCATCTTCTTTAGGTGGTTACGGGTGTCGCAATCCCGAGGTACCCAGCGATCTTTCTTTATTAACACTTTCGAACAAATTGTTTAAGACTTCGGTTTGTCTTTTTGTCCATCCGTCTTTTATTTTACTGCCGTAGATATATATATATCGCTGTGAAATTTATGTGTGTTAATGGTATCTACTGTACAATGTACCCCAATGATAACTCGTAAAACTCTTAAATAATTCTTCAGGAGATCGCCTTCCATAGGTGGTTACGGGTGTCGCAATCCCGAAGTACCCAGCAATCTTTCTTCATCAACACTTTACACCAAATTATTTGAGATTTCGGTTTTGTCTATTTGTCCGCCCGTCCTTAATGTTATTGCAGTAAATATGTATATATCGCTGTGAAATTTATGTATGTTAATGGTATCTACTGTACAATGTGTGTGTGTGTATGTGTGTGTCTGTACCCCAATGATAACTCGTAAATAATTCTTCAGGAGACCGCCTTCCTTAGGTGGTTACGGGTGTCGCAATCCCGAAGTACCCAGCGATCCTTCTTCATCAACACTTTCCACCAAATTGTTTGAGATTTCGGTTTTGTCTATTTTTCCGTCCGTCGTTAATGTTATTGCCGTAAATATGTATATATCGCTGTGAAATTTATGTGTGTTAATGGTATCTACTGTACAATGTGTGTGTACCCCAATGATAACTCGTAAATAATTCTTCAGGAGACCGCCTTCCTTAGGTGGTTACGGGTGTCGCAATCCCGAAGTACCCAGCGATCCTTCTTCATCAACACTTTCCACCAAATTGTTTGAGATTTCGGT
Organism: Cheiracanthium punctorium; assembly: GCA_038373885.1. Lineage (NCBI taxonomy): Eukaryota > Metazoa > Arthropoda > Arachnida > Araneae > Cheiracanthiidae > Cheiracanthium > Cheiracanthium punctorium. Next base: position 2,003,746 of record JAWZYV010014839.1, on the reverse strand, counting down.
TTTGTCTATTTTTCCGTCCGTCGTTAATGTTATTGCCGTAAATATGTATATACCGCTGTGAAATTTATGTGTGTTAATGGTATCTACTGTACAATGTGTGTGTACCCCAATGATAACTCGTAAATAATTCTTCAGGAGACCGCCTTCCTTAGGTGGTTACGGGTGTCGCAATCCCGAAGTACCCAGCGATCCTTCTTCATCAACACTTTCCACCAAATTGTTTGAGATTTCGGTTTTGTCTATTTTTCCGTCCGTCGTTAATGTTATTGCCGTAAATATGTATATACCGCTGTGAAATTTATGTGTGTTAATGGTATCTACTGTACAATGTGTGTGTACCCCAATGATAACTCTTAAATAATTCTTCAGGAGACCGCCTTCCTTAGGTGGTTACGGGTGTCGCAATCCCGAAGTACCCAGCAATCTTTCTTCATCAACACTTTCCTCCAAATTATTTGAGATTTCGGTTTTGTCTATTTGTCCGTCCGTCCTTAATGTTATTGCCGTAAATATGTATATATCGCTGTGAAATTTATGTGTGTTATTGATTGTACAATATACCCCTATGATGATTCATAAACAGTTTCTCGGAGGGCAGCCTTCCTTAGATGGTTATGGATGTCGCAATCCCGAGGTACCCAGCGATCTCCCTTCACCAACAATCTCCTCCAAATTGTTTAAGGGTGTTTCACCTGAAGAGTAATCGTTGTCGCGGGATTTTTGAAGAGCTTTAAAAACAGACCGATGATGTTAAAAACTCGAAAAAATTAATAATGTTTCTTCACCCATTGCAATATGAACTAATACTAACAGTAGAGCTGTATGCCTCATGCAACTTTTAGAAAAAAAAATTCATAAGCGCAAAAAATGGGCCGAGAAATATTGCAAAATTCCGTATAGCATTTCTCCGAGTATTTCGTGTACTTCCTATAGGTAGATTGTTTGTAACAGTTCACAGTACAACTTCTGTAGAGACACTCTAAATTTTTCCGAGTCTCTATCTTAAGTAAGTTTTTCAAAGGCTGTTTAAAAGTTGCACGATTTCTAAAAAGAACAGGCTTAAAAAAATAAACAGAAAATGCCATTCCAACTAAAAGTAATACTCCTATAATATTTTATTTAATAAATATTATGCATGCGTTTGTAATTTTTATTATTTTTGGCTGACGCTGGTCCGTTAAATTTTTTCTGTGTTTACCGTAAGCAGGTGTAAAAAGGTTGGGAAACGCTCTTACAGTGAAATTAGTCACAGATGATTCAAGAAGGAGTGACTCAGACTTATGGGTAATCTATTTTGGAGATATTTTTAGACTGTATGGAATTTTTCGGCAAGCAAAATAGAATTTTAAAGTTTTGTACAGGCATTAAGTGCATTAGATTTGAATACTAAGTTTATTTACTTTGAATTTTTAAATTCCTTAAGGAAATAATTTCTTTAATTAAATAATTTTAAATTAAATAATTTCATGCGCATTTTGCAATTATGTGGGGTAGTGGCAAGATTAAGCTTTAGTGTGTAAGTGTGTTGTGCTAACACGAACCTGCACTAGGGATATCTGCCTAAGGAGACCACTTGGGCGGATGACGTTTTAAGGGGCCGTTAACGCGTATTTATATTACAGCTGGGGAAAACAACCCAAAAATCGAGATCGTTAAATACACAACCGCGCGGTAGGCCAGAACTTCTTCGCATCAGCCAACTACCATGTTCAGTGTCTTACACGCTCGGCCATGATGGAATCCAGATTACGCTGTAGATAATTACATTAAAAAGCAGACTTACAGCTTTCTTAATTAATTGAACTTATTGTCATTAATTGTACTTTAAAACAGTATTTTTAAATCAGAATTATTTTTAATAGTAGTAAAATATATAAAAAAGGTTTTCAAATTAATTTAATCAACAGTTGCGCTATGTACATGAATAAAAATATCCATTTTAATGCAGAAACTCTAATTAGATATTTACTTTGCATAAAGTAATTAGGAATGTTTAAAGTATTTTTAAGTCTAAATTGCTATAATAAACACGTTTATCTATTAGTTTAATCATTTTTTGCATCCAGATCGTTTTTCATTCATTATTTTCTAAAGTATTTTCTCGCTTTGATGTTTCGCTACTACGAAAGGTATAAAACACATTTTACGTATATTTAGAAAGTTTATTAAAAATGTTGCGCACTAAACTGAGGAAAGAAAACGTAAGGCATGTTTTGGCCTATTACTAATGGAATAATTAAAAAAAAAACGAAGCTTTTAATAGAATTCTATTAAAATATTAATTTCCTCTTTTGGGGTCATTACTCGCCATTTTTCTTCTATAGATTTAGCTCTGGTTCTAGCCGTTCCACTTGATATCCCATGCGTGTTTTAAAAAAAAATTCACGCATGCGCTATCCGTTAGGTTGCAGTTTTATCGGTTATAGAAACATGCTTATCAGGTTTATCACGCACTGTGTGTATATAGGTGTTTTACTCTGGACCCGCGTGGAACAGGCTAAGGTCTTCAGTCGTCGACTTTCGGGCTCCGAGCATATGGATTATTCTTTCAACCCGGTCTCCCTTTCTGGTCTCACTTAGGAATGAATTTCTCTGACGTTTTCGCATTTTGTTTCCACAGAGTTTTAAAGCATTTTCGTGGATTTTTAAAGGCACTAAAAACTTTTAATTTACGTAGGAATTAGCTTTCATTTTATTATTATTATTAAGAAAGCAGTGTAGAGTATTTGAAAGAATTTTGATAGGTGTCGCGAATTGACGTTTCGAATTTCAGTGTGCTTCTGATTAATTTCAAAATGCTTAGAAATTGGCATTTTCATTTTTTCAAAGCACTTTGGACTATTTAAAATTTTTTTGATTGGTGCCGTGAATTAAAGTTTCGAATTTCAGTGCACTTTTGGCTAATTTAAAATTGCGAAGCTATTGTCGTTTTGACTCATTATTTGTTTAGTTTACCTTATTTTAGAGGATTTAGAATCGTTTAGAGCTTAAAATAATTTCTATTTACAATTTTAAAGGTAGGACAAGAGTGTTGCGATCGTTTTGAAACTGGGTAAAACCTTTGAAACTTAACGTGGGTTTCCCGATCATTCGGAGCTATTTAAAGGAATATGCGTCATGAGAAAATTTTAGTTTTTTAAATACTATATGGACTGAGTATTATCCTGATTGTACTAAATTTACCACTGGAAAGTTCTTAGCCTGTGTTTAATTTTTTCAGAATACTTTTAAGAAATACTATTATTGATACTAAGACAGGTTTGCCCCTGTGGGCAATACGCTGTCAAAATTCAAGGGTCTGAAATTCTTAAACTCACCTAAGAAAATTTACTGTAAATATGCCCATGGAAGTTTTCTAAAACATTTAACGAGATTATTTAAATGGGTTATATTTGTTTCTTTTTCTTTCTTTTTTTTTTTTTTTTTTTTTTTAACTGAAGCATTATTTTGTTATTTTTTGGAGAAGTAGCTGCGAATATAGTTCTAAATTTTCAGTTTGTGTTTTATTTATTTAGTTTATTTTCCTTTTTTGCTTTGTTGCTAGTCTTTAATTGACACGTAAGTTGTTCCCTAATTTAAAGATTATTTTAAACTTAATAATCAACAAACAGGAATTTTGTTTGTGTTTATAATTTAAGTTTTTGTTAAATTGAATTTTGTGAACTTAATAATTTTAGTAAATAAACCTTTTTATAGCCTTTATTTTAATATACTTATAAATTAAACTTTAATTATCATTTGTGCTTATTTTAACTATAACATATGTTGAAAAGCTCAAATTTATTAGACTTAACAATTAATTAACGTATTATGTTATAATTTTATGTATAATAAACATTTAGCTAACTACTAATTTTTAGATTAGACATGTCATTCCACCTGAATTACTACGTCAAAAAAGAAAAAAAAATGCTAAAAGTAAAACGCATTTTTGGCGAAAAAAAAAGATGTATTTCAAATCCAGATTTTAAGTAAAGGTCTCAAGTATAGATCTGAATCGTCCAAATATATGGCTAAATCAAAAAATTTATACATTTGTTTAAATATTTCCTTTAACCTCATCATATACCATCTTATTCATGTATACATAAATACTATGTAATTCTAACAAATTCGACAATGATGCGAACTGAACTGATGAAATAGTGATTATGTAAAAGCATTGTTAATATGATGATCTTTTAAATAACAAAAATCTCTTTTAGTCTAACCCAAAACTTAATTTACAGAAATCTCTACGTTAAATTTTGATTGAAACATAGTGCCAAAAAAATCATTCATAAATAGGTAAAGCATGATTTGTCCCAAGTCATACTATGGTTATTTTGTGCACTGGAGGAATAATTAGTACAGAACCTATAAATTGGAGCAGTACGAAAACAGCTGAATCTGACATTTAAGAACTCGTACCTTTCTGCACTTAGTGAGTCAATGCTTGGGGTACAAACAAATTGACTACCTGTTCTACAGGCCACTTGATGAAGATCGATTGGAGGCATTTGATGTTGGCGCACTTCACAAGAAAGAAGAAAGGGAAGGAAGATAATTCGAGCCCTGTGTACTTATTGGAATCAAAGCAGGTGTTCAAGTGCTTTTGAAAGATCATTTGGCACTTGATTTGATTCCTGTAGGTATGCACGCATCTCCGTATGTATGATTCTGAAGCAGATGATGATTTGTTCACCGGATCAACGGTCAATATCCCGAGCTTTGACTCACAAGTGTGCAAATTCGGACGCTTTTCGGGCTTAAGTGTCGGCGTTGGAATTTAGAATTCATCTCTAAATTACAAGTCTCAGCCTAATTAGTCCTCATGTGCACGAATTGACAAGGTTTATTGGGTAACTTACTGAAATCCCAGTAAGTAGCTAAATGTTTAATAAAAAATCATTTGGCACTTGCTTGGATTCGTGTAGGTATACCTGCCTATCTTTGTATTCATGTTCCTGGAGTAGCCGCTGACATATACAGCATGTGGTTTATTGTTCCACATTCTGGGCTTTGATTCATAAGTTTGCGCGTTCTAATCTTTTGGCATAAATGCCGGTGTTTGATTTTTGCATTCATCTCCATCTTTAGAAGCCAGAAATGTAAATCTCAGAATAATTAGTCCTCATGTGCACGAATCGACAAGTTCTATTAGGTAACTTACTGAAATCAAAGCATCTGTTCAAACGTTGGATAAAAAACATTTGGCATTTACTTTGATTACCGTAGGTATACCTGCTTATCTTTGCATTCATGTTCCTGGAGTAGCCGTTGACGTGTACAGCATGTGGTTTATTGTTCAACATTCTGGGCTTTGATTCACACAAGTTCGCGAGTTCGAATCTTTTGGCATAAATGCCGGTGTTTGATTTTTGCATTCATCTCCATCTTTAGAAGCCAGAAATGTAAATCTCAGAATAATTAGTCCTCATGTGCACGAATCGACAAGTTCTATTAGGTAACTTACTGAAATCAAAGCATCTGTTCAAACGTTGGATAAAAAACATTTGGCACTTACTTTGATTACCGTAGGTATACCTGCTTATCTTTGCATACATGTTCCTGGAGTAGCCGTTGACGTGTACAGCATGTGGTTTATTGTTCAACATTCTGGGCTTTGATTCACACAAGTTCGCGAGTTCGAATCTTTTGGCATAAATGCCGGTGTTTGATTTTTGCATTCATCTCCATCTTTAGAAGCCAGAAATGTAAATCTCAGAATAATTAGTCCTCATGTGCACGAATCGAAAAGTTCTGTTAGGTAACTTACTGAAATCAAAGCATGTGTTCAAAGGTTGGATAAAAAAACATTTGTCACTTACTTTGATTACCGTAGGTATACCTGCTTATCTTTGCATACATGTTCCTGGAGTAGCCGTTGACGTGTACAGCATGTGGTTTATTGTTCAACATTCTGGGCTTTGATTCACACAAGTTCGCGAGTTCGAATCTTTTGGCATAAATGCCGGTGTTTGATTTTTGCATTCATCTCCATCTTTAGAAGTCAGAAATGTAAATCTCAGAATAATTAGTCCTCATGTACACGAATCGACAAGTTCTATTAGGTAACTTACTGAAATCAAAGCATGTGTTCAAAGGTTGGATAAAAAAACATTTGTCACTTACTTTGATTACCGTAGGTATACCTGCTTATCTTTGCATACATGTTCCTGGAGTAGCCGTTGACGTGTACAGCATGTGGTTTATTGTTCAACATTCTGGGCTTTGATTCACACAAGTTCGCGAGTTTGAATCTTCTGACATAAATGCCGGTGTTTGATTTTTGCACTCAGCTCTAGCTTTGCATTTCTAGAAGTTAGAGATGAAAATCTCAACCTAATTATTCCCCCACGTGCATAAAAAGTCCATGGCTGTTTGAGCTTCGATAGAAAGAGGATTGAGATGCATTATAGAGGAGAGGAGGGTATTATGGAATACCATTTACATTTCTAATTGTAACTTCATAGATTTTTAAATAAAATTCCCCAAAACAGCATGAGTACATGCTATAATGAATCGTAATGAAATGTCAATTGCAAAGAAATACACAATTTATTTTGTTGTTATAGAAAAAAATAGTTTAAAAAAAAGTTACGAATGGAGTATAATATGGAATAGTCAGGTAATATGAAATAGATGGTTTAAACCGATGAAAAGCAATTCATATTGCTTCATACATAGTTATTTGTTACTATAAAACTAAATTTTTATTTTTTGTAGTTAAAATCATTATATCGGATTCATTTCTGCTTCGAGTCGATTTAGAAAAGTTGTAGATATAATCATTTTTCTTTGCTCCGGTACAGTTATGGTGAGCCCACAGAGAACAGCTGGATCTTTGAATCCAAACTTATCGTCGTTGATGTTTAGAGAATTTTTCGTGACAAAAGATGCATTCAGCGTCTTTGTTTTCCGGTTCTTTAGGGTATGACATGAAATCCATTACAATATTACCCAGTATTCCATAATACCCGACACGCCATCTCGGAAAACGAACCTTTAAAACTAATTGGCGAAACACTGTCATCTAAAAAATAACCACAGTACAACAAACTACAGGTACAACAAACTTACTAATTAGTCCTCATGTGCACGAATCGACAAGTTCTATTAGGTAACTTACTGAAATCAAAGCATGTGGCCAAACGTTGGATAAAAAAACATTTGGCATTTACTTTGATTACCGTAGGTATACCTGCTTATCTTTGCATACATGTTCCTGGAGTAGCCGTTGACGTGTACAGCATGTGGTTTATTGTTCAACATTCTGGGCTTTGATTCACACAAGTTCGCGAGTTCGAATCTTTTGGCATAATTGCCGGTGTGTCATTCTCTTAGTGTACATTATGCGTAACATCACTGTTTATGTCACGTGTTTACTAGTAAGTTAAAATGTTTGAAAACTTATCTACAAAAACTCTTGAAAATCACAAAACATACTTTGTTCTGTAGGGAGTGGTACGGTAACAGAGAGCGGTCAACTCTTACTGCATTGTAAGACGGGTAAGACGGTGTAAGACTGCATTGTAATCTTTCTTGAATTGTTCATGGTATTCCCATGTGGCAACAGCAACTAACAGAGCCAAGAACTCGGTATTCCATATTTCCCGATTATTCCATAATACCCTCCTCTCCTCTACTTATTAATGAATTTGTACGAAACTATCATTTCCATTCATGCAAATGAAAAAAATTGGAGCTAGTTGGCCAAATGAATGTTCAAAGTGTTCAATGCATAACAAAAGGTTCTAGCAGTTGAAATGAAGGATTTAGATTTATTTAATTAATTAAATGTAATTAGTATGAATTTTTAAATTCATTTGTATGAATGCTTAAATTCTCTCAAGTACAGTTGAGAACTGTCTAGTAGCAACAATAAGTACAAAGGCTGACATTTTCTTTTTTTTCTCTTGACTATTGTTACAAAATTGTACCAGTTGAATACGCATTTTTTTCCGACAACCGGAGGTTCATCCTTCCATTTTTGTGTTACTGGACAACGTTTAAGTAATCTTCAAACCCTTGAACAAAAAAACCTAGACACATTTTTAATTTGAGTTCATCAGCAGCTACCAGATGAATGGTGCTTTTCAGCTTGATCTTTAAATGCCCCGCGGGACACATCCTTTCGACGCTGGGAACGAACCGATTTCATCCGGCTTCAATAGGGTCACCCCCTCTTACGTAGCCGCTGCTACTGACATTTTACAACTAAACTTTCAGTCTACGCTCTAACACATATTATGTTATCATTCTTCAAGTTAGTGTAGACGTGCAATGCTCTCTCTCTCTCTATTGACAGATTCATCAATGACATGTTAAAATATGTATGATAATAGAATCAAAAATTATTTTGCAGTGATAAATTGACTGGAAGACACTACTGCAAAAAATAAAGAAAAGTTATAACTTTTCATCTAAAAAATATTTAAATTGTTAGCTATTAAATTTTTCCTGTAATGGACTTGCAATTTCTTTCGGCTTAAGGGAGCTCACTAACTAAATCTTACTGGATTTTAATGAAGTGGAGTGTTTCATTGAGTACCCAGTAAAACTGAAGGATCTACGAGAGAACTGCGCTAACTTAATATAACTAGTGTTAAAGTCTGCAGTTGGAGCATGAAATATTTATAAACTTAACAAAATTAATTATTTAATAGTGGTTATTCAAAACTTTTTCATAAGCCTTTCTCTTGTATAAATTTAATTGGACTCTTTTCTCTAACATAGTTTTATTTTATATCTATATCATACCTATCTTTCGCTCTCTCTCTTTATATATATATATATATATATATATATATATATATATATATATATATATATATATATATATATATATATATATATATATATATATATATATATATATATTATATATCTTTATATACATATATATATATCTTTTTATATATATAATGAATAAATAGCTGTTAGTTCTAGGCTATTGATAAAGTTGACTCTTTAAAGGTCTAAGACTTAGTTTGTCATAGTACTTATTATTCTTTATCCTCTTGGCAATATTCAAAAATAAATTTTGGATTATTTTACTCTTTAAATTTAGATTTATGAAATAATTAAAATATTGTATAATTAAGTTTGTGTTTTAACAACGCGTAAAAACAGAGATTGAATAATTGTAAACCTAACAAAACGAAAATATGAAAAAGTAATTTATAAAGAAAAGTGAAATATGAATGCCATTTGTTTCCAATAAACTTCATTGGAAATAAAATATCACAGGGACACTTTTATTCGTGTCACCCGTATTCTTTACGGGTGAGTGATTATACAATCAGATACCTTTCTTAAAAGACTTAGCAGGTGGCTGTTGAACTTCCTGTGGTATACATGATTTCCAGATTAACATCCGGTAAATGAACAAGGAACACACGTGTTTTGCATCGTCATTTTACCGAATCCTTACATTTAATATGGCTTTTTTGCACGTCGTTCTGGAAGAAATTTGAAGTGATTTTCTCTGAACATCAGCACAGTAGCGCAGAAATTAATTACTTGTTGTATTGAAAATATAGTTAATGGATTTTATTTTAATACTCTCCAGTTCAATTATGTCTGTTTGGATAACGGGTTTCAGTGTTTAGGGAATAAATATCAAATTTTCTTTCAATCGAGATTTCCGATGTTTTTTTCAATTCCTACTATTAGTTCACACTCTCTCTATATATATATTTATAGATCTTGTTCGCATTTTCAATCGATAATAAAATACATTTTATTCATCCACTCAAGTTCAAATACATTTATTAAACTTATGGGGGATGACACTTGAAGTTAATACAGATTTTTGAAATATTAATTCATTAATTTAATTTAATTAATTAATTTAATAAAAAGTAATTAAAATAAAATTTTTCTTTGTTGATCTAAATAGGAATTGATTTTATTTATTTATTTTTATTTATTTATTTATTTATTTTTGTATTACTTGTTAAAGATTAACTTTAAAAATCGTCAAAATCGGTCTCAAATCTTAAATAAAAGATTCGGAACCGATATAAAATCAATTTTTTGCTTACTTCTGTCTCTCCACCAACTGATCTAAAACTTTTGATAATAGTTTATTTTAGCTGACGATAATATATTGTAAAACAAATTAGATTCTAAAGCTAAAATAAACCCATCAGCACAACAGCCCATGTAAGGCTCCAAGGCCTGCGATGTTCATTCTCGTTTCAAAATCATTCGTTTCATCCATTCTCGTTTTGGCGTGGCAAAACAAAAAATTGAATCCGATATCAGATTTAAACACTATTTTATCCCAATATACTCATTTCATTTGATAACTACTTATATGTGATTCTAACTGCTAAGAAATATTACATAAATGCGGTTAAATAAATGGAAAATTCTAGAGCTACCGTATTTAAAGACCAACTTACGGCTTGAGTTAAAAAGGACTGATTTCGCCATCCATTAAGTGAATGCCACGTTCTTTGCGAGATATTTTACTTCTTATTTTAATTTTCAATAAATTACATAAAAAATGTATAGAAAAGAGTAATCGTGTATTGTTTCTTTTATTTTATTTCAGTAATATTAGTAACAAGATAATAAGCAATTACGTTTGTGTTGTTTAAAATATCTGTTTTACATAACTATAAACAAGACTATATTTATAAAAGGTTTTTTTAACTCTAGTTGTTAACCTAAACTTTAATGGCGATAAGATAACTCTGGGGGAAAAGGATTTTTAAGCCGCAATATTATAATGCCTGCCGCGTATCAAAAAGTTTTTTTTCAGATATAAACCGCAAGTTGTGCACTAGAATTTATGTAATTAAACAAACTGGATAGAGAGGTGAATTATCAAGTCTCTCAATTATAAATCCTTTCCTATACCGTTATCCCACTCATGATGTATGAACTATATTAATAAAATATTATCTTACAAGTAAACAAACAAAAAACCACTATCTTACTGTGAATAACATCTAAGTACGTTTACATCATTAGAAAGCGATCACTCAGAGCAATAATGGGTTACGATGACACTGAATACTTTCGTTAATTGTAACATACCACCTGTTACAACTTAAATTTAACTCTGTTGGTCAAGCAAGTGGCTTTTTTGTGTATTATTTTAATACGCTCAATACAGTAAAAAAAGCTCGAAGAAGTGTTAAGTTAAATAAATTGTAAAAATACAAAATACACATATGTGGAATAAAACAGGTTTCTAATTATCAGGAGATGCAAAGGTTTTTATTTTATCAAGAGCGAAAAGAAACCTCTTACTATCCTTAACCTGTCTTTCATGTTGGCGTGTATTTGTATTACGTTAAAGGAAACCTACATTAAGGGTTTCTACTGAGGGGACTGGCTTGAGTTCAGGGCATTTTAAAGGGTTCTAATACGTAGCCACATTTTATCTGGAGAAAACAGCCTTTATATGGCACCGTACGCTACAGTAGGGTATTAACGACATTTGCATTTCCTTCAAGAAGTTTTGAGTAAAACAATGACGTTACATTTCATCACGTGACGAAGTATAGATTTATCTATCACTGAAGACATCAATGTAAATTGGAGAATGTGATAAAAAGAGCGATGGATTGGGAAAATGTGATGGCAGGGCACTAACAGGTTAAATACATTCAGCATTCTAAGAAATCGTTGATGATCATCATGAAATTCTTATGTAAAAAATAAAAAATAAAAATAATTCTACTGAAATCCCTCTTGGAAATCGTGTTGTAATTCCTTCAAGCAATGCCATCTATCTTAAAATGCAGCTTATCTTTTTACGTTTCCTTAAAGTGGTTCTAGAAACAATAATGAACAAGACTTGACTAAGTTTCGCTATTGTATAATCATTTCAACGCATTTATTGTAAATAAAGAAGCAAACGAAACAGTCTTCATTAAAATGAATTATAAAAAAAACACCTACAGCTCCATATAATTAGTGTCAAATGATGATAGAAATCACTTTGAATCTGATCTTTCAAATAGAAGTTTCAATAGCATGTTACTTTTACGCGCAGAAGTTGAAATCTGTTCTTTGATATGAGGACCCATCTTTATAATTCACGCACTGTCTTTATGTTACAAGTACAATAAACACAGTGCGGTGAATTATAAAGGCGGTCTTTAAAGTCAACTGTTTCAGCAAAGGTCTGTTTTGAATTAACATGCTTCCGTCTATATCAACACCCGAATTTCAGAAAAAGAAAAGAAAGTAGAAAACGCCGAGGAAAAAAGATATTAAAACAGAAGAAAAAGTAATAATAAAAAATGTGTGTGTGGTTAAAAAAATGCAAGCGAATTAAGGTCAAATAACCTTGGAATTTTTACAAACGTGTTTGCTGCATATAATATTTGAAATTGAGCAGAAGTGTAACTAGTGTTAAATGTTTGTTCATTCTGTAACTGATGTTCAAATGTTTGAAGAATGCATTTTTCTTTGCACAGAAGTTGAATTATCTCCCTGATGCGAGGATAATTTTTCTGGTTCTCTTTGTTAGTTGTTATGTGCATAAACACAATAAGAACAGCAAAGTGGACGGAAAAGTTATCTTTAAAACTCAACTATTACAGCAAGTGCTGATTTGAGATGACATGTTTCTGCTTGTATAAACACAGGATTTCAGAAAATTAGCACTAGAAAAAAAGAAACTCTGATAAGAGAGCTATCATTTCCCTTCAAAATTCTATAAAGGCGTAACAGCTTTAGTTTACAAACAAAGGATTTGTCTCGGGATATAAATTTAATAAAAAGGCAATTGATATAGCTTCCTCCTTCTCATAATCGTCACAGCTTTCAAGAATTTTCAGGGTAAATGAAATCTGGGCATTTTAATAGCCATTAAATGCATTTTTTAAATCAAGTTATTCTTATGAATCATTTGACCCTAGGTTATAAAAGTGAAAACACAGTACACAGAGCGGAGTTTTCTTGCTATATTTGCCATTGTTTCTTGTCATTCTTAGAGTCATGAATTACGCCGGGCTAAAATGTGTGACTAAACAAGTTGTATTACAGTAAAAAGTGCGGTTAAAATGTATTCCGTATTTATTTTAAAATAAATAATTTTAGCATGGTACAGTTCTCGAATCGATGAGTGAAAACCAAGATGAATAATTTTAGCATTAGATATTGAATAATTTTAGCATTGAAATTTTGTTACAGTGTAGATCAATCATCATTCGTCGTCCTACAGAGAAGGATTATCTGAAACATTTACCATTATCTTAAAACCATTTTACCATCATCACCCTAAAACTCTTGAAGAAACATCAACTGACTATCAGATGATATAGAGTTCAGGAAAAACTCTAGATCAAAAGGCAATTTTTACACAAAAATCATTTGGTTATGGATGTGATTGACGAAATTCAGTAACATTTCGCTTTGGCTACATTGTATGGGTATCCACCTTGAGAAAGTGCCCCATGTAACTCTCTTTATATAAAACTAGAGGTAGAGTTCCATGTACAAAGTCGTTCCTTTTTGGTTTGAGTTTGAGTATCACAACAAAAAGTGGCTTTTCTTATATGTGTATGGGGGGAGGGGGAGAATGTTTTCTGAAATTCTTACTTTTTAACATCTTCTGACTAAGTCATAAAGTGTATGTTTTTGGTCTGCCTGTCTGTTCTTCCTTGTACTCTACGAAACTGATATTTTTATGTACGGTACGTCTACCATATACTCCTATGAAAAAGGTGTATGTACGTTCGTGGCCATCGTGATTCTAGCGGGCCTGCTTGTGCACTCCGAAAGAGGCCTCCTCATTGGTTAGATTCGGCCGTTAGATGACGTATCTAAGTGCTGGAACTAATAAGCGAGCATCCGTAGGCCTCTTTGGATGACTCATCGGAGTGCGCAAGCAGGCCCGGTAGAATCCCGATGGCCCCGGTACGCTCCCAAAAATTATTCCTTCAGTTCACGGAAATTTTACTGAATGCAGTGCTGACGGAAATCCGCCGTTATTTGACGAATATCCTTTTCATTTTTCTCCTGCCAATGACATTTTTTCTTGTAAAGAATTTCGGGAAGAATTCACTGAAATGTAACGTTCCTGCTTTGTTGGAACGTGCTTTATAATCGATGCGTTTTTCATGGTTTGTGTTTCTTGCAAAAGTTTCAACGCGTCCATTTTCCCTCAGGGAACCACCTTCTTCAGGTGGTTACGGGTGTCGCAAGCCCGAGGTACCCAGCGATCTTTATCTTTTTCTCAGCCTTTTATTTTGCATATTTTCTCTTTCTCGATTTCGTGTGCTGTTGCTACGTTTTCGGCTTTCCTAATGAATCAAAAACAATACAATATAGGCCTTTGGGGTACAATTAGCTTTTATAAAGATAAAAATTTAACGAGTTTTTAACATAATAGGTTCCTTTTTATATTTTGATATATTATACAGGGCGTCCCAAAAAAGGTGATAGCATGCCTTGATTTTTTTATCAATTGTATATAAGAGGCCAATGTAAATTTAATAAAGTTCAAAATAAGGTAGGAGCAAAAAAATACGTTAAGAAAAAGTTCTCTTCAATTTTTAAAAAGTTACATTTTTTTTTGTATACAACCCCTGTTAAAAAAAATTCCCAGTTAGTAAAATGTGCCCCATACGCTAATGTGGTGATGTACAAAATTTAAGTCTTTCATCATAAAACGCCTCAGGTATATCATTAAAGAAAGATGGTCAGGGACTGTACGTGAATTTGATTATGAACGTTTGATGCTAGAGCGTAAAAAAATTATTTTCTTTCGTAATTTCTGCACGACTCCTGTAAATCAAACATCCGGCGTGATATTTTACTTTTCGACTAGGGATGGATGCGAGACGAGACAGAGATTTACAGCTTTTTTGCGAGACGAGACAAAAATTTGTAACTTTACGATATAGGGATTTTGCGAGACGAGACAAAGATTTTAGGTTGTTTTGCGAGACGCAAGACTCAAATTTTTCGTCTCGCGTCCATCCCTATTTTCGACAGCTGTTGAAAAGTTGTTTAGGTCAGCATATATTTATCATATTATCTCGTATAATTTTTATGATAGAATTCTCAATTTTTAAATCACCTGAGTAATGTAAGAGGCACATTTAACCAGTTCAGATTGCTTTCGGAGCTGGTTTTTTTATTTACAAACTTAAAAGGTTTAAGTTTTTAAAAATTTACAAGAGGAATTTTTTCCTTACATAATTTTTTCCTGCGTTATTTTGAATATTTTTTGTTCAATTTACATTGCTTATTTATCTCTAATGATTAAAGAATTAAAACGTGTTACCACCATTTTGTGACTGCCTATATACAGAGATATATATTCTTCAATTAAATTTACTAAGATTAAAAATATCCATTATATTGTTTTAAATTTTCACCAATAAAATATGCTCTTTCTTGCATCATTTAATACGCTTTTATGTAAAACATATACTATATAACAGTTAAACGTCGTTACTGACAGCTAACGAAATACCAGAAACTAAATCAAATCTTTGCTGCTTAATAAGCTGAATGTTTTCTTCAAAACTTTTAAACAGAAGACAGCATATACTATTTTATTATGATGATATCGCAAGTGTAGGATGTGTTTTGTGTCTAAAGGATTCGGGAGTAAAAAGTCTGTTGATAACTTATGAGTACATTAGTATAAAACCCATCCATAAAATAGTGATAACATTGAAGATTTTCAAAGTAATTTTACAAAAGATGCTGCATCTTTTAGCAATACATATCTTACTGTTTTACATCGTAGAAACCTATGATACAAGAAACAACTACAAGATGAAAACTTTTTTTTTTAATCTTCAGTTTAACAGCCAGATGTTTCAGAAATGTATCTACTGTTCTCTTTGGCATAGTTTCATATGTCTACGTAGAATTTGACACTTAGACATTTGAAACTGCCAGAGTGACCGGTATGAATATTCCTCGTACTACATGCTTGATATTGTGAAGATACCAGGACTGTTTTTATAAAAGGAAATGTAAAATTCAGTCAGCATTTTTAAGTTTTTCGAAGTAGTTTCAACATTTTGGGTCAGGAAAATCTTTAATTTAAAAAAAATATGCTGTATTCCCTACCAATCCATATCTTAACTGTTAGAAACCTATGATGCAAAGAATAACTACAAAATGAAAACTTTTTTTTTTACTTCAGTTTAACAGCCAGACATTATAGTAAGCTATCTACTGTTCTCTTTGGCACTGTTTCATATTTCAACATAGCATTTGATATTTTGAAATGTAACATTGTCAGATAGACCGGTATGAATTACTTCTCCTGCTACATGCTTGATATTGTAAGGATGCAAGGAATATTTTGATGAAAGAAAATGAAAAATTCAGTCAACAGTTTGATTTTATGTTTTTCGAAATATTTTCAGCATTTTGGGAGAAAAAAAATCTTTATATAGAAGAAATGTCATTTCACAACAATAGTCACTCAAGATGCAAGTTGGAGAATTTTCTACGTTGGTGTCATCAAGGAAAATGGAAAATCATGATGCAATGTAATTTCAAATTGCATTTTATGTCTGAAGGAACCTTCTGGAGTAAAAGAGAGTCAGCTTAGTTTATAAACTGTCGTCTTTTTCGCTGAGTTTAAAAGTCTTTAGGCGCAAAGTTTACTTTTGTAGAGATAAAAATTTAATCTAGAACTAATCCAGTGTTTCTCGTTTTCCACACTTGTAGCCGTCGAAAGCTGGAAAAATATTTCACAAACTGGAGTCAGCCTAAAATAAAAAATAACTTTTGAAAAGTTATTAAATGAAAATTTAAACGAAATTTTATGTAATAGTTTTTTGTTAGTGAGACATTTACCTTTATTTTTCCTAATAAATATGGAATTTTTTTAAAATTTAATTTCCTTATTCCTTTTTGTACACCAGAGCCGGTCTACGGACCAATGGTTGGGAAACATTACCCTAGTTTGTAGTTATGGAAAAGATGTAGGAAATAAAAAAATCCCTTCTTACTACTCACGTGCGTTTCTCGTGCTTTCCCATAACCAAGTGGAGAGAGAAACTGATCATGGTAGATATCTGAAGTGTGGAGATCCCGGGTTCGATCCTACTGCGCGGTCATCAATCAAACAGTCTGGAGTCTGGAGCTGTTTTCTCCAGATGTAACGTGAATACGCGTTAGAACCATTTAAAAAGTCCTCTTCCCAAGGCACCCCGCAGTTTGCAGATGCCTCTCGTGTAGGCTTGCCATAACACAAAAGCACTCGAACTCTCACGTTGTTTCCGTAAAAACTTTTCTAAAGCAATTTATATCTAACGGAAGCGTATTTCAAGAAATATTATGTGCTCACTGGAAATATTTGTTAATTTATCATTAGTAACTGGAAGTCTGCCTTAAGCTGAAAAATGTTACGTTGTTACGATTCTGTTTAAGGAAGGTTTTACTGTACTTCGAATATAAGCACTCAAGATGCGGATTTTTGAATTTATTTCATGAAGTTAAAAAGGCATGTAGTTTTAAAAAGACATGATTGCTTAAAATTTCATTTATGTCGGAAGAACTGTTCTGTAATTAAGAGCGTGTGGATACTTTGTAATTGCAAATAGCCCTATAAAAGGGGTGCTGATGTTATTGAAGCTTCCAAGAAGGATAATGAAGAAATTGCAGAATCTGAAGTATCGCTCTGAAATCAGTATTTTTCTGATTACATTCTGGTATAATACTTCAAATGGAAAAAAGGAAGATAAATACTACAAAGTCCAAGTGCAAGATGAAAAACAATTTTATATACCTGAACTGAATAATCGATTAAAGCAAAAGACATTCAGAAACTGCTGCTGTTTGCTTTTTAAGTGTTTCAAATACCTATGTAGTTAATATTTAGGTGTTTAACACTTAGAAAGTGACCAGTATGTATTATTCTTCTTGTTATACTATTTAATATTGCAAGGTTTAAGAACAATTCCAGTGAAATGAAATAAAATATTCAGTTTAACATCTAGATTTCGAATTTTCAAAGCATTTCTATAACTTTGATACCGAAAAACATCTATCCAAGACAAATACTATTTAACAATATACTAGTTAATGAACATAAATGTTTGCATACAAACTAACATTTATTTCAAAAATAAAGTGAAATATTTCGAGGGTGGAAATCAGTTACCAGACGTGATCTTAGCATCTCTTCTTTAGAAAGATGGTTCGCAAAATTGGCTAACATTTTCCTTGAAAATGTTTTTGAGATTCTCTTTTAACTAATGCCAGAAATTGCTGAATATTATTTTTTTAATTCGGCTCAAAGGAAAATGACCCTCAAAGGTTTTCTTTTGTTTTGTTTTTTCTGGTGGTTAATTTCTGTAGGTTTTCTTGATTCATTACATTCTTTATTTTATTTATGCATTTTTTTGTATTTTCTCTGTTAACTGTAAGGAATTTTTAATGTTTACTGTTTCATTCAATAACTGCACACTGATTCATGTTGGTGAATGGGTTCTAAAACCCGGAGGACTATATAAATTCGATTAAATTTGGCACTCATATAAAAAAATATATGTATTATAATAGAGCATTTATTAAACACTACAAAATTTTTTGCACTCCACATTAGAAATTTATTTTTACCTCCCTTAGCATTTTTTCAATAAAATGCTCTTAAATACACCACTAATTCTGCAATTCAAGGAAATCTTTTAAATTTCGCTTCATTATTCATAAGCCCGTTTGAGAATCCACACTATATTTGTACACATTTTTCAGCCTAATTCGATTCGATTTCTCATTTGAAGTACTTGTGCAGTTAAAGACGTAAAAGTCAATTTTTCGAAAACGCAAAATTTAGTCACAGACGATTCAGCTATTAACAAAAATGAAATCCTGCCATGTCATTATAGCTCATAATTTTAATAAATGTACTGCCGTAAACATGCAAAAATAACTGCCGTAAACATACATCTGTTGCTTCGAAATTTATGTGTATTATTGGTATCTACTGTGCAATGTGTACTCTGTTAATAACTCGTAAATAATTCCTCAGGGGACCACCTTCTTTAGGTGGTTACGGGTGTCGCAATCCCGAGATACCTAGCGAATTTTCTTCATCAACAATTTCCGCCAAATTGTTTAAGATTTCGGTTTGTCTATTAGAACGTTCGTCCGTAATATTACTACCGTATCTATCGCTGCGAAATTTTTGTTTTTATTGATAACAACTGTACAATGTTCCCCGTTGATAACTCTTAAATTATTCCTCTGGGGACCACCTTCTTTAGGTGGTTACGAGTGTCGCAATCCCAAGGTACCCAGCGATCTTTCTTCATCAACACTTTCCGCCAAAATTCTTAATATTTCGGTTTCTCTATTTGTCCGTCCGTCCGTAATATTACTGCCGTAAACATACATCAATTGCTGCGAAATTTATGTGTTTTATTGATATCTACTGTACAATGTTTCCCGTTGATAACTCGTAAATAATTCCTCAGAAGACCGCCTTCTTTAAGTTGTTACTGGTGTCGCAATCACAAAGTATTTACAATCTTCCTTCATAAACACTTCACACCAATTTTTTTTAAGA
The DNA here is from genome assembly GCA_038373885.1 of Cheiracanthium punctorium. Lineage (NCBI taxonomy): Eukaryota > Metazoa > Arthropoda > Arachnida > Araneae > Cheiracanthiidae > Cheiracanthium > Cheiracanthium punctorium. Next base: position 1,984,254 of record JAWZYV010014839.1, on the reverse strand, counting down.
TTTCGGGCTGTCTATTTGTCCGTCCGCCCATAATCTTATTCCCGTAAATATTTATCTATCACATCGAAAGTTATGCGTGCTATTGATATCTACTGTACTGTGCAGATAACTCGTAAATAATTCCTCAAGGGACCACCTTCTTTAGGTGGTTGCTGGTGTCACAATCCCGAGGTACCTAGCGATCTTTCTTCACCAACAGTTTCACCGAAACTGTTTAAGATTTTAATTTGTCTATTTGTCCGACCGTCCATAATCTTATTGCCGTAAATATGCATCTATCACGTCGAAATTTATGCGTGCTATTCATATCTACTGTACTGTGCAGATAACTCGTAAATAATTCCTCAAGGGACCACCTACTTTAGGTGGTTACGGGTGTCGCAATCCCAAGGTACCTAGCGATCTTTCTTCACCAACAGTTTCACCGAAACTGTTTAAGATTTTCCTTTGTCTATTTGTCCGACCGTCCATAATCTTATTGCCGTAAATATGCATCTATCACGTCGGAATTTATGCGTGCTATTCATATCTACTGTACTGTGCAGATAATTCGTAAATAATTCCTCAAGGGACCACCTTCTTTAGGTGGTTACGGGTGTCGCAATCCCGAGGTACCTAGCGATCTTTCTTCACCAACAGTTTCACCGAAACTGTTTAAGATTTTCCTTTGTCTATTTTTCCGACCGTCCATAATCTTATTGCCGTAAATATGCATCTATCACGTCGAAATTTATGCGTGCTATTCATATCTACTGTACTGTGCAGATAACTCGTAAATAATTCCTCAAGGGACCACCTTCTTTAGGTGGTTACGGGTGTCGCAATCCCGAGGTACCTAGCGATCTTTCTTCACCAACAGTTTCATCGAAACTGTTTAAGATTTCGTTTTGTCTATTTGTGAGTCCCTCCTTTATTTTAATACCGCAAACCAAGTATCTATCGCTGCGAAATTTATACGTTTTATTGACATCAATTGTACAATGTACCCCTTTGAAAACGGTGCAATTAGCATTTATAGTACTTTTACCGCAGTACACAAAATAATTCCAAAACATAACTCTCTTGCTGGACAGTCGTTATTGATGGTGTTGTTTTTTTTTTTTTTTGGCACATTTATCTACTTCAAACAAAGAAAATTAGTATGAGTTTTAGTCGTTTACAAAAGAATTATCTCATCCAAAAATGGTGCAAATAACATTTATGGAACTTTTACAGGAGAAGCCAAAAGAATTCTGATACATTACGATTTAATGGCAATTTAGACATGCCTTTTCATACTAAGCACAATACAATAATTACATGGATATTCTCATTTTACTTCTCATTTAAAGATTTTAAATAACTTTTAAAATTCTTATACAGGGTCTTGAAAAATTATATTATGAGTAATAAGCGTTTGCAGGTTATGCTTAAAGTCTCACAAAACTTTGGCTAAGTTTTTCCAGAAAACTTAGCCAAACTTTCTGGAAATTTAGGTGGTTGCGGGTGACTTTCTGGAAATTTAGCGTTTTCCAGAAAACGCCAAATTTCGAGCCGGAAGAAAAAAGGCAGTTGTGTTTGAAAGAGTAATTTATAATCGATACGTTTGCCATAATATATTTGTTATGTACATATATATTCATTTACGCAATCACTTTCTCTCTAGGTACATAAGTATAGGCTTATTTTTTCTTTCTTTATGCAAGAAAGAAAACTGCTGATTAAATCTAAATTTTAGTTTAAAAATATTAAAGTAATATCTATGGGTATATTTAAAGTTATATTTTTATTTACTACTTAAAAAAATCCTTGTAATTCAAACAACACCTTTATTGTATAATTAGATAGGAGAAACCATGTAAAAAAAATCTGTCGCTATACTTTTATTTTTTGAGTATGCAAGCTTGTATTGCATCATTTTCCATGCATTCAATTTTTGAGAGTGTCTGAATTTCTAGAAAAGGTAAATTTTTTTATCAATTTTAACGCTAATAAAGAATGCATCACTGTAATTGGATGAATTTCAGGTTGAAAACTGTCGTTAAAAATTGTGTTCGTATTTGGGTGTGTTAATTGTGTTAAAAGTTTCGTGGTGATTATTTCTTAATTCCAGAAGAATTTTCATGCCATAACAAAAGCCCGTTCTGGATGCTCACCCACTTAATTTTTAGTTTAATACATTTTGAAATAGAGTAAACTGGGTCAAGTTGAACCAGTAAAAATTATGTAAGAACATGTTTCAATTCCGTAGAGAAATAAAGTATCTCTAATAATTAAGGTAAAAGCTATTTTAATATTCCGTTTCATGTGAAGGTGCACTACTTCATTTTTCGTTTTATACAGGACTTTCTGCATCTTCGTCCCACACGTCACATTCCGTTTCCGTGTTGCCCAAGTTAATTAGTGTGTATAGAAACTAGTTCCGTTTCGACAAGGTTTTGGATTGACAAACAGGCTCTCTGTTTCATACAGGTTCTTCAGACTCGGATAAGTTTTTTAATACTGTTACGAAAATCGCCAAGTGGGTGTATTTTAAAGCAGTCCAATGAGCACAGTAAACAAAAAAAAAAATAACACTTTATTCCACGGCTCGCAGCTCGATAGCTCAAAATAACACAAGAAACATTAACATGCACTAACTAAAATCATAAGTAAGCACAACAATAACAGAATCAACCGTGCGCGTCAAAGTCTATTACTCAACTGAACTCCCTGGAGAGAAATCCTAGTTATCCTTTTATAGAGATGATGACGTCACCAGAATTGCCTAGAAATTTATGGAACAATCTTATCAAATTGAAATATGGTCTCGAGATATGAATTTTCTAGAAGCCACCATTTGTCACCAAGGTCGCCAAATGCGTCGCCAAGACGATCACCAAGTTTGTCGCCAAGACTACAGGGTTACTTCTCAAGGTTTACCATTACCTGGAGACTTCGCTATTATGCCTGTAAAACTAGTTTCACGGCGGCGCATGCAATACGAGAGCAAATTAAGTTATTATTTCGCAACAATACCAACAATACTCTACATGTTCTTGACAAAGGGATGTTGCACTAATAAATACAATTGAAAAGCAATACAACTGAATTTTAATCAAGTATTATTTTAATGAAATACTCTTTAAGGAAGACATCTAATTGGACATTAGACTGCCACCATGAAAATCTCGAAACCTGCATCTATCTACAAAATTACTTAAAAAATTACAAGAATCAATTAGTTTATTAGTTGCCTTCTTCCTTGATAAACAGATATCCGGACATGTGAGCAATTTAATGCATCTAATAATATAACAGTATCGCCTACCGTATGACGAACTTATGAAAAACTGTTATTAAACATAATAAGACGAGTGTATGTAATCACATCTTATTAAATGCCTCCTATTTTGTTGGAATGTGGATCACTTTATTCCATACCCAATTCCTAAAAATATCAGCATGTAAATTTTAAACGAATGAGGCAAAAATATCTATAAAGCTTTATATTATAAACTGCATAAATGCAAAAACTGCATTAATGCAATATTATTAACCCATTTATGCCTAGTGTCCTTTTTTGGGGACGGCATTTTCGCTATTAGTCGAAAACGTTATTTATTTTTCCTAGCCTTTATTCATGAGTATTGAGCCTCAACTCTACAAGATATTTTAACATGACCAAGTAAGATGTTGATATTTCGATTTTTATGCATGATGATTTTTTTAAAAATCATCCCTTGTTCAAGAAGTTGACATCAGAAATTTATCTATTATTTCTGTTATCAGTAAAAATCGAAGAAAGTCGCAAAAATATCCAGGCACAAATGCGTTAAATCTGTACATTATTAGTAGTTTGCAGGAATGACTGTGAGACGGCAAACAGGCCAGACTAGTCTTCATCAGAATTGGTTTTACGACTATTCTAATACAAATGCCCAACAAATAATAAGAAACTGGATCTCCAATTAGTATTTTAAACTGCAATTAACAAGAATCAAATAGCTTTATTATCTTTTGGTGGACTAAATTGCTTTTCTGTGTTCCTACCTCATAATTTCTCTTACGGCTATTTCAAGCTCTTATAAATCAGTTATTACTTTTTTTTAAAGGACGCACATTTTAAATTACACTTTCAGCCAGAAACAAGTCTCTAAAATATGATCAAATTATAAAATATTAGTGAATTCTAGCTAATCTTGAAACATATTATCAAAGTAAAAGAAAAAAAGAGAGGAGAAAGCAATATCGCATAGCAGTCTAACATTTTGGTGCTTTATTGTGTGTAAATGAAAACATAATAATCCTCCAAAATGTGGTCTGATATGTGAACTTCTTCCAATGTGCTGAAAAACTGTGACAACAAATTCCAGACGTACCACACAAATTCATTCTCAAGGCCGGCCCTAGGGTACGTGGCGCCCCCCACTGCAAACAGAGAACAGGCGCCTTCTTCCATACTTTCTTCAAGCTTTTGAGTTCGAAATGGCTTCCCTTCGAAGACGGCGCCCCGATGCGATGCTTACCTTGCTTACGGCGTTGGGCCGAACCAATAATCATTCTCATCCAAACAGTCCACAATCATGAAGAAATCCTGGAAAATCACTTAGTCCTGGAAAATCAAAGGCGGAAACTGCATTGGCTCTTCACTCTCATGCCTTGTTTACACTCAGCACATTTTCGCGGCAGTGAGAAGGAGTGTGAACACCTGACTCGCCCTGCTCATGCCATGGCCTTTATTGCTGACCTTCCTGTCTCGCACGCTCCCCTTTGAAGGGATTTTGAAGGAAGTGAGGAGGGAAGTACTGTAGAAAAATATTACAGGACAAGGCGAGCACTGCAGAATGGGGTATCCTCACTGCTTTTGGAGCTGCCGCAAAAGTATTTCCTGAAAAAAAAGCAGCAGCGAGTGAGTAAGATGTAGAACGAGAATTAGGTAAATTAAGAATAAAAACCTTGTTTAAACACTCGTAAACAGAAATAAGAACTGCAGATGCATTTTGAATGGTACAAAGGAACCTACTTTCTTCAGTAGAAAAAAACCATCATCCTGGTGAAAATTAAATCTGAAGCATGATTCTCACACGAAATTTACAAATAACTCTCCTTTGTGTAGTCGAACGATAGGCATTGAAAGACGAAGTATTTTCTTCTCATTTCCTCATAATTGTTAAGGAATGTTTTGTTTTTGTTTTTTTAGTATTTAAGGAATGATTGAATTCAATATTTGAACTGTAACGGAAATAGGCATGTTTAAAAAAATTTCAAATTTTAAAAACCAGTATTTTTTGTTAAAAAATGTTATCAATTTTGTATCTGAATTATATCAAAATTATTTTTAAATGTTAAGCCTGTTTTGTTATTCGTAGCAGATTGCAGTTAGTTTCTTTCTGTTACAATGATAATCCTCGTAAATTGTTCTCTCTGACAATCTTAGGAAAAATCAAAAATGAAATATCTTCACGCAATTACAATTTCAGGAAATTTATTACGCAAAATAGAAAACTGTTATACTTATATTACACTGAAGTATTCTGTAAAACATTTTTTTTAATTCAGTACTGAAAAATTGCATATATTTTAGATAAAAATATATATAGTTTTATCGTATCAGAAACATTGAAGGAACTTCAATGGTTTTATGTATCATGCACTCTATTCGTCAGTCACCATTAACTACAGTTGCATATCTCCCACTATCTTTATTTCGTTGTTAATAAGTTTGCTTTTATCCTAGAATCCTAAATTTGTTTTGTAAATTAATCTAGCTCTGATCATGGATTAAAAATACTGCTAGATAAGTTCACTAGATATTACTGTAGACAAATATTATTAATTTTATTTCCAAATAATATTTTACATTTGCCAACAATGGTGCAATAATTTGAAGTTTAAAATACCGTAAACAAAGATGTCAAGCAAAAGCAGGATCATGAAAAGTGCAAACACCTCTTGCAAGCTGGGACTCATCCCGAAAAATCATTTTTTCGTAAAGCAAACATTTTACTCATTGTTATGGCAGTTACAGATGTATCTCCTTATTAGTGCTATTGCATCGAAATGCTGCGGTTTAAGAACATTACCTACCACTTTTTTTTTTCAATAACAACTTTGTGTGAGTTGGAATTCATCGACAATTGCACTGAAATATTATAATTAATTTTGTACGAAAATCTATCTACTTTTGTTTCATCCCGAACAATTTACAAAATACTGAGTAAAACAACTTAACTCTTGGACAATGAGCTACGGATTGCTGAAACTCTGTACATGGCGATGTATTATTGTTCACTGGTGTCTTATTACTTTACAAGACTAACAGAAGATTAATACTATTAAGTTTCCATGCTCTCTCTTCAACGGATTCTGCTGGTGTACGCTTCTTGATAAAACAACCTAAATCTTGGACAATCAGCTACTGGCTTGATGAAACTCTGTACATGGCGGTGTATTGTTGTTCTCTGCTGTATTATTACTTTTCAAGACTACCTGAAAATTATTATTGTTTTGATTCCAGATGCTTTCTTCAACGGATTTTGCATGTGTACGTTTTGGGTGCATTCTGAACAACCGCTGAGTGAAAGAAGAAGTCATTGAGTTCTTGTTCAGAATGAACTCATTACGACAAAATCAACAACGGAAATGGGATTTGTATTTCGTCCGTTTTGTGTCCAATGAGTCAAGGAACACAGATGGCAAGGCAGAAAAATTTTCATGAAGATTACTTCTTAAATATTTGTTTACTAGTAGAATAAGCAATTAATGCCCTCATAACAGATTGAATTTAAACTGATAAATAGATGGCCTCGACCTCGGAACTATGACCTACTCAAATGGTTATAAGTTACTTGAACTGTACACTAAGTGGTCCTTTGACCAAGCTTCATCAAACCTCATTCTTGAGTGTCTGGGGCTTAATAAACAAGGTCTTTTTAGTACTTCAGTATTAGTATTGGACTTCCTCAGGGTATGTGGACTTATGGACCTGGTCTAGAATTGCTACAATTTTTAGGATGTGAAAGCTGTAAGAAAGATGGATGACCTCGAGTACATTATAATACTTATCACAATCTCCTTAATCTGAAAGAAGCAGCTTCGAAACGGTTTTCATCAGTAATTCAAATAGCCTATCCGTACATGAATGGTGAGCATAGGCAACTCCAACAAAGCACCACGACTAAGGTCCCCATACCATTCTTGTTCACTGGATAGACGTAGAAATCGTCCGAGTTTTACCCACAGTAGAAACCCTATTCCTTCACATCGAAATAAATGACAATTTTTAGCATTTAATTTAGCCTTTTTATGGTGCATCATACAAACTTTGAACATCGAAAAATCGCACTAAAAGAGACTTTCAAGACTGAAAGTTTATAAGATGATTTTATTAGATCTAATTGCAATACTGATGAAAAGAACACAAAATTTGAATCTGCAGAATAAAAATGGCATTGTTAAGATAGATGACATCTTTATAAGTGTTGAGAACTCATTCAATTTGGTTCGGAGAAAATAGAAGATGGAAGAGCGTACCTGTTCAAGTATCGAAACGTTAGCGATTTCTAATAAAAAATTGCTTACATTTCGAGCCTTGCTCAGTTTCGTTCAATATTGCGGCATTATACAATAAGCCAAGGACTACTATTTGAAAAGAAATGAAAATTTAGGCTAACGCCATAAATGCGTCAGGAAATGGCTCAGTTTATTTTATTCCTCTTTTTCTTGTGGCATTAATCAGTGAGAAATATGAGATAACGTAATCGCTTAAAAAGAAAAGTTTCAGTAATTTTTGCAATAAATAAATGAATACTTATTTAAGAAAACTGTATTCGAAATTTTGCAAGAAAGAAAGTTAATGAACTGATTAAATCTAACAAATGGAGAAAAAGGATATTTACTGCTATATCCATCCCCATATTAGATGCTGTAGTGATTTGTTTGGCCTGAGGCTATAAAGCTATAACATGTATCGTAATATAGTTTATCATCGTATAGTATATAGTATACAAGTATCGTAAATGGGTCTTTTCTTCGATAGAAGATAGTGGGAGAAATTTTATGAGAGTATTTGTTACGCCTTATAGTAAAAAATAGCCTGAAATACAGGTAAATTGACCACCAGTAATTTAGAAATTGTTAAAAGTTTTAAATTTTGGCTGAAATCTGAAATTCTCAGTAGTTCACAAAAAAAATCAAATGTTTCTGATACTAAAAGTACTAACTTAAGAAAATTGTTTTCATCGAAAAGTTCTAAATGCAATGACCTGAAAATTATAACTTTATGTTTGGTCGATAAAACGATAAATAATCATTAATAGTATCAGTTTTTTTTAACACGCTTTGCAATAAGGGTTGATAAATATGTTTATCAACTTTGTCTACTATATAACGGTATGTAGTACTTGGAGTAATATTCTCTGTTCTGTTAAATACCTCAGATAAGCATTCTCTTTCGGTTTCCCCACATGCGAAAGGATACTATTGTTTGAATATCGCTGAAAAGAAAACTACTGTCCTAATTATTCATGATATTTAAGTTCTGACTACTAAGTAATTCCTCGGGGGACCGCATTCTTTTAGAGGTTACGGGTGTCACAATCTCGAGGTACCCAGCGGCCTTTCTTAATCAATTTTCCACCAAATTGTTTAAAATTTCGGTTTCTCTACTTGTCGGTCCGTTCTTAGTGTTATTACCGTAAATATGTATCTATCGCTGCGAAATGTGTTGATGTCTACTGTACCACTGAAAACGACTATATACCATTTATAGCACTTTTACCGGAGTTTTTGTTTGGATTCTTTTTTCCCTGCAGAAATAATGGCCATTTTTTACTCCCTGATAGACAATGGTGCACATTTTCCTTTTAGAAATTTTAATACCATTCATTTCGCAACGTTTTTGCATTATAAAGAATCATATTCTCACATTTCTGAGCTTTTTACATGCGACATTTTGAAAAAAAGAATAAATTTAAAAGTTGAATTATTTATCAGCACACAAACGACTTTAGCACACAACCGTTTGTTTTGAGTTATATAAGCAGCCATTGTTTAAAGTGCATTTTAAAGACGATTAATTATTTCAAAACAAATATAAATCGTGTGTTAATCAGCACATTATGTTTGGTCCAGATAATTTCCACTAAATTGTATAAAATTTCTAATTGGACATTAAAAAATAATGAACATTTATTAACGAACATAACTTCTATATTTCCTGAAATGGCAATGAAGGGTTTTATGCAAATTACATTTTTTCTTATTTTTACTATTATTCAGTGCATGATAAAAACTGATAAATTGTTTAAAATATAGTTTATTTTTATGCTCTAAAAAAATTATGTTTATTGCACAAAAGCAGATAAAAATTATGACAATAAATGCCTTAATAAGAAAAAAAGCATTCGAAAATATTAAAAATTATTATGTGCATATAAGACCAAACATTGAATGACTGACTACGTATCAGAGTAAAAGCTTCAAACTGTCCTTATGATGTATGTAAGTTATCAATAATTCCATACTACGTTTTGGAGCATTGCATAACTTCACTTAAAAGGAACACGTGTTGAACTTTTAATGAACACGGAATTTATGTTCTAAACATATAAATGATTTATCGAACGAAAAAAAAAAATTCATCTGTCTGGTAATATGTTGATGATGAAAACGGGCCAGACTTGTTGCTATGGGAACTATGAATCTTGTTTATGTATGCCGTCGAGGATTTTCGATAGTGTAACTGAATTCTAAGAATTTCACCTTTCGACTATACCTTTTGAGTTTTATGATGTCACTGATGCAGTGGCGGATCTGGAGGTGAGTGATGCCATTCCAGCAGTGGCGGATCTGGGGATAAGGGGGGGGGAGCGTTGAAATGATCGCTCTCTCCTTGAGAGCACTTAAGCGCACTATCAAACTCATGTTTAGCCTCCTCGGAATATGTACTGATCGTATACTGTAGATACTAATGATATTTTTGATACATATAACATGTAAGAAAATAATAATAATTATAATAAATTGTAAAGAGAAACTTTAATTACTGCCGTTGGTTTCGTTTGCAAGTGCTTGAGACTGGAGTTTTGCTCAATAGTGGTTTTGCTTCAAGAGCATTAGAAGTGTCAAACCAATGAGGTTATTTTACTGCTTAGCCTGTCCGCTCAGATCCATTAATCCTTGGACACTCAGTGGTTCCGCCGTGAAACCACCTTATTTCTGCGCTTTTATTGCTAGTCGCAAGAAGCTATGGTTAAATGGTCTCAACGCTGAAAAAGCACAGCCGTTGCCATAGATCCATTTAATTAGCTTTATCAGAAAACTCCTTTCTCTCTGTGGCGGCAGATAGGCTCTTAGATCGACGCCGGGTTGTTGTTAGTTAAACGGATCGATGGCAACGGCTGCACTTTTTTAGCGTTGGGCAGTCTATCTAGTTGTTTCTGTATATTGATGTGAAAATGCTTGCGTTTCGAAAGGTGAAGCACGGTTTTAGTATTAAAAATGAAACTACCCCCCCCCCCACGAAGAAAGATATAGATCCTGTTACTCTGCTTCGTATTTGGAACAGACGTCTCCGGAGAAATTACTGTTAACTAGAACGGATATCAACGGAGCATGATTTTTTTTCTAGGTTACTTATGAGTTTTAAATATTGCAGTGCATGCCATTTAATTTTGTGTTATTCTTTCTTTATTCTGTACTCTCTGTGCTGCACTCAAAGCTAGCTTGAAAATTCACTTATGTCTTTCTCAAAACTGGTCATCTACAGAATTTTAGGTAACATTCTTTCCCTCCAAACAAAAAAAAAAGAATTCTTTTTTTTGTATAGAATCTATTCATGATTAAAAAAACTGGAATGAAAACGTGTAACTAACTAACTTTTTATTGAAATGCGTTTTTCCGTAAGTTCATAACAGCCTCTTTTAAAAATACAAATTTTGCTTATTATGATTAATTTTAAATCAATCTTGAATATTACTGATAGATGGTTTTTAATTAAGAACTACTAGTCACTACTGTTCAATCGTTTTTTGGAATTTCTTTTGATATTGTTTCCGTGAGTTGCCGTTTTCCTGGAAACGGGAAATTTCGGTTTCCTGGAGTTGTGTTTGGAGAAAACGGGCTATTTAAAAACGGGACATACATGGTCACATTTTTCAAGCAATCGGCTATGGATTATTTGTTCATCCCCGGTGTTTTTAAAATCAAATACTTAGGCAGTTGCTGAGTACACAATATTTCAAATATTTTAATTTTACTTTCCGTTCGTCATTAAAACGTTTTCAGTCTGAATAGTTTTAAGATAAATTTCTTGCTCGTTCAAGGTTTCAGAACTACATTCACTACGTCTGAGAAAGGGTAACGCCTCTTGGCCAATGAGAAGATGAACAGGTGTCCCGCGTAAAGTGTACAATTGAGAATATGATTTTTTTTTAAATTTTTATACGCAGAGTTATTGCGTCTCATAACAACTTTTTTTCTTAAATTCATGACGAATTACTCCTCTTGATTCTTTGCGCATATTAAGATGCCGTATTTCCCTACAAATACCACTTTTATCCGGAATTCAAGGCTTGTGCTTAGTTAAGAATGAACATTCTTCACTATCAACGGCTTTGCTTTCGTCTTTACCAATACGCAGATTGTTTTGTGCAATTTTCGTTTTTTCCCCCCTCAGATATTTACAAAGATGCTAGTCTGTACACAAATTTCTCGTTCGTCTTTCATTTAAAAAAAATTTCCTAATCTACATATTTTAGAAGCTGTCATTACTGCTGTTTTAAAAGTTTTGTGCCGTCATTCGCATTTCGGCCAATACGAAGTCGAAATCGTGATTCTTGATTTCATGCACATTAAAATATATATATATATATATATATATATATATATATATATATATATATATATATGGTTTGAAAGTGCTGGAGCTGATCCCACTATTTCGTCTAGTCTCAATATTCTTCAGTAGTTAAGACTTTTCGGAAGTTAAATATGAAATCAATAGCTCAAGGTCGGTTTTTAATTATTTACATTATTTTTGTTTTTGAATGTGATTAAATTTTTGTAGTTCAGTCTAGTACAACTTATTTGGATTATCTTCGTTTTATCCTGTGACTTTGGGAGTTTTATGTTTATGGAGGTTATACACTAAAAATTTTTAATAATCAGTTTTTATTTTAAATTTGTGTTAATGTAAGGCTGTATGTCTTATTTTATTGTTCTATATGTAGGCTTCCTGTCATAGTTAAGCGTGTGATGTAATAATAATTAAAGTTCTAATAATTTTTTAATAATTAGTTTCCATTTTAAATTTGTGCTATAAAAGGCTGTATTTCTTATTTAATTGTTCCATATGTATGCTTCCTGCCATAATTGTTTCATATGACAATAATTAAAGCTCTAATTATTTTAACAATTAAATTTTAAACGAATTAAGAAATATAATAGTGCTTAGATTGATCCTTATAAATAACTGGTCCTTCAAATTTCTTTATTCTACTTTGAATTCCTGTTCATGAAGTTAACCAGATGATGTTCAGGCATTAATTTTTTTTTCTTTTATTCATTAAAGGTAAATTTTGTAGGCTTGATTCTAGAACTTTAACAACTCTGATTATTATTTTTTTTACAAATGCAAATAATACTACAAGATACAATTTTTTCTAAGTGTTTGCGATGTTATTCTCTATGGCAGCGGTTGTGTAACGTTTCTCAATCAATAAGAACAAAAATATGATATATTCATAACATTGATTTTATGTTTAAAAGACTTTGAAAAGAATGTTAATCACATTGTTTTATGTGCTCTTAAATATGCTGTGTGCAGTAAAATCTTGTTACAATGAACTTCACTTTCCTGAAAGTTTCAGCATAACGAATAAAATATTTTTATTACAAAGTCGTGTACTACTAGATTTAAAATAGTCATAATGAAATTTTACTGCAACGCGATATTTAGAGATACGAATTTGATCTTCAGTACCTTGAAGATCAGTATACCAAGATTTTGCTGTGTATGAAAACAGCAAAGTTTAGAAGTGGATTTTAAATAGAAGTGATTATTGTTTATACTCAGTTGTGCAGGTACACAGAATTTTAAAAACATATTTATCCGTTTATCGATTTTCTAGAAATTTAAGTTAGTGACTTAAAAAAAATTATACTGCATGCATTTCAATTTTCGTGCTTTGATGTTTATAAAGCTACGTTTCGTGCTTTGATGTTTATAAAGCTCTTAACAAGACAGTTTTTAACAACCACCATTCAGAGCGCAATTTTGTCGATCTGGGTGCTATATTACTCGTAAGTTTGATACACTATTGCTCTCAAATTAGTTAAATATATGACAAGCGTTAAAAAAATGCTAAGAGTAAATATCTTATTAATATTTTTGCACTCTACAATAAAAATTATTTCTGAAAATCGATGCCATGTATTTTCAATTCATTTGTAAAAGAAATCAAAAGTACTGTTAAATGGCACATATAAGATGTATCTAACTTAATTTGGAAAAATATTATATGAATTCAAATGTATCTTAGTCACGCAAATTCTGGAGTAGCTTGGGTAGCTTTTGTAGCTACGTTCTACAAATGTGTAAATATATTTAAAAAAAAAAAAAAGAAAGAAAGAAAAAACTCCCATTTTCCTTAGTCTACGTTAGACATACAGCTAGTTCCAAGTCTACTTCTGTGCTATAATTAGTTACCAAGAAATTATTTGATAGGTAAATTCTTGTGATTTTTTTGGAATATTGAATTCAAAAATTTAAATTTACATCAATTTCTATATTAATATTTTTAAATCACTTTTTTCATTTTTTAAAGATAAACTCTAAAAATCATCTGAAAATTCCCTCAAGTGTTTGTGTGTGTGTGTGTTTTTTTTTTTTCAAACAGTGTTAGAAAAGTGCTTTTTTTAACCTCAAAAAGAAAATTTGTTCTAAAATTTACAGATAATACATATTCTTTCGAACATAATACTGCAGGAGGGGGTAAAATTTCTTTGTACGCCCTCATTTGTTCATTCCACGAGTCTTGCCTAAGTTCTAATGAAATAATTATACTAATACGTTTCACTTAATGATGAAAATCAATATGGTCTGAATACAAACCGGTATGTGATGACCAGTGATCTGCTTTCTGAAAGTGAAAAGTATTTTATTGATATCATTCTGGCCTTTTAAGAATGTGCTAATTCAATTTAATTATTTGATTAGAGCATTTGTGAGAAAATTTTAAGGAAAATACAAATTCACTTAACTTTAAACAGATTTTTTTTAATTATACATGCAAGCTTGAAAATTAAAACATGTGCTTTAGTTTTGATGTATCTGATTTTGAGCCTTTCATTTAAAATATTAAAAATATATATCAGTTTAAAGTTTTTAGTATTTTCAAATTTTAAGTAAATGTTTATACCATTAATTTTTAAAAAAAATTATTTATAATATTTATCACACTAAATTCTAATTAAATAATAATGCGAATACTTTTCAATAAATAATGAATGAGATTCGAATTGGAACGAGAATGCAATGATTCAACGATTCAGGCTGTTTTATCTGTATTGAAGAACATTTTATTTGAAAACGTTTACTGAAAAGTATTTTACTCAAAACCTCATTGACTGTTTACATTTCATTTGTAAATTTTGGATGTTTCAAAATCTTAAAAAGAATTCTATGTATTGAGATTCACATAGAACACACGCATAACGGAGTTCAAAATTCCTATTTTGGCCAGGCAGTTGTGTCCAGTCCTCAATCTAAAATTGGCAAACGACTTTTTGCAAGTTTTTCCACTACATTTTTTCCATTCAGCCCTGTTCACTATCAAACTTTCACCTTGGCTTTAGATAAAAAATCACTAAAATGTAGTGACGGAACATTGTCCCATACGATTCTTCTACAGACTTCAAGAGGGATGAGACTTTGAAATGGAAATTTTTCTGTTCCTTTTTTGTCAAAAAGTGTGATCTTTCGTTTCCATCAATTCCGGCATGTCATGGTACCGACTGAAAGACGATTTTAACGACTTTAACGAAAGACGTTTTTAACATTTTCGTTAAGAAACTTGATTTATAGTATAATACTGGTAATAATTTTGGACTCTGTGTGTTTTTGTAAATCAATTGATTCAGTGGCATATCTGGAATTCATCAGAACAACTGCTTTTAAGAAAGACTGTATTTTAGTTACAAGGTTTCCCATAACCAAGAAAACTACAAATATGGCAGCATCAAAGTTGGACAGGTGTTTTCCAAACGGCGAAAAAACAGAAAATAATGCACTTCAAACAACCTCGACAACACAGCATTTAATGTTTTTCAGACAACAGTAAACTCGGATCAACTTCCGCTCAAGATATTTGTCTTCAAGTATTGCAAAGCGATTGTGCTTCAGAATTCAATCCAAAGCATCTTTTACACTATAATTGTCCATACCAAGATGATAAGACACACACAAATTAAAACGGATTTACCAGGTTTTCGGTGCTCTCTATACGAAAATTTACATTCATGTCATTTAGGAATTTTTCCCATTTTTCAAAAGGGAGAAATCTGAGTTTTAGGCTACTTGGTTGATCGGAAGGTAGTCATTTTGTGTTTTGGGGGCACTTTCAATTTGCAGTAGGTATGCAAAGCTTGCCTCTTCATTTCAGCAGTAACAGAAGAACTGTACGTATAAGTTATCACCGCTTCAATAGGTGTTGTTTTAACTTCTTCTATGCTTTGGAAAGTTCTTTTTAATGAAAAAAATTGTCACATACGTACAGAAGACTACGCTTTAGTTTACATGATAAATTCTAAATACATTATAATATAATAAATGCATTATTATTTTGTAAATACATTATAAAATAATAATTATAATATAATGAAAAAAAAACCTTGTGCAGGTTATAGAAAATATTAAAATAATCAGATATCGTATTTGCGTTTGATGATCTTTGTATACAGAGCTTTTTTAGTAATTAAAATAAGAGGTATTTTATCACACTAAACATTTATTTTTTATTATACATGATTTTTAAAGACTTTAAAGTTACAACTTCAACCCCAAAAAAACCCTGCTTTTTGAACGTAATTATCAATAAAATATACAATTCGCTTAGTATCATTTAAAAAGAATTCCAGTAAAATTCTTCTTTGGACAACATTAACATTGAAGAATTTATTTTCTAAAGATAATCTGCGATAACAAAATGTAAGTATGATTTCATAAAATTATTTTACTATTTTGTTTACAAAATACATATTAGTTGTGTGAATTAATATCTAACTTAAGCTCCTCGATAGTGAAGCATTTCGCAAAATAGAGTTTAAATGTATCTCCAGAAACTAAGTCTTTTAGCAAAATTTTCTATTCTTTAACAAACGAAAAGCCTAAACGTGCTTCCCCGATTTACACTTTCACACTCACCTGTGTAAATTTCTTCTACACACGCTTTTAACTGTGTAGTTGGAAAAAACCGTGTTATTTTGGTACATAAATACAAATACACTAATTATGTCATGCACTTCAAAATTTTTGAAATGCCTCTTTACAAGCTGTACTATACACTGCAATAAGCGATAAACCCGTATCACTTGCGAGACTTACAGAAAAAATTCTTAAGAATTGACAATTTAGTAAGATGTGTCACGTTTCGAAAATCTTTTGCTGTGCAATTCCATATTACAGATTTTTTTCGTGTAAGTTTTATAAGAGGCACCGGTTTTTCATTTATTATGGAGGGTAATAGTAATAAGGTAAATATAAAGAATTATCCTGATTTTTCGAGTACCTAGGACTATTTAAATTTGTGTACCTAGACCTTGAGGAAGATTTTGTTTCTTCGAACTACACCGTTAAAAATATTTCCATATTAAATTTATGAGTGAAAATGTCCTTTTTAAAAATACAGGGATACTAAAGCATTGTTTTTGAAAAGTTTTCAAAAATAAATCATTTAAAAAATAAAAACATCACATTTTTACACAGCAACAGTCTTTTTAGTAATGGAAGTAATTCCGTGTGCATTTCTTCCTTTTTAAAAAACAGTTAGGCCAAAATTTTCTCCACAATTATAGACATACTTTTCACTTAGTGATGAGTGATTGTCAGATCTGATTTGCAACATTGCAATATAATGACCAAAGATTATCGATCTGAAAGTGAAAAGTAATGAAACATTTCTTAAAGTATACATTTAGAACATTTTAAAAAACTAATCCTCTAAGAAAATTTAAATTTTCTTATGGAAACGTAAAGTTTAATCATATCTGTCAATTTATTCTGTCTAACTTGGTTTTCGTACATTACGCATACAAATATTTTTCTTTAACATTCATGTAATACTTATTGTATTTGTCCTTCTTAAAAGTAAGAATACTAGATCATTGTGAATTTATTTTACTGTTGTTTTAAAAAATCATAATAGTTGTGTGCTTTAATATCTAACTAAAGCTCTTTGATAGTGAAGCATTTCGCAAAATGTAGTTGAAATGTATCTCCAGAATCTTAATCTTTTAGCAAAATTTTCCATGCTGTAGCAAAAGAAAAGCATAAACGTGTTTCTCAATTTTTTCTACACTCGCTTTTAAAAATATTTCCTTATTATATGCATTTCTATATGTCCTTTATAAAAGATACAGGATACTAAAGCATTGTTTATGAAAAGTTTTCAAAAAAAATTATTTATAAAAAGAACACGTGTAATTTTTATACAAAATCAGTATTTCTTGTAATGGAAGTTATTCTGTGCACATTTTTCTTTTTTTCAAAAGAGTTAGGCCAAATTTACCGCAACAATTATATACATGATTTTCACTTAGTGATGAGTGCCGATCGTATCTGGCAATGAAATCAAAAATCAATAATTTTGGCAATGAAATCAAAACTGCACCAAATGCAGACAAATGTTTAAAAAAACACTATATTTAAATACTAATTGAAAGTAATTCCGTGTAAATTTTCATTTTTTAAATAACATTAAGGCTAAATATCACTGCACCAATTATTCGACTACGTTTCGCTTAGTGATGAGTGGTCATCAAATCTGATTGCAACATTGCAATATAATGATCAAAGATTATAGATCTGAAAGTGAAACGTTATAGAACATCTCATAAAATATACATTTAAAACATTTTTAAAAACTTATACTGCCAGATAGTTTAGATTTTCTTAAAGAAACGGAAAGTTTAATCATGTCTCTCAGTTTATGCTCCCTAACCTAATTTCGTTCATTACGCATATAAATTATTTTTTAAAACATCCATATAATACTTATTGTATTTGTCCTATTTTAAAAGTAAGAATACTAGACCATCATGAAATTATTTTACTATTTTGTTTGGAAAATACATATTATTTGTGTGCTTTAATCTCTAGCTGAAGCTCTTCGATAGTGAAGCATTTCACAAAACATAGTTGAATGGATCTCAAGAAGATTAATCTACTTAGTAAAATTTAGTATAGTTTAACAAGCGAAAAGCATAAACGTGCTTATCAATTTACACTTCAACACTCACATTGGTACTTCTACAGACACTTTTAAATATATTTCCATATTAAATTTATTTCTATATATCCTTTATAAAAGATACAGGGGTACTAAAATATTGTTTTTGAAAGGTTTTCAAGAAATAAATCATTTAAAAAATAAAAACGTGAGATTTTTGTACAGCAACTGTCTTTTTAATAATAGAAATAAATTTCGTGTACATTTTTCTTTTCTTAAAAAAAAATTAAGCCAAATTTTCCCGCAACAATTATATCCGCGATTTTCACTTAATGATGAGTGCCGAGCGTATCTTAATTACAGCACTGCTATATAATGATCCAAGATAGTCTACCTGAAAGTGAAAAAAATAGAATATTTCATAAAATATTCATTTAGAACATTTTTAAAATCTAGTACTGTAAGATAATTTAGATTTTCTTTAAGAAGCGGAAAGTTTAATCATGTCTGTCAATTTATGCTGGATAACATATTTTTGTACATAACGCATATAAATAATTTTTTGAACTTCCACATATTAATTATTGTATTTGTCCTTTTTAAAAGTAATAATACTAGATCATCGTAAAATTATTTTACTGTATTATTTAAAAAATCATAATAGTTGTGTGCTTTAATATCAAACTAAAGCTCTTTGGTAGTGAAGCATTTCGCAAATCACAGTTGAAATGTATCTCCAGTAGCTTAATCTTTTAGCAAATTTTTCTCTGTTGTAACACACAAAAAGCATAAACGTTCTTCTCAATTTAGACATTGACACTCACATACGTACATTTCTTCTACACACGCTTTTAAAAATATTTACATAAATTTATTTTTATGTGTTCTTTATAACAGGTACAGAGATACTAAATATTTGTTTTTGAAAAGTTTTCAAAAAATGAATCATTTAAAAATAAAATTGACATTTTTATACAGCAACTGTCTTTTTAGTAATGTAAGCAAGTCCTTGCACATATCTTCCTTTTTTAATAACAGTTATTGCACATTTTTCTGCAGCAATTGTAGACATGCTTTTCAGTTAGTGATGCGCCTTCGTCAGATCTGAATTGCAACATTGCAATATAATGATCAAAGATAATTGATCTGAAACTGAAAAGTAACAGAACATTTCATAAAATATTCATTTAGAACATTTTTAAAATCTAGTACTGTCAGATAATTTAGATTTTTCTTAAAGAAGCGGATAGTTTAATCATGTCTGTTAGTTTATTATGGCTAACCTATTTTCGTATATAACACATATAATTTTCTTTTTTTTTAAACTTTCACATATTACTTAGTATTGTTTTTGTCCTTTTGAAAAGTAAGAATACTATATCATCATGAAATTATTTTAGGTATTGTTTACGAAAATCGTAATAGTTCTGTGTTTTAATTTCAACTAAACAGTGGCGGATTATTGAAAGTTTGTCGGGGGGAGGGGCGGGTAGTTTGTCGGTGGGGGTGGTTAGTTAGAAGATTGACATATACATCCATTTTATGGAAGTAAAATAGGATCTTTTACATTAATTTCTATTTCTTCGGGGGGCGGTCGCCCCCTCCGCCCGCCCCCCTTTAAGCCGCTCTTGTAACTAAAGATCTTCGATAGTGAAGCATTGATTTTTTAACAAAATTTTCTATACTTTAACAAACGAAAAGTATAAACGTGCTTCTTAATTTACAATTTGACATTTACATTCGTACATTTCTTATACACATTCTTTTAAAGATATTTCTGTTTTAAATTTATTTCTGTGTGTCCCTTATAAAAGATACCTGGATACTAAAGCATTGTTTTTGAAATGTTTTCAAACAATTAATCACTTATAAAATAAAAAGAGGGCATTTTTATACAGCAATAGTCTTTTTAGTGATGGAAGTAATTCCGTATGCATTTCTTCCTTCTTTAAAAAAAAAGTAAGGCCAAATTTTTATTGAAGAATTATATAAATGCTTTTCACTTAGTGATGAGTGTTAATCAGATCTGAATGGCAACATTGCTAAATAATGATCAAAGATTATCGATCTGAAAGTGAAAACTAATAGAACATTTCACAAAATACAAATTTAGAACATTTTTAAAAACTAATACTGTAAGGCAATTTAGATTACCTTAAAGAAACGGCTAGTTTAATCATATCTGTCAATTTATGTCTATTAACCTATTTGCGTACATTACGCATATAAATTATTTTTTTTTAACTTTCATATAATACTTATTGTATTTGTCCTTTTAAAAACTAAGAATACTATATCAACATGAAATTATTTTACAATTTTTGTGTACAAAACACATATTATTTGTGTGCTTTAATATCTAACTTAAGCTCTTCGGTAGTGAAGCATTTCCCAAAATAGAGTTGAAATGTATCTCCGGAAGGTTAATCTGTTTAGCAAACATTTCTATAACAAACGAAAAGCATAAACATACTTCTCAATTTACACTTTGACACTCACAATCAAACATTTCTTCTTCACACACTTTTAAAAATATTTCCATATTAAACCTATTTCTATATGTCCTCTTTAAAAGGTACAGGGATACTAAAGATTTGTTTTTGAAAAGTTTTCAAAAAATAAATAATTTAAAAAAGAAAATCGACATTTTTGTACAACAACAGTCTTTTTAGTAATGGAAGTAATTCCGTGTGCATTTCTTCTTTTTTTAATAACATTAAGGCTAAATGTTTGTGCAAAAATTATATAAATGCTTTTCACTCAATGATGAGTGTAAATCAGGTCTGAATTGCAATATTGCAATATAATGATCAAATATAATCGATCTGAAAGTGAAAAATAATGGGAAATTTCATAAAATATACATTTTGAACATTTTTAAAAACTGATCCTGTAAGATAATTTAGGTTTTCTTCAAGAAATGGAAAATTTAATCTTGTCTCTCAATTTATGCAGTCCAGCATATTTTCGTACGTTGCGCTTGTAAATTATTTTTTTTAAACTTCCATATAATGCAATATAATAATAATTGTGTTTGTACTTTTTAAAATTAAGACAGTAGAACACCATCATTCTTTAATTCTCAACATACTTCAAAAAACTATTTCTTAAGATTATCGCCATACTTTTAATACATTCATTATTTTTTTCTAAATACTTTGAATACAAATATATTTTTAATTATTAGCTTATTATAGGCACCTTTTTTTCCCTTTGAATAAATCCGTTTAAAGGAAAAATAGATCAATTTTTCGTTTGAATGAATATTATTTATTTTTATTTATTTATTTATTTATTTATTTATTTATTAAAAATGTAAAATAAATTGCTCTGAAGGCAAATAATTTTAAACTCCAAATTATTTTTTATTTATGATGTATTTTATCGTTGAAAAAAAAGCTATTTTCATTCCATAATTTTAACAACGAAACCAAGTTTGCATTTAATATGGGCATTGTTTTTTAATATTTTTCACAACACTTGGGCGTACTTTAGTGCATTAACAAATGCTAAACACGTTCAGTGAAAAATGTCTATGATATCTATTTTCCATACCATAATACGCGTTTTTTTATCTAAAAGTAAATAGTAATGTCACATCGTCATATTTTTTTTATTGAGAAGTTATACTTTAAGCAAATTTAGTTCACTTTTAGTTTCTAATAGCAAATAATTGCATTTTTAAAGATATGCAAGCTCTGTCATACACAGCACTGTCTTTTTCTACTTTTAAAGAAAAGTAAGGTTTTACTTTTTAACTTTTTACTTGCTTCATCTCCGCATATACCCCGCTCTTCCTTATATTTCTATTTGGGAGCGTTATTGGGTAGCAAGAGCTGCCCTGAGTTTATAGATGTACTGCTGTCACTTTATTCTTTTTTTATTTTATTGTGATGTTCAGTTGTCTTGTAACTAGCTATTGGAAATAAGAAATCGAAATTTTTTAATTTTTAATACTTAAATTAAGTGTATAATTAATACAGATGCATCTAGTTTTTCAAAAAAATTTAAATACGAGGTGCGGGAATGCGTACGATTTATTTTATATACCTCGCCCGAAATATTTTCCAGTCTAGGCCTCGTGACATATGTTATGTCTGCGTATTTTCCTTTTAATTACTCTTTTTTACTCAGTTAGACGAACTTTTAACAAAACATATGTGCATGTCCTTGTCGCATAATGATGAGTACATATAAGAGATCTAAATTACGAGGTTGGATAAAAAAAATTAAGGTAAAAAGTTCTTTAACCAAACAAAAAACGAAGTCCAAGAGATAGGAATGCATTAGGTATAGAAATTATTTTCAACATAGCTTCCAAGGAGATCAAAATTCTGTTCCATCTATATACCGATGCATCAAAACCAGCGATGATGAAATCAGCGCCCTCAGCCACATGATCACGAGGTGTTTTCGGTATCGGTTTTGGAAATTCTGTCAGGCCAGGTGCTAACGGCCCGAAGAGATGGAAATCACTGGGTGCGAGATCCAGGCTGTAGGAAGGATTTTCCAGTGCGTCTTATCGCAAACGCAGTAGCTAACCCCTTGGCGATCTAGTGGCATTTCATTGCTGAGATCGTCTGTTGTACCTAGACATAAAATTTTATTAAAGTACACCTTCTTGTTACCTTGCAAACTGAACCGCTTTCGTAGTACAGACATTCATTTGCATTCTGTCATCTTAAAATAAAGAATAATACAGTCGAGCACGCTTAAGGGAATGACCAATTTGCCACGAAAATTTAATCTGATAATCTGGATATTTCAAATTCCGGGAATCATATTCACTAATTACAGTCAAACCCACCGGTTAACGGAATTTCAAGCATATTGTAGTTAATTTTTAATGTATCAAACCGTAATAATTAGTCAGTGGGATCCAAGATAAAGGAATATTCCCCTTATTGGAATCCGTTTTTGTGGCACATTACCTATTTGATTAAGCAAGTTCGACTATACCACGGTTTAGTACTTTGAAAATTTACTACAATATGCAGGATATTCTATTTACCAATATTCCTTCAAGCACTGCATATGTATGCATTTTAATTCTCTTTTAAAAGCCTGCATATCAGCTGCAAACAGAGAAAGCAGCTTGGAGTACACAGGAAATTTTCTGTACAAGCTTGGGGGAAAAAAATATCTGAATTTTACTTATGAACAGCTAGGATTGACACCGAAGAATTTAAAACCTGGCACAAGTTTGTTTTCCAGTCCTTAGGAGTAACTTTTTAATCTTTTTTGGAGCGTGCACATTACACCTATAAAGGCTTTAATATGTATTTCTGTATAATTTTTATTGGATTGTTACAAAGTAAGAATTCCCGTTAGTTTAATAAAACAGTAAGTGTTAGTGAATTTCATTTTTTTATATCTATATATACCTGAGTATTTATTTGATTCACCCGTAGTCCTTCTGTAAATAATAGTAAATAATCAGAAATTATTTTTCTTGACAATCCCCGACAATGCTCCTTTATTCTTTAAAAAATTTCTTAATTTTCACAATGAAATAAAAACTGCAGACAATGCAGACAGATCATTCTTTTTCAAACACAAAACAATCCGTCTTGTTATTCTTCCTCTATTTTCTATTTCAAAACCTCAAAAATGAAATTCGTTCTAATGAATTCATTGCATTAATACTTTTCGCTTAATGATGAGTCCTAATATGTCATAAGTTCAAGAATGCATCTGATGTCAGAAATTCGGAGGCTATCTGAAAGTGAAAAGTATTTTACTAAATTTATCCTTAACTTTTTACAAATGTGCTAATTCAATTTATTTATTTTAATAAAACAGTTGAGAAATAATTTTGAAAAATCTACAAATAAACTTAACAAAGATCTTTTTTTAATTATATGTGAAATCTCTAATAATAAAACATGCAGATAAAATCTTTAATGCTTTAATAAGTATTTTTTCATAATTTTTATTGGTTTGTTACTTTTTTAAAAGTAAGAGTGCCAGTTAATTCGTTTACTAAGATGGTAAATGTTTGTGAATTTCGGTTTTTTTGAAAGACATCAATATCGATTTTGATTCACTCGAAGACTTTCTGTAAATACTTTACAATAATTTCACTTGAAAATCCCATACAGTGTTCCTTTTATTCTTAAAGAATTGTGACTTTAATTTGCTGATTTTAACAATGAAATCAAATCTGCATCCATTGCAGGCAGATCTGTTTTGTAAAAGAAGAAAAAAAAATACTAATAGGAAATAATTCCGTGTATATTTTTTTGTCCATTTTTTCTGTATATAAATCTCAAAAATAAAATTCGTTATAATATTAATTTCAAAAATATTTAAATACAGGAGGAGGGATCAAAATTTCTTTGTCGGCAATCATTTTCTCATTCTACTAATTCCTAATGAAATAACTGAAATAATACTATTCGCTTAATGATGAGTAGCAATATGTCAAAAGTTCAAGCACGCATGTGATGACAGAAGCTCGGCTATCTGAAAGTGAAAAGTGTTTTATTGAAATCATCCCAGACATTTTAAAAATGTGTTAATTCAATATAATTGTTTGAATGAAACAGTTGAAAGATAATTTTGAAAATCTACAAATAAACTTAAAAAAGATCTTTTTTTTAACAAATGAGATGCATGCTTTAATTGCAGCTCATTCGTTAAAAAATGTGCTGCATGTTTTAATTTTGGAGCTTTATACATGAAAGCTCCAAAATTAAAACATGCAGATAACGTCTTTAATGCTTTAATACGTATTCTTGAAAACTTTTTATTGGGTTGTTACTTTTTTAAAAGTAAGAGTGCCAGTTAATTCGTTTACTAAGATGGTGAGTGTTTGGGAATTACCGTTTTATGAAAGACGTGAATATGGATTTTTACTCGCTCGTAGACTTTCTGTAAATACTTTATAGTAAATGCTCGGTAATAACTTTACTTGAAAATCCCACACAGTGTTCCTTTTATTCTTAAAGAATTGCGACTTTAATTTGCTTATTTTAACAATGAAATCAAATACGCAGCCAATACAGACAGATCTGTTTTGTAAAAGACAATAATAATAATAATAATAAGTAAAATTAGGAAAAATTTCTCGTAAATTTTTTGCTCTTTTTAACTATTTATAAACCCTAAAAATGAAATTCTTTATAATATTAATTTGAAACATATTTAAATACTGGAGGAGGGATCAAAATTTCTTTGTCGGCAATCATTTTCTCATTCTACTAATCTTAGTTAAGTTCTAATAAAATAATTGCATTAATATTATCCGCTTAATAATGAGTACTAATGTGTCATCAGTTCAAGCACGCATGTGATGTCAGAGGCTGGGCTCTCTGTAAATGAAAAGTATTTTCTTAACATCATCCTTGAACTTTTACTAATGCGTTAATACAATTTAATTAATTTAATAGGGCAGTTGTCAGATAATTTTTAAGAAAATTAAAAATTAACAATGCAAGCTCCAAAATTAAAACATGCATTTAAATTTTCCTGCAGTTTTCATATATCTTATTTAGTGCCTTTTCTTTAAAATATAAATATAAATATACATACATATATTTAGCATTTTTGAATTTTATATAAATGTTTATACCATTAAAAATTTCAAAATAATGTGTAATTTCCTATTCAGTAACTACAGCAAGCAGCTCAGTTTTAATTCAATAAATATAAGAATACCTTTCAAAATAATAGTGTTTCCAAAAGCTTAGCAAGTCACTTTCAGATAGAAATTTTGAAAAACATCTGTTTACCTGCTACTCACATTGTCTTTTTTTAAAGACCTTAAATTCATTTAATTTTAAACTATTTAAATATGTTTGCTTTTTCATTCTCAACGTTCCCCTTTTATCTGGGGAATAGTGATGAAATAAATTTTCCAGTAATTAAAGATAGTAATGTATTTCAAAAACCTGATAAACACAAACTGGAGGAGATTATTCTTCTTATTGATTCTCCAGGCGTTTTTTTCCCTTCTTTTCCTTTTTTTTTACACATTTACATAAATATTAAAGAAATTTCAAGTCACATGTTTTTCACTTATTATGAGTAACAATATGATTACTGATTAATAAAAGAAAATAAGGATATAAAGCTACAGTTCTTACCAACCCCTTGAATTAGATTAACTTTTAAAGATATCCTTTATAATCCTCTACATTGCTTTTACATTCTTTCGAAAAGTTCAAAATTTATTCTTAGCTTTAACAATGAAATCTAGTCCGCAATATAAATAGATGAATTTTATTGCTTCAAATACCATTTACATACTGATTGGGGATATTTTCTTAACTTTTAATGATTAGTTTTAAAAATAATAATGCACGTTTCACTTCGTGATGAGAATCAATGTGGTCTGAATTCAAGTAGGCGTATGATGACCAAAGTTTGCTGCATCTGAAAGTGAAAAGTATCTTATTAAAATCATGCTTGACATTTTACAAATGTGTTAATTCAATTAAATTATCTTAGTAGAGCATTTGTGTGAAGTTTTTTAAGGAAATTACAAAATCACTTCACATCAAACACTTTCTTAGTCATACATGCAAGACCCGAAATTAAAGCATGCATATAAATTTCTGCTTCATTTTTGATGTACCTTATTTATTGCCTTTCATTTAAAGTATTAAAAAAATATATTAAGTAATAGATTTTAGCATTCTCCCAATTTAAATAAATTTTCATACCATAAAATTTTTTCAAAGTAAAATGTCATTTCCAATTCAGTAACTATACTAGCGACTAAATTCTTTTTAAATAAGTATGCTTGAATAAATATTTATTCATTAAGTCTATAAAATCTTACAGAAATACAGTACGTATTTCTGTATAATTTTTACTGGGGTGTTTCTTTTTAAAAGTAAGTGTGCAGTTAATACTTTACTAAGATAGAAAGTGTTAGTTAATTTCAATTTTTTTTAAACATTAACAAGAATTTTCATTTACCGTATTTTAAAAACCAATACTATCAGATAATTTAAATTATCTGAAATATAAATTATTCCGTTTCTTTCAGTAATTTATATTATCTGAAAGAAACGGAAAGTTTAATCATATCTGCCAATTTATGCTCTCAAACATATTTTCGTACATTACACATATCAGTTATTTTTTTTAACTTTCATATAATACATACACACCCTTATAGTATTTGTCCTTTTAAAAACTAAGAAAACTATATTATCAGGAAATTATCTTACAATTTTCTTTACAAACAACATACTAATTGTGTGCTTTAATACCTATCTTAAGCTCTTCGATAGTGAAACATTTCCCAAAATACAATTGAAATGTATCTCCGGAAGGTAAATCGTTTTAGCAAACATTTCAATAACAAAGAAAAAGCATAAACATACTTCTCCATTTACACTTTGATACTCATAATCAAAAATTTCTTCTTCACACACTTTTAAAAATATTTCCATATTATACTTATTCCTACATGTCCTATATAAAAGGTACAGGGATACTAAAGATTTGTTTTTTTTTAAAGTTTGCAAAAAATAAATCATTCAAAAAATAAAATCGACATTTTTGTACAAGAACAGTCTTTTTAGAAGTGGAAGTAATTCCGTGTACATTTCTGCTGTTTTTAATAATATTTAAGCTAAATTTTTCTGAAAAAATTATATAAATGATTTTTACTCTGATGAGTGTTCATCAGATATGAATTTCAACATTGCTATTTAAGGGTTAAAGTTTATCGGTTTGAAAATGAAAAGTAACAGAAAATTTCACAAAATATGGATTTAGAAAATTTTTAAAATCTAGCAGTGTAAGATAATTTAGATTCTCATAAATAAACAGAAAGTTTAATCATGTCTCTCAATTTATGCTCTCTAACCTATCTTCGTACACCACGCATATAAATTATTTTTTTTACTTCCATATAGTACTTGCATCTCAATTTTGTCACTCACATACGTATATTTCTTTTACACACGCTTTTAAAAATATCCCAATGTTAAATTTATTTTTATGTGTCCTTGTAAAAGGTAGAGATATGAAAAATATTGTTTTTGATAAGTTTTCAAAAAATGAATCATTTAAAAAATAAAGACATTTTTATACAGCGACAGTCTCTTTAGTAATGTAAGTAATCCCATGTACTTTTTTGCTTTTTTAATAACAGTTATTGCAAATTTTTCCGCAACAATTATAAACATGCTTTTCACATAGTGATGAGTGTTCATAAGATCTAAATTGCAATACTGCAATATAATGATCAAAGATTATCGATTTCAAAGTGAAAAATGAAAGAACATTTCATAAAATATACATTTAAAATATTTTTAAAAACTAATCCTGTAAGATAAGTTAGATTTTCTTAAAGAAACGGAAAGTTTAATCATGTAACTCAATTTATGCTCTCTAACCTATTTTCGTACGTTACGCATATAATTTTTTTAACTTCTATATAAGAATTATTCCTTTATAAAAGTAAGAATAATAACTCACCGCGTAATTATATTACTGTTTTTTTTAAAATATCATAATAGTTGTGTGCTTTAATACCTAACAAAAGCTCTTTGATAGTGAAGCATTTTGCAAAATACAGATGAAATGTATCTCCGGAAGCTGAAACTTTTAGCAAAATTTTCTATACTGAAACAAAAGAAAAGCATAAATGTGTTCCTCAGTTAACACTTTGACACTCACATTCATACATTTCTTCTGCACACGGTTTTGGAAATACTTCCACGTTAAATTTGTTTCTATATGTCCTTTATAAAAGATACAGGGATACTAAAGCATTGTTTTCAAAAGTCTTCAAAAAGATAAATTATTTAAAAAAACATGACATTTTTATACAACAACTGTCTTTTTAGTAATGGGAATAATTCCGTATACCATTTTCTTTTCTTAAAAACAGTTAGTCCGAATTTTTCCGCAACAATTATAGGTACCTTTTCACTTAATGATGAGTGTTAATCAGATCTGATTGCAACATTGCAATATAATGATCAAAGATTATCGATCTGAAAGTGAAAAGTATTTTATTAAAATTATCCTTAACTTTTCACAAATGTGTTAATTCAATTTAATTATTTTAATAAAACAGTTGAGAAATAATTTTGAAAAATCTACAAATAAACTTAACAAAGATCTTTTTTTAATTGTACGTGAAATCTCTAATATTAAAACATGCAGATAAAATCTTAAGTAAGAGTGCCAGTTAATTCGTTTACTAAGATGGTAATTTTTTGTGAATTTCGGTTCTTTTGAAAGACATCAATATCGATTTTGATTCACTCGTAGACTTTCTGTAAATACTCTATAGTAAATACTCTACAATAATTTCACTTGAAAATCCCATACAGTGTTCCTTTTATTCTTAAAGAATTGTGACTTTAATTTGCTGATTTTAACAATGAAATCAAATCTGCATCCATTGCAGGCAGATCTGTTTTGTAAAAGAAGACAAAAAAAATACTAATAGGAAATAATTCCGTTTATATTTTTTGTCCATTTTTTCTGTATCTAAATCTCAAAAATAAAATTCGTTATAATATTAATTTCAAAGATATTTAAATACAGGAGGAGGGATCAAAATTTCTTTGTCGGTAATCATTTTCTCATTCTACTAATTCCTAATGAAATAACTGAAATAATACTATTCGCTTAATTATGAGTAGCAATATGTCATAAGTTCAAGCACGCATGTGATGACAGAAGCTCGGCTATCTGAAAGTGAAAAGTGTTTTATTAAAATCATCCCAGACATTTTAAAAATGTGTTAATTCAATATAATTGTTTGAATAAAACAGTTGAGAGATAATTTTGAAAATCTACAAATAAACTTAAAAAAGATCTTTTTTTAACAAATGAGATGCATGCTTTAATTGCAGCTCATTCGTTAAAAAATGTGCTGCATGTTTTAATTTTGGAGCTTTATACATGAAAGCTTTACGCTTATACTTTTCGCTTAATGATGAGTACTAATATGTCATAAGTTCAAGCACGCTAGTGATGACAGAATTTCCGTCTATCTGAAAGTGAAAAGTATTTTATTAAGATTATCCTTAACTTTTTACAAATGTGTTAATTCAATTTAATTATTTGAATAAAGCAGTTGAGAGATAATTTTGAAAAATTACTATATTCCACTTATTAGATACTAGACTTTTTACAAATGTGTTAATTCAATGTAATTGTTTGAATAAAGCAGTTGAGAGATAATTTTGAAAAATCTACAAATAAACTGAACAAGGATCTTTTTTAACAATAAATGAAAGATCCAACATTAAAACATGCAGATAACGTCTTTAATGCTTTAATACGTATTCTTGCATAAATTTTATTGGGTTGTTACTTTTTCAAACATCGGTATATCTGCTACACAAATTGTCTTTTTTTAAAGGCCTTAAAGGCATTTAATTTTAAACTATTTAAGTATGTTTTTTCCCTCATCGTTGCTCCTTATATCTAGGGAAAAGATATTTTCAGTTCTAACTCTTAGTGATGAAATAATGTGTCCAGTAATTAACGATAGATGCTGTATTTCAAAAACCTGCTAAACACAAATTGGAGGAGACTCTTCTTTATCGTTTTTACACATTTACCTAAATAATAACGAAATATCTCGTCACATGTGTTTCACTTGATTATGAGTAACAATAAGTTTACTGATTAATAAAATTAAATAATGAAATAAAGTTACAGTTCTTGCTAATACCTTCAATTAGTTTAGCTTTTAAAGATACTCTTTATAAACCTCTACATTGATCCTTCTTACTTTCGAAAAGGCCAGAATTTATTCTTTAACAATGATTTCGAGTCCGCAATGTAAATAGATGTATTTTATTGCTTCAAATAATATTTACATATTGATTGGGGATATATTTTTAACTTTTAACGATTAGTTTTAAAAGTAATTTTGCACTTTTCACTTCGTGATGAGAATCAATGAGGTCTGATATCAAGTAGGCATATGATGACCAAAAGTTCCTTCTTCTGAAAGTGGAAAGTATCTTATTAAAATCATGCTTGACATTTTACCAATGTGTTAATTGAATAAAATTATTTTAATAGAGCATTTGTGTGGAATGGTTTAGGAAATTACAAAGTCACTTCACACCAAACACTTTTTTTTAATCATACATGCAAGACCCTAAATTAAAGCCTGCATATAAATTTCTGCTTCATTTTTCATATACCTCATTTAGTGCCTTTCATTTAAAATATATAAAAATATATGAATTCAAAGATTTTAGCAGTTTCCCAAAATTTAAATAAATGTTCATATCATTAAAAATTTTCAATGTCATTTCCTGTTCATTAACTACACTCAGTAACTAATTAAAAAGTATGCATTGTAAAAAAATTATGCAATACGTCTATAAATGCTTTAGTGCGTATTTCTGTATAATTCTTATTGTGTTGAGTAAGTGTGCAATTAATCTTTTACTACTATAGTAAGTGTTAGTTAATTTCAATTTTTTGTAAAACATAAACATGGATTTGGATTTACTCGTAGTGTATCTGTAAATATTTTGATGGTAAGTACTCTAAAATAATTTTACATGACAATCCCCGAAAGTTTTCCTCTTTCCTATAAAAAAATTGCTTTCATTTTCATTTCTTAATTTTGGCAATGAAATCAAAACTGCTCCGAATGCAGACATATGTGTTAAAAAAAACACTATATTTAAATACTTATTGAAAGTAATTCCGTGTACATTTTTTTTTTAAATAACATTTAGGCTAAATATTACTGCACCAATTATTCACGTGCTTTTCACTTAGTGATGAGTGTACATCATATCTGAATTGCAATATTGCAATATAATGATCAAAGATTATGGATCTGAAAGTGAAAAGTAATGGAAATTTTCATAAAATAGACATTTAGAACATTTTTAAAAACTGATCATGTAAGACAATTTAGATTTCCTGAAAGAAACGAAATCTTTAATCATGTGTCTCAGTTTATGCTGTCAAACGTATTTTCGTACATTATGCATAAAAATTATTTTTTTAAACTTACATATAATACTAATTGTATTTGTTCTTTATTAACGTAAGAGTATTAGTAAAGCATCATTCAACTGTCTACAAATTTCAAAATACTATTTTTTAAGTAAATATGTGTATATTTGTGATAGGTTAGTTATCTTTCTCTTAATATTTTGAACACAAATATTTTTTTAACCTATTTATATGTTTTTCCCCTTTAAAAAAGAAGTTTTTGTTTCAGAAATTTAAGAAAAAAACGTTTTCTATGACTAATTTAAATTAGTTATTTTTTGTTTCAATTACAATGAGGAACATTTCTACATTCTTTTTTCATTCATTTTTTCTACTTTTATTTTAAATTTCAAAGAAGTACTTATACTCGTTATTTTCACTTAGTAATGTGCGTCAATTAGATCTAAAATGCAACAGGCGATTGGTGATCCACGAGAAGTTTATATCTGATAATAATTAAGCCCTTCTTAAAACATTATTACTAAAGAAATTTTATAGCTAAGCCTTTAAGATAATTTACTCTATCTTCCCTTCCAAAAAGCAGTGTAAGTAAAATAATGTTCATTAATTATCTCTATTTTTCTAAAAAATATCTCTTGACAAGCTTGAATGTCTTAGAAACGCTCACAGTTCATTTGTAAAAAAACTTGAAGGTAATTAATTTATATTTTAATTTTCTATGTTTAATATTCCAATTCCATCATTAATAGTGTCCCTTTATCAAAGAAAAGGTATTGTCCTTCTAAAAATATTAATAGTAAAATCTGTTCAATAAATATACAGTAGCTCGTATTGTGTTGGGGAAAAGTTACACAAAGGCTATCTTCCTACGAGAGGAAGGGTGCCTTGGTCAGATAACTTTTTAAGGATCTGTAACGTGTGTTCACGTTACATCTGGAGAAAAGCTACCAAAACTCCAGATCTTTAAATTGACAGCCAAGCGGTAGGCCTAAGTGCTGGACCTCACAGTTGACCACTGCAGTTGCTCGCAAAAGTTTTGAGATGATCTATCTTTCCGTTCTGACTATTTCTGCGAGGAAAATTTCTCAATTATGTAAAATAGTAATTTATAGTTCCAACCCTCCAGCTCAGTGCACAATATATGAAACACGGTTAATTTAAAAAATACCAAGCATAAAGTTAAAAAGGTGAAAACGGAAATTTTGAGAACATTCTGTTTCTTGAAGCTTTTATTGAAATTAATCGTTTAAATGTAACGAAAAAAGTATATTTTTGTATGTAGTCGCACATATTTTTTCAATCAGGACTGTAGCACATCGTCTCAGCATGGAATTAATAATGAGAGAACAAATTACTTTAAAATGAAAACGATTAGTAATTTACACAAAGCTTCTTATAATTAAAAACTTGTGGAAAATTAATTTGTTTGAATTTAATGTAAAATATACATTTAAGATTTTTAGAGATTTCTGTTAGTATGTAAATATATGTCTATTTTACATGTTTTTAACATTTTCCTTCTTTTCTTTCAATTAACAATGCTAGTTAAAGGCCATTGTTTAATTATAAATAATTTAAAGATGTATAACAATTTTTGTTAACAGAATTATGCGTCTTATCACAGTCTTAAATCTATAAATCATTTTAAATGTTGAATGCTGCCCCAAAAATTTTTTAAACTAATAGTTTTTGCAAATCGTGGACTTTAAGATCGAAATTTAAAAAAAAATGAATATATTTGATACACACACTGTCTTTTCGTGAAAAGGCATTTAATTTTAAACTATTTAAATGTGTTAGCTTTTTCCATTCTCATCGTTGTCCCTGTTGTCTTTGGAAAGGGTATTCTCATTTCTAACTTTTTATAATGAAGTAATGGGTTCAGTAATTAAAGACAGTTGTATTATTTCAAAAAAATATCAAACACTAATTAGAGGAGGTTATTCTGCACATTGTTCCTTCTTGTTAATTGTTTTTCTTTTTAGACATTTAGATAAATCTTAAAGTAATATCTATACGCATGTGTTTCATTTGGTGATGAGTATAAATATGATTATTGATTAATAAAATTAAATAGAAGATGTAGGCTAGTAGAAGACAAATAGAAGACTAGTAGAAGGACGAAATTTTTTATTGTGCATCAACTTATATAAAGAAAAAATTTCTACAGATAACTGATAGGACCCGGAGACCGTATAAAAATTTAAATTCCGAAAGTTTCGTAGGAATTGACTTATTGGCTTCAATTGTATTCCTGATATAAGAGATTATACAATTTAAAGCATTTTTACAAGTGGAAGTATCTGTTTCTGACTAACGGTTTAGGAAATAGCCATTGGACACCGTTAGCAATGGACAACCTGTAAATATATATGATTATAAAATGCAGCTTGAAAGAACCATGTGCTTTATAGTGTAATATAAAATGGAGTAACCCCCACCCAAAACCAGTCATTATTAATGTAATAACACTAAAATTGCAAAGTACAATAAAAATATAATAATAATCAGCAACGTCTCTTCAGAGTGAGAATTGCAGAATGTACTCCACAAGGATGGAGCGACATGAATCTTCAAACCTCAAAACCACCCATGTTTCAACTTTTCCCCCTGAGTGCTTTACCAATTTTCGCTCTTCAGGTTAAACAGCTTTAAATGTGGGCGTTTCTAATAAATCTGTATAAAAATTAACATTTTATCCGGTTTCGAAAAACGATATTCCATTTAACCCAGAGTGTTAAAATGCAGAATTATTTGAATTACAATTACCGACTAATAACATGCCGAACTCTGTCAGTTTGTGTAAAATGAAAAGAAAGGAAATAACACTTAATACAACCCAGCAAATATACTTCAGTAACATAAATTCAGTAGTATAAAAAATAAGACACAGAAGAAAATTTAAATTTTGCTCATTTTGGCGTGCTGTACAAAAGAAACTACAGCATGTAATACCGGAATAGCAGTGTGGGATCTATCCCATTTTGTTCGGTACGGCCGTAACACATCACAGTTGCCTGTCTTCGCATCGGAAAATAGCGTAACCGTATACACAGTACTCTTTACGGGTTTTACACTTTGTTTTGACTTCGAAATCATGCATGGATTCAATAATAAATGTAGAAAAAGTACTTAAGCATAGCGTGTTCAAAAGTTTTTATAGTGAAATCATGGGGCAAACGAAGAAAAATATATTACATAAAAAATTAATAATCTATGTATTTTTTTCTTTTTTTCGTATTCTTTTTTTACCTTTAAAAACACGTGCAAAAATTTGACAAAATAGTAGCAAGCGTGCTTTTCACTTAATGATGATTGTATCAAGAAATTGATGCAAAAAGCAAATGATTTTTCTGGTGCATATATCTGAAAGAGAAGAGAAATAGAGCAATTTCATAGGACAAAGTAAGAAATATTTTACATAAAATATTAATCATCTATAATTTATCTTTCCGTAATCTTTTTTTTTTTTACCTTAAAAACATTTGCGCAAAATTTTCACGAAATTATGGCACACTTGCTTTTCACTTAATGATGAGTCACAAGAAAATGATGCGAAAAGCAAATGATTTTTCTGGATCATTCTTCTGAAAGAGGAAAAATATGGAGCAGTTTCATAGGACAAAGTAAGAAAATGTTTTACATAAAACATTAATAATCTAGAGTTTCTATTTTTCATATTCCCTTTCTACCTTTAAAAACATTTGCGCAAAACTCTAACGAAATAGTAACACACAGGCTTCTTCCTTAATGATGAGTTACAAGAAAGTGATGCGAAAAGCAAATGATTTTTCGGATGACTTCTCTGAAAGTGAAGAGAAATGAAACAATCTCATGGGACAAACTAAAAAAATGTATTAGATAAACAATTAATAATCTATAAATTTCCTTTTTTCGTATTATCTATTTTTCATATTCCCTTTCTACCTTTAAAAACATTTGCGCAAATCTCTAACGAAATAGTAACACACGGGCTTCTTCCTTAAAGATGAGTTACAAGAAAGTGATGCGAAAAGCAAATGATTTTTCGGATGACTTGTCTGAAAGTGAAGAGAAATGAAACAATTTCATGGGACAAACTAAAAAAATGTATTAGATAAACAATTAATAATCTATAAATTTCCTTTTTTCGTATTCTTTTTTTTACCTTTGAAAACATTTGCGCAAAATTTTAACGAAGTAGTAGCACACGTGCTTTTCCCTAAATGATGAAAAACGAGAAAATGATGCGAAAAGCGAATGATTTTTCTGGATCGTTCATCTGAAAGGCGAGGTATTTTTTATACTTTTTCCCGCTCTTTTTTACCTTTAAACACATTTAAGTGAATTTTTAACTAAATAGTAGCAGGCATTCTTTTCACTTAATGATGATAGTAACAAGGAAACGCAAATGACTTTTTCTTGTATCATTATTCTGAAAGTGAAGAAAAATTGAGCAATTTCATAGAACACAGTAAGAAAATTTATGGCATAAAAAATAATAATCTATATATTTTATTTTTTATATTCTTTCTTTACCTTTAAAAATATTTGCGCAAAATTTTAACGAAATAGTAGTACATAGCGTCACTAGTGATGAGTGACAAGAAAAGGATGCGAAAAGCAAATGATTTTTCTGGATCGTTCATCTGAGGGTGAAGAGAAATGAAGCAATTTAATGGGACAAACTAAAAAAAAATGTAATACATAAAAAATAAATAATCTATATATTTTTGTTTTTTTCGAATTCTTTTTTACCTGTCAAAACATTTGGGCAAAATTTTAACGAAATAGTAACACACGTGCTTTTCCCTTAATGATGACTAACAAGAAAATGATGCGAAAAGCAAATGATTTTTCGGATCACTTTTCTGAAAGGGAAGAGAAATGGAGCAATTTCATTGGACAAAGTAACAAAATGTTTTACATAGAAAAATAATAAACTAATATATTTTACTTTTTTGTATTCTTTCTTTATCTTTGAAAGCATTTGCGCAAAATTTTAACAAAATAATAGCACACCCTCTTTTCCCTTAATGGTGAGTGAGAAGAAAATGATGCGGAAAGGCAAATGAATTTTCTGGTTCATTTATCTGAAAGAGAAAATTTTATAGGACAAAGAAAATGTTTTACATGAAAAATTAATAACCTATATATATCATTTTTTCATAGTCTTCTTTTATGTTTAAAAACATTTGCGCAAAATTTTAACGAAATAGTAGCGCACGTGCTTTTCCTTAATGATAAATAACAAGAAAAGGGTGCGAAAAGCAAATGATTTTTCTGGATCGTTCATCTGAAAGAGAAAAAATAAGGAGCAGTTTCATAGGACAAAGAAAGAAAATGTTTTACATAAAAAATTAATAATCTAGAGTTTCTATTTTTCATATTCCCTTTTTACCTTTAAAAACATTTGCGCAAAATTTTAACAAAATAGTAGCGCACATGCTTTTCCCTTAATGATGAGTAACATGAAAATGATGCGAAAAGCAAATGATTTTTCTGGATAGTTCATTTGAAAGGCGGGGTATTCCCAATATTTTTTTCATGCTCTCTTTTACCTTTAAACACATTTACACAAATTTTTAACGAAATAGTAGCAAGCGTGGTTTTCACTTAATGATGATGACAAGGAAATGATGCAAAAAGCAAATGATTTTTCTGGTGCATCTTTCTGAAAGAGAAGAGAAATGGAGCAAACATATTAAGGAAATGTATTGCATAAAAGAGAAATGGAGCAAACATATTAAGGAAATGTATTGCATAAAAAATTAATAATTTTAGCAAATTTGGCTTGTTTTTCAGCAAGATAGCAGTTTAAACAATCCTTTCTGTTTATACGCATAAGCATTTTTTTCTTACATTACATTCAGAAATTTTTTTCAAATATTTCCATATCTTTTTATTCGGTTTCTCCCTTCTTATATTTTTATGTACAAAAAATCTCTTTTAATTATCAACTTCTTCAATTATTGTCGAATATAAAACAGAAGTGCAACAGAAATATCCAAAGAATGGGTTTTAAGACGATCAAGTAGAAAATGAAGCAGGACTTGCCATCAATCTGATAAGAATCCGAGATGATATTCCATGTCTTATATTTTAAAAGTTTATGTGATTCATAAAGTTTAATTATTTTTTAATGTATTTGTGCCAGCGTAAAATGGGTTTTTTTCCTGTACTAAACACACCATTCCATTTGTCGTATAATGATCTTCCATGTAGTTTAAGAAAACAACTGACAGAAATAGGAATCCTGTCGAGAGCCAACAAACCGATCTGAACTCTCAAAGAATTGCACAGCGATTCTCGGCAATTGGCGAGCATTAGCGAGAAAGTGGCGGGGTCAATTATTATCTTTTGAAAACACATAATTTAAGAGAACAATGCTGTTTTCAGTAAGCGAAAATTTAAGTATACATCTAAATTTATACCATAATCCTCATTTTCGCAAAAAAAAAATATTTATTTACTAATTGGAAAGTAATAAAAAATCCTCTTTACGGATTTTTTAAAACTATTTAACAATTACTTTTAGCAAAGTAGGTATGGATGTATTTTTCACTTAGTCCGTTCACTTAGTTCCGTTACAGTATTAAATGAGAATTATTTAACACTGTAACGGAATATGACGTTGCTGACTGCAAGAAATATCTGAAAGTGAAGAATCGTGGAAAATTTTAAAAGCAAACCTTCACACAGACACACACACACACACACACACACATACGTACAGTGGCGGATTGAGCAATCTCTTTTGGGGGGGCTGAAGCCCCTAGCCCCTCCCCTGAATCCGCTAGTGCATACGTATGTATGCATATGTGTATATTAATGAAAATCTAGTCTGTATATTAATTTATGTGTCCTTCGACATTCGAAAAATTTAAACAATAATCTAAATTTACACCGTGAAGAGTGTTCGTTTACATTCGGTCCGTATGTCATTTCTTAAATATTTCCGAGTAGTTTCGAAGTTATATAATTTCTGATATTCAAATACGTTTAATTTACCCGCAACGTTAACCTTTATTTCTATGAATAGCATATCTCATTTAAATTTCAATTATGAAATCATGTCTGCAATGTGCAAAGACAAATGGATTATTTGAATAAAGAAAAATAAAATGGTAATTTCGTTAGAGACGTGGTTTTCTCTAAATTTTTTTTTCATGCTCTTTTCTACTTTCACACACATTTACTTAAAATTTTAACGAAATAGTAGCAAGCGTGCTTTTCACTTAATGATGATAGTAACAAGAAAATGATGCAAAAGCAAATGATTTTTCTGGAGTGCTTATCTGAAAGAGAAGAGAAATGGAGCAATTTCACACGACAAAGAAAGAAAATATTTTTCATAAAAAATTAATAATCTATGTTTTATTTTTTCGTATTCTTTTTTTACCTTTAAAATCATTTGCGCAAAATTTTCACGAAATTATGGCACACGTGCTTTTCCCTTAATGATGAGTAACAAGAAAATGATGCGAAAAGCAAATGATTTTTCTGGATGATTCATCTGAGAGAGAAAAGATATGGAGCAGTTTTATAGCAGGACAAAGTAAGAAAATGTTTTACATAAAAAATTAAAAATCTAGAGTTTCTATTTTTCATATTCCTTTTTTACCTTTAAAAACATTTCACCAAAATTTTAACAAAATAGTAGCGCACATGCTTTTCCCTTAATAATGAGTAACATGAAAATGATGCGAAAAGCAAATGATTTTTCTGGATCGTTCATCTGAAAGGTGAAGTATTCCCTATATTTTTTTTCATGCTCTTATTTACCTTTAAACACATTTTCACAAATTTTTAACGAAATAGTAGCAAGCGTGGTTTACACTTAATGATGATAAAAAGGAAATGATGCAAAGAGCAAATGATTTTTCTGGTGCATTTTTCTGAAAGTGAAGAGAAATGGAGCAATTTCAGGGAACATAGTAAGAAAATGTATTGCATAAACAATTAATAAATTTAGCAAATTTGGCTTGTTTTTCAACAAGATAGCATTTTAAACAATCATCTTTGTTTATACGCATCAGCATTTTTTTCTTACTTGACGTTCAGAAATGGTTTTTCAAATATTTCCATATAGTTTATTCTATTTCTCCCTTCTCATATTTTTAAGCACAAAAATCTCCTTTAATTATCAACTTATTCTTGTTGAATTATTGTCGAAGATAAAACAGCGGTGTGACAGAAAATTCCAAAGAATCGGGTTTAAGATGATCCAGTAGAAAATGAACCAGAACTTGCTATGAATCTGATAAGAACCCGAGATGATATTCCATGTCTTATATTTGAAAGGTTTATGTGATTGATAAAGTTTAATTAATTTTTTTAAGTATTTGTCCCAGCGTAATATGGGTTTCGTTTCCCGTACTAAACACTCCATTCCATTTGTCATAATGATCTTCCATGTAGTTTAAGAAAACAACCGAGAGAAATAGGTGTCCTGTGGAGAGCCAACAAACCGAGATGAACTCTCAAAGAATCGCACAGCAATTCTCGGCAATTTGCGAGCATTAGAGAGAAAGTGGCGGGGTCAATTAGTATCTTTTGAAAACACATAATTTAAGAGAACAATGCTGTTTTCAGTAAGCGAAAATTTATTTATACATCTCAATTTATACTATGATCCTTATTTTCGTAAAAAAAAAATATTTATTTACTTATTCGAAAGTAATTAAATATCCTCTTTGCGGATTTTTTAAAACTATTTAAGAATTACTTCTAACGAAGTAGTTATGCATGTATTTTTCACTTAGTGATAAGAATCATTTGAAACTGAAACGGAATATGATGTTGCCGACTGCAAGAAATATCTGAAAGTGAAGAATCGTGGAAAATTTTAAAAGCAAACCTTCACACAGACACGCACACACATATGTATGTATATGTGTATATTAATGAAAATCTAATCTGTATACTAATTTATGTGCCCTTCAACATTCGAAAAATTTAAACAATAATCTAAATTTACATTCGGTCCGTATGTCATTTCTTAACTATTTTCGCGTAGTTTTGAAGTTATATAATTTCCTGCAATTCGAATATGTTTAATTTCCCCTCAAGATTAACCTTTATTTCTATAAATAGACTATTCTCATTTAAATTTTAATTATGAAATCATGTCTGCAATGTGCAAATACAGTTGAATTATTTCAGAAAAGAAAAAAAAATGTTTATTTCGGTAGAGACGAGGTATTCTCTGAATTTTTTTCATGCTCTTTTTTACCTTTACACACATTTAAGTAAAATTTTAACGAAATAGTAGCAAGCGTTCTTTTCACTTAATGATGATACAAAGAAGAAAATGATGCAAAAGGCAAATGATTTTTCTGGTGCATTTATCTGAAAGAGAAGAGAAATGGAGCAATTTCAGAGGACAAAGTAAAAAAATGTTTCACATAAAAATTAATAATATATTTTCTATTTTTCCATATTCTTTTTTTTTCTTTAAAAACTTTCCGCAAAATTTTAACGAAATGGTAGCACAACATATTTTCCCTTAATGATGAGTAACAAGAAAATGATGCGAAAAGCAAATGATTTTTCTGGATGATTCATCTGAAAGAGAAAAGATATGGAGCAGTTTTATAGCAGGACAAAGTAAGAAAATGTTTTACATAAAAAATTAATAATCTAGAGTTTCTATTTTTCATATTCCTTTTTTACCTTTAAAAACAATTGCCCAAAATTTTAACAAAATAGTAGCGCACATGCTTTTCCCTTAATGATGAGTAACATGAAAATGATGCGAAAAGCAAATGATTTTTCCGGATCGTTCATCTGAAAGGTGAATTATTCCCTATATTTTTTTTTCATGCTCTTTTTTACCTTTAAACACATTTTCAAAAATTTTTAACGAAATAGTAGCAAGCGTGGTTTTCACTTAATGATGATAAAAAGGAAATGATGCAAAGAGCAAATGATTTTTCTGGAGCATTTTTCTGAAAGTGAAGTGAAATGGAGCAATTTCAGGGATCATAGTAAGAAAATGTATTGCATAAACAATTAATAAATTTAGCAGATTTCGCTTGTTTTTCAACAAGATAGCAGTTTAAACAATCATCTGTGTTTATACACATCAGCATTTTTTTCTTACTCGACGTTCAGAAATGGTTTTTCAAATATTTCCATATAGTTTATTCTATTTCTCCCTTCTCATATTTTTAAGCACAAAAAAACTCCTTTAATTATGAACTTATTCTTGTTGAATTAATTTCGAATATAAAACAGAAGTGCAACAGAAATTTCCAAAGAATGGGTTTTAAGACGATCGAGTAGAAAATGAACCAGGACTTGCCATCAATCTGATCAGAATCCGAGATGATATTCCATGTCTTATATTTTAAAAGTTTATGTGATTCATAAAGTTTAATTATTTTTTAATGTATTTGTGCCAGCGTAAAATGGGTTTTTTTCCTGTACTAAACACACTATTCCATTTGTCATATAATGATCTTCCATGTAGTTTAAGAAAACAACCGAGAGAAATAGGTATCCTGTGGAGAGCCAACAAACCGAGATGAACTCTCAAAGAATCGCACAGCAATTCACGGCAATTTGCGAGCATTAGAGAGAAAGTGGCGGGGTCAATTAGTATCTTTTGAAAACACATAATTTAAGATAACAATGCTGTTTTCAGTAAGCGAAAATTTATTTATACATCTCAATTTATACCATGATCCTTATTTTCGTAACAAAAAAATATTTATTTACTTATTCGAAAGTAATTAAATATCCTCTTTGCGGATTTTTTAAAACTATTTAAGAATTACTTCTAACGAAGTAGTTATGCATGTATTTTTCACTTAGTGATGAGAATCATTTGAAACTGAAACGGAATATGATGTTGCCGACTGCAAGAAATATCTGAAAGTGAAGAATCGTGGAAAATTTTAAAAGCAAAGCTTCACACAGACACGTACACTCGTATGTATGTATATGTGTATATTAATGAAAATCTAATATGTATACTAATTTATGTGCCCTTCAACATTCGAAAAATTTAAACGATAATCTAAATTTACATTCGGTCCGTATGTCATTTCTTAACTATTTTCGCGTAGTTTTGAAGTTATATAATTTTCTGCAATTCGAATATGTTTAATTTCCCCTCAACATTAACCTTTATTTCTATAAATAGA
The DNA here is from genome assembly GCA_038373885.1 of Cheiracanthium punctorium. Taxonomy (NCBI): domain Eukaryota; kingdom Metazoa; phylum Arthropoda; class Arachnida; order Araneae; family Cheiracanthiidae; genus Cheiracanthium; species Cheiracanthium punctorium. The sequence continues at coordinate 1,940,810 of JAWZYV010014839.1, read as the reverse complement.
CTATTCTCATTTAAATTTTAATTATGAAATCATGTCTGCAATGTGCAAATACAGTTGAATTATTTCACAAAAGAAAAAAAAAATGTTTATTTCGGTAGAGACGAGGTATTCTCTAAATTTTTTTCATGCTCTTTTTTACCTTTACACACATTTACGTAAAATTTTAACGAAATAGTAGCAAGCGTTCTTTTCACTTAATGATGATACAAAGAAGAAAATGATGCAAAAGGCAAATGATTTTTCTGGTGCATTTATCTGAAAGAGAAGAGAAATGGAGCAATTTCATAGGACAAAGTAAAAAAATGTTTCACATAAAAATTAATAATATATTTTCTATTTTTCCATATTCTTTTTTTTTCTTTAAAAACCTTCCGCAAAATTTTAACGAAATGGTAGCACAAAATATTTTCCCTTAATGATGAGTAACAAGAAAATGATGCGAAAAGCAAATGATTTTTCTGGATGATTCATCTGAAAGAGAAAAGATATGGAGCAGTTTTATAGCAGGACAAAGTAATAAAATGTTTTCCATAAAAAATTAATAATCTAGAGTTTCTATTTTTCATATTCCTTTTTTACCTTTAAAAACATTTGCCCAAAATTTTAACAAAATAGTAGCGCACATGCTTTTCCATTAATGATGAGTAACATGAAAATGATGCGAAAAGCAAATGATTTTTCTGGATCGTTCATCTGAAAGGTGAAGTATTCCCTATATTTTTTTTTCATGCTCTTTTTTACCTTTAAACACATTTTCAAAAATTTTTAACGAAATAGTAGCAAGCGTGGTTTTCACTTAATGATGATAAAAAGGAAATGATGCAAAGAGCAAATGATTTTTCTGGAGCATTTCTCTGAAAGTGAAGTGAAATGGAGCAATTTCAGGGATCATAGTAAGAAAATGTATTGCATAAATAATTAATAAATTTAGCAAATTGGGCTTGTTTTTCAACAAGATAGCAGTTTAAACAATCCTCTTTGTTTATACGCATCAGCATTTTTTTCTTACTTGACGTTCAGAAATGGTTTTTCAAATATTTCCATATAGTTTATTCTATTTCTCCCTTCTCATATTTTTAAGCACAAAAAAAACTCCTTTAATTATCAACTTATTCTTGTTGAATTATTGTCGAATATAAAACAGAAGTGCAACAGAAATTTCCAAAGAGTGGGTTTTAAGACGATCGAGTATAAAATGAACCAGGACTTGCCATCAATCTGATAAGAATCCGAGATGATATTCCATGTCTTATATTTTAAAAGTTTATGTGATTCATAAAGTTTAATTATTTTTTAATGTATTTGTGCCAGCGTAAAAAGGGTTTTTTCCTGTACTAAACACACCATTCCATTTGTCATAATGATCTTCCATGTAGTTTAAGAAAACAACCGAGAGAAATAGGTGTCCTGTGGAGAGCCAACAAACCGAGATGAACTCTCAAAGAATCGCACAGCAATTCTCGGCAATTTGCGAGCATTAGAGAGAAAGTGGCGGGGTCAATTAGTATCTTTTGAAAACACATAATTTAAGATAACAATGCTGTTTTCAGTAAGCGAAAATTTATTTATACATCTCAATTTATACCATGATCCTTATTTTCGTAAAAAAAAATATTTATTTACTTATTCGAAAGTAATTAAATATCCTCTTTGCGGATTTTTTAAAACTATTTAAGAATTACTTCTAACGAAGTAGTTATGCATGTATTTTTCACTTAGTGATGAGAATCATTTGAAACTGAAACGGAATATGATGTTGCCGACTGCAAGAAATATCTGAAAGTGAAGAATCGTGGAAAATTTTAAAAGCAAACCTTCACACAGACACGTACACTCGTATGTATGTATATGTGTATATTAATGAAAATCTAATATGTATACTAATTTATGTTCCCTACAACATTCGAAAAATTTAAACAATAATCGAAATTTACATTCGGTCCGTATGTCATTTCTTAACTATTTTCGCGTAGTTTTGAAGTTATATAGTTTTCTGCAATTCGAATATGTTTAATTTCCCCTCAACATTAACCTTTATTTCTATAAATAGACTATTCTCATTTAAATTTTAATTATGAAATCATGTCTGCAATGTGCAAATACAGTTGAATTATTTCACAAAAGAAAAATAAAATGTTTATTTCGGTAGAGACGAGGTATTCTCTAAATTTTTTTTCATGCTCTTTTTTACCTTTACACACATTTACGTAAAATTTTAACGAAATAGTAGCAAGCGTTCTTTTCACTTAATGATGATACAAAGAAGAAAATGATGCAAAAGGCAAATGATTTTTCTGGTGCATTTATCTGAAAGAGAAGAGAAATGGAGCAATTTCATAGGACAAAGTAAAAAAATGTTTCACATAAAAATTAATAATATATTTTCTATTTTTCCATATTCTTTTTTTTTCTTTAAAAACTTTCCGCAAAATTTTAACGAAATGGTAGCACAACATATTTTCCCTTAATGATGAGTAACAAGAAAATGATGCGAAAAGCAAATGATTTTTCTGGATGATTCATCTGAAAGAGAAAAGATATGGAGCAGTTTTATAGCAGGACAAAGTAATAAAATGTTTTACATAAAAAATTAATAATCTAGAGTTTCTATTTTTCATATTCCTTTTTTAAGTTTAAAAACATTTGCCCAAAATTTTAACAAAATAGTAGCGCACATGCTTTTCCCTTAATGATGAGTAACATGAAAATGATGCGAAAAGCAAATGATTTTTCTGGATCGTTCATCTGAAAGGTGAAGTATTCCCTATATTTTTTTTCATGCTCTTTTTTATCTTTAAACACATTTTCAAAAATTTTTAACGAAATAGTAGCAAGCGTGGTTTTCACTTAATGATGATAAAAAGGAAATGATGCAAAGAGCAAATGATTTTTCTGGAGCATTTCTCTGAAAGTGAAGTGAAATAGAGCAATTTCAGGGATCATAGTAAGAAAATGTATTGCATAAACAATTAATAAATTTAGCAAATTGGGCTTGTTTTTCAACAAGATAGCAGTTTAAACAATCCTCTTTGTTTATACGCATCAGCATTTTTTTCTTACTGGACGTTCAGAAATGGTTTTTCAAATATTTCCGTATAGTTTATTCTATTTCTCCCTTCTCATATTTTTAAGCACAAAAAAAACTCCTTTAATTATCAACTTATTCTTGTTGAATTATTGTCGAATATAAAACAGAAGTGCAACAGAAATTTCCAAAGAATGGGTTTTAAGACGATCGAGTAGAAAATGAACCAGGACTTGCCATCAATCTGATAAGAATCCGAGATGATATTCCATGTCTTATATTTTAAAAGTTTATGTGATTCATAAAGTTTAATTATTTTTTAATGTATTTGTGCCAGCGTAAAATGGGTTTTTTTCCTGTACTAAACACACCATTCCATTTGTCATATAATGATCTTCCATGCAGTTTAAGAAAACAACCGAGAGAAATAGGTGTCCTGTGGAGAGCCAACAAACCGCGATGAACTCTCAAAGAATCGCACAGCAATTCTCGGCAATTTGCGAGCATTAGAGAGAAAGTGGCGGGGTCAATTAGTATCTTTTGAAAACACATAATTTAAGATAACAATGCTGTTTTCAGTAAGCGAAAATTTATTTATACATCTCAATTTATACCATGATCCTTATTTTCGTAAAAAAAAATATTTATTTACTTATTCGAAAGTAATTAAATATCCTCTTTGCGGATTTTTTAAAACTATTTAAGAATTACTTCTAACGAAGTAGTTATGCATGTATTTTTCACTTAGTGATAAGAATCATTTGAAACTGAAACGGAATATGATGTTGCCGACTGCAAGAAATATCTGAAAGTGAAGAATCGTGGAAAATTTTAAAAGCAAACCTTCACACAGACACGTACACTCGTATGTATGTATATGTGTATATTAATGAAAATCTAATCTGTATACTAATTTATGTGCCCTTCAACATTCGAAAAATTTAAACAATAATCTAAATTTACATTCGGTCCGTATGTCATTTCTTAACTATTTTCGCGTAGTTTTGAAGTTATATAATTTTCTGCAATTCGAATATGTTTAATTTCCCCTCAACATTAACCTTTATTTCTATAAGTAGACTATTCTCATTTAAATTTTAATTATGAAATCATGTCTGCAATGTGCAAGTACAGTTGAATTATTTCACAAAAGAAAAATAAAATGTTTATTTCGGTAGAGACGAGGTATTCTCTAAATTTTTTTTCATGCTCTTTTTTACCTTTACACACATTTACGTAAAATTTTAACGAAATAGTAGCAAGCGTTCTTTTCACTTAATGATGATACAAAGAAGAAAATGATGCAAAAGGCAAATGATTTTTCTGGTTGCATTTATCTGAAAGAGAAGAGAAATGGAGCAATTTCATAGGACAAAGTAAAAAAATGTTTCACATAAAAATTAATAATATATTTTCTATTTTTCCATATTCTTTTTTTTTCTTTAAAAACTTTCCTCAAAATTTTAACGAAATGGTAGCACAACATATTTTCCCTTAATGATGAGTAACAAGAAAATGATGCGAAAAGCAAATGATTTTTCTGGATCGTTCATCTGAAAGGTGAAGTATTACCTATATTTTTTTTCATGCTCTTTTTTACCTTTAAACACATTTTCACAAATTTTTAACGAAATAGTAGCAAGCGTGGTTTACACTTAATGATGATAAAAAGGAAATGATGCAAAGAGCAAATGATTTTTCTGGTGCATTTTTCTGAAAGTGAAGAGAAATGGAGCAATTTCAGGGAACATAGTAAGAAAATGTATTGCATAAACAATTAATAAATTTAGCAAATTTGGCTTGTTTTTCAACAAGATAGCATTTTAAACAATCCTCTTTGTTTATACGCATCAGCATTTTTTTCTTACTTGACTTTCAGAAATGGTTTTTCAAATATTTCCATATATTTTATTCTATTTCTCCCTTCTCATATTTTTAAGCACAAAAAAAAACTCCTTTAATTATCAACTTATTCTTGTTGAATCATTGTCGAAGATAAAACAGCGGTGCGACAGAAAATTCCAAAGAATCGGGTTTAAGATGATCCAGTAGAAAATGAACCAGAACTTGCCATCAATCTGATAAGAACCCTAGATGATATTCCATGTCTTATATTTGAAAGTTTAAGGTTAAGATTGACAAAGTAAAAAAATGCTTTACATAAAAATTAATAATATAGTTTCTATTTTTCCATATTCTTTTTTTTTTAAACTTTGCGCAAAATTTTAACAAAATGGTAGCACATCTGATTTTCCCTTAATGATGAGTAACAAAAAAATGATGCGAAAAGCAAATGATTTTTCTGGATCGTTCATCTGAAAGACGAGGTATTCCCTGTATTTTCTCATGTTCTTTTTTTTTTAACCTTTAAACACATTTACGCAAATTTTTAACGAAATAGTAGCAAGCGTGCTTTTCACTTAATGATGATACTGATGATGATAATGATGATTATGATGATGATTAAGAATTACTTTTAACGTAGTAATAAGGAAATGATGCAAAAAGCAAATAATTTTTCTGGTGCATTTTTTCTGAAAGGGAAGAAAACTGGAGCAATTTCATAGAACAATGTAAGAAAATGTATTGCATAAAAAAATTATTCATTTTACAAATTTGGCTTGTTTTTCAACAAGAAAGTAATTTACACAATCCTCCCTATTTATACGGATCAGCATTTTTTTCTTACATTACGTTAAAAAATTATTTTTCGAATATTTCCATATATTTTTATTCTATTTCTCCCTCCTTATATTTTTAAGTACAAAAAATCTCTTTTAATTATCAACTTATTCTTGTTTAATTATTGTCGAAAGTAAAACATCAGTGCGACAAAAAATGCCAAAGAATCGATTATAAGACGATCCAGTAGAAAATGAACCAGAACTTGACATCAATCTGATAAGAATCCGATATGACATTCCATGTCTTATATTTTAAAATTTTTTGTGATTGATAAAGTTTAATTAATTTTTTAAAGTATTTGTGCCAGCGTAAAATGGGTTTTGTTTCCTGTACTAAACACTCCATTCCATTTGCCATATAATGATCTTCCATGTACTTTAGAAAACAGCTGACAGAAATGATCCCTATTTTCGTACAAAAAATATTTATTTACAAATATCAAAGTAATTAAAAAACATCTTTACGGATTTTTCAAATTTATTTAAGAATTAGTTTTAACGAAGTAGTTATGCATGTATTTTTCACTTGGTCATGAGAATCATTTGGACTTAAACGGAATATGATGTAACCGACTGCAAGAAACAAATGAAAATTTAAAAACAAACCTACACACACACACACACACACACACATATATATGTATGTAAATGTATAATAAAAATCTAATCTGAATATTAATTTATGTGTCCTTCTACATATGAAAAATTTAAACATTAATTTAAATTTACACCGTGAAGACTGTTCGTGTACATAAGGTCCGCACATTATTTCTTATATTTCCGTGTACTTTCAAAGTTATATATTTTTCAGCGATTCAAATATTTTTCATTTACCGTTTAATATTTTATCGATTTACCCCAATATTCCCTTTATTTCTATGAAGAGACTATTCTCATTTAAATTTTTATTATGAAATCATGTCTGCAATGCACATAGAATTTTTTCAAAAAAGAATAAAAGAAATGGTACTTTCGGGGGAGGCGAGGTATTTTTCATATTTTTTTTTTTAATGCTCTTACCTTTAAACACATTTACACAAACTTTTAACGACTTAGTAGCATATGTGCTTTTCACTTAATGATGATAACAAGGAAATGATGCAAAAAGCAAATGATTTTTCTGGTGCATTTTTCTGAAAGTGATGAGAAATGGAGCAATTTTATAGAACATAGTAAGAAAATGTACTATTTAAAATATTATTAATGTAAGTAAATTTGACTGTTTTTTAACACGAAAGCAGTTTAAATAATCCTCTCAATTTATAGCAGCATTTTTCTTACATTATGTTTAAAAATATTATTTTTAAAATATTTCCAAATATTTGTATTATTTTTAGTTTTAACAGTTTTAGTATTAACAGTTTTAGTAAAAAATTCTTCTTTAATTATCAAGTTATTTTTATTTAATTATTGTCAAAAGTAAAACTGCAATGCGACATAAAATTCCAAAGAATCGATTTTAAGGCGATCCAATAGAAAGAACCAGAACTTGGCGTCAATCTAATAAGGACTGGATATGATATTCCAGGCCTTGTATTTTAAAATGTTATGTGATTAATAAAGTTTAATTAATTTTTTAAAAAATATTTGTTCCAGGGTGTAAAGTGAGATTTCGTTTTCTGTACTAAACATGATACAGCATTTGACATGTAATGATCTTCCTAGTAACTTTGAAAACAGCACACAGAAATAGGAATCGTGGGACTGACGAGCATTAGCGAGAAATGGGCAGGGTTGACTACTATCTTTTGAAAACACATAATTTAAGCGAACAAGACCTTTTTCAATAAGCGAAATTTTGAAGCATGTATCTCAATTTACTATGTGACACCCATTTTCGTTCAATACGTCGATAAATATTTTTAAAAATATTTCGGTATAATGCATTTTAACAAATTCGGATTTCGGATTAATGCTTTTTTTCGATGCATTTTAACTTTTTAAAAGTAACAGAGCATGTGCACAAGTATTCTTTAAATATAAACTTTTTTAAATAAGAATTTTAAAATGAATTAATACATTTTTGATACATTTACGGCTATTTTGTAAGTAACTTGGACCCAAAAAATCTCTTCTTAATTATTTTTACTTTATTATTCCCCACATTGTTCGTTTTTTTTTTTTTTTTTTTTTGAAAAAAAACGGTGGGAGAGTTTTTAATTTTAGCGATTAAATAAAGACTGTAACTTATATATATATATATATATATAAGTTACAGGCTTTATTTGCGTGGAACTCGTGTATCGCGAATTTCACAAAAAATCATATCCACGAGCTCCACTAAGTGATGAAAACTGATATAATTTTAATAGATTTTAATCCTATTTGAAGACTCATCATTCCTTTTCTGAAAGTGAGGGTATAATTAATTTTTAAATTCATTTTGCATTCGTGTGAACGTAAGATAATTTTAAATTTCAAGATACTATATACATTAAAAAAATCTTTTCGGTGTTCTTTTAAATAACTTGAGGATGTTTCCTTTTAGAAAGCGATAGGGATTACAAAAATTTCGATCAGTTTTACAAAATGACCACTGATGTAAAGACATGCGAGGCTTCGTCATAACAGTGTGAATGAAAGACTGACCATGGTTATATCGTCTTATACATTTCTTTCAGAAATTTCGTTTAAATGCACGTTTCATTCACTCGTAGAAATTTTACCAATCTCCACTTAACGATTAAAACTCAGATGATCTGAGTAGAATTTATTCCTATTTGACGACACCTCACTCCTTCTCTGAAAGTGGAGTAAACTTCATTATAATTCATAGCTTTGGCATACAATTTTCTATTGATCTGAATTTGTAAGATATTTCTGAATTTCAAGACACCATGTACATTACTAAAATATTTTCGGCGCATTTTTAAACATCTTGAGGTTGTCCCTTTTGAAAAGCGATACGTATATCACTGAAAATTCGAACAGCTTTAAAAAGAAACCGATGGTGTTAAACCGATGTGAAACCGGGGTGAAACCGATGAGACTTTCACTGCTTGCAATCGTCCATAGTACAAATTATGAAGAGACATTTTAACCTTTTTCGAATCTCTAGCGCAATTGTATTCTTTAGAAAGCTGTTCAAAGTTGTATCATTTCTTAAAAGAACAACCATAAAATATAAGCATATATTGATTTAGTTTCTTTGGCATTGTTAAAACAAAGAAAAAGGAATGTATGTGCATAAATATTTTATTATTGGTACTTTAAAGTATAATACCTACATTAATCTTTAGATACATACTATTAGGATTTATTTTAAAATAAAAGAAAATTACAAATATATTCTAAACTTGACTGTTATCAAACGTACCATTTCTTCTGTACACCAAATTAGTTTCTCGAAACTTACCTTTATCTCAGAACTTTAATTAAAATAAAATCAGAAAGGCATTTCTCTAAATTTATTTTCTGCATTGTTATTCACTTACACAGTTAATTCAGAAATTTCATCTAATTGCATGATTGCAGAAAAAATATTTTTTTTAATATTTTTTTTTTCTTATTTTGGCGGTAGCGCGAATTTTTAAAAAAAACGCATCACCGCGAGCTCCATTTAATGATGAAAACACACATGATCTGAATAGTTATGTTGACCTCTCACTGTTTTTCTGAAAGTGGATTAAACTTCATTATAATTCACCGCTTTAGCAAACAATTTTCCATTCATGTGTATTTGTAAGATATTTCTGAATTTCAAGACAGCTGTCATTACTAAAATATTTTCGGCGCATTTTTAAATATCTTGAGGTTGTCCCTTTTGAAAAGCGATACGCATTACTGAAAATTCGAACAGCTTTAAAAAGAAACGGATGGTGTTGAACATTCGAGGCCTCACCATAGGCACATGGATTGATGTCAATTTGTCCAGATATACCGTGAATACGAGTAGGAGCTTTAAAAAGTCTGCGACAGAGCCACCCCGCCCCCATCCTAGGTAGATAGTTCTTGTGTAGTTTTGCCTAGACACCGAAAACAAACAAACAAATAAACGCTCAAAAATTTAATACTACTTCACCAACTGCATAATAGAATGATATTAACGGGCGACTGATATGACTGTTGCAGTTTTAAGGGGGTGAAAACTAAGCACAAAACTTACCATCCAACATAAGACTAACTCTGATCCATTTTTGGAAATATCGCAAAATGTCGAATTTTTAGCCTTTTTTTTTCCTGAGAGTTTTGGAACAGTTATACTTTCACTGCTTGTAATCGTCCACAGTGCAACTTATGAAGAGACATTTTAACCTTTTTCGAATCTCTAGCGCAATTGTATTCTTTAGAAAGCTGTTCAAAGTTGTATCATTTTTTAGGAGAACAACCATAAAATATAACTATATATTGATTTAGATTCTTTGGCATTGTTAAAACAAATAAATAGGAATGTATGTGCATAAATATTTTATTGCTGGTATTTTAAAGTATAATACCTACAGTAATCTTTAGATATATATACTATTAGGATTTATTTTAAAATAAAACAAAATTACAAATGTATTCTAAACTTGACTGTTGTCAAACGTACCATTTCTTCTGTACACCCAATCAGTTTCTCGAAACTGACCTTTATCTCAGAGCTTTAATTAAAATAAAATTAGAAAGGCATTTCTGAAAATTTATTTTCTGCATTATTATTCACTTACACAGTTAATTCAGAGATTTCATCTAATTGCATGATTGCAGAAAAAATATTTTTTTAATATTTTTTTTTCTTATTTTGGCGGTAACGCGAATTTTTAAAAAGATGCATTACCGCGAGCTCCACTTAATGATGAAAACACACATGATCTGAATAGTAATAAATTACAAATATATTGTTGCGGAATTACTCTGCTACTCCTGGGGTTCGTCGTTCTAAGTCCAGTTGGTGTAAAAAGTTCAAGTAAAAAAGTCACTTGTCAGGAAGGAACACAAACTTTATTGCTTCTAGAACTTCGTAGAACAATCAGCTGTACACAATCCACAAGCACAATCTAACAGTAATGTGCTTTTAACAATCCGCATAGATCAGAAGCTCTCACAAATGCTGTATTTCTCACACAAGTCACTTTCACAGGCAAAAATTCAGTGAAAATATTCAAGAGATATCGTACACAATCCCTTAAGATACAGCAATGGAGAATTTACACACAGCACTTTGAAAACAGCTTCGTAAAGCAAGCTAAAACACGGCTTCTATAGCACTATCAGTTTACAAAACAAGCGTACTCTCACTGACAGCTCTTCACACATTGAGCGTTCAACTCGCACTGAACTGTCGGGGCAACGCGCTGGGGAATTTATAGAGGAGGCAGAAACTGCGAGCAGCTTCTAGAAGAGTATATCTCTCGAAGATTCCAGATAAAGCGGGACTTTTGATTGCATCATAGAAGAGAAATGTTAGGTTATTATGCGTTTTTAATGAAGGAAAAACAACTTCCAGGCCCCATTGGGAAAATCGCGCCAAATAACCAAAATGTCGCCAAGCTTGGCGACTTTTGGAGAAATATCGCCAAATTTGGCGCCAAAAACAAGTCCTCAAAAGTTAAGAGATGTAAGCCCTAGGACCAATATTTCTCCAGATTTCTAGAAGCCCCATAGAAAAGCATACGGGAAACCGAAACCTCCGTATCTCGGGTTCTAATTGGCCGATTTTGATGCAACAAAAAGCAAAATTTATCTATTTGAAGGTTGCCCCGAAAATTCGTAACAATATTCTAAACTTAACTGTTATCAAACGTACCATTTCTTGTGTATACCAAATCAGTTTCCTCGAAGCTGACCTTTAGCTCAGAGCTTTGATTAAAATAAAAATCAGAAAGGCATTTCTCTAAATTTATTTTCTGCATTGTTATTCACTTACACAGTTATTTCAGAAATTTCATCTAATTGCATGATTGCAGAAAAAAAATATTTTTTTAAATATTTTTTTTCTTATTTTGGCGGTAACGCAAATTTGTACAAAAACGCATCTCCGAGAGCTCCACTTAATGATGAAAACACACATGGTCTGAATAGTTATGTAGACCTCTCGCTGTTTTTCTGAAAGTGGAGTAGACTTCATTATAATTCATAGCTTTGGCAAACAATTTTCCATTAATGTGAATTTGTAAGATAATTCTGAATTTCAAGATATAATGTACATTAATAAAAAATTTTCGCAGCAGTTTAAAATATCTTGAGGTTGTTCTTTTAGAAAAACAATAATCATTACAAAAATTTCGAAGAGATTGAGAAATAAACCGATGATGTTAAACATTCGATGCCCCAACATAGTCAAGTAGATAAGACAATGAATATGGTTGATCCTTGAAAAGATCCAGCGTTCTGACTTGCCGCGCGGTTGTCGATCTTATGTTCTATTTTTTTCTAATTTTCTAATTTTAAAACCCCTTAAAAAATCCTCCAACCAATCCATGCCACCTACACAGATAGCTGTGCTTCTCCTGGAAACAGCAAACGAACAAACAAAATAAACGTTCGAAAAAACTAATAATGCTTCATCACAAATTGCATAATAGGCTTAACAAAAACTCTTGTTTACCAGCTCCACTTAGTGATGAAAACTCCGATGATCCGAATGGATTTTAATCTTACTTCAATGTTGCTCAGGTTCTTCCATTTTCAGAAAGTGCAGTAAATTTCATTAGAATTCGTAGTTTTAGTTCATTTTTTCCCCATTCATGTGAATTTGTAAGATAATTCGGAATTTCAAGATATCATGTACATTAACAAAATCTTTTCGATGCACTTTTAAATATTTAGAAGTTGTTTCCTTTAAAAAAGCTGTAGGGCCTTCAAAAATTTCGAACAGCTTTACAAAGCAACCAGTGAAGTTATAACATGATTATACAGTCTTATACAGTTATTTCAGAAATTTCATCAAAATGCACGATTAATCAACTTGCAGATTTGTTTATTTTACTTATTTACTCATAAATTTATTTTTGTGTGTGTTTTCGCAGTTGTGTGAATTTTGACGTAAACTCATGTCCGCGATCTCCACTTAATCATGAAAGCTCAGAGGATCTAAACAGATTTTAATCCTATTCGCAAACTCCACCTCATCAACTTTCTGAGAGTGGAGTAAACTTTATCAACACATTGCTTTAGTAAATGGTTTTCCATTGATATGAATGAGATAATTCTGAATTTCCAGATACCATGTATATTAAAAAAAAAATTTCGGTGCACTGTTTCATATCTTGAGGTTGTTCCTTTAGAAAAGCAATACGAATCGCAGAATTTTTCAACAGATTGATAAATATGATGTTAAAAATTTGAGGCCCGAACTTAAGCGCGTAGATAAGACAATGAAAATGGTAGATCCAAAATTCTGGCCTGCCGCGTGGATGTCTATCTAACGTTTTACAGTTTTGGTCGTTATTTTACAGAATACGCTTTATAACCCTTTAAAACTTCCTCCAACCAATCCATCCCACCTACACAGATAGCCCGTGCGTAGCTTCGCCTTAACACCGCAAACACACAAAAAAATAAGTATAGGAAAGAATTGATAATGCTTCTTCAACAACTGAATAAAGTACTCAAAAAGAACTCATCCACGAGCTCCACTTAGTGATGAAATATTCAGATCTGAATCGACTTGAAGACCCCCCTGACCCATTTTCTGAAAGTGGAGTAAGCTTCATTAAAATTCATAGCTTTGATAAATTATTTACTAATGATGTAAAATAATTCTGAATTTCAAGATACCATGTATATCAATAACATCTATTCGATGTACTTTTAAATATCTTGCGGTTCTTTCCTTTAACCCTTTAACGCGCAGTGTTCCCGCTCTGGGAACACCCAACTCTGACGATTTGACTGTTGCCAGTCACGAAGAATAGATTTGATTTCTATAAAAATAGTTGCGGGTGACATAGCTCCACGAGAATCCTTTGCTTTTTAGCACGTCATTTCGCGTAGAAAAATTGTCACGATTATTTTTAACAGCACTGACATCTGGTCTGAAAAATGGAAGAATACGAGAACAGCTGGATAGATTGCCCAATGCTGAAAAAAGGGCAGCCATTGCCATCGCTCGAGATCTAGGCCTGTGCGGCACAGCCAGCTGCCATCAAAAAGAGGGTCTCTAGATGTGTGGCACGCGATGAACGTTTCGATCGTCCACCATCTTGCTGGTAGTTAAGTCGAGCGATGGCAACGACTGCCCTTTTTTCAGCATTGGGAAAGGGTTGCGCCTCAAAGGGTTAAAAAAAGCGGTTGGAATTAGAAAAAACTTGAACAGCTTTACAAAACAACCTGTGATGTTAAGCATTCGAGGCTCCATCATAACCACGTGGATGAAACACTGAACATGTTAAATCTCTGAAATGTGAATATCCAGAGTTCTGGATTGCCGCGCGGCTCTTGATCTGATGTTCTACGGTTTTGGTCAATTTTCTACAGATTTAATGTGAATACGCGTTGAGCCCCTTCAAAAAAAATCCTCCAATCAATCCATCCCATTTACACAGATAGCAGTGCGTAGCTTTTCTTCAAAACAGCAAACAAACAAACAAAATAAACCTTTGAAAAAAATTAATAATGCTTCTTCACAAACTGCATACTAGGCTTAACAAAAACTCGATGTCCGGGAGCTCCACTTTGTGATGAAACTCACATGATCTGAATGGATTTTAATCCCACTTGATGACTACTCAGGCTCACCCATTTTCTGAAAGTAGAATAAACTTCAATAAAATTCATAGCTTCAAAATTACCAATTCTTCTTCACTAAATGCATTATGGATTAGTATTAAAGGAGAACTTTTATGCCTCATGCAATTTTCAGAAAAAATATTTCAAGCTCAAAAATTGGCTTCAAAAATATATCGAAGTGTTACCCGTTTTTGGAAATATTGCAAGGTTCCGCATATTAAGCCTTCTTTTTTTTGGGGTGTTTTGTAATAGTTACAGGTTCACTGTTTGTAATCATCTATAGTATAACTTATAAATAGTCATTTTAACTTTTTCAAGTCTCTAGCTCTGTTGTATTCTTTAAACAGCTTGTAAAAGATGTATGATTTCTTAAGAGAACTATAAAATATGCTTATGTTTTCATTTATTTTTGGGGCATCGTTACATCAAATAAAAATGAATATATATTTAAAAATACAGTATTTCTGGCATTTCAAAGTAAAATACCTGCATTACTCATTAGATATTATTAAGATTTATTTTTTAATAAAACAAAATTAGCTATCTACTCTAAATTTACTTTTATCAAAGCTATCATTTCTTCTGTACAACAAATCAGTTTTTCAAATTATTAAAATAATAAATAGAAAGGCATTTCTCTTATTTTGTTTTCCTTAACGTTATTCGTTCTCACAGTTATTTCCGAAGTTTCATTTAATTGCACGATTAATCCACTTGCAGAAATGCTTTTCTTAATTTGTTTATTTATTTACGGATTTTGGCAGCAGCGCGAATTTTCTAAAAACTCTGTCCGCGATCTCCACTTAATGATTAAAACTCAGATGATCTGAAAAGTTTTGAAGACCGCTCTCACCAGTTTTCTGAAAGTGGAGTAAACCTCATAAAAATTCATAGCTTTTGCAAATCATTTTCTATTGATGTGGACTTGTAAGATAATTCTGAATTTCAAGATACCATGTACATTAATGAATATTTTCGGTGTGCTTTTAAATACTTGAGGTTGGCTTTTGAATAGACAATAAATTCAGCTTTTTTCAACCATGTGACTAACTTATGAGTCCTGCGACCCTAGGTAATAACAGGCCTCGGTGCTTTCATCTAAAAAGGAAGACTAATGAACTCTAATTTCATAAACTATTTTTTCTCATACAGATTACTAATTTCCTTTTAATGTTATTATAATACGTTTATAAATTTTTTTCATTTTTAATATCGAGTTATTAAATTCATGTTTTAGAATGTTTAGGTGTGTAAAGTAAAATGCAATTAATGTAAAATAACGTAACTTAATATTGTATGACTCAATAATGTAAAATTTCTTTTTTCAAACTTAACTGTATTTTTGATACACTAAATCGGAGTCTATCTGTAAATACTTTGAATAAAAATACTTTAATGAACTTTTATCATATGTTTACCTTACAATCCCGATTTTTTTTCGCTTTTGTGTTTCAACGTTATTTTAATAATGAAGTCATGTCTGTAACTTATATACCCAATATTATTTCAAAAAATATTTAAAAGCTGTTTCAAGGTGGTGGGGTGTATTTATTGGACCTCTTTCAGTTATTTTTTTACACATATAGACTTATTTTTAACAAAATAGTTAAACACGTTTATACATGTTTATACATGCATACACAGTTTTTACATGTTGCAGATGATGTTTTGTAATTTTTGTAATTTTTAATAAATAGTAAAATGTAACCGATGTAACGTAATGTAATTTATTGTTATGTAAGATGTGATATCGGCAGATTTTTAAAACATCATTATATATGTATATACTCACAGTATTTTTGTAAAATCTTTGAACACGTATAATTGTAAACTCTTATTAGGTTGTAACGAAAGTTTCCCGCCACCTCAAACATCGTCAGCACACAGTTCGCATTGGCGTATTTGCTCATATTTTGTCAAACGATTTTTGGCATTTGGAAGAGACTTACTTTATAACACTATGGTGTGAAATCTGTAAAAAATAAAGTTATCATTAAGTGCAAGGTCTCAAATGACACTATCACTCTCGAGGATTAGAACCATCATTTACTTCCAATTGTGTTGCAAAAAGTCAGCTACAGAATATCAACGAATTATGAGTACAGCTTTAAGTACTATTGTTGTATCATGTGACACTGTGCAGGTTTGATACCGAAAGTTCATAAACAGTTATCTAAGGAGTTAGAAGTGAGTTTTTCAGGCAGATTTGGTGGAAAACTTTCGTTACAACTTGATATAATATGTTTACCTTCTTAAAATTATACCTTTTTCCTTTGGAAGAGATATTTTCATTTCTAAATTTTAGTAATAAAACCTTGTACACAACTTATATTTATAGATAATTATTCCAAAACATATTTAAAAGCGAAATCAAGGGGAGGGGAGTTCTTTAATTATTTTTTCTTTTAATCTGAATTTTGACAAAATTATCAAGAACTTTTTCTCGCTTAATGATGAATGTCAAAGAGATCGAAATCGCCGAAGGCATATATGATCCAAGAGCATAAATCTTAAAGTGAAGAATATTGGAGAAATTTATAAAAGAAATATTATGAAATATTTTCTTAAAATGCTGTAAATTAAGCGAAGAACAACGAGTTATGCGCTTAATGCTGGTATAATGCGTTTATTTTTTTCTTTAATATAGTTTTTAAATACAGTTATTAAATTTATGTTTTAGAATTTATGTTTTGCTTCTATATAAAAAGTAGGAAATAAGATGAAACAATTTATAATGACATTCATTTTATATAAATATTGATGATGAAACAATATTTATATAAAATGAAACAATTTAAAATCAGGGAAGCACAAGAATGCGAGATTTCTTTTTTCAAATTTAGTTATATTTTTGATGCACTAAAAGGGTGTTTTTATAAATACTCTGAACTCGAATATTTCAGTGAACTATTAAAATTTGTGTTTTTTTTAAACCCTCAATATTGTCCCTTTTGTCTTCGAAAAGAGTATTTTCATTTCTAAATTTTAATAATAAAATCATGTCCGATAACTATATATATACAATATTATTAAAAAAAATTAAAAGCTGTTTCAAAGGGAAGGAGGTTTATTTCTTTTTTTACTTTCCTTCAGTTATCTTTTTACACTTATAGACTTAGTTTTCACAAAATAATTAAAGACGTACTTTTCTATTAAAGATGAATGTCAGTGAGATCAGAATTGCCACAGGCATATTATGATACAAGTGCATTAATATGAAACATAAAAGTTTCGGAGCAATTAGATAAAAAAATTTTAAAATATCTTTAAAATATATCAAGCAAATTTAGCAGTTGTTCAACAAGTGAATAGTTTAACTATGTCTCTTATTTTATAAGGTACAATCTATTTTCGACAATATATCAATAAATGATTAGAATAGGATTTCCGTATAATGTCTGCCCTATTTTTAAAAAGCATTAAGTTATGAAAGCACCTGTAAATATCAAGTTAATTCTAAATAAGTACATTTTCAAAACATCTGCATGTCTTTGATATTCTTACGCTACATTGAATGGAAAAAAAACACTCAAAAAATGCGTATTAAAGATGAGATAAATAAATCTCTCACATTTATTTACACATATACTGTCTTGAACACGCACAAAAGAAGGTTAAACTCTTAAATTATATTTAATATGTCTATTCTGTAACTTTAGTTATAAGAAAAGGGAGAGGTGGAGGGGGGGGGGGGAGGTTGTGCACACATTGTGCTTTTCTGAAAGATTTCTTTAATCATTTAGGATTTTAGTCATTAGGACGTCTTTATTATTATATTTTTAAAACTATTTTAATTCCAAAAATTAAAAATCCAAATGAAGAAGGTAATTGGTATATCATTACAATAAAATTTCGTTATAGTGAATTTCCCTTTTATCGCTCCTTTCGGGAGCGATTAAAATATACCTGATAAAAGAAAATTATATAATGTAAATTCAATAGTACTGAGGTTTCCACTAACGAATTTCTTACTATTATGAATTTGATTTGATTTTCGGCTTTCAGATATCGAAATTTTGCTGCAGCGATACGAGAAAAAAATTTTTATAGGGAGATTCGGAAATGTGGATAAGGTGAAAATTTTCACAATAAGGTTTTATTACTTTCATCCGTTTAAAAAATACCTAAATTTCATTACGGTATTAGATAATCCTGGCTCATAAATGGTCAATATCCCTGTTTTATTCTATAGGTTTAAAAATATTTAAGTACTAGAAAGGAACTGGGGGAATGTGTTTTTTCATTAGATTTTTCTCTTTTTTTATTTTAGGCTAAATTTTAACTGGTTAATCATGCTCATTCTTTTCACTTAGTGACTAGTATAATGTGGCCTGGTAGAATAATGCCATAATGATTCAGGTTGATGAGCCAATATCATCAACAATCTCTAAAAGTGAACAGGAATTGAGTCTTTATGAAACGTATTAAATAAAAAATATAATACTTTTAGTCATTTATCATGCTCATTTAGACTAAAATTTTAAAAAAAATTAACAAAATAATAATATACATGCTTTACACTTCATGATGAGAATCAAAGATATCTGAATAACAATATTCATAGGATGATCAAGTTTGCTCCTCTGAAAGTGAAAATTTTTAGTAATTTTACAGTGTAAAATTTTTTATAAAGTAATATTGAAGTAGTGTAATGTAATATTGTGTAAGGCGCAATAATGTAAGAAGTTTTATTTTTTATTAAATGTATTGTTTAAAAAATATTAAGAATGATTTCTTCATTTTTTGCGTTCAGAAAGGGATGAATTCAATTTTAACTGGTTAATCATGCTCATTCTTTTCACTTAGTGACCAGTATAATGTGGCCTGGAAGAATAATGCCATGATGATTCAGGTTGATGAGCCAATATCATCAACAATCTCTAAAAGTGAACAGGAATTGAGTCTTTATGAAACGTATTAAATAAAAAATATAATACTTTTAGTCATTTATCATGCTCATTTAGACTAAAATGTTAAAAAAATTAACAAAATAATAATATACATGCTTTACACTTCATGATGAGAATCAAAGATATCTGAATAACAATATTCATAGGATGATCAAGTTTGCTCCTCTGAAAGTGAAAATTTTTAGTAATTTTACAGTGTAAAATTTTTTATAAAGTAATATTGAAGTAGTGTAATGTAATATTGTGTAAGGCGCAATAATGTAAGAAGTTTTATTTTTTATTAAATGTATTGTTTAAAAAATATTAAGAATGATTTCTTCATTTTTTGCGTTCAGAAAGGGATTAATTCCATTTTAACTGGTTAATCATGCTCATTCTTTTCACTTAGTGACTAGTATAATGTGGCCTGGAAGAATAATGCCATGATGATTCAGGTTGATGAGCCAATATCATCAACAATCTCTAAAAGTGAACAGGAATTGAGTCTTTATGAAACGTATTAAATAAAAAATATAATACTTTTAGTCATTTATCATGCTCATTTAGACTAAAATTTTAAAAAAATTAACAAAATAATAATATACATGCTTTACACTTCATGATGAGAATCAAAGATATCTGAATAACAATATTCATAGGATGATCAAGTTTGCTCCTCTGAAAGTGAAAATTTTTAGTAATTTTACAGTGTAAAATTTTTTATAAAGTAATATTGAAGTAGTGTAATGTAATATTGTGTAAGGCGCAATAATGTAAGAAGTTTTATTTTTTATTAAATGTATTGTTTAAAAAATATTAAGAATGATTTCTTCATTTTTTGCGTTCAGAAAGGGATTAATTCAATTTTAACTGATTAATCATGCTCATTCTTTTCACTTAGTGACTAGTATAATGTGGCCTGGAAGAATAATGCCATGATGATTCAGGTTGATGAGCCAATATCATCAACAATCTCTAAAAGTGAACAGGAATTGAGTCTTTATGAAACGTATTAAATAAAAAATATAATACTTTTAGTCATTTATCATGCTCATTTAGACTAAAATTTTAAAAAAATTAACAAAATAATAATATACATGCTTTACACTTCATGATGAGAATCAAAGATATCTGAATAACAATATTCATAGGATGATCAAGTTTGCTCCTCTGAAAGTGAAAATTTTTAGTAATTTTACAGTGTAAAATTTTTTATAAAGTAATATTGAAGTAGTGTAATGTAATATTGTGTAAGGCGCAATAATGTAAGAAGTTTTATTTTTTATTAAATGTATTGTTTAAAAAATATTAAGAATGATTTCTTCATTTTTTGCGTTCAGAAAGGGATTAATTCCATTTTAACTGGTTAATCATGCTCATTCTTTTCACTTAGTGACTAGTATAATGTGGCCTGGAAGAATAATGCCATGATGATTCAGGTTGATGAGCCAATATCATCAACAATCTCTAAAAGTGAACAGGAATTGAGTCTTTATGAAACGTATTAAATAAAAAATATAATACTTTTAGTCATTTATCATGCTCATTTAGACTAAAATTTTAAAAAAATTAACAAAATAATAATATACATGCTTTACACTTCATGATGAGAATCAAAGATATCTGAATAACAATATTCATAGGATGATCAAGTTTGCTCCTCTGAAAGTGAAAATTTTTAGTAATTTTACAGTGTAAAATTTTTTATAAAGTAATATTGAAGTAGTGTAATGTAATATTGTGTAAGGCGCAATAATGTAAGAAGTTTTATTTTTCATTAAATGTATTGTTTAAAAAATATTAAGAATGATTTCTTCATTTTTTGCGTTCAGAAAGGGATTAATTCAATTTTAACTGGTTAATCATGCTCATTCTTTTCACTTAGTGACTAGTATAATGTGGCCTGGAAGAATAATGCCATGATGATTCAGGTTGATGAGCCAATATCATCAACAATCTCTAAAAGTGAACAGGAATTGAGTCTTTATGAAACGTATTAAATAAAAAATATAATACTTTTAGTCATTTATCATGCTCATTTAGACTAAAATTTAAAAAAAAATTAACAAAATAATAATATACATGCTTTACACTTCATGATGAGAATCAAAGATATCTGAATAACAATATTCATAGGATGATCAAGTTTGCTCCTCTGAAAGTGAAAATTTTTAGTAATTTTACAGTGTAAAATTTTTTATAAAGTAATATTGAAGTAGTGTAATGTAATATTGTGTAAGGCGCAATAATGTAAGAAGTTTTATTTTTTATTAAATGTATTGTTTAAAAAATATTAAGAATGATTTCTTCATTTTTTGCGTTCAGAAAGGGATTAATTCCATTTTAACTGGTTAATCATGCTCATTCTTTTCACTTAGTGACTAGTATAATGTGGCCTGGAAGAATAATGCCATGATGATTCAGGTTGATGAGCCAATATCATCAACAATCTCTAAAAGTGAACAGGAATTGAGTCTTTATGAAACGTATTAAATAAAAAATATAATACTTTTAGTCATTTATCATGCTCATTTAGACTAAAATTTTAAAAAAATTAACAAAATAATAATATACATGCTTTACACTTCATGATGAGAATCAAAGATATCTGAATAACAATATTCATAGGATGATCAAGTTTGCTCCTCTGAAAGTGAAAATTTTTAGTAATTTTACAGTGTAAAATTTTTTATAAAGTAATATTGAAGTAGTGTAATGTAATATTGTGTAAGGCGCAATAATGTAAGAAGTTTTATTTTTTATTAAATGTATTGTTTAAAAAATATTAAGAATGATTTCTTCATTTTTTGCGTTCAGAAAGGGATTAATTCAATTTTAACTGGTTAATCATGCTCATTCTTTTCACTTAGTGACTAGTATAATGTGGCCTGGAAGAATAATGCCATGATGATTCAGGTTGATGAGCCAATATCATCAACAATCTCTAAAAGTGAACAGGAATTGAGTCTTTATGAAACGTATTAAATAAAAAATATAATACTTTTAGTCATTTATCATGCTCATTTAGACTAAAATTTTAAAAAAATTAACAAAATAATAATATACATGCTTTACACTTCATGATGAGAATCAAAGATATCTGAATAACAATATTCATAGGATGATCAAGTTTGCTCCTCTGAAAGTGAAAATTTTTAGTAATTTTACAGTGTAAAATTTTTTATAAAGTAATATTGAAGTAGTGTAATGTAATATTGTGTAAGGCGCAATAATGTAAGAAGTTTTATTTTTTATTAAATGTATTGTTTAAAAAATATTAAGAATGATTTCTTCATTTTTTGCGTTCAGAAAGGGATTAATTCCATTTTAACTGGTTAATCATGCTCATTCTTTTCACTTAGTGACTAGTATAATGTGGCCTGGAAGAATAATGCCATGATGATTCAGGTTGATGAGCCAATATCATCAACAATCTCTAAAAGTGAACAGGAATTGAGTCTTTATGAAACGTATTAAATAAAAAATATAATACTTTTAGTCATTTATCATGCTCATTTAGACTAAAATTTTTAAAAAATTAACAAAATAATAATATACATGCTTTACACTTCATGATGAGAATCAAAGATATCTGAATAACAATATTCATAGGATGATCAAGTTTGCTCCTCTGAAAGTGAAAATTTTTAGTAATTTTACAGTGTAAAATTTTTTATAAAGTAATATTGAAGTAGTGTAATGTAATATTGTGTAAGGCGCAATAATGTAAGAAGTTTTATTTTTTATTAAATGTATTGTTTAAAAAATATTAAGAATGATTTCTTCATTTTTTGCGTTCAGAAAGGGATTAATTCCATTTTAACTGGTTAATCATGCTCATTCTTTTCACTTAGTGACTAGTATAATGTGGCCTGGAAGAATAATGCCATGATGATTCAGGTTGATGAGCCAATATCATCAACAATCTCTAAAAGTGAACAGGAATTGAGTCTTTATGAAACGTATTAAATAAAAAATATAATACTTTTAGTCATTTATCATGCTCATTTAGACTAAAATTTTTAAAAAATTAACAAAATAATAATATACATGCTTTACACTTCATGATGAGAATCAAAGATATCTGAATAACAATATTCATAGGATGATCAAGTTTGCTCCTCTGAAAGTGAAAATTTTTAGTAATTTTACAGTGTAAAATTTTTTATAAAGTAATATTGAAGTAGTGTAATGTAATATTGTGTAAGGCGCAATAATGTAAGAAGTTTTATTTTTTATTAAATGTATTGTTTAAAAAATATTAAGAATGATTTCTTCATTTTTTGCGTTCAGAAAGGGATTTTTTTCAGTTATTTGACTACAAATTTAACCTAAATATTAAAAAATTAATATTAATACTTTTCACTTAGTGATGAGAACAAAGACATCTGAAGTTAAACATTGATGACCTATTCCGACTTTCTGAAAGTGAAAAGTTTTAGTAATTTTACAGTGTAAAATTTTTTATAAAGTAATATTGAAGTAGTGTACTGTAATATTGAGTAAGGCGTAATAATGTAAGAGGTTTTATTCTTTAAACTTGAGTATATTTTTGATACATTCGAAGTAGTTTTGTTAATTCATTGAAGGCAAGTAATTTTCAGCGCTTAGATAGACCCTTTTTAATATTTTCTTTATTTATTATTACTTTATTAAACTATTTTCCTTCCTAAAATTAAAAAACGAAAGGAAGACTGTAATTCATATCATTACAATAAAATGTCGCTCTAAGGAACTTCATTTTTACAATTGCTTTCCCTGCACATAAAATATTTCTGCTAAATCAAAATTATAATATATAATATAAATTCAATCGTGTTGTAATTTCACATTAAAAAATTTTCAGAATGATGAATTTGATTTTTTTTTGGGGGGGGGGGGAGCCGCGAGGGAGAGGAGTCCCCATTAAATTTCTATAATTGAGATTTTGTTGCAGTGATACAGCGATAAAAATAATTAAGGAAGTTTCCGAATTCCGGGAAAGATAGGATTTATTATTATTATTGGTGGTAATATTATGGTAATATATGATTATTGGTGGCTTTATTTTTAAACAATAAAGCTTAATTATTTTCATACACGAAACAAAAACTTAAATTTTGTTGTGAATTCGACCCTGAAAGTGCGCACACTGGCGACCTCCCTTTTTTTTTATTGCAAAGGGCTTTCGAAACAACCTAGTTAAGTACAAGATTGGAACTGGGAGGCGGCTGTTTATTTTTCTTTAACTTATTTTTCTTTTTTCTCCTTTAGGCTATTCCGGAATAGGCAGGCTATGGACCTATTCCGGCTTTCTGAAAGTGAAAAGTTTTAGTAATTTTACAGTGTAAATTTTTTTATAAACTAATATTGAAGTAGTGTGCTGTAATATTATGTAAAGCATAATAATGTAACACCTTTTTTTTTTAAAAAAAAAACGTAGAATGTTTTTGATATATTCGCACTCCTTTTGCAAATACATTAAAGGCATATAATTTTAAACACTTATTACCGTCTTAGATATAGTCTTTATTGATCATTAGTTGTTTTGTTTTTTTTTTTTGTTTAACTATTTTCATTCGTAAAGGTGAAATACGAAATCAATACTGTAATTTGTATGAATACAATCTCCTTACAAGCAACTTTACTTCTGCAACTAATTTAGGAAGCAAATTAATTTTTTGTTGTTGTTGTTTAAAGAAAATCATAATGAAAAAAATCTATCGTAATGCGGTTTTACACTAGAAAATGTTTCAAATTTAGGAATTAATTTGATTTTCGCGTCCAAGAAATTTAAGGGACTGCATTTTACTAATGCAATAAAACAGAAAAAAAATGCTTCAGAGAGTTTCCGGCATGTGAATAAGGCGGAATGCTTCACAATAAAGCTTGATTATTGGCGTACAATTAACAAAACCCTAAATTTCGTTAGGAGTTTAAACCTCTTTTCTCACACCCTAAGGACGTTCATGTTATATTATGTAGGTATTTCCTAGAATAACCTCTTTAAATTCCAGAAAGGAAATGGGGGAGGGTGTTTATTTTTCCTTTAAATTTTTTTCATTTTTACTCATTTAGGAAAAAAATTAATAAAATATTCGTACTCGTTCTTTCCCCTTAGTGATGGATATAATGCATGTGAATCACAAAAAGAATGGGATAATGGTAGATATAATTATCGCTACTGATCTTAAAATGAAACGTAATTGAGCATACCATAAAGCATATTAACTATAAAATATAATTTTTTCTTTAGTTATCTGTTGTACTCATTTAGGCTAAATTTTAACAAAATATTCATACTCGTTCTTTGCACTTAGTGATGTATATGATTGGATCTGAATTGGATGAGGAAAGCAATGATGATCCATGCTCCATTAATGTGAAAGTGAAGAGTAATTAAGTGTTTCATAAAACATATTAATTATAAAATATAATTTTTCCTTTAGTTATATTTTGATCACATTCAGTCCAAATTTCAATAAAATAATGATACGCGTGCTGGTTAGGGGGAGTTGAGTTATATCTGATCTGTTACACTTTTCGGCTCTCCACCGCACCTCATTTACTTTCTAGCTACGCACTTGGCATGCAAATATGTCCGGCATGTTACAAGAAACTGCATAAACAACTAGGAAAATAGAGGAATGGGAGTAACTCAAAGTGCCAAAATTTGATATAACCTGTTACTGCAGGGGCGTAGCCAGAAATTTTTCATGGGGGGGTGGGGGGTACGACTACTGCAACTCATATATATGTATACGTGGGTGTGATAATATAGTGAAGAATATACATTTTGTATGGCAAAAAATTCCTCATGGGGGGTTATGACCCCCATAACACCCCCCCCCCGTGGCTACGCCCCTGTGTTACTGCGAACTTCTTATAAAATTACCTGCGGCATACTCAAAAGCGAAATTTTTAGACAGCCCTGTATCCCTTGAATTGTGCAGATAAAAATGAATAAAGTTGTTTTTCTTAATTGTTTCAACATACAGTGTTGTTACGCAGCCTGTTGGTAGACATAAAGTTTTTGGGAGTTTTCTATTTGAATCATAAAATTATATGTTGTATATTAGGTGTACTAGAAAGTAATGATTTTCTTTTCATTAAAATCAAACAAATTTTAAATCGTTTTTGATTACAAAGCAGTTGTTTCTGAACAGTCGATTTATTTTTTACATTTAAAAATAAGAATTTCTTAGCTAACTGGTCTTCTTTCTTTCAAGAAAGATATGTAAAAAAAGGCGAGGATGACCTTTCTTGGGATGATTTCAAAGCGTTCTCAAATTGATTTTAAAGTCTTCGTGTATGCTTAATTTTACAGCAAGGATTTCATGCGTATGTCTTTTTTATGATAAGGAGCAATACGTGAAAAGGATGTTTAACAAAATAATCATACACGTGATTTTTCACTTAGTGATGAGAAAAAAAACATATGAATATTTTAATATTCACATGATGATCAATGATTTCCCCTCTGAAAGTGAAAAATTTTAGTAGTTTTATAAGATTTTTTGTAAAGATAAAAAAAATATTGCAATGTCAGATTGTGTAAGATGTAAAAATTTAAGTTTTTGCTTCGTTAAACTTGAATACGTGTGTTTGTGATACATTAACAGTCTTTTTATAAATGCATTGAAGGCAAATAAATTTTAAACAGTTAGATAATCATATTTAGTATAGTCTTTATTTAGTACTACTTTTCTAAAAAAACTCTTTTCACTCCTAAAATTGAAAAAGAAATCGAGACTGTGATTCTTGCCATTACAATAAAATCTTGTTATAACAAATTTTTTACGACTGCTTTAGGGGGCGATTAAGTATATCTTCTAAAAGAAAATTATAATATATTCCATAAAATCTCAGAAATTTTATAAAATGTGTTAATACAGCAAGAATTTCATGGGTATGTTTTTTTTTTTTTGTGTGATAAGGAGCAATGCGTGAAAGGGACGTTTAACAAAATAATCATAGACATGCTTTTTCACTTAGTGATGAGAAACAAAAACACAATATTTCAATATTCGCATGATGATCAATGCTGTTCCTCTGAAAATGAACATTTTTAGTAATTTTATAATGTAAGATTTTTTATAAAATGCGATTGAAATATTGCGATGTCAGATTGTGAAAGACGTAAAAATGTAATTTTTTACTTCTTTAAACTTGAGTATATTTTTGATACATGAACAGTCTTTTTGTAAATACATTGAAGGCAAATAAATTTTAAACAGTTACATAATCATATTTAATATAGTCTTTATTTATTACTACTTTTCTGAAAAAAAATGTTTTCATTCCTAAAATTGAAAAAGAAATTGAGACTGTGATTCGCGTGTCATTACAATAAAATCTCGTTATAACGAATTTTTTACTTTTACTACAGCTTTAGGGAGCGATTAAGCATATCTGCTAAAAGAAAATTATAATATATTGCATAAAATCTCAGACATTTTATTAAAATGTGTTAAATTTTCAGCAAGAATTTCATGGGTATGTCTTTTCTGTGATAAGGAGCAATGCGTGAAAGGGAAGTTTAACAAAATAATCACAGACATGCTTTTTCACTTAGTGATAAGAAATAAAAGTACACAATATTTCAATATTCGCATGATGATCAATGCTGTTCCTCTGAAAGTGAAAATTTTTAGTAATTTTATAATATAAGATTTTTTGTAAAGTATGATTGGAATGTCAGTTTGTGTAAGACGTAAAAATGTAAGTTTCTACTTCTTTAAACTTGAGTATATTTTTGATACATAAACAATCTTTTTGTAAATACATTGAAGGCAAATAAATTTTAAACAGTTAGATTATCATCTTTAATATGGTCTTTATTTATTACTACTCTTACAATAAATCTCGTTATAACGAATTTTTTACTATTACGAATGCTTTAGGGGGCGATTAAGCATATCTGCTAAACGAAAATTACAATATAGTGTATAAAATCAGACATTGTATAAAAATGTTTCAAATTAACAAATGTTTCATAATTATGAATTTGATATGATTTTTGGCTCCATGAAATTTCATATATCGTGATTTTATTGCAGCGATACAAAAAAAAAAAAAAAAAAAAAAATTGTAAGGAGTTTCACAAATGTTGGTAAGGTAGATTTTTCACAATAAAGTTTTATTATTTTCATCCAAATAACAAAAACCTAAATTTCGTTACGAGCTTAGACAATCGCAGCCACACACTTTGCACATCCCTGTTTTATTGTACATATTTTTCCAAAACAACCTATTTAAATACCTAAAGGAACTTTATTTTTTCTTTGTATTTTTCCTTGTGTTTGACACATTTAGTCTAAATTTTAACAAAATAATCATACATGTACTTTTCACTTAGTAATGAGCATAATAGATCTCATTTAGAAGAATAATACGATGATGGTCTAGAATTTTGATCTGAAAGTGAAAAGTAATTGAGTATTTCAGAACTCATATTAATTAAAAAATATAGTTTTTCTTGTAATTACTTGTTGCACTCGTTTAGTCTAAAGTTTAAGAAAATAATTATACACGTGCTTTTCATTTAGTGATTAGAGTAAAAGGGACCAGAAGCATATCAGGTCTTTTCCACTTTTCGGTTCCCTACCCCACCTCATTTTTTTCTTGCTACGCACATGGCGTGCAAATATGCAGCATGCTACAAGAAACTGCATAAATAACTTGGAACGTTGAGGAAATCGAGTAACTCTAAGAGCCAAAATTTGAAATCATCTGTTACTGCAAACTTCTTATAAAACTATCTGCAGCATACTCGTATGCAAAATTTTTAGACAGACCTGTATCACTTTTAATGTGCAGATAAAAGTGAATTAAAGTATTTTCTGTAAATTATTTAAACAGAGAATGTTTTTTGCGCAGCCTGTTACCAGACAAGCAAAATCTTTGGGAGTTTTCTATTTTAATCATAAAATTACATATTAGGTGTACAATAAGGGAATGATGGGGGTTTTTTTTCGTTTAATTCGAACTAATACATTTTTAAGTAGTTTTTATTGTCAGAGTAGTCGAGTCTGAACAGTCTCTCTATATATATATTTGAATTTTAAAATAAGAATTTTATAGATAACTGGTTTTCTTTCTTTCAAGAAAAATGCGAGAAAAAAAGGGGCGGATGACCTTTCTTGGAGGGCTGATATCAAATTGTTCTGAAATTTGTGGAAAATTATCAAATACCTACTTGACAGATTTTATGTGCGTTACAAGTTACGTTTTATTACCTTCATTAGTTTCTTCTAAACAAAAAAGACATTACTATTCGATTTATTAATATTGAGGGTTTCCAAAAAACATTGACCTCGGTTTTCATTTCTTAAACATTGATCATCGACGTATATATCAATATACAAAATTGCGTAAAAAAGATGCAGAATCCACTATTAAGTACCAAATTTAAATTTTTATGCAGCCATTCGAAAAAAAAAACTCTTAGCAGAATGTCCCCCTTACATTAATTGGGAGATATGCAAAATTTGAGCATTTTATCGTAAAAAGTGTTAGAGTAAACGTGGAATGATCGATCCTCAGAGGTTGCACACAAACTACCAATGAAAAGAATTACTTGCACTTACAAGCTATAAACGTTTACACTTAAATTTAGCTAGCTTTAATTTAGCTTAGTTGTAGCTCCTCGCCTTTATTCACACATTTTTCACCGTGATTTTTCATGATTAAAGGTGTACATTATCTAATTAATCTATTGAGCAAATTTTACTGATTTCACATATTTTTTTTTTATTATTTTTTAATTTTTTTTACTATAGCTGCATGAAAAAAATTAATTTTTGCATTTACTCAAATTGAATCCCTGAAAACTTTAATAGATTTCGTAAAATTCTGTTAACTTTTTTACGTGACTTTGTAATTTACTCTGTATGTCCATGAACGATATTTAGAGAATAAAAGTCAAAGTCAATATTTTCGAGACATGTGCGCTTTCGTGAAAGCATTTCTAGGTGGGTATATCTCTGCAAAAGTTTTGAGTTATACCGACATGTAAAGTCCTTTAAACTCAGTTCCGGATTTGCATGTTTTTTTTTTATTATTATCCGAACTGTATTACTGAGGTTCCACATTCCCTAGTAAAGAGAAGCCGAAATAGTCGGTCTAACTCCTTCTTTCTAATTACAAAATTATAACCTGGAACCCAAAACGTGTTCTCCCCTCCCGGATGTAGTAGTAAGTTCACTCAACTCCTCACATCTCGAAAAATTCTGAAAAGGTATTTCGATATCTTTTGTAAAAAAAAATTCTTTTGTAAAGGTTCCTTTTTATTATTATTATTATTATTTTCCCATTATCTCAACTTTTTATTATTTGCATGAACTCCATGCGACCGTCGGAAAAGAGTACAACTCTTAATTAAAATTTTCAAAGGTGTTTAATTTCAACGTGTCAGCTTCCGGAATATATGCTTCATTAACTTTTCTATGTTTTTTTTTAGTTCGGTTTACGTACTTTGTATACTAACAGGGGTCATTGCTATTAGATTTGTTTAAGAAAGATGCAGGATCTTCCACTTCCTCAAATGTAAACCCGCCTGCAGTTCCTACAGTTTCAACATTTTAATTACTTTTCAATATCAGCTTTACGTATTATTTACAAGCACGCGTATTCAAAAGGTTTATTACAGTTAGTTCTGTTTGTATTGTATTTCTTATGAGGAAAGATATTAAAAAGTGTGTTGATTGCGCCAAAGTGATATCAGTTTCAAGTCTGGAGCAAGTAAGATAAATTGTTCCGAATGCATCAACTACAAAATACTTTCCAACATAATTGTCTTACATAATTTCAATAGATATATTGTAAGAGTATTGTATTCGAAAATGTTTTATTCATGCATGTGTACCATGAATATATATTTCGTGGCAATCAAACATATTTGCGAAAGTTAAAGCAGAGACAGATGGAAGGATGGACTGACAATGCGAAATCATAAATTTTTTTCGGAAAATATCCAAAAACCGTCTACATTTTAGGAAATTGCCAGTTACAAAAAATGATTTCAATAATCTGTCGATTACAACATTGATAATTTGCGCCTATCAATTTACTCTCTGGACTCTTAGTCATAAATCACTATGGAATCGCCTAACAGATATTTATCTAATATTAATATAGAACCTTGTAAATAAAACAGTCGAACCCGCTTATTGGATTATCTGTTAAAGGAATATCCCGCTTATTGAAATAAATTTTCAATGTACCATACTGTAATAATTAGTCAATGTGATCCCGGATAATGGAATAATTGCTTATTGTAATAAATTTGCAATGTACCAAACCGTAATAATTAGTCAATGTGATCCCGGGTAATAGAATATCTCGCTTATTAGAATAAATTTTCGTGGCAAAATGGCTATTTCATTAAGCGGGTTCGATTGTACTTATAGATAAAAACAGTACAGAACAAACGTTTCGAATTACAAAATGTCCGCCCTTCGTCTGCTGTAAAAGCTTCTACACAGGCAGGGAAATGAGACAAGCTCTTTCAGAAAGAATTCTCTCGTTTTCATGCATATAATTTCCGTTTTTGGAATTTTTTTCTGTAGTAAATATGAAAAACATTCAGTACAATCATCTCAAATATAGCCATTACATATAGAATATTTTGTAGCAGATAATAGAGCAAATTCTAAAAATTAATGCACCACGACTTTAACGAAAAATGCAACTACGTAGTTCTAAATGAGGTAACACCCATTCAAAATGCTTAGTTATATAAAACTAATCCTATTTCAATTAATTGTTCCAAGCTTCAATCCTTAATTAATTATATTTCATAGTCTGAAAAGTGTATATTACCTATTCTGAATAGGCCATTCTTTAAAAAGTTTCAGTATAAATATTTTTCTAATGAATTTTCAGCACTATATACAATCTCATCTACAGTAGAGATATATCCAATCCATTGGTAACATCATATCCTTTTATAAATAAAACATTCATGATATAGGCACATTAAGAAAATGTATGTATTCAGACAATTACTCACCAAGGCACGTCAAAAGAAATTACGGAAACATTTACTGTAGCATAGAAAGTTATTGAATTTTTTTCAATATCAGTTAAAAATATAAACATTGCGCAATTTTTGAACTGAGCATTGTTTATATTTGAACACAATTATATTCACGTTTGTGGATTTAGCATCTGAGATATACATCTTATTCATATTGCGTTTTATTCGAGAACTTTCCATAACAATAAAATTAACACTGTTGCGCAAGTATTATTATGCAAAATCCCCGCTTCATCTTAACATAAACAAATTCAAAAGACCAGCATTTTCCATTCATTTTTCTTCGATACAATTATCCTCGGTAAATTAAGCTTGCTACAATCTAATACGAGATTTATAACATAAAACTCGACTGGATAATTAAATCTCGAAGCATGCTGCTTAAGTTCGCCTCGACAATAATTAATCTCGAACTTTTAGATCGTGATTAAACTAAAAATTCCGAAGAATAAAACTCGGAACAAATAAAATTTCCTTGAGAGAAAGCGGGGGGAAAAAATAAGAAGAGGATACTCCCCCCCCCCTTCTCTCTCTCTCTCTTTTGGAAACTATTGTCCTTTTATTTGCTTCAAATTCTTAATTTTCTGCATTCAAACTTAAAACTTGGGTCCCTTTTATTCCAAGCTTTTATTGGAATTTAAAAAGACCAAGTGCTTCGCCTTTGTTCCGATCTTTTGATATCAATTGAAGTCTTTCACTACACTTCCCCTTAAAGGGGAAAAGAGGGGAGGGAAAAAAGAAAGATTTTTCAGGCGATTTGCATTCACTTTCGCTGATTTGTTTTATTCAACAGTTTAAAAAGAAAAAGAGGTGGGCCTATTCCCCCTTTGGGGAAAAGAAGGGAGTTCTGTAGGTAAGATGGAAAAGACGGGAGGGGGGGAGGGGGATTAGGAATATCAGTGCTTCGATAATTACTTAAGCTGGGTTTCAAAGTATTCATGAACGTACGCGCCGTTTGCATATCATGAATATGGTGAAATTTTTCAGGGAAAATAACTTTTTTTTTTTAATATTGTAAGTATTTGAATACCTTCAAAGCGTATTTTTACTACTGAAAATAGAATAAAAAATGGTTAAATATACATATTTTTATTAAGAATTGATAATCAGACGTGAAAATAAAAAAATTTTCACAGATTCTATTTTAAGATTTTAAAAGGCAGTGATCTGGCTAGTAAGGCCGTTGCTATTACTCCATTATTTTAATTTCATGAACATCTGTGACATAGGCGCCCATGTGAGTGCTTTTAGATGGGGAGGCTCTTGATTTGTTATGAGTACTACAAATCTCTTCATTACAATTTGGATTAAAATTATAAAGAACATTTAGTGTGCCATAAAAATATTCACTATACCTACAGATAATGGGAGCTCAAACTTCCACTTTTCCTCCTTTTATGAACACCTATAGGTGAAATACAAACCGAGTTTACTCACGTAATAGTCGAATTTTTTTTTTGCCAATTTTCATGGTGAAAGTCTAGGTGCGACTATTATGCGGGGGAAATCTATTGCATAATATTGCAACTCTAAAGCTATTTTTTCTGCTTCAAAAAGGGGGTGCAACTGTACTATGCGAGGTTGACTATTATGCGAGTAAAAACGGTATATAGAGTAACTAACGTATATAGAGTATACCTACAGCTAATGGAAGCTCGAACTCATGGGTGAAAGAAATAAAGAGTACTAATCTAATCTAAAATCTGAACGTCCATAATCCAAAATGTTCTGAATTCAGGACATTTTACTAAGTATCATCTGTCGGTTTTTTCTTTTCTTTTTACTTTTCTTTTGATTATAATTATAGCCCCTGATATTAATTCAGATTTTTTTTTTTTGCTTAATTTTCAAAATTATGAATCGATAAGATTTAAAATGTTCCTCGGTGAAACACAAACTAACCCAAAAGAAATTTTATCAATTTACAAATTCTATATTTGTAAATTGTTATTTAATAATTTATTGCTAATTACATATGTTTTAATTATATGCCCATAATAATTTTAACCACGAATTATATATAGTAGCATTTAAAACCAAGTATAAAATGTATAAGTTCTATCTGTACAATTAATGTTAAAATAGTAAGCTATTTCCACAATTTGGGGCTAATTCAAGGGTTTCTTCCTCTTACGACAAAATTCTTCTTCTTTTTTCCTGTTTTTCTTTATTTTTTCTTTTTATCAAAAATCCATGCGTTTTTACCCATTTAGGAGAGTTCTTTATTGTTCTTGTATTCAAAACTATCTAACCAAAATATATGCAATAGTTTTCTTCAAAATACTGTTATCTACAAATTTGGCAAAAAGGGATACTAAATTTCTGAATTATGTTAAAAAATTTTACCTTTTCGTGTTCCAGCAATTTCTTATTATTAAGTAATTTATTTTTGACGAAGTTTTGACCATGCGTATAGCTCCTGACAGTTGATCAAATTTCGTGATCCTTTTACTGAATGCATTAACAATATTTCTTCTCTAACGATAATTACAGAAAACTACAATAGTAATGTTAAACTAATGTCTGTTTGGATACTCAAGTTTTACTATTTCAGACATACTTTACATGATTATTAACTGTATTTGTTCTTAAAATGTGTTTTTCTGGTACACTAGACTGTACTAACTTTGGCTGGAGTTATCATCTATCATCCGATTATCTTCACTTAAGTTGTTTAATATATTTTTGTTTAATAAAGATTTGTAATGTTGTTTAATACCGTGTAATTTTTTGTAAAATATTGTATTGATCTCCAAGGGTTCTTTTTTTATATATTTTTGTATAATATAGTTTCGTAAATAAAGCTTTTAATATCAAGTATATTATGTTTGAATTTTTAAATTAAGAAGTATTGTATATATAGTTTTATGTTATATTATTAATAAAGTATTGTATTAATCTGATTTTTTTTTTTTTTTTTTAGGTGCTCTTACTTAGCCGTTTCGGCTGCTGTCGGTACTCTGTGGTACTGAAGGCATCGATCTGACGGAGTTTTCATTCCCGAATCCCTTGTTTAGCGTGAAGGAAAAGCGAATTCAATTCTTAAAACAAAAAAAATACAGAAATTATTAAAAAAAATACATTTCGTAGGTAAGTCTACAATTATTCTTTTACTCAAGAATTTAAAAAAATATACACACATTATACGTTCAAATATTTGCTCACGAAATTTACTGAATAAAATTTTAATGTTCAGATGCATAATATAGAGCAGCTCAAGTAACTAGGGGGTTATTCACAACAAATCAAAATTTTAGAATTCGAAAAATTTTCTTGTGACATAATGTATTATAATGTTAATTTTAAATTTCGATTTGAAATTACTCATCTATACAAGATGGGTTGCACTCTGCGTTTTACAGGTCCTCCCAAAAGGAATTTTTACACCACATAAGTGGACTGCTAGACCTGAAAGTTTGAAAATATTAATAAATGTTGATTTATCAATTGTAAAGCTGTATTTTCTTTCTACAGAAAAACTTCTCATCCATTTATTAATATTTAAAGTTAGGTAAAATAATCTCCTTTAGGTAAAATAATCTTGTATAATAACTCTCCTCGTACTTTAATTGATGGTCTCATCAAATGATTTTAGTATTTTGATAATTTTATTTCATTTCTAATGTGTCTTTGGATTTAAAACTGCGCTTTAAAGGTTGTAAGGGTGTTCCACCTGAAGAGCGATCGTCGTCAGAGGACTTTTCAACAGCTTTAGAAACGAACCAATCATGTTAAACACTCGAAAAAATTAATAATGCTTCTTCATCCTATGCATCATGGACTGACACTAACTGTAAAGCTGTATGTCTCATGCAACTTAAAAAAAAAAAAAAAAGCACAAAAATTGCCTTCAAAAATTTGCTGAGAAGTAACCCGATTTCGGATATAAACTCGAAATTTCGAATATTTAGCATTTTTTTTTACTGAGAGTTTTGTAACGCCTATAGTTTCATTGTTTGTGTCAGTTCACTGCACAACTTGTAAAGAGACATTCTAAATTTTTCCGAGTCTCTAGCGTAATATATATATATATATATATATATGAGACGTCAGATATTTCAGTAAGCTTCGAGTTAGGCAGGTAATATGGTTTATTGAACATACAATTAAGTTACAATTAGAATGAGAAGAGGGGAGGGGAGACAGGTACAAGAATCAGCGTGGACTCATTAAGTAGTTCAGTGCAGAAGTTCCCGATTTCGATGTACGGAGTATTACGCTTACCACACACGTGGTCTGCGAAGACACAACTCCTCCTCTCTCTTATCTCTGATCGA
This sequence comes from Cheiracanthium punctorium, assembly GCA_038373885.1. NCBI lineage: Eukaryota > Metazoa > Arthropoda > Arachnida > Araneae > Cheiracanthiidae > Cheiracanthium > Cheiracanthium punctorium. Next base: position 1,904,265 of record JAWZYV010014839.1, on the reverse strand, counting down.
ACCACACACATTTACCAAATGACCGCATCGGGCCTACAAGGCGTGAGGACACGTGTACATCTAAAGAACTCAGAATCGACGCCTGATGTCTGCAAATAACAAAATAAATAAAACATAGCTCCAGAGCGCGCGTTGCAGTATTACAGGAAAGTTCAAACTTACAGTGAAAGTACGCGCTTGAACACTACCCAACTAGTAAACCCAATTCCGTTGTATGCATTCATATATATATATATTAAAGCTGTTCAAAAGTTGCATGATTTTCAAGTGAAACAGCCCTAAAGTTTTGCTAAAGTTATAAAAAAACCAAAAAGTAACTGCTCAATGGTGGCCAAATAGTAACTGCTCACAGGCGCCAAATAATAACTGCACGCAGACGGCCGAACATATAGAACCGGCCCTGATCATAGGTTATTGGCACCCTATCCTTCGTAAAGTTTCTGAGGCCGATCGCCCCTATCGTTAGCCTGTCGCCTGAAACAGACCGGCACCTTTCTCTCTTGCTGTACGCCACTGCATCTGGGGACAACAAAATATTTTCGTCTAACCTAAGTTTCGGTTTAACGTTCTTAAGGCAGGAATTAATGACAATTAATTTTTACTTTTCATATCACGATCTTTATAAGCTTAAAGAAAGGGTAAAGCTGCTACGAACAACTGATTCAGCATATTAAAAAAAAAAAAAAAAAAACCTGACCTTAGTCAACTTTACCAAGATTGAATTGGATTATAAATTCCTTTTGCTTTATTTGGCAGACTCTTGAGGGTTTTCAAAAAACACTTCTATAAATCTCCTCGCTACTTCGAAATATTTATAATTGCTGACACTTCTTCAAACACTATGTTCTGAAATATGACTCACTTCTGCCTCACCAGTTTCGATAGTCATTATTTATTGCCCTGGCAGTGAAATTTTTCAAGCTGGCCGTTTATTTACTCCAAGCACATGCCAGACACAGTGGTTTATTTGCAATACTCTAGCGTAGCTCATAGCTTTCCTTCTCTCTCTTATTTTTTTTTTCTCAGAACAAGCAAAATAACGCGTTTTATTTTAATTTTTTAGAGTTTATTCCGTTGTGGCGTCATCCCTCTTGGGTTTGCTATTGGTTAGAGAGAGACACGTGTAATTTTGCCGGAGCAGGAAGTGTTAGGCTAGTGTGCATTCTGTGTAGGATATCGCATTAGTTTAGTTGGTAGTTAGGTGCAGTGCTGGTCTGGTCAAACTACTAGTTTATTTCTCCTACTGTGCATTTTTTCACCGGGAAGCTACTGTGCCTTTTGACGGCTGTAGGCCTGTAATGGAACGCGTTTGTTTGGTGAGGTAACTTATAAATATTTTCTGTTTGTGAAATTAATTTTTTTAATTGCGGTTAATTCTAAAATGCTTTTATATGCTGGGTGAAGCTCTTTTTAATGATATCACAATAACAACAGTAATATTTTTTCATTTTCTTTAAGGAGACAGTTTACCCCAAAATTTGGTCAAAAAATCAGTTTTCTTATTTAAATATTAAATGAAAGTCTGTTAAATTCTGAATATTATGACATCTTATTTTTAATCATACGCCAATAATATCACGAGATATTAAAATATTTGTTCATACACTCAGCGGAGTTTCATTGGCAAACAAACTCCTTAAATAGCTTTTCCACCATGTTAAACATTTTCTTTACTTTTGTTGTTTTAAAAATAATACGGCTTTTATTTTGTATTTGAGATAAAGATTAAAAAATTTTTGTGCATTTTCTTTATTTTATATCTGATAAATCTGTGCATCGAACTAGCCTGCAGTTTTTTTTTTCTTTCAGAAGTTACATTAATATATGTCATTTTTTATCGTTTTACTCTCTGTATATATTTATAAGTAAAAAATTACATTAAACGTTATATTAGATGTATCTAAAAATCCATGCACAATCTTGTGAAATATATATTTTAAAATCTTTATTTTTATTTTTATTTTTTTAAGCGGAAAAAAATCTATATTTTAGAAAATGTAGTAGAGATTAAAAAAATTATTATTATTTGTTTAAAATTTTACTTAAATGGGCAGTTTAAAATGATTTATTATTTCAAAATGTACTTTTAGTTGAACGTTGTAATACATTCAGCTCGTCATTTGTACCATATTATTTTTAATGAAAAAAAATAATAATAATGAGATAGTAAACTGTCTCCTTAATGCTAATAAATAACTTAGTCAATTTTCATGTGTATGATTTGTAGATGAGAAATAGAATTCAGTATAAGTGTGCTCAATAAATTTTAAAAAACATAAGTTAGAGGTTGAATGTAATTGCAAATTAAAATTATTTCAATTAAAACAAGTTATATAAGTTATCATTGTATTTCTTTCTGTGTTCTTGATGATAAACTGAAAAAAAAAAATCAGAATGATATTTATATAAAATGTATTTGTGAAAAATGTATATAATACAATGTGAAATATAAACTTTTAATTTATTAAAATTAATTTTACATTTAATAATTATGCTTATTAAAAGTTTAAATTATGCACTTTTTGCATGGAATCATCATGTTAATTAAGTATACGTAGGATATAGTACAAAAATGGTCATATTTCGGAAGGGAGGCCTACCCGGGGTTAGGAAGGGGCCCCTAAACCCCCCCCCCCCGGATACGCACCTGCTTTGAACATGCAATGAAATTGCCGCATACTAATCTTGACATCGAACATTTTTATTTTGTTAATACATGAGTGTGAATTTTATAGGATTGCACTGCACTCTTAGCTATAGTGATACAAATTAGCTTGTATTGTGCATCTTACAGAAAACTATATTATTTTAGACAAAACTTACTTAAATTTAATTTACGATTTTAAAAAATCATTGCGAGAAAAAGTTGTCATCTGCATATTGTACTGAAAATTATATTTTTTCGGATAAATCTGGGCTGAAAAGTATCTTTTTAAACAAAAAGCTGTTTTTGTAATTATTACTATAATTTTTTTTTCAGATATTCAGTTTATATTTTTATTTCTGCAAATCAAGATTGTGTTCAGACATAAATATTAACTGCAGCATAAAATAAAAGTATATGTACGATATTTAATATTATAAATTACTGTTAGGGTGTCATTTCTACTATTTTTGTTTCTGAACCAATTAAGCTTATTTAACCAACGAAAGCCTTTTTCGTACTCTCGCACGGGTATAGGCGTAACTTACAAAGCCAAAAGGGGACAATTACCCCTCCTAAATTTCAAGAAAATCCATACATCACCTAGACCCATCAGAAACTGCTGATAACGTGATGAGTTTTCAAAACTTTAGCACGCTCACCACAAATGCACAGTAATATTTTATGACCGGCCTGGAATAAAACTCACAAATATCCGAAGTTACTATAGTAAAGTCTCGTTACAACGAACTTATATGTGTAATTTAGGTTAACGAATAAAATCTTTATTAAAATAGAGCAAAATATCGTTTGACTGAACCTCACTTTTACCAATGTATCCGACTAACGAGTAAAATATTTGTATTAAAATACAGTAAAATCTCGTTAGAACAAACTCACTTTTACGAACTTTTGAGCAGCTTAAAAACGGTGTAAAAAATAAAAAATAAATTAATAACACTTCTTCACTATCAGCACTTTAAGCTAGCATTAACGGTCGAACTATATGCTCGAGCAACTTTCATAAAAAAATTCATAAGCACAAAATTGGGCCAAAATGTTACCCGTTTAGGGAAATAATATGAAATTCCGTTTATTTAGCATTTTTTCCTGGGCATTTCATAACTCCTATACGATCGTTGTTTGTCGTTGTTCACAATACAACTTGTAAAAAGACGTTCTAAATTTTTTCTAGTCCTTAGCGCAATTGAATTCTGTAAAAAGTTCTTCAAAATGTGCATGATTTCCTAAGGAGCAGCCTTAACATGCGTTAGTCGGTATCACTAACGGGAAATAATTACTCCCCGTCCCTTTCCCATTTTTGATAAATTCTGCTAATTCCAGACGCTATAGATTTCAGATTTTTTAAAAACAATATATAGAGATTCGGAGGAGTATCCAGAAAAACTTTTCGGAGGGGGTCCAAACGGTAAAAAAGGCAGAATTTTTCACACATGATTTCATCGTTTTAGTAACAAAAATCAAAATTTCGCGGAAAATACATCCTTACAGAGATTGTATTAGTCATTAAAATATTAAACATTTTACAGTCAAATAATTTTATTATCCTGTATTCAGTTAAAGCTTAACTTGAGAGTTGTAAAACGCACACAAAAATTTTTAAGTATTTCCTGGAGAACGAATAAACGGGAAATTCGTCTTAAATCTAAACTCTTTCGACATTTTAACCAAAATATGAGTCTCGAATTAAAAGTCAAAATCAGAGCATAATAAGAAGATCTACGCCAATACTCCTAATTGCTGTCATGAACCCCTACAATTTGCATTTGTGAAAAAAATAGTCCAATGTAAGTTATTATTATTTTAGGTTTGTGAATAATTGATTAACTCATTTATGCCTAGGGTCACTTTTTTGGGACGGCATTTTCGATATCAGTCGAAAACGCTATGTATTTTTCCTAGCCTTTATTTACGTGTATTGAACCTCAACTCCACAAAATATTTTAACATGATCCAGTATGATGTTGACATTTCGATATTTATGCATAATGATTTTAAAAGAAATCATCCTTTTTTTAAGAAGTTGACATCAGAAATTTATTATTGCTGATATTAGCAAAAATCGAAGAAAGTTGCAAAAATATCTGGGCACAAATGGGTTAAGTTTACCAGAAATATACAACTCGAAAGAGTACGAGACGTTCTCATTTCGTACCAGGGAATTCACTTTGTAAAGAACATATACAGTGATGGACAAATCAAAAGACGCATTTCAGCTAAAAATTTTAACTTTTTAAAAATCTTTTTTACATTATTTTCGGTAAACATATCAACTCGATGCCTCGAAGAATTTTGGCCACTATGAATGCCAAAGACGTCCATGCCAAATACTGACAGTGCAAAATATACGAAGAAATGCATAACTCATAGCTGCCAACTCTTCCGGTTTTTCCGGAAGATTTTTCACCACTATCTTCAAACAGTTTTATTGAACAATAAAATATTGGATTTATTTTAAGCTTAAATTCGTAATTAAAAATTAGTGGTGGAAAATCTTCCGGAAAAACCGGAAGAGTTGGCAGCTATGATAACTGTTTATCGTTTATCTATAACTTTCGCATTTAATTTCTTGTGCAATGAATCCAAAAAAATTGAAAACTCGAAATTTTTTCATAAAAAACTGGCGTGACATAAATTATCAAAACATTTTATTTCTAATAATTTATTATGTCACGTCAAAAAGAAGTGTTTCTGCGCTCCAAAATGCATTATCATCAAAAATCGAACAATCTCTAACCCTTACCAAATATCCAAAAAAAATTCATTCTAGAATTCTCCTCCGCAACAATTCCAGAACAACAGTTTCAAACTCATGTTCACATTTATTACTTTTCATCCCTAAATTAAAGCTTAGCCATATTTATATTTTCCAACTCTAAACGTGGATGTAAGAGAGGTGCTTGAGTTTTTGCCGCATCTTATTCCGACTGTGGAGGGGGGGAAAAACGGCGCATAGTATTGCAGAAAACTATTCTGAATTCTCGGGTTCGTCGCTTAAAAGTCCAGATTATGTTGAAAGTTCTAAACAGTCCACTTGTCAGGATGGAACACAAATTTTAGTGCTTCAAGAACTGCGTCGGACAATCTGCTACACACAAATCACAGGAATTAATAGGCAGTAACATGCTTAATAACAGTCAGCTTATTACAGAAGCTCTGTCATATGCCATATTTCAAACACAACATAAAGCACTTCCTCACGCTGAAATTCAGGGGAAATACTCGAAGAGAATTGACATCTATTCCTAAGCATAAAACAACAAAGCATTCACTAATAGCATTAAAAAACAAGTTTCTAAAAACAAGCAAAATATCTCTTACAAAAACACGATTCACAGCACAATGAGGGGGATTCAACGAGCGTTCGATGACAACTAACTTCTTGGTCAGTTCTGCCTCCTTTATATAGGTTTCGACGATGTTACGCGAAACTTCCAGAAAGATCCATTTCCAGAAGTATCCCAAAAAAGCGCGAATTTTTATTCGGTCATAGAAATGTAAATGAGTGATACTAGGCTATTGCGTAATACCAATGCTGAGAAACAAACATTACAGGCCCCATTGTCAAAATCACGCCTAGTGTCCAAAATGTCCCTAAGCTTGGCGACTTTTTGGCGAAATAGTGAGACCAAGCCAAATCGCCAAAAATGGCGCCAAAGAGAAGTTCCCTAAAGTGAAGTCGGCTAAGCTCTAGAATCAATATTTCTCGAGAATTCCAGAAAACCCTATGTTAAGCAATGGAAACGCACCAAACTCCCCATCTCGCGTTCTAGTTAACCGAATTTTGCATTTTGATGCAACAAAATGCAAATTTTAATTATTTGACGCGTAGAATGCGAATTTTAAACTAAGATTTTCTTACTGTAAAAAAAAATTATATTTTTTAACATTTTTTTTTTCTAATTTAGATATTACAGATACAAAAAAACATAACTTCGAACATTTTCTTCTTCTCTGTAACTGGCAAATAAAATCATACAGAACAACTAATAAAATAACACTCCGTTGAATTCGTTAGTTTTTAAAGAGTCACTGATTCCTACTACTCAGGAAGTTTATTTGTGTTCCTCGTTTTCTTTTTTTACTTCTCGAAAATCAGAATTTGAAAACAGTAATTCTGTTTGGAAGGTTGGTAAAAATCTTTCTCGGAAACTGCAGGTGCAATATTCGGCCGATGATAAATCCTTCTCCTCAAGCCTAAGCCTGGTATCGTTTCAAAACATGCTAACCAACGATATCTATTTATAGGGTCAAAGCGTAAATCTCATTTCCGTTTCATTCTGAGTCCAGAGTCAAAGGTCTTGTGTACCTAGAACAGAATTTTTTTTTTCTTTTAGTGTGATACGCTGTTTTTGCATAAAACATTGAACGCTGTTTTTGCATAGAACACTGAACGTATAATATATATTTGGTTCTTGACTGCTTTATATAAACATTTTAACAGATAATTTTTCTTTCTTTTGCAAAAAGCAATGTCAGTCTGCATAAATATCGGGCATGTTTAAACGTACAATGTAAAAGCACACACATCAAAATTATTTATTATTTTATTTTCACTTCAGTTTGTGGGGAAAATCTCTTTCCATAATTTTCAGAAATCTTCATACAGTGCGCAGTGCACAAGTTATTTGAAATCTCTTTTTGTATTTTGAACGTTTAACAATTCAAACTTTAAAGGGTTTGTTATTTGCTTTCCCAGTTCTTGGTCCGTCTTGCCTTTTTCTCAACTGCCACACTGAAATTTGTCTGTTGCCGTGACACCTACTCGTGTTTTTAAATGCACATGGGGATAGCATTTTTAAAAGAGCATATAATAAAAATTCCCTCGCATTATAGAAGTACTACGCCTGTAGCAGAAGTTTCCAACCTTATCTAGATTAACGCGCCCTTTAAATAATTCTCTTTAAATTATAGAGTTTAGTAATATGTAATAGCGTACTAATGTATCTACAAAGATGATTTTACTAGGGACTACGACTAACTGTTTGTTTGTTTGCTTGCTTGTGAATTAAGGCCAATTGACTGCACTAGGGTGCTAGGTCTATAGGGGGCGCTCCATGGGCGACTTTCTAAGGCATCCTAGCTCGTATTTACGCGAGGTTTCGGAGAAAACCACTGTAAACTCTGGAGGGCTAGGTCGACAGGCGCGACAGGGGTTTGAGGCTGGCACCTCCCGCCTTCCAGTTTCCAGAGCAGAACTTCTCAGCCACTGGTGGGGCGACGACTAGACCAAATTCGTCAACATATAGTTTACTTGTCTATGTAAAATATGTTGGCAAACTGCTTGTGACTAGTTTGCCAACTAGTCACATGCAGTTTACGATGAATTTTGTTGTATCGAAAAATATTTTGAATGGTTACTTAATACATATCTCACAGAACAATACATAATGAAAGCGTTAAAGTATATTGAAACTTTCAGGAGGAATGTGAGCCACTATTTCAATTAAAACTGCCGGTTTAATATCATCATAACAAATTTTTATCATTTTCTAATATGAGTAAATTTTCTAAATTTATAAATCAATTATTTATTTATTTGTGTGTTTATTTTAATATAACCTTTATATTTTCGTTTTTTTTTTTCTTTTTACTTTCCATTTTTTTCTTTTTTTACTCTATCTGTTTCACATTTTCCGGCTTAAAATTAATTATTTTTAAACCTTTTCAGGTTCTCCATGGGAGACGACAAAAATTGATTTCGCTACCCTTTGTGATTCAGCATTCATCGTTTGGCTGAATATTATATATTTGTGCCTTATTGCGCGTAAGTAAAAATTATTACTACCGACCTTTTTCCTAAATTTATTTTAAATATTAATTTTTATTTAAATCTTTTTTTCTTTTATTTTTTTCGTGCGTCATACATGCACGAATTTTTACTTTCCTTCAGGAGTACTGCCTTAGTATTGGAAAACAGCTTTAGTCCTTCTTTGAATCTGCATTAACATTTCCTATGCGAATTAGGAGTCTTATGAACTTCATTTGTAACCCAGGTTGGGTTTTCTAATGCTCTTTTGAGGACCGCCTTTGCGTCTTTAACGGTGTACACCGTTATACACCGTTAACGGTGTATAACGGTGTATCACATGATTTTCGAAAAAATCATGTGATTTTGTACACAAGTACAAATAAACTAATTATGTCAGGCACTTCAAAATGTTGAAACTGTCTCTTTACAAGCTGTACTACATACTGAAATAAACGATAAACCTGTATCAGTTTCAAAACTTTTAGAAAAAATTCTTAATCGGAAATTTTCGCAAAACGTGTCACTCTTCGAAAAATCCTGCAGCTCAGATCCATGTTTAGGAATCTTTTCTGAAAATTTCACAAAAGGCACAGCTTTTTCGCTTATTGCAGTGTATAAAGCAGCTTATGAAGAACCATCTCGAATTTTTTGGAGACCATGGTGCTATTAGTTTATTTCAATTTATGTACCAAGACTAAAAACAATAGTTTTTTTTTCTTCGAAGAACAGCCTTAAGAAAATGTTCTTCTTCTTATAAGTATTTTAAGAAAATTTCTTCTTCTTATAAGTATTTTCAATCCACTTTAGTTGAAATAAACTCTGTTGCAAAATGACTCGATAGCGAAAAATAAATTCCGCCAAAGAAAGGTTTTGTTTTTTTTGTTATTTATACACATTGTTACATATGTGTGGTTAACTTTACGAATTATGCGACTTACCTACTGCTCACCCAAAGGTCGGCTTTGGCGCGCACATAAGGTCGGCTTTGGCGCGCTGCCAAAAAATGGATGCTGTGATTTTTTTCAATGGGGCGATGGGTTCAGATGTGCAAGAAATTCTCTCTCTAGTATGTGCGGACAGGGCTGCCAATTTAGCCACTTTTTGGCTAGATTTTGGCCAACTGGCAATACGGAAATATTTTGTAAGTCGGAAATGAAAGTCCAAATGACTCTAAAAAAACTACTACCGTATACAACTATAAGACATTTGAACCCATCTTCCCTCTGAAACATATCGCAGCAACCATTTTTTTTGGTAGCGCGCCAAAGCCGATCTTTTATCGTTGGTCAAGCAGTACCTGGGGGAGTTCTTTGAAGAAACAACGCATACCATATGATTTTTGTGAACAGTTTTAAAAAGAAACGAATTACGTCAGTGACTTTTTTAAATTAGAATGTTTCTTCAAAAGCTCTATTATTCACAGATTACAAGTGATAAGTTTATACAATTTATGAAAATGTAAGAAAAAATTCTTAAAATTGAATGATAAAACATTTCGAAAGACTTACTAAAATACTGAACGTTAAGACTTGAAAAAATTTTCCTTACTGTGCGATTTCGTATCGCCGATATTTGGCGAGAACCAGCCAAACCCTATGTTATCAATGGGGAAACCCAAACGTCCATATCTTGCGTTCTAGTGCAACGATCTACACGTAATAAAATGCAAAATTTTACTATTTCAAGCGTAAAATACGAATTTTAGCCTAAATTCAACCCTGCACCAGCAAATCATCCAAAAATTCGTAGCAATATATTTTATAAGAGTCCACTGTACAGCTTTTGAAGAGCATTCTGAATTTTTTTCTAGTCTCTGACGCATTTATTTCTAAAACTGTTCAAATGCAGCTTGAATTTTTAAAAGAATATACTTTTAAAAAAACATACTGTACTCTCAACCCAGTTTAAACAGCATTTAAAGTAGTTTTATATTTTCCCTCGTTTTATGAACTTTCTATATATGGATTAAACATCTGACATTTTTTTTTTAACATTTCACGTTGTAAATAAAAATTTAACAACATTTAATTTCTCTTCTGGTAATTGGTGGCTTGGTAATATTTGAATGTATCTTCTTGTAGATTTGTATAGTAAGTAAATATTGTTTCTGTTTTCCTTATCTTTTGTTTCTTTTTATAAACTTTCTATAAATGGATGAGACATTTAACATTTCTTTTTTTTCCATTTCAGATTGTAAATAAAAATTCAACAAAATTTAATTTCTCAACTAATAAATGGTGTTGGTTATATTTGAATATATTTTCTTGTAGTTTGTATAGTAAGTAAATATTGTTTCTTTTTTCCTTATCTTTTGTTTCTTTTTATAAACTTTCTATAAATGGATGAAACATTTAACATTTCTTTTTTTTTTTTCATTTCAGATTGTAAATAAAAATTCAACAAAATTTAATTTCTCATCTAATAAATGGTGTTGGTTATATTTGAATATATTTTCTTGTAGTTTGTATAGTAAGTAAATATTATTTCTGTTTTTCTTATCTTTAGTTTTAAATCTTACACAATATATTATTCATGCTCTCGGAAATGTTGTCTTTTATCAAACAAAAGCAAAATATCACTGTATAAAACATTCAAAATTAAAAAAAAACAATTTTTCATGTCCTTGGTAATGTTTTTTTATCAAACAAAAGCAAAATATCAGTATAAAAAGCATTCAAAATTTAGAAAATATTCATTTTTTCCAGCTTCAACATTATTTTAGCGAACTCTAATTTCGTACCTGCATATAGGTCTTTAAAAATTTGGTTATGTGCTTGAAAAAATAATTTTGATTTTTCTTTTTCATTTCTTTTATGTAGAAATATTAAGTTAATATGCGAAAGTTTATTTCTCTTTTTTGTATGGAAAGAAAATCAGAAGTATCTTATTTGAATCTGTCGACTCAAAAACCACTTTCGTCACAAAATCAGAACACACAGATACACATATTTTCAGACATTTTTGGATTTACTTCGCAGATTTGGCTATGAAGTTCTTGAAATGTTCGTAATTTTTTTTAATTTAACATTTAATTGTATAAAAACTTTATTCGTGTTAAGCTCTTTTAGCAAGGTACCGAATTTTGTCCTCTTAAAATGAAACATGACATCTATATTCATAGTACATTTATTAAAAAATAAATATTATAGGGTAAATTCCCAAATAGGAACCACTTTTAGTTTATGTCATTTTTTTCATTATTTTACAATGCTCTTTTTGCAGCAAAAAATTACCATTTGTGCACTTGCTAGTGTTGATTGAGGTGATGCATGTAAACCCTAATACATTCTGAGGTCAAGCTTGTTTAAAAACGCAGCTTCTGATTTTATTTTATTTTATTTTGTGTGCTCTGCTATTTACAAGTTCCGGCTAAACGAAATCTTAAAACGTAACCTTGTGTTTCTAATACACTACTTAGTGCCATTTTCGGCCACTCCCAACAACCCTTCCTCGCGTACGCCACTGCTTTCAAGGGTCATGAAGGAGTTTTCTCGCTGTAGAATGACGGTCACTTTTCAGAGGGGTGACAGTGCCACTCTAAATTTCCAATAGAAAGATTTTGGAATGACGGATTCAATTGCTTTCCGGAGTTGAATGAATCTTGGCAAATTTTAACTTTTCGTCACGTTAATGCTTCGTTTGTTTTTCAAACTAACATTAGTCCTTACAGTTCTGATATTCCTTCGCCGATTTACCTTAATTTAAACTTGATTATTCAAATTACAAAATTGTAAAAGAAGAAAAGTAATTTAGAATTAAATACCTAAAATTAATTTTTCATTAGAATTTTAAAATCGATGTTCCGTTCGTCAATTCATCAGGTATTTTTTCAATCATACTATGATTAGAAGACGAAATATTTACATAAGATTTTCAGTATAATTTAATATTTAATTTATTATTATTTAGTTCTTATGATAATAATTAATATTTAATTATCTTTTACTTTTTATGATAATTTTAAAATTTACTGAAACCATAGCTCTAAGGGCTAAAACAAATTATAAGTCTTAGAAGAACAAACGTATATTTTCAAAGTATAAAAATATAATTTTCATGGATAAATTTTTAGCCAGTAATAATTTTGAATGTGCTTATCCAGTTTTTCAAATAAAGAAAAATGTTTAAATCACGGAGTTTACTGTTTGCAAACGACACTGATGTATTTAAATTGTGGTTTTACTGTACTAAGGTATTAGCTTAATATCATTTTGATATATTAAATAAATGTGCTAACGATTTACAGTTGAATTTTTCTCAAAAATTTCGTTTTGAGTGACGACTCTCTGTCTGTTAATTGATTTAAATATTCTGTTTTTGTTCCTTGAGTTTTTAAGGAGGTGAAAGGCGAAAACGTCTTAGGAAGGAAAACTTCTTAAGCGGGAGATTAATTTTTATTTATTTATTTATTTTTGAAAAAAAATTGATTTCAGCATAAATATTCAGAAAAGAATGTTTGACATTTTAAGGTATTATATAAATAATATAAATTGTCTTTTAAATTCAAATTGTTTTTCACTCTTAAAATAAAACAATTATAATTATCAAAGAATATCTTTATTGAATCTTTAAAAAATCGCTTTAAGCATTATTGGAATTGTTTTTACAGAAAAAAAAATCGTTATAATTTTGACTTTGTATCGGCTAACTTTAATTGATTACAATCCAGTTGTCTTACGTTTTTAAAAGCTTTTCAGACGCATCTTCAAAGCTCTTAATACAAAGAGTGAACGTTTCTAATCCTTTTACAGCATCCCAAAAAGCTAAGAGTTTCCACAGCCTCTTCCCCAGTTTCACTCATTTCTTCATTTTCTGTAACATCAAAAACTTCATCCACTGAATCAGTTCGCATGGCAATACAATCATTTTCAGCCCTAAACATTGATTTTTTACAAACAGCAAAAAAATATGAAAAGGGATTAAATAAGAAAGAAAGGAAAACGAAAGACACAAGTAAACACGCTCTGAAAATAAAATTAGAAGTTAAATAAAACTTTTTAAGCGGGAAAGTGTTTGGAATGAAACATTTTACACGGGGTATTTTAGCAATGTAAGAGTACTTAAAAATTGGGAGCTGAAAATATTAACTTCTTGAGCTGCAACTTCTGAAATTGGTTTATATGTATATATAATTATTTATGAGTACAGAAAAAAATGTTTGTGAACTATCGTAAATTATATATTTAGTGTGCAGTCAATTAATCACACGTATCTTTCATGTTTCTCACCAAATGGCTTATGAATTGTTGAAAAAACTTTGAGAAATTTTCATACTCTAAAACAATAACTTTTAACACTCTTTCTAGGTAAATTTGTTTTTGACTCATCTGCTTTGAATGTTTTTGAAATTTATGTAAAGGATAAAACAACTTGAACAGGATTTCAAGGTTAGTGAATTACTTGCCGTGTGTTGTCTCTTCCTGTGTTTTTACAAGCTTAATATACTTAACTAATGCATTACCATTGATTAATAGTAAAATGTATAAGTAGTGTTCAGTTTGAGAAATATTTCAACTACTTTATCTATTCCCATAAATACATATTTTCATAAATTTGTTAAGTATATTAAGTATATCCATGGTTTTTCCCCTTTATACTTAAGTATAATAAACATAAGCAAATCATTGAAGTCCTATAAATGCTATCTTTCGCTGAAAACAGAAAGGTAAGTAAAATTAATACGGAAGGTGATAAAAATTCAAATAGAACATAAAAAAAATTACCTTAAGATTTGGTTGTGAATAAATTCACAACACTATTACTGTCCGTCGGCATACAAGAATAGTTCTCGCCAATGAATCTATGCCAGTCTGTTGCTGTGGAAACAAGTCTCATCCCATTTTCGACAGAGGAGAGCGGAGATGATGGCGAGAACTATTCTTGTGATCGCCAGACGGTTTTTTAATGCTTGTTTTGGTTTTATCTGATTTCATTTTTAAAATAAGAAGAATATTTAGTTTACTTCTTTGTGATATGATTTTATAGATGTGTAATTAGACTTGCCTGTAAAAATGTTCCTCATAGCAATTAGCTTACATCTTAGTGTGATATTAAGGTAAGCAAAATTTGATAATGATAGAGATTCTCGATTTGTTTTTTGAACACTTTTAAATGTCAGACAGTTATTAATCGTACAATACATCCGTCAAATTAAAAAGAAAGGACCTATAATTTTTCATAAAGTAAAAGGTGTTCTTATGTAAAGTTTCTCTAAACCGCTGCACTAGAGTCAGAAATTTCTTAGTTATAGCATTTCTGTTAATTTTATTTTTGTTCGGATTTATATTATCTTGCTTTCATTTTGTCGTAATGTGATACTGCATTATGATTAAAAGGCGAAGTATTTGCATAAGCTTATATAAAAATAGAAGCATCACGACTTACTGATTGTTTGTTTACATTGTTTTCGGTTTTGAAAGTCTTAAGCAAATAAAAATATTAGCTACTGATTTTGCTTTGCACTGAGTGTATATATCTTATATCTACATTATAAATGAGATGTAATGGATGCACTATTTTATAATAAACATTTCATTTAAAAAAATTTCAAAAATAATTATGTTTGTCAATCTAAAGACTGATAGTGTAAAATTCCTTAATTTTCTAAGTGAATGGAGTTATACTCTAGTGCATTTTCCGATTTATTAAATTATTGTTTTTTAAATAGTTGACTAATTTTAGATACAAACTATTTACCCACTCAAAAAAATATTAAGTCAAATTTCTTATTAAAGTTTTATGAGTAACTATATAAATTGTCTTACTAAGTTCACAACTTCCTTCCGACTATTTTTTCTTCCAAAATTCATTTTGATTGTAAAAACCTGACTATACATTTCAAAGTCAATTCTTCTTGACTTGCTCACGAGTTGCCGGTTAAGGTGTTACACCTGAAGAGCGATTGTCGTCACAGGACTTTCGAACAACTAAAAACAGATCAATGATGTAAAGCACTCAAAAAAATTCGTAATACTTCTTTACCTAATGCACTCTGGACTAATATTGACAGAAAAGTTGCATGTCTCATGCAACTTTCAGAAAATATTCATAAGCACCAAAAATTGCCTTCTAAAATGGGACGAGAAGCTGCCTCTTTAGAGAAATGTTAAAAAATTCCGTATGTTTAACATTTTTCCTGAGTGTTTCGTAACTCCTATGGTTCATTGTTTGTACTAGTTCACAGTACACCTAGTAAACAGACATTCTTTTTCCGGGTCCAGCGCAATTAATATTTTTTTAAAAGCTGTGCAAAATTGCAAGCCCAGCAGGGTTCCCGCTAGAGTGCGAGACCGCGAGAATCTCTCATAAATTTCTTAAATCTCGCGCAAAAAATATTACAGCGCGAGGTATTCTCGCGCTGCAAAATATTCGCCACTTGCGCGAGATTCTCGCACGCTGTTTGAAAGTTTAAAAACGCAAGTTTACAAATACAAAAATTTGTTTGTACTCTACTACTGTTGGATAACGAGCGTGCCGCGGCCGCAATGAAGCGCCCCCCCCCATTTCCTCTCTTGAGTTTCTGTTCAGAGATAACACGGTTAAATCGTCGGAATGCAGAGGGGGAATATTAATTAATGCTATCGGCGCTAAGCTGACGTGTTGATTTTTCTCCTCCTGCTTTCCAGCTGTAAAATGTTTTGTTTTTGTATGTGTGTCCATCGTATATGAGTTTTGAGAGCATTTCATCTGTTTGTTTTTTTATATACCACCACGATTCATGGAATTATTGATAACCTCTGGCAGTTTGAAATTTGGACCCCCCCCCCACTTCCGTTCTAAGTTTAGTTGTCGTTCACAGTAAGAGTTAATCAATCTTTTAAGAAGACCCCCCCCAAAAAAAAAAGAAAAAAAAAAGAAACTGAAATTTTCCGGTTAAATGCCGGATAATCTAGCTTATACTGTAGTAAGAAGTTCAACTTAACTATATCTGTTTTAACTTTGTCACACATATTTGTATCTTAAAAACTTTGTAGTATAATATAATTTAATTTTTATATAAATATGTTATATAAATATTAAGTTATTTTATATAATTTTATTATACTAGATAAAATATTATAGTTAATGATTCTTTTGCTTAGTTAAACTGGGTGTGATTCTTCGAATAAATTTGAATATTCATTAACTTTGAATATCCATTAACAATTCAAGTGCAAACTTCAGTGCACTTTCAAGTGCAAATTCAAGCAATCTTATTAGAATAGCAGATGGAAATATCAATTTAGAAAGTTTTCCATATGATCAAGCTGTAAAATTTTTGAATGAACGGAAAAATCGGTGTTATTGAAATTGTACTATAAATATATAAAATGATGTTAAACAATATTTATGTTCTCACTTAACTTTCAGAAATCTCACTCAAAATTTTTGGATGGGTGAGAAATCTCCCCCAATTTTTTTTTCTAGTGGGAACCCTGAAGCCCAATGGTGTAATGGTTAGCGCTGCCGTCCCACAGGTCCGGGGTTCGAATCCCTAGCTGGGCAAGGTCGACTCAGCCTTTTATCCCTTGAGTGGGTCGATAAAATGAAGACCAAGTTTGCTTGAGGTCCAACACTGGGGGCTTCGCATCAGGCTGACCACCTGGCCGAGGCATATGCATCCGCAACCCAGAGCCCATGGTCGCGAAGACGCGGTTGGGCAGCGCAGGCCTTGGCATGATTTTCGAATGAATTGCATGATTTCCGAAGAAAACGAACAGCCTTAAGTAATTTCTCCAATTGTGTTCTCTTCCACCTCTATGCCAGTGTTTGACGTAAAAATCACAGTTCTTGGAATGTTGTAACCACCAGTGGCGTAGGCAGGGGGGTGGCTGATGGGGCTGCAACCACCCCCCCGAAATGAGTAAACATTAGGATATGGAGAAAATTACGTATTCATAAATAAATTTGAAAGTATACGCCTTAATATCCCCATGGTATATTTTAAATCTCCCCTTGAAGAAATTGAGTAAAATTTAAACTTTGTTTTTAATGTATGTTTTGCAAACTGCGAAGATTTTAAACTCTGTCTATGAATTTTTTCGGGAACACTTTTAAGCAATATAAAGGGGGGGGGGGCATTCCCCTCTACTCCCAAACAAAGGTATGCTATATCGATTTTTCTAAATTATATTGCGTTCTAGTTTTAGAGTTCTCAGCCATCCCCTAAAAAAATTACTGGCTACGCTATAGGTAACTATTAACGATACTTTCTTTCATTAATAGTATCCTCACCGTAAGTATTAAGAGCATTCGATGAGTCTCAACCAGATTTTCAATTTTAAAGTGCAGATTACACCGGTCAACACGATTTTTGGGTCTGACTTCTACATGTTAAATTTTAATTTCTCCTACACCAAAACTAAGGGAAATAATATTTCTTTAATGAAAGTTTGCTTTTGTAGAAATTAAAGCAATTTTTCAAATTTTGTCAAAACTCACTGATTTAAATATAAATATATATATATATATATATATATAAATATATATATATAATTCTACTCTAAATTATGGTTAGAAAAGTATTTGATGGATATAAAAGTATTTTTTATTCAAGATTTGTGATAAACAATAACATATAAATGTAAAATAATAAGAAATTAATGTCTAAAAATGAATATTTTTCGTATTTCTTTTATGTTCGTATGAGCAAATAATAATACAAACAAATAATAATATTACAAATAATACTACAAGCAATATTACAGAGTTACAAATAATAATACAGTTTACTTTCCGGTTAATCTAAGTGCTGACATCTTTCGTTTATGAAATAAATTAGAATATACTTATCGACGTAAATCAGACAAAAGCAAACTTTAAGAACTAAAAATCAAAATTTAAGTGTTTTTCAATGTCTATAATCAGTATTTAAGCATCAGAACAGAAACCCAGAATTTTTTTTTCTTGTTGTTGACCGGTGTTATTTAGCCCGTTCAGATTTCCACTTTTAATAGCAGAACGTTACTGAAGTAATAGGTCTCTTACCACAGGAAACTTTCTAAAGAAAAAATCTTTAAAAATAAACTTTTAAAATGCATTTAAAAACAAAAACTGAAATTTTTAATCGTAGTTTTTCAGTCATTTTTTACCCGGCTTAAATATACTTAAGGTCCTGAGGAAAAGTTCTATTAATTAACCTTTTCTAGACTTTTTAGTAATCAGGCCCTGGTTGTAGAGACACAGAAATGAGAAGGGCCCTGTGTACAAGTAAAACCCCATTTCTCTTTTACTAAGGAATTTTAAACACAATATCGTTACAAAGCCACGAAGGAGCAGTGTTGCCCTTTGCTGAATTGTAAGTAGTTGGCATGGTTCAAATTACAAAATCAGCATGTGCTTTGTACTTTCACGTACTATGTCTTTCGAGACACTTACTTAGACACCTAGACGAGACAATTACTTGGAGAGGATGTAAACTCCTTCTAAGGTAAAGTAAATTTTATTTTGATTGAGTAAAAGTAAATTTAATAATTGATATTTAAAATGTAATATTATGAATAAATATTTTTAATTGAACGTTATTCATTGAGGATGTCAATAGGTAGTCATCTTCAAAATTTCAACGTAGCTTAGAATCCTTACTATGTTAAGAATATTTTTTTATAAACTGCTATATCAGTAACTTTAAATATATGAAATACGATAGACGGTAGCTCATATCAAAATATGAGCAGTTTAAATTTTTTGCAAGTAAATAGAAACTACTTAATGTAATCTTCAATAAATATTCTTAATCAAATGTTCTGAGTTATTTGTTCAATATCCGCTACATATTCGCATACTTCCTAGACAATCTGGAATTCAAAAGAATTTCCTTTTATAAATTGCTACAGTAAATCTAAATATATGAAATACGATAGACGGCAGCTCATACCACCTTATGAGCACTTTGCTTGCACTATATGAACTTGTTAGGTAAGTAGATATTGCGTTAAAGAATGAGCTTTGGTCCCGTGGCTTGTCCTTCAAGTGACGTCAGTTCGCTTCATATTGGCTTTACTAAACTGGTGGGCAAAACTAAGTATGAAGGAAAAATAGGTATATAAAAGAATATTTATAAGTAATTCAGACAAAAAGGAAGATAACAGTACTGACTGCCTATTCTATGTAATTTACTATCAAAATCTTATTGAACAAAATTGCACAGAATGTTACTAGAATTTGTTTTAGTATAAAATGCATATTGTTGAATGTAGAGATCTGCAGGGGGGGGGGGGGTTAACAGGAATAAAGAAAGATTAAGATTAGTCAGGTCTGTTTATAAACAATATTTAAGGCTCACTCTGAACTATTTAATCGAGTGAAATTATTTCAGAATAACAAAGTTTTAATATTAATTTTATACTTCTGGAATTTATCACATAGTTATTATTACCGAATAAGGAATCATTACGGAAAATCTTCATGAGTTTGAACTGAAATTACTTAAGCATTATGTCTCACACAAATCGCAGTTCGTACAGCGATGCTGACAGAATCGGTTTGGTGACATCTCCAGAGTGGAATACACAAGAGGTTTACCCCTGCCCTTTACACAACATCTTTCAACAGCTTTAAGGAAATTCAACTCCTGTGGCAGCACGGAGGTTAGTTCAATTTTTAGCTGTAATTGTTAAGCGACCATTCTTAGTTTTCTATACTAGTGTTTAACCTTTTACAGACCAGTATTCTCAATTGGGAACATCGAATTAATAATTTATTTCGAAAATGATATTTTATCAATATTGACTTGAAAAAATTAGCAGATAAAATTGAAAGATGACTTAATTTTTGGAAATAGAAGTTGTATTTGTATCATTTTTGGGAAACTGGAAAAAAAATTATGAAAATCGCCTTTTTCATAAATTTTTACAGAGCTATTTTGATACACCCTCCCCTACCCTCCACCTTCAAACTTAATTCTCATATCTTTACTGAAATTTAAAAATAAATATTTTCTTAAGTCTTAGTATTTCACTTATTATTTAAACTACCGACAAGTGTGTTCAGTTTTTGAAACCAATGTAAATTGTAGTCAGATATGATCCACGCTCCCAATTAGAAACGCAGTGAAAATTGTATATATTTTTTTTAAAATTTAGATGACTAATATCCTTTAACTAACGCAGCATTAGAAGACAAAATATGAAAAAAAAAAAAAAAAAAACGAACTTAAAATATGCCTGGATCCCAATGCTGTCTGTAAAAGGTTAAACCAGGCGTTTTAATGAGATAATTAAACTTTGAAAAATAACACACGTAAAGGGTACTTATCACTCACCCTACAAGCAATTTTGCTCGGGCCGTCATGGCTGGCTGCGTGGCCGGTGGTAGCCCGAGCAAAATTGCTAGTAGGGTCAGGACGCGCGTTGCGGGAGAAAAATTTGCGCTCTTCATGAGCCGAAGTATGCGCGCTGTAGAAGAATAAGGACAGGAAAGGTAGATAAAAATAAAATATAGGTAATATAAATCAATAAATAAATACACAAAATAGAAACATTCGAAAATAGAACAACAAAAGAACAGCCACAGAGAAAAGCATAAAAAATACTTTTTAATAATTAGGACAACATTTTTTTAATAGTACACATAAAGTAATCACAGAAGAACACATGCAGCAACAACAAAATAAATAATTTTTTTTTTTTTTAAAGATGGGGTAAGGCATATAGAGGAAGAACGTTAAGGCTGTTCTTCGAAAAAAAAGAACTCTGTTTTTAGTCTTGGTAGACAAATTGAAATAAACTAATAGCACCAGGGTCTCCAAAAAATTCCAGAGGGTTCTTCATAAGCTGTTTTACACACTGCGATAAGCGAAAAAGCTGTGACTTTTGTGAACTTTTCAGAAAAAATTCTTAAACATGGATCTGAGCAGCAAGTTGTTTCGAAGAGTGACACGCTTTGCGAAAATTTCCGATTTTTAAGAATTTTTTCTAAAAGTTTTGAAACGGATACAGATTGACCTGTCTTCGTAGTATGTAATACAGCTTGCAAAGAGACAGTTTCAAAATTTTGAAGTGCCTGGCATAATTAGTTTATTTGTAATTATGTACCAAAATCACATGATTTTTTCGAATAACACCGTTAACAACTTAACAGCAACAGTAGTAAGATTTTTATGCTTTTTATTTACTATTTTTATAGAAGTTAAACTGTCGATATGTTTTTATGAACACCTGTTTTGAGAAAAAAAGTAAAATAGCATAATTAATTTAGCTAGTATACTAGTAGCAGCCATTGTTCTATGGTTCAAGTAATCCCAATCTGAGTGGCACAAAGAATACTGGCACCATTACTCTTAAACAAAATATTTACTAAATAACGCATTCAAATTTCTTTAACTTTTTTAGGATCAAAGTATAGCTAAAATCACTATTATTCAAGTAAGATATACACAATAAAGTAACAGAAATCATAGAGCAAAAAGTTTCCATGAGGCACAGGCACATAGTAAGACAGTAGCGTATTTCGGTGGATCTGGTATTTTAAACATTATAGTTTTTTCAAATAAATATTTTTAAAAATAGCTGTGTTCTGACGATTGCTTTAGATTTCCGAAGGGGGACCCGGGCTCCTTCCCCTATCCTCATTATAAAAGTCCCTCTAGATAGATAGACTGCTCCATAAAAAGTCTTGTCTTGTTGGAGGGTGCTAAAAATATAAATATCCCTGTTATAGAACGCAAACGTATCAAACGGACACAGAGAGCGCGAAATTTGCTCCTATATGGTTTAGCAGTCTAAAATGCTCTACGCGAAAAAAAAAAAAAAAAAAAAAAAAAAAAACATTTTGAACTCTTCTTCAATCAAAGGACTTGTTTGACGCGATCCTATATTAATTTAAAATATTCAGCCTTCAGCTGAAATTAGTTTCCCCTCCGCTAAAGAGGTTTTTTGACAGAACCTTTTAATTTGTATTGGCAGCCATGTACAGGATGTATTTGCATGTAAATCAAACGGGGAGAAACCAACCGTTCTTCCAGTGGTGTCAAGTATTTTAAACAATCCGGTATTTCGGGGAATTCGAAGCCATTGCTTATACTAATTCTGGTATTGTCAATTTAATCAAACAATCGTAACATGTTTTGCAAAATTTGCCAATATCATCGATATCTTTGTAAAAGACTAGTTTTATAAAGTCCGTTTGTCCTCCTTTGGGACAGTAAAGTTGTTTTGGAATGGGATCTTAATTGTACTTTTTGAACCACAGTCCGATCACAACAATAGCATTGGTGGATTGGACCATCAGCAACAGCTTCGAAAAATTTCTCAGCTAATTTACGAAATTCTAGTTCTTCACACCTTACATTTAGATCAGTATCTGTTCTTGGGTCTTTTCGATGTATATCTAGACAGAGTCGTAACGTTTTCTGTCTTGTCTTCTGGATTTGGATTCCGCTTCTTGAGCACGAAAATCTAGGATCTTCCCTTTTTCTTTGCATAAATAGACGGTTAGTTTCACGATGACTTTCTCCGGATTAACAACTGCGAGGACGGCCAGCGCGGCCTTGAACAACAGTCCCGGTATCTTCTTTATTACTGATGATTAAACTGTCGATATGTTTTTATGAACACCTGTTTTGAGAAAAAAAGTAAAATGCATAATTAATTTAGCTAGTATACTAGTAGCAGCCATTGTTCTTGGTTCAAGTAATCCAATCTGAGTGGTACAAAGAATACTGGCACCATTACTCTTAAACAAAATATTTACTAAATAACGTATCAAATTTCTTTAACTTTTTAGGATCAAAGTATAGCTAAATCACTATTATTCAAGTAAGATATACACAGTAAAGTAACAGAAATCATAGAGCAAAAAGTTTCCATGAGGCACAGGCACATAGTAAGACAGTAGCGTATTTTTTGGATCTGGTATTTTAAACATTATAGTTACTAGAGTTCAATTAAATATTTTTTAAAATAGCTGTGTTTTGACGATTGCTTTAGATTTCCGAAGGGGACCCGAGCTCCTTCCCCTCTCCTCATTATAAAAGTCCCTCTAGATAGATAGACTGCTCCATAAAAAAAAAAGTCTTGTCTTGTTGGAGGGTGCTAAAAATATAAATATCCCTCTTATAGAACGCAAACGTATCAAACGGACACAGAGAGCGCGAAATTTGCTCCTATATGGTTTAGCAGTCTAAAATGCTGTACGCGAAAAAAAAAAATTCAAAGCTTCAATTTTGTTGCATGTAAATCAGTTAAGTTACGGATTTTCAAAATTTCTACTGAAATTTTCATACCATCACATTAGGAATTTTTTGATTTCCCTCCAAAAAATGAAACTATCACTAAGCTGTGTCCATTTTTTCGAAATTTTTTGTTTTATATTTGAAGATTTATCTCCAAAAGTCGCCAAACATGACGACATTTTTTGAGGAAGACACACGACCTTGTTGGACCATTAGCTAACAGTACTGTAGGATGGTATTGTGCTTGAAATGGGTGAATATCTGTAAAACTGCTATTGACAGTACTAATGTAATGGAATTCTTATGAGTGCTCCTGCAGAACTATAAATGATAGAAGTACAATTTTTGATGAGCAACTTTATCTTATAATCCTTTATATCAATTTTGTTAAGTTTGAAATACCCGAATATCGCTAAATTACATTTAAAGAATGACTGCCCACAGTGGTGGCTCGTGACCTGTTTCAGTGATGGGGCCCGAAAGTATATAGAGCCAATTAAAATCGCGAAAATATTTATACTTATAGAATAACCTATCCCCGCGTGCACACAGCGAAATTATTTAAAATATCTCAAATTACAAAGGATTATCAAAATTACTATACAACTTTTGCAATTTTTTACCTAATTATGTTAAATTGAAAAGTTTACTTTATTATTAAACAAAAACCACATTTAATATTTATGTGCTTTATAGCTGCTAGTTCATATTTATAAATGATTTATTTATTTTAAAAACAATATCAACATACGTAAAAAAACTTTTATACATCGCATTTCGTAAATCAAGGAAACAAAACAGAAAAGAAACTGCACTGCAAAAATACGATCACGCAAATAAAAAAAGATTTCCTCCTAAGCGGAAAATTTCGCCAATAGCTATCGATTGGCGAGATTTCCCCGTACAGTCGTGTAGATCATCATGAGAGGGCCCGAAGACAGCGTCAAATAAGCCGTTTGGAAGCCAAATTAATGCAGCGTCAATATGGCTTTTCTGCTCAATGTCAAAAATATCAACCCGGTAAACGGAGAAAAGACGCCAAATGCAGGGCAAGCCAGCTCATGGCCCATGGCTGGTTTAGATAGGGGGAAATCGTAACTATCGCTTTTTTAAATGCTTTTTTAATGGATGGTATTAAAATAGAGTAAAATGCGGGCATTTTTTCAATAAAGGAAATTATTAAAAGAACTGTGTTACATTACATAATAGGAAGATACTTTGAATTAGACGGTGCTTAGTCGGTGGGACCAGGCCCCTCTGGCCCTTAATGATGAGCCGCCACTCACTGCCTATAGAGCGTAATGTATTGGACTTCTTTTGAATACTCTTGTAAAAAATCTATAAATGCTGCATACACCATTTTAAGTAAGAGTACTATTTGGTATTGTACGTAGGTAAAACATATTTAAATTTCGTAGTAATCGATGCATATTTACGGGAGTTAGAGCACGGACGGACGGACAGACAGACAGACAAACCAAAATCATGTTAGAAAGTGTTGAAAAGAAAGTGCTATACAGTCGTCTCTTGCAATATCGTGATTCGAATTTCCCTGGTATTCAACGTGTATGTATTTTTTTTTTTCCTTTCTTTTTTTTTTTTTCCTTCTACTGTGTACCAGATTTTCAGTTACCCCTTTGGAGCAATTAAAGAGTATCCTGTTCTAATATTTCGCGGCAGATCTAAATATATTTTCTTTCACGTGAAAAACGCAGTTTCCAATTATAAAAAAAAAAAAAGTTCATGACTGTGGGTGGCGTAGTCAGAATTTGATTTCTGAGAAAGGGGGGGCTGTGTTAGCTAAGTACTCTGCATACAGGGTGTGTCATAATTCCCTCCCGGGTTTGGAAGGCTTATAAAAAAATATGTATTACCAATACAGCAACAAAGTTGACTTTATTGTAGAAAGAAATGTTACAAGTTTTGTTTCATAAGTGTTCAATATGTGAACCTTTCGTGATGCGGCAGATATCAAATCTAAAGTCAAATTCTTCCCTCCCCACACTCGCTTTAACATGTTGCGCTCAATGGTAGCGAATGATCCTTTGGCGTAAATCGTGTAAATCACGTGGCATGGAAGACATGAACGCACGATCTTTTATGTAACCCCATTAAAACAAAATCGCATGCAGTTAGGTCCGGAGAGCGGGGTGGCCACGGTAGAAGGCGATTGTCGTCGACAGAACCTCGACCAATCCAACGGCGAGGAAGCTCGTTGTTTGTGAAACAAAACTTGTAATGTTTCTTTCTCTAGTAAAGTCAACTTTGTTGCTGTATTGGTAATATACTATTTTTCATAAGCTTTCCAAACCCGGGAGGGAATTGTGACACACCTTGTATATTAAATCGTACGGTATGTAAAGGGTGAAATTTCGTGGGAGGCTGAAGCCCCCTCAGTCCGCCGTCTGGATACGCCCCTGAGATTTGTCATTGATACGTGCTTTTCAGAGATTTAGAATCTGAAACAGATTAACCGCGATAAACGAAGGTCGACTGTATTGTTGCACAAAACTGCTTAATTTTCCGATACGTTGTTTAAAAGTCCAGTGTTCGTCGAAAGTTCAAGTAAACAGTCACAGGACACTTATCAAGATGGGACACAAATTTTATTGTTTCTAGAACAATCGGCTGTACAAAATTCACAATCACTAACAGCCAGTAACTGGCTTATAACAGTCCGCTTAATATACAAGCTTTCGCAGATAAAAATAAAATACTTCCACAGGCCAAAACTCAGTGGAAATTCACGAGGGAAATCATAAACCGTCCCTCAGGATTCAGCAATGAATTCACACACAGCATTCAAAACAAGCAAGATATCGCTTCCAATTGCACAATTCACAGCGCCATGCGTCAACGCGCATTCGAAAACAACTAACTCTTCGGTCTATCCTACCTGCTATTTATAGGTTTATTTCCAGAAGTTAGGCGAAATTTCAAGAAAGAGCCATTTCCCGAAGAATCACGATAAAGAGCGAACGTCGTGGAAATCGTAAATGAGTAATACTAGGCTATTGCTTAATACCAAGGGCGTAGCCAAGGGGGGGGGGGTTAGGGGGTTATAACCCCTCCATGAGAAATTTTTTGCCATACAAAATGTATATTCTTCACTCCATTATCACACATATGTATACATATATATGAGTTGCAGTAGTCATGACTGCCCCCCATGAAAAATTTCTGGCTACGGCCCTGCTTAATACTAATGCAGGATAACAAACATTATAGGCCCCATTGGTAAAATCGCTATAAATGTCCGAAATGTTGCCAAGCTTGGCGAATTTCTGGCGAAATATCGCCAAATTTGGCGCCAAAAATAAGTCTCCTAAAAGTGAAGTTTGTTAGGCTCTAGCACCAATATTCCCAGAAAACCCTATGTTAATGCAATGCCACCTTCTGATGAGGTTACAAAATGTGGCGGAAAATTCCGGGAAGGACGTATATGTAGCTCTAAGCGACACATTCAGTGACGCGAGCTGTCCTCTCCTGGCAAATAAATAAATATGTTAAGCAATGGGGGAAAACACAAAACTCCCTATCTCGCGTTCTAGTTAACCGATTTTGATGCAGAAAAACACAAAATTTAATTATTTCACGCGTAAAATACGAATTTTAGACCAAATTTAACCTTCTGCAAGGCAGAACAAACCGAAAATTCGTAGCAGTATAGCGTGTAGACAGAGATGTAGTTTATTCGGCCATGTGGCCGTAAGCCGTCAGTACGAATGAGTCAATCATTCATGATGTAACTTGAATGTTGCTTCGTTTTATTTAAAATTTCTTTCAACATATGGCACTAGGCAGCTCAGAAATTCGAATGCAATAAAAAAATAAATAAATAGAGATGCTCATTCCCCGAAGTTCGGTTCCATTCTGTCTGCTGTCGTATTCTGCAAGGGAAGGGGATTTTGAAAACGAAAGTCAGCATTTGTGCCAATGTGTTCTCTTATTGGCGCCACATTTCGTTGCATAATGACTAAGCGAAGTCCCTCGTCGTGTTACTTAAAAGTTCATGGGAATTATTATGTTTGATTTATGCAGTCAGTATCATATTTGATAGTTATAGAAATAAATAGCATCGAATCTAATTGGAGGTAAGATCTCTTTACTGCTACAGATCATCATTGTTATGTGAGCCAACATATTCAATTTAAAATTGTTTGGTTTATCATTAGTTATCTAAAATTAACAACACGAGTGATTTTAGCGAGTTGCGTTGCAGTTTTTTTCATTGTTTTACTTCTTCCTTGTTTATATATTTGTTAAAATCTCATTTTAAACTTAAATGTTTACTACAAAAAATAACGTTTCCATTAGCAGAAACACATATTTTTATAGATTTCAAAAGAAGTCATCAAAAATTATTTTTTATCTATATTCACTAAGTATTAGACATAAAGCTTTGTTGTTATATTAATTAGGCCTACTTTGAAGACAAATTGGTAATATTTTTGTTTGCTCTACCAATGTGAAACATAAAAATAATTATGTATTTCATTTATAACCACTTTTGTACAAAATTTAAAAACGTATGCGATTCTGGTTTTTTTGTCTGTCTGCCTTCCCGTGCTCAGCCCCTGATTATTACACAGGCCCTCGGTGCATGTGCACTGGGCACTAAGTGCCCTTAAATACACCAGCATGCTCACCACCGTTAGAGAAAATCTGCATTAGCCAAGGAATACTATTTTGACTTGAAAAATAGGGAGCATTGGAACTTTTTCTCAGAAAATCTAAATCAGGAAGTCTAGAAAATCTAAAATGGGAACTGGAAAAAAAATTATCAGAAGTCAAAATATTTTAAATAATTCTCTATTTGTCATACATTTAGTACTATCAGTATTGTAATTTGAAATAGATGAGCAAATTAGTCAGTGATGATCTGCGTTGATATAGCAGTTGAAAGCCAGGCACATTTGTTTCAGAAATTGAGGGGTAATCTGATTACAAGATCTGTGGGCGGTTATTGTTTAAAGTGCTTTTCAGAGAATGTCGATCGATTGCAAACAAAACAAATCAACATCTATTAGTATAATCTATATAGTATAATGAATGTTTCACCAGGGGCAAACAAAAGAACTGCATGGATTAGGTTCTAAGAGCAGGGAGTAAAATACATTTGCAGTGTCTTGTTGCCTTTAACCTGTTTGCTGTCATTGTTGTAATGACTCGGCGACAGGGATTCCCTTTCTGTTCCCTTCGTTGTTTCCCAGCCTGGGTCTTGCAGTGGTCTAGAATTGTGCGACCCCTAAACATGCAGGGCCATAGCCATTTAGCTATGTCAATGTTCAAATCGTGAACAAGGTAGTATAAACCAACCCAATGTAAATACAGAAAGAGAAAAACAATGCCTATCTTTTACATGTTTTTTTTTTTAACTGTGTCAATTTTATATTATATCAGAGCAAATGAATCGAACTAATCCAGTTGAAAACTTTAACACCAGAAAAATAAATAACCGAAGTAAAAGAACATTTTATAAATCCGAAATATACATATCTCCCAAACAGACAGCTAGCACCGAGTAAATAGATTGTTTGTCAACCATGAACATTGACCGAGTCAAAAGAAACACACTGAAGCGTGCTTATGTCTTCATCCATCAAAAAAGAAAAAAAGTATTAATAAAGATATGACGTATGGCGCAATATACGGAGCATGTGGGCTAGTATCGTATTCCTGACACAAGTTGCAATTTTTTGCATCAAACAAAAGAGAAGACACAAAATTGTAATACAGAAAAATAGATGAAGAATGCTCTTTCTAAGTAAGATGGGCAGTTTTAAAAAGAAAAAGATGGGGGAATGCTGCTGCAAAAATTTAATAAATGTCTATGGGAAGTATGTAGATGGGGATTTTTTCGTTTCTTTTTTTTTTCCAAACGAAGTAACTAAGCATGTTTATGCTTGTTGCCGGAATTTTACCGATAAATGTTTCTTTTTCTTTTACTATTATTATTTAACACTTCATTTCTCGTTTAAGAATGTACGAACTATATTTCAAAAGCAAATTAAAAGTTTTCATAACTGGCATCAGTTTATCGATTAAATCAGTGATATGGTATAGGTACAGTTATAAACAGGGTTGGGTTTCTGACATGACACAGTTAAAAACCGTGTTTTGCCGGTAAAAACTGTCAAAAACTTACTTTGTTTTATAGTACTGCAAACAATAAATTTCTATATAAAATTTTCTTTACTATTCAAAATTACAATTAATTATTGTTATTAAATGGTATCTCCAGCATTCTATACGAGGGACACTATTCTAAAAAACAGTGTTATTTTATGTGGGTGGGTAGAGCAGCCGGATTTTACCGAAGAATAGAAAACAATTAGTGTTTTCAACAAGAACACTCAACAAAAAAAAAGCGGTCTTAAAATTTAAAATTAATTAAAAGAATTATTAAAAAAATGGTACCTATCAAGATGATCGTTTCATAGTTGCGCAAAAAGTTCGATCTTCAGTTAACGAAAATGTTTCACCGCCCCATAAATTATTAATTTTTTAAAAGTTAGAAGTTCTTTATTTCTATTTTCTTTACATGATAAAAATATTTTTTTAAAGGATTAAAAAGGAAATATTTTGATAATACATTTTTTTTTTAGATTTTCCGTTATTCTAGTTTTTAGAATTTTTTCATCCATTATGAATAATCCGGCTACTGTCAATTACTCAGTATATTCCCTAGATAGGCCGGATGCATTAAAGTTTGCCGGATATCCGTAACAGCATAAGTTTAAATATTCAAATGTGCTTTTTGTAATTCAGGGGTGCAGAATATGCCCGAACGCTCGACCACATCCCCTAATTATCGCACGATCATTTGGGGCACGTGCCCTGGGCACATATGCACAAATAGACCGAAAAATTGAGCTTAAAGCTATGTACAATGGCACAAAAGTTGAGCCAGTTGTATGCAGGGACATAAAATTTCAAAAGTGGCCTGGGAATGTTCTATCAGGCCCTAGGAAATGTTCTAGTCAGGCCCTGCGCGAGCAAGCTCGGGGAAATTCTGGAGCGCTCTTTTGTAGAGATTCAGTCAGGGGCGTAGCCAGGGGGGGGATATCGGGATATATCCCCCTCCCGAAATGTTTGGATTAGTGATGAAATTCCGTCTATTTATACACATATAAGTTCATATCCCCCCCCCGAAATTTTTTTTACAGGCGCATATCCCCCCACCCGAAAAATTTTCCTGGCTACGCGCCTGGATTCAGTTGTCATCAAAAGAAGCTAACAGCGGTTTCTCTACGCTCATACCAAATCTGTCCATCGCATAGCCAGAAAAATCTAGAACATGTAAAGTTCTGGCATATGTTTCTTTTTTCTACTTGCCCGACTAGGCATGTAAAATAAAAAATCGACTGTGAGAAATTCATAAATTACTTGTTAAAAAAATATGTATATATTTTTACACGCGATCCATTTTTCAAATTTTGGTACGGGGAAAAAAAGTTCATTTCTATTTCTGTGATTGTATCCGTGCCCTAGTGGCAATCTCAGTACCTTACCTGTAGTGTCAACAGAATACAGAACCTCAACAATAATGGGGAAAGATAAAAAAACCCACATTCACGTGTGTTTAAGGATTTTCCGATTTTACCTTCCATGCAAACAATATGAAAAATGTAAATTTCACAGAGCAATAAAATGTAATTTTGGGGGGCAAGTAAATTTTGGCTTCGGGCATGTGTTATTTTAGGTTACATGCCCGACCGGGCATGCAATTTTTTGGAGATTTTCCCCTCCCCTGCAGTGGCGTAGCCAGAAATTTTTCATGGGGGGAGGGGGGGGGTTTACGACTACTGCAACTCGCATGTATGTATACGCGTGTGTGATAAGGGAGTGAAAACATACATTTTGTATGGCAAAAAATTCCTCTAATGGCGTGTTTTGAGCCCCTATCCCCCCCCCTTGGCTACGTCTCTGCGCCCCTGGTCCATTGCGTATTCCTCTTTTTCCAGAAGGAACGTAGCATGACCTAGGAGCAAGAAATGAAAGACATAATAATTCCTTTTCTCTTATCCTCTTCCTAATCTCTCCTTTTCTCTTATCCTCTTCCGAAAACTAATAAGGCTTCTAATAGTTGTAATACTCTCTTGTAATATAATGAAAATATGTTATGGTTGGGGGGGGGGGGGAATTTTGGACAAAATTATTGCTTTCTGGAGAAATATTGGGCCCTGATCATTTTCTGCGCCCCTGCTGAAACTTGCAGCTCCCAGTCCTACAGTTGAAACCAGTGCTGAGATTTAGGCTGAATTTAAAATCTTTTTTATTTCTCATCACTCGTTTTTAAGACTTCCTCTATCTTCCGTCTTACTTACTATCTTACATATTAAGCGAGACTCCGTAATAAGTAGCATTGATATATAGCGTACGTATTCCAAGGCTTTCACGTTATTTCCTCATATTATAGGCTTCATAAACATAGCCTATGTTTATGAAGCCTAAGCCTAAGTTATGCCTTAAACATAACTTCATAAACATAGCTAGCTTTGTTTATCCAACATTTTAGGCTCATGCATTCTGCAGGTTTTCACGTTCTTTTAAGCATTACTTAGACTTTGTAAAACGCAGCTATTACTTCTACTATTATTATTACTACTACTACTACTACTATTATTATTATTATTTCTACTTTTTTTAAATCCAACGTTTTATAAAGGAAAGTCCGAATTATCTCGATTTCAAAATAGCCAATTCTACAGAAATCGGAAAACTTTCATTTGAAAAACGAGTTTATCAAAGAAAACGTGAGACTTCGGATATAAAATTTACAGCATTGGGGAAAAAAAGATCTAAATAATGTAAAAGCATTTATTTTCGTTAGCCCGTCGTAATCGTGAAAATTAAAGCGTCGCGAAATACTTTTTTTTTTTTTTTTCGTTTCACCTAATAATAAAAAATCAGAAATTTTTCACTTACTAAGATTTCAATATTTATATTGCACAGTTAAAAACTCTTTCTTGACAACTTTATTTCAAACATTAATACCACTAATAGAATGCAGCTCTTTGAAGCCATTCAAAATGGGGAAGGGGATGGGACGAACTTTTCGGACAAAAGGACGTTTCTTAAAACGCCTTATGGAAAAGAAAGAAAAAAAAAAGTAGGTACTTTCGAGATTTTTCAACTTTCAGTATTCATATAAAATTCGCGAAATCACAGCTATCCACATTTTCAGGAAAATTACGGCTTACGAAAATAAGGGATTTTACAGTAATACACGAAAATTATGAATACGGATATTGAAAGTATTAGGTTGTAACGAAAGTTTTCCACCATATCTGCCTGAAAAACTAACTTCTAACTCCTTAGATACCTGTTTTTGAACTTTCAGTACCAAACCTGTACCGTGTCACATGATACAGCAATAGTACTTAAAGCTGTACTCATAATTCGTTGATATTCTGTAGTTGACTTTTTGCAACACAACTGGAAGTAAATGACGGTTCTAATCCTCTAGAGTGATAGTTCCATTTGAGACACCTTGTTCTTAATGATAACTATATTTTTTACAGATTTCACAACACAGTGTCATAAAGCAAGTCTCTTTCTTTCAAATGCCAAAAATCATTTGACAAAATAGGAGCAAATACGCCAACGCGAACTGTGTACTTCCGATGTTTGCGGTGGCGGGAAACTTTCGTTACAACCTAATATTATCTAGAATATATTAGGGATGTATGAAAACGACCACTCATTGTGAAAAAAATTCTCGATCATATTAGAAATATTCTTTTCAATGTTGAGCTTTTTTAGAATAATACACGTACGTTATCTATAACGTTTTTGAAATTATAAAAAGCAAAGCAGAATTTAACAATCGGTTGGTATATTTCGTGTTTGTTTAGTCACTGACATTTTTTTTACTAGAAAAAGAAATTAAAAATCTGAATATTTTCCCGATATACTTATGTGTGTGTGTGTACAAAAAGCAATGCAGAATTCAACGGCCAGACACAGTATCTGAGGATTTCGATGCACCGTGTGAACAGGTTTTTCTCTACCGAATGGTCTGCACGTCAGTAATAAGTGTTTGGAGTGTTAAAAATAACGCATCTACTGAGAAGGGCCTGTTTGCACCTGCCACACACACAGTTGGAGGGGATGGAAAAAAAAAAATGTAAAATCACAGCTTTCATTGCTGCTGTGTTTGCTGAACGAGTTATGGCCAACTTTCAACAGAATTCGCAATTTTTAGCGACGGGGAAGTCTTTGAATATTACAGCGGAGAAAAAGGAGGAGGGAAAAAAGAAATTTGCACATGAAAGGTGCTATTAGGTTGAAATGCTTTGAGTTGCAAAAAGAAAAGAAAAGGACAGAAAGGATTTATTGCAACAAGATTTTGGTGGTCCATAAATAAAGAAAACATTTCATAAATTCTTTTGGTTTCGGATTTCACAAAGGGTTCTTTTTTTCTTCTTTAAATTTGCCGGCTCTGCTTACAGTCTTTCATTCGACTCCCTAAGGACCAATAGGAAAAAAAAAAAAAAAAAAAATACACATTGATTTTATCAGCTTAAGCATGCTCACAGCAGATTTTGGAATCACTCAGTTGTATTCAAATTGTTGTCAGTATCAGACTATATTTGGGACATGGAGATAGCAGTGGCGACTCGTGGGTTATTTAAATGGAGGTTCACAAAATTAATTTCGAAAATTAAATCTGCAGTTACGACGCACCTTACAAGTTAAAATATATTTGCATTTCCAGCAGTTAAAGAAAACAATGCACGCAACTGAAAGAAAACAAGTCATCCTTCGTCTTACATTTCGTCACCAAAATAAGTTTTAGCAAAAATATTGTCTTGATTTTTTTATTTCAATTTTTTTTCAAAGGATAATATTAAAAAATTGCCTTGCTTTAGCTCCGAAACACTTATTTGACTCCCATCTTAATTATTTACACTAGTTCGTAAAAAATACTGTAGTGAAAAATGATTTAAATAAAGAAAATGAAAAAAAAATGGATTAACTAATCGAACACAACAAACCAAGGGAAAATACGGAGTAGATAACGGCAAAAAAAATCCCGTGAGCACAATAAAAGTGTGTGAACGGAAGCGCCTCGCTTCTCCCGTAACTCTCTCGACGAAAGACTATGCTGTAGTAACCAACCATACAGAGCGTTACCTATAAAATAAACGCGTTTAATAATAGTAAGGGGGGGGGGGAGCTGAGAGTAAAACTCATGTTTTAATTTCACAAAAATCTAGAAGTGTACTTAATACATTTTTATAAATTTAATTTTTTTAATGTGTTTATTCTTTAGTTTTTCCTCTGGGGGTTCACGTGCTCATGTGCTCAAATGGGGGAGTCGCCACTGCGAGATAGCATTCTAATCCAAAATATGTTTCCGCGAGGGAGTAAGTTAGTTAAACTAAATGCAAAATAATGAGGAATGTATCTCTGTTTTTAAAGTGCACGAGCGATAAATTTCGGTGCATTCTCGTTTAAAAGATATATTTCTGAAAAATGTTTGGCTGGTGCATTTTTGTTTTGAATTAAATCTATTTGAAATTTTTTAATCCACCTTTCGACCCATCCATTTAATACCCCTAATTTAGCTTATAACTAACTAGCTAACTAAAAAAATAAAATAAACGGAGTGCAATGCTAATAATCATAGGCGCACCCACGGGGGGGGGGGTTATGGGGGCTCAAGCCCCGCCTAAAGGTGGAAAGTTTGAAGTGAAAAACTTTAAAAACTGAAAATTGTCACTAATGAATTATTTATTGTCTTCAAAATATTCTCGAAATACTGCAAGTAGAAAAGATTTATTTAACAAGAAATCATTTTTTTTTCGAGAGACATTGTTAAATAGTGGAAGAAAGGGTATAGCCAGAGGAGAGACTATGGCTCCACCCAACCTCCAAAATTTGAACCTCCCGAAATTTGAACCCACCCAACCTCCGAAATTTGAATCAC
This sequence comes from Cheiracanthium punctorium, assembly GCA_038373885.1. NCBI lineage: Eukaryota > Metazoa > Arthropoda > Arachnida > Araneae > Cheiracanthiidae > Cheiracanthium > Cheiracanthium punctorium. Next base: position 1,868,759 of record JAWZYV010014839.1, on the reverse strand, counting down.
TGAACAGATCAGATAATTATTTATTACTCTATAATAAGTTTTTGCTTGTGGGCTTGTGTTGTATGGGCAAATCAAGTGGTACAGAATATTTGACGTTATAAATGGGTTGTAACTATTATCGATCTCACTATAACCGAGTTCAGCAGTATTTTCAGCTCAGCCCCCCCCCTAAACTAAAATACTGGGTGCGCCACTGCTAATAACCATATGATGCATTATATATACATGCTCCCATTCAAACCGTTTTCCCTTTTCCTTCTAAGCCTAAATTAAAAACATTTTATTTATCTGCCGGAGGTCACGAGTTATTATCCTTAAACATCATGCCAGCCATTATGCAACTGTTAAGCGTTTCGTATTCAAATAGGTCGAAATCTGATACCCTCACCATGAAAGCGTGGAATGGGCTGTAAAATCCATCAAGTTGCTGTTTTACGGTAATGAGCTATGCGTGTCGAACGTCGAGACCACCCCACCTCGGACGATAATGAAGACAAACTATGGCGCGCTTCTGTGCTCGCACAAAAGATCCAAGCTTCTTTCTTTCTTAGAGAGATTCCGTCGGTTTAGGTATTATTTTGCCGAAAACCCGGAAGTAGAAGGTGGGCTAGAGAATGATTGATTAGGGACCCGGTCACTAAAAATCGTGGTTAAAACGGGGGTTGTCTATAAAATATCAAGGTGTGCCTTGTGGTCTGATCCGGGGGTCTGGTTTCTGGCTTGTACGTACCACGTACGGTGACTGCTGCATTACAGAGGTCAATGGGATCGTTTTCGTATAACCTTGGGTGTTTTGAGGGTGAGAAAACGTCATTAAGTTGTCCCTTCTCTTTGTGCGAGTGGAGGGTTCCCCCCCCCCTGTTTTTTCTGTAAAAGACACTCCACAACCGTAGTCTGCATTCAGGAAATATACTTTTTGTCGATGGTTGTTTCTCTGTAACTACAGAATGGATGAAATCAGTTTTATCAAAACAAAACAAAAATGTCTACTTAATTAAAAAATCATTCTTAATTAAATCTACTTAATTAAAAAATCATTCAAAGTACCACCTATAATACTTTGAATGATTTTTTATTCCCCATGACAAAACATAAAAAACAAATGTTATTGGAAGTGTAAAAGTACTTCTTTTAGTTTGTCCCCGGTCAGTTCTTAATGACTTACATCACCTTATATAAATTTCGTCACATTCACATTATTCACTTTCATAGTAACATTACAAGCTCAAAAAATTTTTGATTAAAAAAAACTAATCTTTTAGATATTTTTATTTTTCTAAAAAGTACTTCGGCTCAGCTGTAAAATTAAATGTGAAAATTATTTTGAAGTGTTGTGTATCATTTTAAATGTTTTTTAAATATCCTATGCTTCTTTTTTATTTTATCTTTCTACATTTTAAGAGCTTTCAGATAAATCATCATGCTTTTCCGTTTCTGCATGACCCCCCCCCCCCAACACACACACACACAAATAAATAAATAATTAAAGTTTAAAAAAAACTTTTCTGAACTATAGTTTTGTCACAATTATTTCTATTGGTATCAACATACAACAAAATTTTACAGTGTAAAATAATTCATACAAATAATACATGTTCTGTTGTAGATTAGTTATTAAAATAATTTCTTTTGGATTTTTACATAAACAAGTACTTCCTCTTGAAAATAATAAATTAAAGAAATAATTAAATACTTTTCATAACTTAATTCATTAGAATTTGTTTATTCTTTAATTAGGTTATTCTTTTGAACAACCATAATTGATAATCCTGAATCGGCCCTGCAGATTTAACGTGTACATTCGTCGTGTGTATATATTTTTCTTAAATCCTTAATTCTATTCCCTATCAATGGCCTGATTCTACCTCAAAATAATATTAAGTAAAATCAGTATTAATGAAGCCATCCAAATACAGCAATAATCTAAATATATAAAAGAATGAGAATTTTCCTGTCTATCAGTTTGTATGCATGTTTATTCGCAAGAGGCGCCTACACTGTTCGTCGGATACGGAGTAAATTTGGTGAACTGAGCAATTTCCTTCTGAGTCCATCGTTGCTTCCCAGAACAGGTCTTTGTGTATGCTGTGGGTCTCAGTGGGAGCAAGCAACGGGACACAGGCAGAGTCTGATTTCCGGCTGGGCATTCCGGGCCAGCGCCCCGGCCCCCAAAATGGTTTTTTAATTTAAAAATTTGTAAGCTTTGATTTTAATTTAAAATAAGAGAGAAACTAATTTTATGAAAAATAATATTTGTTTTATGAATCTGTAACTATTTCATTGCCCTTAGCATTATATCCACACCCCTTTTTTTTAGCTAAATGTTATAGTCTCGGGTAATAATTCAGCGCAAACTTATCGTTCAGGCGTGGCCTATGTAGAGATATATGCTGATGGCGAGGAAACCATAGAGCTGATTTTCAATCGGAATATATAAAAGGAAATGACTTCCTAAGTAGAGTAAAGTGAAAATCTATCCCGCTGACAATAAATGCCCTGATATATGAATTAGAAAAATTAAATTCAAAAATATTATGGAACGTGTTACTTGAAAAATGCGGAATGAAATAAACGATTGAATATTAAATAATATACTGTGACCTCTCACTTTTACGCGTTTTAAGGGAGCGGTTTAAAATCGCGTATAACTGAAAGGGTCTTATTTTCTAACTATTCTAAATTATGAGAGACAAAACATTTGAAAAAAAAAATGCTTAATATTTTTTCAATTAAAAAGAGTAATATTATACTTTAAAATATTTAACTATACAATTTAGTTTAACTTTTAATTCAAAAATAGAGTGTACGTACGTATAATTTCAGTTTACATAGGAGAAACTTTAATTGTACTACCATTCCTTTATCAGAATGTCATCAGTACTGTAGTTTATTTTTTTAGGCATCGTTTGCAATACAATATTTTCTAACTCATTAAAATATGTTATTCTATTGTAAATTAAGTCTTAATGTTACAGATAACGTCTCAGTTTTTGTAGGGCCCCTAAAGCAGTAGCATAAGATGGAACAGAAAGATCAGTTTCATCATTATTATCTTATTTATCACCATCTTCACCCGCAACTCATCAAAAACAGTTTCAATGTCTTAGTTGACATTATATTTTCATCAACATTCCCAACATTCACATTTTTTAAACACCGTGTCTTGGAGGACAACGACGGAGAAAAGTACATCTGTGTGACAGGATTTGTGAATTGCTGTTTATTTTCACGTACAACTGAGGAGAAAATTCAGAGCAGCGCTCACGAGTTAAAGAGTTTGTTTGTTTGTTTGCCAGGAGATTACAGCTCGCGTCACTGAATGTGTCGCTTTGAGCTACATGTACATCCTTCCCGGATTTTCCCGCCACAATTTGGAACCTCATCAGAAGGTGTGGGACTTCTGAATATTGGCACTAGGGATGGACGCGAGACGACTTTTTGCGAGACGAGACAGAGATTTACAGCTTTTTTGCGAGACGAGACAAACATTTTTAACATTATGATATAGGGATTTTTGCGAGACGAGACAAGCTTTTCGGCTGTTTTGCGAGACGCCAATTTTTCGTCTCGCGTCCATCCCTAATTGGCACCCCTCGGAAACTGCTAGCGACCGCCGAGAGGACTTCCGGAACCACGGATTTAACGTGCACGTACACCGCATGTACACGGTGGTCTTTAGTTGTGCGCCGGTATCGAACCCGCAACCTTCCGGTTACGAGTCCAACGCCTTAACCACTGGGCTACCACGGCCCCTGAGTGAAAGAGTTATCATTATCTTCCTACCGCCTCAGGCGCCTATTGGGAAATCCGCCACTGCGTTACTGGCCCTCACTACCGACGAAGTTCTAGAAGCAATGAAGTTAAGAGTTCCATCCTGTCAAACGGACTTTTTATTAGAACTTTCTACACATACTGGATTTTAGAGCAACGAACCCAAGAATGTAGCAAAGTTTTCTGCAACACTTTAGTTTGTTCACGTGATTGCAAAAAATAATTCTTATACATTACGGCCTATAGAAGCAAATCGTTTAAAATGAGCTAGTGTCTAAAAGGGAGCATTCGAAGAAGTTCAAATTGGGTATGTATATTGTAGGTCATCGTCACACAGCATGTATAGATTTTGCTGTGTATAGGACTTATAGCCTTTTGACAGGGCAACAAATTGGTGTTCTTTTACATTACGGCCCATGTACAGAAATTCCTGAAAGTGCGCTAGTGTCTAGGCTGCATTCGGTTGAGCTCAAATTGGGTATGTATAGTACGACGGTCTTATGATCTGCATAGATTTTTGTATGTTTGGAGCTAATAGTTTGCTCACAGACTTGCAAGAGGTAAATTTTATATATTACGGCTTAAGGAAGCAATCATTTAAAGTGAGCTAGTGTCCAAATGGTTTATTCGATTGACATCCAATTAGGTACGCATGTTATAGGTCACTGTCTTACATATTGCTTAAATTTTAGCGAGTTCACGCAGTACAGTTTTTTGCAGAGCTACAAAAAAGTATTCTTATAGATTGCGGCCTTTACACTCAAATCATTTTAAGTGCTCTAGTGCCTGAACACTAGATCTGTTTGAATTGAATGAAATTTATTTAAACGCTTGGTATCAAGTGTTCGGAAAGTCGAGTGGAGTCACTCCAGATTTTTATTATTATAGATAGACATAAATTTGTTTTGTAATGCATGTGAAGATGGTATATAACTGGATATTGGGCGCTTTTTTTTGCGTTGTATTGTAAGGATTAGACTTAATTTTATTGGGAGGGCTTCCCTAAAAAGATTTTTGTATCTTCTAAATAAGGTAGATTATCTATTGCTACAATGATAAATGGAGATCTTTAGGCAGCTATACCTCCTCTTCCGTATAAATATCTGTTTAAAACCTCCAGCTAAGCTCCCTGATGAGGTAGAAGTGCAAAAATTTCAAGTTTTGCCTTTGTCAAGCACAAAATAAAAATTTTCTTTGGGAAATTGGGAGTTAAATTGAGGTAGGGGATCTATTATTTTTAATTTAGTAAATTTTTTTTTCTTTCAATTTTACTAATATTAAAATAAATGTATTTTGAACTTAAAATCACATTTTTTTCTGGCCAAGTTTGTTTTTCAAAGCTTAGACTGTAAAACAATTATTTATGAAAGTTTCAGAAAGTTATCATTTTTACGCCACTCCTTCAAATAATTAGCCTCACCATGGCACAATGGCTATATCACTGAAAATGGTTGACGTAGACGGCCGAAGTGTGAAGGTTCTGGGTTCCGGTCCCATCGCGCGGTCGTCAATCTAACGGTCTGGAGTTTTGGCAGGTTTTCTCCAGATGTAACGTGAATACGCGTTAGAACCCCTTAGAAAGTCCTCCTACCAAGGCATCTCTCATCTTAGGCAGATACCCCTCGCGCAGGTTTGCCTTAATCACACACACACAACCTTCAAATAATTACAAAGTGACATTTCTTTTATGCTCTTCAAAGTTTTATTGTAAAATTTTTATTTTTAATAACACTTTATAAAATGTAATTGTCCTTAAAAATGAAAAATTATTCCATCTATAATTTATCACAGTATTCTGATATTTATTTAAATTTGAATTAATTTGACAAGTAAATCCATAATTAGTGTCAGTGGCGTACTTAACGAGTGTTCCCAGGGGGGCCGGACCCCTCCCGAAACTGTGAAACAATCATTAAAAAACTGCCAGTTTAAAAAATTAATATTAACGCCATTAACAATGAGATTTTTTTTAAACCGCTACTTTGGAGCGTTATAAGCGAATCAAGTCACGGGCCGAGGGCGGCCGGGCACCTCCCGAAATTTTAAAACAATCATTAAAAAATGGCCAGTTCAAAAATTTTATATTTACGCCATTAACAATGAGATTTTAAGTAAACCGTAACTTTGGAACGTTATAAGCGAATCTATGTACGTCACTGATTTTAGTATTATAATAGTACTCTCATTCACTGGATTGAGAACTATTTTTTTACCACTGGACTTTTCCCTCTGACCATGTAGGATGTAGCTGGAGGTCACAGGTCAAGATTTCCCAACACGTGCATGGGGGCACGACAGACAAGAACTTCCCGAGAGGAGTTTTTCGTTGCAAGGGGGGGGGGGGGAGAGGAAAGTTCTGCTTCGAACGAGAGGGGACTCTGTCCCCATCCGATCCGTTTTTAGATATTTCGAAAGACTGATAACAGAGAAGTAATTTTTACAGGATCCCTCACTCCGGAGGAGAGCGAAGTGGGGACTGTCAAAAAGTAGGGTCAAAAGGTCTATTCGGCGAAATGAAGACTACACGATTCCGTCAAGTTTTGATAGGTAGGGAACAGTGGCGCACCCAGGATTTTAGTTTAGGGGGGGCTGGGCTACAAATACTGCTGAACTCGGTTATAGTGACCTCAATTATAGTTATAACTCTCTTATAACGTCAAAATATTCTGTGCCAGTCGACTTGCCCGTAGAATACAACCCCACGAGCAATGCAACTCATTTTAGAATCAAATAATTGTATGATCTTTTCTGTGATGTTGTAACCAAGTTTAACAGTGTTTCATGCTCTAACTGTAAGTTTTTATTTAAAAACTAACATCTTTTTTTGGTAAAATGTACTTTAGAAATAATTTGAAGACAATTTTAAAAAGAAAACTTTTAACTCATTAGTTTCAATTTTCAATACTTCTAATTTCTCACCTTTAGGGGGGGCTTCAGCCCCCATAGCCCCCTCCGTGGGTGCGCCCATGGTAGGGAAGTTATATTAAAATTTTCGTTCTTCGCTATACTCACGGTGCGAATTGACGGGGGGGGATGCCGGGGATCGTCCCTGGCTGTATAATGTGATATCCCTGGCTACAGAAATATTAATTGATCCCTGCCAGGGATACTATTTATCCCCTGCTGTAGAAATGTTGAATTAGTCTCTTTCACTGCAAATTTCACCAATACCTAACACATTTTAAGTATTGCGAATATCAATTCTTGTTTCGTTTACAGGACGAAGATACAAATTACAAACATCGCTTCGAAATATACACATGCCTGATAACGTTTGTCATTCTATAACTAGCGTCAGGTTTCTGGGCAAGGTTGTGAAATGAACAAACAAGCACTGCTCTGCCACAAGCCGAATTTGAGGTTAGACGTAGAATCGACATTGGGCGGAAATATCGATGCATCGAAAATCGGGGGTCGGTCAAAGATGAGGCGGGGAGGAAGGGAGAGTTAATTTCAGCGACTATTCCATTAAAGACCAGTCGCAAAGCACTGTTTGTTTCTTCTCTGGTAACTTTTTTTTAAATGAATAAAATCAGAGCTGCCAAGTCTCCGGCTTTTTCCGGGAGATTTCCCACCACAATTTTTAGACAGTTTTATTATGCATTAAATATTTGGACTTATTTTAAGCATAAATTTGTAAGTAAAAATTAGTGGTGGGAAATCTCCCGAAAAAAGCCGGAGACTTAGCAGCTCTGATAAAATATTTATTTACTGTTTTTTTTCTTCATTAAATGCGCTCAATCAACATCTATGTATTCAAGATTTCTAAGAAAATGGAAGGTCTGAGCGTAAACTGTACGCTAGGGGTAGAGTTAGTTTGAAGTTGAAATGGAAGCATTTACACCTTCACTCATTTTTCTTTTCTTTCTTTTCAAATATCCCTCCCTAGAGAATGTTTTCTTTCAAAGGTCTCTCCCATGGAGAAAATATAGGGTTGTGCTGTTATTGAAAGTTTTTAATTCGTACCAAAAAAAAAAAAAAGGCAAGTTTGAAGTTTTGATGGATTGTGTGAGAGCTGCCATTGTTAGACAGTGCCGAATTATCATAAACCAAATTTCTCCACGTACACCACTTAATGATGAAAACAGAGATGTGAGTCCATTTTAGTATTTGATGATACAATCATCATCTGAAAGTGGTGTGACATTTGTTAAAATAATATTTTCCTTATTTTAGTAAATCGTTTTCTATTTATTCATTTTTGTGGGATTGTTACGAATTCAAAGATACCGCTTACTTTAAAAAAGTGTCCCATGTGCTTTTGAATACCTCAAAATATATTTATAAATTCATGTAATTTCGCCTATTACATCCTCATGTTTCAGTGATAAGGCGAATTCTCATAAGCCACTCTTCAAGTAGTGATGAAAACAGGAATCAAAGTCCTTTTTAATATTACTTGATGAAATCATTTTCTAAAAGTGGTGTAAATTTTTTTTAAAATAATTCTAGTGATAACTTAAGGCTATTCCACTTGAAAATCCTGCAGGTTTTGAACAACTTAAAAGAAAAATTAATTGCACTAGATTCTCAGGTTTCGAGTATCTTTTTACAAATTTCATACTGTTTACACCGTCCAACTTTTCCCCCACACATTTTGGCCTAATGTCAATTATCATAAACCGCTCCTGTCCACATACTGCATTCACTGATGAAAACAGGGATCTGAGTCCTCTTTAATATTACTTGATGCAGGGGTCTGTTTAGGAGAAATTTGGGTCCATTAACGGACCATTCACAAAATATTTTATCGTAAAAAACGGACTTTCACAAAACATTTTACGTAAAAACTGACCCTTCACAATATTTTTCAATTTAAAAGTGGATCTTTCAAGAAATTCTTTCTCCGAAAAGCAAATCCTATACGAACCCGTGTTTATTTTCATATAAATCTATGCACATAAAATGTAGTCATATAAATAAATCTATGCACATAAAAAACATTGATGCATTTATTTATAAAAAATCTGTAGATGTTGCTATACATGTATATAATAAATAATCTTTTAATTCAGATTTGTTAAATCGTCTATATTTTACAAATTATGAAAAAGAGGACCCCGTTTTCACGAAAACAGGACCCTGGCTAGAAAAATCTGATTTAATGCTAAATTCGGATTCACAAAATTATGAGTACTTTTTTCACAATTTCACAAAAACGGGACCCTGTCTGAAAAGTCTGGACAGATCCCTGTTGATGATAAATACATTATCTGAAAGTGATGTAAAATTTACTAAAATAATTCTCCTTATTTCTGTAAGTTATTTTCTATTTGTTTATTTTTGTACGAGTATTTGATATTCAAAGATACTATTTGTGGTAAGACGAATTATCATGAACCACTCTTCTCCGCGTACTCCACTTAGTGATGAAAATAGGAATCTGAAGGCTTTTTAATATTACTGATGATATAGTCACGGTCTGAAAGTGGTGTACATTTTATTAAAATAATTCTCCTTATTTTTGTAAGTTATTTTATATTTGTTTATTTTTGTACGAGTATTTGATATTCAAAGATACTATTTGTGGTAAGACGAATTATCATGAACCACTCTTCTCCGCGTACTCCACTTAGTGATGAAAATAGGAATCTGAAGGCTTTTTAATATTACTGATGATATAGTCACGGTCTGAAAGTGGTGTACATTTTATTAAAATAATTCTCCTTATTTTTGTAAGTTATTTTATATTTGTTTATTTTTGTACGAGTATTTGATATTCAAAGATACTATTTGTGGTAAGACGAATTATCATGAACCACTCTTCTCCGCGTACTCCACTTAGTGATGAAAATAGGAATCTGAAGGCTTTTTAATATTACTGATGATATAGTCACGGTCTGAAAGTGGTGTACATTTTATTAAAATAATTCTCCTTATTTTTGTAAGTTATTTTCTATTTCTTTATTTTTGTACAAGTATTTGGAATTCAAAGATACTGTTTGTGGTAAGACGAATTATCATGAACCACTCTTCTCCGCGTACTCCACTTAGTGATGAAAATAGGAATCTGAAGGCTTTTTAATATTACTGATGATATAGTCACAGTCTGAAAGTGGTGTACATTTTATTAAAATAATTCTCCTTTTTTTTTGTAAGTTATTTTCTATTTGTTTATTTTTGTACAAGTATTTGGAATTCAAAGATACTGTTTGTGGTAAGACGATAGACGAATTATCATGAACCACTCTTCTCCGCGTACTCCACTTAGTGATGACAATAGGAATCTGAAAGCTTTTTAATATTACTGATGATATAGTCACAGTCTGAAAGTGGTGTACATTTTATTAAAATAATTCTCCTTATCTTAGTAAATCATTTCCTGTTTATTTATTTTTTTAGTGTTTTGAATTAAAAAAGATACTGCGTACGTTTTAAGGTTCTACCAGGCTATTCATAGATATCTTAAAATAAATTCATACAATAATATAAACTTAGATCTGCTCGTAACGTCCTCCAGAGATTCCTTTAGGAGTTTAGATCCTCATCAGAAGTCGAAGGTCTTCTGAACATTGGTACCCCTCAGAAAATGCTAACAACCAGAGAGAGGAATCTAATGAAAAAGAGGGGGGTGGGGGGTAGGGAAGAAATCGGCAATACCTTTATGTTATTCTGCAGTTACTAGTAATTATGCAACACAATGTGCGGATAAAATGTAGTACATTGCTTTGTAATAACAAAGTAACTACAAGATAACCCGCGGGCATGTGCGCGTATCGTTCATCCACGTGCACATCATTTGTACAAGTTTGTCTTCAGTGGTAAGTTAAAGCTTTTCCATTGGTAAATCATGCAAGTTTTGAACAGCTTTAAAATATATATATATATATTTTCGCTAAATTTAGAGTACAGCTTTACAAGTTGTACTGTGAAATGTTAACAAACAATCAACCTATAGGAATTACGAAACTCTCAAGAAAAAATACTAAACGTACCGAATTTCGCGATATTTTCAAAAACGTATAACTTCTTGGCCCATTTTTTAAGGCAATTTTATGTTATGATTTTGTGCTTATGAATTTTTCCGTAAAGTTGCATAACACAGACAGCTTTACTGTTAGTTTTCGGAAGTTCATCGGATGAACGAAGCATTATTAATCAATGGTTTGAGCATCATTGGTTTAACATCATTGGTTTGAGCTGTTCAAAAGTCGTGAGACGACGATCACTCTTCAGGTAGAACACTTTTAAAGGCTCTTTAAAAATTCGGAGTCCCTGGGCACGTGCCCCGAATTCCCTGCCACAAGCCAGTCTTTGAGAACAACCATGTATGAAGTGAATTACGTTCCTTTTTTTTAAGGTTCGAGTTCAGACATGTTCTTCCGTGCGTGGAGGCATTCTTATGTAGAGTCCGAGCCAAGGATCTAGACTAGTGGTTCTCAAACTTTTTCTACTGGTAAACCACTTTAAAAAAACCGAAAGAAATTGGGGAACCTCTTGAGCAGTCATTGTGTACTACTATATTATTTCGTGAATCCCCTTTATATAATTTCACTAGCCACTGGAGGTTCACAAACCAGAGCTTGGGGACCAATGATCCAGACCATCGGGTTCCTAAACTTATCTAGTCCGAGCAGGTACTGATTTACGGCGGGGCATTCGGGGCACGTGCCCTGGGCCCCCCGAAGCTTCCTTTTATGTAATCATAATAGCTACTAAAATTATCTCTCAAGAGAAAAATTTCTGATTACTTCATTTCATCACAAATATTCAAAATTGTTAATTTAATGTAACTTGTAACGCTAAAAATTATGCATTCGATTCGACATTCGATAAATTTGATATTCGCAAATTCGTTCGAACACATCAGCATGCTCCTCCTTTTATCTTTTCAAAGGTGTGGATCGGCTGTAAATACCCATAAAAACATTTCAAAATCGAAAAATTCATATAAGTGGTATCTGTCGTGACATTTTACTGTTTTGTAAATGTTTACGTATGGTTAACTTAGGAATGATAATTGGTTTTAACTTAATTTCATTAAGTAATATTCTGCGGAAAATTTTTGTGCAGGGGCCCCAAAAAGTATCTGTGCCCTGGGCCCCCAAGTGTGTAGATCGGTCCCTGAGTCCGAGGAAACCTTCACGAACAGCATTGTTTTTGAGGATCTAATCCCAACCCTCCTTAAGCATTTTACATAATCTTGAGACTTAATTTCTTTCTCAGTAATCTCATTTAGGGATGGATGTAAAATTCTTTTCGACCTTTTACGACATTTCAAATTTAAATGTGGACACACAAAATACATGATGCATAACAACAAAGGAGGAAAAAAAAAAAAAAAAAACAGTTCGTTCCCCTTTTAATATTTCAATCAAATTCATTCAGTTTTAATCAATCAATATTAATGATACAAACAGCAAAGAATTGTACCTTTACATTAAAGCTCGTGAGTATCATATGTAATTATGAATGATTTTTAAGTTTAAAATTGTTATTTTTATTGCGTAACTGAAATTGGAAAACGGAGATTGCATTTTTATATTTTATTCCTTTGATCCTTTGACAGAGAGCTTTCCTTCAGCATCAGTCAGTCATCATGATGAATATTTACTGAACTGTTATTTGCTTTTAATATGATAATTTTAAATTTCAATTTTTCGGCTTTAAATTATATGCTTTTTCAAAATTTATTTTTGCAGTTACATTTTTACTAAGTATTTGTAGATGCTTAACAGGAAAAAAATAAAGTTAAAAAAATACCTAATATATATATTTTAATTTAATCTTTGTCTATCTTAGTTATAATACACATAATTAACCATTAATTTCGAATTTTGTACTGAAAAATGACAAAATTCTAACTAGCAATAATTTTGCGAAGAGATTATTTGCGTTATTTAAATGTAGATGGCGCTTTGCTCTTTCTATGATCTTCATTTTGGATTCTCATAGGATCTGAAAGAAAAATCAAACATTATTTCGGGGTAAGGATGCTGATTGATTCTACTTTGAATTAAAATTTCTGATAGACAAAGAAAGTCTTTATGAAATCGTACAAACATTGCAATATGTTTGTTACAGTTTTCATTTATTTCCACTAATGCTGTTAAAAAATTCATTACTTCTCTATTCTCTAAAACACGTGTACTATGGTATGGACATTAAAATCATATAAGTGATTAAATTTCAAATTTTCTTTACTTTAAATCGAGTAAACACATAATAAGGTTTTTTTTTTTGGATAAACTGATAAAATCTCAAAACATTATGTTTAAAAAATTGTATAATTGAAGATTGAAAATTAAGTTTAATTATATTTTTTTAACATTTTCCTTTCTAATTACAAGAACAAAAATTCCTAAATATAAATAAAACTCAGCATGATACCGAATTTAAATTAGAATAGTTTTATTTGCAGTATTTATACTTTAATATGGTTAGCCTTAGGGGTGTTTAGTTGATAAGAATGCAAAAATGAATTGGATAAATTTAATATACTTATTATTCACACTATAAAGATTATTTACACTATAAGATTATTTACACTATTATTCACACTATAAAGATTATTTTATTTTCCTAATATTAAGGGAATAAAATGTCAGTACATTTTTTAAAACATAAAATTGTTCATATAACTAAAATAATAAAGTTGGAATAGTTTAGGCATAAAATAAAGTATAGTCACCACTGTTTAATATCGTCTCTTTTATGTGTAACCCATTGAGTTCTATTCCACGTTCAGGTGATCTAAACTTATGCCAAATAATAATTTTTCAAAAATGCAAAGTGCAAATTTTTCTGAAAATGCAAAATGTTAAAAAATTGTAAAAAATATTATTCATGAAATAATATATAAATAATTATTAATATATTTAATAAAATATTTTATTTACTGTCTAATACTAATCTCAAATAATTTTGCTTTCGAATTAATATTTAGTTTTCCAACTTCGGGAATTTAACAGTCCTAGATTTAGATTTAGGCCTATTTGACCAGCACTTTGGTTATTAAAGTAAAGAAATACTTTCTAACAACTTTTACTCATAATTATTAATAGATTTTGGAAGTGTTTTACAAAATGGCTTCCATATCTTATGTCAAAAGTTAACCATTTTCAAATATACATAAATGTAGCTGAAAATATGCTTTTAAACTTGTGATTATTATTTCAAAACAAAATTTAATACTTACAGTTATGGAAGAAAAATAATATGTCCTTGAAATGTAACTTTTTGATGCTAAAAACAAACTTTGATTTTTACACCGGCAACACGTGTGTTGATCAGTCATAGAACATCTTCCCATGAGCCTCTAGTAATAAATATATGCAACTAATATTTTAGTTTAAATTTATCTCTCCTGGTGGCTGCACAATCAATGTGCCTCCAAGGGACACCACCTTCCCCTAAACTGTCGCTTCAATAAATCGCAAGTTTTGAAATTTTCAGTTTTTCCAATTTATTGACCTTAAAACATTAAATTTCTCGCATTTTAATCCCAAAAAATATCCCTGAAATTAAAAAAAAAAAGTAAATTGGTCAATTTTTTTCTTTTTCTTTTTTTTATTTATTTATTTTTTTTTTTTTTCCAAACTCTTCATGTTGCTTGTAATTTTTACCAATCGTTTTCATTAGCAAACTCATGTACGTAGATGACAGCTTTTTCCGGTCAGTTCAGTTGTATAGAGGATCTCTCTTTCCCAGTGTTTTACCACCTACTGTCTGATTTGTTCCACCAGTTGATTGAAACTCTTCAATATGTCTTCCGAAGTTTTCCCACGAATCTGAAGATGCTTTTGCTACTAAATAAACAAGTTACTTGTAACGGGATATGCTATCAGTCACGGTCTTTAATGGGACATAAACGTAAACATGATTCCTCCTGCAGAATTTTTAGTACCGTTGCACGTTGCTTCTACCGAATGGGCTGCAGAGATATATAAATTAATTGTGTGCAGTGGTAATCCAAGTCTTCCAAATGTTTTCTACATTCTTATTTACATTATTCGTATCGCATTTCGAAAAAATAATATTTACTCCATATTAAAAATATTATATTTTTACTTAAAACTACGAACAGGAAATTTAACCACCTGAATTTACTTTGAAAGAATTGATAGCAGTAACGATGTAGCATATCAAGCAAATAAAGTGAAAATAACGTTTTATTTTAATCGCATTCACTTCATAAAGATGCCAGCAACAAGTGAATTCGATTGCAAAAATGAATAAATTCAAATATTTGACTGATTACCTAACTGGCTAGCAATTTATTTTACGCATTAAACTTATCGCTTCCACATGTGAATTTTTATTTTCATCTAAATAAAGCTGTAATTAAGAACTGTATAATTATTCAAGGAAATTATTCAAGGGGGTTTTAATTATGTATGCACGATAGAAAGGTGTGACTGATGGATTTATGCTCTAAACTCTGCTTTCATTAGTAACTTTCCGAGATAAACTTTTAGTAAAGAAATTCATTCTTCGTTAGAATTCATCTTTGTGCATTTGGGTATGAAACTGTTGTTTTGTAGAGGCATGCTTCTGATTGTAAAATCTGGTTTTGAGCTTTGTTAAATCACCGAGATGCCAAATTCTGTGTAAAAGCCTTTTCAAAGGTAATCGAAATAGCACTATTGAGAAAATAGAAAAAGATATTTGATGTCTTTTCCTCATTTTCCAATCCACTATTATAAATTAGCTTAGCTTATAGATTCTGACTTAAAAAGCTAGAATTAAGTAAATCAATAAATAAAAGCATAAAAAAAAACTTAAGTAGTAATTGAATTTATTATTAACCCTTTAACGCGCAGTGATCCCGCTCTGGGATCACCAAACTCTGACGTTTTGACTGTTGCCAGTCAAGAAGAATAGATTTGATTTCTATAAAAATAGTTGCGAGTGACATAGCTCCACGAGAATCCTTTACTTTTTAGCACGTTCATTTCCCGTAAAAGATGGTCACGATTATTTTTAACAGCACTGACATCTGCTGAAAGATGGAAGAACACGAGAACAGCTGGAAAGATTGCCCAATGCTGAAAAAAGGGCAGCCGTTGCCATCGCTCGACTTAACTACCAGCAAGATGGCGGACGATCGAAACGTTCATCGCGTGCCACCGATCTAGAAACCCTTTTTTGACGCAGCTGGCTGTGCGCGAGCACAGCTAGCTGCGTCAAAAAAGGGTCTCTAGATCGGTGGCACGCGATGAACGTTTCGATCGTCCGCCATCTTGCTGGTAGTTAAGTCGAGCGATGGCAACGGCTGCCCTTTTTTCAGCATTGGGAAAGGGTTGCGCCTCAGAGGGTTAAGGGTGTTCCCCCTGAAGAGCGATCTCCGTCACAGGATTTTTGAACATCAATAAAAACAAACTAAAGATGTTAAACACGCAGAAAAATTGATAATGCTTCTTCATACAATGCACAATGGACTAATACTAACAGTAAAACGTACGTCTCGTGCAGCTTTCAGGAAAAATTCATAAGCACAAAATTTGCCTTCAGAAATGGGCAGAGGGGTAAGTTACCTGTTTAGAGAAAAGTTGCGAAATTACGTTTGTTTAGCATTTTTTTTTTCCCCCTGGGTGTTTCGTAACTCCTCTAGGTTCATTGTTTGTAACAGTTCACAGCACAACTTGAAAGAAAGAGACATTCTAAATTTTTCTGAATCTCTGGCGCAGTTAAATTCTTTAAAAGTAGCTCAAAAGTTACATGATTTCCAAAAAGAACAGCCTCAATGCAAAGTAAATTCTTCTGCAAGTAAACGAAAATTCGAATTAAATTCATCTAACCTTAAATTTATAAACCTGATGTTAATAATAAAAAAATGCCTTGTTTAATTATTTACAATAGTTTCTATTAAAATTGAAAGAAACTACAGTAGTTAGATACTGCTAAAGATGTTCCTTTCGAAAAACCGATAGGTGTCACGGGGCTTTTGAACAGCTTTGAAGACCAACTAATGATCTTAAACGCTCGAAAAAATTAACAATGTTCCTTCGCTAACTGCTCTCTAAACTAACATTAACAATCAATCATCATGCACCAGATCACCGGAATATGGTGTCTTTCTCGAGTTCCCACAATGGATGGCAACATCCGACACCCCTCGTGAGAGCCCCCACAAAAAAAATAAAAAAGAAAGGAAAAAGAAAAACTTACAGATCATTGCTGGATAGATTTAACAAGCTTGGAACACGATTTGCGTTATCAAGCATTTGCTTGATGCCATACACGTTTGCTATGCTCTGATTCTCATTTATTCGAGAAAGCCAAACTATTTTGATTAGCAGAAAATTTTTTTTGCTTGCTTGTTTGTCGTGGAAAGTTTGTTGGTTTTGATACTTTATAGTATCTCATTTAGTTTGTATGGGATTTCATGCTTTTAAATTCATGATGTCGTAGAACTTTCCCGTTTTTTTTTCCACCTGAGATGACAATCTATTAATAGAGGCAAGACTTTTATCGGAACTATTTGAGGTCGGAAGATGAACACCACGGGTTTTCTGTCCTCATTTCAACATTACGAGGTTATCCAGCGCTTAGGTTACCCAGTTTTTAAAAACACTTTGACATTGTGCCCCAGAAATAAAATAAAATTGAAGTCTCCTGAAAACTCGTTAAAATACGGGGTGATAGCCAAGTTGTTCTAATAGGTTTCTTTTGTGATGAAAGATATATTTCCTACAAAGCACCTTGGGAGTTATATAGATTTCTTCAACATATTTCCTAAATACTACTTCTGACTTTTTTTCCAAAACTCTGAACAGTTACAATGCACTAGACCTGATCTCACAATGATGGACTCCTTTCACCAATTCATCTTCAAGTTTTTCGGTAGACTTAATAATAACGCTTTTCTTTTCCTCGAAAAGTTGCCGATATTTTTCTTATAAATTTCTCTAAAGAATTTCTAATAATTAGAGTGCAATATTTAACAAAATTCAATTTGGAAAGATCGCTTTGTGATAGCAAAAAAGCATGTATGATTAAAAAAAAAGAAAAGGAAAAAAAAAGTTTCTTCCTTCTTATGCCTGAGTAAATATTTATTTTACGGAAAAGCACAAACGTGCTCTCAAAAAGGATTTTAAAAAAGGTACCATGAAGTACTTTCAAATAAATACTTCTCTCCAGCAATGTTTTATTTTGTTTAATTACACTTTGATTAATTTGCTTAATTCAGTATTCAGTAGGAGTTGAACTTTTAAAATGTGCTGTAACACCTACTGGCAAGCCCAAGCCTCCATGTTATGCCTTTTTCTTCCCCTTTTGTATTTTCTGCTAATTAATAAAGTACAGACGAATTTCAGGACATTCCACACAGGCACGTAACTCCAAAGATGCAGAAGGGGTACTTGCTCCGTGGCACTTTGTGGTGATGAAACAAAGTACACTTTTCGCCCCCCAACCCCTACCCCTACTTTTCTAAACCCAGGATTTGCACAAAAATATGTAATAATAACCGAAAAATTGTTTGATTAACCATCAAATTTTAATTAGCTTTTGATAGATGTATAAAAGCTTGGCGCCAGACCAACTGCCAGCAAACGTATAAAGTTAATGAGTACTCGGATACCACAGGTCATATTTGTATGTGGATGAATTTCTCTGAACTCTATAGTAAAGAATTTATGTGCAGAGCTGAGGAAAGAAAATGTGTATTTAATAATTAAATTTGTTGTAGTAAAATTCTGCCAACTGACATATTTTTTAAAAAAATGTAAATAAAAATTAATTCTCCGGTTATTTTTATTTACATTTATTTATTTTTGTCCGTTCACTTTCCCGAAAGCTAGCACGTCAATGATTCCTCAATATAAGCCACAACAACGCTTATAAATATATTTTTTTCCCTGACAATATTTATTAACTTTCGCAACTTTTTTATTGTTCTCTAGGACAAAATATTGTCACAGCACTCCTTTGATTATCCTACAGAGAACATTCAAAATGTCCCGCTGCTTCTCTCTTTTATTTATTTATTTATCCCCTCCCCCTTCCTTTCCAAACATTACCACACACTATGTACCCCTCTCTTCCGCTTCTTTTTTCAATATAAATACATTACCAGGGGGCTTATGGAGGGAATAGGGAAATTGGAACTTCAAGTATATCCCTGGTTTGGTAGTTTTATCAAAAGACTCTCAAAAAAACCCGTAGGGGGTCTACTAGAATTCTGTGACGTAACCCGCATGGGTTTTAGCTTCTAAAATGAAGGATGGGGAAAGTCATTGATTGATGTAATACAGTCAAACCTCGTTAAGATCTCAATTCCAGAAGGCGCCAAAATTTTGTATTAACGGACAAATAATTTTATATATTTATTTATTTTGAACAGTTAGGATGAAAAATCAAAATAAACAATGTTTCTAGATTAAATCGTTTACCCTCTTATTAATGTAATAATATTTTTTTAGAAATACATGACTGGCCTAAATATTTAACATTAATTTGCTAGTTTCAATGAAAATTTGTAAGTCAATAAATTTATTGTTTGTTGGCTGTTCAAGAGATTCATATAAAACTTTTTGGAATAAAAGTAGCTCGCACATTTCGATCATTTTATTGAACAAAAATAATTTTTGACTTTATTCTAAAGAAAAATATCTCCTGCCACTTGAAGCACTATTACTCTGTCGCTTGGAGCAACTGTTTAAATTCGTTTTCCAGAGGAGTATTTATATGTACGCAATGTTCTGATAACCTTAATTGTAAATGCATAGAGACCTCTGGAAGCTGGACAGTTGCGATTCCCTTCCCTTAAGGGGATGGTGGGCTATGACATTTCCAAAAATTCGCAATTTTTTTTAATGTATTCATAATCATAGTCTATGATTTTTACTGTATCTGAAACAAAAAACTGCATGTCTCTAGCTTCATTAGTAAAAAAGTTATAAGCGTTTAAAAAATGTAAGTATCTCATAAGTGGTCCTTTAAATGTCCGAAAAAATGCCTTCGGTGCAAAATGAATATTTTTCGCAGATCTGTGTCTTTTAAATGTCCCTTTCGACACAGTTTTTGAAGAAGTCTTATAAAATCCATAACAGAGACTCAAGATACATATAAGAATAAATTTTCTTAGCCGTTTTAATTTTGGTGATCATTAAGATTATATAAATTCAATATAAGTTTATAAAAAAACATGAAAATTTTGTGAAAATTCAGTGTTAACGCATAAAAATACTTCCTAAAATTTTACTTTTCAACAAATCTCAAAATTAATAAGACAATTTGTTCGTAATACATTTTTGAATAATAACAAGAGAAAAATTGAAGGAAAAAATTAAAAATTCGCGTGCTAGAGACATTTTTTCGAAATTCAATTTTTTGTAAATTTAAATTTTAAAAAAGTAATTTTTTTAGTTTTTTAAGTATTTAATTTTGTCATACTTCAAAGCATATCTATTCAAAAATTCATAATTTTTGGTCAAAAATTAAAAAAAAAAAAACTTTGATAACGTCCACCGTCCTCTTAAAAAAAAGTGTTCATCGTTTGGAGATATATTTATAAGTTAGTCACTTCCTGTTGTCAACAAAATTGTTCAAAACTCCAAGTCTCCAAACTTTGGGGGGTTTTACTGTAACTTAATTTTCTAGTATCATGCAAATTCAGTATTTATTTAATCTCGGGGCTGATCTTTGCTAAGTCAGCATATATTAGATATGTTGCATGGTTCTCGAACAGTAATTACGTTGCAATTGCTTCTCAAGCTGCATTCTTATGCACTTTTACGAAAGCGAAAATCCTTTGGCTGAAACACAGTCAGTTTATCAAAATATTGTTTTCTTGAGAATTTTTATCGAGATTTTTTACTCTGATAAGTTAATTGTTTATAAGAATGTATAAGTGAAGTGTATAATTCACAAGACTCAATTTCTGCCCTCTCCCTAAAATAACCTTTTTTTTTTCTTTTTTTTCCCCCCAATATTCATAATTTTTATGATATTTTGAAAGAACGTGAAGCATGACGAACATAAAATTTCGCAATAATTTATTGCCGAGGCTTGAGTTTTTTCAGTTGAATCACATTATATGTTTTAAAATCTACAGATCTCAAAATATCGTCATATTTTTTTCTAATACCATTGTGTGTGTTATTATTTAAATAATCTTGTGATGTTCAGTAGTACTGCAGACGTGAAAAATATTTCTAGTATAGTCGAATTGAAGTGGGCATAGAAAATACGATAGTAGGTGTTTTTATTTATTTGCTTATTATCAATGTCAGCTAGCATAGTAAAAGCCAGAATGCGTCAACCACAATCACTTCGTAAGCTCCACCATCGTACAATTTATATCCGGTGAAAAGTCACTGGCGCAAACTGGCAGCAATATTTTTCCTACTCCAGAAAATCTAATTTTTGCTTCCTCGTGATATTGGAAGATCCTTATTCAGGATTTCGTATTTCACCAAGTTATTGTTAACTTTGTGGTCAGTTAAATATGTTTTTTTTTTTTTTTTTTTTAGTGTTTATTATCATTTTTACATCCTTTGGTACAAACTTTACAAAATAAAAATAACAACCCAAAAAAAAATGTGAAGTGAGGGGGGGTTTTCTGAAAGAAAATTTCACTATCCCTTTTTGTCAAAACCACTTTCCTGGATCTCTCAAAAAGCGTATGAATCGGCCTCAGCAGTGAAGCTTCCGATTCGGCAACCCTTATCGGGGGTGTCTCGAAAATGATTGATCGGATTCGAGCGCACCGCGGCGAAACTCCCCAACCTCCTCATTCCATGGACAGATCTGGGTTACTCCCCCTTTTCCCTTACTCCACTTATTTTTTTTTTTTTTTTTTCACCCTTCTTCTTCTTTTATACCCCCTCTGCGTTGCCAGTTTTTCCTTCTGACAACAGATATCCAAGCATCACAGAGCCCCCCCCCCCCTTATGAAATTTCCAGGAAGTAGATTCAGGGGCGTAGTCAGTAAATTTTTTTCAAGGAGGAAGGGGGGGGGGGGAGATTGATATGAAGTAAGTTCTGAATGAATAAACGGAATTTATGCACAACATAAAGCTTATGCTTACTAATCCAAATATTTCTAGTATATAACCCGATATTTTAACGCCTTTGGTCAGATTATATCAGATTTCGCCACTGCTATTCGTTAAGCTTGTGTATTAAACGTCATTCTTTAGCAGTGTTTCAAAGACAATAACTCATGTGCAACTACGGGGGAAGAAAGACCTACTTGTTCTTTATTCGGCCATCGCTCATCGTACAGAAAGAAAAGTTATTATTACCGGAACAAAATGTACCAAATTAAAGTGTAAATTATGCATCAACGATTCGTATGTGTAACTTTTCATGACAAACGATAGCAGAATAAAAGCCAAGTGGGCCATTTTTCCAACCTTAGTTGTACGTTAATAAAGTCTCTCTGATGTATTTTTAAAGATCTTAAAATAAATTCATGTGATTTATGTAATTTCACTGAATTAAATCCTCTTACTAAAACTATTTATGAAACATTTTCTTTCTTCTTCTTTTACTTCACCTCTTTTTTACTTCATGTTTTGGCGCTAGGGCGAATTATGATAAACCATTCTTGTCTGCATACTCCACTTAGTTATGATAACTGGGATCTGAGTCCTTTTTAATGTTACTTGATGACATAATCATTATATGAAAGTGGTATAACTTCATCAAAAATAATTTCCCTCATTCTAGTAATTCATTTTCTGTTTACTACTTCCTTCTTTATTTTTAGTGTGTCTGTAAGAATATTTTGAATTTAAACAAACTGATTTTCTGAAAGCTGCATGAGACAGAAGCGTTACTCTTAAAATTAGTCCATGCTACCTTTGGTAAGAAACCTTTTCCTATTTTTTTCGAGCATTTGTTTTTAAATTTCTTCCAGATGAATAGAAATCGTCGCCCCGGGACTTTTGAATTAATAATGCTTTTTCAGCCGATGCACTGTGGACTAATACTAACTGTAAGGCTGTATGCTTAGGCGCACCCACGAAGGAAGCTATGGGGCCCACGAAGCCCACAAAGGAAGCTATGGGGGGGGCTAAAGCCCCCCTAAAACTGTAGAGTTCGATCTGAAAAGTTTTTTAAAAATTGAAAATTGTCACTAATGAATTAAAATATAGTTTATTTTGAAAAATTCTCATCAAATTATTTCTAAAATATTTTAACCCCCTTCCCCATAAAAGTTCGTTTTTAGATAAATACATGCAGTTAATGAATGAAATTCAGTTAAACTTTATTACGTCATTGAAAAGATCAGATTTGTATTTGTGACTCTATAACGAGTTACATTGATAGTGGGATTGTATCCTGTGGGCAAGTGGTACAGAATATTTTGACGTTTTAAGAGAGCGATTGCTATAATCGAAGTCACTATAACCGATTTCAGCAGTATTTGCAGCCTCAGCACCCCCCCCCATAGACTAAAGTACTGGGTGCCACACTGTATGTCTCATGAAACTAAGAAA
The DNA here is from genome assembly GCA_038373885.1 of Cheiracanthium punctorium. Classification (NCBI taxonomy): domain Eukaryota; kingdom Metazoa; phylum Arthropoda; class Arachnida; order Araneae; family Cheiracanthiidae; genus Cheiracanthium; species Cheiracanthium punctorium. The sequence goes on along the minus strand of JAWZYV010014839.1, from coordinate 1,845,597 downwards.
AAATTAACAAGTACAAAAATTGACTTCAAATTTGGGCCGAGAAGTTACCCGTTTTATTCTATATTAATATTCTTAGTTTGTTTTGTTTCTCTGATCTCTGTACGGCGTAAGGATAATGTCTGTTATCGCCTGCTGCATTGGGAAAAGTTACCCGGTTTCGGAAACAAAGCAAAATTCCCCTTTTTTAGCATTTTCCCTTCATAACTCCTATAGGTTCGTTGTTTGTAACAATTCACAGTACAACTTGTAAAGAGACATTTTAAATTTTTCCTTGTTTCTAGCGCTATTAAATTATTTCAAAAGCTGTTCAAAAGGTTGCCTGATTTCCATAGGAAAGTTGCCTGATTTCCATAAAGAACAGCCTTAAAGATCTTCAAAATAATACATTCACGAAACCAAAATTTAGTTGCCCAAAAAAAAAAAAAAAAAAAAAAAAGAAAAGAAAAGAAAATCAAACTACATTTTATTGCTCTATGAGAAGGAAAAATCTGAAAATACTTAAAGACACGTAAATGTGGGGTTTTTATCTTTCCCCATTATAGTTGGTGTCTGTATTCTGTTTAGCTACAGTTACGGTATTGAGATTGCCACTAGGACATTGAAAAAATCCCAGAAATAGAAACGGACAGTTATTTTTTTCTGTACCAAAATTTGAAAAATGGATGGCACTTAAAAAATATATATGATTTTTAAAAAATATTTATGAATTTCACAGTCGATTATTTACATGCCCCAGGCATGTCGAGCAATAGACTTTTCCGGCGACAGATCAGACGCCACGTGGTAAAGATCAGGACTGGGAATTCTGACCTTTACCACCTGCTCCAATTAGTGATGAAAACAAGGACGTGAGTTCTTAAATTCTTTGGGTATTAAAGATATAAAAATATATTTATAAACGCATATAATATAATTTCGCTGCATTACATCGTCTTACTGAAACCTGATTATTAAACTCCCCAACCCTCTCATATTTTGGCTGTAAGACAAATTATCATAAACCGCTCCTCTCCACGTACTTGTGTTTAATATTATTTGATGATGAAATGATATTCTGAAAGTGATGTAACATTTGTTAAAAGAATTCTTATTTTGGTAATTTCCCTATTTTTAAGTCAGTTCGTATTTATTTATTTTTGCCCTTTTTAAAATTATTTGAAATCATTTTCTGAAAGTGGTATAAAATTTACTAAAATTATTCTCCTTATTTTTGTGAATCATTTTCTACTTATTAATTTTTATACGTTTATTTTGAATTCAAAGACACTGCGTACGTTTTAAAGTTTTCCTATGTTATTCTTAAATTTCTTAAAATATATTTATAAATTCATATAATATAATTTCACTGTATTACATGATCTAACTTCCCCCCCTCCCCATATTTTGAATTCAAAGATACTGCTTGCTTTCAAAACTTTTTCCAGGGCATCCTTAACTATCTTAAAGTATTTATAAATTCATATAATATAATTTCACAGTATTACATCGTCTAACTTTCCCTACCCCCATATTTTGGCGAATTATCATGAACCACTCTTCTACGTATTTCTTTTAGTGATGAAACCAGCGATCACAAACATTTTAATATTATTTGGTGATAAATCATTCGGAAAGTGTTGTAAAACTTTTAAAAATACTAATCCTTATTTTAGTAAATCATTTTCCATTTATTTATTTTTGTACGAGTATTTTAAATTGAAAGGTACTGCGGTTTTTTTGGGGGGGATTCTTAAATATCTTAAAATATATTTATTTTATATAATAAGATTTCACTGTATTACATCGTCTTACTGAAAACTGTTTATTTAACTCCCCCTCCCATATTTTAACGGTAAAACGAATTATCATAAACCTCTCTTCTCATTGTAGTACTCATTTTTAATATTACGTGATAATGAAATCATTTTCTGGATAGTGGTGTAAACTTTACTAAAATAATTCTTCTTTTTGTAAATCATTTACTATTTATTAATTTTTTTACGAATACTTCAAAGATACTACCGTAAGTTGTTCCATGGTGTTCTTAAATAGCTTGAAATGCATTTATAAATTCATATAATTCAATCTTACTGTATTACATCGTCTAACCACCCACCCACCCGATATTTTGGCGGTAAGACCAATTATCATGAACCACTATTCTACATACTCCTCTTAGTGATGAAAACCGAGATCCGAGTCCTTTTTAATGTTACTTGATGATAAATAACACATTATCTGAAAGTGGGGTAAAATTTACTAAAATAATTCTTAGTTTTGTAAATCATTTTCTATTTATTTATTTTTGCACAAGTATTTTAAATTCAAAGATATTGCTTAGGTTTTAAATTTTTTTCAGAGTATTCTTAGATGTCTTAAAATATATTTACAAATTCATATAATATGATCACACATTTTCCTTGTTTTAGTAAATCATTCCCTGTTTATTTATTTTTGTGTTTTTAAATATTATTTGATGATGAAATCATTTTCTGATAGCGGTGTAAAATTTACTAAAATAAATCTCCCTATTTTTGTTAGTTATTTTCTATTTATTTACATTTGTACGTGTATTCTGAATTCAAAAATACTGTGTACGTTTAAAGTTTTTCCATGGCATTCTTAAATATCTTAAAATATATATTTAAAAATTTATATAATTTCACTGTATTACATCGTCTAACTCCTGCCCCCGCCCCCTCGCACACACACACATATTGCGAATTCAAAGATACTGCATATGTTTTAAATTTTTTCGAGAGTATTCTTAAATCCATTTAGAATCATACGGTATAATTCCATTGCACATTACATTCTAACTCCTTCCCCCCCCCCCCTCCACCCCCGCCGCAATATTTTGGCGGTAAGACGAATTATCATGAATCACTCTTCTCTACGTACTCAACTTAGTGTTTGAAAACGAATCAGAGTCCTTTTTAATACTACTTGATGATAAATGCGTATTCTGAAAGTTGGGTAAAATTTATTAAAATGATTCTCCTTATTTTAGTAAATCATTTTCTATTTATTTATTTTTGTAGGAGTGTTTTGAATTGAAAGTATGTGCGTTTTAAAGTTTTTCTGTGGTATAAAATACATGTATAATTTCATATAAGATAATTTCAAAGTGTTACATGTCTTACAGAAAACTGTTTAATTAACTCGCCTTCTTCCCCCCACTCCCCCCCCCCACCACCACCACCATATTTTGGCGGTAAGACGAATTATCAAGAACTGCTCTTCTCCGTGTACTCCACTTAGTGATGAAAACACAGATCTGAATCGTTTTTAATATTACTTGATGTTGAAATGATTTTCTGAAAGTGGTGTAAAATTTAAATTCTCCTTATTTTGCTTAATCATTTTCAATTTATTTACTTTGGTAGGAGTATTTTGAATTCAAAGATATTGCGTTGTAATAAAGTTTTTAAACGATATTCTTAAATATCTTAAAAAGTATTATTAAATTCACATCAGAATTTCTCTGTATTACACCTTCGTATTGAAAACTGTTTATTTAACTGTTTTGTCGGTAAGGCGAATCATCATAAACCACTCGTGTCCACATACTTCACTTAGTGATAAAAACAGGGATGTGAGTCCTTTTTCATATTACTTGATGATATCATTTTTGAAGTTGTAAAATTTATTAAATTTCCGGGTTTTTTTTTTAGTAAATCATTTCCTATTTATTTATTTTTGTAGGCAGTGGCGGATCCAGAAAGTCTGTTTTGGGAGGGGCTACATTTTGAAAAAAGCTTATTTCAGCCAAACAAAATGTACAATAAAGCAAAATTTTAGTCTAAACCAATGTAAAAACTTTTGGGAGGGACTAAGTGATTAAAAAAGATCCCTTTACATACTCAAAGTGCATAATGAAGCAGAATGTTACCCTTTAGCAATCTCTTTTTGGGGGGGGGGCTGAAGCCCCCTAGCCCCTCCCCTGAATCCGCTACTGTTTGTAGGAATGTTTAGAATTTTAAGGTACCGCGTACATTAATAAAGTGTCTGATATGTACTTTTAAATATCTTAAAATACATTTATAAATTCATGTAATGTAATTTTAATGTATTACATCCTCTTACTGAAAACTGTTTATTTGACTGTTTCTCCCCCCCCCCCTTCTTTGTTATTTTAGCGGTAAAGTGAATTCTGATAAACAACTCCTCCACGTAATAATGCCCTTTTTTCATAGTTTTATATTGATAAATTTATAAAATATATTCAATATCGTATGCGCACACAATTCTGTATGTAATTTACCTTGGTCCTTAGAAAGTGAAATTTATGAAACATCCTTACCTTTTTTTTTTACTAAGCTGAATGGTGATTTTAAGGTAAATGTGAATTTTTGTCTAAAAGAATTCTTATGCTCTTTTCTTTTCTTTTCTTTTTTTTTTTTCTCTTTTGATTATCTGTCGCACTCGCAACCCCCTAAAATGCTCAGAGCCCATAGGCTAGTCTCTAATCTAAAGCATAAACGTGCATTTACAGGACACTTTCCGTGAAAAATTACAGAAATTCTCCATTTATATTTTAATAAGGGTAATCTCCGTAAATCAAGAGTCAAGCTCTTCTCTGGAATGGAATTTCTAGAATTTAACGTCTTCACAAGACTTTCAGAAAGCTTTAAAAACAAACCAATGATATTAAAACACTCGAAAAAATGTTTTCGAGTGATATAATGTTTTTTCACCCGATGCACTATGGACTAAAACTAACAGCAAAGCTGTATTCTGTATACGATTTTCAGAAAAAAAAAAAAAATGCATATGCACAAAATTCTGTATGTTTAGGATTTTCCCCTGAGTGTTTCGTAAACCCCTATAGGTTCATTGTTTGTAACAGTTCACATTCTAACTTGTGAAGGGACATTCTACATTTTTTCAAGTCTCTGGCTTAATTAAATTCTATAGAATGCTGTTCAAAAGTTGCATGATTTTTAAGTCGAACAGCCTTAAACATAAGTAAATAATGCTAATGTCCGATTTGCCAACACATTTTCAATGTTTTGAATTTTCATGCTTTTTTGCTTTGGATTGTAGAGCAGAGTTGTCGAACATACGGCTCGTGGGTACTGCACCCTCTTATTTTAAACTGTTTATTTAACTTTGCCCCCCCCCACACTACCTCACATTTTAGTGGTAAGGCGAATTCTCATAAACCACTTTTGTCCCACTTAGTGATGAAAGCAGGGATTCGAGCCCTTTTTAATATTACTTGATGATATAATCATTGTCTGAAAGTGGTTGGTAAAAAAAAAAAAAAAAAAACCTTGATTCTAGTAGAGTAAGTGCACTAGCAATCGACACTTTAAGAACAATAATTAGCATTAACTAGTAATTGCTAATTACTAAAACGATATTGAAACAAAATTTTTGTTTTCAAAACTTGAACAGGCCTCACAAATGGTCCTTTTTTTCCCTTGAAGTCCCTTTTCTTGTTCAAGGTCCTTAAAAGTCCTTTTTTCTCTGAAATGGTCCTTTTTCCCCCTTTTTCCTAGTGCTAGCTGTGGATTCTGGCCATTCAAAAGTCACTCTATTACAAACTCGATTGGATTTATCGAAATGTTTTCATGTGTGATGTTATGCCGTTATCTTCTTCCTGTTTATATATGAAATACTGCATTGTTTGGACTGTTTAAGGCAAAAAGCTTCACTCTAATGTGTTAATCGCCTTAAGCCTTATTTTTGATTTGTTTAATAGAAATTCAAAAATTACATTTAATGTATGCAAACTCTTTGCTTTGTTTATTAAGATTCAAATTAAATTTGTTAGTTCTGCTTGAGAAACATGATTTTAAAAGGGTATTCTAAATTATTTCTTAAATACAGGTTGAAGCTTTTTTTTTTTTTTTTTTTTTTTTTTTTTTTTTTTTACCCTCCGCTAAAGAGGGTAATAGTTTTTGGCAGACGAAAAAAGTCGTGGATGATAATTGATAGTAAATAAAATCTTACAGATCTCACGGAAATTTGAAACACACCAAGATCCGACATATGATTGGAATAATGGATACTTGAAAAATTTCAAAGTAACGTCAGATGAAACAAAAGGGGAAACTGTAAGATTTTGTCAGAGCGTCTGCGACTGGCTGTCAAGTTCCCGAGGTTCCGATTTCATTTTTCAGAATTTGGATTTGTTTCCAGAGTCGCGTTCAAACTTTTGTCCCTCCTCGGAGCAAGTGGTGGTGTTCTGTCGTGGCATTTCTAAAATTTTCATTTTTGCGGGATCAGTGTGAAATAGCTCGTAGGCTTGGTATTTCACGCTCTACTGTTCAGTATTACATCGTTAAATATCAGAAGAATATACCCGGGACTGTTGTTCAAGGCCGCGCTGGCCGTCCTCGCCAGTTGTCTAATCCGGAAGAAAGTCATCGTGAAACTAACCGTCTATTTATGCAAAGAAAAAGGGAAGATCCAGATTTTCGTGCTCAAGAAGCGGAATCCAAATCCAGAAGACAAGACAGAAAACGTTTACGACTCTGTCTAGATATACCATCGAAAAGACCAAGAACACATACTGATCTAAATGTAAGGTGTGAAGAACTAGAATTTCGTAAATTAGCTGAGAAATTTTTCGAAGCTGTTGCTGATGGTCCAATCCACCAATGCTATTGTTGTGATCGACTGTGGTTCAAAAAGTCAATAAGAACCCATTCCAAAACAACTTTACTGTCCAAAGGAGCGACAACGGACTTTATAAAACTAGTCTTTTACAAAGATATCGATGATATTGGCAAATTTTGCAAAACATGTTACGATTGTTTGATTAAATTGACAATACCAGAATTAGCTATAAGCAATGGCTTCGAATTCCCCGAAATACCGGATTGTTTAAAATACTTGACACCACTGGAAGAACGGTTGGTTTCTCCCCGTTTGATTTACATGCAAATACATCCTGTACATGGCTGCCAATACAAATTAAAAGGTTCTGTCAAAAAACCTCTTTAGCGGAGGGGAAACTAATTTCAGCTGAAGGCTGAATATTTTCCTTGAATATGAGGTTTCTATTGGTTCATATTTTTAATTTGAAAAGTCCTATACAAACTATAATATTTTTAGTTGCTCTTTCGATTTTTGAAACACTCATACATAACATACATAAACACATTTACTCCAATTCATTGTTAAACTTTATCGTTGCAAGATGAAATTTCAGCCAGTTGACTCTTGTGAACTATATCAGTATTCAGGAAAGTTACTTGTATAGCAGCAATGTCTATTATTTTTTTTTTGGGAAAGAGATTTCAACAAATGATTTCAATTCAACATATCTGCTACAAATGCTAAATGCCTTTATACAGAATTTTTAATGGAGTACAATTTATTACTAAGAATGGCTGATCATGCAGGCCCATTATTTCGAAGGTTTCTCGAATTAGGACAAATTCATGGAAAAATGTAAATGTGCCAGAACTAAAGCTTCAGGAATCGTAAATGTTTTGTAGATGAAAAAAGAAAAAAAAGTTTTTGATTTTTAAAATTTTTGAAACTGAAGCTTCAAATCATTACTTGGCCCAAAACAAGCTAGGCATGGCTTGTAGCTAGCTGTTCACAAAATTGACCAAATACAGCTCATTTTAATATTTTTCTTGTTTTAACAGATTAGATTTGATTGGAAAAATCTTCCTGTTTTCCCCACGAAATCTTGTTTTTTAACTTGATCTTCCTGTTAGCAGCCATGGTTATACTCGCCCCTCCCCCTTTTCAAAAAAAAAAAAAAAAAAAGTTTCCTTAAAGTCTCTTTTTTTTGGGGGGGGGGAATTTGGTCTTTTTCCCTCTAAGAATATTTAAAAACTTGTGGTGAGCAATGCAATTTCCTCCGAAACTTAGCGTAAATACAGGTTAGGACCCCTTATAAAGACCCCCACTGAGGGCACCCCACCCATAGGCCTAGATCCCTTGTGCAGATAATTGCCTTAATCCCACAGCACAGTGAGCAATGCAATTTGGAATCAAACCTGAACTACTATCAATCACTAAGGAATCTTGCTTCTGCAAGTGTTACATACAAGTCTTACAATGATTATTTATTAAAATTAGAAAGGGAACAATGAAATCTACTAAAGAAGCAAATGTGAAGGCATCCCTAACCCTCTTCAAAAAAGAAAAAGGATTTTGAAGTTAGTAAAGAAACTGAAAAATGATTTTTCTACCCCTAAAGTAGTGCATGCATTGTATAATTATATTTGCTTACAAAAAAGAGAAAGAGAGACAATTAAAATTTCTCCCCCCCCCCTCTTTTTTTTTTTTTACAAAATTGCTGCAACAATTAGTTTCTACTTAGTTATATCCTTCTATTTGAAAAATAACTTTTCTTCCCTCTCTTTCTTAAGATTTAGTTTTTTGCCAACTGTTCATTTGGTACTTATGATATACTAAATATTTTCATTCATTTCTGTTAATATTTAAGGAAACATTAAAGTTACGATAAGCGATACTTGGAATATCAAAATTGTTTTACACAAGCAGATATTTTATGTGTATACAAATTATAACTGATATGAATTAAGTCTGGTTTCTAGTTACAAAGACTGGAGTGTTTCTGTTGTATAAAGTATAAATTCCATATTTTATGTGCATCAGTTTATAAATAATTTCCTTCTTCTCTGTACAGGCTTTTTTTCAAACAGAAAACGGTCCTTTTTTGGTCACTTTTTTAGACAAAACATCTCCTTTTTGGTCCTTTTTATGATTAAAATAGCTCCCTTTTTACCCGGAATAAATCTTGAAATTCTGTTGTGAGCTCTGCTTGAATGAACTTTGAAAATTCATGTAGGGCATAATCTATTCAGAATTGCAATTTATTGGATATTTCTCTTTTTTTTTCCCCTATTATTTTATACGTTTTCATGGTCGCAGGGTGTGTACCGGCGACTTTGCTACTAATTTAAAGATAAGGCGACTTGAGCGACTTTTTTGAATGAAAAACGTCATTTTCATACTATTTTCAAGTTTTTGGCTACATGTACCTTATTTCAGGCAACTAATTTGAAAATCAGATTTCGCAGGGGTGTCCTGAAGTCGGGAAATGTACTTGAATTTTTTCAAGTCGGGAATTATGCTTGAAAATATAGAACTTTCTGTCAGCGTCGGAAAATCTCTCTTCCACCAAAGAAGAACATGACCAAATTCGCAGAGAAAGAGGTGGAAACTGTCGAAACAAATAAAATTTGTGTCTGTTATGCGGCCGCTCCACTGAGTTGAAATCAGCGATTGCGAGAATGCAAGAGGTTTATCATTTTTTTTTTTTTTATTATATTTATGAAAAATTTCGGTGTTGCTTTATATTCGGACTAATACGATATTTTCACTGGTAATATGGTAATTTGGGTGATTAGGCTAAATTTTTAAAAGAATGAACTATTTCCACTTAGTAATGAGTGCGTTTGAGATCTGGACTGAAACTGTCTATGATGATCGACGAAAACTCTTGAACTCTTCTGAAAGTGGAAAATGTTTCCTTTGGAGGAGCTTTGACCTTCTTATTAATTCATGAATTCACAATTTTTAAAAATAATTTAGCCTTCAAACTTGCTCTCGATTTTTAAAAGCGAGGAAAGTTAAAGGCTGTATAATACTAAAATTAATTATATATAATTATTATAATAATCATATTTAATGTATAAATTATATTTAAATTAATTATATTAAATATAGTATATAAATTATATTAAAATATATAATTATATTTAATTATTATAATTATTATAAATTGCTAATGGATGCAATTAATTTTAGTATTTTATGACATCATTTTCAGAACATTTCACGTAAATAACTTTTAAAATTAAAAGTATTTTAGAAATATTGTGAGAAATATCTCATTATTTCTTGGAATAGTATTTGTATATTTAAAAGTTGATAAATAAATAACAAATAAACAAAGAAAAACCCTGCATCAATAATTTTGGAATTTTGTTTACAGACAAAATTCTAAAGATAAACCCGTTAATAAGCTCTCTAGTAAGTGATGAGAAAAAAAAAAAAGTGATTTTGTTTCTAACTGCTACTTTGAAAATTTAACTATAAGAAATAATCGTATGAGAGACAAATGTTGTTTAATATTTTAACCATTAAATTTAAAATATAAATTGTCATGAAGAAAAGTAATCCTTTAATTTGTTGAAATCTTATAAATGAAATTAAATCTGGATTTCATTATAATCTGTATTGCTTAAAAATTTTATATATATTTACATAACATTTCTCTTATCTAGTATTTTGTGTTACTGTCAAACTAAATTTGACTAATGTATACTAACAAATAATTTCCACTTAGTGATGAGTGAAAAACAGATCTGAATTGGAACTGGAATTTGATGATCTACAAATTGCCCCTTTGAAAGTGGAGAAGCATTCCAAAAACCTTGAACTTTTAATTAATTTATTGTTCTTCAATTTTTTACAATAGGGTAATCCTTAAACTCCAATACACAAAACATTCCTCTAGTGATTAAAGTTTTAATTAGGACAAACACTATTAGTTTCTAACTTTAAAATGTTTTTGAAAAGTCATCATGAGAAAGGCCACATTATATTGCTTAGAATTATTTTTATATAATAAAAATATCAAAAGTTGAATTCATTTTCAAATTTACTATTTTATTTTTAATCAACATTGCAAAGAAAATCCTATTAGTAGACTAACTTTGTGATCAGTGAAACTCGACAACTGATGCTCTGTTTCTCAAACAAAAAGAGCGTTAAGGGATCCACGAAAAAATATCTTGTGGCTTTAGCCCAGGATTTCCGAGCCATATTGGTCTGCGGACCGGTGCCGGTCCGCGTATAATATCAAATTTTATTAGTAAATAATTAACAACAAACGTTGTTCTAACTAAAAATTGTTCTTGTATAACACTTGATGTACAAAATAAAATACATGTTTCTACCTTAATTTTTGCTGACGCTTGTTCGCGAAATATTTTTCCTATTTTTGTGCTGCGTGTAAAAATTTTGGGACATATGACATTATTCTACAATTTTTTAGTCTTAAATTTACACAAGGTGCTCCAAAATTTTCTAAGACCTTCCACCTGAGAAAATGTTTGGAAAACCTTTCTCTAGGTCTGGAGTAGTTTCTTAATTTTTTTACTCTTGAGACTCTTTGTCCGCCCTCAAAATTTTCGAACTATATCCCCTCTGTTCTAAACTCAATTAAATTAAACGAGTTGAATTAAAATTAAAAAGAGTTAAACTACTGATACGCTGTGACTGTCCCATCGTTCCAAACGCCATAAAAAGGCCTCTCTTTCCCCTCCCTTTTTCTTTTCATTTATTTATTTATTTTTTTTATTTTTGTGTGTGTGTGTGTGGGGGGGGGCTGTTCGTTTTTTTTTTTTTTTTTTTTTTTTTTTTTTATATATAAGATGAAACATTTTTACAAAGGTGTAGATTTTTTTGCTTTGCTGAATATGCAGATGTAATTGCAGTATTTCATGACACCAATCCATGATTAAAGATTTTTTTTTTTTTTTTTTTTGTTGCTTTATTAGTGGGAGTTAACGAATGACGTACATGCATGAATGAGTTCAGTCTTTAAAAAATTACTGTATGTGTACGAAATGCGCTTTCCTTCTTTATTTAGAACATGAAAGGCTTTAGATAAAGAGTCATTAAAAAAAGAAAGACACTTTGTGTAAATTAATATCGTATATTTATATGAGCTTATGAGTTTTGGATCGTCATGCCCTATATGGTCCAAGCATATGTATGTGTAATAATAATACGTCTTACTCTTAAATGTATTTCCAAAATAAAAATGTCACAGAGCCAGTTTGCAGTTTTATTTTCCATAGTCAGAGTGAAATATAAACATAAGATTCTCTGGATATGAGTTAGCAGGCGTCGATCCGAAGTCCCACTTTTTTTTAATTTTCATACTAACTGTTAAGTCACTTTTTTTGTTAAAATAATTTACAAAACAAATTCAAATGTAAGGTAAAATGCTAATGAAGAGCTGCTTTATTCGGATGTATTTTTGTGAAGAATCCATTTCAATCAGCTATATTTTTGAGGAGGGGTCATTTTAATCAATTATAATTTTGTGTAAGGGCAGCAAAACAAACCCAAATTTCATCTGCATCGATCCCTGCTTAGTGATGGATGCAGACGAAATTTGGGCCAATCTCGTCTCGCAAGTCCAGCTGTGAAGCTTTGTCTCATCTAGGGATGGACGCGAGACGACTTTTTTGCGAGACGAGACACAGATTTTTAACATTACGATATAGGGATTTTTGCGAGACGAGACAAAGCTTTTAGGCTATTTTGCGAGACGCGAGACTCCTATTTTTCGTCTCGCGTCCATCCGTAGTCTCATCTCCCAAAATTTCTATATATTCATGATAAAATTGTCTGTTTCGTCTCTCATAGCATCTAAAAATTTCTGTATCGTCTTGTCTCGCATTGTTCCCTAATATTACGAATCTTTCAAATTTATTACCGCAGATAAAACCTTTAATTTGTTTTAAATATAATTGCGACTTTTTTAAGTTAATGTATTTCATGTAAATTGTCTGTTGTGTGTGTATAAGTGTTTAAATAGCATTGAACTCTGAATTTTGAAACAACTAAAAATTATTTGTCGTGCTACCCCCAATTATTTATCTCAGACCCTTTTCTCATTTTTTCATCTTCAGCATCTTAAATTCTTCCCTGCAGTCTCTCTGGGTAAACGATCTCCGCAGTGCTTTTCTGTGGAGAAAACTGTCTTTACAAATTCGAGATTTTAGAAACAATATTGAATATTTTTCTACCATTCTTTTTTCCCCTTTATTCTAAAAACATTCATCTAATAACTTTACAAACAAAATATCTCTAATGCAATTGGTAAAACATTCATTATATTGGAATAACTGTCTATGTTTTGATTGAATTTCATTCAAATCATTCCCGTTGACAAAATTTATGTTATTCTGGCAATAAAATATTTGTCTGTTGAATTAACTTAAATTTAAGGCTTGTGTGGAATCCGATTAAAAATTCACAGGCCTTTAAAAATTGAGCCCAAAATCATCCGTAGTACATATGTTGATTTCATGCCATTAAAAAAAAAAAAAAGAAAGAAAGAAAAAGAAAAGAAAGAAAGAAAGAAAAACGTGTAGATTTCAGATACTTTACAAACAATACTTTTCCTGCAGATTCCAGCCACCTCCTCCTTTTGTCTATATTCCCTTAAAAGACGTTGATATTTTACCCCAAAAATTTAATTGTACTTCTTGTACTTAATCTGTGCTTCTTGCACACTTTTTTTTCTCGCCCAATAACAGTATAAATAGTTTCGTTATTCAAACTATGTTATTAGATATAGGTTAATTGTAGCAGATATAATTAAATATCAATTTTAATCGGTTGTTTTTATACATGATTCAAAACTTCTCGTTTTAAGGAATTAAGTACCAAGTTCTTTAAACTATTGCTTCTGAAAAAAAAGTTTTTTTTTCCTTTTCAACTTCTGAAATTAAAGCTAGAAAATAATCTTAATATTTAATTTAAAAAAATTAATTAGAAAATGTTAAATTTAGTGGGCTTTTTTCAATGCTTTGATTATGATTTAAATCTGATTAAGAAAGTCATCGACGTCGTGATGAACGTCTATGATAAACACATCTTTATACAAGCAAAGAAATTAAATTACAATTATATTACTTGGTTTTTTTAATTATTTAATATTTACATGTCTTTTTCATACAAAATTGCTTTTCCTTAAAATTGCATATAAACCCGTTGCATATAAACCCATGCAACCCGTTTTTACCCCCTTTGCTTTGAGAGATCCCCCCTCCCCCAAGCTATATTAGCTCCGGAATGGAGAGAATGGGGAAGAGCCTTAAATTCTGAGAAAATTTTAAAATTATTTATTAGGATGTATTTTTAACTTATAATTACTTTAAATTGTATGTACACATATTTTGACAATACTAACATTCGTGTAAAATATATATATAGTAACAAAAGGAAGTATATGCATCAGTAAATGACAATAGAACATTTCTGATAGAGGTTTGCTATGTATGGCATCGAAGATATTATTAAAGTTGCACAGTGCTTAATTTTTTTTTAACAGAATGTGAATTGTTTCTCCCAACTATTTTTACTGCATATTTATTAATGTTATCTTGGTGGATTTATAATTAAAATACTTCTTTTTTCCTCTTTCAGGTGATATTACCTGAAGTGCTGACTTCTAAGTTTGCTTCTAAATATCTGTGGTCATTATGAAACTGAGTACTGTGTTTCTGCCAGGAAATATACATACATTTAATGTCTGCCTTCTGTAGTAGCTGGCTGTACTTCTTGCATTCATAATTTCTTGACTCTTGTCGCCACTTTCGGTTGAAAGTTGATAGTGAACTACTGAAAAGAAAAACTTATTACAAAAATGGAAAATTATAATTATTCAAGCCAGAATTACTCCTACAGTTTTCCGTATATACCAGTCAGCACTGGTATGGATTCTGGTAACTCCCAGAGTTACCCGAACATTTCATCCCCATACTCACCCAGCATGTACTATAATCAAATGTCTGTTAATCAACCTCACGCCAACGCTTCGATGTTTAACAACGCTTTGTATCAAAGTTCGATATACACTGTGCCACAGAGCACATCAAGCATGCATGGCCAGAATGCGTTTTCGCAGTCTTACATTTCCGCAATGGGGCAGCCGGGAACTGGAAAAGGTCGGAAAAGGCGCTTGCCTGAGTTTGAAAGCCAGCAGCATTCAGACTATACCGAACAAATGCTGGACAGTTACGAGAAGCGATACAATCTGCGCCCAAGAAGAGTCCAGAAGCAAGGCGTCGTGAATAAGGATTTGCAAGCGGGTGGAACCGTGAGTTCCACAACGGATCTGAGTAAAAATATATTCAACAACCCGCCCATTCCCGATCCAATGAATTCGCAGTCTAGTATCCACTACAACGTTTATAATGAAACCGGAACTGTTCCTAAAAAGAGAATGAAGACCCAAAATACCTATAATCTCCACTCAAGTGCTTTGGACCTCACCGCTTCATCCAACCAGCATGCGTTCCCTGGCCAGATGAACATGGGAGGCTTCTCTTCTTCTCATGCGTTGTCAGCGAACGAGCAACAAGGTCGGTCTGCTGAGGAATTAGTCGCTGGTCATGCCCTGCTTAATATGCGGAACCGTCTGAATTTCGATCCACCACCCTACGACTACTCCCAGGCTCCGAATTTCCATCCATTTAAGGAATCCTCTGCCCTGGGAAGGCAGGGTGACGTGAGCAACTGCCTTCAGCCGATGAGCAGCACGGGAACAAGTCGCTCTCATTACATGAACATGGATTCCGCAGTTGAAGAAACTGGCTACCCGAGCAGCACTGGAACTTTTCAAGCAATGCACACCGAAGTGGACCTGGGAAATATTCCTGCAAATCCTTTGAACACCCTGCCGTCCACCCTGCCGGTATTGCAGGACATCAACTTTACAGCTCCCTACGCTCCGTCGATGTTCCCATATGGAGGGAAAAGTTCATCGAATGCTTCAAATCAACGGTCGTTTAGAAGCCAGGAGCCTTCCAGAGTCACAAGATCGTACTCGAGAAGCAGTATTGTGATGTGCGAATCTACTGCAAAGACAGCTGCAGCACAAAATTATACTGGTAAGAAATGATTTCCTCTGTAATTTTTTTTCCTCCAAAAGAATTTAAATTTTAAATTTTAATTAGAAGAAATATGCAATTTCATTTTTACTTCTCAACTTGACAGATTAATTCCCATTAAGCATTCGTAAAACAAGGTTGAAAAATGCCCATGATTTCAGCTTGTCTGTCTAGCTTTAAATACTTACTCATCCATTGTCATGAAATTTATGCGTTGACATGTACTATGTGCCTCCCATAAAAATTAGTGCATGAAGCATTACCTTCATTATTTTGCAAGAACACATAAAAGAATTTTAATACATAACTATCAGTGGGAGTGGGCGTGGGCGATGTAAAACAATGATAAATATTTGTATTCCCCATCGAAGCAAGAAAAATGTTTCGCGGAGGCGCGGTCGGCCTTGCTCCGTTCGCACTTGATTGATATATTTAATTATATATTTCAAATTAGGATCCATTTTTTTGCGTGCAGAGCATGATAGCTACTTGTTTTACTCATTGCTTTATTTTTTTTTAATGGCTTCGAACATCCGCTCTTTTCATCGTCGTCTTAAAGGTGAGAGGATGGGGAAAGTAATAAACTTAAGGTTTGCAATAGCGACAGGTGGGAAGATACGGTGTTCTACCAGAATAGCGATCGTCGTCACAGGACCTCTGACCAGCTTGAAAAACAAACCAATGGTGTTAAACACTCGAAAAAAAATTACTAAAGCTTCTTTACTCTATGCACTATGGACTGACGCTAACTAAAGTAAAGCTTATGTCTCGTGCAACTTTCATAAAAAATTCATAAGCACAAAAATTGCCTTCAACAAGGGTCGAGGAATTACACTTGTTAAGGGAAATATTGCAAAATTCCGTATGTTTAGCATTTCTTCCCGAGAGTTGTTTGTAACAGTTCACAGTACAACTTGTAAAGAGACATTCTAAATTCTTCCGAGTCTTGAATTTCTTAAAAAGCTGTTCAAAGGTTGCATGATTTTCAAGTAGAGCAGTCTTCAGAGATATTAGCCATCGGAACAACTTCCGATTTTACCACTATACGACTAGTTGCGCGTCTGCGTCTTGTATACAGAGCCTTATTATCGTATGGACAAATCGGGACTTTACCCAGGCCCCCAGTTTCAAATGTTGTTCTGAAATATTCTTTTATATGTCAAAATTTTATGAAAAAGAAGCCAAATTTTATAGATGGAGGCCCCCCAAATTCATCAATGCCCGGGCCCCTGTTGGTCATAATCGAGCCCTGCTTGTATAAAACGGTTGCCAAAGGCTATTCCAATTGAAAATCATGCAACTTTTGAACAGATTTTTAAAGAGTTCAATTGCGCTAGAGACTCGAAAAACTGTAGAGAGTCTCTTTACAATTTGTACAGTAAACTGACACAAGCAATGAACTGATATAAAACTGATACAGCTTGTGGAAAGCTGCAAGTGCCGTCTTGCACCATTTGCCAAGTATTCGTACGCGCTTTCTGATCTTCCACCCTTATAGTCATATACACATTTTGTTTTAAATAAAGGTGAAATATTAAATTACTGAGGACGCTAACTTTACTTTGATTATATAAACAAGTTTTTTTTTTCCTTTAACGACAAATTAAATGTAAAAAAGCAGTACATATACGGAAGAACTATATTGTGAGGACGGAAGGACACAAGCCATAGCCTTCCACGTACTGTCAGGTTTGGTTGAACTAAGGTTACGATCGAAACACTCGTTTAAAATGCGAAACTTACTCAATTTTGCAATATTTCCCTAACAAGGTAACTTCTCGGCCCATTTTTGAAGGTAATTTTGTGCTTATGAATTTTTTCTGAAAGTTGCATGAGACGTATAACTTTACTATAAGTTTTAATCCATAGTTAATCGGGTGAAGAAGCATTATTATTAACTTTTTCGAGTGTTTAATATTATTGGTTTGTTTTTAAAAGCTGTTCAAAAGTCCTGTGACTAGGATCGTCCTTCAGGTACAACAACTTTTACGATGTAGCTCGAAAAAAATCATGCGATTTTGGTAGATAAGTACAAATAAACTAATTACGTCAGGCACTTCAAAATTTTGAGACTGCCTCTTTACAAGCTGTACTACATACTGAAATAAACGATAAACCTGTATCAGTTACAAAACTTTTAGAAAATTTCTAAAAAATCAAAAATTTTGCAAAACGTGTCACTCAGAAAAAATTTTGCGGAGCAGTGCCGTATATAAGAATTTTTTTTTCTGAAAGTTTCACAAAAGGCACAGTTTTTTCGCTTATTATAGTGCTTAACGGTGTTGTTCAAAAAAATCATGTGATTTTGGTACATAAGTACAAATAAACTAATTATGCCAGGCACTTCAAAATTGTGAAACTGTCTCTTGACAAGCTGTACTACATAATGAAATAAACAATAAATCTGTATCAGTTTCAAAACTTTTCAAAAAAAATTCTTAAAAGTCGGAAATTTTCGCAAAGCGTGTCACTCTTCGAAAAATCTTGTAGCTCAGAACCATGTTTAAGAATTTTTTCTGAAAATTTCACAAACGCCACAGCTTTTTCGCTTTTCTGTTTCCCCAGAGTTTTTTTTCTTCGACATACACCCGAATTTTTTAGAGACCCTGGTGCTATTAGTTTATTTCAATTTGTGTACCAAGACCAAAAACAGTTTTTTTTTTTTTTTTCCCCTTCCAACTACAGCCTTAATAGCTTCAATAAAAGCGCAACCGCGCTGTGATATGACTTCATTTGACTGAAAATGATAGTCCGCGCATCAAGTAAAAAAGATATCGCATTACACGAGACATAATTGTTTTCTTCAACTGCACTTAACCCCTGACAGAGAAATGCAAGCGTGCGCCCCGCTCCCTGCACATTGTTGGCTTAACTGGCATTTAAATCCTGCTCCGTGTTCATAAATCTTTCCGCGAAGCAGTTGAACCTCGTTTTTCACCCCCTTTGCCCTTCTTCAGGTTTGAATTCGCGTGAGTCTGCTGCGAACGGGATAATCTGTATTTTGCTTTATTTATTTTATTTTATTAGCACTACAGTGTTCCACTCCGGTATTTTCTTTTTTAGGATTATTTGGTTGCAAAGTCCACTATAATAGATTGCATTTTTTAGTGAATTCTGTATATTTAGTCATTTAATGACGATTGGCAGGTATTTATCTATACACAACCCCTGTGGGAACTTTAAAAATTAAAAGGGGGAGGGGGGGGTGAATAAAAAAAGAATAAGTCAAAATTGCCGATTAACTGATGAAAGATCGATTTTTCATACTAAGAAATAAAAATGGATTTTTATTTTTTTCAGACACGTTCCTCAAATTTTAAAACGCAAGAATGGACAAATACAGTGGCGCAGAGAGGGAGGGGGAGCAGGGGAAAAATCCCCAGGACCTCAGCTTGTGATGGGGCCCCGCTTTTGCTGTTTATATGATACTTAATTGTGTGTTGTCAATTTTGGTAAAAAAAAAAAAAAAAAAAAGTCTTAATTCAGATTATGTCACTGGATGTTTCAAATTAATTTTTCAATGTAATTACAAAAAGCCAGCTACAGCATAAACCACCAACTTGACAAAAACGAGGAGTGTTTCTGATTGAATCTTCTTTTGCAAGAAAAGTAGACATTGACGGTATTATTCAAGTATTCAACGGTTTGCCATGACTGCAAGTAGAAAAGATTTATTTAACAAGAAATCATTTTTTTTTTTCGAGAGACATTGTTAAATAGTGGAAGAAAGGGTATAGCCAGAGGAGAGACTACGGCTCCACCCAACCTCCGAAATTTTGAATTTTCCTTAACAAAATGTTAAAGATCAAGACATTCTATGAGAAATTTTGAAATAGGGACTTTTTTGGCCTTCTGAAATTTTTTTTCTCTGCCTACTTGCATGGAAGTATGAATAAAAATATTAATTTTTACAATGCTGAGGAAACATGTCATGCAAAAATGTTAACGTTTCAAATACAGTTTCTCTATGGAGGTAACGAAACCTTCAAAGCAAAATGTTGGTATTTTTTAGAGCATGGATGTTTATTAAAGTAAAATACTCTTTTAAATTAATAATTTTAATTCTATTCATTATTTTCCAATTACTATTAATTTAAAGTTTCTTTAAATGATTAATAATTTTAATAAAGAATATTTATTTAATACAGCATCAAAAGGATTTGTGGATAGCAAAGGGACCCCAAATATTTTATCCCCGGGGCCCCGACTTCGCTCTCTGCGCCTCTGGACAAATAAAAATGTTAAAACGTGGCTAAAATGTTATTATTTCTAGTTATGTTTATTTACTTTAAAAATTATTATATACTTTTTTTCTATGTGTTATAAACATCATGTGTTGTAAAATTAAATAGGAAGTATTTAAGTACAGTAGACCCCCCCCCCCATAACACGGGTTCATATAAGACGAATTTTTATAACACGGCGGAAATATTGTGTTCTTTTTGTAGTAATACGTTAAAAAAAGACTCTTACAACACGGTGAAAGAAGAGATAGACGTTTCTGTATTACCTGCAATGCTGATCATCTGTCTTTGGCTCATACAACACGGAACGTATCTAACGTGTTTTGAGGGGTCTACTGTATTAGGAATTGTTCATCTTATTATAGGGTCATATCAGTGGCGTTACAGGGGTCACATCACAACCTCCCTCCCCAATGAGGAATTTTTTTTTTTGTTATACAAAATATATATTCTTCGCTCTCTTATCACACACACACGTGTATACTGTGTATATATATATATATATATATGAGTTGCGGTAGTGGTAACACCCCCCCATGAAAAATTTCTGGCTACGCCACTGGATCATATATATATATATATATATATATATAGGGTATAAGCATTTTGGGGTATATATTTTTATAATAATGATTTTTTTTTCTCTATAAAGTCAGTCTTGGGATTGATTGATGCTTGTATTTATGAAAAATATGTTTGCTTAATTCATCTTTTTTTACTATAGCTGAAACATTTTTTTAATGTAACTAGGGGCCAAGGCCCCCAGACTCGCTACGCTCGCTTTTCCTATGAGGCATTCGGCCCCTAATAAGGCTTATTCGTAAAAAAGACATAATTTCAACAGACAAACCCGAAGATTGGATCAGATAGAATGTTACTGAGCTACACATTGCTTGGTTCTTACAGGTTCATTGGTACATAAAAATTTAAACTTCACACTACAGTAGACCCCCTTCCCCTCATAACACGGAAGATATTTTGTTATGGGAATCCGTGTTGTATGGGTCCTGAGCTATACTCCACCTGGAGTGCGGACTTCGCTTATAATCGCTGGAAAAATTATTGACACTCTTCAGAAACACAATGATATTTAATGTTGCCATTCAAAAGTTATATTAATTAGGAGCTAAAGCATAATAAAATCAGACCATCTGTTTCAGCTGTATTTTTAATAATGTAAAACCTATTGGACACCTTGCGAATTTGCCACCCATGGCGATTTTTCATTATTTGGCGACTTGCGTACATGTAAAGTTAATAAAAGCTACGGAACAGATAGGATAGCTTGCCACCAATGGCGACTTTTCATTATTTGGCGATTTACACATGCTCACAACCTATAATTACTGTTCATCTAAGTACATAATCATTACATAATCGTTTGCAGATTGGCGTACTTAGCACCACGAATTATACTATCTTGTCGCGCTAGCAAATATCCAAAGTGTACTGTAACTGCTATAATGGCATAGTTAACGCCGCCAAATATTTCTACTGGTAGCAAAGCAAACTGGTAATCCAGCTGGACCGAACCGGCTTTAAAATAATCTGAATTTTAATTATTTTTCATTTTCAAGATATTAGTTATTCTGTTTTGGAAAAACGGATAATCGCTAATTCTAAACTCCTGTTGTCTAAGCGAACTTACTATTTGAAAATTTTCAACTTTGTGTAACACATTTTGAGTTACTTATTTCATGTAGTTTTTATTTTGGCGTAAAATGGGTGTATTTCTACTTCATGTTTGACAATTTCACCTGATACGACATACTTGGAAACGCTTTGTTGCAAAGGAATGAATGATTTTATGCCAAATCTGGCAACCATTCTGTTTATTTTTTCAGTTTTTTATTAATATCTTCTAAAATAATTCGATTTTCGAAATTTAAGTCAGCTCATCAGGTTCCTCGGAATTTTTCGAATCTGTAGGCACCTTAGTCGAAACTTAAATCCCCCCGTTTTAGGAGGAGATAGACCAACAAGCTTTGACAGCGCCAGCGGCCTATACTTTTTTTTAGAATAGAGAGATAGATACCCATATTAAATTTCATGCTATTCTGGAAACTCGCGGAATCTTTTCGCAATCGAAAGATTTCGTTTTGTGTACACAGCTATTCTCATGTCCATGCAAACGATTTATTTGTGAAAAAAAAATAAAATAATAATAAACTGTGTAATCTGAAAAAGCTTTTTTAAACGAATTTGAATCCTAATTGTATGACGTCATATTCACTTGAAAAGGGTAATTTTGTCACACAAATGATTTACTTTTTTGACTCTCGGAAATAAAATGGTGCTGAAAATTGCGAAAAATCGCTTAAAAAGGAGGGAACGGTTGGATTTTCAGATTTTTAAAGAAGCGCAGATTGTTTTCTATATTTTTATACATGATCATGAAAATTTTCAAGCGGATCGTGCAAACGGTGAAGAAGTTATTAGGCTTTTTGTGTTAACTTTGTAAATGTCACGTAATTCTAGTTACTTGGAAACGCTTTGTTGCAAAGGAATGAATGATTTTATGCCAAATCAGGCAAACCATTCTGTTTACTTTTTCAGTTTTTTATTAATATCTTCTAAAATAATTCGATTTTCGAAATTTAAGTCAGCTTAGCAGGTTTCTCGGAATTTTTCGAATCTGTGGGCACCTTAGTCGAAACTCCAATCCCCACGGTTTAGGAGGAGATAGGTCCGCAAGCTATTGACGGCGCCAGCGGCCTTTACTTTTTTTTTAGAATAGAGAGATAATAGTTAAAAAAAAAAACCAGCTCCCCATAGTTTTGTTTAAATTTCTCATTAGTTTTCAGACAATTCAAATATTTAGGACATTAGATGCAGTATGTAAAATGCATCTATCAAGCGGAAACCATTACGTTGATAGAAATTTTGACCAGAAACAAATTTCAAATTCGCATAATAGTCGCCCTCGCGTAATAGTTGCAGTCCCGTATTTGACCCTCATTTAGGGACTAGAAAATTATCAGCTGTGTACTCTTCCCAGAACTATAGTGCTGCCGATACCTTTAGTGAAGTGATTTATTATAAATTACGTTATTAGAATTTTTTGTCAAAATTTTATCAAAGATTATTTGCGAATTTTATGCCTATGAAAATATTACCATGAAAAAGAAAAAGGCCTTTATTTTGTGTGCAGCTGAAGAAAAGACTATTACCAAAGTCGCCCTCGCATAATAGTCGCACCCCCCCCTCCGTTTTGAAGCAGAAAATAAAAGCGTTAGAGTTACAATATTATTAGAAGATTTCACCCGCGTAATAGTCGCACCTAGACTTTTACCATGAAAAATTGGCACAAAAAGTGCTACTATTTAGCGAGTAAACACTGTAATAAGGAGCACACAATCTGGAAACATTTAGTAATTACAAAGTTACTAATTTTATTATAATGCATTTTTGTTTATGACAGTAATGTTTTAGCATTAGAGAGTACAATAACAGTGAAGTAGATATCGCCGCGTAATAGTCCCACCTACACTTTCACAATGAATAATTGGCCCAAAAAAAAAAAAAAAAAAAGTGCGACTATTACGCCAGTAAACACGGTAATATTTCCGATTTCAAGAAGTAAAGAAAAGCAAAGATAGTATTATTTTAGTTGGGTGGTCGAAATAATTTGTCTTATATAGTGTAGCATCAGGGGCGTAGCCAGAAATTGTTCATGGGGGGGGGGGGGTTACGACTACTACAACTCATATATATGTATACGTGAGTGTGATAATGTAGTGAAGAATATAAATTTTGTATGGAAAAAATTTCTCATGGGGGGTTATGACCCCCCCTATCCCCCCCCTTGGCTACGCCCCTGTGTAGCATACATAAATGTAAAGCATTTAAAACATGCAGCGTAACACATGGGAAAGTGAAATGCCCAAAATTTCACTTTAATAACTTCTAAATATGATTTTCACGTCTTCCCACAATCGTTTCGTTTTTTTTATCAATTCTGTAAAGCTGTATTTATTAAAACTGTTGAACTGTTGAATGAGTTAAAGCCTTCCATATCTTAACGAAAATGCGAGAAACGCGAAAGCACCGCCAAATACAAGTAGCTTTGCTTGAAGTTAGAATTCCGAACGAAATTACCCAAAGAATGTAACTAACTTATCTTGCAAATACAACTTTATTTATCATTCTGCACACTTTGTGAGCGGTCCCCCCCCCCCTGTCCTCCCTTCTCCACTCTACGCCTTTCGGCATCTTTTCCGATACTACTCCCCCACCTTGCGCGAGTGGGGGCGGGGGTAAGGCAGAGAGAAAAGACTCGCGGGAATTATAATCTAATAGCTGACGAAAGAGAAGCGTCACTCTTCAAGACTCGCTTGTAGGGCTGCCAGAATGGGGAACGCCTGTGACTGCGCCAAGTGGGCAGGAATGAGCGACGCCCAAATCGAGCCAACCTCGCCAAGTTGAGGATTCACGGATTTTCGCAATCCGTGCAAATGTTTACGGAAGCGTGCGTGAAAATTAAATTCGTGGAGCGCGAGGAAAGTATCAATACAAGTTCTCCATGGAAGGAGACTTAATTACCATTTGTTCGCCCGTGTTGGTCAAATCCAGGATGTCAATTATATAAATCAGGGATTTTAATTGTGGTTTAAATAAATTGATTTTTTAAAAAATCTGATTTAAATCAGAGATACATAACCTCTGGCCCACAAGCCATTATTGGCTAAAGTTAGTTACATATTAAAAAACACTAATCACAATCAATTTAATTTTTAAGATAAGGCATTAATTGTGAAAATTTAATTATTTCAGATTTGTTTTCAATTATCATAAGCGTGGCACCAGAAAATGTTCAGTTATAATTTAATAATACACTTCTATCAATATGTGCTATTATATTTTCAAGAACTTCTGCTTGATAATAAATGATCCCACATTATTGTGATCGTTTATGTCATGTCCGCAATAAGTTCATAACTACACAAAAATTGAGTAAGACAATTTTTTTTTTTCTTGTAAACAATGCAACATATTCAAAAAATGACTCAAAATAACTGGTATTTAAAACATAAAATAATAAAACTTTTGTACAGCTGTATAGCCATACAGCTGTTTCGAGCAAAAAATTTTTGCTCTTCTCCAGTGACAATCACCTGAAGACAGGAACGGGGATTTTCCCTATATTCTTTGTATTTTTCTATATTTTATTTTTTATCTAATTTCTCCTCCTCCCCCTTCCTCTGACCTTACCCTTTTCTCCCCCCCCCCCCCCCCCGTTTGGCAAGGACTGCTTGCTCGTCGCTTGCTTTTTGTTTTACTTTCTTTTCAGTTCCCTGTTCCTGGCTTCAGGTGATTGTCACTGAGGAAGAGCAAAAAGTGTTTGCTCGAAACAGCTGTATGGCCGTTCAATTAAACTTTATGGTGTTGTTTTACAAAATTTTTATCATTTTAATGTAACCCATTATTTAAAAAAAATGATTTAAGTGAAATACCATTCACCTAAATCAATTTTTTTTTGTTTTGTTGTGGGCAATCGAACTTCTGGCAGACATGACATAAACGCTTCCAATACTGCCTTCCTATGTGAGCCATCAAATTTTCACGAACGTTAATTTGCAAAGATACCCAAAAATGCCGTAGAACACTAATTTTTCATTGGGGGCGGGGGAAGGGGAGGGACGACTATTGCAACTCATATACAGTGAAACCTCACTGAGCTGCCACACCGCCGAACCGAGAATATTTGGCCTCTCTGAAGGGTTTTATTTACTATTATAAGATAATTGCTATAATGTGTAATATAAACAAGTATGACACGTAATCCTTATTTAAAAAGAAATTTAAAAATTGTCTAAAGAGAAAATAGTACTTTATTTAATGCTTTCTTACATTTTTTGAAAAAAGGATACAATTTCTGCTTTAAGTTTTTACTTTTCTCTGAAACAATCATTTTTTAAATTCGTTTTTTGCCTTAAAAACAGATCTCTAACCGACTCGTTTGTAACCACTTCGGAATTTTCGATAATTTCATCGTTTTTTTTTTTTTCCTAAAGTCGCTTGAGTTGAAAGTTTAGCTTGCTCGACCTTCAAACATCGGGAAATTCCTCGTCAGAGACGGAATTAGCTCCTGAAAGGCACAAAAATTCATTTGTAAAAACGTTTATATACACAAACATACTGCTTAGTTAATTAAATCAACATGAGATTAATTTTACATTTGATTAAAAGAACTTAAAATAACGTTTACCTTCGCCTGACTCCTGATCAGGCGAGAGTTTTTCCGCCTGAGAGATCTCGAGAGTTTTTCCGCTCAAAATTAAAGCATGGAGAGAGTAGTTTCCCGAAAAACGAGATGGGCGATCCCACTTGGTGGCCGTTTAGAGGGGTAGGGTGGCCGCTCATAGAGGTTATTTAAACATCAGATCTATGAGCCGAAAAATCCGTGCCATGAAAAATTGGACGTTTATAGGGGTGGCCGTTCGGAGAGGTTTCATTGTATATGTATAGCAGGCCCGTCGAGAGACCAGCTCGGTCTGCGGGGCCCTCCCCCCCCAAAAAAAATAAATGTTATTCACATTGTAAAATACAAATAAATTGCTTTTTTTTTTTTTTTTTTTTCACTATCTGGCATTTTCAAATTTCCTTTAAAAAAGACGCTTTCATCAAATGGTTTAATGCTGGTCTTTATAACACGAATTATTGGATATTTTCTTTATAAAATCAAAACTATTAAAAATTAGCTTTTCTCGCTTTTTTTTTTTAGGCGAAAGTATCAATTATAATTTTAAAGTCTAGTTCTTTCGCTAGTGCCAACTCAATGCAAAGAGTTCCTAAACTGGAAGTACGTGTTTGAGTCGAACAAGAGCGGTGGAAGTTTCTTATTCTCTTCATCACACTGAATGAACGCTCAATACTAGCAACCGAAACGGGTAAGGTACAGAAAATACGCAAAGCTACGCAAATGTTTGGAAAAATGGCATCGAGATTCTGAGAAGAAATAGAGTTCAGTAGTCCAAATGGTGAAAGGCTCTTCGAAAAATTAGCTTCGTAGATGTGCTTCAGACAGTGGCGCACACAAGGGGATTTTTTTTTCGATTGATTATTACCCTATATCTATAGTAAATAAAATGATTCCAAAAAAAGGTAGCAATAGTTTCAGTTCTAATAAATAAAAAAAGAAATATTTTTCTCGTTTTCCTCAACTTTTCGAAAACGAACTGAAAGCGAACATAAAACACCATCTTGTTCTCAAAACTGTACAACTATTATTTTGCTTCCTATTGTATTGTGTACTGTATTCTTAGGGAACTGGATGGGACGAGTTTGGATGAATTCCATCTAATGAAAACGAGTTCTTTCATCACTGATTTTTGTCAATCTGGAACATCCCTAAAAGTTTGACCCCTCCAAACCGTAAAAGTTGGACCCCCCCCCCCCCCCAGCCAAAAATCCTATGTGCGCGCCTGGCTTCAGATGCATAATTTCATCTGCTAATTCTTGAGACACATCTACATCATATTTTTCAACAAAATTCTCCGCAAATCTCCTGATGGATTTTTCGTCCATTGATGGGAACTGCCACAAGAAGGAAAAGTATCATTCATGTCTCTCATCCAAGCGAATCTTCTTGATATCCCTGATATGACAGGGTCAACGATAACCAAAAAAGTGTGTACTTATGAATTTTTTTCTGGCCTGACCATGTCACAGTGGTTATGTCACTGAAAATGGTAGACTGCCGAAGTGCGAAGGTTAGTCCCATCACTGGGCTGTCGATCTAACGGTCTGGAGTTTTGGTAGGTTTTCTCCAGATGCAACGTGATTACGCGTTAGAACCCCTTAGAAAGTTCTCCTACCAAGGCAACCCCCATCCTTGGCAGATCGCCCTAGCGTAGCGTTTGCCATAATCAAGCAAACAACAAATGAAATTTTTTCTGAAAGTTGCATGAGAGTGATACAGCTTTGCTGTTAGTGTCAGTCCATAGTGTATTGTGTAAAGAAGCATTTTTTTTTTCCCCGAATGTTTAATATAATTGATTTGAAACAAATCAATTATATTAAACATTTTATTCTCAAAAATCCAGCAACGACGATCACTCCTCAGGTAGATCTGCAGTTTTAGGAAACCTTCAAAATTTTGAAGAATTACTCGGCAATAAATACTAACTAAAGATTAACTACCCTATTTGCATAATTTTCAATCGCGCCGATTTAAGTACTTACCTTTTAAACAAAAAAAAAAGTATTTTTTTCTCCGCAACACCCCCCCCCCCTCCCCCTTTCCCATATTGGAAACAACCATTTTTTATTTTATGCAGTTTTCAACACCACCAGTTTATTTTTTTCCCCTTCCTTTATTGCCAACAGTGCGAAAACTCGCCAATCGTAGCAAACATGAATTTTCAGAAAACAGCTCAGCGGCGCGACTGTGACAAAGTAGGCGCGTATGTATGGACGAGTGTGTTCAGCAGGCAGGCGACACTGCAACGCGTCTTGCTCATGAATATTCCATGAGCATGGACCCGTCAACAACAGCTGCTGTCCCCCCACCCCCTCCCCCATCGTTTTTTTTTTTTTCCCTCTCTCTCTCTGCCCTTTTAGTCCTTACCCAAATTCGAAGATCTTTTCCTTTTATTTATCCGGAGAGAGAATTCCTAGAGCCTTTTCCTTTTTTATTTATTTATTTTTTTTTCCTTGGAACCCTTTACACCGCACTTTTCGCTATGGAGGAAACAAGCTGACAAAACAATGTGTTTCTATTTGTTGGCTGAAGGAGGGGTATAATGGAATAATCATAATTTATTCGGATTATGAACGAAAATTGTATTTATGATCAATTTGGTACAAATAATTCTCATCTTCCGATATTTTTCCGTCAGTACATAATTTGTAGTTTTTTTTTTTTTTTTTAATATGCTTTTGTTATTTACTTTTAAGATATTAAAAGTTGGGTTCACTTATTGAGTGCTGTTAAAGATTATATCGACATGTTTTGCCTCGAATATTATAAGTTTCATTTAATTATTTTATGAAACTAGGAAGCAACATTTAGAAAACAAAATTAATTTATGAACCGCCATCTATATTCGATAATATTAAAGAGAGGCTTGGATATAGGCAAAGCAGGCTTGCATCCAGCAAAAAATGTGGAGAAGGGTTACTCCCTTTCCCCAAGGACCCTGGGGCCCTGCACCCTTAATTTTGGGAACGTCTCTGAGATGTAGTAACCCCCCCTCCTTCCCAATCCCAAGAAAAAGTAAAACACTCGATTAGGCTTAGAGCTTTCTGTTAATCTTACCCAGTTAGATACACTCTGTTCGTATAATGTACATATCGCTGCAATGGATAACAATAATAATAATAATAATAATAAACTTAAAAAAAAAGAAGAAGAAAAAACAAGGAGTCGGATTGTACTTTATAGAATCATGCCAGGGGCTTAGCCACGGGGGGGGGTTAGGGGGGTCATAACCCCCCCCATGAGAAATTTTTTGTCATACAAAATGCATATTATTCACTACATTATCACACACACGCATACATATATATGAGTTGTAGTAGTCGTAACCCCCCCCATGAAAAATTTCTGGCTACGCCCCTGAATCATGCACTCTGAAATTTTTTTAAATAAAATAAAAATTCAGTAAATAAAATAAAAATTCAGAATGTGTGTTCATTTATTGTACTAAGCAACAAAAATGGTTTCTTAGTATTCTTACAGGTTAGGGATGCCCAAACTTTATAAGAGATGAACTGCTCATAGAAATGACCGGACAACGGGACAAAATCTGTCTTTGATCTCTCAATTGTGTGTAGGGGGGAGGGGTTTGAGGTTTAACGCATTAATCTTTTGTCGGTGGTCAGCGACTCGTCATTTAAAAGTCACAAAATCGCTAAAAGAATGCCGTGTTACCCCCTGTAGTCACGGCAGACGCAGCGTAAGTCAGCATCAGCCTTAATTTGACTGAGCACACACAAGAAGATCCCTTCACCCTTAAATGTAACTTCCCCCCTCCCCTTTCTGTGAGATCAGTTCAATCATGCGGAATTTAAGCACCTGAAAAGTTATTTCGCTCTGTAATTTTTAGTAAAGGCTTGGTCTGGCTGTAACTTTTTAGCGTCCTGCATCTAGACTTCCTGGCTTCTTTCAAAAATTAAGACATAAAAATTTACCGAACTTTGATTTTCACCTGCGTTTCAATGACAATCATTTTCCTGACATCTAGAACTTTTTTTTTTTTTCCCCTGCCAAGAGTCATCTGAAAATTTTTCTTGAAACCTCTAATTTTAAGGGCGTAGGAAAAAAATTAAATTTGATACATAATATTTCCCTTTACCTACTTTTTTTCTCCTCCCTGCAAGGCGGGGGGGGGGGGGGAGAGACTCTGAGCTGCTAAATAGCTCAATCTTGAAGTATGTTACATAACTCGCGCAATTAAATGATAACATTGTCACAACATTGTCTAATTTGGCCAATCATGTCCCAAAATTCTTATGTAATGAGGGAGTTTTATTTCTTCTGTGACATCGTCTCTGTAATTGATGGGTTTTTAACTGATCATCAGTTTCTCGAGGCATCGGTAAACGGTTGTGCAAATTACATCCTCACTCAAGTTAGTGAATGAGGCGACAGCTTGTCAACTTTTGTAATTCTACATTCTGTACTTTCTGACATTGGTCAAAAGACTACTAATTGGCAGAACTTCTTCGTTGAAAAATGTTTTATGAGTGTTTTTAGTGACAACTTGCACCAAAAATAATTAAATAAATAATGTTATACACAGAGAATATCAGGTTACACATAATTCGCTAAACCGTGAATCAAGTAGCAAAAAAAAAAAATTTTTTTTAACGGTATTCGAAAAAATCATGTGATTTTGATTCATAAGTACAAATAAACTAATTATGCCGGGCACTTCAAAATTTTGAAACTGTCTCTTTACAAGCTGTAGTACATGATCTGTATCAGTTTCAAAACTTTTAGAAAAAATTCTTAAAAATCGGAAATTTTCGCAAAGCGTGTCACTCTTCAAAAAATCTTGATACTCAGATCCATGTTTAAGAATTTTTTCTGAAAATTTCACAAAAGCCACAGCTTTTTCGCTTATTGCACTGTGTAAAGCAGCTTATGAAGAACGATCTGGAATTTTTTGGAGACCATGGTGCTATTAGTTTATTTCAATTTGTGCACCAAGACTAAAAACAGATTTTTTTTTTTTCCTTCGACATACACCTTTAAATGCGGTATCGAAAGTTGCACAGCCAGCAAATACGACCAACAATCGCACTAAAAACCGTCATTCAGGGAATCTTAAAAAGTTGGTAACGAGCTTTAAATCTATCTATTTCAAAATCTTTATTTAATCTTTATTTATTTCCGATATTATTTTGAACAGTTTTTTCAATTTACACTGCCCACTTATCTCTACTAGATAAAGAATTAAAGCCCGTTACCACCTTTTTGGGACACTCTGTATATTTGCAGTCGAGAAATATTCCATATATAATTTCCTTATATCTACAGGCTACATCAAATAATGGTGGGCGACATTACCAGTGACAAATTGTACGGGTGGTGAGCGTTCCTTTTAACCCTTCGCGGCGCAACCCTGTCCCAATTCTGAAAAAAGGGCAGCCGTTGCCATCGCTCGACTTAACTACCAGCAAGATGGCGGACGATCGAAACGTTCATCGCGTGCCACAGATCTAGAGACCCTTTTTTGACGACATCCAGTTGCGTCAAAAAAGGGACATTAAACTAGACCATTATCAATTTAGCAAGTAAATTGGGAGAAATGTGAATTCATTTTTTGAAATATGTTTCTTTACTGACAAAAAGTATTTGCTAACATTTGACCATTTTTAAGAAACCCCCTCCGCAGAAAATTTCTCGTTGCGGCCCTGGTGGGAGGAAGGCCAGCTTAATTCGAAGCCTCCTAATTGCAGATGAGAGACCAGAACTTGATTGGCATCCCCACATTCATCGTTTCAACATGGAGGACACTGTTTCGAGAATGTTTTTGGAACTAGCAAATTATAATAAGAACTTACCAGGATTGACTTGATTAAAATGTACACTAAAAAAACATTTTCTTTCGTGTACATTGAAAAAAAGACTTTTTTCGGGGGTGGGTAAGGGAGGATGTTTTAGCCCCCCTACTCTAGATTTACTACTGTAATATAATATATAATTTGAATATGTGCATTGAATTTGTATATCATCTTAGAATCTTAAAAGTATTATAAATATTTAATTTTCTGTTTTATTCTTTCCAGCTGAAACTACCAAGCGGTCGCGGACAACGTTCAACGCGAGCCAAGCAGAGCTGCTGGAGCGTGCATTCGCTTTGAACAACTATTGTGATAAAGCTGTGAGAGAACAACTAGCTGCTGAACTGGGAGTTTCGGAAAAGCAAATCAAAATATGGTTCCAGAATCGGCGGATGAGAGACCGGAAGAAAAATCCTGCCGCGTATGCGAATGCAACTGGTTCTCGGGGTAGACGGAGACGGAAGGCTGACGACACTGCTGCACCGGCGATCCAGGACGTCTACGGCACCAACGAGTTCGAGAGAGCCATGGAAGCATCCCCAGCCCCCAACGCCTACGTCACAAATGGGTATTACAGGACAGGGGATTCTGTGCTACAGTATTCACCATCTCTTGAACGTTCGTCGTCTGGAAGTCGGCGAATGGTTGAAGGAGCGCAGGATCAGAGAAGCAGTCTCTGCCCCCATGGTGCAAGACTGAGGGACGGGAGCGGCTGCTCATTTTGCAATTTGAATTTTGCATCAAGGCAGAAAGAGGCAGCCCCGAATTTGTCCCATGTCCAGAAAACTGCGGCACATTCCAGCTACGACAGCTCGCCGGAGTATCTTGGGGAAATGCGAAAGGAGACCGCAGGTTCTACTGCGTGCAACCAGGTGCCTTATGATCCACACTGCAGAGGGATGGCGCAATACAATCAGAGCAATATTGACAGGGAGACTATGAATATTGCCATGAATCTAAATAATTGCGATCAGAATGCATGCACACCCGCCCAGTCATCCGAGAATAATAGCGTTTATCCAAAACCATACGAGGTTTCGCGTAAAAATCAGACACATAATTCAAGTCGTAAAAAGGTTAGAGACGGTGAATCGGAAGGAAACGCAGAATCAGAAGTATTTTCTGATGTTTCCTCTGATAACCAAGATAATCATATTTTGGAAGCACAATTTCTTTCAATATCAATGATGAGTAGTCAAGTCAGACAACCCCAAGAAGCCTCATCATTAAATGTGCCATCTCTCTATCAAAGTTCATCGAAAAATAATAACAGCGGGCAAAATATATCGTTACTAGGCAATATTTTAAGTAAGAAACAGAATAACCGACATCAGCCCATGCAAACGTCTGAAAGTGAGTTCTCGGATACAGACTTCCTTTGTGCTCCATCAAAAGGTGTTGATCTTAGCAGACAGAATCCAACTTGTTACTCCGATGTTTCCAAAGAACAAGTTTCTCTAAGGACACCAATGTGCAACCTTGGCAAACAGGGGTCTGATATATCTTCTTCAAATGCAGCTCAATTAAAGCGTTCATTTCTTCACGAAAAAGACTCACCATTACAAACGTATGACACTTGTAACAATCCAGCTGAATCTCGTGTTCCTCACGAACCTGATAATGCTATTGAAAAACTGGGTTCTGCATGTACTAATATGTTGAAGTCAATGGAAACAAACCAAAGTTATCTTCAGACAAGACAAACTGATAATGTGCAAAACAATATAACGAATAATAATGAATGTAAATCCATCAACGGTCAAAATGAAAATTTCAGCATTAACTATGAGCAAACCGTGCAAAATGCTTCAGGAAATTGTATTTTTACAGACATGTCAAAAGACTCCTTAGATAAAATTCAAGAAAGTGACTTTGAATCCGATGACTCTTTCCATTCACTTATTATTGACGAAACGTCGCAGGAGAACTACTATACAGAAGAAAATGGCAATACCGAGAATATGCTGCTACAAACAAATGTTGAAATGGATAGAGATTATTTTAAGAGCAGTAACTTTTGCAACACTAAGTTAAAACCATTGGTTGATACAGTAGCGAACGCAGCAGCTATCGATTCATTTTCATTACCATCGCTAGAAAGTGCAGATTTTCAGTTAATGCCGAAACTCTCGCCAGCTATTGACTTTTCAAAAAATCACCATAATTGTAAAGAACATTCGTCATGTTCATCAATTTCTTCACCGGAAGATTTTCGAAGTTGTCCAAGTATCAATGTTTTAGAATCGCGAGATGACAAACAAAGACCTACATCAGACTCGAATGTACCATTTGAAAATCAGTATGAATATAATAATATTCAAATGCGTGTACCCACTGTAAGCTTGCCATCTAGCTGTACAGTTACAAAAATCCCTGTAAAATTCCCATCTTCCTCTTATCAAGAGACATTATCGGAAAAAATGCCATCGAGTTCCTGTTATGACAACTTTTATAATAATAAAACAAGCACCAAAATGCAGAATAACGCTTTACAAAGTATTAATTCGTGTAGTACAAGCAAAGTTGATTCGCATTATCACACAAATAATGACAATGACATATCATCAGGCTCCTCCAATTCTTCACTCGACTGTATTATTTACGATAGTAAACCAAGCTCAGAAGAAATAAGGGATACTATTAAATCATTCTCCGAGCCTGCATCAGGTGTACAAAAATACTCTCCTAGGGATTCAAACGGAATCAATCAAATTAAACCTGAGAATTGTGCAAATGATTTTCATGAAATCAAATCAGAAATGCCGGATTTTAATGGAGGCGAGGGAAATGCCGGGGGATCATTTCAAGTAAAACTTTTAAAACAAAATGTTGAAACCATTCTGGAAAGAGTAGTGAATACTGGTTTAAACCGCGTTTTAACAAATTCGAAAATCAAATCTGAAGATGGAACAAGTGAACCACTGTTTCCAACTTGCCGTGATATTCATTTGGGCAATCTATCAGCGGAAGGGCATACGCCCGTTCATCCGAATCACGAAGTCGTTATAAAAACTGAGCCAGTCGATTCGGATGACATCCCTAGTCACGATCAACAACTGTCATCTGTCCTTGACAGTTACCACCATTACGAAGAAAACGAAGGTAATCAAACTTCGGTCAACTACCCATCAAATAATAATTTTACGAGCTCCCAGACTATTAATACGTCCTCTGCGACAGCGGGCATTTTCAACGGGGACTTATATCAAGGAACATATGATCTGACTTCTCCAGCCGTATTAAACGGCTTTTTGTGTGAAAATAATAGTACAAACAGTGTTTCAGCAGTCAATCCGTTTCAAACGGAACCTTCGGAAAACACGCAGAAATATCCCGAACATAATACGTTCACCCCGACGAGCCCAAAAAATCACTTGTTGCCCAGTACAAATATACGACGAAGTTCGAGAATCAAAAACAGAGAAAACAACTCGGGGTCACTTTCGGAGCAGTCAAACACATCAGTTCAATCCCCGGAACCCGAGCACTCCGACTCGCTTTTGTCCAGGGTTTCGAGGATAAACCCTTTCAGAGAAAACTTATTGTCATTGCATGAAACTAGTAATGAACCGGTAATTAAAGCAGTTACTGCGGAGTATACTTGCACACAAAATGGACTAAAGCTGACCGTAACAAAAAATAAAACTGAAGAAGTCAATTTCGCATCAGAACATGAACTAATGAGAGAAAAAATAAAAAATGATAAAGGATTAGATCATCGAATGCCATAAAGTGAAAACCACACGCCTATTTGATTCTCTAGTCATACTGGTTTAGCTTACTTCGAATTTCGAAGATATAATGGCCTGTAATGTTATAATTTAAAAGAAATTCTAGCAGTAATTTATAATATTACTACCCCCCCCAAAAAAAAAATAATAATTGAACTTTTTTAATATTCTATTTTATGAGTGTTTATAAATCATTAAATTTTTAGTGACATCACAAAATTTCCATTTGTGATTTTTATGGTTTGTGGAAATATTTGTACTTTTTTTTTTTTTTTTTTTTTTTTTTTTTTGTATAAATATACAAAAATATATTCAGTGTGTTATTTTTATGAATGCAACTATTTTAAAATTTGTATTTTTTGCAATATGCGAAATCCTATTGTCATCAGAAAGGATAATATATTAATTATCTTTTTCAAGTGAATTCTATTTCGTTTTTTTATAGTTGTGTTAAAGCAACAAAAATGTATCATAACATATATTAGCTTGTGTAATACAGCTTTTTTTTAAAAGTTATCAGATACTGCGAGAAGTCCAAGTTAATAATTCATATGATTTTTATTTGTTTAAAAATTAAAATGACATAGCATAATGTTTTACTAAAACGTCACAACAGGGTGATGCAAAAATTGAGGGACAAACTTCTACATTTGCTGTGTGGTTCTGAGCCGTAATTATGTATCCTTCCCTTCCTAAAAGTTTGTCCCTCTAATTATTGTGAATCTCCCTGTATATAAAATAACCGCTTTCTTACTGGAGATTTATAACACCTTGTCTTCTGAGTGAACGACGTATGAATCCTGTTATATTGTTGAATCTTCTTAAAAGCTGATGATCGTGAAAACAATTATATTTTGCATAAGAAAAAAAAAAGGGGGAGGGGGGAACGTGGATCTCACAGTGGTGATAATCTTATTCAATGGAAATTGATGTCATTGTACCTTAAACTTTTTCTTATTTATTTTAATCTTAATTTACATGTATATAATTTATTATAGTATCAGCTTTTCATTTTGATAATGTTAACCTCATTATTTAACGTTGATAATAAACGATTGCATGGTTGCCACGAACCTTGAAAGTCAGGGAAAACTCAAGTTTGTCAGGGAAAATATATTGAAACTTAAGAAAGTAAAATTTACTTATTTTGGTGCCAATTGTTATTGCGTATTATCTTTTTTTTTTTTTGTGTGTGTGTGTGGCAACATTTTAAACCTTAAAATCATCCATATTTGCTATTTATAGTTAAGCACATGCTTTTTGCATGTTTTAAACTTCTGCTTTTTTAAAAGTTTCTTACATTAATCTTTACTAAAAATAATTTAACTTATCAAAAATAATATAATGCATTTTACATGGAATTATAGTATTTTAATTTGCATTGTAATTGTAATAATTTGTATGTTCATTGTAAATGTAACCATTAAACTGTTTTAAAAAAAAAAAAAAGGAGTGCGTTGTCTATGTGGATGGTGGAGGCCGTAATAATTTTTTTTAAATATTATATTATATTCATGATACCTACAAATATACACTTACAAAATAAATACAAAAATTACATTCATAATACTTACAATTTAAATATTTAATCCATTAAGTTAGAGATATATGTACACTTATATTTTAGAAATATGCGTAACAACTCTTTTAATTAGTAAATTATTATAATCCAGTCGAACCTCGTTAAGACGAAGTCGAAGGGTAGGAACATTTTTTTCGTATTCACCAAAATTTGTGTTAACCGATAAAACAGCAAAAGGCAAGATGTGATTGGGGAGCTGTTTTCCTTCGTCTTAAGAGTAATTTCGTGTTAAGCGTTTTCATCTTACAGAGGTTCAACTGTACTATAAATGCATGTAAAATGTGTTATTTTAATAACTATAGCCTTTTATTGCTAAGTGGAATGGGTGTGTTAACATTGTGGCATGTATTTTTTAGGACCCCCAACAGTTAGGGAATTCTATCAATTGTGTCAGGGAAACTCATTTCAAAATTTTTGTGGCAACCATGGATTGATTGAAGCTAGAGCTGTTGATAGTTTGCAGTTTCGCTGGACTTGTCCGAATATTGATGAAATTTGTATTCATTTTGTTCTATTATTGTTAATTGGATCATGAAGATGGGAAAAGTTGTATATAAATTGAAATTCACTGAATGTTTCGTGAATTCAATGTCATGAAATGTCAAAGTATTGTTTGTAAGAGTGCACCAGATGGCCATGCATCATCATTTTTTTTTAATAATTAAACTAAACAATGCAAATAAACATTTTCTAAGTCATTCTTTCACAAGTATAAATGCACAATTTAGTAAACGTAATAACGTTTTATAAGCCAATCTAATGTCATATAATTTATAATTTTACATAAAATAAAGTTTGGAGTCAGCTTATTGTCCGTCAGCAGTCTCAAAATTGTTGATAACTTGTTACTACTGGTCACGCATACTAAACATGCACCTTTTTTTTCCCAATAGTTCATGCATGATTAGATTTCTGTATAATGTCTGTTTGTTTTTTGAACATTTTTTTATACCTTCATGTACAAACTTGTTGTGTGTTTGTTTATATATATATATTTAAAAAAAGAGCTGTTGTGGAATAATTTTGTATTGAA
Source organism: Cheiracanthium punctorium (assembly GCA_038373885.1). NCBI lineage: Eukaryota > Metazoa > Arthropoda > Arachnida > Araneae > Cheiracanthiidae > Cheiracanthium > Cheiracanthium punctorium. Next base: position 1,807,384 of record JAWZYV010014839.1, on the reverse strand, counting down.
AATTAAAATTGTTTCAACAAATTGTTTTAAAATTTTTATGCCAAAGGCAAAATTGCCTGTCATATCAAGTTCATGTGTCTTATACGATATTTATGTAATAAATAATCTTCTGTTTGAAATATTTGTGTGTTTCTGTGAAACAGAGTACAGCTTTAACCATCTCATTGTACACCCTCCAAAACAAGTATTCGAGTAAGAGATAAATTTCCTGTTTTAGATTTGAGAATAGTAATTGAGTTTTTGAAAAACGCACAACTTGACAGAAATATGGAAAGTCGTGTTTATACATAGCCTAATTCATATTCTATGAAAAATATTTTTTTAATATACGAAACCAACTTAGGAAATCTCACTCGAATTCTTTTTTTTATTTATTTTTTTGCGGGTGTACATACAGCTTTAAAAATGCTTTTTCATCACTTTTCTCCTGTTGTTGAAAATTAGTTTTTTGGTATTCCATCACATTAACGGTGTTGTTCGAAAAAATCAAGTGATTTTGGTACATAATTTCAAATAAACTAATTATGCCAGGCACTTCAAAATTTTGAAACTGTCTCTTTACAAGCTGTACTACAATACTGCAATCAACGATCCATCTGTATCAGTTTCAAAAGATTTAGAAAAAATTCTTAAAAATTTTCGCAAAGCGCGTCACTCTTCGAAAAATCTTGCAGCTCAGATCCACGTTTAAGAATTTTTTCTGAAAATTTCACAAACGCCACAGCATTTTCGCTTATTGTAGTGTGTAAAGCAGCTTATGAAGAACCATCTGGAATTTTTTGGAGACCATGGTGCTATTAGTTTATTTCAAATTGTGTACCAAGACTAAAATCGGAGTTTTTTTTTTTTTTTTTTTTTTTTTTTTTTTTTTTTTTTGACATTCACCCTTAAGAGTCCTCTGCAGTCGGCTTGCGGAGATTCAAGTCCCAATACTTTGCTATAGAAAAAAGTGCCTTAACCCTTTAACGCGCAGTGGTTTCGCTCTGAGACCACCAAACTGTTGACGTTTTGAGTGTTAAAGGTCACGAAGAATAGATTGGATTTCTATAAAAATAGTTGCGGGTGACATAGCTCCACGAGAATCCTTTACTTTTTAGCACGTCATTTCCCGTAAAAAAATGGTCACGATTATTTTTAACACCACTGACATCTGCCGAAAAATGGAAGAACGCGAGAACAGCTGGATAGATTGCCCAATGCTGAAAAAAGGGCAGCCGTTGCCATCGCTCGACTTAACTACCAGCAAGTAGTTAAGTCGAGCGATGGCAACGGCTGCCCTTTTTTTCAGCATTGGGAAAGGGTTGCGCCTCAAAGGGTTAACGCCTAATCATTTTTCTCAGAAAGTATTAAGTATTTTTAAATGAAAATTTCCTGCGTGAATCTTGAGAACTATTCGCAAGGATTGTGCGAATCAGATTTGAGTTCATTTAGCCGAAAGAGATTTTATTGCAGTCTGTAAAGTAACAAAAATTCTAGACTGCAATAAAATCGCTTTCGGCTCAATTAACTCAAATCTGATTCACGCAATCCTTGCGAATAGTTTTCAAGATTCACATAGGAAAATTTTATTTCAAAATACCTAATACTTTCTGAGAAAAATGATTAGGCGTTAAGGCATTTTTCTCCATAGTAAAGCATTGGAACTTGAATCTCAGAGAGCCAACTACAGAGGCCTCTTAAATGTATAGTCAAACCTCGTTAAGGTAAAATCCGAAAGAATGTGGCAGTTCTTTTCTGATTACCGAATATCATGTTATCCGATGAGATAATTGAATTTGCAAAAAATAAAGAAATGTGTTTTGACGCGACCAAGTAGGGCATTAGGGGCAAACGCCCGGGCCTCCTAATTGCACTTTAAGTTAAAAAAAAATTGTAAATTTTGATTTTAATTTAAAATAAGAGACAGAGAAACTAATTTTATGAAAAATAATAGTATCAATAGTTACTATTCCATAGTCCTAGCATTATATGCACACCATTTTTATTAGTTGAACGGTATAATCTCATTGCAGTTATTCAGCGTAAACTTATCATTTAGGCGTGGCCTATGCAGTGTTCTTTCCTGATCACGAGGAAACCAACAGAGCTGATTTTCAATCGGAACTGGCGAAAGGAAATGCCTTCTTAAGTGGAGTGAAGTGGAGAACCATCTCATAGAAAATATATGAATCTGATATAAGCATTCAAGGCCGTACCCGGGGGGTGGACCAGGGGCCCGGTACTTACCCCCCCCCCCGAAATTTAAAATTTTGCTAACAAAATGATAATGATGAAGTCTTTTTGTGAAAAATTCAGCCTTTTCCACCGCTTGGAACTCCTCCGAAATTTTTGCCCCCCCCCCCCCAATATTTCTTCCTGGGTACGGCCCTGTATGCATTAGGGGAAAAAAAATCTGGAGTGACTCCACTCGACTTTCCGAACACTTAAGATTAAGATCATTACCAAGAATTTAAATAAATTTTAATCGATGAATAATTCAAACATATATACCAAATTGAAGCTCAATCGAATGCGCCGTTTAAACGCTAGCGCACTTTCAAGATTTCTCCCCATATGCCATAATGTAAAAGAAATCTGTGTCGTAGCCCTGTAGAAAAACTATAAGTCCTATACACATCAAAATCAATACCGGTCTTACGATGGTGGTTTATAACATGTATACCCAATTTGAGCTCAATCGAATGTACCGTTTAAACGCTAGCGCACTTTCAAGAATTTCTCCCCATAGGCCATAACGTAAAAGAAATCTTTGTCCTAGCCCTGTAGAAAAACTATAAGTCCTATACACATCAAAATCAATAGCGGTCTTACGATGGTGGTTTATAACATGTATACCCAATTTGAGCTCAATCGAATGTACCGTTTAAACGCTAGCGCACTTTGAAGAATTTCTCCCCATATGCCATAATGTAAAAGAAATCTTTGTCGTAGCCCTGTAGAAAAAGTATAAGTCCTATACACACCAAAATCAATACCGGTCTTGCGACGGTGGTTTATGACATATGTACCCAATTTGAGCTCAATCGAATGCCCCGTTCAGAAGCTATCGTGTTCACTCACATACACACACACACACACACACACACACACATCACACTCACACACACACACACACATACATACATCTCGTAAAAATAGCATAAATGAATTCAGAAGCCCTCAAAACGTGTCAATACACCAAAATCTCGAATTCGAATTTTTTCATGATTACAATACTTTCCTTACATGGTACATGTTCGGAAAGTAAAAATACTGAAATACCGTGGAGCATGGTATGAAGGCGAAATTCCCCATGTTCATAGCAAGGCCGTGATAAATGAGCAAGACTCGTACAGTGGCAAACTTTTACATTTTATTTTAACATACCAATGCATATAAACTTCAAAAATATAAAGTCCTGCGGTGGCAGCAAAGGCGAGAATGATAGCGAGAAACGCAAGCCAAGAAAGTAGTAACAGAAGAAAACACGCCAAACAAAGTGCTAAAACAACGTGACGCCAGTAGGCGTTAAATACATTTCTATATATGTAATTATTTTTGAATCCCCGACAGGATAAAACAAAAAATCTATCAGCTAAATTGTAACCCAAAACGAAAGCCAGTGTTATTTATAGATTTGATGCCATATATGGTCTAGAGATGAGACGGGCTCAGCCCGGGCTCGGGCTCTGTAATTCACAATTGCGTTCGGGCTCGGGCTCGTGTAAAATTTCTCCTTTATTGAACATACTCCTTGAAACAGATTTTAAAAAGTGATTCATGATAAAAATAAAAGTACAGGCAACTCCGGTTATAGTGAACCTCTGGGGACCATCCGATTTCGTCCACTATATCCGAACTTCACTAAAACCCAAGTGTCTTCATAATGGATAGAGATACTGTATATGAATCGGGACTAATTGTTTGCATTCACTATAGCCGATGGTTCACTATATACGATTTCACTATAACCGTAGTTGACTGTACTTATAAAAAAATACTGCACTGGTGCCTAAAAGGTGCGTGAAGCTCTTTGGATATTTCAGAACGGCGGCTTATATTGATTAGTTAGCCATGAGATCCGACATTATTTGATAAACATGGATATATAAAGAATTTGAAAGCATTGAGAGTTTGCAACTATATTTGTCTTTAATTTGCACAAACGGCAAAATTCATTGAATTCTATCAATGAAGTAGTTGGATTTTTTTAACTTTAACTGAAATTTCGGGCTCGGGCTCCGACTTAAATAATATTGCTCGGGCTCGGGCGGGTTCGGATTAAAAGACCTCGGGCTCGGGCTTCAAAAAATGAGCCCGAACTCATCTCTAATATGGTCATAAACAAACTATCGAGACTGAAACGCTAGGCTTTACAAATGCAAAAGTGAAATAAAAAGGAAAAATAAATGAAAACGGAAGATTGCTTTTAAATAAGGCAGCTACAGAAATAAAACTTTACAGGCGAAGCGAAGAAAAATCTGAATCGAAAGTGCAAAGAATAAATTTTGAACGCAGATTAAATTTAGAAATAATTAACAATTAAGTAATTGATAATTAAAAATAGATATGTGATGATCTGCATCACACATGGTACGTGAAGAAATTGCGGAATGAAATGAACGATTAAATATTAAATATATAATCAAAATATTATTATCCTACATAATATTATTGTTGATCGAAACATTTCATTTCACTTAGCATCGTGATTAAATAATCATTTTTTATGCTATAACATCATTCTTTGTATGTTAAGGTATGAAAATCGCTTCGTACGATATGAAAAAGTTTTCGAAAGGGGGGGGGGGGCAATAAAGCTTTTGCCCAGGGCCCTTGGATCGGCTCTTGGACCAAGCATATGTTTCATGTAAGCTAGACCTTTATATTACGTGATTTCACTTAAACGAGGTTCGACTGTATTATAAGAACAAAAAGTACAAAGTACACGCTTAAACCAAACGAGCGAAAGTCGATCAGTCGGAGTGATTTTTGGCGCAGTTTTCAAAAGCGAGTTTCTCCTTTAGGAGCGTTTTTCGATCACAAGAGCGGAGCGAAATATAACAATAAGCGAGGAGGGGAAGTTCTCCGAAAAAAGAGGAAACGAGGACAGGAATTCTCAGAAAAAAGACTACTTAAAGAGCACTTTCGCGGAAATATCGGTATGTTTTCATGGAAACAAATCGCTCCGCAATGTATCGTTTTTTTTTCGTTCTTTGGGTTTAAGCGACTAGCAGGGTTGTTCAGTTTAAACCAGATGGTTAAAACAGGAAGGAAAAAAAAAAACTTTTTTAAAGCCATTTTGTCATTCCAAATTTTGTACAACTTTAAAACAAAAACTAGACTCTAGATATAGAATGTCCACAAATAAAATACCTTGATTTCAAAGTTAAAAATCTCAAAAACTGAGATTAGTAAAAGATGCAGGTAGGGATGGTCGCGAGACGCGAGCAATCTCGCATTGTCTCGTCTCGCGAGACGCGACTGGCAATTTTTTGCGAGACGAGACAGAGTCTTGCTCGCGCGAGATTTCTCGCGAGAATTTCTCGTCTCGCATAAATTTACGATACGAATTATTTTTCTACTAAAAATTTTCATTTTATTGTGATAATTTAACTACAGAAAGAGACATAAAAAGAGAATTTTATAGCTCCATTTAAAGCACATTTAAGAGGGGAGTTGCAACCTTTGAGTAACTGAAAGAGCTGTATTTTTACCTATTTTCATAGCTTTGCTACATCTTTATTTATTGATCAATCTGCCTAAAAATTTTATACGTGATTCTTTAAGTGTTCATAAATGGATATATGCACTACCATAATTATCAGAAAATAGGAAAATTATTTATGACATAGATATTTATAGATTTTTTTTTCTTCAAAATTTGATACTGAGCTACTGCGCGCAAACTTACAGAACGAAATATTAATGTACAGTTAAAATATTTACATTTTTGTAAACACAATAATTAAATATATATTTTTTTTTTATTTACAAGATTTTAATTCACAAGAAGATATTTTTTTATTTTCTTTTTTAGGGTTCAGTAAAAAATAAAATAAAAAATATCTTCTTTTCATAAAATTTATTATTTACAAAAAACATTTTTATAAGTACAAAAACAGGTGTACGTTATAGACATTATTACCACGTACTTACCCAACAAGTTTCAAGATGATACCTGCATAAGTTTTTCTGCAATCACGCGTGCGTGCAAGTAATAATGCAGTTTTGAGGAAAACGCGCTTAAAGTTTTAAATTCCATTGCATCCACATTTCTTGCTGCAACTACTCGCGTTCTAAAAGGGATATTTTCATGTGATTTTAAGCATTAATTTTTTTTTTCGCTTATTCGAAGGTTTAAAGGGGGTGACAAACTCCGGCAGAAAATATTGAGGAATGGCAAACGAATATTTTCACAAAAATGACGTAGAATGCAGTATTAAAACATGTAATTGCTTTGTTAATCCATTTTTAACCTTTTCTTACAAAGTTGACGTTAAATTGTGAATGCAGCAAATGATATGTTCATTATATTAGCTGCAAAAATTTTATACAAGAAGTTTCGAAGCAGTAGTTACAAAAACCACTGACAGATGGCATTGTAATCGCAAGCTTCCATAATGAATTGCCCAGCATATTCTCCCGATCTGACTCCTTATTGTAGGGAGAAACGAAAAATACCGTCTACTAGAATCATCAGCCCCTTTACTGAGCCCCCCCCCTTTTTAAGCATTTTAACCCAGTCTTGACCGCTGTTGTACTCGAAAATTGCATTTCAGTTAACTGTAGTTTTTGTACTTTAATCAAATCGTATTTATCTCTCCAAAAAAATATCTCTAACTTGATCTAGTGATAGACAATTAGGTAATACCTATATTATAGAGGAAATTCAGTTTTTTCCCACAATTATATTTCAGTACATATGATTTATAATTAGATAATCGGATATATATGGGATCCCTTTTTCTTCAGGGCAACGGACTACCGCCCCCCCCCTTGCCCTGTGATAATCGGGTTTCGGGTATATCAGAGAATGATTAGAAGTAGAGCAACTTGCATTCACATTGATGCTTAGTCTGAGTAGGTTGAAATATGGTTGAATAACCTTGGTTGAAATATCCTTGTACCGATATTATCCTTAGGGATGGACGCGAGACGTGAGAATTCTGGCATTGTCTCGCGAGACGAGACAGGCATTTTTTTGCAAGACGAGACGCGAGACGAGAAAGAAAATATTTTGCGGGACGAGACAGAGTCTTGTCTCGCGCGAGAATTCTCACATTTTTTTCCGTCTCGCGTAAATACGATCTGAAAAGCGACAATTTGCCTGAAGCCTCTACCGTTTAACTTGCGTCTCCTTCGTTTTCGGTCCTGGTATACTATCAGCACTCTACAATACGCACAAACACGTAACATTTAAAATTAGAACAGACGAGAGATATACAAAACACACAAAGGAGAGGATAAAGAAAGAGGCGGAAAAAAAAAGAAAACAGAGAAGAGTTGAAAGAAAAATAATAAGTAAATAGGAAAGGCGGTACGGTATGTTCAAATCTGACCACTTTTAGACGGGGCCCGGGGCATTAAGTTTGGGGCCCCCTTACTATCCCCTTTTTTACGCATTAAGCCCCTTTACTGAGCCCCCCTTTTTAAGCATTTTAACCCAGTTTTGACCGCTGTTGTACTCGAAAATTGCATTTCAGTTAACTGTAGTTTTTGTACTTTAATCAAATCGTATTTATCACCCCCAAAAAATATCTCTAACTTGATCTAGTGATAGACAATTAGGTAATACCTATATTATAGAGGAAATTCAGTTTTTTCCCCACAATTACTATTTCAGTACATATGAATTTATAATTTAGATAATCGGGATATATATGGGCCCCCTTTTTCTTCAGGGGCACCGGACTACCGCCCCCCCCTTGCCCCTGTGATAATCGGGTTTCGGGTATATCAGAGAGAGATTAGAAGTAGAGCAACTTGCATTCGCATTGATGCTTAGTCTGAGTAGGTTGAAATATGGTTGAATATCCTTGGTTGAAATATCCTTGTACCGATATTATCCTCAAACTTTCCCGCACGTTGCGGCGTGCGTAGGAGGGGGGGGGCGCCCACCCTGGTAACAACTTTCTAGGGGCGGTTAAATCCCTATTGTTGGCCTATTTTAAAGAGATTAAAATGACATTTTTATTCTTATATATTAATATCGACGGAAGAAATGCAAGCAATTTTTTAAATACTCTTTCGTTTATATTATCATGTTTTCCCTTCCTTCGGCTTGCAAAACTTTTATAAATTTTTTTTCCTCCCCATCATTTTATCTTGCAGTTGGGTTCCTATTCTAAAATTATCTTCGCCTGTTAGATGTCTTTTCATTTTTTAAAAAAATCCACACTGGATATACATTAGGGTGATTATGGTTTAATTTTTCTGTAAACAGGGCGACCATAACGACTGTAGTACTATCGCTAAAAATTATTGTGGAAAAGTACAAACGGATAGTCGTCAACAAATTAACTGTTCAGTAATTTAAAATATAAACAAAAAATAAGACGTCTATTAACCAACTGAGATACTATAATGAAATCTAAAAATGCACACACGGTAATGTTATTGGAAATATTAGGCAAATAATTATAATTATCGTTAATATAATCTTGTTTTCATTAATATAAAAATTACACATATTTTAGAGACTTGAAATTGACGTTAAAGTAAATAGTAGAGATTTAATAAAGACTAAAAGTGTTCTGTTTATAATTTTTCAAGGGTTATCTTACAACCAACTGAACGATAAGTAATTCTAATTTGCGTTAATATATCCCGCAGTAATTTCAACAGAGGAGATTACTTGAACTTAAAAAAAAAAAAAAAAAAATCTGTTTTGTCTCATGCAGATATGATTTTAGTAAAATATTCGCTACTTCTCGTATGAAGAGCGGGTGCGCAGCTATTTTAAAACAAACGGTTGTCCATTTCATGTAGTGTCTGAGGTATTTAATGCTAGAACTTGAAGAGTATGATGTAGAAATAACACATTTTGTAAGTCGGGAGTTCTCTGCAAACCGCTATGCTTTTCACTTTTCTGATTGCGAATGACACTGACGTAGTTTATTGAGTCATTATATTGCAATGATGCCAGGTTAATACTCATGACGCAAACTTTACATCAAGAGTCAAATAATTTTGCTTTTATTTTAGATTCCACATCACTGGAATTAATTGAAATTACTCATGTTAGGAAAATTTTCGTTTACTACAGTGCGAAGAACGGGCACGCAGCTAGTAAATAAAAATAAATACTATATTTTCGGTGTGACATTATATATACGGATTAAATCTCAATTTCTTTTACTTCAAATGCCGATATATGCTGATATAGTTATTAATATATCTACTAATGTGGCTATATGTAAGTAATTGTTATTATTAATATTAATTTTCGATAAAATCCCAATAATAAGTTAGTATAAAATGGTAACGAAATCGCAGTCCTTAATTTTGCGAGACTCGCGAGACGTCTCGCGCGAGACGAGACAGCAATTTCTTTGCGAGACGCGAGACGAGACTCAGTGTTTGCGAGACGAGACAGAGGTTTACCACTGCGAGACAAGACGAGACAGCCCCGATGCACGTCTCGCGTCCATCCCTACTGACTGCAGAGGATGAGTTTATATTTATTGTTTTGCGAATTTTCAGCGCAACCCGCTGTCCTGGGATTTAAAATAGTTCAAAATTCGTATTCTACGCGTCAAATACTTAAATTTTGCTTTTTGTTGCATCAAAATCGGTGAACTAGAACCAGAGATACGGAGGTTTGGGTTTTCCCATTCATTTCTATAGCAATGTCTAGAAATCTCGAGAAATATTGCTCCTAGGCGTTCGGTAACCTCACTTTTGGGGACTTATTTTTGGCGCCAAATTTGGCGATGTTTCGTGAAAAGTCCCCAATCTTGGCGACGTTTTGGTCATTTGGCGCGATTTTTCCAATGGGGCTTTTAAAGTTATTTTTTCTTGCATAATAGCCCAAGCGTTAGTTTAACTTGCATAATAGCCTAATATTACTCTTCTCTTACGCAATCATAATCGAGTCTGTTCTAGTACATTCCACGGATGGTTCTCTCTGGAACCTTCCATGGTGTTCGTCGCAGCCTATAAAAGCGGGTACCTCCAGTTTGAGTCTTAGTCTCGCTTCTGCTTCCGTCAAGAGCAGATGTCCGTGAAAGCTTAAGGCTTTGTGTTGACGCTGTAGAAGCGGTGTAATCGCTTGTTTATGAAGCTTTGATTTTAAGTGCTGTGTGTAAATTCTTCATTGCTGAGTCTTGAGGGACTGTTAGTGTTATCCCTCGCATATTTCCTCTGAATTTTTACCTGTGGCTGTGTTTTACTGTATGTGAGAAAGACAGCATTTGTGAAAGCTTCTGTACTAAACGGACTGTTAAAAGCACGTTACTGGCTGATTGTACTTGCGAATTTTGTACAGCTGCTTGTTCGACGAAGTTCTAGGAGCAATAAAATTCGTTTTCCATCCTGATAAGCGGACTCTTTTCTAGAACTTTCTACACCTACTTGACTTAAGAACGACGAACCCAGGAATTAGCAGAGTATTCTACCTACAACAATACACATAGGAACAACTAACTCTGTCAGAGTGGGGTTGCTTCTAGCACGAAACAGGGGTTGCCCCGGTGACTTCCCACCGTCAGCGGCAACCATAGAGAGTGGTTGAGAACATGCCACGAAGGATAGGGCGAGAGATTTATGTTTCTTTCTCCTTCGTTACGATCGGTAACAAAATCGAGGGATTCTAGAACTCAACTTAGACATGGTCCCTCATTCCCCCTCTTTTACACCAGAGCTTTCTTATCAGTTCTGTGCTTTCCTGTGTTCAAAATAAATAAGTCGAATGGGATGGAAGAAGCACTTTATTCACACACAGAAAGGACCTCACAAAGGGAGTATGAATTCAAAGCGATATTTTTTTTCAATACTTAAGCCCAGAACTCATGCTGCGGGTGAAGTCGGGAGCTCCAATGGTCCGTCGCCCAGAAATCTTCCGCCTCGTCTCTCCATTGTCTTGGGGGGCATGGTTTTATGGTTTTCCTGGTTAGCTTTCGTCGGCGGATCCTGAGTGGTCATTTAATACCCCATAAATATTTCGATTGCAATGCCCTGCAAGTGTAAATTGACCATTAAATATATCCTCTCACCCCCAGAGTGGCGTCTAGTGCACGCACCAGGAGTTTCAGATTTAAGGCCTTATTACACGCACAAAATTTCGAGCAATTAGGTCTTCGCAACCAGCTGCGGAAACCTCTTTCCTGGGAATTTCCCTCTGTTAGCTATGGAACAGTCAACTCCAACTTTATTGTTCAGAGGCGAAAATCTTGCTGGTTGCTGGAATGCCAGCCAATCGTAGTGTTTCCTATTTCTACGTCACAAGATGGCGGAAGACTCAACGATACTGGTCGTAGGAATGAGCGAGGGAAAAAATGTCTCTCAAATGGAAAACCGATATGGAAATAGATCTGATCGAAAGCATTAGTAAAATTCCGCCTTTATGAAACCCTCGAATCGAGATCCCAAATATCTGAAAAGGCTGCTGAGGCCGAGGAGATATGCTACCTATAATTATATGCTCTAACAATCGCCAATTCGGCGAATCTCTGGCGTTTGTAAACACAGCCAAATTTCTTTATTATGGCAACCCTGTACTCATCGACTTGCCGGAACGAGTTTCCGCAACTGATTGCGGAAACCAAATTGCTTGAAATTTTTTTCGTGGAGCACGGCTTTTACGAAATTTTTGGTAGAAACAAACTAAAACTTTTTTTGGGGAAATTTAAAACGTACTCATTTTATAATAAGAGAATTTGCGAATTCTTCTACAAACTTTAAAAGTATAAAATATAATAATCTATCAAAAGCAGTATAGACGTAAACCGTTGCTGCTACCGGAAAAGGAGATATTATCAAAAACATTAATATTTATTATTCTTTTAAAGAGAGATGAGAAAAGGGATTCTAATTTCTCCTAATAAAGCATCTATACTGGGAGTCTGTTGTTCAAGAAATTCTGTATTATTAGTTAAGAAAATTAAAAAATGAAAATGACCATGAAATGTGCAGGTCATTTCCAAAAGTGACTTTTAATTTTAATTAATTTTAACTTTAAATCGCCGCCTGTCAACAAATTTTTTTTGCAGGCTGGAACAATTTTCTTCAGCTTAACCCTTTAACGCGCGGTGTCCTACCGTGAGGTGGCACAGCCAGCTGTGTCAAAAATGTCCTTTAACTTTGTGGTGCACATCGATCGACAGCCATATTGGTGGTAGTTAAATCAAGTCAGCGATGTCAACGGCTCAACTTTATTCGGTTTGGGGTAATTGGCTACAAAAGCTTAAACGAAACCAACAAATACGAACACAAACAACAACCGCGAGACAGCATTAACTTTCCTAAAACCCGAATTCGACTGGAGTGTCTTGCGCAAAGTAATAAATTTTATACGCGACTTTCTCGTTTCAACTTGCCACTGTCTTTAATTTTTCTGAATACATTACATTTCTCTCCGTACAAGTTATTCTTCCGTCCCCATGCTTCCTCCCTCGCATTTGAGGAGAAAGGCAGGATCGCTTTTCCCAATCTTGCTGGGAGCTTTCCAAGGAGGCTCCGAGCACTGTGCACACTGCCGCTGCTGCTAACAAACCGAGTGAGAGATAAACAGAATCGATGCTTGGGGGAGGGAAAGCTCCGAAACAATGCCTGTCATAGCTGTGTCGGCTAGGATGACAAATGACGCTCAGGGATCTCTGCACCGGGAGGGGTGTACTTCGGGGGATGGCGGATAGTCACCCCCAGGTCCCACTAATTACAACCCTCCACATCTTCATCCCATGCTTTTCTCGGAGATTCTTCCTCGAATGATTCACTCAGATGGGGGGGACACGCCCCCTCATCTGTGTGGAAGTACCCCCCCTCAGTACACTTTTCTTCCAGAGAAACATCCGCGAGGATACTTTTCCAGAAGGTGGAGGGGGGTGTCTGTCCTGTGTAGGAGATTTTCCAATTGTATCCGTCGTTGTACAGCATTTCCACTGCCGTGTTTTCGGAAGAGGATACACGCTTGCACAACGGGTCCACCAAGAACGATGCACACCTCTCGCTGAGATGGTATCTTCGTGCACTAGGGTTTGATGAGTCAGTGCGGAGCAGAGAATCCGGTGGACCCAAGTTTTGCTAGGAAGGAAGGATGTCGAGTTTGTAACAATAAAATTGAAAAAAAAAAAAAAAATGTTTTGTACTATTCTTCTGGATGATGATGTGAAGAATATTTGTTTTGTACCTACCGCTCCGTGTCGATCTCATGAAATTCAACTCTTCGGTATATTTTAACTTCACAGCTCAATGAGAAACAAAGAAATTTTTTGGATTCCTAATACTTTTTTAAAAAGAGTTTTGTTATTATAAGGAAAGTAATTCATGGTAAGGTTATTTCTTACTTTCTTAGCTGAGCTCTAAAGCATCAAAGCTTAAAATTCTTTTATAAATAAAACAGGTGTGACATATCACCTTGATTGACTAGATAATAATAATAAATATCTTATGTTAGAAAGGGAAGAAAAAAGACTGTATAAAAATACAGCAAAACCTTAGTAAGTTGGACACCTGCGGTTGCCAGGGGCGACCCTGGGGTACGTAGCACCCCCCAGTAAACGTAAAAAAGGCGCCCCTTTTATGCTCTAGAATCTAGAGTCTAGATCAATGCAAATCATTGAAATGGAAGCCCTTCGAAGACGACGCCCCGATGCAATGCTTTGCTTACCTTGTCTACCGTGTGGGACCGCCTCTGGTTGTACCCCTTAAAAAGCTTCCAACTTCAGAGGCATCCAATAAAGGAATGTCTCTATAATATGGACACATTCCGTTACCCAGAAAAGTGGCAAAACTTTACAGAAAATGAAAATTGGAGTAAGACATGTAGTTATGTATTCAACCCGATGACATCAAATTTCTCTTTACAAAAATCTTCGACGGCTCGAATCAATTTTCTTTCCAAGGCCTCCAAGGGTCATAACCACAAGCAAGGACGTACTTAATGAGGAGTGAGTCCGGATCCCCCCCCCCATAATTTTGATTTTTGTTACAAAAATAATGTCTTTATGAAAAATTCTGCCCTTTTCGCTGTTAGGATACCCTCCGAAATTTTTTCTGGATTTTTTTATCGTTTGCAGTGGCGCAGAGATCCCAGTCGGGGCTCCAGGGATAAAGTCTTCGGTATTCCTTTGCTATCCAGAAACCCTTTCGATCAGGCCCTTATTTTCAACTACGACCATTACGCCCAGGCCTAGGGCCCCCAAATATTGGATCCCCCGAAGACAAAATCTCAATTAAATGTTTCTTAATTTATCTTTTTTAATTGCAGATTTTTATAAAACCTTTCTATCCTTTCAAGTGTTTTCAAACAATATTTTAAACAAGTTGCCAATCTGCTCGATGATTGGATGACATTTATTGCCAGGGGTTGAAAAAAGTTGTAAATTCTTAGGCATTTTATATACAGGTTGAATTTGTTAAATTCATCATGCAAGATAATAGACGGCTGCCATTTTGGGAAGAAAAAAAAAAGCCCAGACTTTCTTCAGCAAGGCACAGCCTGACAATCATTTACCTTTGGAAATTTCACACTGCCTACATCAATGTCAGGCAGTCCCCCATCCAGAGTTGTGCCTATAGTCAAGAATTTCCTATTGCTTTTGGTGTCGTATTACATCAGTCTTTTATTCCTTATTAAAATTATTAATCATTTAAAGAAACTTTAAATGATTAATAATTTCAATTAATGATTCCAATTAATAGTAATTGGAAAATAATTAATAGTATTAAAATTGTTAATTTAAAAGCATTATAATTTAATAAACATCCGTGCTCTAAAAAATACCAACATTTTATTTTAAAGGTTTCGTCACTTCCATAAAGAAACTGTATTTGGAACGTTAACAACATTTTTGCATGGCATGCTTCCTCAGTATTGAAAAAATTAATATTTTTATTCATAGTACTTCCATTGAAGTTCGCAGCCAAAAAAATTTCAGAAGTAAAAAAAAAAAAACTGGAAAGTTCAAAATTTCTCATAGAAAGTCTTAATCTTTAACATTTTGTTAAGGAAAAATCAAAATTTATTTGGTTGGGTGGGTCCATTGTTTCTCCTCTGGCTATGCCCTTTCTTCCACTATTTAACAGTGTGTCTCAAAAAAAAAAAAAAAATTAAAAAAAAAAAAACTTTTCTTGAAAAAGAAGACTAAATCACTAACGCTCCTCGTTTTTGTGAAGTTGGTGGATTATGCTCTAGCTGGTTTTGGTAATTTTGTTTAAAAATTAATTGGAAACTTCTGGGGACGTGGGGACATATTCTGTATTTGGACATTTTTTTTTTTCAAAATTGACAACACACAATTAAGTATTCTATAGAAGCAGCAACAGTAGGGCCCCTTTCCAATTTGAGGCCCTGAGAATATTTCCCCTGCTCCCCCTCCCTCTCTGCGCCACTGTTCGTTTGGACCCGCTCCCAAATTTTTCTAGATACGTCCCCGATTCACAAGACTCCATTAGTCGCTACGTGTTGATAATTACGATATCTGTGTGTATCTAGTCTTAACTCTGGGGGGGGGATTATGCTCTATTTTTCTTATCTTTACTGACAATTACAAAAATATGGGGAGAATAACAAGTCCCCGAGTCCCTATAGTTAACGACAGTGGTGATCGTAACAACCTAGGCCTGGCGTAAGACGAAACTTGGACATACAGTACGTTCCCTATTAAACGCCCACCCTTTAACCGGCCATATTTGGGAAATAGAAAAAAAAATTAAAGAAAGTCTTTCAATAAACCATTGCGATATCGCATACAGATGGAGCAAAAGCACTGGAAAAAGGATTTATGCTATGTAGAACAACAAGCATCAGCTTCCTCCATCGATGTGTTGCTTTAAAAAGAAAATGACGAAACTTCAGCTGAAAAAGAAATGACTGATGTTTTCAAAACTTTCCTCCTAATTGTATGTAAATTTTTCCTAATAATCCAAGCATTTATTGTAATGCAGTTCCATCAATTAATTATAATATAAATCTAACTTGTTTCATTCTCCGCTTTAACCGGATTTTCGCGTAACCGGCTCATCCCCAGTCCCGACTAGGCCGGTTTAGAGAGAGTCTATTGTAATTACACTTTTTCCATAAATTTCGGGTCTACGGACGAAAAGTGGAATTGGCAATATGAGCGAATTTCAAAGCGCAACAGTACATGCATACATACGTGTGAAGTGATATACATGTAGTTTCTAAATAGGTAAATTTTCTTGAAATTTTTGTGGGGGCAATTGCCCCCCTTGTCCTTAGTAGCAAAAAACGCTTATCGTGATTAACATCCAATAACTGAACTAATATGTTATTTTTTAAAATCTGCAAGCCTAATTATTACTGCCATATTTTTGCACTTTGATTTGCCATCTTGAGGGGCCTCTGAAATGGCCAAGGCCCATAGGCTAAAGCCTACAAATAATCCAGCCCTGATGAAAATTGGTGTTTTCTGGCAAGTTTTTTCGTAATAATAATTACTTATTATTATTTTGAAAAGATTTTACTCAATTTGTAAATTTTTGCGAAATGTGTATAAACCTTTCAAGTCTACACCATTCAATTTCTAATATGTTTTTGTGCTAAATTTGTTTCTCGCATTTAATGTAAATGAAGATTTTTAGATAAAGAGAGTAAGTATAAAAAAAGGGGGGGGTAGGAGAGAGAGAGGGGAAAAAAAGGAGAGAGAGAGAGAGAGAGAGGGAAAAAAAAAAGACAGAAAACTGTAACCACCTGTTTAACTACGATGTTTGAATATTTCTGAAGACGCTTTAGATCTCCCTAGAGGGCTTTATCTGTTCTTGCAATAGTAAATCTAACTTTTTGAGAGCACTCTAAAATCTCTCTAGGATGAGCTGGGTTCAGGCTTAAAATCGATAAGGAAATAATATGAATATAAACGCTTGATGCGAAGTGCAAGAAATGATTTTCTTCCGTAATTTCTATACGATCCCTAAAACGCGTCCATGAGACGTGATATTTTTTTCCTTCGAGAGCCATTGAAAAGTAGTTTAGGTCAGCCATATCTCCGAGAAGTTTTATGATGAAAGGCTGAAATTTTGTACACCACCTATTAGTGTATGGCAATTTTTTTTTGTACATGGGTCATATATAAATTCAAAAAGTGTAACTTTCAGAAATTTTTCAAGAGACATATTTTTTAATGTAGTCTTTTTTCATACCTTATTTTGAACTTTTTTTCAATTTACATTGCTTATCTCTAAGGAAATAAGGGTGTTTCACCTGAAGAGTGGTCGTTGTTGCGGACAGCTGTAGAAAGAAACCAATTATGTTAAACTCTCAAAAAAAACATTAATAATGCTTCTTCACACTATGCATTATGGACTGATACTAAGTGTAAAGCTGTACGTACAACTTTCAGAAAATATTCATAAGCACAAAAATCGCCTTAAAATGGGCAGAGGGGTTACCTGTTTAGGGAGCTATTGCTAAACTCCGTATGTTTAGCATTTTTTCCTGAGTGTTTCGTAACTCCTATAGGTTTGTTGTTTGTAACAGTTCACAGCACAACTTCCAAAGAGATCCTCTAAATTTTTTGAGTCTCTTACGCGGTTGTATACTTTAAAAATCTGTTCAAAAGTATGCTTTTCAAGTGGAACTGCCTTAAAGCGTGTTACCACCTTCTTGGGTCACCCATATGCTGATTTTGAATTTCTAATTCAACCAGTATAGAAACTGACTGTTGACAATGATAAATGCTGCTATGCGCAACGAAAATTTGCTACCACAATGCCTGTGGCTATGTGTTCATAATTCTAGCACTTGAAGGAGGTCAGAAACCTTTTGTGTGTGTAACGGATACATCGTTGTAATCATCACGTTTGAATTAAATAATTGAAAAAAAAAAGAAAGAAAAGAAAAAAAAAAGAAACTTGAGGAGGTGTTTATTTCGTGTCGTGCTCGTAGCGTACGTGCTCATAGCGTATACCCCATCAAGGGTGCTTGTAGCGTACATATGGTGCTCGTAGCGTACATCTCCCCCCACCACCTGTTTTCGTTTTTACTACAGCAAATTCGACTAAATGTAGACCTACTTTAGTAGCGGCCATTTTAGTCCACAAAATCGTAGTTTAGAAAACAATAATGTATGGAGGAAAAAAACCCACCTTCTTTAGCAAGAAAAATGAGTTGCTGGTCATCCTATTGAAAGCAATGAGGATTTTGGACATGCTGATCGTTTAACGTAGTTGTTCTCTTGTTTAAAGGTGTGTAAACAATCTGTGTACGTAATGTATTAAACTAGAAACCTCTTAAAATGATAAAAAAGCATCATTTAAAAATATATTGCTATTTAAACTCTGTCATACTAATGTTTATTAATTATTAATTCTGCTTTAGTGGCGCACCCAGGATTTTGGTTTAAGGGGGCTAGAGCTACAAATACTTTATTGAAAAACAAGATTTTGAATTCGGTTATAGTGACTTCGGTTATAGTTATAACTCCCTTATAACGTCGAAACTTTCTGTATCAATTGCCCGTAGAACACAAGCCCACCATCAACGTACCATTTTATAAAGTCATGAACAATTATCTGATATTTTCATTGACACTGTAACCAATAAATGACTGTATTAAACACTATTGTAAAAAATTATTGTATTACATGTGTCACACTAACTGCAAATATTTAAAAACCAACGTCCTTTTTAAAAGTATTTTAAGACAATTTTTTAAACATTTAAAGACAATTTTTAAAACATAAAATATTTTAATTCTTTTGTAACAATGTTCGAAGCTTTTCAGATCTAAATCTTCGGTGGAGGGGGGGGGGTTAGGGGGTTCAGATCTAAATCTTCGGGTCGCTTTAGCCCCCATAGCTCCCTCCGTGGGTGCGCCTATGATACTGTTAGTTAATACTTTAATAATTATTCAGCTGTTACTCCGTTAATTGCATTGTTAAAAAGTTATTATAAAATGATTAATATATATTCATTATTTTTATTAATAATTAATATTATATCATATCATCCCTTCCTTGGTACTTGAAAGAGTCCGCCACTGCACCGATATTAACAAGTATTTAAAATTTTTGTATTTTCCCTCTGAGACTTTCATGAATCTAATAATGCGCAATTGTCTTATGGGTTAGGTGAAAAAAAAAATATATAATGAATGTTGAGCTAACAAATGTTTCTTCCGAAGCCTTTCCCTCTCCTCATTCATATTGCAAGAACACCTATATTTTCTTTTTTTTTTTGGGGGGGGGGATCTGAGATACCTTTTGTTTTACTTTAATGGTTTATAGCCAGCACTGTTTTTAATGTTTGAAGCTCTATCCAGTATTCGAATATGCTAAAAGAAATTCTGAAATATACACCGTTAGATACAATTTTATATTTTAAACACTTCATTATACACTCATGTCCATAAATTAAGGATAATTCAGAATCACACAGAAATTGATCTCTAAAATAAAAATTTCACCTGTGGAATGATCACACACATCTTGAAGAATAATATGCAAATTACAGGAAACCACCAGATGGCGTGGATGGTACGTCACAATGACGAGAGTGTAAGAGAGGGGTATATAAGGAATGGTGGCAAAGAAGTAAAATTGTTCACAAGCGCTGTGAAAGCCTTTCAGTGCAAAAACCGCATAGTTATGGCACAAAGGAGGCATTTGGATGATGTTTTACGTGGCAGAATTATCGGACGACTGGAATGTGGACGTACCCAGCTGGAAGTATCCGAGGAACTTGGAATCGCCCAGAATGTCATCTCCAGGCTTTGGCAACGATTCCAAGATGATGGTAATGTGAGTAGACGTTACAGCACAGGTCGCCCCCGAGTTAAAACGCCGAATGAGGACCGCTATTTGGCAGTTACTGCCAAAAGAAACAGACGGAGTACAGCATCAGACCTGTCTCGTCAGCTCTCTTCAGCTACCGGTGCGACAGTTTCAAGGCAGACCGTGTACAGACGCTTAGGGCACATTGGTCTATATGCTCGTAGGCCTCTCAGATGTGTTCCAGTTACCGCAACTCACTGTCGCCTGCGATTAACCTGGAGTAGAGAGCATGCATTGTGGACACCGCAACAGTGGTCTTGTATGATGTTTTCCGACGAGTCCAGGTTTAGTTTGGAGTCTGATTCTCGCCGGACATTCATCTGGAGAGCGCCAGGTACCCGTTACCACCAAGAGAACACCATTGAAAGACACCGTTACGGTGGTGCAGGATGGCTCGTTTGGGGAGGAATTATCCTTGGTTCCAGAACTGACCTGCATGTTCAGAGTGTAACGATGACAGGCCACATCTATCGGGATGTCATTCTGGAACAACATGTACGTTTGTTTCGGGGCGCCATGGGTGCTGAATTTGTGTTTATGGATGACAACGCCCGTCCTCACCGTGCAAACATTGTAGACGAATGCCTTCAATCGGAGGATATCACCCGTATGCATTGGCCAGCATACTCACCGGAATTGAATCCAATAGAGCATGTGTGGGATATGCTTGGCCGACGAATTGCAGCCCGTCAACCCCCTCCCACCTGTCTACCGGAACTTCGGAGTGCATTGCTTGATGAGTGGTGTAATATTCCCCAAGATCAGATTGATCATTTGATACTCAGCATGCCTAGGCGTTGTCAGGCCTGTATTGCATCGTCCGGGAGACATACTCCGTATTAACCATCCTACTGACCACGTTATACTGTTTTTTGTAAATAGGTTCTTTTTTGAAATTTGGTCAAGGGAGTAAAACTTGCAATTTTTATTAATTATGTCAAACATATAGCATCTTTTTTGCTCTTTACTTTTTGTTTAATAAATAGACTTAACAAATAAGTCAAATTTGTTTTGCTTCTTTCTCTTTCTTTGCCTAAACTTCATTATCCTTAATTTATGGACATGAGTGTAATTGGGAATCGGCCGTAAAACAGTTCCTTAAATAAAAACAAAATTTACAATGACTTTTAGCCTGACTTGATTTAAACATTACCTTATTTGTTGAAAATAAAGAGTAGTAATGAAATCTTCGATTTTGTGAACTAAAATGGCTGCTACTAAAGTAGATCTATATTTAGCCGGATTTGTCTTTTTATTTCTTCTTTTCAATTATTACTGTGGTGAAAACAGGCGGCGGGGAAGATGTACGCTACGAGCACCATATGTACGCTACAAGCACCCTTGATGGGGTGTACGCTATGAGCACGTACGCTACGAGCACGGAACCGTTCATTTAATGCACTTTACAAATAATTCTTGAGCTAAGGCAATACGCGAAATTTAGAATATTTATTTGAAAAGAAAGTAGTTGTCGTTTTTCGCAATCTGAAACATCTTGGGGAACGCATAATATAGACAATACGGGAAACTACTTTACTTTTCCATTAGAAAAAAACAATATCAAAACAAACTATAGACAGCTTCTAGGTGAACTGAGAACAAGAAAATGCTTAACACTTCTTTAAAATGAGACTCTAGTTAATACTCTTAAAAATGTGGTGAACATTTTACCAAAACATGGTGCTAGAAAAGTTGCTCCATAAGATGGTGAAACCTTGTTCCAACATTTGATGCTTCCCCAAAGTATGGTTAAACCTGATCGCCAAATGTTGAAACGAGGTTTCACCATCTTATGGAGGCAACTTTTCTAGTAGTAACATATTTTGGTGAAATGTCGCATCAAATATTTATGAAGGGCAAGTGATCATATATCGGCGTTATTTAACAGAAATATTTCGGACACTGTTAGGTGTGTCTTTTTTCAGCTGTTTTGCGAGACAAGATAGGCCGTTTTTTTTCGTCTTGCCTTTCCTAATAACTACTGTCCATAAAATTCTGGACTTTCTCTTTACAGTTACAAATGAAGAGGATTGCAGTAGAATTTCTCAAATATGGAATCACTTTGAATTTACTGATTGCAGAATACAGATATTTTCAGATAATGGAAAATCTGAAATATGAATTTTAAAAAATCGTAATAATCAGAAAAGGTTGTCAAGAAATTCACTTTTAATTCTTGAATTGAAAAAAAAAAGTATACATTTAAATAGAAAAGGAAATTCAATTATTGAGGAATTATACGCGACCAAGTTATTTATTTATTTATTTTTTATTTTAACATACCTAATATAATTTTGGTTTGCGCTGCATAACTGGATTCTTTTAAAGTCGAATTTCATCTGGATTGTAGAAATTCCAAAGTTTGGAAGCCAACATTTGAGAAGCTCTACTCTATATTCTTAAACTCATCACCGATAACAGGAGTATGTTTTTTCATTAAGTTCTCGGATTAATTTTCTTTCTTTAATGAAAAACATCAGGTGAGTCTATTTCAATAATATTTTAAACTCTTACTTTTTACCTTTAATTTACACTCATATTTTATTCAATTTTAAGAGTTTGCTGGGTTTCTGCTGGGAAAAAAAAATAATAAAGTAAAATAAGAAACCTGGCATTTGAATTGCAAAACTTGTGCTATAAATAAATTGATTTTCTGCGATGTCTTCAGGAACAAAGTACGTCCATTCATCATTTTGTGCACTCTCCTAATAAATCTGTTGGAGCAGGAAGATAGTGCTCTGACGGTGTAAGATCTGAGCAATTGTTTCTAATACTGGAGTTCCGTTGCTCTATCTGAAAGGAGATGTATCCACTTGCATATAGTAAACGTTTGAAACAATAGTAGCTTTTAATGCGTGCTTTCTACGGGACTTAAGAAGTATGAAAACCGACAGTAATCCATTGTAAGATTTAATTAAATTTTAGTTTACATATTTTACAGAAATCTTCCTGTAAGGGAAAATGAAGATATGTCTGGTGGGTTTTTGTTTGTTTATAGTTTACAGGGCCTGATTACTGTATAAGGCAACTAGGACTTGAACCAGGTCTCCAAGTTTTAGTGGTTTTAAAATGATTAAAACAGTTTAAAATATTATTAACATCGTTTTTTTTACAAAAATTACACTGTAAAAAATCCGGGCACGTTCCTTGGAGATAATGAGAAAAGTTAGACTCACAAATACCATTAAAAAGTAAAAATTTCCCTCTGAAAACTTCGCTATTTACTTTAAACCCGCTCTTCTATGAATATTACTCGCACGGCCTGTTCCGCTGCCTGCTTCCGCACGGCCTGTAACTTTAGCCCTGATCCGCTTGCAAATCATACAACTTTTGAACAGCTTTTAAAAAATTAAATTATGCTAGAGACTCGGAAAAATTTAGAAAGTCTCTTTACAAGTTATACAGTGAACTGTTACAAACAATGAGTTACGAAACTCTTTAAAAAAGAAAGAAATTGCTAAACACACGGAATTTTGCAATATTTTCAAAAATCGAGTAACTCCTCGGCTCATTTTTGAAAGCAGTTTTGTGCTTATAAATTTTTTCTGAAGCTGCATAAGCTTTACTGTTAGTTTTCAGTCCATAGTGTATCGGGTGAAGAAGCTTTATTAATTTTTTTTAGTGGTTAATATCATTGATTTGTTTTTAGGGATGGTCGCGATTCGGAGAATTGGCGTCTCGCGTCTCGCAAAACAGCCTAAAATCTTCGTCTCGCAAAATACCTATATCGTAATGTTAAAAAGGTCTGTCTCGTCTCGCAAAAAAGTTGTAAATCTCTGTCTCGTCTCGCCCATCCCCTTTCGCTCAGCTGATATAATAATCAGCTGAGGTGCCCTAGAATTTCAAGGAACGTTGGTTTAAAATGCCAGGAACATTACAGCATATTGAACAATATAATTCAGTGGAGCTTTTTTGAGTTGTTCAGTAAAGTTCCTGGTATTTTCATGTAACGCTCCTTGGAATTCTAGCGCGCCTCAGCTTCCATATTTTCAAAGAAAAGTTCTTTTTTTTTTTTTAATGTAGCATGAGAACACTGTTGAGAACAAAGAAATGCGCGCTTTTAACGTCATTTGAACTTCTGTGTATCAGAAATTTATGGACTTTGAGTTAAACATTTTTTAACAAGGGGGGAGGGGTGAATACCAAATCCCACGCCCCCCCCCTCCCTGATGTACGCCACCGCAAATAAATATCAAAGAATCAAATCAACTATTAAATAATCCAAGGGCAGAAATTAGAATATTTAGCCAGTGGTCCAAAGAACCAGTGACTTCATGTCTTAACTGGTCCGTAATATTTATCACTGGTCCGTATACATGATTTTTAAAAATTGCAAAATAAATGAAATTATATGATCAATGTATATTGATTTTCGTTAAGAGCTGAAATAAAAAAATGTAAGTACCTATTTTTAAAAATATAAAAATTGATCAAATTATACAACACGTACACTGGTAAAATTATAGATGAAATGTGTTGAGTAACTAAATGAGGAAGTTCGGCAAGAGAAAATGTGAATAAAACGTTACTGGAACGACGGACAACATATTTTTTATTCTCCTGGTTCGTAATATCTTTCAGTGGTCCCAGCAGACCACCGTTAATTTTGAGCTCTGAAATAACCAAATAAAAGAAAAAGTTTGCTAATAATAGTGCATTTTGAAATTTTAGATGGATTAAACAATTTATTTGGCTCGAAATATTTTGTTAAAGCAAATAAATAAGTCACAATAACTTTAAATGAAGAAGTCTGTTGAAAAGTATTTTAACTGCAGCGCAACACCCTCAACGGAATTGATTTTCATGGACCTTAAACTGGGCATAAACTCAGCCATTCATCATTCCGCTCTGCGGGTTCTCTTAATAAATGTGCATAAATAAGTTGGCCTTCTGCAAGTCCTAGACGAAGTATTCGGACATTCTGAGATTCAAGATTAGAGTTCCATCTTTATATATCTAGAACGTGCCGGTTTAATTTGCGGGAGAGATTTGAAACGCAACCGGTATTATGTCCAGTCCGGAGTGAAATATCGCATTTTAATAGCTCCGGAATCGGGATGAGCTTCTGCAGCAGAGGAGTTAGTTTGGAGGAAGACTTTTTCCGGTTTTCAGAATCCAAACATCTTTGTACTAATGGGCGAAGACAGAAGGTTTATATGTGAGCAGTGTTAATAAATGCCTTTACACGATTTAAAAAAGAAGTTGGTACTATTATAACCTATTAATTAAGTTGAGTAATTTCTGTTTAGTAATTTTGTTGGAAGAGAATTTTGGTTGATTCATCAAATGTTTGGTTAATGGAACCTTTTGTCTATCCAGCCGAATTATTTATAGTTAAAATACTTCCGACCAAACCTTTGTTCAACCAACAAAATTTTGTTGAATTTAAAAAAAAAAAAACAGTCGGACAATATTTGCTAAACAATATTTTATTTTCTATTTTTAACTCTTTTCTAAAAATTTGGAACGTGTTTTCATGACCTAGTTTGTCTACTTGTCAATTTTTTTTTAACCTGTTGGTATGTACTTGCGCACAGACATACAAATGTGATGGAACTGTTATGAAATTAAAGTTTATTATGACTAAACATTGAAAATTGTGAGTGTAGCTTTTACGGAAGTAATAAAAAAAAAAAAAAAAACAATTCATGCGTTACAGTCCGTACTCGGCAGATGTTTGTAAAAAGCTTAAACGTGTCGTTTTTATTTTTAAATTTTTAATGAAATTAATATAAAATTTATTTCTTAACACGTTTCAACAAATTTGGAAAGTGTTCATGACTGCGGTTTTTCTACTTGTCCATTCTTCTGTCCATGCGCTAACTACCGTGAATAGATATCAGTTGCTGAAAAATTTAGTGGGTATAGGCATTGGCATCATATATACCATCGAGATTGGTGTGTTTAAAATGAAAAAAAGAAATGCTGCAGTTACTCAAAAGTCTTTTAATACATTAATATCTATGAGAAATCATTGTTTGAAGTGCATTCCATACGTATATACACACGTACGAAGTTAATATGCGAGACTTAAATCAAAAATAGTGTTTCGCAGTTCTTTTTCGGGGACAAAAAAAAAAAAAAAAAAATAAATCTCATTGGTTTAGATTTTGAGAACAATTATTAAAATAAATACTTAACAAATTTACGTATGCATACATACATCACGCTTTTAGAAAGCTTTGAAACTAACTGTAGTGTAAGTGCAGTCAGTGGAGGCTCCTCCATTTGAACACATGAGTACGTGAACCCCCGGAGGAAAAACTTAAAAATAAACATATTAAAAAATTCAATTAAAAATATATAGTCCGGTCAAATTAGACTAAAAAATAGGAGTGAAGTTACAAAAATTCACACCCAGCTGAAAGTTGGTAGGATTGTTCAAAACACCATCATAAATGAAATCTAAAAAGTCCTCATCGATCCGACGCCTGGAAAAAAATTTACTCGGGGTCAAAGGTCAAATTGACGAAAATACCGTTTTGACTACCTCTAAATTTACTTTTAAGAATTTTTGCGATGCATCTCATCGTACGCTAGCATGCACGTTCATATAAATGCATATACAACCCATTTTGACCGACCGCGAGTCTATTTTGACCAGTTTTTGCATGCCGTCTATACGTGCGTATGTACAGCTGCGGAAAAAAAAGTCCCACTTGTACTTTTTTCGGCCGTCGTTCGTCGTACAGCAAAGTTACAGATATAATCGTTTACGATTGACGTACACTTTAATTTGCTATGCATAAAAATTGCATTAGGGGCCATCTACATATTAAAATTCGCACCAACTTTTTTTTTCTCAATAGTAACCCCTAGATTTCACTTCATATTTCAAAAATTTAGTTCATTTTAACCCCGGATACCCATTTTCAAGATATTTAAACTGAAATTAGGTGAGTTACAGCTTCCAAAATCCCCCTCCCCATATGTTAAAATATTTTTTCATACTTCAATTCATATCTCATATAATATTGATAATAAGAAGCTGATTTTTATTCGTACTATTAGAACTAAACGACCCAAACATAATTTAATGTTATTATGATTTTTAATAAAATATTAATATTAATTATGAATTATTAAATTAATATTCAAAAAAATTATGAATAGCGACCTAGTCAAATTTTGATGGAAATACAGAAATTAATATTACATGGCTGTGCAAAATTTCAATTTTTTACGTTCAGTAGTTTAATTTATATTAAATAAAATATGTTATTTTCACGAGTTAAGGGACCATATATAAATTTATTGAGTGACAATTTTTTGAAAATTGCATAAAATAAACGTAAATTAGATTTATTTTGTGCAAAAACAGAGTAAAAGATACCGGTATTAAAAAATATCAAATTTTGAAGCAACTAAAATATCAAATTTTGAAGCAACAAATTTTACAGTTTGATGGTGATTCTATAAAGCGTCTATTGTTGTGTCCTCTACCATATTCCCACAAATAAAATATTTTCCAGCTATAGAATTAGATTCAGTAGATGTACGTCTTCCAATACAGCATCCTATTTCTGAAAAACTAACATCCTCAACTTTCCAGGTATGAATGTAACCTTTTTAATATCGGACACATTAGGTCTTTGGACTTCCCCATACCTTATCAAACATTCAAAATCACGTTTTTCTGTCTAAATTTTCATCTGACTATAAATTAAAATACCGCCAAAAGTCTTAAGAATATTGCACATTGCAGGCGATAGTATTAAATGAAGAAAGTGAAATAACAAACACAGTGATAATATTGGGTCGGCAAAAAAGTAATTGCGTTTTTTACATGAAATTCAAACAAATAAATTTTCAATCATGAAACCATTCTTTAAGTTCGACCATAGCTGAGTCGAGCAATATTCATGCTTGTAGTCAGAAGAGCAGGGAGCAGCCTCTAACTCCTGCCAACATTTCAGCTGTCTAAGAAAAACATCAAGGGAAATACTGAATAACAATTTCAAAATTAGAAAGATTTTCAAAATCGTGAGCAGTCGTTTTGCACTTTTCCCTTAAATCATGTGTACGGACCAAGAAAGTTATGAACTAACTCACTGGTCATTTGGACCACAGACTAAACATTCTAATTTCTACCCTTGATATTCTCAGTACAGAAAACTTTGACAGATGGAAACAATATTTTCCTTGAAAATAATATTTATTTCTTTTAACTCTCCCGACCGAAATGAATGAAAGGCGAAAAGCTCGGAACCTACAAATAGCGTTTTTCAATTTGCAGAAAGTCCCTTAAAAACGCGCAAAAATTAATTCGCAATATCTCCGAAAATTATCGTATACAATTGAGGAAAATTTATATTTAGGGTAATTTGAAGGTTTTCTTTCGTTTAATAAAGTCAAAATACAGTGTTGCCATTGAGAAAAACGAAGTTGATGCAGAATTAAATATGAAGACGGCCCCTGATGCAAATTAAATTAATAGTAAATTAAAGTATGCGTTATTTGCAAACGAATGGTATATATAACTTTGCTGTACGACGGCGAAATAAAGAGCAAGTGGGACTTTTTTTTTCCGCAGCTGTATGTATGTAAATCGCATATCTCAAAAACTATTGGTCGTAGAATCTTGAAACATTATATTTAGGATTGTTGTAACATCTAGTTGCACACCTTTCTTTTTGGTCCCAATCGACTGGATAGTTTATCTACAGAACCGTGCAAAAGATTCTAAATACATTACGCTCTATGGGCCGAAATTCATTAAAGCGTATTTTAGAGGTATTAGGCTGCTTCAATCGACTCACAAGTGAATCTGTTGTTAAGAGTTACAAAATGAATTTCTCCATCGAAAATAGTGTCTTTATCATTTAGTTCTGCTACAGGAACACTCAAAAGATTTCCAACGCATTACGGTCAAGGACAGTTTTAGGGACATTCATCCGTTTCAAGCACAATACCGTCCTACCAAGTTAGGTAATCATCCAACCATGGTCACGTGCTTCTCTCAAAAATTATACCGATTTGGTGTACGTGTGTATTAGGGTGTATCACGAAAATTTTTTTTTGGAAAATCAAACTTTCAAGTCGATAAAAAATTGTCACTGTCATCACATATCAACCAAAAATTTTTTTTTGAAATCGAAAAATATTTAGGTCTCCCGGAATTAACTTGAAATTCAACTTTTTTGACCTAAAATGTGTATTTAAAAAAAATATGTATACATGAATATAAAGTATATTTATACTTTTTAAGTACAAAAGCTTGAAGTTTAGAAAGACAACAGACTTTTAAAAAATTCATTTGTACCATTAACTATTAGTCTGCCGGAATCTAATTTTAAAAACCTTGCTTTTTTATCAAATATTCAAAAATTTCCAGACGATATTTTACATTGTTAAACTCTATCAACAGTGCAAATAAAATGTATATTAATTTTTTCATTAGTTTATTAGTTTCTCAATTTCTTTTTTATTATTGGGGGGAGTGACATTAGAAATAATTACACATTAGAAAAAAATTTTGGAGGAACAAAAATATATTAAAATTAAAATCAGAAAGTGTGATCTTTAGATGAAAAAATTTACAAAAGATATAAAAAAACACATAAAGGCTACAAATAAAGAACATTGAATCTGTAAAGGTTATTCAAAATAAATCTTGATTTCTCTGTCAATTTATTTTGATAATTGTAGGCAGCATATCACAAACGCAAGTAGCTTTTCCAACCTGCAACCTGATCCATTAGAAACTCCAGTGTTTGTGGGCGTACCATCACATCCAAGAGCTTTGATAGTTGTCACATCAATGCAGTTACATTCCATGTGTTTCATTATTGATGATACAATATCTTTCCCAGAACCACTGTCTGCAGTTACATGACGAAGATATATTGAACCTGGTTCTTCATCCAAAGATATGTGTTCTTCTTGTATAGTTTTCCTTACAGATTTACCACGTACATTTTCTTTGACTATAGTTTCATCTTTCCGACCATCAAAATAGAGAGAAATTATTTCTGAGGTGCGAGTTGCAATACTTTCACGGTGCTTTACTCTTTCACGAAAAACTTTCGATTTATCAATTACCGCCGTCTGATTTTCTGGTGTCACAACTTTTAAATCCTGTAAAAGAGCACTTGCTAGTTGCGGTCCGGCTCTATTGGAAATTGCTCTGTGATTATATGCTCTGGAAAATGATGGCAGATCTACTGGAAGGACTTGCTTTACTGAAACGTTAGAATTTTCCTTTTTATTTTCTGGTATTTTATTTTTTATAGCTAAAACACTTTCATCACTTGAATCCTGTTGAACCGAATCGCTATCAGTGTCACTAACAATGCCTTCATGTCGTAAAGTAGGGATATTTGTTGATTGGAGACTTCAGTTTAACTCGAATTGTATGGACTTTTCCTTTCTTTTAGCACGTTTCTCGATTATTTTTACACTCTACTGTGTCAATTCCTCCTATAACCATAAGCCTTAGGTTTCGTTGGTCATTCAAGAACTTGTGTTCCAGTTGTGGAACCTTCCTTTGCGCTGGACACAAACATTTCACTGAATCTCTACATTTGCATGAATAAATATCAAAAAGATTATTTACAATGTCAGATTTTGAACTTTTCAACGGACGTTTTAAAGCTCTTGGCATTTTTTGCGTTACACCCTGATGACTTTTTCATCTTTTCAGATCTCTCGTGTAGTTTTAGAAACATAAAAACAATGTTGCTTACAGATGAAACAGGAATAGAAGTCTTCTTCCATATTTCTTCTAGCTTACGGGCCACTCGCATTGCAACTACCCTTTTCTTTGGTTGATGACATCCTTCAGACTTCAATTGATTTCTTACAGATTCAAAATAACGTAGTACGTCAATTTTAGTAAGTAAAACATTGCTATCACTTATATCTAAAGGTTGGCCGACAATTGGATCGTCAGCAGTTTTCCTTGTTGATGAGGAATGAGATTTTCTACTCATGATGGTAAAACAACAAAACCAAATTGAACTCAATCACAAATCAAAAACATAAATGCTCACTAAATGGACGGTTTGTACATAAAAAAAAAAAAACGCTAAAAACAAACGGAAAAAGAAAGGAAGGGTGGACGAAGGAGAGAGAAGTAATCATGTGATGGTCTTGCACTTCCCTTATCTCCAAAGTCATGGGGAGCTACAGTTTTATCACCTTGAAATCTGAGCCCCATATTCGCCTGCAAAAATATTCTTGCTAGTTTGGAAAGCTGTACTGCATTGTCTGTATTATAAATACAATGATTGAAAATTTGAAAGATTCTTCAACATTTCTTAAATACGGCTAGTTGACAAAAAATTGGAGATTTTCATTACGATTCCGGGAGATCTAAATGTTCAATTTCAGTCGCACTGCATTTTTTTATTGATAGATTCCATCTGAAAATGCCCATTTTTGCTGTTGAATATTTAATTTTGATTTATACATACTTTATAAAAAAAATGTTTAAAAATATCGTTTTCACTAAAAAACTGACAACTTCAATGTCATTCCGGGAGACCCAAATATTTTTCGATTTCAAAAAAATTTTTTTGGTAGGTATGTGATGCCAGTAACAACTTTTTATCAACTTGAAAGTTTGATTTTCAAAAACAAAAATTTTCGTGATACACCCTAGTGTGTATGTATTTAACTCCGATATCTCAAAAACTAATAGTAGTAGGATGTTGAAATTTCGCGTATAAGATTGTTGTGACATCTGGTTCTGCATCTCGATTTTTGGATCCAATTTATCGTAGAGCTTATTTACTGGACCACTCAAAAAAATTTCAATGCATGAATGTCTACGGACATGCCGATCAGATTGTATGGGGGATAAAGCACCTTACTACGGTTTCGGGTTCAACTCCCGTCGGTCGTTGTTCGATCCCCGACTGGGCGTGGACATCATGGTGTCCGTCCCTTCATAGGGGGCAACGTTGTTTCACCTACTAGGTTCCCCCATAATAAAATGACCAACAACTCCAGCCTTAGTAGTAGCCACTGCTTCCAAAGCAGAGGCCTGCCATTTGAAAAAAAAAAAAAAAAAAAAAAAAAAAAAAAAAGTCTACGGACATCTTCAATATA
This sequence comes from Cheiracanthium punctorium, assembly GCA_038373885.1. Lineage (NCBI taxonomy): Eukaryota > Metazoa > Arthropoda > Arachnida > Araneae > Cheiracanthiidae > Cheiracanthium > Cheiracanthium punctorium. The sequence continues at coordinate 1,775,398 of JAWZYV010014839.1, read as the reverse complement.
TTACATCTGTAATCAGTTACTATTGGTCCATGCCCAAATTCTCGCCATTTGTCATCAACTTTCAATCATAAAATGTTGAAATTTTGTATTTAGAAGTATTGTAATATCTAACTGTGCATCTCTTTTTAGATTGCAATCAACTGGGTAATTTATTTACCGGATCTATCTTTTATTATTCAATAGTTTCGAATTAAACAGAATCATAACAGATCCGTGGAATAGGCCTACCGGGGTAACCACATTAAAAAAAAAAAAAAACGCGCTAAGTACACTACCTCAAATGTGACGTGGAAACGTGTGCATATTATGACGATTACAACTCTTCCAACTTTTTGAATCGCGAAATCTCAAAAACGGAACTCTTAGGAAAAAAAAGTATTTAGACATTATTTATAGATAATTATCTGATCTACAATTTTTGTCTGAACTAATTTTATGATAAAACTTACCGTTCTGCTGAAAATCGCGAAAAACCCGTTTTTGTGACCTTTGACCCCGAGTAATTTTTTTTTTCCAGGTGTCGGATCGATGAGGACTTTTCAGATTTTATTTATGATGGTGTTTTGAACAATCCTACCAACTTTCAGCTGGGTGTGAGTTTTTGTAACCTCGGATGTCTAAATTGACCGGACAAATATATATTAAGTAAACTTCTAGATTTTTGTGAATTTAAAACGTGAGTTATATTCTCCCGTACCCGCACCATTATTAAATCCGCTTATTATAGCTAATGCACTGTATCGTTGGTTACTACAGCACAGTGGTGCACTCAGGATTTCAGTTTAGGGAAGGGGGCTGAGGTACAGATACGGCTGAACTCGGTTATAGAGACATCGATTATAGTTACAACTCTCTTATAACGTAGAATAAAATGTAAGAAATAAAATCTCTATTTTTTTGGTAAAAGAATATTTTAGAAATAATTTGAAGATGATTTTTAGAAATAAAATATTTTAATTAAGTAACAGTTTTCAATTTTTAAAGCTTTCCACTTCTAGCTCTCAAACTTTTTGGGGGAGAGCTTAACTCCCATAGTCCCTTCCGTGGGATCGCCTATGCTACGGCATAGTACTTCGTCGCTCGCACGCGCGATCTGCCAAATCGCCTTTTGAACTACTCTCTGAGAAAAGGCGCGGAGAGAGTTGCGGGAGAAATAAGGCGCTGCTGATATCACTCCGTTTGCACATTTTTAGTGTGAAGACGAAAGATTACTTGTTTTCTTTCCGGTTCATGCATTGTTTTCCTTTAACTGCTGGAAATGCAAATATATTTTAACTTGTAAGGTGCGTCGTATTTGCTTATTTAATTTTCCAAATTTATTTTGTGAACCTCCATTTAAATAACCCACGAGCAGCTACTCAGTGAAGGTAAGAATTTTCCCAAATAAAAAACAGGAATTTTGTAGAAAAGAAAATTTAAATTTCGAAACTTCGCTGAAATTCGCATAAACTACTTATAAAACATTTTTTAATGCACTTGAAATTTCTATTCAATGCTAATCAAAAGCTACATTGTTGTAATTTTAACATTTGACTGCTTTAGAGTCGTTCTTCAGTCCGTAACGAATGCATTATAATTACTAAAGAATCGTTACTCTGAAGAAAGGAATTTTTGAAAAGCTATCGATCGGGATAATTTGATTTAAGGTATGGTCATACTTGCAGCCACAGATGGACAAAATAATTGATCAATGTGAAAATAGGCTTCATTTGTTGCACTTAATTTCATGTGTTTAGAAAGTCTAATGGATTTTTTTTTTTTTTTTTTTTTTCAGATATGATTCTCTGCATTGTGTTTCGATACAAATCCCCTGATATTGTCGTTTAAGTGTTGCTTTCAAGCCTTCTAATTTGTTCCACAAATAGTGAGCAAATAGATAACGGGTATCTTTAATAATTGATTTCATTAATTTCGGGTACATTTCAGATACGAAGCTTACTTGAATCTTGAGTTTACGTTTGAAAAAGTCTGACGTAATTTATTTTCTTTCTTCTTTTTCTTTTTTTCGTTTGAAAAATTCTTAATTTATTTTCTTTCTATCTTTTTCTGTTTTTTTTAAACCATATTATTTTGCACTTATTCACAAAAATAGGAAATTTTTGCATAAATTTGCGCCCATTCACAAATTCCTTCTGTTTCGCATCGATTCGCAGTTTTAATTTCGCATCTATTTCACAAAAACGAAAATCCCGTACATTTAGGGATTTTTAATGCAACTGAAGAAGGTTGGACCATTTGTAAAACCCGAAACGATTGTCGTGTGTGTTACCTTACAAAATTTTTAATTAATTTTGCCTTTTACCATCAGTTTTTTTTTTTTTTTTTTTTTTTTTTTTTTTGTCGAGTGTTCTTTTTTTTTACTTTCAAGCTTTTTGGAGAACGGAAAGAAAATGAAAAACGTTAATTTTCCAATTAATAAATTTCTCAAATCTTCCTTTAACCCTTTAAGGCGCTGTGATCCCGCTCTGGGATCACCAAACTCTGACGTTTTGACTGTTGCCTGTCACGAAGAATAGATTTGATTTCTATAAAAATGGTTGTGGGTGACATAGCTCCACCAGAATCCTTTACTTTTTAGCACGTTCATTTCCCGTAAAAAAATTGGTCACGATTCTTTTTAACAGAACTGACATCTGCTGAAAAATGGAAGAACGCGAGAACAGCTGGACAGATTGCCCAATGCTGAAAAAAGGGCAGCCGTTGCCATCGCTCGACTTAACTACCAGCAAGATGGCGGACGATCGAAACGTTCATCGCGTGCCACAGATCTAGAGACCCTTTTTTTGACGGAGCTGGCTGTGACGTTTCGATCGTCCGCCATCTTGCTGGTAGTTAAGTCGAGCGATGGCAACGGCTGCCCTTTTTTCAGCATTGGGAAAAGGGTTGCGCCTCAAAGGGTTAAAAATCAAGTTTCTCCCCTTTCGAAAAGCAAGACAAAAGACGATCTAGTTTGCAAAAAAAAAAGAAATGAGAAAGAGAGCGGGAGAAGGATTTTTGAATTGCAAAATGACACCGTTACGGAATTGATTTTCTACGATCTCCCTCGGTGGAACAAAGTGCACCCATTCATCATTCTGCGACTCTCCTAATAAATCTGCAGAAAGGAGGGAAGCTCTTTTCGCAGAGTCCAAAACAGAGATTGGGACTCAGGAATTTCGTCCCTTCAATCTGAAATGTTGGCTGCAAGAACGAAGGGTAAAATATGCAGGAGGGAGAACAGGAATATTCAATTATATGATCTCCGATACTATCTGTTAAAGTTGAAATATTGCGCTTTAATAGTTTCTGACTAGTGACAAACATTTTCTCTGTTTGTTTTGGTGTGGAATAGGGCATCTCCCTACTGTATTGGGACGTAAGTAGAAAAGCAGGAGAGTGAATTGGAAAAGATGATAATTAAGTGGTGCCGAAAATGTTGGAACTTATGAGATAACAGCTGTCGGTTGGCTGGTGTTTTGACTGGTTTCAATTTCAGATTGAAATAATGTATTTTTTACATAATATTTCTCCCTATTCACTTCATCAATTAAAATCTCTGATTCGCGACTTTTTTTTTAATTATAGAAATGTGTGGAACAGTATTTAATCAATATAAGAATACTCATATTTTTGAAATGTTTATTCAGCATTAATTGTAAGTTCGATATATATTTAAAATAACGCTTATATTTGCCCAGACTGAGACAGTTATTAATATTTCTTGAGTAAAACCACAGAAAAAATTCGGTGTTATATTATATCTTGGATAGATTTTAAAAGACAATAAAGTTATGAAGTTTTGCAAAGTTATTTGTTTTGGAATCAAATTATTTGAAATTTAACCCTGATGTTCTATAAATATTGGCATTATATTGAAAATATTTCCAGCATACATAAGGGTAAATATTTTTTTAAAAAAGCACTTCAACATTCCTCCAATATTAGACTATTATTTAACCACTAAGGTAAATCTCACCTAAACACATACTTGCGGCGTTTAAAAAATGCGATGTGAAAGTCTTTTTGAACCTTATTGCACGACTGTCTGCGCTATCAGTCAGTCTATAACTATATTCAATAATTTAGAGAGTGAATACCGGTAATTTACAAATTCCAAACAAATAAACTTAAACAGAATTTATTTATTCAATATCCTCTCTAAACCGATCGAATTTTAAGCTTTCACTTAGAGAGAGAGAGAGAGAGAGAGAGAAAGAGAGAGACAGCGAATGACACGGAGGGGAGATTTGGGGGAAAGAGAGAGAGCGAAAGAGGAGTAGAACAAACAACTACAAAAAATTATGTCTCGAAATTTTAATATGCTTACATTTATATTATGCATATACACTTATGCAGTGAAACCTCCGACAGTTGGACATCTGCGGTTCCCTCAAATAGTGAGGAACTTGCAGAGATGTCCAATGAGACGGGCCAGCCCGAGCCCGAAAGCCGGAGCTCGAACCGGGCTCGGACTCTGTAATTCATAATTGTGTTCGGGCTCGGGAGAAATTTCTCCTTTATTAAAACATACTCCTTGTAAACAGATTTTAAAGAGCGATTCATGGAAGAAATAAACTAACTATTTGACAAACTTGAATAGAAAGAATCAGAAAGTGTATTAAGAGTTTGCTAATATATTTGTCTTTAATTCGGACAAACGGGCTGGACTTTAAAAAATGAGCCAGAACTCACCTCTTGTATCCAACTTAACATTCCAATATTGTGTCCACGTTCTGTTCCCCTGATAAGAGTCAAAGTTACAGAGGTGACTAACTTGGGATGCTTTGCTGTACTAAAATTATATCGTGATTGTGAAAAAATAAATAAATAAAAATAAATAAATAAAATAAATCCTAAAAGTAAAAAAAAAATAAAAGACTTCTTTGCCAGTTTGATTTTCAGAAATTAAAACCTCAATTCCGACTACAAAACTGGCTTTGAGCTCATTATCATTTTAATAGTCAGACGAACAGTGCTCTTCATTGACTGCATATAAAAAGCAAAATAAAATAAACATTTGTTTTAAACGTCTTGAAAAATAGCTTTGCATGTTATCAAGTGAGTAACATTTATCATCCTTTAAAACGGTCATCAAAATCAATCGGTTATGTTAATAGTATCCAGCACCTGTTTCACTCTCAAAAAGAGAGAATAATGAATTATCCGTGACATTAGCATACGTAATTGGATAATTGAGTAATAAGCTGTCATGCCTTTTTTATGAATACGCTTCCCTTGGATGATTTATTTGAAATCCGCGCTTCTTACAACCAGTAAAATAAACAGTGTTAAAAGTCATGAGTAAAGCTGTCACTGTTTTACACATGTCATTAATAATCATAACTAGCCTGTGTGCCCATGCTAGATTATTCCAAAACTATCCAGAAAGTATATTATAATTAGATAATTATTATTCACGCCTTTTGATTTCTTGAACAATTTTATTTTTACCCTTCATTTCCATTGAGTGTTGCAATTTGAATGTGCCATTCGCGTGAAAAGGGAGGCCTGATGGTTTTTCTTCTCTGTTCTTTCTCCCCCCCACCCTATTCTTTTCTTCGTCTCAGGAGAGGCAGGTTCTAAAAAGAAAAACCAACAATTTTTGAGTTAATAATAAGTAACCATCCTTTTTGGAGACCGTCCCGAGAGACTACAGAGTAAAATCTACAGGTAACTTTTTTAGTATTTTCTTGCAGATTTCTTTACGCTTTGCGACTGTATTGCCCTTTTTTTTAAAAAGGCTTTATTACCATTATTACTTGTAGCATTGCATCCTGTTCTTTTTATCTCCCTACCACTCTGCCCCCCACCCCCTCCCCTGCGCACCAGAACTGATCCGCCCAAATGACAGAGGCAAAACTTGGACTTATTCGTCGCGTGGCCACGAAAATGCAGGTGTCGTTCGCTTCTAACTGCTTATTAAGGTCCCAGGCAAGAAACAACAAAGCAGCAAATAATCAAATTCATGCCAGTGAGGTTGAAACGAGAAAAAAAAGAGATTCCGAAACAACAACACAAACAAAAATGATATGAAGAAACTGGAAAGAGGAAAAGTTGCTAGATGAGCGGTTTTGAAGAAGTTTTTTGAAGGGAAATTCTCTCTTTGCTGGTTCATGATTTACTTATTTTATCTTCTGCTTTTGCTGTAATGCGATTCCTTCCAGTTTCATGAACAAGACACGGGTGAGTTGCAATTGGATTTGCCAGCTTCTGCCAGGTCAAAGTTTTTGCCGGTTCAGGGAGGACCTTTTCCGTTCGCACCGCCTTCCCACCCTTCTGAGGATACATAAACACAACATTCTATCTGTGGTAATGCTGTAAGCGTGAAAGGTTCACAGATGTGGCAAATGCTTTAAATTTCGAACACTGGAGAAAGCGGGGGAAGACAGAAGTACAAGATGTGCAAAACTGAATCAATGTTCTTAATTTGAGTAGTTTCACACGGAAAAAAATTTTTTGTTCAACAAAATTTTGAAGATTCAAGAAAAATTTGGTTGTCACTATTTTTGAAATAGAACCAACCAAAATTTTGTTGAATAAAAAAAACACGTAGACATTCCCAAAAAGTCTTCAAAAGTCCCGCCCAAAATTTTTTCCACAGGGACTCGGCTTATACATATTTAATTAAGAGCAAATTCAAAGCAGAGAAGTATTAGCAAGCAATAGCGAACCAGAATAATTATTACAGCGTTTAAACCTATATTTAACTTCGTAAACACATCGTTAGCATGTAGCTTTCAGTGATGATTTAATCACAAGGCAATTCTGAGAGCTAAAAAAATTGTATGAAAAATAGCTGAGGTGTGTGTGTGTGTGTGGTGGAAAGCGGGGGGACTATCGTAAGCTGAAATTAATATTTTATTTTTCGTTTGTTTTTTCTTTTAAAATAATTCAAATATTTAAAAAAAAACTGTTTATGTGCATTTTGTTTCAAAAAAATTTATTAATCACAGTTTACACATCTAATTATAAACAATTAGAAATTAGTACTTCTTACACTTTTACTTCAATTTATGTGTTTAAACAAAGCTTTTTATTTTCAATTTATTCTTAACATCAGCGCATTTGAGTGTTTTTAATAGGTAAATTTTTCTTTGAAATAATTTAAAGTATCGAAAGAGTCTTTTTAATGACTTTTACCAAGTTTAGAGAAATATTGACAATCAGTGATTCACAGAGGCATTATTCTGAAATTGGAAATTAAGCTTTTTTAAAAAGAAAACCATTAAAAGTAAATATTTGTGAGTGCACTGACGCAGAAGGTATCAAATTTCATCTTGCATAATTTTTCACCAAACCGTTTTTTGTAAAAATATGACTAACAATTTAAAAATAATAGAAATAAAAAAAATAGAGGCGCAAAATTCCATTTATTGACACAGGCAATTTTCAGTACATCACATCTCCATTGTACGTAAACTGAAACAGTACTGTGAATTTTTAATACTACGAGATAAAACTTTTTAAATATGCTTTATTTATTTTTTTGAAATAAGATTTCGACATTTTATCATCTTCGCCACCAATTCCCCCCCCCCCAACACGCATAGTGATAATTATAATAAACAAGTTTATTTCGTTAAATATTTGAACTCAAGTTAATCGTTTTACCGTTTTTTTTTTTTTTTTTTGTTTCATTCTATAATGCAGGAAATCATTATGATTTGTCCTTCTGTTTTTTAAATTAAAGGATATAAAAAATCTCAAAGCTCGTATAATTCAGTATGTTCCTTGTTAGTACTCTTTGTACAATATATATTTGTAGCAATATCCTTTATGTTTTACTTATTAATTATATATATATATATACATATAGTAAGCGGCATAACTTACGAATCAACGTAGCATCCACTTGGCAAATACAAAATTCTAAACATCCATGGAATGATAGATGAGCAAAAACAATGAACTTAAAATCTTATGTAAAGACAGGAATGAGCATACACATCCAGCAGATAGAAATCCAAACAATCTTAAATCAGAAAAAGAAAACGGAATTGGATGGAGTAAAACAATGGGTAGCAAGCATCGGCTAAACTAGTCAGGCCCCACGAACCGAATACTTACTACCAAGATAAAAAACAAAATAACAGGATTTCAATGCAGTTATTTAGCACAAAGAAAGCTAAATATGTAACTACAGGGGGATATCCTGTTAAGAAGTAAAAAGTAATCATAAAGACATACCCAGAAAAGAAGTAATTATGAAGAAAAAATGGAGATGAAGAGACCAAAAGCATTAAGCCTGAAAACATGGCTCAACCATGGAGCTGTTGCCAATTGAAGAGGAAAAAATTTACGTTGCCATAAAAATTAGAGAAAAGTTGAACAATAAGTAAAGAGTAAGAGTTAGTAGAATAATAATAATAATAATAAAATAAAGAAATAATGTAGAGTAACTTCAAAAAAATTAAAATAAAGTATTACTATTAATAAGAAGAAATATTGGCATGATATATATTAGGGTTATGATGTTTTAAAGGAATACATCTAACTACTCAAATAGCTCACTATTCGCATTATATGCCTAGAGATATTTCAGAGATTATATTAATTAAAAGAAGAGCATTTATATTTAGATGATAGCTGTGATCATTAGTTCATTTGTACATTTTATTTAAAAACAATAAACAAGAATATATGTAAACTCATCGTATTTTTTTTTTTAATTTAGTTTTATAAGCAAGCCAGCTACCAAACCCCAACCTCTCCAACCAACAATTCCCAGAAAGGACACATGTTTATAGAAATGCCAATTGCAACTAGGAAATAGAATCGAATTAGAAATTTTCTAGGGTAATTGTATTTTAAAGCAATATGATACAGTGAAGATATGTATTATCAGACTTATAATTACTTGTACAAAGAGACAGTACTCTATATAGATGATTAGCTATAATATTTCTAAATACAGATATATGCATGCATTTTTTTCATCATGCATGCATATATCTGTATCTGTGAAACTAATTACATTGAAAAGAGATTCATCTCTTTTATTATGTATGTTAAATGTGAGTTTCTTGTTCTTATTTATTATTAGTTTTAAATCAAGAAAATTAATACAGTTATTAGTTAGAGGATTTCTAATTGATTCTAAATTATCAGGATAAGTAATAGGTAATTTATCTGTGTCAATATAGTTATCCGTAGCTATAACAATAATATCATCTATGTACCTATATATTATAAGTGAGGAGTTATCATAATGTTTTTCATAATTAATTTAAATAGATAAAGATCAGCTAAATAACTTGAAGTAGATCCACCTTGTGGTATACCTAAGACCTTTTTGTAAAGTTTATTATTGTGTAGTATATAGCTATTGTGTAATACAAACCTAAGTAGATTTTTGAAATAAGCAATAGAAAATTGTGATGGTAGATTTAGACTATGTATGTTATTATTAAAAAGATCAAGTAGTATTGTAGAGATCATCTAAATGTATGTTATTAAATAGATCTTTAAAGTCATATGTAGATATGGAAGATATAGAATGTAAATCATTAATTTTGTTTTTTAGCTCATAACTATTGCTAATTAATATGGAATTGCAATTAACCTTAATATATAAATTATGCAGGCAAGTTTGTATTTTTAGTAATGATTTACTAGCTATATTATTGTAAGTATTACATCCAATAGTTACAGTTATAAACTTAATTGGAGTTTTATGAAATTTAGGGATTAATACTAAGTAAGGATAATTAAGATTATCATGGTTCAGGTTAAGTAGCTTATGGTGGGCTAGTATCTTTTTATTAAATACTAGCTGCGTGCCCGTTCTTCGCACGGTAGGAAACGAAAATTTTCCTTACATGTGTAATTCGAAATTATTCGTGATGTGGAATTTAAAAAAAAAAAGAGCAAAATTATTTGACTCTTAATGTAAAGTTTGTGTCATGAGTACTAACCTGATCATTGCAGTATAATGACTCAAAAAAAAAAATACGTCAGTGTCATTCACTATCAAAAAAGTGGAAAGCTTAATGGTTTGCAGAGAACTCCTGGCTTTCAAAATGTCTTATTTCTACATAATACTGTTTTTTAGGCTCAAGTTGTAGCATTAAATACCTAAGACACTACATGAAATGGAGCACCATTTATTTCTTTCCGAACATGTACCACATAGGCGCACCCACGGAGGGGGCTATGGGGGCTGAAGCCCCCCTAAAGGTAGAAAGTTAGAAGTGAAAAGCTTTAAAAATATGAAAATTGTCGCTAATGAATTAATTTTTTTTTAGTTCTTTCTTTTTTTAATTGTCTTCAAATTATTTCTAACCAAAAAAGACATTTATTTAAAAAAATTTTTAAATAAATGCTTACTTACAGTTAGTTGAAACACTGTTACACGCGGTTACAACGTCGCTCAAAAGATCAGATAATTATTTATGACTTTATAATGAGTTACATTGCTCGTGTTCTTTGGGACAGTCAAGTGGTACCGAATATTTTGACGTTATAAGAGAGTTGTAACTAACCGAGGTCACTATGACCGAGTTCAGCAGTATTTGTATGTAGCCCAGCCCCCCCTAAACTAAAATCCTGGGTGCGCCACTGATGTACCATATAAGGAAAGTATTGTAATCATGAAAAAATTCGACTTCGAGATTTTGGTGTATTTACACGTTTTGAGGTCTTCTGAATTCATTCATGCTATTTTCAAGAGATGTTTTTAAAATAGCTGCGCACCCGCTCTTCATACGGGAAGAAGGGAATATTTTACTACTAAAATCATATCTGCATGTGACAAAACAGAATTTCATTTTTAAAAAAGTTCAAGTAATCTCCTCTGTTGAAATTACTGCGGGATATATTAACGCAAATTAGAATTACTTTTCATTTAGTTGGTTGTAAGACAACCGTTGAAAAAGGATAAACACTTTTAATTTCATGAAATATTTATTAACGTGGTACATTGCGATTTATTCATATTATCCTGACAAATCTAATAATACTACCTATTACGTACATTAATACTATCTATACTCGCTTCTCCCTCTTCAAGGCTCCCTTAAAAGAAACAGCTTAGATTATTTGGCCTCAATGGGATCTTGTGATTCTGTGGCGATTCTTTGCAATTTACGCATTAGCATAAATAATAATCATTTCACATAATGGTTGCCATTAAGGAAACTCTCCATATATATTTAATTTATACATAGTTTTATAAGATTGGCGTATTTAGCGCCGCAAACCATTTCATCTTACTGTGGGGAGAAAATATCCAAGGGGTGCCATTTTAAATATCCATGTATCTAATATAGCGATATCTTTTATATCCTCCATAGTCCTGTCTCCTGAAAAACATCAAACTGTGTAATCTCGAGGAGCTACTTATTCCCATTTTAATTGTGACAGGGCGTTAGAGTTGCAGAGTTCACAAATTTCACGCATTTTTTAAAATTTATGACGTCACTGTTTGACTGCCGTAAAGGATACCCCGGTAGATTGAGGGAGTTAATTTCGATATTTCGCATAATTGTTTTCAAACGGTATCATTAAAACTTTGCGTTGGACCTTTATGGAGGAACGTAATTCAACGTTAAAATAAAACTATACTCGCAACCTGCATGCGTATGTTAGGCAACGCCTACGCTAAATTAAATGCCAAAAATAAAAATAGTAAATAGAAAAATTTTAATATATCGCGCTTTGAAACGAACTTTGTAACTTTTAAAATGAACATTTTCAGCGCCGTGAAAACATTTCAATTTTTAAATAAGCACCGGATTAAAATACCACTTCTAATAATAATAATCGCGAATTTCTTAGTTTATTTCTACAGTAAATTTTAATCAAAATATCGTCTCCCTGTGTTGAAAACAGAGCTGGAATAAATGAGTTAAAATTATGGCGTAATTTTTACGTATCTTAAAGCATTTGACGTCATAGATCCTCACTTGCGAATTGAAATTCTGATATCCCATTTAAAAACTCGATTGGTTGAAAAAACCCTTTTTTTTAATCCTTTCTGTGGCAACAACCGAACATAAATTCTCGTGCCGTGATCGCAATGTAATGAATGGCGTAAGATCGCGTTGATGCTATTAAATTCTAAACATTAGGCTGCATTAAAATTCGTAAAAAATCATCTAATTTACATAATTTTTTCGTTTTTATTTTAAAAGAGGGAGAAAAGAATGTTTCACGATTTGTCAAAATATCTAAAAGTTATGACGGATAGAATTCAAGATGCGACAGTTTTAAAATTATTTTACGAAAAAAAATCGCGAAGCAGATGTTTAGTAAAAAAATTCCTAAAAATCGGTAAATCATGTTACGTATTCAGAACAAACTGTCTTTAAAAGAAAATTTCCTCCTCTATCCGATGATACAAATGCCGTTTTGCTGCGAGCGTAATTTCCGCCGTTATTACGAATTAGGTGAGAAAAAATGCCAAAAATCGCATAAAACATAAAATAAAAAAAAATCTAGATCGAATTTTGAAAAAATCGCTTCGAGGTGCACAACTACATATTTACATCTTCCCGAGTACCAAATTTGGTGTTTCTAGGTGTAGCCGTTTGTCCGTAACGCTGCCGACAGACACACCCACCCACACACACACACACAGACACCTTCTTTTATAATAAGTAGAGATGGACTCAGTAGTATTAGTGAGTTTAAAGTTAGAATTGCTGTTAATTGAATTAGATAATAGACTATGATATAATTTTTTACAAATAATTGCATAATTATTAAAGGATTTATCAACATAAGTAATAACAAAGTATTGCTGCAAATAGTTAATCTGATCAGATAGATATAGTTTTTTTGGAGATGCAAAAGATTTAACTAATATATTATTTAATGAAGACAATACTTTAATTTTCCACATATTAAAAAATGCAGTAGGAATATTGAATTTTAGTGAAGTATTATATATATATATAATAGTCAATATCATAGGTAAACTGTGCAATAATATCATTTATATTATATTTTGATGGGTAAAACCCGTTTAAGAAGTTCCCGCTTAAAAAGCTCTTATTTACGGTGCCCAAATTTTTCCTATTTTTACAATGTTAAAACAACCTTTTGAAAAAGTTTCGTTCCAAACACTTTCCGGCTTAAAAAGGTTTTCATTTCTAAGTTTACTTTACAGTGCGTGTTTTCTTGTGCCTTTCTCCCCCCCCCCCCAATTTCTTACAATTTACAGACTTACGACTAGACATAACTTTATATTTATAAATTAACTAAGCATTATTTTGAAAATTCAATCAATCTCAAGCTTATCATATGAGACTCGCAAAACTGTTTAACGGGTATAATACGCAGTGAATTTCACCTACTTAAAATTTTTCTGAAGCACATGTTGAAAAAGACAACGCTGTCATTATAAAGATAATTAAATAATAATAAGGATTTAAAATTTGCAAAAACGCTTATGATGTGATATTTTTATGAATTCCCTGATGTCGCATTATTGCAAGACAAACACATTATTATGTAAAATCCTATTTGGCAGTACTTTTATAAATGGAATTTATTCAGGCTAAAATCTGCACAAATTAACTTTTCCCTTTTCTTGTACACAAAATAAGAAAACAAATGTATTAAGAAAAATGTTTCTTTCTTTACCGTATGTATACTTACATCTTTTTCTTTTTTTAAAACCATATTCTTCTTATTCCAATCCCCGAAGAACTATTCACTCTTTATTTGTTCAAATTTTTTCTTCACTAAACTGATACAGAAAAAATATATCCAGTAAAGTCGGAATGAAAACAAATTTATTCTACTAATTGTCGTCAGCTTGTTGACATCCATGTTAGCTATTTCTTTCTTTTCTCTTGGATTTTCGTTTTTCCCCTTGAATAACACAAGATGAACATTTAAGCAGAACAGAACAGTCGAACCCTTCTATTTGGCCCCTTCCAAAAGAAAATAAATGAATAAATAAATAAATAAAATAAAGCGAAAAATAAATAAATAAATAAATAAACGCAGCTCCTCTGAGAATGCAAATTATCAGAACTAATTGTTAACTCCTCACCTTCTGGGGGAATAAATGTTCTCAGTGCATTTTCTGGAACCATTTTTATTTAGACTCGATGTTTGCTCATTAGCAAGGCAAGCAAAAGCTTGAGACTAATTACAATTTTTCAGACGCCAAATTAGACGTCTCTAAGTAGATATAGTGAAGAATCGGATATTTTAAATAAGGGCAAAGTAAGAAAAAAAAGTGAGATAAAAAGTTTAGATGTCAAAAGATCTTTTATTATAAACTGAATCCTCCTTTTTTCTCCTTCTGATTCTGTTTCTCTGAGAGATAAATTACTGGCAAGGTGTATAACTCGTGGCTCGTAGCTTTGCAGAGAGCATCCATGTGCTGCTTTGAATTTTCTTCCTTCAAACTTCTTAGTTGTCTCGCTTATTGCTGCTTTGTTAATGCGCTTGGAGGAAGAAAGGTATGATTTGGAGAAGGGTTCGTATAAATACTGAAATGTTTAGATTTCGGTAACAATTCTACTTTCTGTTTATACTCGTCTGTAGCTTTATTAGCTAGTTCGGGTCAATAATATTTTAATTTTTTTTTTTTTTTTTGTTTATTCTCCTTTTCTAATATTAACATATACTGTAAGTAATCTTTATATTTTCAATTTGTTACAAAATTGTAATTTTTTTTCAACCTTTGTTCGAAATAATTTTAAATAACCGAGATCTGTTGTTAGAGGTGAGCGAAAAGTTATTAATGCCATTTCAAAATTATTTTTATGTGAGTTGAAATAGGTTAAAGTTACAAAATATACTAAAATCCTGATTATTTACAAAAGAAAAATAATGCACTTCCATAAAATATAAATTAAATAAATCATTTTTATATGGATTTATTTGTAAGCAGGATATTTTTAACGTCTCCAATAATATTTTGCACATTAAAAACAAAAATACTCTTTAAAAATTTAATTACACATATTTCCATCTCTGTAATTTTAATAAAATTTGGCATACATTTATTATTTATACTGAGCTGGGTCTAAACAAATAGAAGCATTATGTCGCATCACATATGAGAGGAAGGGCCTGAAATTGCTGAAAAAGACCGGATTGCTCTTTTAATGCTATTTAGTCGTGGAAAATGCATGAAAGGAGACGGAAAGAATTTTCGCACGTATATACAAATAAACTAACTGTATCATGAAACTTCAAAACTCTTTGATTGTGTCTTTATGAGCTGTACTATGAAATGTAATAAACGATAAACCTGATTATTCAGTTGAGAAACTAAAAAAAAAAAAAAAAAATTTCTTTAAAATAAAAATTTTAGCAGGATATGCCACTCTTCGGAAAATTTTGTTGTGCAATTCCATTGTAAAGAATTTTTTTCAGAAAGTTTTATAAAAGGCCCGTTGTTTCGTTTATTACATTGGGTAGTAGAGCTTAGAAAGAATTATCCTGATTTTTTTTTTTTTCTATCCGCTGGCGTAATTAGTTTATTTTTATCTGTGCATACAGACGGAGATTTTGTTTCTTCGAACAGCACCCTTAATACATAACAAATGATGTATATAAATATGACTTTCTGCCCCCCCCCCAATCATTGGTAGCCTTTATACCTGTCTTTATTTGTCATTCTTCAAAAGCTCGAATTTTACTGCTCTAAAATTAAATCCTCTTCTCTAAAATAAATCACCAAGTATTTTGCTTTGAAATTTTTATCTTTTACCCTTCAATATAATCTAGGTATTTTAGGATACAAAATTTACATACAGTTGTATTAGCTGATCTTTTCTCTTGCTTCCTTCTTATTTTATTCATTTTCAGTTATTTTAACTGTCTTTCACTTTAAATCCAAGTTAGAGGATTTAGATCCTTACATACAGGTAATAATGTCATTTGATTCACACACACAGACGCAAAAGTTTAATATCTCATTGATTTATTTTGCTTGGTGTATCGTAAAATATTATCTTTCTTCATACTTATTTAAATTACTTACTGGCATGCAGTGGCATTGTATGTTCAACTTCTTCATCTGAAACATTCCTTTAAGAAAAGAAAACAAATTAGATTCATACATGTTCAAAAATTTGAAATAAAATAAACTTAACAAAAATTTAATATGAATGTAAGCTATCGATCGGACTTATTACTATGTTCAAATATTATTAAAAAAAATAAACTTCGTCTTTCAAAATATCGAAATACTTAAGAAAGTTCTTCAGAACTTTAATCGTCCTGTTAAAAATTATTGATGTATTATTATACATATTTAATGAGTTATTGCGAAAATTATCAAAAATTTTTAAATTAGTAATTTTACGTAATTATTAAATTTTATTTTCTCGAAGGTAGATAAAACACTGAAAAATAAATCTTAATTTTACAAGTTAAGTTAAAACGCACAAAATGCGATAATTTCGAATGATAAGGCGCCCGAAATGATATGCACGGAACATTCTTTACTTCGAAGCTCATTCCATTATCCATCATTCTCCAGGGGAAAATTTATTCAAAAGTGAAAAAAGAAAAGCTTACTCGGAAAGAGAGAGGAACTATCTTTGGGAAAAAAGAATTCCAACTTAGTCATCATTTTGAGCAGAATGCAATCAAATTCATTTTATATCCAGAAAAGTTTCGATTAGAAGTATAGAAAACTTCTGAAACTTGTTGGGAAAGTGCGCATCGAAGAACTTCCAGCTTCTATTTGTGCAGCAGTGACAACGCATCTATGCTTTGCCATGAGATGTTCCTAGACTGCAACAGATGGCTTCTATAATCACTTTGCCATGTCATTAGCGCTCTTTGTTTAAAAACACAACAAAACTCTTCAAATACTTCAGTGTAATTTATTCAGAGTTCTTACATGTCTCGTTCTGTTTTTACTTATTTATTCGTTTTCCGTTACCAGACAGAAAAGTTTCAGTTGTTAGTAAAGTACATTTGCTATTTGCGGTCACTTTTTGTCCTCGCCGTCTCTATCGATCTAAAATATGTCTAGCGTTATTTTAGATTTCTTTATTGAAAGCTACATTTTGTTCACCATTGTGTTTGTAATTAATCGATTTTACTTTTAATGGTCTGCTGTCGTAATCTATGAATCCAGGTTTTAAGAAATTTTAAATGAGAAAAATGAATCAGTATTATTCCAGTCTAAATCTTTGTCTCTTCATGAAAACATAAAATTACATTAACATATTATATATCATATCTATATATCATTATACATATTTAATGAGTTATTGCGAAAATTATCAACAATTTTGTAACAATGACTATCGTAAATTACTAAAATGCATTTCATACTTATTCTTTTTTTAAATAAATTTGACAATCCATCCAATAAATTGCCATTTATACATTAAAAAAATTCAAATGAAGTATTAAACGAGTAATTCATATAAAATTTAATAACTGAAACTTCTTTATTAGCTGTGTTCCATGTTTAGTCATCTGTATTAATTTTGATAACCTTCGACGAATCTCTAAATTGAGGTCTACTTTATATGTAAAAATTAAGATATTACGTAAATTGAATAATTTATTACAAATAATTTAGCCCTAACTCAGCGCATAATTATTCGTCTAATTTAGAAGTTTAATGTAAATTAAATCTATTTTACTGTACTCAAACTTTATATCCATTCATTAAAAAACATTTTTACACTTGCACATCTTTACATGCTTAAACCATACGATAGAAATTCAATCCTCTTTGTACTGAAAAGTTATCTTCTCCTTTTTGATCATTTTTTAATCTTCATTTACAGTGATTTGTCTAATAGAAATTTGCTTTTTTGTAATTGGGAAACAAACTGTAATATCAAATCTCTATCACTATAATGAGACTATAAAATATTTTGAAATAATTTAAGTTTGCTTGGCGTCGTTTGCTGTTATTAAAACTTGCTCTGCATGAATTAATTGTATTTACTAATTAAATATATCAATAATTATTGATTAAATTCTTTTCAAAGGACGTATAACTTTAAAATTTATACAATTTGTTTGTAGTGAGAATACTAATATATTGCATGAGGCCCTTTGCATGGTTATCTATAAAGTTCTTCCACATTACTTGATAAATAACCGATTAACTAAGTATACCACCAATGGATCTTTATCATCAAACTTAATATCGAAGTAGAGCTTCGGTAACCATATTATTAAAATTCAACTCATTCTCTCTCTATATATATAATGAGTACGAATTACTCTGTATTAAATAACTTACTCCTTTATCGTCTGCAATGCTTCTTTGGAAATGATGTCCAACACCTGCTCTAATTACATCATTTGCTAATTAACTAATCCGCAAAGCACACATCACCAGTAAATCTTCAGCATCAAGATTAATGCTGAGATGTTTCTATAATAACTATACTTCTATAATAACTATAATATAAAAACTCTGTAATTGAGACTACAAGTTCTTTGTAGTACATAACTTTCCATCCTCTGCGAGGCTTCTCCGGAGGCAATATCCAAACGAAAGCCTACACCTGCTCCAGAATTTTAACCTGGTTAAAAAAATTACCCCACACCGTGCGCGCTCCTATTAAAGAAAAGGGTTAAAGAGGAGAATTAGATCTTCTTGCCAAAGCCAGCAAAAGTGGAAGAATCCCGAGTAAAAAGGATTTGATGGATAGAGTGAGGAAGTCAATGAATGAATAGGGGTTAAAAGGACATGATTGATACAACAGAAGAACACTCAATCTTCGAGCTCAGGTAGCAGACGCGCCACGGACGTCTGGAGTTAATAGAAAGTTAGGCGAAGAGGTTTGAAGTAGAATTAGATTTTTTATTTTCTCTCTTGTCGCTGTGGGAAAGTATTAAGTTTGTAGGATCTATTTATTATCAATTTATCACAGGAAAAGATTAAAAGTTAGTGGTGGTCTTGCGTGTAATGAAGCTTGATAGAGTGATGTCAACACTGATTCAATAAATTATCGCATTGAAAAATTACATAAGCAATTAGCTTAAGAATACCTAGTCGTCCCTAAAAAAAATGTATTTACGTGTAAATAATTTTCTTTCATAAAAAAAGAAGAAAAAACACCCAAAAGCACAAAAAAATTTTTTTTTTTAAATTATTGATTTCATTTTAGAGAAACATTCCCTACGATAAATCATCTATTTACAAGTGCTTTCCTTAAGGCTGCTCTGCTTGAAAATCATGCAACTTTTGAACAACTTTTTAAAACATTTAATCGTGCAAGAGACTCGAAAAAATTTAGAGTATTTCTTTAGAAGTTTTACTGCGAGTGACACGATTAGTGAACCTAAGGGTTACGAAACACTCATGAAAAGATGCTAAACACAGAATTTCGCGGCATTTCTCTAAACGAGCAACTCTTCGGTTTATTTTTGGAGGCAATTTTTGTGCTTATGAATAATACTCAATACTCAACTGCCCATAATACTCAAACTATGGTATTATGGGCGATAATTTTCGTCTTCATCTTAAAATACATTTAATCAAAATGAGTTAACATTAGTTACATCAAAAATGATTTTTCGACATTATATAGTTGCTAAAAAATACAAAAAAAAGAACACGAATTGTTTAATATCTTATTGCCGTATATTTCAAAAATAATTTCTCTAAAAGAATGCTATCTATATATATATATTTAAGACGCAGATTGAGGCAGATTCTTGGAGGCACATTTGATGCAGTTTGACCACATACTCTCCCAGACCAATCAGCAACACGCAGAATAAAAGCCTGTCTTCACACATAAAAATCGCATTTATAACACATTATGTCAGTTTCACGTCACATTAAAAAGCATGAGAAATGATTAAGTCTATATGTGTTTCTTAAAGTTAATAAATTTTAAAATTGTTAATACGGTCGCGTGGATAGGGATGGACGCGAGACGACTTTTTTGCGAGACGAGACAGAGATTTACATCTTTTTTGCGAGACGAGACACACATTTTTAACATTACGATATAGGTATTTTTGCGAGACGAGACAAAGGTTTTAGGCTATTTTGCGAGACGCGAGACTCCTATTTTTCGTCTCGCGTCCATCCCTACGCGTGGATGATAGGCGTTGGAAATTTCAGATTATTTAGGAGTTTAAAATTTGCAAGTGAGAGTAAAATGAACAAACGTTTGTCCAGAACTTATGTGTCTACGGCATTAATGCAGAGATTTGAAGATTTGCTAGCGTGATGAAGAAACGAATGCAATTTAAAAAAATTAATTACATTATATTTTATTTTAAGGATTTATTGAAGTCAAATTTATTTGATGTTACCGACTGTATTTTTAAAGAGCAAGTTGTTATCAGAAAAACGATTATATTTAACTGAATGCATACTTTTATATTCTAAAATATGAACACTAAATTTCTGGAGAAAAATATTTTAAGCTCTGTGAAAATGCAACAATCGATAACACACAACAGCAACAAAAAGTTACAGAAAACGTGGCTTAGAATTAAAAAAAAAAAAAAAAAAAAAAAAAAAAAAAAAAAAAAAAAACTAAATTTTACCTACATTTAAAATTAGATTAATTAGAAAAATTTAACAATTCGGAAAAGAATAAAAATAAAAGTAATAATAATAATTTGCCATTACCTTGCCTGAACTTAACTGCTCTTTTTTATGATACTCGAAAAAAATGGGATTTGTAGAATGTGATAAATGGTATCTCTGACGCAAGACATGTATGATTGCTGAATCAAGATGACAAAGTAATAGCATTTTGCATCGAAGTGATTGAAGGTTGATCTCTAATCGCATTATTACGCATTTTGCATTCACCCCCCCCCTCCCACTAGATAAATATAATAGTAATAATAATGATAATTTGTCATTGGTCTGCCTACACTGAACTTTTCTTTTTATGCAACTCCCAAAAGGTTGCGATATGTGGAATGTGAAAAACAGTATATCTGACTCAGGACATGCATGATTGCTCAATTGAGGTGAAAAAGTACAGTAGAGCCCTGCTCATGGACGCACCCACGGAGCCACACCACGATATGCCGCCCCCCCCCTTTAAAGCTGGTGATTTAGATCTTAAGGGCAAAAACTTCTTAAACGGGAGACTAATTTTTTGAAAAACAAATTCCCGTTTAAGAAGTAATTTCAGTATAAATGTTGAAGAAATATCATTTGGCAATATTAAAATATTATATAAATAATATAAAGTTTATAATTACTTATATAAATTGTTGTGCCCACTTAATAATTCGAGTTTTACTGTATTTCCCTAAGCTGGTAACACTTCGGTCTATTTTTGAAGATAATTTTTGTGGTTATGAATTTTTTTCTGAAATTCGCATGAGAGTCATACATCTTCACTGTTTAGTATTAGTCCATAGAGCATTGGTTGAAGAAGCTTCATTAGTTTTTTCGAGTGTTTAACATCATTGGCTTGCTTTTAAAATTTTCATAAGTCTTGTGACGACAAACACACTTAAGGGTGTTCCGCGTAACAAATCAATGATGTTAAACACTCGAAAAAATTAATAAGGCTTCTTCAACCATAATGCACTATGCACTCATATAAGAACTTAAGCAGTATGTCTGACGCACCTTCAGGAAATAATTATAACCAGAAACGGCGCTTTCAAAAATGGGCCGTGGAGTTACCTGTTTAGGGAAATATTGTAAATTTTCCTATGTTTAACATTTTTTCCTGAGTGTTTCGTAACTCCTAGAGGTTCATTGTTTGTAGCAGTTCACAATATAACTAGTAAAGAGACGTTCTAAATATTTCTGAGTCTCAATTAAATTGTTTAAAGAGCTATTCAATAGTTGCATGATTATTTATTTTTTTAACGCAGCCTTTTTGTTATTTTTCTGAATATTTAAATATCAAAAAGGACAACAATATTTCTCTATAGAATTTAGTATCACACTTCATAGTTAATAAAACAGTTGCAAATTCTTACTGATGCAGTACTATATCAGTCTCAGTAGCGTGTAGAAATGATATATAATAAATGTTATAGAAAATAATTAGTTAATGAGAGGGGTGAGTGTTTAATGTTAATTTTATGAGCATAGCTTTAATATTCTGCCAGAAAAGAATATGTTCAACATCTCCAATTTGATTTCACTGATTAAATACTTGGGTACAACGTGTTAATACTCGACGACAAGTTTTTAGTGAATTATACAACAAAGTATCTAGATACAATTGCAACAGTAGGTAATTCTCGCCAAGCTTCAAATTGAATATTATTGATTTCATTAATTGTTTACTGGAAATTTTATAAATATGAATATGTTAAATCATTTTGAACTGTTAGAAAGTGAGACGTATTTTTTCATCACCGACCGCTTTAACTATAAAATCAATTTTTTTCCCCACCAAGTGAGCCTCAGTTCATTGCAGTGCTTAATGATCCAAAACAAGCGAACTTTTTTCACACCATTAAATACCGGAATAGACTGTTATTTACATGCTTCTGTTTTAAGTATTTTCATTTTGTGAAGCTTTTTCGTAATACGTAGCTTGGATAAATGGTGCATGAATTTGGGCCAGGTGTGTAGGAAACAATATAGTATATACTACTGTACAGTGTTCACGTAGTCTGTTCTTCAGTATAAAAATATGATAAATATTTAATCCTATAAGGCACCTAGTACCATATGTGTAACAACCACTTTAATTATTCCTGTACGTCTATAAAATACTAGTATAGACATCGTCGGTTTTTAAGAGTATTTATGCGTAGATAGCAACGATATAATTCAAGCTGTTGCGTGTAGATGTACTTACTGTTCATATTATTGCCAAAACTGATTGAAATTAAAAAGTAATCTTTCGAATGTGGTTTTGTTTATTTTTGAAAATTAACAAAAAGTAGTAAAGAAGTTTGACCCGAAAAAAAATGACTGCGTGCTGGAGTTCGTCACATCAAGAAATATTTTAAATACTAAAATTTCAAAATAAATACCAAAAAAGTATAGCTAAGGCCCAGTGCACCGCATACAAAACGAAAATAAAAAAAACTCGACTATTCCAGCTCGTCAGGGGGAGACCCTTTTGAACCCTCATAATTTTTTAGTTTCATTATTGCTATATTAAAACGATATTAATTGCCTATGTCATTTATCTCTCATCTTTCATGTATTTCACCTAGTAACCCTATGTTGAAATTTTTATGATTTTAACCTATTTATAGAAAATACATGGGATGCATATTCTACAGCTTACGAAATATTGTAACAATAGATTAAAGCTGTTGTGAACTAACAATATTTAAATATATGTAAAATTATGTCGCATACTTTTATGTCGCATTTTTGGGACAATTTTCAATAAAGGGGGTAAGAGGTAAAATAACATAGTCATTAAAAAGTGATTTTCTAGTAAAATATTAGGTTATTATTTTCTAAACTATTTTTTCCCAAATAATAATCACTAACAATAACACATATATTTATTTCAGACACAGAAAAAAAAGAAAGAAAGAAAAAACTGAGCCTTTTAGAGTTAAGTGTGATTCCATTCTTCGAATTTTAACTAATACTTTTATAGAACCAGAGGCGAGAACAAATAACAAAAGTAACAGTGATTTAGGAAAGCAGAGACTGCATTTTTAACATTTGTCATGAAACTATTAGCTTGTTAACTTTATTAATATAACTTGGCATACATTATGAAGATGAGGGATAAAATTTTAAATAAGGTTCACGTTTTCAGCATTTGATGCAATTAAAGCATATTTCCACAATCATAATAATAGGATGTTAATATTTCTAACATAAATTCCATGCTTTGAAAATAATCCATCCTCTACATACAAAGTTGCACCTTTTTTTTTTTGGGGGGGGATGCACATTTAAAGCAAAAAATCGCAAAAAACTAATATTTACCGCAATTGAAAGTGGTTTGTGTAGTAACAGGGGCGTAGCCAGAAATTTTTCATGGGGGGGGTTACGACTACTACAACTCATATATATGTATACGTGTGTGTGATAATGTAGTGAAGAATATACATTTTGTATGGCAAAATTTCCTCATGGGGGGGTTATGACCCCCCTAACTCCCCCCTTGGCTACGCCCCTGTGTAGTAATAATAATAGTTTATAAACGAAATGCTCACTGTCGAACAAATGATGCTTTTATACCTCAATTGATTCGACGTGTTAACTCCCATTGTTCTAGAGATTCCCCTTCCTATTGCTTGGTTGCTTCCCGGTTTGTGTTTCCAAATGCTCCAGGCTCCAAGTGTGGCCCAGCGCAAGTGCAGATGAAACGAACACGTCAATTATTCATTAAGCAAAGTCGGTCAACAATTTTCCTAGCACTGAACCCCATTGCAAAAAACAATCTTTTAGAATCTTCTTCTTCTTTTTTTTTTTTTTTAATATCTCTAGGATTTATTTAAATCAGGTTTTTAGTTCTTATTATTATACAGTAACTCTTCGAAAATAATACATCAAAATATAACTTTGTATTTAAGGCTGTTCCACTTGAAAATCATACAACTTTTGAGCAGCTTTTTAACAAATTTAATTGCGCTAGAGAATCCGAAAAATTTAGAATGTCTCTTTACAAGTTGCACTATGAACTGACACTGACAATAAACCTATACGAGTTGCAAAACTATCAGGAAAAAATGCTAAACATACGAAATATGGGATATTTCCAAAAAACGCCTCGGCCCATTTTGGAAGGCAATTTTTGTGGTTATGAATTTTTTCTGGAAATTGTATGAGACATACAGCTTTACTGTTAATATGCTAGTCTATGATGTATAGGGTGAAGAAGCATTATTATTTTTTTCGAGCGTTTAACATCATTGGTTTGCTTTTTCAGCTGCTCAAAAGTCCTGAGACGACGATAAGGCGATCGTCATCACAGACTTTTAAACTTATGAACAGCTTTTAGAACAAATTAATGATGCTAAACACTCGAAAAAATTAATAATGCTCTTCGCCCAATTCACTGTCGACTGATGCTAACACTAAAGCTGTACGGCTCATGCAACTTTCGAAAAAAAAAAAAAAATACAAAAATTGCCTATCTAAATGAATCCAATAAGAGTTACCCGTTTAGAGAAATATCGCGATATTCCCTATGTTTAGCATTTTTACTGAGTGTTTCGTAACCTCTGAAAGTTTACTGTTTGTGTCAGTTCACAGAAAAACTTTTAAAGAAATACTCTAGTTCAAATAAGTCTCTAGCGCAAATAATTTTTTAAAAGCTGTTCGAAATTGCATGATTTTCAAGTAGAGCAGCCGTAATAGCTCAAAATTTAGCGTTATTGCATTTTTTAATTGCATTACTTTTATAAGATTTTAAAAATAATGCAATAAAAATGTGTACATTTTAAAATAACTGTAGTGCAGTTCCAGTACATTGCTGATAGACTGTAGTAGTTCATATGTAGGTAAGTATTTTGTAATCGATGTATTAGCCATATCAATCGTTCTTTTTATTTTTTGACATCAACGTTTATTAATTAATATCCAGTATTAGCTCAAATAGTTTCGGCTGCAATTTTTCTAATATTATATCTTAATTCTTTTTAAATATCATTTAAAAGCGAAGGGGGGGTGTGGTGGAATGCAAAGTCTATGCCGTAGCCTAGTTAGCCTTTGGTGCAATCAGATCTTAAAGAATTAGAAAACATTTAATTTCGGATTCTTTTTTAAAAATAGTATAATTTCAAAAAATAGTTTATGAAAGTGTCTAAAAAATGATTTAAAAGCTCTAAAAGGTTATTTTTTACACTGAGTAATCTTTCTTTTTATTGACTGGCATCAGCGTTCCATAATTAATGTCCAGTATTACCTAAAATTGCTTTTTCTTCTTCTTCTTTTTTTTTTTTTTTAAATCATTGGAGGTAGGGACCCTAGTAGCACAATTAGTCCAAAAGACGTTTGAAACACGTTTTTTAACGTCAAAAAACGTGTTTCCAACGTAATTTGAACGTTTTTTGAACTAGCTGTGCTACTAGGGGAGGCTAAGTTTCTGTGCCGTAATCTACAGTGGAACTATACGGCAATCATAGAAGATATGTTTGGGCATATATTCCAAATCAGAGGCGTAGCCAGGGGGGGGGGGTATATCGAGATATATCCCCCCCCCAGAAATTTTTGGATTAGTGATCACAGATTATTTATTATAAAATGCCGTGCAGAAATTCCGTCTATTTATACACATATAAGTTCATATCCCCCCCCCCTCCCCGAAAAAGTTTCCTGGCTGCGCGCCTATTCCAAATAATACATTTTCTAATCCCGAAGAATTAGAAGATACATCATTTGGGATCCTTCCTTCACCACATGCAGTCAGTCGGCTCAGTTTACTTTGTGCACGGCCCCTCAAAACAAGCTTGTACAGTGAGAGGACAAACGAGAGTAGCAGGGTGGCTGAGGACTCTTGCATGTAATTGGGGGCTTTTGTTTTAACCGAAACGTCGCCCTGTGACGGGATCTGGGCAGCGGCCTGTCATCGCACTGGATTAGGTTGAGATCCCCACAAAACTGAAAGGATGACAGAGATCGAAGAAAATGGAACAGAGAGAGAGAAAAAAAAATAAAGACAGCAAGAGAGAAAAGACGGGAAGATGTTCCTGTGAAAAGCGATTTTTGGGAGAAATATGAATTGCTTGGGAGGTTCGGCAGGGTGCATGTGTATAGCACATGTTTTGGCGAGTGTTTGTATGATGTGTATTTGTCCAGTAGTTATGGGACACAGCTTTTTTTTCCCCTTCTCTTTGCATTTCCTTCAGAAATCCGCGCAACAACCACTGTAATAAGTCATTTTTGGTGAGGGAAAAGTGATAAATGAAGTAGCTTGGCTTTTCAATCGTATTCATTCCGAGTAAGCGGCATCTGTGGGTAGACGAGTAAATTATATAGATGTGACTGAGCCTACTGAGCTATAACGGTCAAGGGGGTGTCATTTTCCCCTTAGGGTGTGGTGTTTCCCTTTTCCTTTCCTATTTAATTTTAGTTTTAGTTTTAATTTATTATTTTTATCAGTTTTCCTTTTTGAATTTCTTCTACCTTTCTATTCTTTTTTCTTGTTACTTTCCGAACATGTACCATGTAAGGAAAGTATTGCAATCATGAAAAAATTCGAATTCGAGATTTTGGTGTATTGACACGTTTAGAGGTCTTCTGAATTCATTTATGCTATTTTTATGAGATGTATGTATGTATGTGTGTATGTGTGTGTGTGTGTATGTGTATGTGTGTTTGTGTGTATGTGAGTGAACACGATAGCTCCTGAACGGGGCATGCGATTGAGCTCAAATTGGGTATATATGTTATAAACCACCGTCGCAAGACCGGTATTGATTTTGGTGTGTATAGGACTTATAGTTTTTCTACAGGGCTACAACAAAGATTTCTTTTACATTATGGCCTATGGGGAGAAATTCTTGAAAGTGCGCTAGCGTTTAAACGGTAGATTCGATTGAGCTCAAATTCTGTATATATGTTATAAACCACCGTTGCAAGACCGGTATTGATTTTGGTGTGTATAGGACTTATAGTTTTTCTACAGGGCTACGACAAAGATTTCTTTTACATTATGGCCTATGGGGGGAATTTCTTGAAAGTGCGCTAGCGTTTAAACGATACATTCGATTGAGCTCAAATTCGGTATACATGTTATAAACCACCATCCTAAGACCGGTATTGATTTTGGTGTGTATAGGACTTATAGTTCTCCTAAAGGGCTACGACAAAACTTTCTTTTATGTTATGGCATAATGGCATATGGGGAGAAATTCTTGAAAGTGCGCAAGCGTTTAAACGGTGCATTCGATTGAGTTTCAATTTGGTATATATATTTGAATTATTCATCGATTAAAATTTATTTAAGTGCTTGGTAATGATCTTAATCGTAAGTATTCGGAAAGTCGAGTGGAGTCACTCCAGATTTTTTTTATGTCTTTGTATAATTTTTGTGTGCTGGAACAACAGAGACAGTCAACCATTTGTGCTACACGTCTCGATGTTCATTTATTGTAGAAAAAACACTGAAAATACTGGTGCTAAAATATAAAATAAATGAAAACTGGGTAAAAAAACACACATGAAATGATACTTATGGGAAGGTACGATCTTTTCGGTCGAAACTATCCCATAAGTTTATAAATCAAAAAATTAATTTCTTTTAAAATCTATGAAAACTTGTCTTGAGTGTCAGCGTGCCGTTGTGGTACACCTTTAAAATATTTCTCCTGCAAAACAGTAGGAACAGATTTTCCCAAATTTGGATAAGTTTTTGTTGTTTATAGGCCACATTCAGGATGCATTTAGTTATCGGTATACAGTTGATACATTATTTGCTTTTTAGTTTCTTTTTTTTTCTTCAAAACCTGATCACGAACCAATCCAAACCGATAAGATCATGTTCCTTTAAGGTATAATGGTATGTTTAAACAGTTTTTAAAACAATTAGATTACGCCATTCACTCAAAAACATAAACTGTATGTTTACCAGTTACTAGCGTTATGAAGTATCTAGAAAAAAATAAGCATATAGAAATTGTCAATATTTTAATTTTATTTTTTTAGAAAGCGCGTCCGCCAATTTTGCAATGAAATACACCTTTTAAAAAAAAGTGTTCAAGTATAAGCGAAATTTCCTATTTTAGCTTCGCCAATAATAATTGAGTTTCAGGAAAATGTAGAAATTGACAGAAATATAAAAAAATGTAATTAAACATAATCTAATTCATATTTTAGGACAAATAATTTATAATTTTCGAAACCAACGCAGTAATTTTGACTTTTATTCGAATACTTTTTTTAGAGGGTATACCTGTACTTCACACTTCCTGTACTTTTTTCCTTAAAAACCTGTACTTTTTTCCATAAAAATGCTTTATTACTTATAAGAGTGAATTTTTATAACGTAGTTTGTTTATTACTGTCTAACGAGGATAGATTTTTAAACAGCAGTGTTTTAAAATTAAATTAAAAATTCGAGTAAAAACAATGCAATGCAAAACAAAAATTTGAAAGAAAACAATTATTTACTTCTTTACAGTTAAGAACAACAACAAAAAAGGCATATAGTTTTAAAAATACTGATATATATTTTAAACATCTTTTTATGTTGTTGTAATACAGATGAACAATTCCAAACATATGGAAAAGGAATGAAAGCTAAAAACTTCTTTCAAGGTTAGAGTACAAAATCTTAAAAATATAAATATGAAAAATAATAAGAACAAGCAAAATATAAATATTAAACAAAAAAGGGGATTTGTTATACAACAAAAATTAATAGATAATTTTAAAACAATGATAATTATAATAATCTTTTTAAAAACCGTATTTTAATAAGGACGTAAAAATATGCGTAACATTTCAAATAGAAAGCAAACTAAAGCAAATTACAATTATTTCCAAGATTAAATACTAAATGAAAAGGAAATTAACAAACAAACAAGATAAATATAAAGTATATATATTAGGGTGATTCATATTTGAAGAATTTTTTTTTAAATTCTCAACCCCTTAAACTGATCTATTTCACTTGAAAACAGACCGTGATTTAAAAAAAAAAAATCGTATTTAAGAGTAGCTATCGACATTTGAAATTTGGGAAATGAAATAAAAACAATAAATTTTCAAATGAGACTTTATTACAATCGGAACACAGTTTTATGGATGAAAGCCCTAAATAAAAATATTCAAACCTCGTCTAAGAAGAATTTAAAAATATTATACAAAATTTGTTTTATTGACTTGGGGTTTCTCTCTCTATATTTCTTAACAACATCAAGTACTGCTTCTGCTCCTCATCGTTCGTGTGTAATTTAATGTATTCTTTCATCAAAGCAACACCCCGCTCGGCTATATCGTTAATGACTCTCATGTTTTGTACAATTTCTTTAGCCAACCTTTAGCTTTCTTCTTCCCTTAGCTCAGGATCTAATAGGATAAACTCACATGAAATGCCAATCATGTCGGAAAATTTAATTGTATTTTTTGTAAACGAAATCTTCGATATTTTATTTTGTGATTGCATCATATCCCAAAGATGCCTTTCTAGGGCTGTTTTTGATCCTTCCTTCTTCAGTGCTAAAATCAGTTTACTTTTGTTTCATTAAAAACCTTTTCATAAAAAGAGGGAGGGGGGGTCTAAAGAAGCCAGTTTTTCAGAAAATATGTTACAGATACCCAGCAACTTAGATTTACTATCTTACTAGCGTTTTTTGATGTTTGAAATTGGATTTCTCCCATTGAAATGCATTGCAAGGTGTTTGTTTGTGACTCAGTCATAGGCGCACCCACGGGGGGGGGCTATGGGGGCTAAAGCCCCCCCTAAACCTGGAGAGTTGGATACGAAAAGCTTTAGAAATTGAAAATTGTCACTAATGAATTAAAATATTTTATTTTAAAAAATTGTCTTCAAAGTATTTCTAATTTTTTATGGGAGGGATTCATTTAAAGTGGGGGATGTTGATTTTTAAGCAAATACTTACACTGCAAAAAATATTCCTGTAAATCAACAGAAAAAGTCTGGCAGCAAAAAGTTGCCAGAAATATTCTGTAGGCAGAAATTTTCTGTTGCCAGGAGCTGTATGTTATATGACAGAAAAATTCTGTTCCCTACAGAAATTTTCCGTATACATATAAAAGTCGTTTCCAAGCAGCGTTTTACAGTTGATTTCTGTATACAGAAACTATCTGTAAGGGTTACAGAATCTTTCTGTTGAATAACATTTATTACTGTCGACAGAAAATTTCTGTATACAGAAATTTTCTGGCAACTTTTTGCTGCCAGTAATTCTTCTGTATACAGAAAATTCCTGTATACACAAATTTTCTGGCAACTTTTTGCTGCCAGTAATTCTTCTGTATACAGAAACTTTCTGTACACAGAAAGATGTTACATTCTGGCAACAT
This sequence comes from Cheiracanthium punctorium, assembly GCA_038373885.1. Taxonomy (NCBI): domain Eukaryota; kingdom Metazoa; phylum Arthropoda; class Arachnida; order Araneae; family Cheiracanthiidae; genus Cheiracanthium; species Cheiracanthium punctorium. Next base: position 1,744,620 of record JAWZYV010014839.1, on the reverse strand, counting down.
TTTGCTGCAGTTTTTCTGTTAATTTACAGAAATAGTATTTTTAGTTATTTCATATATTACTATCGTATTTCTCCAAATGTTTAAATTTTTTTATACAAATACTTTAAAAAAAATTAATAAATTTACAAAAATATAATAGTAATACATAAAATAAATATAATACCAGTAAGTAGTTTGGTATTATATTTATTTTATTATTACTATTATATTTTTGTAAATGTATTAAAATTTTTAAATATATGTATAAAAACATTTGGAGAAATATAATAGTAATATAGGAAATAACTAAAAATACTATTTCTGTAAATTAAGAGAAAAACTGGAACATCTTTCTGTAAAAGTAGCCATATTTTATAAATAAGTAACATTACCAGCATAACTGTTGGTGGCCTTATGATGACATGTAAAAGTGCTTAGTTCATTTACTTAACTTTTTGTGACACTGACAACCACAGACAAACAAAATTAGAAATATTTCTGACAAGAATAAAAATTGATTTTTCTTTTTTTAATCACTGAATCTGAACTTTTTGTGTTCAAAATCTGTACTTAGAGATATAAGTATACTCATACTTTAAAATAATCTTAATAGACACAAATAACTCTTCAGTTCAACAGTAAATTAAAATATTAAAGGTCTGAATTAAACATTCTGTGTGAGTAATAATTGAGAGCTGTTTCAAGAACACTAGTACTTACCGGAGCCGCAACTACTGTATACGACACCTGGGGTCAAACCTTAATTAGGGTTCCCCTCCCAAGGAGCGATAATTGATCTTGGCACCCCCTTTAGCACAGCACCCACATCATGTGCCCCACTTATTTCAACAAGAGAAATAAGTATTCTTTTCCCATGAAAAGATAGGAGGATGAGTGTATTTGTAATGAAAACTTTTACATATCATTTATAATCATGCCATTAGAGCTCTAAAGCAAAAAATTATCTATAGCAGAGCTTGACAACCTGCAGTCTGTCTAAAAAGGAGAAAGAAAATGAGAGAATTTTACACTTTTCCTATCATTTTAGAAATACACAAAGTATTCGATTTCCAGTATAATGAAACATTGTTGAACTCAGCAGCAGATCAAGAGAAAAATATGGGGGGAGAAAACAAATGCTGAAAATTTCACCTTTTATTTTCCTGCACGCTTATTTTATTTATTTACTGTTTTTTTTTTCTTTGGTTAGAATCTGGCAACTAAATAATTGTTTTATAAATAGTTGGCACTAAATTGCAGGATAAAAATTTAAGCATAGGTATCCTAATAGTGAAAAACAAATGAGGAATTATCCAACATCAGAGAGCCTTTTCTCTGCTCTGCTAGGGTTCATTTTTGAACTACACATTTTAGAAAGCAACACAAAAGCGATCTTCTTGCAAAAATAATAATAATAATTCTTATTTATATAGTCAAACTTGAATAATTCAAAGTTGAAATTTTGAATTGATCATGCTCGAGTTATCCAAGTTTTGCTGTAATAATGAAAACTACACTCAATACTTTTAATCTTGTTCACTTAAATTAAAAATAACTCATTTCAGATTCTATTTTAAACACTACAGTTACAAGAATGCATTGTTGCCATAAGTTGTTAAATTGAACCATTAAAGGAAAGTCACTTCTAGAAAAACTCTTGAAAATAAATGAAAATGCATAAATATAAAACAAATAGAGCATTAAATGGTGCATTAAAAAATAATCTGATTTTGAATGCTATTGTAGCTATTTTGCATTTTTTTTTCCCCAAATGTGTAGCAACAGAGTTTTCAAAATTATCTGGAACCACACATACACTTTACTACTAGCATAGGTAGTGACGCCTGGTATTCTCGGAAAAATCCAAACCATTTAGACTTAAAAGTTACAAAATTAGTTAATTAAAATTATTAGTTACACTGTAAAAAAAAAAAAAGAATCGGAAGTGTTACCTTAAAATATGGGGCAGCTCTTGTATTTTAAAATTGCAGGAACGTTTCTGCACTAGGCGGGTACGGTATTTATAAATGTTTCTGCATATTTTGGAAAAATATTTAAATATTTTCCAATTTTTTTTTGCAAAGGTTTCCAGATAAAAGGTGAATAGATGTGTAACATTTCAGTATATTTCGGGGAAAATATTCAGTAACCCCTCTTTTTATTTCACAAAGGTTTGCGAATTAATATGCAATATTCCTATTAATAAATTGAATTTTATTAATTTTAATGAGTTTTAAAATAAGTGTTTAACTTATGACTGCTTTTTTTGCAAAAGAAAATCTTAAAATATGAAAAAGTAATTTTTACTATCATAAAGTCATAAAAAAAAATCTTAATAAATTACAAATCTGATCGTGGTTCCCTGAAATTTGTCATACTAAAATTGTACATTGGATTTCTTTTCCCCCTCTATGAATCTCAAACAAAATAAAAGGTTCTTTATAGAACCTTTTTTTTTGTTTGAGACAGTTTTCAGAGAGGGTGAAAAAATATTATTAGCTTATTTTCGGCAGTTCATTTTATACTTAAGAAAAAAACTGGAATAACTCCACTGACTTTCCGAACTCTTATCCTTACCAAGCATTTAAATAAATTTAATCAGCTCAATCAAATGTAGTATTCAGACACTAGTGTACTTCAAATAATTTGAGTGTATAGGCCGCAATGTATAAGAATAATTTTTTGTAGCCCTATATAATAAATAAAAAAAAAAAAACTGCAAGCACTCCACATACTAAAATCTATACAGTGTGCAAGACAGTGACCTATAACACGCGTACCTAATTGAGCACTCTTTAGATGCTACTACACTTTCAAGAATTTGTGCCATAATGTATAAGAATATTTCGTAGCACTGTACTTAACATCTGTGCTCTACCCACATCAAAATCTATACAGGTTGTGTGACTGTGACCTATGAACTTTTATTAAAATGCACCATTTAGGCACTAGCGCACTATAAATGATTTGCATCTGTAGGCCATTATGTATGAGAATTTTTTTTTTTTTTTTTAACCCCGTGAACAGTGATCGCAACAACGCCTCTAGATGTGAATACACACCTTAGAAATTTCGGAATATGTGTTTTTACGCATTGCTTTTCCATATAAAATTAGGTATATTTTGATAAATAATTATGATTTGCTGATTTTAAATTTTAAAAATCAATTTTTGTACTAGTTTTTGTTGAACTGATATTTATGTACCTAGATATAAAAATCAGTTATTATTTATGTGTCAAATGCTATTTAATTATGTATTTGAAAATTTAGCATGTTCGTTGTTTTAATTACTTGTTTGGAATAGAAAATACTTCTAAAAAGGTTAAGGAGTATTTTTACTCATCTGAAAAAATCCTAGATGGATCACTGCCCATGAACAAATTATCAGCTCTATGCACACCAAAATCTATGCAGGTCATGTGATTGAAACCTATAACATACATAACCAATTAGCACTCAATTGAATGCATCATTCAGACACCAGCACACTTCAGACACTAACACACTTAGGCCTATAGATAGAAATGAAGAATTTCTATCCATAGGCCATAAATTTTTTTTGTAGCCCTGTAAAAAATTTATAAGTCATATATACACCAAAATCAATAACGTTTGCATGGCAATGGTCTATAAGATACATACCAAATTTGAGCTCAATCGAATGCACCATTTAGGAGCTATCGTGTTCACTCATACACACACAGATACATGCTCAAAAAGTTAAAAAACATGAAAAAAAATTTTTTTAGTAAAAGTTTTCAACAAATTATATATGCCATAAAGTATTTTATTTTAGAAAAGTAGTATATACATTACAAATTATCTTTTCTAAACATTAATGATGCAATACAGATACACAGGACTTCTCTCTGCAAGTAAATTGATACATTTCCTGAAAAAAAGAAAAAGTAAAATCAGATACATTTTTAAATATATTTGATAAATTTGCTGGACGATTCCACTGTTATGTGTGCGACATCTGTAAACTGCTTTTCTTTAACTCCTTTTTCATAACTCAGCATTGAAAAATCAGGTATCAATATTACCTTGCTTTACATCCTTTTATAAAACGAACATATACACAATAAATATAACTATCTGCAACATTTTATATTTAATTATTAATTTTATAAAATTTGTAACATGTGTGAAAACTTATGGGTAACACACAGACATTGGAACTGTCCTGCTCAGCAAACTCCTAAATAAAAAAAAATATTTCATTTTTATACTCTATGACACTATAGGTTCCCGACCATATGATTATGTCTTTGGTTATAGTGAGCCTCTGGGGAGCAGCAAATTTGATTTGAAGTCACCCCTGCAGGGAGGGCGAGATTTTGGAGATTTAAGGCAAAGAGCAGTTATCTCACTTGTTCACTATATCCAAAGTTCTGATGTCCGATAACAATAGAACAATACAAAACTAGAATTTTATACAAGTACTGAATGTTTATTAAGTAAATCAAACATAATGGATTGCATTTATAAGTCTAGAACTAGTTAAGTAAAATAAACACAATTAATCGCATTTATGGAAATAATGTATATTCCATTAAGTTGGAAAAAGGAGCTAAGACTTTTAGCATATATTCATTGAGGATGGAAAAAGAATCTATATTCATTGAGGATGGAAAATGAAATCGTCTTAAGTCAAGACGAAATTTCAACTTTTAGTTCACTTTTGTTAATGAATGCTTTTAAAGGATAGGATGGATTGCAGCATTGAAAATGTTATGACCCCCTCCCCCCCCCCTTGTTTAATATAATCAAATTAGTCTAGACACTGGCAATTCACCTGTACAGTGGTCACCACTTATTTCGGTTAGTGGTTTATCCTGTGAGCCGCTTATTCTGGTCAAAATTGTTATGAACAGAACAAAATGGCCAAACAGCACTGTCCACCGGTTACCTCGGTAGTGAGTGCTGCTTTATCCAGTTAAGTAATCTGGAGATTGGGTAAAATTTTGACGCAATTAGCTTTTAGGGTCATGTGGAAGCCAGTCAAAGATGACTCATATTTGTGTGGAGGTGTTACAATAATTTAATCAAAACAATTGTTAATACACTTAATAGAATTTTAATAAAAATAATGATCAGTCTGACACCCTGAACGAATCAGGCACCCGATGATGATGACAATGGTGTGCACCTGAACCACATGAGTAGATTCGCTGAACACTACAGACATTTTATGTAGAGCTTTTGAGGAGAATAACATAAATGGTTACCTCTTTTCACCACTAAGTTAAATTCAGTTTGCGCTAAAATACAATTTACCCTTAAAACAGCCTTTAATCTCAGATTTTCCCCCAAGTTGTAATAGTTATTTTTTTTTCTTTATTCTTAAATATGTTCATATGTCAAACTATTGAATAATATTGTTTATATATTTTGTTTTAATTCACAATTTTTTTTATCTTCAATATTTCATACTTTGTCTCTTACTTTTACTTTGGTCCCGCTGTTTATTTCGGATTTCGGTTATTCCAGCCAGTTTCAATCCGTTTTGATGTAACTGGAATAAGTGAGGACCACTGTATTTTGGAACAGGAGCTTGATAATCTTTCTCTCTACTTGAACACTAAAGAGACACTCTTCGTGGGAATAGAACAACATTGCCCCTACTGTCCAAAAATTTTTAAGTTCACTATAACGGAAGTCGTGGTTCATTAAAACTGAAAAATGCTATGTGTATTTCTAATGTATGTGAGTCAGGACTAAGGAAATGTGTTCACTATAGCTGAAAGGTCTCTATATCTGGAGTTGACTGTACATATACACAGAGAATGCTGTGGCTTTTTTAATTTATAAGTTCTAGGGACTTACGGAGTCTTTCGCTGACATTTTTCCTTTTTAGATAATGTAACAAAATAATGAAAGCATTTACAAGTCTAACATAGGCATAAAGAGGGGTTCACAAGTATGATTAAGGTTTTAAAAAAGGCAGTTCTGGAACCCAGCGATTCAGAAGAAAAAAAAAAAGCTTACAATATACGCTATAGCACTTCAGCATGATCTCTGCATACGAAATTACCAAAAGCTTAATATGAGGTATGATCCAAAAGTTTGGGGACAACGTGTAAAATTCTTTACCCTGAATAGTTCACATCACCGAAGTACTACATCCACCTTCAAAGTAGTCACCTTGGGCGACGATACACTTATGCCAACGTTCGTATAATTTCTGGAAGCCATTTCCCCCAACCTCCCATAAGGCTTTTTGCAAAGCTGCTTTCATCTCTTCAGATGACACAAAAGTGTTTCATCTCTTCTGATGAAACAAAACGGCATCCCTGTATTATTATTTTTTAATTAATGGGAACAGGTGAAAATCACATAGGGCTAGTCGGGTGAATAGGGGAATGTGAATAACCTGGGTACTTTGTCAATTAAATCACCCAATATTGTCATTCATTATTCTTTTTGTTCAGTAATCAACAATCGAGGGACAATGTGCTGGGACACTTGGTGTATGTTGAGACCTTCCATTGGAATGCACTGGCAACTTGTATATAAGTGTCTAGACTCTGCGATTTCTACAAGTGTTTGACGACGATCTTTTCAAACACATTCAAGACACCAATGAAATATTTTCTGTATTCCATGAAGTCGAAAGTCGGCCAACATTGTCCAACGATTCTCAGCCCTCTTTAAAATGCAGATGCCATTCATAAACCTTCGATCTCGTCATGGTAGATTCATCATACACATTTCTTAGCATTTCCAAAGTCTCTATTGGTGTTTTACCTAACTGTTGACAGAATTTAATGATACAGCTCTGCTCAAGAAAAGCCAATTTTCTTATGTCACCAAGCTAAGACAACCGACTTCGGAAAGTAACAGCTGTGAGTGCTGTTCGTCCGCATGACATGGGATAAATCAACTCAGTCAGGTAGGGGTAGGTTGGGAGAATCCTTTCCAAGCAATTTAACTTTAGGTACTTACTTTCGCCACATCATCAGGAATAACCACAGTCCCGGAATTTTTGGATCATACTATGTATAAGCTAATATAAAGCTTTCAGCATAAAATGCACACATAATCAATACTCTCCTTAATTGTCATTTTAATTGTAAATAAAATATAACTTTTCAAATTTGTAATTAAATACTAAATAAAGATTAATTAAAATTCATTTTATATTATTCATAGGTAAAACACACAACAGTATATTATATGTAAAACTAAAAAATCTTGGTCATGAAAAAATACCTTTTACAAAATTAAACACTAATAGCAGCATACTTATATTTTGCAATATTAATAATTTAATAAATATGCTATGATAAATGTAATTAATCTGGTAACTATGCTTAATCGCATCATGCTTTGAGTTTTACAAAACATATTTAGCAGTTTTTCAAAATTGTGTTTCTAATTGAGGATCAGAAAAAAATCCTCCTATCCCCACCCCACCCGATAAAGAAAAGTAGAAAACCATGTCAAGTAGTGTTACCCAGTAGAAAAGCCTGCATTTCTGTAATATTATTAAATATATTAGATTATTTTTCACTCATCTTAAAATTCAATGACTTAGGATATTTTATAATATGAAATTAACATATTAAAGTATAACTAAGCAATATTATTTGTAAATACATTTAAAAATCTGTTAAAAATACCTTTTTTCTCTTCGTTCTGAAATTATTTAGCTGAATATATAGCAGAATTTGGCCAAATATCTGTTGAGTGTTCGACCTACCAAATTCACCAGTGTAGAGATGTCCTGTGTCAATTACAGTTGACGTTACATTACTGGAAAGAAGCTTTTTCTGATTGAGCCATCAAATCGCAGGACACTTCCCCCTATGCATGTTACAACACAGGTATAAAAATCACTTGCAGACAGTAGGCCACAAAAAATTTAAAGGTATTACACAAGAGCAAATCAAGCAGTGATATCATAAACGATCACTTTTATACACTTGGGGCTGTTATTTTGGTATTAATAACAATTTCTGGGATTATATTTGTTTCTTAAAAGAAAAGAATTCCTTAGGATGATTTTTCAAGAATTTCCAGGTAATCACAAGAAAAAAAATAATTATTAAGTGTCTAAAGCATTACAACAATTAAAATTATTTGTTTCTTCCTCCTACATACGTACCAACATTCCGTTATTGAAAATCTTACAGAACACAATAAAAATCAACTAAAGATTAAATGTTTATCCTTACAATACAGTTTAATTATAAATATCCATTTTATTAAATAAAATTCAAAGCAAGTTATGGAGAAATCTTTTTTCATAGTATGAAAATCAGTTATGATTTTTATAAGCTGATTAATGGAAATACAAATTTATATCAACATCTGTAAAAGAAAGTCATAAATGATCAACATACCTAAATTTGTCATAAGACAGATTGTTATTATTTAAGAGAGTGTTCAAATGTGAGAGGAAAATATATATGATACACCCCACTAGCGAGTGAGGACATGCAACCAGTGTTATATATATCAGTCTCAAATAATATCCAATTTCAAATCTAAGGCTCTCCAAAGTGCCAACATACACCATTTTGCAAGATTTTTTTCAGGGAATCATTCGAAGCATCGACTTAATAGCAATCAAAATGAGAAATATCTGTCACTTATATGGTTCGATCACCAAAAAGTAAAGCAGGCATTTATTTGAAAAGAAGCAGCATTTTAAAAATTATAAACTATAACGAGTTTTATCATTAACTCTAATGTACTAAATGCAAAGATTTCAATTCTCTGAAATTTGGCGGAATTCCCCCAACTTAAATCAATTTACTCAATGTGGTGAGAATTCTGAAGATAGATCGCTTGAAATCCCTTAATAAGTGCATTATTTCTGATCAGATAATTAAAATTTAACGCTGTATTCCACTAAAACCTATACACTTATTTTCAAAAATGCTATTTCCTTAAGCTCTCAGTATATTGTGCCAAGCCTAAAACTGTGCAAACCACTAGAACTTACTTTCTCAAAACCGGCATATCAGCCATTTTATCTTTTGCCAAACTAACAAATTTTACATAATAGCCTCGGAAATCTTCAATCCTTATTTTGCATACAAAACATGTCATTCCTGCTCTGATTTCCCATGCACATGATATTATAATTAAAAAAATAACTTTACAAAAATAAACTAACAAAAAAATCATTATTATTCTTTTATTTTTACTTATTTAAGAATTGAAAACATTTTATTCGGCAAAATTGCAACCCATGACAACCACGATGCTCATTTCACACGTTTTTCACTATGGGAATGGGGGTTACAATTACAGAAAGCTTTCTATGTGGAAATCATAAAAAAATCTTAAACTCTGGGAACGGGTGGACTTTCAAAGTTTTAAAGTGGACTATCATTTACTCCATATTATTTTACACATCTGTGCAAAATTTCAGGCTGATTGGTCCATTTTTGTGGATTTGTATACGGTCTAAACCCACAAACACAGTTTCATTCTTATTATTACTTAGATTTCTGTGTATCAAAAGCATACATTTATAAAAAACATTAGTTAAATTTACACATTTAAGCTATTAATAAATGGTGGTATCTATGACAAGTTAGAGAGAAAATGGAGTTTCTGCTGGATAAGCAAAAAAATCAATCATATCTTTATCTCATACGGTTTTCAATTTAATAAATTTACAAGCATAATTTAGCTGAACATTAGTGACTGAGGTACCAAAGTTAAAAAAATTGTTTTTAAAAATTTTGTTGAATAAAAACACTTCTTTCTAAAAATCTTACAATAATGCCAATTAGATTTATAATAATCTTACAATGTAATCAATTTCTTACATTAAACCTTACATGTTGGCAGCAATGCTTCTAGCATAAATAATGTTAATTCATTAAATCAAACACAGTTCCATATTAAATTCTGCATATAAAAAGTCAAAAATTATTTCAAGGGTGAAATGAGTTTTTAAAAAAACACGGTACTTACGTATTATCCTGCCAAACTATTTTTCCGTCAAATGAGTAGCCAATCGTATTCAAAACCGTTGATAATTTCATATACCCGGCATTTCTCTTGGCGGAAAAAAAAAAAAAAAAAAAAAAAAAAAATCGCTCGCCTTGGCGGACTGCAGGGTAATACGTAAGTACCAAAAACACTTTATCGATTGACAGGATTTTGTTCAACCCAAAAAATCCCTGGTGGGTTTAAAAAAGCCCAACTGAAAAACTTAAATGGTTTTTTTTTTCGAAATTTCAAATTTAATTACATAGGTAATACATCTCTTGATATCAGACACCAATTGCAGGGTTCAATGCATACGATAATTGGGTTTGTATTGCAGCCTCATCACAAAATTACCAACGATTAATATGGCCCTTTACAAAAATGCAATCAATTATAACAGCACTTCACTGTCACTTAACCTGTTTTATCAATTATTTTAACAAAATGTATTTTACTGGAAAAAAATTCCTGGATCAACCCCTGACTTGTAAAAGGTCTGTAGAACTTTTCATAGGGCACCTATGAAATTGGGGACAACTTTTGTTAGTAAAACAAGCTTATACTGATAGTCTGTACACAAGGTTAATGGTAAACAACTCCATTTACTAAACAGTATTAATACGAGCAAAACCGAGCAATATTACGCATAAACAATGGGGGAATAATTCCGTAAGAGGGGGCAGGTTTAATTGGCAACATTGTTTTTGTCTTCAACGTCTATGTATAAGAAAATATAAAACCAAAACTACAATACACTTATCTAAGGACCTTCTTAAAACATTTCTAAACATATTTCAAATGCAATATAAAACAAATTGAACATAACCAAAACACTTAGCTCTACACTGCCCCCGCTTACGGAATTCACCCCAACAATGGAATATTTGTCTTAAATAAAAGTACTAAGTTTATAATAAAAGCAAAACTCGTTAAAGCTTTTTATTGTTATTATTATTCAGTGATGAATGCTAGAAAACAGAAAATATAAAATATTCCAACTTGAAGCTCTATTTTCCAGGTTTTTAAAGAAAAACTAAACTTACCATGAGATTTCTCTGGCAATTTATGAGCTAATTTTTAATCCCGGTGGCGTATGAATCTCAAATCGTATCATTACTTTAATTTTAAAATTGAAAATTAGTGTTTCTCTGTTTCTTTTTTACAGATATATATAAAAAATATGACTAGAGTAACAGGAATTGAATATAATCACAAATTATTTTGACTTTGCAATCGTAATTCCCCATACACCGATACGGAAAAAAACGTAAACAATGCATTTCATAAATAAACCAAGGAGAGTGGTTTTGTTGAACAGTGCCGTTCTTAAACCTCATAAGTCTAATATATATTTAACTGTTTCTGTAAAATACTTCAATAAAATGAGAGTAATGATTAGAAACCGAGAAAATTAAATTTATCCAGGCTTTACTAATTGTTTTATAAGAGAAATAGGTTACGTGTAAACATTAGGCTTAACGGCTTTAAAATACACGTCGTTATGTTTTAAAGCATGAGTTTTTTTGAAAAAGTAATATTTCTTAGCAGAAAGATTTCAGAAAATATAAGTAAAAATTTAAAAAAATTACCTTTAAAATCATTTTTCAATTCTTTACGGATCCTCAAGCGTTTCACGTCGTAAATGGTTGTTTGTGTTTCGTTCGCCGCCACCGCCACCGGGCTGCCACAGCTCTACAGATAAACGTCGTTAAAATACAAAACCCGCTTTATAACATAAAATATAGCAAGTTTACGTGGAAAGCATGGTTAAATTCTGTTAACATTTTTTTTCTGTTGGAAAAATGACAGAATAGTTCTGTATTTTTAAGATTATTTTTTGCAGTGTACAGTACAACATCAATGAAAAGATTGGATAATTATTTATATAAAGCTATAACGAGTTACATTGATAGCGCGATTGCGGTCTATGATCAAGTGGTGATGAATATTTTGACGCTATAAGGGAGTTATAGGCATAATAGGGGTCACTTTAACCGAGTTCAGCAGTATATGTAATCCCAGCCTCCCCTAAACCAAAATTCTGGGTGCGCCACTGGTCTCAGTAGTCGTTGCTTAACCGGATGCTATACTCACCCAAATGCTCCCTGTCCTTGCAGTTCCTTGCTATTGCTAGAGATATTTAAACGTGCTTGCCAAACTACCAAGGATTTGAAAGTTTGTGTGTAGAACAAACACGTGTTTCGGGATTTGATATTGTTAAGCAGTCGTATGCTTTCCACTGCAATTTCATTTGAGCAGATACGTTCTCCCGCTTTATATTTTAAAGGAGCATTGGTATTTTCAATTTGCTTTCTTTTGAAAAACACTTTTTAACTTAAAAAAATTTTGCTGTCACTGTCTTCAGGAAAGAAACTAGCAGAACATTTTGGACCTCGTCAGTAAGTTGATCTTAGAGACCCACTTACAATCGTTTTGTAGATGCTAAAAGCAAAATAATATGCTCCTATCCTTCGGAATAGAATACCTCTTGCCGGACGCAATCTTTCCCAAGAGGTGTTTTCTCAAACGGTCGAAAATGTAGAAAAGCTAGAAACCTAATGAGGAATTAGAGATGAGACGGGCTCAGCCCGAGCTCGGGCTCTGTAATTCACGATTGCGTTCGGGCTCGGTCTCGTGAAAAATTTCTCCTTTGTTGAACATAACTCCTTGAAACAGATTTTAAAAAGTGATTCATGGGATAAATAGACGTACTTATTTCAAAAAATAGCGGCACGGGGGACTAGAAGGTGTGTGAAGCTCCAAAATTTATTGTATCCTCTTAATGAAGTAGTTAATTTTGTATTTAGCTGTAATAATTGTCTTTAGCTGAAATTTCGGGCTCGGGCGGGTTCGGATTAAAAGTCTTCGGGCTCGGGCTTCAAAAATGAGCCCGAACTCATCTCTAATTGGAATGCACATGATGATTGGTCTGCTTTCGGGTACTTCAATAGCATACAAATCCAGAAATACTAAAACACACAATTTTAGCGAGGGGGGGGGGAGGGGGATAAATATGCGCAAAAAGAACTGTATTATTAACACCGTGGTGGGGGGGGAAGTGTTATCATTGAGTTTAAAGCTGTTTCACTTGAAAATCATGTAGCTTCTGAATAGCTTTTAAGAAAATTCACATTGCACTAGCGACTCGAGAAAACTTAAAGGAGTCTCTTTAAAGGTGTACTGGTAACTGTTACAAACAACGAACCTATAGGAGTTAGGAGTTACGAAACACTTGGAAAAAAATGCTAAATATATGGAATTTTGCAATATTTCCCTAAACAGGAAAGTCTTCAGACCATTTTTGAAGGGAATTTTTGTGCTTATGATTTTTTTCTGAAAGTTACATGAGACATCTTAGTACTAATCCATAATAAATTGGGTGAGGAAGCTTTATTAGTTGAGTGTTTAATATCAATGTTTTGTTTGTAAAACTCTTCAAAATACCGTGACGACGATCGCACTTCAAGGGGAATACCCTCAAATAAATTAGTTTACCAAATGAAAAGTTGTGAAATACTCCGGCTTTCTGTTTTATTATAACGAGCATAAATTTATTATAACAAAAACTTTGAACTGATCTGAGGTTTTACATTTAAACTAAAAATATAATTTTGTAGATAAACTGCTACTTTTTTTCCTCTCAAACCTGAAAAAGATACTCTTAATTAATTTAATTAAAACTCAGTTTATATGTGTTGCTATATTTTTTTCTAATTACTCTCGTTTAAGATAAACTGATGCAGCTTAGAATATTTTACTCTGATAAAAACCACACCTCTTTGTAATTTCTACTAACTTTTCGCCGAATTTAAATTTTTGATCCGAAAGTAATGTAACATACACGCCCACACCCCCAGAAGTGTAACGTTACCTAGACTTTATACCATTCAGTTATTTTATTGCAAACGATAAAATTATAACTATTTAGTATTTTTAACAGGCTAGTTCTTCTCATTTTGCTGTTAAATAGTGTGTGCTATGTGTCCTTTTTTAATAGAAAATAATAACATTCTTGAATAGTTTAACTACAAACTCAAATGTCGGAAAGTACATTTCTTTCCTCCTATTCAATTCCTTTATTTAAGAGATGTAAATAATACCTACATATTTCACATAAATAAAAATCATCATGAAATACATTCCTGTTTAATTCAGTTAATTTTTCGTCTCATCTAAAGTAGATCTTCTTCCAAATAACGTAATCCAAGAGTGACAGCTTCCCGTTATGTTGCAACGAACATCAAATCCTACTCTTGACAGGTAAATAAAACAAAATTCTCAAGAAAAATCATCATCCCATAAAACTCCGCAGAACAGTTTTTATTTTTCCTTTCTTTCAGAAGTTTTGTTTTCTTTCAGTTCGATTTATGTTAACAGAAATTTCGAGTCAACGTGATTTTTTTTTTTTTTTTTTTTTTTTTTTCTTTTCACTGATTTACCCCTTGGTTTGTGTATAATTCAACTTTTGAAACGAAAAACGATGTAGCCTTATACCCTTAATATCGACTTTGGTTAAATTTACTGGGGCGTCATCTAAAGACATGAATTAGAGGCATACACGTAGGTGTACGCTGAGGAAAACTGGTCCCACATTTCCTTTTTTTTCAAAGGGGACGCCCAGTTTGTGTGTGTGTGTGTGTGTGCTTTACGTATTATTATTATTATTTCATTCGGTAATTCTGCCTCGTAAGAGTAACAAAGAATGTGGTTTTGGAGCAACCTAAGACCTCCAGACTGGCTCACGTATTGTCCTTTTAGAAACTAGATACAGAATGCATGCATGACCTTTTCGAACTTTTCGAACCATTCTTGGTCAAAAGGTCTTTATAAAGGGCCTGAAAGAGGAGAAAAGCTGGAGAGGAAAGGTGTCCAAAAATAATAAAAATAATAAATAAAATAAAAAAATCTTAGTCACTTTTACATTTGAATGCAAATGATAGACAGAAACATTAACCCTCTCGTCACCCTGAACCTCATATGAGGCTCCTATTTCAAATAGCAATATTTAGAGAGAAAACAATTGAATTTAGTATTTTTTTCTTTCAGTGATATCAATATCATTAATTCATGTAGAAAGTATATGAGGCTCTTAACTAGATGCATAAATCGTGCCTAGATTGCAGTACTAGTCAATTTAAATCATTTTTTACAGTTTTCGCTTCATTGTTTCAGGAGAAAAATTAAGAAAATATTGACGCTGCTTTTTTACCGTTTTTTTTTCTTTTTAAGGTAAGTATAGTTTTTTTCTTATTCCTCAACCTTTACCAAATATGTGCATCCTTTTAAATTAATTTTAGCATAACAAAATGCTTCGAAAATGCAGAAATTATTATTAGAAAAATTATTATTATCGACATTAATCGACAAATATTAATCGACATTAGAAAAAAAATATTTTTGCATGATTTATAATAGTACGAATGTTTCAGATGCATTAAATGTTAGACAGATTTGTTTTCTCTGATTTTTCATAATTCGGTGACGAGAGGGTTAAGGGTCCACTGAAGCCATTGTTGATCAAAATTACCTTAACTTTATACAGGGCGTCCCTAAAAGGTGGTTACAAGCTTTAATTCTTTACCTATTAGTGATAAGTGGAGAACGTAACTTTAAAAAATGTTCAAAATAAGCTAGGTAAAAAGAATACGCCAAGGGAAATGCCTCGCTTTAATTTACAAAAAGTTACTTTTTAAATTTGTACAAAATCCCAGTACAAAAAAATTCCCAATTAATAAAATGTCATACACTAAAGAGGTGATGCACAAAATTTCAGACTTTCCTGGCAAAAAGAATCAGAGCTATATTTAAGCACAGATGATTGGGGGCCATACATGAATTTGAAGGTAAAAGTTTATTGCTAAAGTGGAAAAAAGTATTTTCTTTCACAATTTTTGTACGGCCCCTGAAATCCGACGGAATTTTTTCCCTTCGAGAGCCATTGAAAAGTTATCTAAGTCAGACTATGTTTATGTTCATATCTCTGGCACTTTACAAGACTCAAATTTTGTAAATCAACTCTTTAGTGTATGGGGCACGTTTTACTAACTGGGAATGTTTTTGTACGGGGGTCGTATACAAATTTAAACAGGTTAATTTAAACTTTTTGGAAATTAACGACAGGAATTTTTTCGTGGCAGAATAGTCTTTTTTCCTTACCTTTTTCCGAACATTTCTTTAATTTACGTTTCCCGCTTATCACTTTTAGATAAAGAAATAAAGTGTGTTACCCCCCTTTTTTGGACACCTATAAGCAGTTTCAATTAATTCCATGATTTTCCCATTTCTGTATTTTGGAACAAACCGTATAACCAAACTAATTACTTTTTAGTGTATTGATGCTGTTGTGCATTGTAGTTTGGATATTAATACTTTTTTTTTATATGCTTATCAATAATTTCGGATTTGTTTTGAGGAACAGCGGCGTTTTAGAAGTAATTTTGTAACGTTGACAAGAAAAATAGTTGGCGGGATTGGTGTCCGCCTAACCGAAAAACTAAAAGATAGTATTGAATGTTCATTGCATCGTTTTAGTCACCAGAAACTTATATGCAAAGGAAGTATTAGTTCATAGAACAAGAATGCGCATTAAGATTATGCATAGTAATGCGAAGTTTTAACTGGAATTGCATGCAATAGGAGAATTTTCATTCCACGTATAATCCATTAAAGTACTATTTTACCATTTACTTTTTTCAAAGAACTAAATTTCCGATTGTACCTGCATTTGTGATGACAAATAAGTCTTAATTATACGAGCATTCATTCGAAAAAAATCGGAATTTTATTGAAGCAGTCAGTTTTTATAGTACATGGTTAATTGCACGTCGCAGGATGTAGAGTTCGATCATTCGATGGTTAGATATTTTATGTTTCCGAATATAACAATCTAGGGCATTTAGCCTTAGATCGTTATATTCGGAATTATATGAAAGAGTGTTTACAAAAACATCGAGTACACAGAAGCTCTGAATCATTACATTCATCTTCAAACTATTTTAAGTTCAAAGGACAAAATTTATTTTTTCAACCTCTCAGTTTTTTTCCTCTTTTCCTTAAAAAAAGTACATCAAAATTACAAAGCACATATTCTTATTTCGTTTTTCATAATTTTACATTAATTTTTAAGTTTTATATACTATGAAAATACAGCCAAAATAACTGTGTAGCCTTGACGAAACCTGGGCAGTGTAGCAATAATAGAAATAATAAAATGAAAATGTCAGAAAACATATTAACGTTCTTTAAATAGGGGTTAGTCAAGCTATACATTATTTTTTCTATCGTTCGAATTTTTCAAATAATTCGAAAATAAATCCACAATGTCGTATTTATACATGATCGCAGATGACGTGTTAGAACGAAATTAAAAACAAAAATTATGTGCAATGATTATAGAGGTATACTTTTGACAAAAGAATCTCAATCACGTTCAAACTTAAAAAATAATGTTCAAATTTCGACTACTGAGTTTCCACTAGTAACCAGTATAGCTATAGTAATAAACTTAGTAATAAACCTCGATAAAAATGCCAGTTTTATTGCATTTGAAATCGACCGATGTCCCTGAAATTCACTTTGAATACTGTCCACACACCTTGGTGTATAGTGAAATTATATTACGTGCTCCTTTAAAGAAACAGTGAATACTATAGTACCAGTATGAGTAAGAAGCGTGGTTTAATTCAATACATATAAATATACAAATTTTATGGCATTTTAGGTACATAGAGAATACCGACAGACAAACGGGTAAACCGAAATGATAAATGCTTTTTAGTTTTGTAAAATAATTTTTAAAAACTTTGTAAAATAACACCATAAAGTTTACTTGAATGGCCATACAGCTGTTTCGAACAAAAACTTTTTATTCTTCGTCAGTGACAATCACCCGAAGCCAGGAACGGGGAACTGAACCAGTTTCCGTTCCTGGCTTTAAGGGGTTGTCACTGATGAAGAATAAAAAGTTTTCGTTCAAAACAGCTGTATGGCGGTTCAAGAAACCTTTATGGTGTTATTTTACAACGTTTTTTTAATTATTTTATGTTTTAAACACCATTTATTTTGAGTGTTTTTGTTACTTTTCGGTTTTGTTGGGACAGAAGCAAAAATTAAAAATAATTATGATTTGCTTTATTAATAATTCCGTTTAACAAACATTCTGCACAGCGAAATCATTTCAGGGAATTTCACTGTAAAGAAGACTCCGCTTGCATAAATACTTAAAAAGCAAAATAACTCTTCCTCCTCTCTTTAATAAATGAGATATCGCTACTCCCGCAATTCTGAAATGTTCATAATAAGGCCTGTTATTTCAAGCAGTTTTCGCTTATTCCATTAGATCCCCCACCTTTTTCTATCCTTTTTTCCCCCATCGTCCATTCCCAAATCCTCCGTCAAGTGACTGAATCCTTCGTATGACAGCTCCCCATCATTTTGGGAAGGAGGAAAAAATCCCTATCAGACAGATAGAACATAACTAAAACTCCTCGGAGGGAAAAAAAAATTTCAAGGAACGAATTTAGAAAAAAGAAGAAAAAGAAGTAGGGAAGGGAAAGAAGTCTAAAAAAAAGTGAGATAAGAAGGTTAAAAATGAAAGAAAATATTTAAAATTAAGATAACGTTAAAATTTTAATAAAAGATGGAAAAAAAAATTAGTTTGAACGTTTGGGGGGAAGAAAAACTGATATCGTTTCTGTCAGAAATATAATGGCTTCCCGGGAAAAGTGTAGAAGATAAACTTGCGAGATGGTTTATTCCGAATTTATTTTAGGGATAACGGAATGTTACAAAATTTTACTTCATGTTTGCTTTGCATTTTAAACTCAGAAAGTGGATGAAGTATAAAATAGCTGGGGAAAATGAACAATGTTGCAGTTTTTTTTTCCTTTTCAACTTTGCGTTGTTTCAGATTGTAATATCAGTATAAAAGGGAGGATTACTTTTTAAAAGCTAACAAATTGATTGATTTCAAAAAAGAAAAATTATTGTATTTTATATAACTGATATCTGGTACTATCGTGTTTACTCGCGTGATAGTCACCCTCGCATAAGACTCGCAGTTCTATTTTGAAGCAGAAAAAATAGCTTTAGAGCTGCAATATTATGTAGTAAATTTCCCCCGCATAATTGTCGCACCTAGACTTTCTGTAAGAAAAATTGGCAAAAAAGTGTGACTATTACGCGAGTAAACACGTTGTTTGGAACTCTAATAGGATATCAATGCTCAAATATAGTTTATATGAATGTTGAAATTAATTTTTTTAAAGGATCAACGAAGATTTATCAAAAAGGGTAATTTTTATTGAAAAAAGGGGCAATTTTATCCATGTCCTACTCTAACCTTTCTCCCTACAGCTGACACATTTTCTTTGCCTCTTATTAGGTCCTCCGTGCATTCTATATTAAAAAATGAAATAAAATGGATAAAATTTGGAATGAAGACAGTTAAAGTCCTGGATTGATATATAGGCTATTTTTTTTATCGCGAAAAAAAAAGAATACAATTGAGTTTTTATTTTACAAAGCCGTCGACAGATGGCGCAAACTTATAAAATATGCTGTTTTTAATAAATAAAATCATTTTATCGTCTGCTACGTCTGACTTGGATAAAAAACACACCTGAATAAGTTTTCGAAACTTTCATTCAGTTAGAATTGTGCATTTTTCTGCTCAGTACGCGAGATTTTTCCAAGTCTTTAGCGCAATTAAATTTTTTAAAAAATTGTTCAAAAGTTGCGTGATTTTCAAGCGGAGCAGCCTTAAATCGTGAAACGAGCATTTGTTCAGTTTGTGGGGCAGATATAAGCCACATTCCTTGTAGGTATGAAAAAAAAAAGTGTCACAAACACACGCATTAAAAATGAAAGTGATACTTTGCTATGCAAAATATGAAAGGAACTTCATTAGATATGCTTGTGTTTTTAAAAAATCCTAGTGAAGTAACCTATTCCGCTTTGCTCTCAAATGTTTGTTTATGGAGCAAGCTATTAATTACTAAGACGAACTGTTTCATTTATTTTAAATACATATTTAAGGTATGAAAAGCTGAGTAAACTTAATATTTTAATAATGAGAACTGTAAGTTCTAAAAAAAATGGTATGATTTCGGTACATAAATACGAATAAACCTATTATTTTAGGGAGTTGGAAATTTTTAGGTTGTCTCCACAGAAGCCGAAACACAAACAATAAGCCTGTGCACGAACGATAAGCATGTATCAGTTATGGAACTTTAAAATGAAATTTTGGAAATCGCAAAATTTCAAAAATGTTCCACTCTTTGAAAAATTTAGCTCTGCAATTCCTAGTAAAAACTTTTTTCTTAAAGTTTCATAAAAACCAATGATTTTTGGCTTATTACAGCACGTAATTCTGCTTATGAAGAACCTTCCTGAACTTTTGCAGTCCGTGGAGCGATTAGTTTATTTTAATTTATGTTTCAAGGATTCGCGTTTCTTGGAACATATATTCTTAAAAATCTGAAAAACAGCAACAAGTCTTGCTGTAAGAGTATAGTTAGTTACACAGAATATTAATTAACAATGTGAATGATTCTGTTGCATTCTTAAGAAAACTAACCTCAAAAAACATTATTAAACTTACAAATAAGTTTTAATTGTATGTTATCCAGTAGAGAATGAAACATGAAAAGTATTTTTCTCAATGAAATATTGTCAATATTTTGCTTGTTCAGGTCGGGTTTATAAATCTGATTAGATGGTTAGGTTCTTGGATTCATATCTTTTATAAGAATTTAATAAACGCAAAAGTATCGACGAAATAAAAATCTGTCACCAAATTTTAATCAATAAAATTATTCGAAGGAAATAAATAGATCTAGGAAAAATGTGATTAATGATTGTAAGTGGATTTTATTAAAAGAAAATATTAGTTAAACAACATTAAACCAAATAGCTGTAAAATAATATAAAACATCCATGGGTATCAGCACATATAATCTGTATCTTCGATTAAATTAAATACCAGCTCAAAGGCTCTAGTATTTTAGCTTTTTGACTTCGCAAATTTTTGCACGTTTGCTGTGTGGCGATGTCTTCTTAGCCTGGCTTCTTTAATCAGATTAGCTTGTGAATCCATAGATCCATATAACTTATCCTCACTCGTTTGCTTAAGGGTTGCCTTGGTAAAAAAAGGCGCCAAACAGCCAGTAAAATGGGCTTATATTGGCCACTTTTTTTTCCATTTAAAAATTTTACGAACTGAATCTCTCTAGAAAAAACTTTTGCGATTCCTCTAAAAGAAAAGAAAAATAGTCCATTAAACGATCTAAGAAATAAGCTTTATTCCTTAAATGTTTGTTATAGACGTATGCAATAAACCACAATGTTACGTAAAAAAGTTTCAATTTTATGGTATCAATTAAAATATTTTCTGCAGATTTAAATCTCCGTAAATACATAATTTTTATACGGCCCCGTACAAAAAAAAAAAAAAAAAAATTCTCAGTAAAATATGTCTCATACATCAACTATCTGAAGTACAAAGTTCCAGCCGTTCATTATAAAAAGGCTGTGAGATATGTTTAAAAAAATGTTTGTGAAGGATTTACAATGCCAGTAATAGCAAAAGTATTATGTATTTATGTAATCATCGTTTCATTTCGTAATTTCTGAACAACTTCTGAAATGCCATAATTTTTTTCCCTTCGAGAGCCGAGTCAGCATGTGCTTATTTTCATATCTCAGACCAGGGGCTACGCCCCTGGTCTGAGATATCCCCCCCCCGAAATGTTTGGATTAGTGATGAAATTCCGTCTATTTATACTCATATAAGTTCATATCCTCCCCCCCGAAAAATTTTCCTGGCTACGCGCCTGTCTCAGACACATTTTAGGATAAAATGCTCAAGTATTGTACATCACCTAATCAGTGTATGGGGGCACATTTTACTAAATATTTGTTGCAATTTTTAAAATTTAAAATATTGTAATTCATTTTTTTGTAAAATTTAAATTTTGTTTTTATTTATATTTAATCTCTTGAAAATTTTAATCGATAACATTAATTCTGTACTATTTTTACGCAGCTTTGTAATTTATTGTTTATGCCTATGTTCAATATTTACAGAATAAGAGGTCAGGGTTTTTGAGATCTCTGTATATACTGATGGTTTATATGGAATTTTTCACGTTATGAATTTCAGTATATTGAAGCAAAACTTTACTTTTATTGCAGTCGTTCTTCCTTGATATGTTATCTGAATAAGTTTTTTTTTAAAAAAAAAAAGGAAAAAGAAATGAAAAGAAAAGAATTGTGTTTGAATGTGATTCGCAGTTAGTTCATTTAGAACAACTTATCTAACACAATACAGGGTGCCCCAGAAAGGTGGTAATGGGCTGTGCTTTAATATTTTATCTATTAGAGATAAGTGGGCAATGTAAAGAGAAAATTTTTTCAAAATAAATAGGAAAAAACAGTACGATAAGAAAATGTTCCTCTCGTTATTTTTGAAAAAGTTACACTTTTTAAATTTGTATACCGCGTACAAAAAAATTACAAATTAGTAAAATGTGGTTTATACACTATATAGGTGATGTACGAAATTTCAGTCGTTCATCATAAAACGTACGAAAGATATATTTAAACAAAGGGGATCAGGGGTATGAACGTTAACATTTAATGCTAGAGTGTAAAACAAAAAATGTTTTATTTCGTAATTTCTGCAGGGCCCGTGAAAAGCGATTATCCGCCGTGCTTTTTCTTCTTCACCTTTTCTCTCCCCCTCCCCCCACTCTCTTTACATTTTACTAATTGGATTTTTTTTCTGTACGGGGGTTGTAATTTAAAAAGTGTTTTCTGAAAATTTACGAGAAGATTTTTTCTCGTAACATAGTTCTTATTCCTTATTTTGAACATTTTTTCAATTTACGTTGCCCGCTTATCTCTAATAGATAAAGATATAAAGCTTGTTACTACCTGTTTAACCGTAAAAACTGGAGACATACGAAAAGAATGGATTCACAGTTATCATAATGGACACCAGCATTAGATATACAGTGCATTTATTTCAAAATTCTAGTTACAACGATTATGTCGTAACTTCATCATTCAAAATACAAATAAAACATGAAACACATTTGTCTTAGCAAGAACTTTCTTTTACGTTTCCCTTCCTGTCACTTACACTGTTAAACATTCAATACATATTATTTAGGTGTAATTACACTAGTCATATAAATTTTTTTATATAAAATTTGTCAAGAATGGATTCATATTATTTAGGTGTAATTACACTAGTCATATAAAATTTGTTATATAAAATTTGTCAAGAATGGATTCACAGTTATCATAATGGACAACAGCATTAGATATACAGTGCCTTTATTTCAAAATTCTAGTTATAACGATTATGTCGTGACTTCATTATTCAAAATATTAACACATATTTGTCTTCACTAGAACTTTCTTTTACGTTTCCCTTCCTGTCACTAACACTGTTAAACATTCAATACATATTATTTAGCTGTAATTACACTAGTCATAGAACGTTATAAATCGAAATCGCATTACAATGGTAATTGCAGCTTGCTGTCCAACAGACTTAGTGTCCCATGAGACACCTTTCAGCATGTCATAGATACATTTGACATCAGAGGATTCCGATAAACAGTTTAATATACTGTTTGATTCACACAGTTTGATTCTATTCCATTACTACGAATTGCTTATGAAACTGTGTTGCCAATTTTACAGTTTTCCTCCTCCAGTGCTTTCCACTTGTTTGTTTGTGTAATATTTATTTCGGATTTGTGTGCTTGGCCTGAAGTTCGCTAATAAATTCACGTCAGAAGGACAACACAAGGGGGGTGCCCTCTGTGGGGGGTCTTTCTAAGGGATCCTATTCCGTATTGGAGAAAACCACGGAAAACTCCGAACGGTTAGGACGACAGCCGCTCGATGGGACCTGAACCACGGGACCTTCAGATTTCGGCCGCCTACCATTTTCAGTGACATAACCACTGTTGCTTTTCTCTTTAATCTGCGGAAGGATTTGAATAATATTTTTGTTTTGTTCTATGCGACATATTGAATGGAAGTGAAAGTAGGTTTTTGCGATGTCGACTGAAATTTAAGTAAGAACACTAAAAAAAAAAAAAGGTGGGGGATTAATTGAAAATTCTAAAAATAAGACAGAGTACATGTGGTCCACAATCCGTTGTACAAACGTTACACAATCGAGTCTTTAATTAATTTGACTCAATTCTGTTTGCAAATCTGAAATTTTAATAAATCGGCTGGCAAAATGCATACAGTGATGCAGATCACATATTTGTAATAAATCACATAATATTAATTTTCAGTTTCTTAAAATTTAATTTGTTTTAAATTAAGAATTTTAATCTTTTAGTTTCCGTTCTCATTTATGTCCTTATTTTGGCTTTCAAAATTTATATTTCTCTTTTCCACTTGCAACAGGCTTTCTATTCAGTTATGATATCGAGAAGAAACGATGAATCTGCTCTAAAAATAGATCTTATTTATTTCAGCTGTAACTTTAACATGTTTTGCATTTCCTATTCTTCTACCACATTTTTTTTTTTTTTTTTTTTTTTTTTGGCACGTTTTGTATTAATTAGTTTTGATTCCATGCACTTTTACTTAGTTTAACTCTGTTCTTCTTGTAAATCATGCAACTTTTGAACAGCTTTTAAAAAAATCAATTGCGCTAAAGAATCGGAAAAATTTAGAACGTCTCTTTACAACTGTGAACTGTTACAAATAATGAACTTGTGGGAGTTACGAAACATTCGGAAAAAAATGCTGCATATAAGGAATTTCGCAGTATTTCCCTAAACAGATAACTCTTCGATTTTGAAGGACCGTTTTTGAAGGCGATTTTTGTACTTATGAATATTTTCTTAAAGTTACATGAGCTATACAGCTTTACTATTAGTTTTAGACCATTGTGCATCGGGTGAAGAAACATTATTAATTTTTTCGAGAGTTCAACATCATTGGTTTGTTTTTTAAGCTGTTCAAAAGCCTTCTGACAACGATCACTCTTTAAGTGGAACTCTCTTAATTACATTAAACTATGTATTGTAAGTCTATAATTGGCGCATGGTTTACTGCCAAGTGTATTTTCGCGCTAAGGAGAAGTTCTCTTGGGATTTGAATTTGTACTGTCATTCCACCTCTAGTCGACTGTATAAGTAATACGCATTTTTCTAACTGGCCACCACCAGGCCGATATTTAATGTTTTGTTTTAAGTTTCTTTTTTTAAAAATAAATAGATTTTTAAAGGATGTAACATCTTTTATAGTAACTTATGAGTATTTAACAAACCTGTGCTAATTTGTTACTAGTTCCACACACAGGCGTAGCCAGTAATGTACACCGAATTAAAAGTAGTTTTATTAAATAAATTTCCCCTGTACACAAGCATTTTTTAAAATATAGCATTTGTTGTTTTGAAAAAGTATGCTTTTTAATAAATTAAAAAGATTTTTGTCGAGAAAGGGAAACATTTGAAAATGTTATTTTTAATAACTTTTACTAATCATAAACCTATTAAAATCCTTTGTATTTCAGAAAGACGCATTTCTCAAAAAATTATAGTTCGATAAATGATTTTCGAATCTAAAATTTGTTCAATATAATTATGTGATGAAATTAGTTAGATGAATGTACAGATGAGAAACAGTTCTTTGTGAATGTTTTTTAATTCTTTTCCTTTCCTTTTAATAAACAAATTATTGCTAATTTGCAAATGCATGGCAACATTGTAGGATAAACCATATTGCCCTCTTAAAGATTAGGTTCAGGGATTGACCACAGCTAAAATGACCTTTATAAATCAAAATTCATCACAGATTTTCTTTAAAAACTAAGAAAATATCTTTAATTTTATTATATCAATGCAACACTAGTTTAATATAAAATAAAAAACATTCAAAAATAACCTTTAAACAATATTCTTCTTAAAGCAAGCAATCACTGTCAGTAGGCAATTGCTCTCTGGTTTACCCTGTCTCTCTATTCTTTAAAAAAAAGTAACTCCCGTTCCTGTTGTTGTTTCAAGAAAGGTGTCCACGGATTCGAACAGTTGCGGGGAAGCCATTCCGCTGACTTATATTTCAAAATTCGAATTATTTTAGAAGATATTAATGAAAAGCTGAAAAAAAAGTGAGATTCATGGTTACCAGGTTTAGCAATTTTTTGCCAGCATATAAAATCATTCATGCCTTTGCAAAAAAGCAAAAATGGTTTTCCAAGTATGTAGAATTGCATGAATTGACAAACATGAAGTAGAGTTAGGCCAATTTCACGCCAAATTAAAAGTACGAGAAATAAACATGTCAAAAGGTATTGCACAAGAGCTCACAATTTCCAAATATCAAATATGTTCTTTTAGATAACAGGAGTTTAAAATTACTGATATTATTCGTTTTTTCAATACAAAATAACTAACTGATTTAAAAAGTGCCATTTTGGCACCAGGTACGATTTGGCAAAAAGCCATCAATAGCGATTATGGAATTTTAGAGCTACATCTACATTAAAATTATAGACTAATTCATTGAATGATACAGTGAAGGAAAATTTCTTGTTCAAACGTTGATAGCAAGAATTTATGGTGGTTTTACTGTATTGAGCTACTCTTCAACGTGAAAACGGATTTACAGGCATAACGCAACATTTGTCGGGCTCGAAACTACGAAATAAGTACGATAAAAGCGTGATAATTTCTTGTATGTCGGTGCGTATATTTACCGAGATGTAATAAATTATATAAAGTGTTATAAACATCGATTGAGTAATATTAAATAATTAAAATTAATATGCATTTACAAGATTTTCTGGGAGACGGAAAGTAATATTGTTGTTTCGTATGTTTAGGCTGTTCTTTTTGTAAATCATTCAACATTTGAACAGCTTTTTAAAGAATCTAAATGTGCTAGAGACTCGGAATAATTTAGAATGTCTGTTTAAACGTTGTACTGTGGACTGTTACAATGGACCCTATACAGGAGTTACAAAAAACTTACGAAAGAAATGCTAAACATACAGAATTTTGCAATATTTCCCTAAACAGGTAACTCCTCGGCCCAGTAGCGTAGCCAGGATTTTATTTCGGGGAGGGGGGGCTTAATCCCCTCAGCCTCTCCTTTGGCTACGACTGTGATGAAGATCACATATCTAATTTAATAATCATTTACTTTGGCTTTCTTTAATGTAATCTATCCAAAATTCAAGAATTCTAAATCACTTCTGTTTTTCATTTTACAGCCATTTCGGTTTTTAAATCTGTATTTTCGCTTTTCCCGTATGCACTATTCTTTTTGTTCTTAATTGTTTCGTCTCTTCAGACCGGTGTGCTAAAAATAGATTATATTACGTCCGTTTGCAAAATCAACGTATTTTTGATTTCCCTTCCTTTAGCTTGGAGTTGGCGTTTTTTATTTCTTGTTGCCATGTCTTGTCTTTAAAATTATTTGCTCGCGATTACGTCATTGTAATTTTATTGGATTAACTGTTAGGGTTGCTCTGGAATTGGCGCTATTAATCTCAGCCAAGTTATTGTTCTCGCCAATGTGTAATTCTGTGCTGGCGTAATTTTTAAATCATTCCACCTTAATTTCACTGTCCATATAGGACGTATTTTTATTTTCGCTGAGCCACCACCGCCGTTATAATAATATTTCAATAGTATATGTTTAATAAAATAGTTTTTCAGTATTTAACGTCTTTTTATTTTATTGCAACATAAGTGCATCGTACCTGGATTATCATGTATCACAACGCAGTCTTTAAATTTAAATCAGCCCAACCAAATAACCTTCTTTACATAAATTGGTGCCTACCCAGGCACTTGTGTTGCATTTTTTGGTGGTGGCTTAGCAAACGGCGCTCGGATGGAATCATTTCGGACAGTCGGAAGTTAAAGCTCAAGCGAAAATACAGATTTAAAAACCGAAATGGCTGTAAAATGAAAAACAGAAGTGATTTAGAATTCTTGAATTTTGGATAGATTACATTAAAGAAAGCCAAAGTAAATGATTATTAAATTAGATATGTGATCTTCATCACAACGACCCTGCCTCGGACCATTTTTGAAGGCGATTTTTCTGCACATGAATTTTTTTTTTCTAAAAGTTGCATGAGACGTACAGATTTAATCAGTTCATATGCATCGGGTGAAGAAGCATTATTAATTTTTTTGAATGTTTAACATCATCGATTTGTTTCTAAAGCTGTTCAAGGGCCCTGTGACGACGATCGCTCTTCAAGAAGAACACCCTTAATATTTTGTCTGTCCAAAACTACTGAAGCTAATAATTCGAAATTTGGCATGTACTTGAGTTTTTAATATAGTTATCCAAGGAGAGTAGGAGCGAAAAAAGGGGGAGAATGACATCTTTTATGAGAGGGAAATATATATCTATATACTATATATAAAATTATTGCTTTATAATGTAACAAATATGAAGCTTATACCGAAGTACTGCTTGTTTGTAATTGAAAATTTTCTGAAAATTTATTTGTTTAAATTTTATATCAATAAATAAATCAGTTTTTTCGTTCCTCCAATGCAGTGTAAACATTCATTGTCGTATTCTTGAAAACTAAACGCGTTTAACTTTTTAAAGTGAATTAATTAGTAATTATTTAGCGTATAAAACATAGTGTATGAAAAACATACCACATATCCAAACTTTTCAAGTCATTACATGTTAGTATAGTTTGACTACCAATTGTTATTTAACCACTTAACTACAGTATTAGTAATTACGAATTGATATATGTCTTATTTTCAGTATGATTTGCGTTTTACTTATTTGTTATATTCTATTCTGTTTGTCATAGCTGCATTTGCGCGTTACAAATAGGATATGTTCTAAATATTTAATTATGGATGCTTGATTTGACTTTACATGCCATTTTTGCATTGTTAATTATTTTATAAATCTTCTTACAAGCTATATTTTGCTGCAAGCGCGCATTTATAGTTTTGTAATTTTCCTAGTAACTACCTTCAGATGCTCCTTTTCAATCAGCATCTTTTATGCTTTATCTATATTCATTTTGAATACTTTGTAAAATACAGCTGTCTATTTAGACTATCTCCATTCTATTTTTATTTAATTTCCCAACTTTATCTGCAATAACGTTCAAATTACTTCTGCTTAGTGTTAATGTGTTGCTAATTCCCGTTCCATTCTATTTTAACATTAATTATTGCACTCTTTTTGGCTCAGCTTTTATTAATTTTTATTATTATTATTTTTTTTTTCAAATTGTGGTTACTAATTCTTGCTTTTAGCTGTTATTTTTTTTTCTGCGAGGTATGTCTTATTTTCAGTATGATTGGTATTTTACTTATTTGTTATATATATATGTGTGTGTGTGTGTGTGTGTATTTATTTGCAAAAATGACATGCGTGTAGGAAAAGGGGAAAAAAATATCAGCAGAATCAAAAGGCCAAACAGTAAGGAAGTCAAATTACAATAAACCAAATTATACATGAATTAATGGAATGGAAATTATAACCTCTGGGACATTCTTCAGGGGTCATTCCCAGAAGATTATCATAAAAGACAACCAAATAGTAGGATTTCGGTTGTGTGGACTATCAAAAGAGTTATTCTCTCCACACATTTCGGCCCTATCCCACTATAGAAAATCAAGAAAATAAATACATAATTAATTTGATAGCAAAATAATTGAGAAACACTGCAAAATAGACTACCCAGCAGAAACAATGCAGATCGCATGGCATAAGACAGAAAATTTTGTTGTAGAATGTTGCTAAAATCAAGAGGGAAAATACCAGATGTTTTACCCGAATTCGAATGTGTAATAGTAGAATTAAGATTATAAAAGTGTTGCCAGAAAAAAGTGTTACGATATTTAAAAATGTTTTCACAATGCAAAAATGGAATATAAATTCAAATCAAGCATCCATAATTAAATACAGAGAAAATATCCTATTTGTAACGCGCAAGTGCAGCTGTGATAAACAGAACAGAATATTAGTTTTTAAATATTTTCTCACTATATAAATTTCTGAAGAATAAACAACATGTATGCATTTAGCTGGTACGTACATTCATTAGAGTTTCAAATACAATAATTTTATTAATATTTAATTGGCTATACCGTCTATTTACTATAATTCAATAATTATAAATTTAATTTAAATTATTGAATATAATTATCAATAATTATAAATTTAATTTAAATTATTGAATATAATGTGTAATATGTTCCTTTGTTTCTTTATATTAATTTAATTGATATACCTGTAATTTAACACTGAGAAATAATTTTACACTACTGTTTCTGGCAACCTTTTATAATCTTAATTCTACTATTACACATTCGAATTCCGGAAACACTGGTTTTCACCTTTTGATCTTGGTCGCATTCTTACAACAAAATTTGCTGCCTCATGCCATGTGATCTGCATTTTTCCTATTGGGAATGTCTGTTTTGCAGCGTTTTTCAATTACTTTGCTTTCAAATTAATTATATATTTGTTTTCTTGTTTTTCGTAGAATAGGGCCTAAATGTGTGGAGAGAATATCTCTTTTAATATGCAACCCTACCAAAATCCTACTATTTTGTTGTCTTTAATTATAATCTTCTGGGTATGGCTCCAGAGATTATAATTTCCATTCCATTAATTTTTGTATAATTCATGGTTCACTGTTTTTCGACCTTTACTGTTATATATATATATATATATATATATATATAGTAAAAGGCATAACTTACGAATCAACGTAGCATCCACTTGGCAAATCCAAAATTCTAAATATCCATGGAATGATAGATGAGCAAAACAATGAACTTAAAATCTTATGTAAAAACAGGAATGAGCAGACACATCCAGCAGATAGAAATCCAGACAATGGTAAATCAGAAAAAGAAAACGGAATGGCATGGAGTAAAAGAATGGGTACCAAGGATCGGCTAAACTCGTCAGGCCCCACGAACCGAATACTTACTACCAAGATAAAAAAAAAAACAACAGGATTTTAATGCAGTTACTTAGCACAAAGAAAGCTAAATATGTAACTACAGGGGGCTAGCCTGTTAAGATGTAAAAAGTAATCATAAAGACATACCCAGAAAAAAGTAATTATGAAGAAAAAAGGGAGACTAATTAAGCAGTCCCAGTGGCAGAAGTCTCTCGATTTTCGATGTGCGGGAGTATTTACGCTTACCACACCACGTGGTTTGCGAAGACATAACTCCGCCTCTTTCTTATCTCTGATCGAACCACACACATTTACCAACATGACCCGCATCCGAGGCTACAAGGGCGTGCGGACACGTGTACATCTATAGAACTCAGAATCGACGGCCTGATGTCTGACAAATAACAAAATAAATAAAACATAGCTCCAGAGCGCGCGTGGCAAGTATGACAGGAAAGCAAAACTTACAGTAAAAGTACCCGCTTGAACAATACCCAAACTATAGTAAAACCCAAATTACCTTTTTATACATTACATATATATATATATATATATATATATATATATATATATATATATAGAGAGAGAGAGAGAGAGAGAGAGAGAGAGAGAGAGAGTTTTAATTTTCAATGCATGATTTGCTTTGTAAATATAAATAGTTTGTGGATAAAACAATGTTTTGTGCTTCAGAGTGATCAACTGACTTAAACTGAAAGACCATCAAAATACCTGAATTGAAAAAGTGTTGGAAAGATATTATAAGTGACAGAGTGAATGGAAATTAAGAGATTTCAGAACTTTATCTATATTAAAATTAGACTAATTGATTGAATAATAGTACAGGAAATTCTGTAGTTCAAACGTTGCCTGAAAATTCATGATGGTTTTACTGTACAGAGTTCATCTTCAAGGGAAAACGGATTTACAGGCATAAATGAACAATGGTAGGGCTAGAAACTAGCTAACAAATGCTGTACAATTATATTGATTTCCTCGATTATTAAAATGTGTGTATTTACAGAGGTTTCATACATTATTGGAACACTGTTATAAACAGCTAATTAACACAATTGAATAATTAATTATAATTAATATGCAGTTGCAAAATACATTGTAAACATTTATATGTGTATATATTGTAATATATGTTGTTATATTCTGTTATATCAAAACTCCTGAATCGAAGAAGGATGAGAAATGTTTTCTGAATTCAGAGATTTTGTTCTTGATTTATCATCCAGAAATTTTTTCTCAGTTATAGCGAATGGAAATTAGGGAATTTCAGAACTTTATCTACATTAAAATCATGGACTAATTGATTGAATGATAGTAAAAGAAATTCTGTATTTCAAGCCTTGATTGCAATAATTTATGGTGCTTGTTTTGGAATGAGATTATCCTCAAGGGAAAAGGGATTTACAGGCGTAAAGCAACAATGGTAGGGTCCAGCGAACTAAAACAGTACGTTAACCGTACTTCTGTTATTCCAATGCGTGAACTTAGAGTGGTATAATAAATTATCGGAATTGTTATAAGTAGCTAATGGTACATCATTAAAATTAACATGCATTTACAAAATGCATTGTAAATGTCCATTGTTCTATTCTTAAAAACCAAAGCGTGTTTTAACAATTCACATGCAAGCATCGACAATTGTTGTTTGTCTTCTTGCTTGCATGACAAAATAAATAAAGAGATTATAATTAGATTTGCTTATGGTTTCGAAAGACTTAGATGCTTCAAGAGGAGTCCGAGATGTGTCTCTGAATTACCTTTGAATGAAAAGTTATTCTTCCTTTGGGAGCTCTCAGTTTTGTAAAAAAGAGAAAAGAAGTTACATCTTGTTGTTAATTAATACTTAGCATACTGCGATCACAATGCACTGTATAAAAATGTCTCTGGTTAACGAGGAGAAATTTCCCTTTCAGATATTTATCTAATTTGTATAGCTAAAATTTAAAAAAAAAATTAAAAATTTTGAAACACTTTCATATTTTAAATGCGCACTGAAGTGCCAAATATCAAAAGCGTATCATAATCCATGCGACGGCCCTATTTATCCCTTATTCCATTAAACTGGAAAGTGTATAATAATCTATGAGTGTTCCGCATTTGTCTTCCTTGTTCCATAAAACACCTCTTTGGAATTGAAATCTGTATTAAAACTGCTCACTGAAACTCTTTTACAATCTTCGCAAAGCATATTCTAACAATACTTCTCCTTTAACTCTCCCCTAACCATAGTTCCAATAAACTGTGGCATTTTCCAATTTCTTACTAAATATGGAAGATATCGCTAAGCTAAATTCAGTTTTGTGGACTTATTTTTGGGTGCCATACTTGGCGATAAATCATCAAAAATTGCAAACTTTGGGGGGCTTTCAACATTTTATTCTGCTCATCCCCCCCCCCCCACATGCTATCTGGAAACCCCTTTGAAAATGCAACAGAAACGTGTCGACACAAAAAAGGAGTAAAAAAAGACGGAAAGAAGGAAAAAGGGAAAAAAAAAGACGTTTTTGCGTAATTCAAGATTATTGTGTAAAGGGGACTGAATGTAATAAGGATTTTAAAATTACATTCCCTTTCCACTCAAATCACTAATCAAAATCGGGACTTTTGGCTCAGTGTGATATTTGGGTCTGACGTGGGGAATTAGATTCCTTTACTGAATAGTCTCAGATATTTTTCAATTTCAACAATGATACAAAATAACCATAGTTTATTTTCACGAAATTTGATCACCGAAATTCATCAGCTATTATTGATAATAAAAATGTAATTGCTGGTGCCAGAAGTACCTTAATACGTAAATAAGGAATGGCGTAGGAGCAGTTATAGATTACTGTATGCATAATCTATCGGCAACACACGTATTACTACATGAATATATTAGAATGGCCACATCTAATCGCCATTTAGAATCATCTCACTAGCGTTCTTCTCCTGTGGGAACTTCAACTGTATCTCTACATTGCAGATGGTTATTAGAATCTACAGGGACTACAAAATACAGCATTCAATTTGAATTTGCAGCATTATAAGCTGAAGCATGGGAAAGTTAAATGAAACCATATCATATAAGTACATTTACATAATATGGCGAATTTAATTTAAACTGATTTTATATTTGAAAATTTCACTAAAAAAGAGATGCAGTTTAAGAAATGATTGAATTATTTTAAAATAAGTTGTTATTTTAAGTGAAAATCTTTAAATGACATTATTGTGTATGCAAAAGTAAAATTTAGAAAAAGCTGCAATATAATTGATAAAAGTTTAGCCCATTATATATTGAAAAGGTGCTTTAGTATTTAGTATTTTTAAAGAAAAAACATAAACATTTGTACTTCATAACCCAGGCAGTGCAAGAAGTTACTTGAATGTCTATTTACGTTCGGGGAATGGTCAGTATGTTCATTGGAAGCTAATAAACCTCCTGAGAAGATTGTTGTGCTGGCTGAGAATTGGTTGTACAAACAGTTAAGTAACTTTGTTTGGAACATACATAACAATAAAATAAAGTAATAAATTTAAATACTTTTATTTTACAATTTTTTTAAATTTGTGATTTATTGAAAAATCATTCCATTTAACTAAATTTAATGGTTTGTAAAAGTATATCAGTATAGGAAAAATAATATTGTGATATATCATAATGTAAGATAGTAAATGTGTTCAATGTTTTTTTTTTCGTTTTTTTTTCTTTTTTTTTAGTTTACTAGAAATTGTTTTAAAAAATCGTTAAAGAAAAAATTATTATAAATTTGTATAAAACCAAGTTAAAAAATTTTTAATCAATAAAATGAATTTTTCTTAAAATCTACTTCAGATTTTAAAAAAATCATCTCTATTATATAGAAATTGATAACTAATAAATACAGAAATTTAAAAACAGAGCCACTAATTTAAAATTTGCGACCTGCTAATCACGGTTATTATCCCTTTATTTTTTCCCTCGTCGAAAATCCGAAAATGTCTTTGCGTGTTTGGCGATATATCGCCAACTTGGTCATTCTGGATCATGCCAGGAGCTCTTGACTATCTGTCCGAAAAAGATAAAGAACGGATAGGGAAAAAAAAAAAAAAACCTAGCAAAGAGAAGGGGTAAAAGGCTTAGCAGGTGCTGATACAACAACCGTATTTACTTTTTCCCCCTTAACAGCTGCTCCTATGATAAGATTCTCCGGACAAATGTATGAGGGTGAAACGTCAACCCAGCTTATAATTTCGCGCATAAAGAATTAGAATATGTCGTGACAGTAGTGGAAGGAAAAGTAAATCGAACAATAATTTGTTAAAATAAGTTACAACTTGCTTTACTTGCGGACATTCGGATATATCGATAGATTGCGTGGATGCAAATCACGGACTCGTTATTACTTTATAGATTGAGATATGATTGTCGATGTGAACATGAACGGACTCAGAATTGTACCGGACATTTTGCTTTTTAATAATAGACATTTAGAAACTGTTCTTTGTAATTAAAAAGTGCATTAAAAAAAAGGAAAAAGAATTTGGAGTTGCAGTTGGTTACGACATCTTTAGGATAAGAGACATTTGTCTACAAAAGCAGATGCCAAAAGTCAGAGACGCCGGAAGGGATTTTTTTTCTGAGGGGGGGGGAGCTGATTTTTTGCTATAGGGGGGACAAGTTGATATATTTTTTGATAAGTTTATAAAGAGCCCTGTCCTTCAAAGGTCACAGTTATTGTTCTGACCTCTGAGGGTTTGCTGGACTCCGCAGTCATCCCATACCCTTTAACACACGATTGAAATATTGCTGCAATCCCAAAAATGGGATAGATCAGTTTTGATCTTAATGATCTTCAAACAAACTACTATCGTCCAATTTTGATGTTCGAGCCAATAGAGCCCTAAGTGTTTTCGGATTTATGTGCAACTTTTGCCCGTAAACGATTATCATTAGTCCTTACCATCCCAATTTCCTAATACTGCTCTTGATTATAGCAGAGGATGCCCATGGATTCCGGAGATACTTCCTCCAATACATTCTGTTATCATTGGGATCCCTATTTTTGAATAAATGGGGTTTAAATCGCTGCCAAAATCAACCTTTCACTACACTGTTTATCGTATCTACAGTATCGTATTCTGTGCTAACTGTTGCCAAGGGCAGGGGTGCTTATAGATTCTGGGAGCACTTGAAGACCCACCCTATAAGCACGGCTATTTTGTAGTTTTGTCCGTATTTATGGACTTCCCTGTCCTTAAAAAAAAAAAAAAACTTTTTACACGATATATTAACACAAAAATTGGTTGATGGTATATCAACAAATTAATCGATGAAGTCTGGGTTTCGAAAAGTGGCTAGGGGAGGGGGTAAAAAGAATACTTTGCCTCCCTTACAACAAAATCTGGGGATCAAGTGCCCCCTCTGCCCCCCCCGGATTCTGGAGCCAATGCCAAAGGCCGAGCTTTCAAGCAGCTGACTGACTAGAATTTTTGTTGAATTGTTAATTGTTCCATTAAATATACAATGCAACTAGCCTTTTCCACAGGGAAAACTTACCACCAGCCATGGTGGCTGCTAAGGCTTATTTTTTATCAGCCACCTAGAAAAATCTGCAAGCCATTCCATAATGAAATGCGAAGCAACATTTTAAATTTATTTTAACTACTTAATTAAAAGCGAAAATATTTGTAACATGATGGAAAAATAGTAAGAAAAATTTGAGTATTTTTATGCATTCCGTTTAATTCTGTTAACTTCAAAATACTTTGTAATTGCCACTCTCGAGATTTTGTCGAGAGACTCACTATTCTCACTATTCTTTTTTTAAATTTTTAGCGTCTGTTGAGTGTCACTCTCCATTTTAGGGAGTTGATAAACATTTTAAAAAGCCATTAAGAAGTTTTTAATTAACATTTGCGAAGGCTAACTGCAACTGTTTATCAGACTTTTCTCTTTATTATTTATCTATTAAAAATAATAATTAAATAAATAAAAATATTAACCGGAATAAAAAAAATAATAGTTAATTAGTTAAATCTATAGAATTTATTTATTAAACTTTACTATACTGCTACTGGATTAAGGTAATAAAGAGATATAAAATAATGCATGCTACAACATAAGTGAATCGATTAAAATTCCGTTAATTTATTTTACTTATTTATTATTCTTTGATTATTATTTTGCACAAAAGAAGCCTTAACGGTGTTGTTCGAAAAAATCATGTGATTTTGGTAGATAATTACAAATAAACTAATTATGGCAATCACTTCAAAATTTTGAAACTGTCTCCCTACAAGCTGTATGTACTACATACTGCAATAAACGATCCATCTGTATCAGTTTCAAAACATTTAGAAAAAATTCTTAAAAATCGGAAATTTTCGCAAAGCTTGTCACTCTTCTAAAAATCTTGCAGCTCAGATCCATGTTTAAGAATTTTTTCTGAAAATTCCTCAAACGCCACAGCATTTTCGCTTCTTGCAGTGTGTAAAGCAGCTTATGAAGAACCATCTGGAATTTTTTGGAGACCATGGTGCTATTAGTTTATTTCAAATTGTGTACAAAGACTAAAATCAGAGTTCTTTTTTTTTCGACATACACCCTTAATATATCTTTGAAAAAATAGAAAAAATACTGATTTGTGGATTAATATTTTTACTTTAAACTCCCAAATTTCTTCACTTTAAAAATCTCCAAAAAAACACAGGTCAGTTTATATTGATAATTAAGAAAATTATGTCTAGTTTTCTCATGGTAGTTTAGGCGCATTTTAATGTTTTCAATATTTATATCAGCCGGATTTTAAAAAAATTGAAAACTACTTCAAAAATTTTAGAATGAATTACTTAAAAATGTTGGAATTTTCAACAAAACTTTCAAAAACAGCACAATTATTTATCATCACAATCCTTCTAAGATAATCACAACATGAATAAAAACATTTCCATTAAATCCACGTGCATGTTTCATGGTTTAAGTTAGTCAATTATTGAAAAGCTCACTCGTTAGTTTTACTGCTTTTTACGTAGAAAAAAAAACCCGGAAATATTCATATAGTTGGAAAGGCGGATATCTTTTTAAAAAGAATTTATCACTTGTTAGCAAAATTTGAATCTCACAGGGAAGGTGAGTCCAGATCCCCTGACCCACCACCACCCCCTTGAGTACGTCCTTATTTGTAAGCTCTTATTGCATATTAGAATCTGGTAGCCGAAGCCAAGCACGCAAACCTTCCGTATAATTGGCACATGTTCACATTACAAGATGTGCTAACATATTTCTATACCTAAGCCCTAAACTGTTCATTCTGATCTGAGTAGCTAAAGTATATATAATATTTTTGTGATAAAACAAACTTAACTTTAAAAAAATAATAATAATAAAAAGATTGTTGTGCATTTCGAAGGAAAGACTAATAAAATCGAGTATTTTGTTTAATTTTATACACGCATGGAATAATGGAATAATAAATATAAATATATATATATATATATTTATTTAAAAAATGAATTTATTCTTATGAAAAACCGAATGCCTAAAAGTTAGCCGCTACAATTCACCACAAAACAAACAAGTTCTTTTCTCTGTCAGCAAAAATAAGCATAAAAATACAGAAAACTATATTTTTTATATTGACATATTTAAGAAATATTAGCAATAACCTAAAACAAAAAAAATTATTCCAAGGGAATTCCATGGTATAAACACAACAAGTTATACTTTTAACTACAGCAAGTTTTTTTTTTTTTTTTAAGAATTTATAATTGGATTATATTAAATTTCCTGAAATATACAAACAGTATATTTTTTTACTTATTTACAAGTTCTTTAATCTGTTACGAAAACTGGTAGACCCTATAAACTTAGCAGTTACGTTATGGATGTAACAATTTGTTTTATACCAGGTTCTTTAACAGATGAAATTTCTAATAAAATGGAGGTTGAATAAACAGAAACACTGTGTCATAAACAAACTCTAACGACTTTTTCCATATTTTGCCATAGTAATTTACAGTTTATTATTAGTTATTTCTGCTACGTCTATGCTAGAAAACTTTTGCAAATACCTGAGATCTGCTGTGGGCTGTCCTGGGGAATTCAGAGCACAGGTCAAACAGTTGACCATGATGAGCATGAAAAGTACAGAATCTTTCCCCCTCCTTTTTAACTCTGCTTCCTGACTTCATGTACACAGTTTATTCAAGTCAACGGACATCCGTCTGCAGAGTGGGTAGTGGATATTGAGACGTGCAAAGAGAGGACTTCTTATCAGTTGGTGACAAGAAGGTACACCTCCTAATGACCAGAAACTTGATTTCCCAAGGGAGTCAAAAAGTCTTTCTTGGGTAAATAGACCCCCGCTGGTGAGAAAGGATTGAAAAGTATCATGCATGATCTTTGCTTCCCCTCAACCACCTCTTTCCTCGACTTCTGGTAGTAAACGTCAGGTTGGCTTGGCTCTTTAAATTGCTTTGTTGAGAGTTAAAGAGGATTAGCTACTGATCCGGAATGATTTGACTGAAATAAACACACTTCACCAGGACCTACCACGTACGCTGGAACTTCCTGCATCGTCTACAAAAAGGCTTATTTCAGAAGTAAGTACTTGCAATTTCTAAGAGATTCTTTATCACAGTTTTCAAGGTTGATTTATCAGTATCTTCATACGTTGACGATTATACAATAACCATGATTTAATAATAATTCAAAGCAGTAAAAGATCTCATTATAACTTTCTAAATCGAAAGCTAAATGAAGTGGACTCTCTCTATTTGAACACTCTAATGTGAACACCCCAGTATTATGAACACATTACGGAGTACCGGCGCCACTCCATAGAACTTAACATAAGATGAACTCTCTGTATTCTCAATGTTATCTAATCTGAACACGCCAGTATTATGAACACTACTTTTGATCCCCATTCTACCTTAACCTCTCTGTAAACTGAACGTGTGTTTTTAATCTGAATTTGGCGAATTGTTCCAGCATGGAAATTCAGAGAAATGTATGCTATATGATCATACGGATTGCAAAAAGAAACTAAAATTATTCACTCTTACATGTAATGTACCGATCATCTTTTAGATTGTTTTTTGTCCTGCTCTGCCTACCAGTTTTTGGGAGCGCTAAATGATTGATTGCCAGATGGCAAGGCACACTGAAGCTCTCTGCCAAAGGTAGGTTTGCCTTAGGCGGAGGACTTGCTAAGGGGCTCTAACACATATTCGCATTACCTCTGGAGAATACCGCACAAAAGAATCCAAAGTTATAATAACAACTTAAACACACTTTCCTTTGTTTTAGGTACTAACATTTTTCTGGTTCACGTTTTTACCGATCGCGTTTTTTGCGGTTAGCGTTCTTGGAGATTTAATTTATTATTTAAAACATTCGATTTCCACATTTTTTATTTATTTGTTTGTTTGTTGAGAGTACACTGTATTATAATATGCTCTTATAAATGCAACTTGAAAATATATCATTCATTGTAATAAACAAGCACTGAAAAATTTAGAAAAAGAGCCCCCCCGTACGCAGCTTAATAAAAATGGAAAAAAAAAAAGAAGAAAACCCGAAAATGTTCGTTTTTTTTATTTTCACACAAGTTTTCATCGTTTGAACGC
The DNA here is from genome assembly GCA_038373885.1 of Cheiracanthium punctorium. Taxonomy (NCBI): domain Eukaryota; kingdom Metazoa; phylum Arthropoda; class Arachnida; order Araneae; family Cheiracanthiidae; genus Cheiracanthium; species Cheiracanthium punctorium. The sequence continues at coordinate 1,704,129 of JAWZYV010014839.1, read as the reverse complement.
TTGCTGTAGGCTTCATATTTTTTTTTTTTCTTTCTGGGGATAGAATTTGTGGATATAATAAAGTTACCATTTTAGAGAAATTTCGCGAAATTCCGTTTATTTAACATTTTTGTTACTAACATTTTTACACTTTTGGGTACTAACATTTTTCTGGTTCGCGTTTTTACCGTTTGCGTTTCTTCCGGTTCGCGTTTTTACAGTACACGTTTTTTCCTACATTCCAGTTAGAGTAACTTTCAAAATTATGAAGAAAGGAAACTTTTTCATACGTCAATATTTTGTCTAGCCAAAAACTATTTAAGCTAATAATACGTAACACGGCATGTATGTGAGTTTTTAAATATTGGGGCTAAATTCGACAGCATTTTCAAAAATTTGCAACTTATTGGGAATAGGAGAGCAAAATTTTCTTTTCACATATCTCTTTCAAAGAAAAAAATCCATAAAATTTTTGCTGCTACATGCAACACTCACGAATACCTATACAAATCAATTTCAGGACATTATGTCCTCCAAGGAGGGTGGACATAACATAGGAGGAAGGTGAACATCTCTCTTGAAAGGAAAAAACACCATCTATAAAATTATTCCTTTAAAATCAGACAAAATATAAATCACATATCTAGGCACAGATTGTTTGTCATTAAAAACTTGTTGAAAATTCATTTGTTTGATCAGTGGTTAATCAGTGTAAAGTACAATATTACTTTCTGGTTCCCGAAATACTACGTCCCTAAAATGTCCGCTCCAAGAATTTTTTTTTTGTGTGTGTGTGTAATCTATGATGTCACTGTAGTACCCAAAACGAAGGAAAGTGTGCTTAAGTTGTTATTATAACTTTGGATTCTTTTGTGCGGTATTCTCCAGATGTAATGCGAATTTGTGGTCCTTAGCTAGTCCTCCGCCTAGAACAATCTCAACTTTGGTAGAGAGCTTTAGTGTGCTTTGCCTTAATAAAACAACAAAAAATGATGTGCTAGAGTACAAGTCTGGCTGAACTTAGTTTGACTTAGTCGATACTAGCCACCAAATCTAAATTCAACTCCTCCATCTGGGTAACTAGTATGGCTAACAAGGCTTCTGTGCAGTCTATTAATTCACTACGTACTTGCATTTCCCAATCTCCCTCTATGATGAACACCCCCATAATCTGAACACTTTTGGTCTCTCCCATGAGTGTTCAGAATAGAGAGAGTCAACTGTATTAAAGCTAAGAAATGCAGTATGTGACGTGAGCATGGAAAGGCAATATGTGGAAGATTTCTTTACCTAAAATTTCACCAGGCTGCACGCAATAAATAATTTAGTGTACTCGCTCCTATGAGTAAAATACAGTAAAATTGAACTCATAAGTTCCGAATAAAATGCATGTATTACAGACGGAGATGCAACTGCTGGTGTTACCCAAACTTAACCTGAGTAAAGATTTCTAAATACAGTCAAGAACAGTTTAACTACGGATGTAGAACTCAAGCCCCATTTGAGTACAAGCGCATTCTGATTTTCTCAAAATCTTAGGGTAGTACCTTAGAATTACAATTAGTAGTAGTTTATTTGTTGGTTTACTAATTGGTTTATCAGTAAAGTTCTTTAATGAAAATACACAATTTTTATAACACTTTTAGAAAAAGAGATATATTTATTAATAATCTTTAAAATGATAATTAGCGAAATCTGTTAAGGTATGCTTCATAAAGACTCAAAATTGAAATATAATATGAAATTTAATTTGTGAAATATTTAAAGTAAAAATATAAACTGCATCTATTTATAAAATTTAAAAAGGTAGCTTTCGTGGAAAAGATAGAAATCGTGTTTTCTCCCTTTAACACCAACCATAAAAATCCGTTTATGAAGACTTTGGTTTTTAGGTATCAGTTTTCTGTTTCTCTGACTTTCCGCTGCAGATGTTTAACATATAAAATAAATTACCATTTGCAAATACACAAGATGATTAGTTCTGCACATGCAAGGCAGCAAGTTGATAGGAAAATCTATCAACCAGATTTTCCTTCTTTTTAAAGATTCGTAATTTAAAATTCTAAATGATAAATACACTGCTGGCCACCCAAATTGCAACACCAAGAAAAACAAGAGATATCACAACAAAATTTATTGTGTAGATAACATGTTGACCAAGTAACAAATGATTAAATTTACAGCATTCTATGAAGCGTGGTTCCTGCCAAAATCAGTACCCAGAGTAGCCGCCGTTGTTGGAGATCACAGCTGCCACACGCCTCGGCATTGATTCAAAGAGACTTTGAATGTGTTCTTGGGGTACAGCAGACCAAGCAGCTTCCACACGTTGCCAAAGTTGATCTGGTGTGACAGCTGGGGTTGAACTCTGGGTCAGTCGTTGAGCAACCATGGACCACATGTTTTCTATCGGCGAAAGATCCGGAGAGCGCGCCGGCCAGGGAAGCAATTCAATCTGGTGATTGACGAAGAACCCTTGGACAATGCGTGCCACGTGTGGCCGTGCATTATCCTGCTGAAATATGGCTGTTGGCAAGCCCTGAAGGTAAGAAAGGACAACTGGCTCCAACACCTCGGAGATGTAGCGCTGGCTGGTTAAAGTACCGGCAATGCGTACTAGAGGAGTGCGAGAGAGATATCCGATACCGCCCCATACCATAATACCCGGTGCAGGACCAGTGTGACGGTGCATAATGCAGCTGTTCAGCATCCTCTCTCCACGGTGTCTCCAGACTCGAATCCGACCGTCGTGGTGTTGCATACAGAAGCGTGACTCGTCAGTAAAGAGAATTTCATTCCATTCTGTCGTCCACATCCTTCTTTCATCGCACCATTGGCGGCGGAGACGTCTGTGGTTCCGCGACAGAGGTAGACAAAGCAACGGACGTCTTGCGGACAGACCATTCTGCTGTAAACGACGTCGAATGGTACGCGCAGACACTGGATGATGCGTTACAGACTGAATCTGCTGTGATATGGTTCGTGATGTGACTGAGCGGTCCGTCACTGCCATGCGTACAATCTGCCTGTCATCACGTGACGTGGTGCACTGAGGTCGATGCGGTCGATCACGTCTGTCCGTCGTACCCTCCTGCACCCAACGATCACATATCCGCATCACAGTTGTTTGGTTTCGTCCAATACGACGACCGATTTCCCTGAAAGATAACCCACAATCTCGGTATGCCACTATCCTTCCTCTGTCAAACTCGGATACTTGATCAAAAGATGATCGTTGTTTCCTACGAGGCATAATTTATCGTTTTTTTGAAAAAAAAGCAAGAAAAACACAATTGCTGTACTTGAAACCGTCGAAATCTCCAAGCCTTAAATAGCGCTTTGAGGTGGCGCCACAGGCGCGCTTGATGTGCGTCTGCGCTGAAATTCTAATCATTTGCATATCTCACCTCAGCTAATGCATGTTGTAAATTTCATATTATTTGCATGCTTCCTTCAGGGTGTTGCATTTACGATGGCCAGCAGTGTACATTTTCCTTTTTTTCCTGGTTTGCTCGATACCTCCAATCATTTTCGAGTTTTTCATTCAGCGCAGTTGAAGCGTATAAAATCTTAAAACGTTTCTTTCGTCGCAAGAAATAGTCTTAAAGTAAGAAGGGAAAAGAAAACAACTTTTTTCTTGATTTTTTATAATTTGCTTGGACAAATGTCTGCAGTCGCCAAAGAGGCAACTCCCGGGCGATCAATTTCCCGGGAGACAAAAACCTGAGTAGCAACTAGCCATTCCAGATTACTCTCTCTAATATCCTCTGGGAGATCGCTGGCAGTAAATAAATATAAAGACTTTTCCAGTCTGGTACACACCAGAAGTTTCATTTTAGAAATTCCGTTTGGACATTGCTGGCGATGCGATGTTAGGTGTTGTTTCCCTCTGACATTTCTTTGCGAGCCGTGGGGAAAGTTGAATTGAAATATTGGGACAGGGAGTAGAAGATAACGCTTGAACGGTGCTCTTCACTACCTGGATTGTTTTTCTTTAAAAAAAAAGTCTGGGAATAAAACACAAGAATTCGTGTCATTCACCTGGAGAATGTTTTTTGGAGAAGTTCATGTTTGAAGAGAGAAAGTTTTATCATGGATTTAGAAGTTTCGAAGTTAAATATATGTATATTTTAAAAACTTGAACACTTATTTGATTATGTATGTGTGCGTGTGTGAAATTGAGCTAAGAGCTGCTAGATAGAAGAACATTTTCCAAAATTCGTAGCTTATGGGAAGAATAGGTGTTCAAAGCGTTCTTCTCACATATCCTTCGTGATTTCACAGACGAAAAGAGATATCCATAAAATTCTTGCTGTAAAATACAGCTCTCACGAACACCTCAAAATCGATTTCAAAACATTTCAAATATGATCCTCCAAAGAGGGGGGGGGGGAAGAGTGTGGCCATTTTTCTTGAAAGAAAAGAAGTACCTATAAAATTCTCGCTTTAAAATTTAACAAATATGAATCCTATGTCTAGGCACAGCTTGTATGAAATTCAATATTTGTTGAAAATGTATTTGCTTGAATTTTATGTCAGGGCAGTACTTTCTGGCACAGCTTTTATATATATGTATATACCGTTTTTATTCACGTAATAGTCGCCCTCGCATAATAGTCGCACCTCCGTTTTGAAGAAAAATTCGCCAAAATATTTTCCCCACAAAGAAGTCGCCGTCAGGTATTTGACTTTTATTAATGTCGATAAAAATATTACTATAAAAAGGAAAATGCCTCTTTGTGTGCAGCAGACGAAAAGATTTATTTAATGTACGGTAGATAATCTGGAAACATTTGGCAAATTGATAATTTTATTATAGTAATACCAACAGTAACGTAGCGAGAATTTTTTCATGGGGGGATTACGACTACCCATGTGTGTGCAGTGGCTTACGACACGTGTGTGCAGTGGCGTAGCCAGAAATTTTTCATGGTGGGGTTACGACTACTGCAACTCATATACATGTATACGTGTGTGTAATAAGGGAATGAAGAATATACATTTTGTATGGCAAACAGTTGCTCATGGGGAGGTTGTGACCCCCCTATCCCTCCCTTGGATACGCCACTGCGTGTGTGTGATCAGAGAGTGAAGAAAATACATTTTGTATGGCAAAAAATTCCTCATGGGGGGAGGGTTCTATTCCCCGTGGCTACGCTCAGTGGCGTATGCAGACTTCCTTCAAGGGGGGGGGGTTATAGACGTAACTTTGTGTTAAAATGCGTAATATTGAAGCTAAAAATTGAAAATTTATGGACATTTTGTTAAAACATTTTTGACAAGGGGGGTGGGGTTGAACCGCCACCCCCCCCTTGCGTACGCCACTGGACGCTACTGACCAGTTATATTTTAGCATTAGAGTGTGCAATATCATGTTGAAGATATCCCACATAATAGTCGCACCTATACTTTCACAATGAAAGTTTGGCAAAAAAATAGTGCGACTATTACTCGAGTAAACACGGCATCTATATATGTTTTTTATTGATAAATTTAAAATGTTAATTTTAAATTCAATGGAAAATTCAAATGATAAGCTATATTTTTCCCTGCAGAAAATTTTTTGTTAGTAATGCCTTTTTTTAAAGTGAGTTAATTGTTTTTTCTCTACCCCATGGCAGGAAATTTGTTGAGAGTAATCTGAAAATTTGAAGACAAAAGAGTTAGTAATAAGATTAAAGAATTTTTTTATACATAAATCGAGAAATTAGTTTTAAAAAAGGACATGGAGAAAGGGGAGTCTGAATCTCGAACGGTGAACCGAATAGTACCGCAATCAATGTACCTAAAAAGTAATGCAAAAAAACATCCGGGAATATATCGAAAAACAAAACTTTGTTAATATATGGGTCTATAGAGGGTGTCCCAGAAAGGTGGTAAGGAGCTTTAATTCTTTTTCTGTTAGAGATGAGTGGGCAGTGTAAATTTTTTTAAAAATGTTCAAAATAAGGTCGGAAATAAGACTCTGTTCCTCTCATTAATTTTCAAAAGTTTACACTTTTTTAAGTTATATACGACCCCTGTACAAAAAATTTCTTAGCTAATAAAATGTGCCCCATTCACTAATGAGGTGACATGCAAAATTGGAGAATTGCATTCTTAAAAGTGTCAGAGATGTGAAGTTATATATAAAGCTGACTTAAACCACTTTTCAATGGCTTACGAAGTGGAAAAAATCACGTTGAATGTTCGCATTTCAGGAGTTGTACGGAAATTTGTATTTTTCTTACACTCTAGCAATAAACGTTTACATTCAAAACTATGTATAGCCCTCCCGATCATCTTTCTTTAAAAATAAGTCTCAGACGCTGTATGATGACAGACTGAAAATTGGTACATCCTCTCATTACTGTATAGGGCACATATTGCTAATTGAGAATTTTTTTTGAACGGGGGTCGTATATAAATCTAAAAAGTATAATTTTTTGTAAATGCACGATAGGAATTTTTTCTTAAAGGAGTCTTATTTCTGAGCTTATTTTGATTCCGATAAATAAGGAATTAAAGCCCTTTACCACTTTTTTGGGGACACTCTATATATATGTATATCTGCGAAACAAAACTTTTCAAGCATATATATTCTGAAAAGTATTTGTGTGTGATACTTGTTTCTAACATATTTAGTTACAATTTGTTAAAAAATGTTAAAATAATTTGATGTGCTTGTAGATATAAATTTAAAACTTCCCGAAATTTTTTAAAACATCGGAATGTTTAACATTATTTTATTTCTGAAGTGTTTCACATCCCGGAAGTCCCCTCCAACCACCCCACCCCCTAAAAGGACCCGCACGGGCGTCCTTGCTACTCATAAAGTGAACGGGGTGAAATTCACAACCATACAGATCTCTGTACAATCGCGAAGTCAGACACACGATTTCCGCTTCCCCGCGAGGACCAAGGAAAAGTTCTCTTCTGTTAGTGGCTTCTAATCAATTTTCTTTGCGGCACTTTTACAATTAGCTACGCAGTAATGTTTGTATATAGATAGTTAAGAGCAAAGACAGCGCTTGTTTACTTTCTCATGGCCTCTTGACATGGATTCGCTGTTTTTGTGGGTGTGTCAACATTTGATGTCGAGAATTCTTTCAGATGGGCAGCTCAAGCTTAATAAAAATTTTTAGTTATTTAGCAAAATGGATAGAAAAAATAAAAATATTACGAATTTTTAAATAGTATATTTAATGATTTATTTATTTTGATTTTTCAATGATTATTTTATGTGGCTAGAAGTTATTTTATAAGCTGTGATATGTCAGATTCTTCTGCGCATGTTTCGGTTATTATTATTGTTATTGTTATTATTATTTAAGATGTTTTTGGATACTATTTTGCATTAATCAGAGAGAACAATGTAGTTCTTACAAAATTGTGTGAAATTATTTAAAAACACTATAATAATTATGTTTTTTTTTTTTTTTCGCCTGGAAAGTTAAACTTTCCGAGCATTTTGTATTAGCATCTATCAGGTCAAAAGTTATAAGATAAAAAAGAATCATGTAATAAAATGTTTATATGAATAAACTCCTTTTTTTTGTTTCTGCGTTGCTTGGATTAAAAATTTTGGGAATTCTATTCGTTTCAATAGCTAGGGAACCCAGCTCGACCATTTAAGAAAAAGTATGTTTACCTCTCGCTTTGTCCATGACTTTTTTTCCTTTCTTTCTTTCTTCTTCTTCTTCTTCTTTTTTATTTTTTTTGGTTCACACATCACGTAAAAACGGCTGAAGAAAATTAAACAAAATTTGGTAGGTGCTGATTTTGATAGTGCTCGCTCAACTTAAACTGGAGGGGTAAAAGTTATTCAAAATTTTGATTATATTTTGAAATTTTTTGAAAATTTGTACAAAAACTGTTTTTGTGTTCGTGTGTCACATTATAAAGACTGAACCGAATAAAATGAAATTTGGTAGGTGGTAACTCAATTAAACTATAGGCGTCGAATTTAAAAAGTTTTGATTAGATTTTGAGATTTTGTGAAAATTACCTGAAAAATGGCAATGGAATAGAATTAAATGTTGAATTATATTAAATGTCAAGTTAAATCAAATCAAATTATGCCAAAATTGTTTTAAATATTTCACAGAGTTTGAAATTTTATTAAAGTCGTGTAGATGTTTCTTCTCACATCCCCGAAAACGGCTTAAGAGAATACAGTAAAATTTAGTATCATGATCGACAAAATATTTACAAAATATTCTTCAGAAATTTGAATAAATTTTTAAATTTAGCAAATAGGCCATTTTCTCCTTCCCCTTTTTAAAGGAGGAATTACTTTAAGGCTTCAGGAGGTAATATAATAGCTATTCAGCTAATCAAAGGTTGGCTATTCAAATTAAACAATTTTCCTCGATTTTTTTTTAGAATTTATGAAAACTGGGCATAATTTTATTGAGGTATAATATTAAAATATCGATCAAGCAAAATGTATTGAAAGGCGAGGAAAGAACTGATGACTTTTAAAGCTCATTCCACTGAAATAAACCGTTAATGGTTCATTTTCAAATTCATTATTCATTTTCAAAATGCATTTTATTTGAAAATGCATTTTGAAAATAAAATGCATTTTCTATAGAGAATTTCACTCAGCACTTAGTTACTCTCTAACTTGTAATCTTTTAACAATACACAGGAGTTATAACTTTATACTTTTTCAGATACTTTTGCCTGTATGTTATATGCATCTTCTTCTACTCCAATGGAAACAAAAATTAAGCTTTTTTAAGAATCTGCATTGCATACTAACCCGTTAAAGACGGGTACTTCGACTGGTATAAATATATAAAGAAATAACAACGTAAATTAGTGATAAAGATTATGTGCAATGGAAGCGAAGTACCGTCTGTTTCGGGGAGTAAATTGAGTTTTGCGATATTACTTCCCAATGAGCCATCATCACTTACTATCCAAAACATGTCATGATCTTGACGATACTTGACCATGTTTCATTTGAAAATCAGCCTCTTGCATTGTGTTGTATTGCAACAGACGTTTTCAAAAATTTTCTCTCGAGTGCCGAATTTAGATGAGTGAGTGATAATTATGTCAAAAGGCATTTGAAAAGAGAAGAAATAATGAATCTTTAAGCTTTGTAGTTGGATTCTGACAGTATATTTATGAACTGTAATTCCTGAGTAGATGATCAAAAACAAAATTTCTGAAAATTTTATATCAGCCAGAAATATTTCTTTTTTAGAGCTTTTATCTGTGGGTAAAGCAGAATTTCTCCAGTTCTTCACTCATACTGAGCATAATATATGAAATTCTGAACAGTAAAACTCTACTGATGTTAACTACAAAAATTATTAATATTATGATTAATTTAAAGAGTACAAATATTTTTACAAAGACCAATTCTTTCACGGTACAAATTCTCGCCTGTTTTCCTGAGGTTTAATTGTAAATTTTAGTTAATATCGGCTTCAGTTTTCTGTCTTGCGTTTTTCATACATATCTATACATATATACTGGCTAGATAAAATTATACTAGCATAAAGTTTTTAAGTGCCATGAAGGGGGATAGTTATTTGTTGGATTTTTTTTTTATTGTTGTTGTTCGTTGGATTTTTTGATGGCGGTATTTCAACCTAATAATTATGTCAAATTAACAAACTTTTCATTGATTTATTGAAACATTTTGTTGTTTCAACTAAATTTTAATTAATACGACAAGGCATCTTTTTTATGCTGTTATTTAGTTAAGATATCACCAATCAAAGTTTTGTTGAAGTTAAATTCACAAAATTTTGTTGAATCAAAAATTCCCCCGTGCAGTTTATTAAACTTATTATAGTCCATAAATGTTAAAAAAAAGGACTATCACATATGCATATATTTCGCATGCCAAATACATCAGATGTTTTGTGAACAGCATCCAGAAAATTCTCTTCGCAAAAGCTGAAATAGAAATCGCTCCATGTAGAAACATTGCAACTTTCTGTGGGAATGACCAAACGCAGAACGTGATAGGGAAAGGCCAAGTAAAGCAAAATAAAAACCGTACAAAGCAAGCTCCTGGAAACATTTCTTGTTAAAAGGCCTGCTTCGACGTCTGGAACATCTCCTCGGAGGGTTCGAATCGATATAAGTGATTTCGATGTTCTTATTCCGATGAGAGAACTGTTAGCACTGCCTTCCCCCTAGCCCAAAAGAGAAAAATGGCGATTTGCAGCTCTCTTTTTATATTTATTTATACTTTTTTCTTTTTCTTTTTCCCGATGATATGCTGTTAATACCGGAGCATTTTAAATTCACTACAAATCTTTCGACGGGAGTTTCCTCCCTTCGTGATAGGCAATGTAGGGTTTTCGGGGGGGTACTGAGATTTGGAAAAAGTAAGTTGATAAGCTGAAAAGTAGTGTGTGTGTGTGTGTGTGTTCTTTGAAATGGAAAACGAGGTACAGAGTTTAGAGATTTATATTTGTACAATCTCTGCGCTGTGTCACATTTTCACTTAATGCATGAAGAAAATATAACCTTTTTTGAATTAATTTAGAGTAAAATTATTCCAAGCTTAAAAAAATGATTGTAGGGTAGTTTTAGTGGTGATTGTATGCAGTTTGTTGATGTGTAAGTCACATTCAGATAAGAGGTTTATAAATTCTAACATACGATTATCTAGCGAAATCAGTTTCTATTTTTTTTTAATACGCGTTAGAAACCCTTAGAAAGTCCTCCTACCAAGGCACCCCCCATCCTAGGCAGATACCCCGCGTGCAGGTGTGCCTTAAAACACAACACACACAGTTTCTATTATTATATACACTTCTAAATGATGATTGGTATTTTACTAAATGTTCGAAAAATTAATATCATAATTGGAAAAAAAAGTGTTTAAATTATTCTACTTAGTCACGCACCATTCAGTTCAAAATTTTAAAAAGTATGTATTCTACTACATCATCAACATTTCACAGATATATAGCGGATAAACATAAGACTACATCTGCAAAAATTAAATTACAATTAAAAAATCTTAAACTAGCTTGGGAACGAAAGCTGCAAGTTTGTCAAAGTTTGAAAGAATGTGCTTTATGCTGCTAATTTAATTCGCGGTGCCTTCCTTTGTAAAATAAAGAAAAAAAAATGTGTCCTATCCTATTATTATTACTACCTTGTTTACTCGCATAATAGTCGCACCCGTCTTGATAGTCACTCCCATCTTGAAGCAGAAAGAATCGTCAAAATACTTACCTCGCATAAAAGTCACAGTCACTTATTTGACCTTCATTTATGTCTGTAAAAATATTACTACAAAAAGAGAAATTCTTCTTTTTTTGTGCAACTGACGAAAAGATTATTTATTATACGGCAGATAATCTGGAAGCAATTGGTAAATTAGTAATTTTATTATAGAAAAACCAGTAATATTTTAGCGATAGAGTGTACAATATTATGTTGTAGATTTCTCGGCATAATAGTCGCATTTAGACTTTCACCATGAAAAAGTGCTACTATTACACGGTTAAACACGGTATTATAATTTGCACAATTAAGAAGAAAAAAATAAAGTTCTCTCTTATGCATAGTTACCCATTCAGAATACATTAAGTTAGATCACATTTATCAATATTCTGCTTTACACAGTGTATCGAAAACAAAGCTGTTACTTAATAAATACTACTTGGAAAAATTTTTGTTTAGTTCAATTAGTTGATTTACTAGAATTACTTTTTTTAAAATGCATTTTAACTTTTATTACAAAAAGTTATAAAGTTTTCATATTTAAGTTAGTAACTGTAAAATATAGCTGTTATTTAAATACTTTCCAGGACATTTAATGCCTCCTTAAAGTGAAATTTGAACTTAAATATCGACATTTCTTGCAGCACAAAGCAATCAAACACAAATGAAACTTCTACTAAATAAATAAATAAAGAATAAATAAACATAGAAGAATACAAAATGGTACTCCTGGAATGAAAATAAAGACACAAATGACTCATACAAAAATATAGAGGTAGAAGAAAAAGAAAATTGGTTGAATATAATCAATTAAAAGTTTACTATACAAGAAATAAAATTCTAAGCATAACATAAAATAGAAAATTAACTGAGTAAGAATAAATAAAGTTCAGGGGAAAAAATCTCATATATTCCACATCTCCGATTGAGTTTCATTATTTACATACTAAAAATTAGTTCAATTTAATAATTTTCACTCTGCCTTAACAGTTCACTCTGCCTAGGGTAGTCTTATGACATTGCTTCTTATTAAATGTGTAGTTGCCAGTAAATATAATATTCTTTCTTCATTCTCATATTGTTATCAAGTAAACTTTATATTATTATTTAGCAGTTTAAACTTAGTTCGAATTTGTAAAGTCGGGAAAGGAACTAATAGTATCCTTAAAGTTATTGAAAATCTTCTCAAGTAGCTAATTATTTTATTTTCTAAAGGTTAAAAGGAAAAACTACATGAGCTCTTGGATGTTTAATTACTTATTTAATATATTCGATTGCCATATTTTTTATTTGTTTGTTTGTTTATTGAGAGTGCACTGTATTATAATATACTCTTATAAATGCAACTTGAAAATGGTCTATCATTCATAGTACACGCTTAAATCTATTGATTAAAACTAACACTCCTTTATTGATTAAATTTCTTATCGGCTGATTTAAATCCTTTTACGCTAAAAAATACTCATTAAAGACAATAATTTGTTAACTCCTCAATTCCCCCTCAATGCTCAGGATTCGCTAGATTCTATTATACCCCATTTTTCACTAAAATCTTGTCTATTTGAGAATTCTGTCTCTCCCCCACGAAAGATATGTAGTAAGATATCCTATTACTATCACGTGACCAACGCTCTTAACGGAAAACGGTACACAAACATAGTCACCACAGACAACACAATGTGGGAAGCGGGAATCGTATGGCTTGCGGCGAACATCGAAGAGCAAACATGTCGTTATCAAAATATGAATTAAAAGAGTTTCTAAAGAGGATACCCGATGATACTTTAGAATGGTGATAATTTTATTTTATATCCGAATACCAAATGCAACTTTTTCATATTCAGAATTGTGAAATAAATTCAATCTAAATGTGGAGAGGATGCTTTCGGTAAAAATGTTGTTTTAATGGACATAGTTTCTTACGATTGGATTATAAAAATCTCGTCGCTCTTGTAAAACAAATGAAGTTATATCTTCAGTCAAGTGAGTAAGCACTATTTTACCTTTTTCATGTAAACAAATTTGGTTGCTGCTTTAAATAAATCTCACAGATGGTTTAACCATGATTGCATTTGCGTATTCTGGCTGTACTGTGAATTAGTTTTATAACTAGAGACTATAGTGAAATTATATTCTATTTATTAAAAAATACTTTTTTATAGTGTATTAAGATATATGTAATGTATTTGCCTTGATTTAAAATTTATTTTCTAGGGCTTATAATCATAGATTACATCTCATAATAAAAAAATGAAGAAAACGAATAATTCAATATATTAATCAAAAACAGCAACTTTTCATAAGACACCCTTTTTCTAGCTTAAAATAATAATCTTAATTGAGTACAGATATATTAATTAAAAAAGGACTGATTTTGTAAAAACGCTCATTCTATAGCTTAAATAATAATCACAATTGAGTACAGTTATATTAATCAAAAATGGACACACTCCTCATTTTTGATTATTATTTAGCCTAAATGGAGCTGTTGTATAATGCTCAAAAATTGAGAATTTTTCGCTCCATTGATTTTTGTCGATTAATGGGGCAAATTTTATTCAATCGGGAGAATGGCTGTTTGAAGTCAATAATGGAGTAAAAATATACTCCGTTTGATTATTATTTTACTCAACAGATTTAAGCGTGTAATAAACAAGAACTAAAAAAGTTTAGAAAAAGGACCCCCCGTACACAGCTTAAGTTTTTGAAAAAATGAAAAGAAAAAAAAAAGAAGAAGAAGAAAAAATCCGAAAATGTTCTTTTGTTAATTTTCACACAAGTTTTCATCGTTTGGACGCTTACTGTAGGCTTTTTTTTTTTGTGTGTGTGTGGATAGAATTTGTGAATATAATAAAGTTACCCGTTTAGAGAAATTTCGCGAAACTTCGTTTGTTTTAACATTTTTTTCCTGAGTGTTTCGTAACTTCTATAGGTTGCTTGTTTGTGTCAGTTCACAGTACAACTTGTTGTGAATATAATAAAGAAAAACTCTTTTCCGAGTCTGTAACATATTTAGTTTTTCTTTTTTAAAGTTGTTCAAAAGTTGCATGATTTTCAAGTAGAACAGCCTTAACATTTTCATTATTTCATTTAATTAACATCAAAATTGTAGCTTTTTTTTCCCCCACTAATTTATCAAAAAGTGAGGGAAAGTATGATGAAAGGAGTTTGAGATGATGATCCCCGTAATTTCTCCGACGCAATCACAAATAGCAACACCTGATTAATTAAAATCCTAAGACCTAAGTATGGGTTATGAAGCTTCCCGCAAGTAATACAAATTGAGATCGTTTTGTGAGAAGTACCGACTCAAATGTATTTCTTCAATCCTTACTTAAATGTTTTGGACTTTACAGGGCAAGGAATTCAAGATTACGTTCAATATGTTTTCTCCTCCATAAAATATTTTCAAAATGCACAACGACTAATGTGAAAATAGCATGTCTATAGTTTCTTTACGACAAATATGGATTCTGTTAAAAATACTATCGAAAATGGCTATGTGGGGTAAGATGACAAGGAGGTCGTCAATGGCCAACAAGAAAGCAACGAAGAACGAATCAGGTACAAATCTTGGACACATGATCAATGATCTAGCTAGAACATGGTAAAGTGAAAGATATACCTTGAAAATGCGATTTTTTTCAAAATAAACTTTATTACCTATGGGTTTTCTTAATTTTTGTTTCAATATGACTGATATAGCATTATATTTTTAGTGTTATCTGTGATATTTACATCAACTACCTAAAGTGAAATTGTTTCTTTTCTTTGGTAATTTATTTGTCATCTTACCTCAACCAAAGTAACGAACGGGGTAAGATGACGAAAAACAATTTTTGGAATACTTCGCCATTTTCCAAGATGAGATGAAATTGCTTAATTTTTTTTATGAAACACGAAGGTTCAAAAAAGTCTTTCTGTAAATTTCAAATTTCAGGCTTTTAGAATTTGGGAGGAGCTATTTAAGACTGGAGAGACTGTCGCTGGAACGTATAGTAATCACTTGACGTAGCAATAACCGAGGAACGCCATGTCGAATAAAGATTAAAAATTACCATTATTTTCAGCGTTAAAGAAATAATTGTGGAGGTGGGCAGTAAAGCACAAAATACGTAACTTCAAGGGACAAGACAAAAATGATAAGTGACCGTAAATGAAGACAGAGCTAAGTAAGCCAACTTGGCGACAGCACTAGGAGCAAGAAAGAAGCATCGCCAATTAAATAGTCAGATTGAAAAAAACAAAGTTGGCAGTTAGAGAAATAGAAATAAAAGATACGCAATAGAAATAAAATTTGAATATGGGCTCGTCAACAGGAGATAATCAGTGATCGTATTCACTGGAGGAGAAGTTGTAACAAGAACTTGTAACACCAAACTTATAGAACCCCGTAGATAAACACAAGAGTAAGAGGATCTTACACAACACGATTTCACCAGAAATGTAATATTTTAACGGTTAAAAACAAGTGTAATTTACAAAAAGGAATTAAATAGCATAACGGATAGACATGGGAATTTAAAAATTGCAAAGAGAATTAAATTCAGAATAGAGAAAGGAAAATTAGAACTAATTAAAAATATGTCATGAACTGCATCACATTTACCATAGTTAATATTTTTTTTAATTGAAAATAATTATACAAATATTAACCTCATCAATTCTTAATATTGATCCAACAGCTATGTAGTAATCGTCCCATGTCTGCATAACATAAAACATTTCATGTCTTTCTTCAGTAGAAAGGAGCATGCTGCATAAAATAATCATTCATTGTAATTTTATATTTCTCCAAAAAACTAAACGAAATATTTTTTTAAAATCCTGAAAAGTGCCTTTAGTGCCCGTATAGCACAGTTCTCAGGTGGGCGAATAATAATGAGGTGGAAATTTCACTAAATGCATATTTAACTTCTAACCTCACCACCTCCTCCCCTTTTCAGAAAGAGTATCGTATCAAAAATAGCTATTTTTGACAGCCACAGTAAAAAAATTACTTTTTTTTTTCGCCATATCGACTGAGGTATTGCTTTTTTACATGACACTATGGCTGTCAGCCAAACTACGCAAATTCGAGATGTTCGACAAGCTCTATATTTATATACCGATTGTTCATTGTTTGTTCACATTCAGGTTTGCCTCTCTTCTTCAAGGTTTTGAAGGTGTGTTTACTTTTTCAAAATGCAAGGAAGATTACTCATCTCGAAGTAGATGTTCAGGTTGCAAAATGCTCCAAATGATTTAATTGCAATGACATGTTGTCAGATTACCTCATATCCAAAATATACCATTTGAAAAAGTAAATCTTTCTAATGCGGGACTTCATCTGAATTTCAAAGTTCTGGTATCTTATTGACTGGTTTATTTTAGCACGAGGAATTTAAACTGTAGTGTTTTTGTGCACTTCAATGTCTTTTAAACGCATCCATAGTGAGGCAAAATAGGTATAAAAGCAGGCATTTTTGTACTCATGGACTGTTTTATATGTTACTTATAATGTTAAGCATTCAGCTCTTTTATATTACTATATTAAATGCATACTTCCCTTTACACCTCATGTTTATTGCTAGAGCTGAGAAAAATTCTTTCGTAATTTTAACCTTCATACCTCTGACACTTTTTAAAATATAATTCTCAAATTTTTTACATCATCTCATTAGTGGGGCACAATTTACTAACTGGAAAGTTTTCTTACGGGGTTCGAATACAAATTTAAAAAGTGTAACTTTTTAAAATGAACGAGATAATTCTTTTCTTAGCACGGAGTCTTACTTCCAACCTTATTTCGAATATTTTTTCAGGTTACATTGCCCACTTATCTCTAATAGATAAAGAATTAAAGCCCGTTATCATCTTTTTGGGACACCCTGTATAATTAATGTTAGTTTTAAATACAAAAATATTAAAGTTTATTGAAAGCTGTCTTTTCTCCATAAAAGTTGAGTAAAATGGTTAGCAGGTGGGGTAAAATAGGTATTAGATTAAAAAAAAATCAAAGCAATATACATTCTGCCAATTGTGTCAATCCGCAGTTGCTATGTCGGTATAGATTTTTAAAATTTGAAAACTGTATGATTAATACATACAAATTAAATTTAAAAACTGTCTGATTAATACTTACAAATTAAATTTAAAAACTGTCTGTTTAATACTTACAAATTAAATTTAAAAAAAAACAGACTGGATCTAGATTTTAAAAACGTCTCAACAAGTGTATTCTTGATTGAAGGTACCAGCATTTATAATTGACAGACTGTATATATATAATTAATAACTAAAACATAAAGAATATTGCTGCAAAAATAACATCGCCCGTAGGGGGGCGGAGAAGTACATCATCAGAATCAGAGGGCCAAAGAGTATGAAATTCGAAATACAATGAACCAAATTATACAAGAAGGAATGGAATAAAAATTATAATCTCTGGACATTCTTCATTATCCATACCCAGTTTTGTTTGTTTGTTTGTGTGATTATGGCAACACTACGCTAGGGCGATCTGCCAAGGATAGGGGATGCCTTGGTAAGAAGACTTTCTAAGGAGTTCTAACGCGTTTTCACGGTACATCTGGAGAAAACCTACCGAAACTCGAGACCGTTAGATCGACAGCCGCTCGATGGGAGGGGCCGTACCCAGAAGATTATAATTAAAGTCAGCAAAATGGTAAGATTTCGGTTGTGTGGCATATCAAAAGAGATATTCTCTTCACATATTTAGGTCCTATTATACATACATACATACATACACATATATATATACTTCATCGGATATTATTTATTTCCTATTCTGACTTACAAATTACTCAATTTTAAAATATCATGGCAAGGACTGTTAGACTTAGGTTCTGGATAAACTCTGTATTCCGTCATCTTATTGTTAGGTAAGGTATGTTTAGTCTAAGAGTAGATTTTTTAAAATTTATTATTAATACTTTGTTTACAAATGATTTTTCTTTTTTAACCTTTCATTTTAGTCCTTAATAGGCATGCTCCAGTCGCTTTCCTGAAGTCCCCCTTTATGCCCGCGACTTGTATGAACTGCTTCAAAAAAGGATCGCAGGGTGGGCGTTTTTTTTCTGTGACATCAAAGGAAATCCAGATAGAATGCCTTACACACACACACACACACACACACACAAAGAAACTGGCAATAAATAGTATAAAACAGAGAATATGCGTTTTTTTTCTCCCGTTGTCTCTTATTATTCCACTTTCTAAAGCTGTTTGAGCCCTTTAGTATAAAATCTCCTCACCATACTGTAAAAAAATATTCAAAATATCGAAATTCTATAAGTGTGTTTTAAAGTTAATTTCGACACGTTGAAGATGTACCATCTCTTTGTTCATTGTTGTACATCATTTACTTCCCCTCTCCTTCCCCACCCCCCTTCCTTTTTACAAGTAGCCAAAGTGCTACTTAGTGCGTGGGAGGGATTCTTGGACATGCAATTCTGAATGCTTTAAAAAAAAAGAGAGAAAAAAAAACAAACACAAGAAAAAACAATGAGATTAATAAACAAACAAATACACAATTCAGTAAATTGGAGGCGGATACACTTCTTAGGGCGGGTCATATATTCGACCCAGATAAAGGTCAGGTCAGGTCACCAACAACGATAATGCAAACACACGAAGAGTTTAAAAAAAATAAATTATTTTTTCATGTCTTTTACATTTCTTAATGGCTTCAGACACATGCTATGTACGGACATGGAGCTGTGTGATACGCTGTCGCTTTTGATTGGCAGATGACACTCAAAAGAAAATGAATGACCCGGGCAGGGTCGTGTTTCTTATATCGTCAACTCTTCCACCACAAGACCAGTGCCTCAGTCTTGAGTTGCGTAAAGTTTTTCTGTTTGCTCCAAGAACATTTATTTATTTATTATTATTATTATTTCACATTAGAGGGTATTTATTTTTCTACCATTGCAAGTCTCAGTTTAGAGGTCAGGGTATTAGCTAACGGTAGCTGGATATAAATGAATGTGTTGTACCGCATAAGAAGGGGTGTTTTAGCATTGGCATAACTGAATTTGGAGCTTGGGTAGGCTGAGCAAATCTTCCAAAGGCTTCTATGTACTCCAGAGGAATTAGATTTCAAATTGCAGGAATAGGAGATGGGGCTATCAAGGGTGGGCTAAAGCCCCTCCTCTTGCCGTAGAAATATCATAAAAGTCTACCTTAGCACTTACGACAATGGATGTTAGTAGAACATGCTCCATCTAAACATTTTACGTACCCTTCTCCCTACGACAAGATACTACTACTAATGATATAAAGTATCATACTTAGCCAACTGACAGTTTAAGCATCGAATTGTTCAACCTCTTGAATATGGATTTATTTGAAGAAATTCTTACGTTTGAGCAAATTTCATAGCCAGATCTAGCAACAAAGTGGCTAAATTGGCAACCATGACCGCCAGAAACGTCCTTCTAAAACTGTCACAAATTACTCTTGCTATGAACAAGAATGTGCATGTTTTAGGCAAATCAAATGCATGACGCAACACAGTCGTCAAGTGTACTCAATGGGTTAAAAGGGGGGGGGGGTGGATCTTTAAAGTTAAAAAATACCTGTGCTGCTTCTGCTTTCATTTTCATATTAACGCTCTTTATGAATTGCTCGAAATAAAATAATCTAACACATCTAAATTTAAACACCCCAGGTTCTTTTAAAATTAAATTAATTCTTTTGTCAATCATCTTATTTTAAGCTTAAATCAAAAAGTTAAGTCATGTGTGTCAAGTCAGTTGTCGGACGTCATATTGCTGTTGAACAACATCTTTGTGTGTAAAAAATACACATAAAAGGTACTTGTTGGTTGGAAAATCTACATTCTTTTTTAACCCCCCACTTTTCCCTTTCTTTTAACCTCCGTGGTTTTTCGCTTTTTATTTTTTCCAAGTAGCACCATGGCTGTTCGCTTTTGTTTTTCTTTATCTTTCTGTCCCCACTGTTCTGTGAGACGAACTGTTGAAGGCTGAGGAAGACCGTAGATTTTTGTCGGTCGAAACGATCGTCCCATTTAATAAGTACCTTTTTATTTGTGTTTTTAAACAAAGTTTTTATTTATTTCATTTTTTAACGGCTGTGTTTTGAATGTTTTTTTCCTATAACATCTATGAAGATTACTTTTTGCTCATTTGCTATGCAAAAGCATAGCAAATGAGCATGCAATCTTTAGTGTGTTTCTTTAGTGTATGTATTCTTCGTGTTCTTTTTTCTTTTAACTACAATTTTAAAGAAGTATTTTTATCGTATTTTTCATGTACAATACTTTTGAAGATTACTACTAAAGATTACTTTTTAGCTCATTTCCTATAAAAAAATCGCGTTTCTTTAGTATTTTTTTTAAACTAGAATTTTAAAGAAGTACTTTTATTGTATTTTTCATGTACATATGAATAACGCAATATTAATGTACAGTATTTTAAGCTGGACTTTTTTGTGGAGGAAGATAATGTCAAATTTCCAAAAACTGACTGGAAGTAAATCCGTGCGATAGCTTGCAAAAGCTTCAACTTTGCCGTTCGAGTAACAGTTCCTCGGTTCTAACCTAATAGCACCCTCTCATGGCAGACAAGTTTACCCTTTGTCACAACACTATCAGTATACAATGAGCAGGACGCTTGAAAATTATTATAAAAAATTTAAAAAAAGGGTGAATTGGAAAATCCGAGGCCCATCCATGATCCCTAGGTTCAATATTTGACTTCAGTTTGAAAACGAGATGATGGGGAAAGGGGGAGAGAGGTAAATAGGAAAAAGCAAGCGTGGTAGCGTCACGAGCATTTGCATATGCATGTAACCCTACAGGCAAGAAGTTAAACACCGTTTAATCTAATACGGCAAATTCATTATCTGCTGTGTAAGTGTTAGAACCATTAATCTAAAATATAAGGCTGTGTATCATAATAGTAACAGAATGTACTGATTTAATTCGATAAGTTGCTTATTATTTTTATATTAATATACTGCTGAGTTTTAGCAAAGAGAAATCTTCTGGGACTATATTATATACTAGCTGAAGTACCCGTCCTTGACGGGTTAGTGAATGCAAATTTCCAAAAAGCAAGAACTTCCGTCAGCATTGTAGGAGTACACAGAATGGATGTAGTATGTTGCCAAAGTAAAGAAAGCGAAGTTATAATTTTTATGTATTGTTAAAATATTACAGGTTAGAGAGTCACTAAGTAATATCATTTCATTCGCTTTAGTCGTAATTATAGGATGCGCGAACGAATTTTTACGCATATTGAAATAATTTTCGCAAAATCTCAAATTCTAATCAACATTTTTGAAAAATTGCTAGGCTAGAATTTAAGTTGAGTGACAACCTATCATGTCACCCAATTTCGTTTATTCCCTGCAGTCTTTATTTCGTGAGGCTTGAACAAAATTTCAGCATTCTAAAACGATTTTTGCAAAATCTCAAAATGTAATCAAAATATTTTAAAAATTCAACGCCTATAAATTAAGATTAGCAACTACCTATCATATCACTAAATTTCGTATCATTCGTATTATTCGTTATTACGTGATGTTTGAGGAAATCATCATTGAACGTATTTTGAGAGAATTTTCACAAAATCTCAAAATCAAATAAAAATGTTTAAATATAGGACACCTACAGTTTATGTTGAGCAACCATCTATCATGTGACCCAATTTCATATCATTCGCTTTAGTCGTTATTACGTAATGCGGGAACAAAGATTCACCCAGTTTTAAACGATTTTCACAAAATCTCGAAATCGGATCGATATTTTTTAATTAGATGCTTATAGTTTAAGGTGAGTGGCCACCAATCATTTCACCAGATATCATTTTTTCACCTTTGCAGTTATTACGTGATGTTCGAACACAAATTTACGCAGATAGAAAGGATTTTCGCAAAATCTCAAAATCCAATCAAGATTTTTTAAAAATTCGACGCCTATGTTTTAAGTTGAGTGAGCACCTATCATGACACCCAATATCATATCATTCGCTTCAGTCGTTTTTGCATGATGCTTGAACACAAATTTACGCAGTTTGAAAGGATTTTCGCAAAATCTCAAAATCCAATCAAGATTTTTTAAAAATTCGACGCCTATGTTTTAATTTGAGTGACCACCTATCAGGACACCCAATTTCATATCATTCGCTTCTGTCGTTTTTACGCGATGCTTAAACAAAAAAAGCGTCACGGACAGAATGACAGAAGGACAGAACGACAGAATGACAGACAGACAAACTTTTTTTTGAGGGTCGCATCGGATTCCCGGGTGCTTGAAACGGATAGAAATCGCAAAATTTTTGAATTCCAAGAAATGTACAAACAAAAGTCTAATTTTATTTATATAGATAGATATCTCTATATTAATAAAAACTACACTATATACAGGGTGATTATAATTAAACAGGGTGGTTATAATGAACGGATTGTAACCAAATATGGTACAAAGACTATGCATGAGATGTGCTGAAGGAATTAAGATAATAATAGTTCAAGAACTGTCCACTGGGCTGCGCTTCATATGGAAAAAAATAATTTAACAATGGAAATGGCTTATTCGAAACACACAATTTCATTTTTTATCCAATAGTTTTTGAGAATTTATTAAGGGTAACTTTTTGAGCTGAATTTAACATTCAAAACGCAAGCTAGTGGACAATTTTTGAACTAAACTTTTTTTTATAAGTCTTCTTTGAGAACATCTCGTGTGTAGGGGGGATGCGAGACTAGACGAGACAGAGATTTACAGCTTCTATGCGAGACGAGACAGGCCCTCTTATTATTACTCTATAGGGATTTTGCGAGACGAGACAAAGCTTTGTGTGGTGTTTTACGAGACGAGACAGGCCTAATTTTTGTCTCGCGTCCATCCTTAATCTAGTGTGCAGTCGAAATGCTGAATTCGGTTGCAGTCGGCTCACTCGCTTCAGTTGCAGAATTCTGTTTGTGGGGGAAGTTCAATTGTAACCACCCTGTACATATTTCATAATTTTCCACTTGAAAAGAATGACTAATTTTATTTTCTATTTCTAATATTATATTCACCATTGTAACAATATCTTTGTTTGGCACATGGAGCTACATTCAGCAATTAAATGGAAACCAAAGTAATTTCTAGAATTCACTGAGTTAATATATGGTGTTATACGAAATTTACTAGAAAAATAAAAATACATAAATATGAAACAAACAGGACATTAACTGGAGCCTTTAAACACTTGAATTTTATTAGTAATTAATTTTTTTTTCGTTTTATTTTATTCGATTGTGTGCAACGGATCATTCAATTTACGTCTATATGCATATGCGCACTTCGTTCCTCACCCCTAGCAGCTGCAGCGACATCTGGTACTGAAGGCCAAAACCGGAAATTTTGAGAGCTTTAGCCTCGTTATTGATTCATATTGTCTAGTACTAATCCATACCTAGAACTAATGGGGAAATGATACTAACATGGGAGATCTTGAAAATGAAAAGTATTTTGAACAACCTGGTTATCTAGCTTTGACTTGATTGCTCTTTGCACTTGCAGATGCGCATATATAATTTTTTAAACTTTTTGCAATACAATAAACTTAAATAATTCGATTTGCTTCAAACAGTTGTCCATATGTAAAAATAAGCGCATTCTGTAAAAATCTTCAAAAATTAAAAGCAAGATCTTCTATCAATGTAGCTGCCAGTAATTCACCTGATTCTAAAAAATCCTCTAAAATGTTGTCTTTATAATAGAACTAGCTGAAGTACCCGTCCTCGACGGGTTAGTGAATGCAAATTTCCAAAAAGCAAGAACTTTCGTCAGCATTGTAGGAGTACACAGAATGAATGTAGTATGTTGCCAAAGTAAAGAAAGCGAAGTTATAATTTTTATGTATTGTTAAAATATTACAGGTTAGAGAGTAACTAAGTAATACCATTTGATTCGCTTTAGTCGTAATTATGGGATGCGCGAATGAATATTTACACAACTGAAATAATTTTCGCAAAATCTCAAAATTGAATCAACATTTTGAAAAATTGGAAGCCTAGAATTTAAGTTGAGTGACAACCTATCATGTCACCCAAATTCGTTTCATTCCCTGCAGTCTTTATTTCGTGATGCTGGAACAATTTTCAGCATTTTAAAACGATTTTCGCAAAATCTCAAAATGTAATCAAAATATTTTTAAAATTCAACGCCTATAAATTAAGATTAGCAACTACCTATCATATCACTAAATTTCGTATTATTCGTATTACTCGTTATTACGTGAAGTTTGAAGGAATCATCATTGAACGTATTTTGAGAGAATTTTCACAAAATCTCAAAATCTAATAAAAATGTTTAAAAAATTGAACTCCTATAGTTTATGTTGAGCAACCATCTATCGTGTGACCAAATTTCATATCATTCGCTTTAGTCGTTATTACGTAATACGGGAACAAAGATTCACTCAGTTTTAAACGATTTTCACAAAATCTCGAAATCTGATGGATTTTTTTTTAATTAGATGCTTATAGTTTAAGGTGAGTGACCAACTATCATTTCACCAAATATCATTTTTTCACCTTTGCAGTTATTACGTGATAATTGAACACAAATTTACGCAGTTTCAAAGGATTTTCGCAAAATCTCAAAATCCAATCAAGATTTTTTAAAAATTGGACGCCTATGTTTTAAGTTGAGTGACCACCTATCATGACACCCAATTTCATATCATTCGCTTTAGTCGTTTTTGCGTGATGCTCGAACACAAATTTACGCAGTTTGAAAGGATTTTCGCAAAATCTCAAAATCCAATAAAGATTTTTTTAAAATTCGACGCGTATGTTTTAAGTTGAGTGACTACCTATCATGACACCCAATTTCATATCATTCGCTTCAGTCGTTTTTACGTGATGCTTGAACACAAATTTACGCAGTTTGAAAGGATTTTCGCAAAATCTGAAAATCTAATCAAGATTTTTTAAAAATTCGACGCCTATGTTTTAAGTTGAGTGACCACCTATCATGACACCAAATTTCATATCATTCGCTTCAGTCGTTTTTACGTGATGCTTAAACAAAAAAAGCGTCACGGACAGAATGACAGAATGACAGACAGACAAACTTTTTTTTGAGGGTCGCATCGGATTCCCGGGTGCTTGAAACGGATAGAAATCGCAAAATTTTTGAATTCCAAGAAATGTACAGACAAAAGTCTAATTTTATTTATATAGATGAACATGGTAATTAATATTTGCGTATGCAAATAAACTTACAAAGGAAAAAGTTGAGTGTTTAAAAATAAAAAAGTAATGAAGTGAACGACAAGTAAAGTGCCGCCTGAAGAGTACAAAATTATAAAAATATTTGAATGAAATGGCTCTTATGAAAATTAGAAAAGGGGAAATTTTAAAAAGTTCACAAATCAGATTTCTATTTGTTACTTCAATAACGCTAGCTCAGTTACAACTTTAAAATTTTAAAAACAAACTTTAATGCGTCATTAAATGTCCACTTTCAAAACATTAACATATAGGCTGATGTACTGTAGGGTTATGGGGATGAGGCAACTGACCATCGTTTGTATGACGAGTACATAATGTGTCTCCCACTGTAAATTTTCTTTGAACTGAATGTTTCAGTGATGTTCTATAGAAATTCAGTTTATGCCAGATAGACGCCAAGCATCAGATTCAGATAAGCCAATGCAACTGACGTCAACAAGCTCGTGTAATGGCCCAAAAAGTAGTATGAATAAATTGTAGATGAACACTGAGGCATTAATTTGATTTCAATTAAGTCACAAGCTCACCTTTTATCATTGGCACAATTTCAAAAATATTAGGCTTTCATGGCGGAAAGAATTAGTAATATAAACTAAATTTACAGCATGCATCTCAAATAATCACTTATTGTTGCTGTTTTGCATTTGTGCATCAACTTTTACGATACTTTTTGTGGAGAGGATATTCTTCATAGACAATCTTCATGGATTGTATGAATGACCCACCAATAGAATGCTTTGCCATTCCGACCGAATATTAGTCCGTCGAAAACTGTAAAATTCTGTTTGCAACGCTTTTGTGAGTACCACATTGCCAATACAAATACATTTGATCCGAGAGTAAATTGCAGACTTCTTTCTTTGAAAAGATGAATAAAAATTAAGCTCTTTCAGCTATCTAGTCATTTTCTTTCTGTGAACTCCATTTATAGAAATATTTATGATAATTTTTATTAAATATATCATAGAAATATTCGCCAAAATTCCTAATTATAAGATTGTCAAGAAATGTATCGCACATGGGATTTTCTTGAGATCAAAATAAATTTCCTTGAGTTGAGCTACTTAAAAACATTCTGAATAGTTCTTTATTATTAAAAATAAAATTAATTTATCATTTGATCTACGATATTTACGATTAAGGCGATTTATGTGTAAAAATGTTATGGATTTGAAAAATCACTTTCATGTCTTTATATCAACTTCATTTTCAGTTAATATCGGCAATTTAATTTATTTTTTTTTTCAGCCACTCACTTCTCCTAAACTCAGTTAAATTGTTTCATTAAATCCAACTTTTCTCTAGCCCCAAAGCTTGCCAAATCTTTTAAACGGTTCGGATTTCCAAATGTCCCCTCGCTTGCCTAAGCTAATCACGTAGCACAGCCGAGAATCGCTTAGAAAAAAAGATGATTCTACAAATCTGCAGAGAATTTTAAGTCAGAAAGTATTAAAAAGACGCTTTCCAAGGAGATGGAATATTTCTCAGGAGCAAACTTAGTTCTTTTTGGAAGACTACTAAGAACCTAAAACTATTTTCCCTTACGGCGCACGATATCTCCTGTATCTCTTACAGTGTTTTTTTTTCTTTTCGCCATTTTTAAAATGTAAAATTACTGAAAAGATTTATCAATATAACTATTTAAGATAAATCGATATATCTATTTAATTTATAACAGATCAGACATAATTTGTGGCACATAAATGCTTATATAAATGTTTTAAAGGTGTATGCATGCGTATTAAAATGGAAACGCATTTTCAAAAAAGTATAGCCATCCCCACTTTTCTTTAGGATATCAATATTTATATGAATCTCGTAAAATGTTGAGACATCTAGATTTCAAACATCTTAGTACCATTTTTATTTTCTTCCGGGGAGACTTAGTTACTTATCCTAATACCTGAGTATGTTTTTAAGACAGTGTATTTTATATTAATGACTATATCATTTTATCTCTCACTCCTTTATTGAAAATGTGACATAAAAATGAGACACGAAAATGCGACATAAAAGTAAAAATAAATGTCCGCTGAAAATGTTAGTATGTGTTACATAAACCACCGATTTCTATAAGCTCCGTAAGGTTGCATTTATTTGATAAAATGATTGTTTAAAAATTTCATCCGTTTATTTAAATACTATTAGTTCACAACAACTTTAATCTATCGTTACAATATTTCGTAAGCTGTAGAATAAGCATCACATGTATTTTTCTATAAATGACTTACAATCATAAAAATTTCAACATAGGGTTACCAGGCGAAATACGCGAAAGATGAGAGATAAAATGACATAGTTAATTAATATCGTTTTAATGGCAATAATGAACTAAAAAATTAGGGGGGTTCAGGGGGGTCACCCCCCTGACGAGGCTCGAACAGCCGAATTTATATATCTAATATATAAAATTCTCCTGTCCCAGTGTTAGTCACCTAACTCCTCCGAAACCACTCGACCAATTTTAATGAAATTTTCTATGTATATTCGTTAGGTCATAGAATAGGTTTTTAACTATGTCTCATACCCCTAAGTCATAAGGGCGGTCCACCCCAAAATGTTTAGCCCCCGAGTGTTATTCATTTCAATCAGGATTTCTGTGTAGACATTAGCGTGTCGAATCACTTTTCAAATGTGTTTGCCAGATAATGTAGAGAGGGGGGGGGGGGGAAGATAATAAAATGTTGAAAGTCGCACAAGGTTTGCAATTTTTGATAATTGATCGCTAAATGTGGTGCCAAAACGCCACAATTTATTATAAATATATTTCGCGTATGGATAGAAAACGCCTTGCGTATATTGTAAAAGAGTTTTATTAGGCGATTTTAATATAGATTTCTATTCCGAAGAAGTTCTCTGTGGAACAAGAAAGGAAAACACGGTACACTCGTGGAATATGATGCCCATTCCAAACAGCATTTAAAATGTCTTTGCGGTATAGTTGGAACGAGCCTACAGGAAGAATATGCCTGGCGAAGATTGTAAAACAATTTCAGTAGGCGATTTTAAGATAGATTTCGATTCCAAAGATGCGTTTTATGGTACAAGAAAGAGTTGATTCCTATTTTAACATCCCCACTCTCGCCAACCTAAAAAATCCCCATACTTTGGCGAGCTTTGCAGTCATGGGTCTCTGGGAGTTATGCACAAGTTTTAACGGTACTTACGTATTATCCCGGCGGTCCGGCAAGACAAGTAATTTTTCACCAAGATAAATGCCGGGCACATGAAATTGTTGATGGTTTGGAATACGATTGTACGATACGGTAAGTACCGTTTCAACGCTCCCAAAAGAACCAGATGAAAACTAAAGTAAACAAACTAGCGATAAACGCACCAGTTAAGGAATCTGAAGACACTTAATTATTAAAACTACATTAATTGGCAATTCAAAATAAATAAAAATGTAGCGGCATGCTGTACTTACATGTTGTTCCAAATCGCCATTTTATTTCTAAATTACGATTGCCACATTAATGCAAAAAATCGTCATGGTAACTGCATATGTTTAATGATCGCCACCTTGGCGAGAGTCGAGGCGTTAAAGTAGGAATCAACCCAAGAAAGACAAACTGGTACATTCATGGATTATGATGCACATTCGAAACAATATATAAAACGATGAAGTATATTTGTAATATACTTGGCGAAGATTGTAAAATAGAGTTAGTAGGCGATTTTAAGATAGATTTCGATTCCAAAGATGGGTTTTACGAAACAAGCAAGAAAAATACAGCACAGTTATTAATAATGATACACTTTTGAAACTTAATGGAATAAGTAAGAAAAATAGGGACAACGTATAACTAATGATACGATTTTAATATATAGAACTATAGTGTGTATTTAAAACCTGAAAGTGTTTCAGATTTTCATCCTTTTTTCTTTCCGAACATGTACCCTGTAAGGAAAGTATCGTAATCATGAAAAAATTCGACGTCGAGATTTTGATGTATTAACACGTTTTAAGGTCTTCTGAATTCATTTATGCTATTTTTACGAGATGTATTTTTGTGTGTGTGTGTGTGTGTGTGTGTGTGAGTGAACACGATAGCTTCTAAACGGGGCATTCGATTGAGCTCAAATTAGGTATATATGTTATAAACCACCATCGTAAGACCGACAATGATTTTGATGTGTATAGAACTTATAGTTTTTCTACTGGGCTACTACAAAGGGCTACTTCTTTTACTTTTACTTTTCTTTAGATTTCTTTGTTTGGCTTATGGGGGGGAAATTCTTGAAAGTGCTCTAGCGTTTAAACGGTACATTCGATTGAACTCATATTGGGTATATCTAATAAATAAAATTCTCATGTCACAGTGTTAGTTACCATACTCCTCCAAAACCGCTCGACCGATTTTAAAGAAATTTTATATGTATATTCGTTAGGTCTGCGAATATGATTTTGTCTCATACCCCTAAGTCACAAGGGCGGTCCACCTCAAAATTTTTAGCACCAGAGTGCTAATAAGTTCAATCAGGATTTTTGTCTAGGCATTAGCGCATCGAGTCCCTTTTCAAATGTGTTTGCCAGATAACGTGGAGAGGGGGGGGGGCTTAATAATATGTTGAAAGTCGCACAAGGATTTGCAATTTTTGATAATGGATCGCTAAATGGGGAGCCAAAACGTGACAATTTATTATAAATATATTTCGAGTATAGTTAGAAAACGCCTGGCGTATATTGTAACACAGTTTTATTAGGCGATTTTAATATTGATTTCTATTCTGAAGAAGTGCTTTGTGGAACAAAGCACTGGAAAGGAAAGGAAAACACTGTACACTCATTGATTATGATTCCCATTTCATGTCTTTGCGGCATAGTTGGAATATGCCTATAGGACGAATATGCCTGGCGAAGATTGTAAAACAGTTTCAGTAGGCGATTTTAAGATAGATTTCGATTCCAAAGATGTGTTTTATGGTACAAGAAAGAGTTGATTCCTATTTTAACGCCCCCCACTCTCGCCAACCTAAAAAATCCCCGTACTTTGGCGAGCTTTGCAGTCATGGGTCTCTGGGAGTAATGCACAAGTTTCAACGGTACTTACGTATTATCCCGGCGGTCCTCCAAGACAAGCAATTTTCACCAAGATAAATGCCGGGCACATGAAATTGTTGATGGTTTGGAATACGATTGGCAATAGTTTGCCAGCAAATTTGACGAAAAAGTAGTTTGGCGGAAGTGACCGCCGGCATAATACGTACGTACCGTTTCGGCGCTCCCAAAAGAACTAGATGAAAACTAAAGTAAACAAATTAGCGATAAACGCACCCGTTAAGGAATTTGAAGACACTTAATTATTACAACTACATTAATTGGCAATCCAAAATAAATAAAAATGTAACGGCATACTGTGCTTACATGTTGTTCCAAATCGCCATTTTAATTCTAAATTATGATTGCCACATAAATGCAAAAAATTGTCATTGTAACTGCATATGTTTAATGATCGCCACCTTGGCGAGAGTCGAGGCGTTAAAGTAGGAATCAACCCAAGAAAGACATACATGATATACGCATGCATTATGATGCGCATTCGAAACAATATATAGAACGATGAAGTGTAGTTGTAATATACTTGGCGAATATTGTAAAATAGTTTTAGTAGACGATTTTAAGATAGATTTCGATTCCAAAGATGGGTTATACGAAACAAGAAAAAAAAAATACAGCACAGTCATGAATAATATACACTTTCTAACTTAATGGAATATGAGAGAAAAATAGGGACGACGAATAAATTATGATACGATTTTAATATATAGCGCTATAGTGCGTATTTAAAATCTGAAAATGTTTCAGATTTTCATCCTTTTATTATTATTTTTTTTTTGACAAAATTTTTTATGGAATAACTATGAATAAGTCTCAAGGCCAAACTATGTTTGCTTGTGGCTTAGATTTGAGCACGCCATGTTTTTCACACGGACAATTATACGTGGCATGATCTCGAGTGGGCAAACCATGCAGTTTGTTTGTGTTAGCTAAAAATATTGTTCACTCTATTCCGTTAAGGGATTGATATTATTTTTTAGTAAAATTATTGTAATTAGCGATATATATAAATGTAAAGAATAAATTACAATGAATTAAAAATATAAATGTTTGGTATTGTGTTATTTTTATATTCCAGCATGGTTCACAGCGCTCCATGCCTCTTCCACTCATATACCACATCCTCCCACACTTACAATAAGTTAGTCATTTCTTTCTACTAAAATAATCCTAGGAATAATTTATATGGCAAAACAACGTTTGCCGGGTCAGCTAGTATATATATATATATATTGGAATATAAATTTTAACGCGATCATAACAACGGCATACCTTGTTATAATCGGAATTTCATCTGCATTTTGATCTTAAACTAAGTTTTAAAACATAGTATCTTCATTTAGTGATCCAGGAATTGCATCTTACAAGGTGCATTATGATTAAAAAGGAGGTGTTTGGAAACTGATTATTCGAAACCTATTACAGCTGATATCACCAAAGAAGTCAGACTAGAATAGGTAACCTATTAAAGGAGTTCCATTTGGAGAGCGATCGTCGTCACAGGACTTTTGAGCAAGCTTTAAAAACAAACATATTATGTTTAACACTTGAAGGAATCATAATGCTTCTTCAATCAAAGCACTATGGACTAACTAACAGTAAAACTATATATCTCGCACAATTTTTGAAAATAATTCACAAGCACAAAAATCACCTCCAAAAATGGCCTGCTTAGGAAATACTGCAAAATCCAGTATGTTTGACATTTTTTACGAATGTTTCGTAACTCCTATCTGTTCACGATTTGTAATAGTTCACAATAGAACTTGTAAAAAGACATTCTAAATGTTTAAGAATCTGTAGCGCAATTGAATTCTTTTAAAAAAGCAGATCAAAAATTGCATGATTTCCCAAAAGAATAGCCGTACAAGAATATTTGTAGGGATGGACGTGAGACGACTTTTTGCGAGACGAAACAGAGATTTACAGCATTTTTGCGAGACGAGACACACATTTTTAACATTACGATATAGGGATTTTTGGGAGACGAGACAAGCTTTTAGGCTATTTTGCGAGACGCGAGACGCTTATTTTTCGTCTCGCGTCCATCCCTAAATATTTGGTACCCAAAAACAAGATAAGGGAAAGAAGTACGTCACGATAAATCGCATCAGTTTGTATAGTATTTAAAAATAATGTTTATATTGGTTCTTGCATTTTGTTATATAAAAAACTTGTCCTACCAAAGGTATTTGGAAAATTTATAAAATTTATAAGATCGAATAGCACATTTCACGTGTGAAAATTGGTGGCAATTTGATACGTTCTGATAATCTCATAGAGCCTACTGTTTATAAGAGGTTAAAGGGCAACATTTAGAACCCAACTTGTAATTGAGCCTGAATAAAGATTTTATCAACCGCGTTCGTCTGTTTTCTTTTCTAAATATCACTGCACACGCAGCGTCTATTATCCTCCTTCGTTCGGTTAAAAAGAGAGAGAGAGAGAGAGAACTAAATTCGCTCCGAAAGCTTTAAAATCAGACAAACTTCTCTTGGTTTTAAAATTTTCGGAGCTAATTTAGTTCCTTATTCAGGGGAAATTAATTTATTTATTTGTAAGCACCGTTGGAATTTTTTTTTTTTAAACTCTTAAGCAAATTCCGTTAATTTGATAACCATGCCGACCAAATTTGTATCATTATAGCCGAAAAATTTTCCAGTAAACGGACTTTAAACAGCTCCTTTTTAATTATAAGAATCCACTGGAGTACTGGCGTTAAATATAATACCCTTGTTGAAGTTTTCTCTTTTAATATATGAAAGATTTGTGTACTAGCCCCATTTCAATCCTCGACTGCTAGAAATGTGAAAGATAGTAATAAAACTAAACACCCATGAACACGATATGTGATATTTTTAATTTTGATCATCATTTACGCAGCCGTTTTTGCGTAAACGTAGTCTGTGTATTCCGTAGACGCTATTGCACGCACTGATTTTTGTACAGTTATTAGCACAGACTTCTCAAAACTGTGCTGTTATCATATTATGTTAGCTCCTGCAGTAATTAATAACAACATTCCTACTTCTAAACTAACATCTCATTACTCCACTGACAAAAAATTCTGGTTTTACATAATCTTCCTAAATTCTTTCGTCATCATAACCCGGTCTTAATTCCCAAGTTTCATAAAACTTCTCTAAAGTTCAGAACTGTTACAGTAGGATTTAATGCTTACAATAATGTAGCTGGCAAATTATTACTAGATATTTTTTCTATTCTTCCGTGAATATTTTATAAAAAATAATTAATATATCATTAGGAAATAGCTATATAAACTACGCAATATTGCATGTAGTATGTATAAACCTCCGTCAATACAGTCAATATTAGTTTTCTGTATTTTTTCCATTTGTTTGTCTTAATTTTGTTTTTATTTAGTTTAACTGGCAATGAACCTGTTATACGAAGCAATATTAAAAAAGAAAAGAAAATCCTAATTAGAAATACTTTTTCGTCGTAATTAAGATTTAAGTTATGTTTAATTACAAATTCAAACACTTCTTTCGGAAAAACTGAGAACCTTCAAACAAATACGTAAAATTAATTATCTAGTTCAGATATAAATAAAAAGACCGTATACATTGCAAATTTGATTATCGCTAATTACTCATAAAGATGATTATTATAATTAATTTTTCGGACAATAATGTTTAATTATTTTGTTGAATCAAAAGTTATTAATATCACGAAGTCAAAAATAATGATTTCGCTTAAGTAACCATTTTGGCACTGTCTAAAAAATTGCCTTATAAAAAACAACAACAACAACAACAAAATTATTTCCAAGCTAGCTTGTGTTTGTTATGCTATACATTGCAGGGAGGGGCGTTGATAGTTCCAACCTCCCCTTTGTTGAAGAAATTTTTTAACATAAAGTCGATAGATTTTTCACTTTTAGCATAAAGCCTTTCAACGTTAAGATTATGTCCCCAATCCCCCCCCCCTCCCGTTTCCCAAAGAAAGTCTGTGTCCGCCACTAATACATTGTATGAAGTATTGTAAAAGTATAATGAATTTAAATTGAATGGTTACTAATAGATATCAGACTGAAATCAATTTTTCAAAACTAATATCATCGAAGGAACTATATTTTTTAAATTTAATTTTATTTAGTATCTTTCCGAAAATCGAAAAAAAAAAAAATCTGTGTTTTCAAACCACTGATTAAAGGATTGTCAGGTCGTAATATGTTAAAAGCTGTCAAAGTTGGTCACTTTTGGTGATTTATCGCCAAGTTTAAAAAATTAGTTCCTAGATATTTGCTGGCAAGATGACTAGCCTCAATATTTCGCGATGATAAAGACGCCAATCTGCCAAAGAATATGTATACGAATATGTGGAGAACAATATTAATGGCAGCGTTGATGGGAGGTGATTATGGATTCTGTGTATGTGCAAATCGCCAAAGACTTAACAGTCGGCATAGGTACAAAACATTCAAGCTGTTCGGGAGTAGTTTTTAGCTATGATGTAGTAATTTGAAGTTAGTTTTCCTTTCTTTTCCTTAAATCATACTTGCTTTTAAATTTTCAGTACGTACACTTCTTCATATGAAAATGGCACGAATAAAGATAATTGCTTGATTGCACACACGCACACACACACACAGGTACAGGTAAAAGAATTCCCACACATTTGACTATCTCTAATTGAAATTGATTCAAAGTTAGGAAACTCCAAGCTACGCCAGTTTCATAGGGGGCAACTTTAGCCCATGTACAGGGTTCCTCCATAATAAGTGGCTAACTTTTCCGGACTTTGCCTTAAATCAGTGGAGAAATATTGGAGAAAAAAATATACGAAGTTGTATACTACTATATAAATTCAATAGCAA
Source organism: Cheiracanthium punctorium (assembly GCA_038373885.1). Classification (NCBI taxonomy): domain Eukaryota; kingdom Metazoa; phylum Arthropoda; class Arachnida; order Araneae; family Cheiracanthiidae; genus Cheiracanthium; species Cheiracanthium punctorium. Next base: position 1,668,808 of record JAWZYV010014839.1, on the reverse strand, counting down.
GAGAAAATTCTGTTTTACTCCATTTTGGGGGATTTCAATTTTTTTCTTAATAAATAAATAATTAAATAACTATAGTATCTGTTATTAAACTTCATGACAAATTGTTTCAAGTCGAAAACTCTGTCATAAAGTCATTAGTCTTCATAAAGGCTAAATAACGTCCAAAGATTAGTGATTAGGTTATTTTGATAAAATAACATGATTTTGGTACGTAAATAAAAAACTATGTCAAATATCTGATTTTTTAAAATATCTCTTTACAAGCTCAGCCATACCCTGAAATAAACGATAAACCTGTATCCGCTACGAAATTTTTAGAAAACTTCTTAAAAATCGAAAATTTTTGCAGAATTCGTTATTTTGAAAAGTTTTGCTTGTCAATTCCACGGTTAAGAGTTTTTCTGGAAGCTTCATAAAAGATATTATATTTTTAGTTATTTCAGTGTATAGTGTAGCTTATATAAAGTATGATTCTGAATTTTTTAGAGTTCCTGACGCAATTGGTTTATTTAAATGCGTTTTTGTAAATAGAGAACAGTTTTTATTTTTTTTCTCCCCCCCCCCTTTTTATGCTTTAGTGTACAGTAGAAGTAAGACATTTATGTTGGAAAACATGTTATGATTGGTTAGTATGATGTAATTTATTTTTCTTAATTTTGTATAAAACTGCATAGCGTGTTTTAAAAATTCACTGTCGAATTTTATTTATTTAGCTGCAAAAATCAATCTTTAAAAACTGACTGTCAGTAGCTTTGCTTACAGTTCATTCGGACGTTTTAAAAGTGCAAGCTACCAGCATACGGATCGATCAATACAAAATTAGAACAAACAGTCTTCACATGGCGTCCAAATTACACGCGGCACATCATAAGGTTTAATTTTCAGACTTTTTCTAGATGTATATATTTTTTAAAAAATACTTTTTGTGAAAGTTTATTTTTAAATCTTTCCCACTTCAGTTGGTTGCTGTTTTGGATAAACAGAGCAAAATACTTGTGCAAATGTTAATTAAGTACTTTACTCAGTCCTGAAAAAAAAAAATCTAATAAAAATTACTGACATGTAAATTTTCATAATTGTTTTAAAATACAGAAATAAAATATTTTAAAGATGTCTTCACTCTATTTAAAAGTAGGAAACTGACTAGCTAGCTGACTTCATACGTTCAACATTTATGAATGTACCTGTGTGTGTGTGTATATATAGTTTAGCATGCGAACCCACAAGAAAATATACGTATGCCATTGGAATAAATAATGACATACGTAGGGAAAAAATTAAATAAATAGCACTGCATAATGTAAGACACATAGCGTCGTATTGCGTGTTCGCCAACCTAGAATGATGATAGCCTGTATCCAGGGTTTTTACATCTAACCAGGAAGTATGAGCCTGAAGTTGGCAAGAGTATTTATCACTTGGCATCTTTCACGATCTGATACTGTCTAGTTATTTAGTAAAGTGTATTATGTAGGCAAACAGAGCCTGCAGGTGTCTATGAAAAGAAAAAATCTGAAGCAAACAGCAAGAATTCTAACTATCAAGAAAAGAAAAAGAAAATCTGTTTCGATTTTGCATAAGATATGCTGTGCTGTGTATCATTTTGTGGGGCTGAGCTGCCTACATTTTCTTTTAAACTCACACTGGAAAACCTGTATCGCTAATTTTTTGTTCAAAATATCAATTTTTCGATCTCTTCCGCTAAAATTATCATTCTATTCAGTTTTAAGCAGAAACTCTTTTTTTTCCAAATCTTAGGAAACGTGACAATGTATATAGATATATATTGTAAAATTCTTTCTCATCCCTTCTAAAACAAAATGTAGGCTCCAAGTGCGTGAGCTATAATCATTGTCCTGGAGTCTAATCATCTACTAATTTTTTAGTAAGTAGCTAGGCGTAAAAAAAAGACGGGGAGGACTTAGGTCTTTGTAAGTTCACTCCATCAGAGCCTCATTTAAAATCTTTAAAGTAGCCGATAGTTCTTTCAGATAAGGTTTTTTGCAGAACTTTTAAAGGTGGCACCTTAATAAACTCAAGGCTCGTAGCACAAATGTTTCAACAAAACACCTGGTAGTTATCTCTTCTTCAACAAAAAATCAAAATTAGGGGGGGGGGCTACTGAGTCTCCCCGAAATTTAAATTTTTAATAATAAAGTGATAATATATTATCAGGTCTTTTGGTGAGACCAGGGCCACAACTAGAAAGGTTCAAGGGCGCCCTAAAATCCTTTATGGTCTCAAATAGAGAGACGCAAAAATGAAGGTTTGCCCTTTAGGGATGGACGCTAGACGACTTTTTTGCGAGACGAGACAGAGATTTACAGCTTTTTTGCGAGACGAGACACACATTTTTAACATTACGATATAGGGATTTTTGCGAGACGAGACAAGCTTTTAGGCTATTTTGCGAGACGCGAGACGCTTATTTTTCGTCTCGCGTCCATCCCTATTGCCCTTGGCGGCGTGTTGAGAGAGGCGAAAAAATTAAGTTTAGCCCCGAGTGACGTAAACTCTAGTCACTGGTGACACGTATATTTTTCCGGAATATAAACTTCACACTTTAGGTTTCTGTCTGTGTGTACTCAAGGCGATGTTGAAGATAGGTATGCGTACAATAACTGTCATGCAAATGTATAAAAATAAAATATTAAATACAGCTTGAATTACTTTCCATTAATATGAAATACCACTTTTCTTCAGACTAAAGCCATTTGAATTCGTATTTTTTTTACAATGCACCGAATTCTTACCCACACCTCTGCAATTTTGTCTATTTTCAATGTAATTTCTTCGTAGCTTTTTTTTTTTCTCTCGCGGAAATATCCCAAAACCGCCACAGATATCGAATAAGTATAGCTATTACGATTTGTGCTGACTGTAACCAAGTTACACCCATAAGTACACACGGAAAAAAACAGTTTCTATTGAGACCAACCCTGGAGGAGATTCGCTCGTAAAAAAAGGGAACATAGGCGTTCTCCCGCTCTTCGCAAATACATGCAACACTGGAGATGTATTTGCGACAAATAGTCGGCATACACGCGACATTCGACATTCTGGAGCCACCCTCACTTCTTCTAAAATGCGGGGGTGGAACCCGTGACCCGAAGCTTGCAATTCTATTGGTTGATAAGAGAAAATCACGTGATAGTTTGTGGGGATGTGTTTTTTTTTATATTTTTCTTTGTTTATTTCTTTCATTGGGAGGATAACAGGAAAGGGGCCTAAAAGGGAAAGTATTTTAGGATGGTTTTTATTTGAATTTTGTTTCTTGCGGTACAATATGTTACTTTTTTTTTTTTACCTCTCATTGCATTACATTGATGTATTGACACAGATACACGTAAGTGTTTATACTATACTTTGAGTGTTGTGAAAGATGACGGCAGTTCGCTTATTTTGGTTTATTTTCTTCCAGACCACCCAAGGATTTGGCGAAATAAACTATTATAGTGTTGCATTTAAGTATAGTGTATGGCATATATTTATTATATCATTATTTGACAGGGAAGAGTTGAATTTGTGCTTGCGCAAACACGTAATAATAATAGTGGCGAAACTTACTGAAATATTTTTTAAATGATAAATGGAGTCTAAAAAAAGACATATTAATACTAATTTATTATATGATTTAATTTACAGCTATACTCAAAAACTTGTATTAAAAGAAATTGGAATGAACATAATTATTTTTTGCGGGTATTAGTAAGCACTGATTAATTTTATACTGAGGAGTGAGATCAGAAAATGTATTCGTAAAATACAAGCTTTTTCCTCTTGAGAGATTTTACACTGCACATTTTTTCAACTTTTGATTTTTAGTATGGCTTTAGCGATTGTTCTCATTTGACGGTGTATGCAACGTATGCATGGGACAACATATATGCATACGTTATTACAGGACAAAACTTGCAAACGGTATTTATTCAAACGAACAAAAACTAAACTCATAACATAGAAACAAAAGGGAGCTTAGATGACATAAGATTATTTTTATTATAGCTGAATAAAATGGAATTGCTTGGATTTTAATTCGTTTGAGAGGCTTATTGTCATTAACTTTCCAACCCAAGATATACAAATATGTGACCGGTGCCCAATTTCGTAGGGGGCGGAGGGTCTCTGGCGCTACATTTCTGATATATACACATAGATTATACACATATATATGTACACAATAAAAAATATTTGATTCTCTACACACACTCTAAAGTTGGAACTTTCGTTTGTTACCCTTTTACCATGCTTTTCGTTTCTTTTGGTCTCCTGTTACACCTTATCTTTGAGCCCTTTTTTTCTCGTGCTGGCACGCGCATATTCAAGAAAATTCCGGAATCTGGTAAATAAAATAGTCCAAACTAAATTGTATCAGAATAAAGATGCCTTTCATAATTAAAATGTTCCTATGTGTAAATGTGCCTTTCATAATAAAAATAAATTAAATGGTGTTTTTTTCCCCCCCCTTCCAATATAAGTAAAATACTTGAGAGCTATGCGTTAGTGTTCTCATATTCCGTAAAAACTAAAAATACAGGTAGCATGCTTTTCACTGTTTTGATTAACTCCGGGCGGTCCGAGGGGCGTGCGGGGTCCCAGGTGAAGAGCAAGAGCGGACGGAGACTCTTTTCTGTCATGTCTTATGTAAGTTATTAAGTACTATGTAAGTTATGCTAGTTATGCTAATGTTATGTAAGTTATGCTAGTACATATTAGATTTATTTCTCGGCTTTTTTCCTGATATATCGCAACCATCTACCAAGCTCTGTCTAATGTGATAGCAAACAAATAGCCCAGGAGCGGGGCCTTAGGCGATCGCCTACATTCGCACCCCCCCCCCTTCCCTGGGTGGAAGGAATTCAGTTGTTCCTATAGCTCTAAAATTTTTCTCTCTCAATAAAGTCTTTTAACGTACTAGTTACCTATCAACGAATGTAATTCTGAGAGAACCCTAGAGAGTTTGGTTTAACACAAATTAAAATACTTAAATGAAAAACTTAATTACAAAAAATCAGTTAAAGTTTCTTTTATTAACAAGTTTCACAAGTAACGGCCATAGTAAAATTACCTGTTCCTTCAAAATTATACAACTCCCTCCCACAGTTGAGCTTCGATTTTTACAGGTCACTTGAAAGTGTTATGACGGAGTTAGACTGAAGTTGTTGGACTGATTTAATCTATCACTGATCTGGATCTGATAAATCAAAGTAAGACGTATGTTATATACACTTCAACATTTTGACTTGTCAATAAAGAAGTTACTCACAAACTTGTCGAAAGTGGGCTAGCAGAAACGTTCTAATTTCAGCTCAACGGCTAATTCTGTCAGGGAATCTATACCAGAAACATTTCTCGGGAACGGTATGATTGGTTTTTAAAAAATCATGAAAGAATAGGCCTGTTTTTATGTTTACATACGAAAAAACCCTCCAAAGCTCAGCAGAAGCAGCCTGGCTGACAAGTAAATTCGAATCTGAATGCTTGCCACTTTGTTAGAAGTCGGGGGAGACAGCTAGTAATAACCGAAAAGAGAAATCTTTATGAAATTCAAGAAGAATAAGTACATTTTTAGTTCTGAAGTTTCTACAAAATATGATATGAAATACCGTGTTTACTCGCGTTTAGTCGCACTTTTTTTAACAATTTTTCATGGTGAAAGTCTAGATGTGACTATTATGCGGGAAAATTTACTATACAATATTGTAACTCTAAAGCTATTTTTTTCTGCTTCAAAACTGATGCGCGACTATTATGCGAGGGTGACTCTTACGAATGTAAACACGATATAATTTGTTCCTGTGGTGATAGATTTTAGCTTGTTTACATTAATTCTTTTTAGTAAGCGTAGGTGGTTATGTTATTGAATGAATCAGTAATAGTAATTTTATCTGATGTGATGTATTATTTGAAAGTATTCACAGAAAAGTATGGAATGTAGATTATTATTGGCCTGAAGTAGCCTGATATTTTCAGTATCCATTATAGAAACTATTTACAAAAATATGCCGAAAGTTGGCACTGAAGCTAAAAATAAGACTGTAACGCTAGATTAGCAAATATGAAAATGTTCTCCAGAACAAGAACTCTAAAATACAAAAAAAAAAACCTCTAATTGGGGAGAAAAGTCTTCATTTCGTTTGTCTAGACATTTCTTTAATTAGCCAAGGTGTTTGTTGGAAAAATTTGAAATGAGACTGTATCAACTGATTTAGTCTCTAATTGCTATCAGTAAAACGTCGCTATACATCTTATTGATGGCTGATAAGCCAAAAAAGCAAGACTTGCATGCTGCATAACATTTTGAGTAGTAAATAAAGAAGCTATTCACAAACATGTTGAAAATTGACACTGTAGCTTTAATTATAACAGAAATGAACCACTATCTTTAAAGAGTTGCCAAAGAACAAGTGGATTGCTGTTTCTTCTTGAAGTTATCAGGAGATCTAAGAAAAACAGTTAGTTTGCTTTGTCGGTAGGAATTATTCCAATATATTAAAGAAAATGAATTGATTCCTTTGTTAGCGAATTTCTGTTGAATACACTACTATAAAGTTTGAAACAAAAAGATCAGTTTGTTGTTTCAGAGAAAACGTGTACAACGTTTCAAGATAAACGGTTTTTCTTCTTGTTTTTCTTCTACGCTTTCTTTTGAAGGGTACTCAACTTAATTTATGCAAAGTTTTGAAGGTAATGAATTAGAAATTGTTTTACTAAGCAGTTTGAAACTCTTGTTTTGGTGATGTCAAAAGGAAAATAGTCTTCGTTGCATTTTAAATGAGTTTCGACTCATTTAAAATGCAATGTCTTCAATAGTTTGCAAAATATTTATGATGGTATTTCGGTTTATCAGATGTCGGTCAATTTATGATGAGAGAAAGTTAATATGATTGAATCTTGAAGTTAAGAGTTAGTACAAAAGATTTAAAACACAGTGATCTATATAAGGAAAAAAGTTCAACTTATAAGCCGAAATAATGCGTGGCTGCTTCCACAGCAAACTTGTCAAGTATCGCAAGAACGTTAAGCGAACTATTTGGATCTCATCAGCTAAAAGGAACTAGCAATAACATAATTCGTAAATTAATATTTTATATTTCAATTCACGATTTAAATTAAATTTTTTAATTAGTTATGAACAATTAAGCTGAAAGTATGCTCTACTTTCCGTCTTCAAACATTAACAGAGAAAGAACATGACACAATGTTCAACTAAATGTACACAATTATAGTAAAAAAGAAAAGCAAAAATAGCTGTTACTCGCAAAAATTTTCTCATTATTATAATTTAAAACTCGGAAAATATCATAATTCTCCCCTTTTCAATTAATTTTCCACATCTACAATACAAATTTACTTATGAGTCGCTGATTTATTTACGTTAGTTCTCTGATCACAAAGAATATTGCTCTTTTTGGGACATGGCTGAATAAGGAAAATCATTTTTCAAGGAAGCCAAATTCAAAAATCTCTCAATTTTTTTTCTCCACCAGTCATCACCGACGGTTGATTCAGTGATGGTCTACAGAAACACCAGGAATATTTTAATTTATACCCTCAGTGAGAAAATTTACTTTGTAGCTTCTGCTGAGGAGAAAGAATGTGTTTTACTAAAACAAAGAATGCAAATTCCTTTGACTCGTAAGAAAAATGTATTAATTTTTAAACATGAGATTATGTATGGAGAACTTTTCTTACTACAAGGCAAGTATTATAATCCCTATGAACAGGAATTTAATAATAGGCTTTTCTTCGGAAATTTTGATCAGAGAAATATTGAAACACTAAAATTCCTTATCCTCATTTCATAATTAATAGCTTGCCTATAATCCATATGTACACTGCTAAAAATAAAACTCGACTCTTAAAAAAATTTCGTTGTCAAAGTTGGTTGAAAGCTCACTTGTCATAAAAATAAATGCTCTATCTAGTGCCTATCCTAAAACGTCTTGCACAAAATTCGAAATCAAAAAGCAATGTTAAGTCACGAACGCTTCATATTTGCTTCCGTGACTCCACTTGCTTACACCAGTTTCTAATGATATTGATGATCACTTCGATATCGATGCTTAATCAAAAAGCGAAGTTATTCGAATGCTGTAAAAATGTATAGGAATAAGTATTTAATTCTCTTTTTCTCTCGCCAAGTATGAATATTCTCTTAAAAACTACCAGAAAAAAAATCAAATCATTAATTAACACGCACATAGAAATTAACAATAAATTCTGTATATTGACTTTGAGAGTTTAGATCGATTAACCTGAAAACATTCAGTCTTCCAAATCTGAATCACGGCAGAAAGAAAAACCAAAGCTGAAAGGCAATACGTCAAGACAGGCATGAAAGAAAAAACACAATGACAATATAAATTGTTGCACTGTAAAACTATTTTGAACTGTTTTATACAAAGTTCATTAACGAAGAACATGTCATAAAATTTAGAACAGAAGCAAATGCTTTATTTATAGAGCTGCCGCTACAGTAAAAATGTCAGAAAATTTATAGAGAAATGTTTGTTGCTTTTTTTTTTCTTCCTGTATTCTTTCCATTGTTTGTTTTGCCTTCCATGATTAATGATGATAATGTCAGAGAAATGCAAAAAAGAGAGACATCAATTCTGAAGTGAGAAAACATATTAACTACTTCGTGACAGCTTTACGGATCATTTCGCGCGTCATATAATTGTCACTTTTTTTTTTCTTCTTCTTCTTCTTCTTGATGCATATTTAAAAGTCATAAGCTCTTGTTACTCAAAATGACTAATCGTTTATTTGAAGAGTTTGTTGAATGGATTCACCAAGTTAGAACATTCGCCCGAATTTGCTGCATGAACACGGTGATGCATTTAGGCGCTTCGCAAACGCGCTGCTTTTAAAGCACTTTATTGCAAACTGCATTGCATTTACATAGATAAGTTTCAATATTTAACCAGTTATCCCTGTATTATATCTTAATACAGGGTATCCCTAATTTTATTCCATAAATATTGGTTTGTCTTTCCTTGAATGATTCACCAAGCTGTATACTCAGATCTCGATGATTCCAAAGATACGAGGTGTATTCAAGTTCTAACACTTCCGGTTTTCTTTTTTCGGGAGTGGACACAAAAATATAGGGTTTGCTTCAAAACACGCGTGAACTCATTGTAAATGTGTGGCAAAAATTGCAACATATTACGGAGCTCAGAACAATAGCAGTAACAACAAAAGTGGGGACTGTTTTCCATACTAAAAAATTGAGATATTTTCTGCATAAGAACAGAACAGTGTGTAATCATTTGTTTTCTCCAATTGTGTGATGTGAGAAATGCTTAAAATTCATCGACATTTGAAGGAGACTGGTGACTGTGTCATGGATGTGTCTAATGTGCCTTCTTTCATGCGACAGATCAAAGAAGGCACAACGTCGTGTGACAATGAACCAAGGCAATCTCGGACTCGCAGCAACCGGTCTGACAATATGATCAAGTGCGTGGAAAGTGGGAAAAGTGTCCTAAAGGTGGATGCCACAAATCCTGGCGGAGGAATTCAAGAACGACAGATAATAGTTAATTTTCATGCTCCTTACTCATCTGTCCTAGCTCCTAGAGACTTTTGAATGTTTTCAACAAAGAAATACACTTTCCGTAAACGCACATTCGCAGGCCGTATTGCTATTGCATCATCAATTTTCTAGTGGTCCAACCAATTTCCTAAAGTAGCAGAGCTTATGGAATCGTGGCATCGACGTTGTGGAAAATGTGCACCGCTGCAGAGAGATTACAACGAGAAGTGACGCAAGTTTAACAGTTTTCGTGAGATTAGTTTGTGACAAACAAATCGAGGATGTTATAATCTGAATGCACCCATGCACCTCATTAATTTAAAAGATGGTGTGAATTATTTTTCGAGATAACTGTTGAAATTACGCAGACATCTTAGAATAGCCATGCTAGTTTTAAAGTTTTCGCAGAGTTATTTCCATTGCTTAAGAATTTTCTTTGAAGGAATATAGCAATTATTGAACAGCTTCTGAAAGAATCCGATTACACTATAGACTTACAAAAATTTAGAATGGCGCTGCAACAACTGAACTATAATCTTTTACAAACGATCAACTACTGAAAGTATTTAAAAAAAAAAAAAAAGCTCTCAAGGTTCCATATGTAAACGATATGATTTATTTAGGTTTTTTTTAAATTTCTAATGCCAAGGCAGTACAAAAGAAAATTTAATTAGGTTTATTTCTTGTATTTTATTATATGTAGAAATGCTTGCATTGAAGGAATGTTATTTGTGCGCTGCAATTAGGGATGGACGCGAGACGCGAAAAATATCACTATGCTTCGCGTTCTCGTCTCACATTGCGTGACGCGAGGCGAGACAGGCAATTTTTTACGAGACGAGAAAGGAAATATTTTGCGAGACGAGACAGTCTTGTCTCGCGCGAGATTTCTCGCGAGAATTTCTCGTCTCGCATAAATTTACGATACGAATTACTTTTGAATCAGAATTGCAGTGTTGTATTTGAGGAGGTACGCCATCCTAAGAAGGGAGGGAACACTTTGCCTGAAGCCTCTACCGTTTAACTTGCGTCTCCTTTGTTATCGTTCCTGGTACACTATCATCACTCTACAATACACACAGGCACTTAACATTTAAAATAAGGACAGCACGAGGGCTATACAAATCACACAAAGGATGGGATAAAGAAAGAAAACAGAGAAGAGTATAAGACAGAAAAATTATAAGTAAACAGGGGAAAGCCGGTACGGTAAGTCCAAAGCTTGACCTTATTCAGATGAGGCCCAGGGGCACTAACTTTGGGCTCCTTTTACTATCACAAGCATTTTAACCCATTTTTGACCGCTGTTGAATTTCGCAATGCAAAGTTTTTTTAAGATTTCCTAAATTGAATTTTAAAATTACTTATATATATTTGAGTAAGATTATACATTTAAAAATTATTTTTTTATATATTTGTGACCCACTTGTATCATTAGCTCATATGGACGCTAACAGCACACGTGTCCAGGAATGGCTATTATATGATACTCCTGTTCGTACTTTTAACATTTCATTTAAAGAAACTATAAAACTATAATAGAATACTTCAATTTTCCTTTATAAAAGAAAAGAAAAGAACACACACACTCACACGTGTGTGTGTGTATTGCTATTTGTACAAGTGGGTTGCACTGTATATATTGTTGCATGTCTATCCAGATAAAAATTTTATGGGGAAAAAAATCCCTCCATGTATAAATTTATATACATATTAATGACAGAGTGATTTTTTTAAAGAAACTATTCATTTATTAATTTGGGCAGAGTAATGGTTACTTGTAAATATAAACCAATGTAATTCAGTCATCTTGTTAGAGAACGTTTCTTTCAACTATTCTTTTAATTAGCCTCCCCTCCAACTGATCACTGATGTCAATAGATATTCGGTTTCATAATTCTCATAGTTTTTTTTTTTTTTAATATTAAGATAGCTTAAAAATGCGGTTTGAATTGCAAGTGAGTTTTAATGTCTAATTCACATTTACGCATAATCCAGAATTATGAATAAATTATTCAAGTACGCTATCATTATTTTTTCATGGAAAATATTTCAAACTTATTTAGAATGTCTGGCTATAATTATTACATTTTTTGAAATAGTTGATGCAAGTATGCTTACTTTCATGTTTTATGCTCTGATTGGAAACTTAATAATTGTGATATTTTGTTTACTTGTAATATTGGCTACATTTCATCAAAATGGATGAATACGTATATGTAATTAAATCTTATGGATATTTCATACTTTTTTCTTGAATAAATTAATATTTATAAATAAAATGTTTCATCAGTTATTAAAAATGCTTCTTTCACCATAAGCCAAGCCATGCGAACTTAAATGAATGATCTACTGGAGCGATTTCGCTAATACAACACTGGGTCTCAGCCGAGCATTCAAAGATCCATGTTGAGAAGCAACTCTGGTCACAAGTTTTCTTTGTTGTCTCTCTCTCTTTTTTTTTTTTTTTTTTTTTTGATGGTGAAAATGAACAGGTTAAACCCTGTTTCCCGATTAAATTTGAAACCCATGTCTCATACACTAAAACGAGAGGGGGAGGGGGGGATAAGTGAATTGGAATAGTGAATTCATACAAGGTTTGTATGAATTCTCTATTCCCCACATTGAGGCCGCTTAACTAGATTACAATTTTATTTGCGCAACATGTCCTGAGTTCTGAATCATTTCTAACAAAATTCAAAGCTTTATATAATTTCATAAGCAAATGAAACTCCCATCAACTATACATATTACATTTACGCGGTTCCGGAAATAAATAAATAAAAATAAATATTTTTTTGGTGTCATGCCACATTTTATATAAGGATTAAATTTGAATTTTTATTACTTCACGCACATACAGAGGCGCAGAGAGCCAAGTCGGGGCCCCGGGGATAAAATCTTTGGGGTCCCTTAGCTATCCAGAAATCCTTTTCATGTCGTATCACATCAATCATTTATTCCTTACTAAAATTATTAATCATTTAAAGAAACTTGAAATGAATTGTATTTGGAAAATAATTAATAGAATTAAAATTATTAATTTAAAAGAGTATTATACTTTAATAAACATACATGCTCTAAAAAGTACCAACTTTTTTTTTTTTTTTTTTTTTTTTTTTTTGAAGGTTTCGTCACCTCCATAGAGAAACTGTATTTGAAATGTTAATGCATGTTTCCTCAGTATTGAAAAAATTAATATTTTTATTCATACTCCATGCAAGCAGGCAGACAAAAAATTTCTGAAGGCCAAAAGAGTGGAAATTTCAAAATTTCTAATAGAAAGTCTTGACCTTTAACATTTTGTTAAGGACTAGGGGCCAAGGCCCCCAGACTCGCTACGCTCGCTTTTCATATAAGGCATTCGGCCCCTAATCGGGCTTATTCGTAAAAAAGACATAATTTCAACAGAGAAAACCCGAAGATTGGATCAGATAGAATGTTACTGAGCTAAGCTACACATTGCTTAGTTCTTGCATCTTCATTGGTACATAAAAATTTAAACTTTACACTACAGTAGACCCCCTACCCCTCATAACAAGGAAGATATTTTGTTATGGGAATCCGTGTTGTACGGGTCCGGAGCTATACTCCACCTGGAGTTTGGATTCCGCTTATAATCGCTGGAAAAACTATTTGTACTCCTCAGAAACACAATGATATTTAATGTTGCTATTCAAAGGTTATACTAATTAGGAGCTAAAGCGTAATAAAATAAGAACATATGTTTCAGCTGTATTTTTAATAATGTAAAACCTATTGGACACCTTGCGAATGGGCCACCCATGGCGATTTTTCATTATTTGGCGACTTGCGTACATGTAAAGTTAATAAAAGCTACGGAACAGATAGAATAGCCTGCCACCCATGGCGACTTTTCATTATTTGGCGATTTATACATACTCACAACCTATATTTACTGTTCATTTAAGGTTACCGGAAAACCGTTATCCATACTTTCATTTACATAATCGTTTGCAGATTGGCGTACTTAACACCACGAATTATACCATCTCGTCACGTTAGCAAATATTCAAAGTGTATTATAACTGCTATAATGGCATAGTTAACGCCAAATATTTCTACTGATAGCAAATAATCCAGCTGGACGAGAACCGGCTTTAAAATAATCTGCATTTTAATTATTTTTCATTTTCAAGATATTAGTTATTCTGTTTTGGAAAAACGAATAATCGCTAATTATAAACTCCTGTTGTCTAAGCGAACTTACTATTTGAAAATTGTCAACTTTGTGTAACACATTTTGAGTTACTTATTTCATATAATTTTTATTTTGGCGTAAAATGGGCGTCATTCTAACTCATGTTTGTCAATTTCACGCGATTCTAGATACTTGGAAACGCTTTGTTGCAAAGGAATGAATGATTTTATGCCAAATCTGGCAACCATTCTGTTTATTTTTTCAGTTTTTTATTAATATCTTCTAAAATAATTCGATTTTCGAAATTTAACTTAGCTCATCAGGTTCCTCGTAATTTTTCGAATCTGTGGGCACCTTAGTCGAAACTCAAATCCCTACGGTTTAGGAGGAGATAGGTCCAGAAGCTTTGACAGCGCCAGCGGCCTTTACTTTTTTTTAGAATAGATAGAAAATTCAAAATTCCGGAGGTTGGGTGGGCCCATAGTCTCTCCTCTGGCTATACCCTTTCTTCCACTATTTAACAATGTGTCTCGGAAAAAAAAAATGATTTCTTGTTAAATAAATCTTTTCTACTTTTAGTCATGGCAAACCGTTGAATAACACCGACAATGTCTATTTTTCTTGCAAAAGAAGACTCAATCACTAAAACTCCTTGTTTCTGTTAATTTGTTGGTTTATGCTCTAGCTGGCTTTTTGTAATTTCATTCAAAAATTAATTTGAAACATCCGGGGACATAATCTGAATTTGGACTTTTTTTACAAAATTGACAGCACACAATTAAGTATCGTATAAACAGCAAAAGCGGGGCCCCTTCACAAGCTGAGGCCCTGGGGATTATTCCCCTGCTCCCCCTCCCGCTCTGCGCCACTGCGCACATATTAGTTAATATGGTAACTAACATATGTACTGATATGGTAATATGTAACTAATTGTTATTATTAATATTGATTTTCAATAAAATAGTATTAATGTTACTAAAAATATGCTTACAAAATCGCAGTCTTTAATTTTGCGAGACTCGCGAGACGTCTCGCCATTGTCAGTGCACGATTCTTTAGTTTTTAATAAATTTTATTAGCCTGATTTAATTAATAATTATATACAATAAATTATAAAAAGCCTGAAGTTATTTTTTTAACTCTACAACATGTTCTTTACTGGTTTTTATGTCTTATCATCATATTGTAGGTATATTTCTGCTATTCTTACACTTTGTCTGGCACAATATACCCTTTTTGGATCTTGTGCCAGTAAACACCAACCAACCAACTAAACATGTTCTGCCTATTTTACCCAAACATTAGATAACAAAATGTAAGAGTTTGGGAGTTTCTAAAACGCAAGGACTATTTGAGGTTCTAATGAGATATTTCTTTTGAGCAAACGAAAGCAGAAAGGCATACATGCACGTCAGATGCTCTTTTTTTGTTTTATTTTTCGAAATTCTTCGAGTCTCATATTTTAGTCTTAACAAACCTCTTGTCACAAACACAGTCACAGAGCTTTGAAAACTGTCGGAGAAGTGAGCAAAAATAAATGTAAAAATAAATCTGAAACGCAAACATATTTCAGCTTCTGTGGTCTTTTTTTTTTCTTTTCCCTCGAGGCCCCTGCAGCAGCTTCATTAAAATCCGCCCTCAAAAAGCACTGCACCAGCCGGTATCAGCTAATAGACCCATGGGAACGGAATGTTCACCAAAGGAGGGGGATGGTGAAAAACAGGGATGTCCAAAAGTAGACCCTTCTATCCAAGGAAGCGAAAGGCTGACTTTTCGACAAGAAGAGAAGTGCAGACTGACGAGGAAGAAGCGAAAAGACGAGAATGACAGCCCCCAACTCCTGCAACAGGGACCCCACCCCCCGCAGAGATGCTGTGACAGCATGAAGGTGACATCCGTGACACCGCCGCAAAGTGAAGCGAAGAGCGCGAGGTTTGAGAAAAACGTCACTGTCACGGATACGTGCTTCAGAAGTCCATCACTGTCGGCAACGTCTGAAACATGCTGCAGAGGGGATAGGAAAGAAACGGAAAATGAAAACAACCAAACGAAATAACGTCTTGGAGCAGAGAAGGGTAACAGTTTTAAAAGAGCATAAGTGGTGTGTTCTGAAATAATAAACATCTGGAATCTAAATAAACTGCTCACTGAGCAGCATTCCGGGAAGCTTCAGGGATGCATATCAAATCACAACAGACGTACAAGTAAATGCTTTGCACATTCTGAGCGTGGTTTGGGGAGGATTTTTTACACAAGGGCCACAATTTTTTTTTTCTTCTCCCAGACGTTCGAACTCAGGTTGGGTTGTTTATCACATTCTTATTTTGATTCACCTTTCTTCCTAAAAAGAAAAGAGAATTCTCTAAAAAGTTTCAAAACAACTTACTCATACAGAAACTTTCTTACCAGATTACGCTTCTTTATAAATAGTTTTGTATTTTTCTTCCAATTAAAATAATAATGTCCGAGATTAAACAAACAATTTCCGAATGTTTATACTTGATGAATTTTTACATATTTTTTCATACTTCAGTGCATGTTTACCGAAAGGTATGGCATGATCAAGGATGAATGAATGCCTATTCTTCTTTGAAGATATCGATGTCATACTTAAAAAAGTAAACATTGCAACGTAATTTTTAGCTTTCTATTTAATAATCAAATCAGCTCTTAAGCATTTAATGTACAGCATTTAAGCATTTAATTTTACAGTAAAACATCCGAAAGTTGTTGGTTCCTGGTATAGGGACCTTTGAAGAAAGGTCCCTAAAATATGTCAGCTAATGCGTCTACGTAAGTTGTGGGGTTTTATTGTAGTATCTTTTAAAATTTGCTTAGATGCCACAGCTATAAAATCAGATTTTTGAAAAAAATAAATTGTTACGATAAGTGTGTCTCTTCGAAGCTTGATTTTCCAACTATAATTATTTTGGATTTTGTACGTCAAGATCAAAATCATTCGAGGAAAAGTACCTTTTTCTTTCAAGCAACAAATTTTAAACAATTGTCTTTCATTTTTATTAAGGAATTGAAAAACATTTTCTATACCTTGTGTTATAACAAGTTTAATAATTTTGCCAAACCACATGAATGAAAATGTATCTTTAATTTTATGAAGAAATTTATATGCTTTTTCCGAGATAAAAGAAAAAAAAAAATATTAAAAGACTATTTCTATTATTGAAATTGCAATAAGATAATTCTTTCCATAAATAGACAAAACTCTTTGTAACAAAAAACATTGTTTAATTTGTTTTCAAAACTTATATGTTATTAGTTTAAATAAAAAGCTTTCTACTATAACTGAAAAAAAATGACGAAATAATTGAATTTATTTATTTTTTTTTTTCATTGTCTTTTTTCATATAATTTCTGTTTATTTATTATTTACTATTTAAAACCTATCCTTTCTGAACTGCAATTTACGGCGTTTATTTAATCGTACAGAGTACTTTCATAAATATTGTCGTGAGTATGAAAAAGAAAAATTCCAAATATGTTATCAAAAGATTCTGTAAGCTAAATAATAAAACAAATTCATATCACATCAACATTAAGAGACATACTGACATAAAAGGAAAAAAAATATTCCCCTATCTACTCAAAAATCAATACGTTCAGCATTTGTCAAACTGTCCATCATACACCAGCTGCTACAGCAAAGATATCTCCCCGTTATAAACATGAAATGGAAACTGAATCAATTCAATAAAAGCTTTCAAGAGATCCACCCTGATATCGTCTCTGTCACGGATCCCCTACTGTGGACGTCATTCACGGTACCTTCTCTTGAGTTGCAACCAAAAAAGATAATGGGCCACTGGGATGGCTTTTGGGTGGAGGTCAGCGGGTCGCAAATTGGATACCTTTTGCGGGCTGCCTGTTGTTTGCCTGTCACCCGTCTTGCAGCTTCTTCTTCGCAAGATAGAGATATGTCCCCGAAATTTGCCGGAACGCTGAAGGATGCTGGTGACAGTTGGAACGACGGAGTTCACGAACAGAGCATCGCAAGTTGACACCCTATAGATGAGAAAGTCAAGTCAACGTTATGAGTCGTATCGTTGCGAAAGAGCGAGATATTTTAGTCTGTACTGTGTTGCAGAATATATCCGCAGCTCTTTTAGTATCTTATTATCTTGAGTTCTGTTGTTGATAGATACTTCTCTTTTAAAGCTGTTCCTTTTTGAAAATCATGCAACTTTTGAACAACTTAAAAACAATTTAATTGCACTAAAGTCTTGGAAAAATTTAGAATGCCGATTTACAAGTTGTACTGTGAACTTACAAATAGTGAACCTATAGGAGCACGAAGCACTCAAGAAAAAATGATGGACATATTTTGCAGTATTTTCCTAAATGGTAAATCCTTGTCTAATTTTAAGACGATTTTTGCGCTTATGATTTTTTTTCTAGAAAGTTGCGTGAGACATACAGCTTTGGGTGACGAAACATTATTAATATTTTTCGAGTGTGTAATTTCATTCGTTTCTTTTTAAAACTGTCCAAAAGTCCTGTGACGACGATTGCTCTTCAGGTAGAACACCCTTAGGGCTGTGTGAAACAACCTAATTTTTGTCACCACTTGCCAAATGGCGGTTAAAATTCCCTTACTGGCTGGTAAAAATTTAGATCCACTCGCCACAATGACGAGTGATACTCATCAGATAACAACAAATGTAAACTGTTGTTTCATCCTCTATTATGGATGTGGCTTGTTGATTAATCTAAGTGGCTAGTAAAAAAAAAGGACTTACCAGCCACCATGGCGGGTGTAAATTTTTCACTTTGAAGAGGATTAAAACCATGTCCTCGGGTCATGGCCTGAAATGGGTGGTACTCTCTATTCCAAAACTGCTTTGACAATTTTTTTATTTTTCAAAGGGTGGGCACTTGCCGATTGGGCATTGTCCACTACAACTTCCCGAAGGTATTGCGGCCATTTTATTATGGGGGGCATCCAGTGGGCGACCAGCGTTGGACGGACAAGTTGACATCCATGCCCAAGCCGGGATACGAACCCGGACCCAAGGCCTGATAGAATGGTTCTTAATCCACTACACCATATGGGCGGCTGTACCGCTTCTACATTCCCGTGGTATCACATGAAATTCACGTTCAATCGTAAAGGTACCGTTCAGCGAGACATCCAGTCTTAAAAGTTACTGTCCATTAATTTTCCCAGGCCACTTCGAAGCTAAGTTTTGACACATCGCAATTGATACTTCCAGTGGCTGGAGCAGCACTGTGCGCACAATTTTTCCATCATTTTCGAAACTTTTCCTCTCCTCTGCGAGCCAAACTTCTCTTTTTAAAGAAGTATATAGTGTGCAGCTCGCACACTCGCCCCGTGTCCCACAGGTGTATATCACGGCCTCGAAAATCCGATAAACGACTGAGTTAACCCGCCAGTATCTTTCAACTTTCTCTTTCCGGGAAGACTAATGGTTGCGACGAGGTCATTAATTTTGAGGACCGGAGAATCACAGCACCACTTTCGCACGCATCGCGGCGGAGATGCCGGCAAGCAAGCGATCTTGGCTGGCGGTGAGAAATGTAACGCACAGAGTTATTTTGTTTCGCCGCGCTTTCTGTTTGTGGGGGGGTTTCTCTGTGTTTCTACCGGTTTTGTTCCGAGGAAAATGCAAATGCAAAGAAGAAAAATATAGATTCACTGCCGTGATATGCAAAAAAAAAAAAAGCAAACTTTTCTCTCTCTTTTTTTTTTTTTTTTTTGTTGTTTCTTATATGCTGAAAATGGTAGGTCTGCTCTGCATGCATTACGAAATAATGTTGCTCTTCATCAACTGCGGATCCAGAATTTTTTGGGAGGAGGGACTAAATAATAATAAAAAAAAAACATTAAAAAAGCTTATTACCGGGTTTACTCGCGTAACAGTCTCACCTTTTTTGCCAATTTTTCATGGTGAAAGTCTAGGTGCGACTATTATGAGGGGAAAATTTACTACACAATATTGTAACTCTAAACCTAATTTTTCTGCTTTAAAACGATGGTGCGACTCATTATTATGCGAGGGTGACTACTACGCGAGTGAACACGGTATTACGAAATGTAGAATAAAACAAAATTTTAGTCAAGGCCAATGAATAATTTGGAGGGGCTAAATTATAAAAAAGGATCATTTTACTTAATTGTATAATAAATTGTATAGTAAATTGTATAATAAAGCAAAATGTTACATTTTAGCAATATCTTTTGTGGAGGGGGGGGGGGATTCCCCCTAGTCCTTCCTTGGATCCGCTACCATTCTTGATCTATAAACTTTGGAATTAAATTGCCTGTATGTTTTTAAGTGCACGCAGAACTTTTCAAAAAGTTCGTCAAGATTTTTCAAGAATCGAATTAATTTATTGTTTATATAAATATTTCAATTACCTTAAAAGCGGTAGCAAGAGCACTTGAGTTGCTGATGGTGAATACTTAAAATAATAAAAAAAACTTTGTAAACAGCACATATAAAAGAGTTTTTTTTTTTTTTTTAGCTAAAGAGTTTGTTTTAATAGGCATTATTTATAACAAACTTTTTATCGGTATATGCTCTTGTACTTATCGATGTCAATTGCTTTTTCTGATACTCTATAGACTCTCAATTCAGAATTTAACAAGTTTGGGTACATGATTTACGATAAGGCATTCAAAACACGTTAGGGACCCACAATATAGCACAGATTAAATTCTTCCGGCAAATTTAACAGTTTGCATTTATAATGAGTCGAGAGTACTTTAGCTATCAGCTGCGTAAGGTGTGTATACTTAAATATTTATACACCCATTAAGATAAAATACAACAATTATACTGTTTATATAAATGTGCGAGTTCCTCATGACTTTACACTCAATGATTACTTTTAGCCCTTTCAGACTTAGCGTAAACAATTGAGGACAGAAAAATTACCTATACCATTGTATTGGACCTGATTTGTGCACACAAAGAAAAACCAATCGCCCCTTTCAGGTGTTAGGTCTCTCATCTGGAACTGTGTTTCAAAATTAGGACCACTCATAGGGGGCAACGTCGGCTTTTCTAATAGGTGACCGCATAAAATGACCAAAATCTGCGGCCCATGTTGCGGTCAAGCCTCCAGTAGGCCGCTGAGCCGGCCATTAGAAATTAATAAAAGAAAAATCAATCTTCTTCGAAAATTCATCGGAATTTTTATTACACTTTTTTAATTACATTTTCAATTATTACAAAAAATATTTAATTTTTAAAGAGAAATTATTTAATCAGATCTGTTAAAAGGGTCAACATATTTTAATACAATAATTGTGCTGTAAACGCTTACATGATACCTAAACATTCACTGCGTGCATTAGTAATATTAATTTAACGCTGTTGTTCGAAAA
Source organism: Cheiracanthium punctorium (assembly GCA_038373885.1). Classification (NCBI taxonomy): domain Eukaryota; kingdom Metazoa; phylum Arthropoda; class Arachnida; order Araneae; family Cheiracanthiidae; genus Cheiracanthium; species Cheiracanthium punctorium. The sequence continues at coordinate 1,647,739 of JAWZYV010014839.1, read as the reverse complement.
AATCATGTGATTTAGGTACATAATTACAAATAAACTAATTATGCCAGGCACTTCAAAATTTTGAAACGGTCTCTTTACAAGCTGTACTACATACTGCAATACACGATCAATCTGTATCAGTTTCAAAACATTTAGAAAAAATTCTTAAAAATCGGAAATTTTCGCAAAGCGGGACACTCTTCGAAAAATCTTGCACCTCAGATCCATGTTAAGAATTTTTTCTGAAAATTTCACAAACGCCACGGCATTTTCGCTTATTGCAGTGTGTAAAGCAGCTTATGAAGAACCACCTGGAATTTTTTGGAGACCATGGTGCTATTAGTTTATTTCAAATTGCGTACCAAGACTAAAATCAGAGTTCTTTTTTTTTTCGACATACACCCTTAATGTTATTCAACAAGGAACTTATGTTGTCCTGAAGTTTACTAGCAATAAAACGCACCACGTCTGCCTGATTTGCATTAAAACACGTTCATGCTAAACGCTTTCTTTTTCTAACGAGGCTCTACTGGAATCGGGCCATGATTAGCAATTCATTAAAAAGTTTCGGTATTATGTAAACTTTTGCATGATACCAAAACATTCACTGCATGCATTAGTAATTTTAATTTAATAGTATTCAACAAGAAACTCATGTTGTCCTTGAAGTTTACTAGCAATAAAGCGCACCACGTCTGAGTGATCCGCATTAAACAAGTTCATGCTAAACGCTTTCTTTTCTAACGCAATCAGGCCATGATTAGCAATTCATTAAAATGTTCAGGTAGTATGTAAACGTTTACATGATACCAAAACATTCACTGGATGCATTAGTAATATTAATTTAACATTATTCAACAAGAAACTTATGTTGTCCCTGAAGTTTACTAGCAATAAAGCGCACTACGTCTGCGTGATTCGCATCAGTAGCGGATTCAGGGGAGGGGCTAAGGGGCTTCAGCCCCCCCCCCGAAAAGAGTTTACTAAAGGGTAACATTTTGCTTCATTATGCACTTTGTATATGTAAAGTGATCTTTTTTAATCACTTAGCCCCTCCCAAAAGTTTTTACATTGGTTTAGACTAAAATTTTGCTTTATTGTATATTTTGTTTAGGTAAAATAAGTTTTTTTCGAAATTTAGCCCCTCCCAAAAGAGAATTTCTGGATCCGCCACTGATTCGCATTGAAACAAGTTCATGCTAAACGCTTTCTTTTCTAACGAGGCTCTACTCCAATCGGGCCTTGATTAACAATTCATGCAAAACCGGAAAAAAAAAACACCTAAAAACAAGTAGTCCGTATCGAGTACCGTACTATAAACACTTAAACTCCGATAAAGAGTGAATCTGCCGGAACATCCTCACCACTCACTCCCCACAAGGTCCCGGAGTGAGTGAAGAGCTGGCTGCTACATACAAGCAAACCCCAGTATCTTTCAGCCTTTCACTTTTCCACCAAGACTGATGGTGGCAGCGGGGTCATTAATTTTCGGCCCAACACGCAAAGCGACCGGTCTTTTTTACGCCACAAATATGTCGTAAAACGTGGGGTGTATGTTTGGATTGTGTCGTTGGTTGGAAAAGGGATCGGCGATGTTCCTCTCTTTAAATGGCACGCGCAGTTTCGTTTTCTAATGATGTTATTCCATTGTCTTCTTTTCTTTTCTTTTTCTTTTTTTTTTCCAGTCAGTTGCTTTTGCGTTCTTCGTGAATGCGGCTTAGAGCGGAGCCTCAATGGATGGTAATGATTGTGTTCTTTTTTAATAATGAGAGGGGTGGGGGGGGGGCTGATTGGGAGAAGGACTGAGAGGTATATCGTGATGCAAGTAATAGCCAATACGTTTTTTGGGAGGGTCTTTAATAGTGTAGTTCCAAAAAATCATGTGATTTTGGTACGTAAGTACAAATAAACTAATTACGCCAGGCACTTCAAAATTTTGAAACTGTCTCTTTACAAGCTGTGCTACATACTAAAATAAACGATAAACCTGCATCAGTTTCAAAACTTTAGAAAAAATTCTTAAAAATTGGAAATTTTCTCAAATCGCGTCACTCTTCGAAAAATCTTGCAGCTCAGATCCATGTTTAAGAATTTTTTCTGAAAATTTCACAAAAGGTACAGCTTTTTAGCTTATTACAGTGTGCAAAGCAGTTGATGAAGAACCTTCTGGAATTGTTTTGGAGACCATGGTGCTGTTGGTTTATTTCAATTTGTGTTCCAAGACTAAAAACACAGATTTTTTTTCTTCGAACTGCACAGGCACGTATCCAGGAAAACAAACTGGGGGGGGGGGGGTCCAAACGGTAAAAAAGGCTGAATTTTTCGCAAAAAGACTATATCATTATGGAACAACAAAAATGAAAATTTCGGGGTCCAAACGGTCGAAAACGCGTAATTTATTATCATTTTAGTAACAAAAAGAAAATTTCGTGGGGGGGGGGGGTGGACCCTTGAACCCCCCTAAATAATACGTCCTTGAGTCTTAATGAGAGATTGGGATTGGCTGATTGGGAGAAGAGGGAGAAAGACTGAGGGGTATATCGTGATGCAAACAAGCTTATGAAGAACCATCTGGAATTTTTTGGAGACCATGGTGCTATTAGTTTATTTCAGTTTGTGTACCAAGACTAAAAACAGAGGTTTTTTTTTTTTTCTTCGACATACACCCTTAATTATCAATGCTATGAAATATTTAATCATTGAACTTGCATTTATGAAATTCCTATGTATTGTTTACAGTCTGAATTTAGATTTACATGTTCTTAGAATTGCTATTACTATTAACAGATATTACCCTGTGATAATTTAGTTTAAAGATACTTATTATTTAAATTAAGAAAAATTATACATAATGTCCCGTTGTCCGATTCCGACTGTTCTTTTGCGGTGAATTAGAAACTGAAATATGTTTTCAGGTTTACTTTATGAAAAAGACATACAGTCGAACCTCTATTTAACGAATGGATTGGGACCCACAAATCCGTTCGTTAAATTGAAGCAATTCGTTAAATCGAATATCACTTTTTGAAAAGAGTATGGTATAAAAATATCAAATATCAAATAAAACAATAATCACGTTAGGCGATCCACTATAAAATTGTCTAAATTCTTTAATGTTACTTGCTCTTAAAACTTAATGCATAATACATACTTATTGGCACTTTGGAAAGAAATCCTTGCTAGTGCTTTGTTTTGACTTTCCAAAGTTCTTTGTCGATATTTTCTAAGTCTTTGTCGATATTAAGAACAACATCATCAACCTAGTGAGACAATTTTTTTTTTTTTTTTTTGGGGGGGCGTTCAAGCTGCAAACTGCAATGTCACCTTTTTTTAATTCAATTTCCGCTTCTTCGTCAGTTTCGCTGCTTTCAGAATGTTCATTCTCTTTTCTGTCCACTACCGCAGGCACTTAGCTGTACATAGCAAGACACATAATTCTGTAAAACTTCCATTACTAGGAACATCTTCCCATCCAGGCATTGGATCATAGTTATCCACGGCGTAATTGTAAATGAGTTTTTGTTTAGCTGTCTTCGTAGGCACTTGCTACGTTTGGAGAAATGAGAAAAAAAATTATTGTATTACACACTTGGATTAGGGTGCAAAAGATTCAAAATTTTGTGCGGGAAAAATTCAAGGTTTTAGTTTTACAAGCGAATTTTATTCATCGATTTTTCGTTAAATCAAAGCTAAAAATTCGTTAAATCAGAGTATTTTAGCACACTTTTTGTCGAGACAGAAAAAATATTCGTTAAATCGGAGAATTCGTTAAATCAAAGTACGTTAAATCGAGGTTCGACTATATTTGTAATTAACTGTTCTATTTCTTTTTATGAATCAAATGTGTTTTGATTAAAAATACCAAGCCATTTTTCTATTAAATTTGCTCTTTATGTAAGTCCTGAGTAATAGTTATATTTAATTTTAAAATGAATTTTGCATTAGTCGTTCTCGATTATTTAAATCGAATGGATTGCGAAAGGTTGATATAAAATATCTCTAATACGCCGCATTAGGGATATGATGTATCTAATAATACACGATTTTTAAAGAAAATGCCTTGTTACACGATTTAGATTTAAAAAGCATTTTGCCGAACACACTATGATTCTTTTTTTATAAATACATCTGCCTTGCTCTGACAGGAAAAGCGATAAACATGAATATGTATGTAATAACAAATGATCTTAAACCGATTTTGTTATATTCATAGCTAAAGCTTAAGGTAAAAGAACTTAATCACATTATACTGCGGGTAAAAAAAAATTGCCTTTAGATATGTAAACATAAGTAAAATTTATTGCTTCCTTTTACGAAATAAAAGGAGATATTATGATCTCGAAAATTTGATTTTGACTACCTCTAAATTAACTTAGTTTTTGCTCTGACGCCTCAACGTAGGTTTGTACGTATGACTGTATGTATCATGTTTGTATGCAAGAAAAAATCAATTTTGATAAAAGGTGTGTCCAGTTTGATTAGTTTTTTTGCTATGTCTGTACGTACACTTGCAACTCTTATATATCAAATACTATTAGCCGTATAATGTTGAAATTACATATTTAGGATTGCTGTAACATGTAGCTGTGCACCATCTTTTATGGCCCCAATCCATTGCATAGTTTTTTTACAAGGCCATCCAAAAGAATTTCAAAACATTAAGGTCAACGGACATCTGCAATATATTATGTCTAGAGACAGTCATTATTTGGGCCATGTCCAAAATCTCTCTGTCATTGAACTTGGTGAGATGTGCTGAAATATCGCCAAATTTTGGCGCAAAAAATAAGTGCGTATCTGGAAATGCGAAGGAAAGTGTGCGAATCTGCATAACTCGAAAAGGTTTAGCTGTAGAATGTGGGAATTTTGTATTTAGAATTGCTGTAACGTCTAGTTGCGCAAACCGCTTTTTTTATAGCAACCAACTGTGTACCTTATTTACATGGTCACCCTAAATACTTTTATTGCATTGAGGACTTACATTAAAAGTTTGTAATCAATTACGGGCCATCCCCAAATCCTCGAAAACTATCACACAGATTGGTGACTTTTGGTGATATTGTCAAATTAAGAGTCAAAAATAAGTTTGTTAAAACTAAACTCAGCTTGGCAATACCGCTTATATTTGGAGAGAAATCCCTAAACCTTAATTACTGAAGTATCGTATCTAGGTTTCAAATGAAATCCGTTTAGATTAAGTGCATCTAAAATTCTTTAAATTTGATGGAAATTTAATGGAAGTACAGGGGAGTCATGCGGTGATGTCCACATCAGATTTTTTTCCGGGGGGGGGGGATGAAGACACAGGAAAATATTTTAAAATTTTACAGAGAAACAATTGCTTTATTTTTAGGGATGGACGCGAGACGAAAAATTGGTGTCTCGCGTCTCGCAAAACAGCCGACAAGCTTGTCTCGTCTCGCAAAAATCCCTATATCGTAATGTTAAAAATGTTTGTCTCGTCTCGCAAAAAAGCTGTAAATCTCTGTCTCGTCTCGCAAAAAGTCGTCGCGCGTCCATCCCTAATTATTTTTGCCCGCATGTTGTTATGCAGTTGCTTGTTACTATAAGCACAACGTGTCGCATTTTACCCGCACGTTCTGTAATTGGTAGTAACTACATCACAGCGTGCCAGTAAAAGTAACAAAATTTTTCTGTATAACTCACAAATACTTTGCGACCTAGCTTCGGTCTGAAATTACAGGAAATTTACACGTAGTTTTATGCATCTAATGATTAAAAAAAATAAATGAAAGAAAGAAAAGTAACACAATATTATTTTTTGTAAAGCATACACTAGTGTGTTGATACTCCCACAGAACTTAATTATTGCCGTTATAAATGAAATGTTGACACTGAATTCGATTAATTTCAAAACCCAATGAATTAAAGTTATGTTAATTCTGGATTTCGACTTTGTACATCATAAGCCTGATGACACAAAATTATGTCCCAAGGCAGGGATGGGCAAACTACGGCCCTCGGTCCAAATCCGGCCCGCTGGAAGGTTTGATCCGGCCCGCGGATAGAATTGTAATTTGCCGGTCAGCCGGAAATTAAAATAAAATATATATTTATATATTATATATCCAAATTACGAATTATAAAGATGGCTTGAAAAAACTGCATTTTGAGTTCGAACGCAGATTTCAAAATTTCAATGCCATTCAAACAGAACTGGATATTTTTACCATGCCTTTCAATGTAAATTGTGAAGCAGAGAGGTCATATTTGCAGCTTGAAATAATTGAGTTGCAATCTAACAATCATCTCACGCAGTTGTTTCTAAATATGCCAAAGTTAGAGTTTTACAAATCATTATCGAAAGTAAGTTTCCCAAATTTAATAACTCACGCTTAGAAAATCAGTACTATGTTTGCTTCATCTTATATATGTGAACAAGTGTTTTCAACTATGAACCTTAGAACGAATTCTTTCAGAAGTAGACTGACAGATGAGCATTGAGCCTCGTTCCTTAGAATCAGTACATCTCAGTTCGAAGCTCAATATAAGGAACTTTTAAAAATGAAATCGCAATTTCATTCATCTCATTAACATATTTAAAATGTAATACATGTATATTGTTTTTAAAATTTTAGAAAATTTTATCTTGGCCCGCCAAACTTTTTTCCTTCGATTTTTGGCCCGCGACCGAAAAAGTTTGCCCTCCCCTGGCCCAAGGCATGATTGCGTAAAAAGAGAGAGAGAGAGAGAGAGAGAACTGCCTGGTTTCGCATAACAACTTCAAAGTTTTATATCGTCTTGTAAATTCGTATGTAGTGTAACCAGTGTAAACGGATAGCTAGACCTATACAGACCCATCTCGTTTTGCAACCATCCTGACCTTCAGCGTTTGATTTCTGTACATCTGTTTCACTGCATTAGCACTACTGTAAAGGGGAAAAATACGCATGATTGCATTATTTATACTTAAAATATTGAGGAATTCGATTAAAAAAAAGTTCTAATTTCGTTTTTTTAATACTCTACTAAACTTGCTTTAGTCTTTACTACATCGACATTAAGGCTATTCCACTTGAAGAGCGATTGTCGTCATAGGACATTTGATCAGCTTTAAAAACAAACCAATGATGTTAAACACTCGAAAAAATTAATAGTTCTTCTTCACCCTATGAACTATGGACTAATGCTAACAGTAAAGCTGTATGCCTCATGCGACTTTCAGAAAAAACATTTCAAAAGCACAAAAATTGCCTTCAAAAACGGAACGAAATGTTACCTGTTTAGGGAAACATTGCAAAATTCCATATGTTTAGCCTTTTTTTTTCCCCCTGAGTGTTTAGTAACTCTTATAGGTTCATTGTTTATAACAGTTCACAATTTATTGAACTTACTACACTGGAACCTCCCGAGTTGGACACACCCATAACTTGGACACCTCCTTAAGTTGGACAATTTTCTGAGGAACGGAACGTGCCTATAACATATGAAATATGCTTCTATAAGTTGGAAACTTTTTGAGGGAACCACAGGTGTCCAACTTCAGCAGGTTTTACTTGTAGATAACATTGTGCATTTTACCCGAGTCTCTAGCGAATATTTTAAAAAAGCTGTTCAAAAGTTGCATGATTTCCAAAAAGAGCAGCCTTAAGTGCTTGAAATGTACGTCTGTTTTACTGCATCAACATTGTATGAATCGGAAGACACACAATATTTATATTTAAAATATTAAATTAAAAAAAAGAGAGAGGGAGAAAGAGAGAAAAGAAAAGAAAAAAGAGCTTCTAATTTTATTTTTTATTTTTATTCTCTATTAAACTTTAGCTACACATAAATAAAAAGAGAAGAACATTATACTCGCACACGCACACATCAACAATGCACAATTGTACTGTTATGCATGACTTATATGCTGAAATTATCCCTCTCTTCACTTGGTCTGTTGAAAATAGTGGAAATTTTGGAAAAGGAAGATCTAATTTATATAATGGACACGTTTCAGAAAAGGCATAATGAGACACATGTGTTTTTTTCAAAGTCACTTACCTTGATGGTAAAGAATTACCTCTTACCTCAGCAGTAGAATAGAGATTTATGTGATAATTAACATCTGGATGACCTGTGAATAAACACACCATACTTTCTCCAGGGTATTTTGCGCTTTCGTGTGGCCGATGCTTGACACCTTCGAACATCATTAGCAACTTGCGGGTGGGCTAGGCTAGCTGGACGGAAGACTGTAATCAGCCCCGTTGTTAAAACCGACAAAGCAAAACCATATGTTAAACAACCTCTCGATTGCCGCTAATGATTGAATCTCTTTTGTGTTTTCAGAATAAACAGGTGGATTCAATTTTGGAGAGACCATGAGACAATTTCCTTAATGGTTCCGGGAACTTTCTACGGTAAGTTTCTCTCTGCATTTGCTTCCGGGTACTTTCTCTTGATTTCTAGAAGGAAAATATCTGTGTGTTAGTTAATGAAACTGATGCAAAAACACATAGTTTAAAAGATGAATATTTTAAAATTCAGCTGAATTTAAGGAATTAAATTTCATAATAGTCTTAGGAAGTTTTCTTAAGTGACATATAGATTTTTAAAAAGATTCAAAATTGAAAAAAATGTTTGAAATGTAGCAGTTTAAGTTTCTTTAACTGAATATAAGAAGGCAAGAGACTCAAAATAGGTGCTTATATATTTTAAATATTTAATATTTTTTAAAGAAAATATTAAAAAAAGTAATGTTAAAGCTTTCTTTTCTCTTGGCATCAATACTTTGAACAGAACAGAAATGATATGTTAATAAATTTTCATTGACTGACGAAATATATTGTTGTATTCCTTTCAACACATGCTCGATGTTACTCAGAAGTTTATCAGACTTTAAAATTAGATACCGTGTTTACTCGCGTAATAGTCGCACTTTTCTTTGCCAATTTTTCATGCTGAAAGTCTAGGTGCGACTACTTTGCTGTAAAAATTTACTACATAATATTGTAACGCTAATGCTATTATTTCTGCTTCAAAACAGGAGTGCGACAATTATGCGAGGGCGACTATTACGCGAGTAAACACGGTAAGTTGTGATGAATTTTTGTAGCAAATCTTAATGGATTGCGTTTGCAAAGTTTAGCTGAATTAGGGCGTTATGCATATTTGAATAAGTTTGTCTTCTTGAAATAGCTTCGAAACATCTGTTTCATAAATGCATACCATTTATATATTTTCATTCTTTCCCTTGTGTGCTACATATTTTGTCCATCATAAAAATTTATTTTGTGTTAAAATAAGTATTTCCAAAAATTTACTTTTCAAGATAATTGTTTTTATAATAGTTGTATAATTATTTTTATGAAGTTTTTAATAAACATTTTTAGAGTATTATACAGTGAAAAATATATTGTTTTTAGATGTTTTTAAAATAACAAAGCGATCAATTTAAAAATAAATCATTTTCAAATGCATCGTCTTGAAATTTAAACTGTATTTGATTACAAATACAATGTATTTCTGTTGTAGAATGTTATTTGTACTTTACTAAACTAAGAGATAGTTGATAAAATGCACCAACCTTAAATGCGATAAAATGTTATATAGATTTTAAAATACTTTATAACTAAAATAAATGTTTATATTTATATTTAGAATGTAGCATATTACGTTCCTTCTAATGGTCATAACAGGACAGGAGAGGAAAAATTGGCATTTAAAAAAATCTTTTAACTTGTAGAAATACACTTTAAATATTTAGTTCTTTAAAAAGAAATTATCTTCAAAATAATGTCAGAATTACTGTTTCATAAATATTTTTAAAAATGTAAAATATTAAATTTTTGTAGTATATTTATTTTAAAGGTATATACTTCCATAATAATTCACAATGCAATTTATTTAAACAGCTATCTCATTAATGAGATATGCTTACTTCTTTTTATATACACGGGAAATTTTAAATTCGTAAATGAGAAAAAGCAAGTATTCCAGAACGTTATATTATGCATTTATTTTCTTTTATTTAAATTAAATAATGTTACAACACACTTTTACAAAAACATTTTTATAGTTTTTTTCTCCATAAAGTAAGTTTGTTTCTTGAATATAATTAGCATTTATTTTCACTAGAAATATTGCATAATTTATTCCATACTTTAAACTACGCACAATTTTTTTTTAGATGTTAATGTAACAGTAGGCGTTAATTGACCACTTTATAAAATGAGCAGTATATTGAAAAAAAAAAAAAAATCAAGTACTCGCATAATTATTTTACATTAAGGAAACACATTTAATGTGTTTTTAAAAGCATTAAATTACTTATTTTTCTTATAAGCCGTCTTCAAATAATTTTCACTCAGTGATTGCCAAGTAACTCATTATCAGAAAATTATGAATGAAACAGCAATATTTTTCATTTTAATTAAAGATTTATCTGTACCTGTTTAGAAGTTTTAGATTTGTCACATTAATTATGTAACCGAAAACACACCAAGATACCTTGATTATTTCATTTTATTAACCATTATTAACAGAATAAGTTTTTAAACAATTAAGACAGTAAGCAAGTGTAAATGTTTTTAATTTTCCTGAATAACATAAATTAATTTCAATTAATATTTTTATAGTCTTTAAAACACAATGCATAGTTTCAGTTAGGATAACGCATTTTATAAAACATTAAGAATTTTGAAGAAGTGATATAAGATTTTCTCGAGAAAAAGAAAGAAAAAAATCTGTCAGAATCTTTTCTACTAGTTCTTGTCATTAATATTTAATAAAAGATTTTATAGCACCATCTCATGTGTTGTTGGGATCTTCTGTTATGCATTTACAGAATTAAATCAGCATTACCATTTGCGTAATATATATGCAATGTTTTGGTAATAATAATACTTTATATACATAATAACATTAAAATTCTATTATATCTATTTCTGTCTACTTACACACACACACACAAAAAAAAAATTACTGCACTTAGAAAATTTGTCATCATTATTTTAACCTAATAAATTTGTTGGTGCAAAATTTTTTAAGATCCAACAAAATATTTTGCTGATCCAAAAAATTTTTGGCTGGTTCCGTAAAATCTTTTTCTGATTTATAAAAGGTATTTGAGTTAAAATAACAAGAAAAAAAAAATTCAAGAACAATTTTATATAGATACTATATATATATATATATATATATATATATATATATATATATATATATATATTCATGTAGAGGAACCTAAAACTTTCATTATTGTACCTGCACAATTAATTCAATAATTAAAACGGTAAACTTGCACAGGGGAAAAATCGCTCTTAATTTTCCTTTTATTTATTTATTTGCTCTCTTAAAAGCAAAAGAACTAAGTAATTTTAGAGAAAACATTAGAAGTTTCGAAGATGCGACAGCAGTTTTTCCGAAACACTATCGAGAACGTCTTGTCAAAATATCCTCCCCACCGAAAAACGCGCACTAATTTACTGCACCGCCTGTTAACAAAAGCCCGCCTCGAAGTAGCTTCTTCCAAGTGAAGACCTGGAAACTAATTAAAGAAACTCGGGCGTTTCACGGTAATAGTAAACAAACTGCTAACTAATGAAATGCATTCGGCAAGCTAGAAGGTGATTCGAATTAAACGCTGGGGGCGCGAAAATAATTAAAGGCTTTTCGTTTTAATTTTTTTTTCTCTCTCTCCCTCTCTCTATCTTTCAGTTCTCCCCCTCTAAAATGAAGGGAAAAAAATAAAGGGGAAAAAAAAAGATTTCAAAGGGAGAGATGGAGGGAGAAGGGAGAGAGAAGAAACGGGAAAAGTAGAGAGAGAGAGAGAAGGGGAAGGGGAACAGAGGGATCAAAGGCGCTGCTGGCGTCTGGAGAGAGAGAAGCGACGAGAGGCAGCGATTGGTTGGCCGTCATCACGTGACGCAACCGAAATGGTCAGATTTCGTTATCAATCCAGAAATGCGGCCCGAAAAGCTCGCATCGGAATAAACGCGGCCAGTCGCTGTGCATTGCGAGTCAGTCGCAGGTAGTGAAACATCCAAGAGAGAGAGAGAGAGAAAGGAAAAGGGGGCCCCGACGTCGGCCACCCCACGTGGGTGAGAAGAGCAGTAAATAAATCACCTAAAAATGGAGGCGGCCGCAATGGAGAGCGGTTTTATCAACAGCCAGCCGTCCATGGCAGAATTTATGACGGCGCTGCCTCACATCAATGAGTCGTTTCGCGGGGCCTCATCAATCAACGGGGCGGCGGCGGGCACCCCCGCACCACCGCCGCAATCGCAACCGCCTCAACGAGGGGCCGTGGCAGCAGAATCGCCGCCGGATGCCCCAAAACACGCCGCGGCGAACGGTTACTCCGCCGGCGTGGCCGTGCCCGAATACCCCTGGATGAAGGAAAAGAAGACCACCAGAAAGCAACAGCAAGGTAGGACCCTCCATTTACCTGGCCTTCTTTTTTTTTTTTTTTTTTTTTTTTTATTACAATCGTTATTATTCCGCGCGCGGCACGTGCCCCCTTTCCTCCGCTCGTGGGGATAGCAAAGAGAGAAGCCCCGGCTCTTTCCGACTACAGTTCTTTCTCCCCGGAAGTGTAAAGTGCTTTTGTTGTAACCAAAGAGAAAAGGAGAGAAAGAAAAAAAAAGAAACTTGGACTTGCCCATAAATTTCGTCTGTCATAAGTCCAGAGATTTGTTCGCCTGTCGGAGTTATACACACACACTCTCATTCACGATGAGAAATGTACGTTTGGGACCGCGTTGATAAATTGGGTGGCGGCGTTTAGGGGTGCGAAATGGCCCGCTGAAAACCATCTTTTCGTAACTTCATCTGTTTCTCTGCGTTAATTGAGAGGAAGGGGAATTTTTAATATAGACATGTTCACAAAATGTGACAAAATCAACTGAAAATGAGACTTCCTCGAGAATGTTTGCGAATATTAAACATAAAATGTCTGTTTTAAATGTTCCGTAGAACCAAATAAATTATTATATTGTTCTTATGTTGAAACTTCAAACATTCTCAATGGTTTTCGTACACCCGATTATTCAGTACACTGGATAGGATTTTGAAATAATTAATGTGTTAACTCACTAACTTCAGTTAAAGCGAAAGGAGTTGCGTTTTTACCTCTAATTAAATGTAATATTCTCGCAGTCTTAATTTAAAAATAACTCATTACAACATCAAAATATTTCATATTTTGTGCATTAAAACTGTATTTCATTTATGAATTTGTATTTGATAGTTTAATGAAGGTGCGATGAATTATAAATAATTAAAACTAAATTTTAAGATGACGATTCAAGGCAATGCAATTTTAAAATTTTCAGCCATTATATAACAAAGAGTAATTGTTGAACATTTTAAAATGCAACTTTTTACAATTCAAACATGCATATATTATTGTCTATGAAGCTTTCTTCCGATCTTCCACATCTTGCATACATAAGTATTTCTAATTATTCTGAAATATAATTCTGGGGAAAAAATATTTAAATAGATTATATATCCCCTTACATGATTGTCAGCGGATTACAAAATTAGATTTTTGAATTGAAAAATAATTGTGTAAATGCGTGCTATTTTTTAAAGTTAAACTTTAAATTCTGTGCAATTGCATTTAACAGAAGTTATCTAAAATTGATAAACTCACTTTATCTCATCTGTGTTTCTATTTTATATACATGCATAAATAAAAGTAAAAATAAGCTTAGAAGCACTGTTCGTATGCTTTCTTAATAGAAGTGAAAATGACAAAACGTAAAAATGTTGTACACTTATTAATTTTTCAAAACTTTTTTTTACATGTATTCTTTCTTAATTTAAAACTCATGCAGTGAATAAGTAAAAAAAAAAAAAAATCCAATAATATTATTACATTATTTATGCTAGCTTAAAAATTCCAATTTTAGTTATTTCACGTAAAATTTATCATACAGTTTTACATAATCCTTCATACAAAATAACTATAATTGTGAAATAAAAATGCACATTTTTAAAAATTTTTTCCTGTAGATTCAGATACATTTTCATTACTTTCATAATTATTTTCGATTTTTGTTGACTGCGTATTATAAAATACAAAACAGAAAATATGTACTTTCTTTTAAAATTCAAAACGCATTACGTATAATCAGTTGCAATAAATTAAGATATGCAATGAAAATATATTTTTAATTCCTTCTTTTTAAGTAACTTGCTTTATTTGTGGATATTTGATAATGCATGGCAATGTAAAGTTTCAAGCAGTTTGGTGTAATTCGTATATTAATAAATTAAATGTCGTCAACGCTAAAACTACTATGTTTGTAAATACTTAAAATGAATTAATTAGACTTACTTACTAGGTGGCTAGAATCTGATTAAAATATAATTTTTATTAAAATTCCCTTTCATACCAATTGTTTAACATTGTTTTATTTAAAATTAAGTTTATTTCTTCTATTAACTGTTGATAAGTGTCATTAGTATTGCAAAAATCAATTCTTCTTTTAAAAAAATACTTAAGGTGTAGTACGTTTATTTAATTAAAAAGTATAAAACAAACTCATTATTTTTACCATGTTCATATATATTACCTATGAAACTATCCTAACTTCAAATCCGCTTGCTTTGAAATATTTCTTCGCGATAAAATTTAAGTACTAAGCTAAAATTCAATATTATCTACTAGACACTTCACTCCACAATTTCTCAAATATATGATGCTTGCGCATTTCGGTTATTTAACAATTAAATAAAATATAAAATGTTTTATTTAAGCAATACCTTTAAAGTGAATTGACAGATTTCAAATTATTGGGAATACATATTCGGGAGGACTGTTTTGAATTCATATGGTGCATTATGATGTTGTATGATGTATAAAAATAAAAATATATACTTTTTCAAAAGTAAATCTCAATATAAAGAAAAGTCTTGATATGATACATTAATATTTTTAATTGTTTGATAAATGAAATACTTGACAAAAATCATAAATAGTAGTACACCATTTCATTCAAGCCTAATTTTTTTTTCTTAATACCTGCATATTAACTCACAAAGAGAAGAGAATGTAATTCTGTACTAAAAAATACAAACTTATTTAAAATAGCTTGTGAACAACAATATTCATAAAGATTTGTTGCCAGTAAATTACACAATTTAGAGGAGAGGAGATGATTATGGAATACCATTTACATTTCTAACTACATAGATTTTTAAATAAAATCCCCCAAAACAGCATGAGTACATGCTATAATTAATCGTAATGAAATGTCAATTGCAAATAAATGCACAATTTATTTTGTTGTTATAGAAAAAAATATTTAAAAAAAAAGTTACGAATGGAGTATAATATGGAATAGTCGGGTGATATGGAATAGATGGTTTAAACCGATGAAAAGCAATTTATAATTCTTCATATATAGTTATTTGTTACTATAAAACAAATTTTCATGTTTTGTAGTTTAAATCATTATACTGGAGTCATTTCTGCTTCGAATCGATTTAGAAAAGTTGTAGATATAATTTTCTTTCTTTGCTCCGATACAGTCATGGTGAGCCCACAGAGAACAGCTGGATCTTTGAATCCAAACTTATCGTCGTTGATCATTAGAGAATTTTTCGTGACAAAAGATGCATTCAGCGTCTTTGTTTTCCGGGTCTTTAGTGGATGACATGAAACCCATTACAATATTACCTAGTATTCCATAATACCCGACACGCCATCTCGGAAAACGAACCTTTAAAACTAATTGGCAAAACTCTGTCATCTAAAAAATAACCACAGTTCAACAAACTACCATTCTCTTAGTGTACATTATGCGTAACATCCATGTTCATGTCACGTGTTTACTAGTAAGTTAAAATAAAACTTATCTACAAAAACTCTTGAAAATCACAAAACATACTTTGTTCTGTACCGAGTGGTACGGCAACAGAGAGCGGTCAACTCTTACTGCATTGTAAGAAGGGAATCTTTCTTGAGTTGTTCATGGTAATTCCCTTGTGGCAATAGCAACTAACAGAGACAAAAACTCGGTATTCCATATTTCCCGACTATTCCATAATCACCTCCTCTCCTCTACCTATGATCATCTTTTCTGATATTTTCCTGTTACATCATCATGAAATTGAGTAAATTATAAGGAAATTGGATAACTTTCAATGAGTAATTCTTCCCTATGTTTTTTTAATAATCTATATGTACAAACACGACATTTTTGTTTACAAAATAATATGGTTTTTTGGTTGCTGTTGTTGTACGTTTGGTATACAATGCTGTTCTTGAACTAGACTAATATTTAACCATGAAATCATTTTGCTCATTTTACATTTTAGAAAACATTTCGCATAGAAAAATTGGTTACTATTATAAGACTTACCATTACAAAGTGTAGAGCGCGCACTTTGCAAAACACAAAATAAGTCTGTGTGTAAGTAAAAAAAAAAAAATAGTAGTCGGAGATTACTTGAATATAGGTGAAATTTGACTTTTTCGTATCACAAAAAGATAAAACATTATTGCTGAAACAAGTTCTGTTTGTTCTTTTATCTTTCTTTTTCCCCCTTTTTCTTTACCGGACACCCTTTTAAAAAAGGTATTCAAATATAAGTGCAATTTTCTATTTTAGCTTTGCAAATAATAATACTTTGAAAAACACGCATCTCGGTAGAGCAGGAAAAATCATAATTAAATATTATCCAATTAATATTTTATAATAAATAATTTTTTTTATGCGAAACCAACTTACAAATTTTGACACTTACATGGGTACTTTTTGAGAAGGTATATTGGGGACTATAATCCTCACTTGAAACGTGACTTGCACTCAAATTTTTTAAACGGGCACATATTGAATGGGGGAGAATCTAAAAGTTAAAGTTTCAGTATTAAATGTGTTAAGCATTAAATTTTACTATTAAATCTTCGTTATTCGGTATTAACAGTATTAAATTTCAATTCAGTATTAAAATAATTCTGCCTGCTTTTATTTTTTTAAGAAATTTTAACCTCTAGACTATTTCCTAAAGACTTCGGTGAACTGATACATTATGGCCATAAATGCATACGGTAAATGTCACGCTTGGCGATCTGTTTTGAAAATAATAATGCAACAGTAGTAAAAAAGAGAGAAAAGAAGAAATAAAAAACTGAAACCTGCAATTTGCATCCTTGGTTAAGAGCGTCTTGCCAAGGACGGGTAATTTTTTCTTTCGTATTCCAGTTTCGCAAATCATATGCTATTTCCCGTGCTGTGAACTATTATTATTTTCAAATTATATATTCATAAGTATTTTATGCTATGTGTTCCATAAACGAGGTTGTTTACTTTACGCTAGTCGGATTATGATTTTCTTTTCACATCTGTTAGTTTTGCTTTCAGTATAACTATGTTCCTTAACAACTGAATGTCTCCGTTAATTTTTGAATACAGATATTTCTGTAAAATGTTTTGAAGGATTGGTGAAAGCAAAAAGAAAACGATTGTCCTTACAAAAAGAAAAGAAAGAAAAAAAAAAACAGAAATGTATGCAGATTGACAATTTTATAATCTTATTTTCTGTGTGTTTTTAGTCAATAATCGTAAATGCAATTTACAGCTAATCATCTACAATATATCTCAGATGAAATAATGACATCATTACATGCGTTCTAATTTGAAAGCTTTCTTTTTGAAAAAAAAATGATTCTTAGATAATTTCATCTTTAATTGATTTAATTGAATCGCTTAATTGATTTAAACTTGTTACTATTCATAAATTCATAAAAATATTTATTTTTAATTGTGAACACTGATCTCTTTAAAATAGCATAAATTGAATAGTTTTTTTTTCTAACTATGGAATTGACAATACCATATTAAAAGAAACTAGAAACTATACTTTCGTTAAAAGATATACTTAATATGGCACATTAAAGCGATAAAATTGTGTAAACTATCACACTCATTTTAAACATTTAAAATGTTTTACAGTAAACTGAGTAAGCGCTCATTTTCTTAGTTTTAGTATGGTACTGCACAAAAACTTCAGAATATGTATTCACATTGCAATACTTATACTTTACTCTCTAAGTAGTCTTGAAAATTAGCATCTGCATTTGAAGCAAATATATCTAGATTTGAAATTTTAAAAATATGGAGACTTTTTCCCCCGTTTCTCATTTTTTTCAGTTTTTGATTGTTGTACAAAGATATTTGTTGGTAATATTGTAAATGTTGGTAGTATCACATTTTACTATAAAGGAAAATATAAAAGAAAATAATGTAGAACTATATCAATATTATAAAAATACTTTTAAAATAAACAACTGAATTTTATGAAATGTTACTATTTTTTTAATTAAATTTTACTCGTTATACTCACTAATTAGTAATATATTTAAAGATCTCTTTTTTACAAATTTACAAATACTATTTAAAATCTAAAAATGGGCATGAATTTTTTAAATCCGAAAATCATACCTAATCAACAGCATAGTTACTTACTTTACAAACTCTTATCCTACTCAACTTAGTGATGTTATCTAACAGTACAACAATCAAAAATGCATAGTTCTGACTGATTCTAGTATCAAATCCACAATTATAGTTAGGAAATCACCAAGAGATAAAAATTACTTAGTTATTTTTAATTAAAAGATGTATTTTTAAAAATTTCCCTCTCCGCAATTGTTTTTATTCGAGAAATCGAATATTAAATGAGATAGAATTTAATGCTAGTTCTTAAAATTACAGATCATATGTTTTTGAACAGTTACTACTGAACTTGAACAGTTACATACTTGAACAGTTGAACGGTCTTGAACAGTTACATACTTTTGAACAGTTGATAATGTGTTTTTAAAATGAGCAACTTCTCAATCACATTTAGTTTAAATCGAGAGAACAACTAGAAAATGCTTTAAAAACAATTTTTCGTAGACGCCTGATTGTGCTGCTGAAAAATGTTGAAAAGCATCAGTAGTTTCAGCTGTTTAAATCCTCATTATTTTGATCAAACTAATAATTAGAAATTAAAAATAATTTTTAATGAACAATTTATAGTGACAATTCTTTAGAAGTTTGTTTGTATGTGTAAAAGAGTTTAATCTAGTGCAAATGCGACAAAATGTAGTTTTAAATCTGATAATTCAATAATTAAAACACATATACATAAATTATAATGATGTGCATATTTTACGCCTATATTAAATATTATGCATAGACCTTTTGGTTGAAGACTAGAATAAGTCGGCATCAAAAAAAAAAAAAAAAAAAAAAAAAAAACCGCAATTTAATGCAAAAAAGGAATAAAGATAGTATAAAAACATAGATCCCATAAGTTACTTAAATGGTCAAATAAAAAATTTCAATGCTCACTCAAACATTCTTATGCAAGTCAAAAAAAAAAAAAAAAAAAAAAAGTAATCATATTGCATTCGCTTTGTTATAAAAGGGGATGCAATTTATCAGGTTATGCTGTTCGTGATTTAAAAGAACGCAACGTCCATTATTTATTCCTGAATGCAAAAATGATACAAAAAGGAAAGTTTTATTGAACATTGTTTATCTTTCAGTAAACAGACAATTTGTAAAATAAATATTTGTAAGTATAATATTACAGTTATAGAAAACTTATTCTTATGTTCTTGAAAAGCAATAGAGTTAAATGATTAAAAAACAATTTTAATGCCGAGATAATAAATTTCCCAGATTCTGGTTTTACCGTTTATTTTAAGTTCAGTGATGCAGGTTAAAAATTTCGGATCCAAATTTTCAGCACTGTAATATGTAAATTGTATACTTAGTGCTGTCACTTAAATTGTCATAGTTACGAATAAATTAATTTGTTTCCCTGAAAATTGTGACATATCAAAATATTTAACTTTGCATTAACGATAAAATTAACAATAACGAATAATCATGTTTATCAGTTTTGAACAATTGTTAAATAACAGGTATATATTCAATCTTACTCAGTAACAGCTCAAATAGCGTTGAACGTATCTGTGCGCTTACTTTGAAGTTTTATGCTGATCATCCATTTTCATAAAAGTTCAAGTAAAATTTTACTATTTTAAAAGTAAAATTTTATTATAAAAATACTAGTAAAATTTATTAAATAATTAAAAGAAAAAATATGTAAATGAAACACTGCATTAAAAGTAATTAAGGAGTTAAAAAACTCATTAAAAAAGTTTCACAGGACAATTGTTAGAATAGTTAGGAAGGTTAGAGCTCAAGGTTAGTATAGTTATAACATTCCTACCTCCGTGGATCGTGCAGATTTTTGCAGCTGAGTAAAGGTGAGTCTTTTGTACCTCTTGAAACGATCTTCCTGCCGTATTTTTTATTCGCGGGTGCTATTTAACAAAGTGTTTAATTAATTTTAATCTAAAATTTCACCAGTTATTTTGAAGTTTTTATTAAGCCCTTGCATTATTTGTCAAAGTTTTAGGGGTAATTTTACTAGCAATTTCAAAATTTTTGTGGAAGTTGTATGAATATCTTACATTTTGTATGGTAGTTTGAGTTATCAATAAATTTGTACAAATGCCATGTTAAAGCAGTTGTAAAGCATGAATTGCATTTTTTAGCTGTGAAACCCGCAAATTGATTATGTCACATTTAAAATTTACCATTCGAAAAATGCTCTATACATAATAGAAAAAAAAGTTTAATTTTTGACACTGTAGACGATAAATTCAACTTTGACTTAACCAACGGCTAATTTATAGTTGCATTACTGAGTTGTGAGTGCAATGTTTATACTTCGTTATATTCAGCTATCAATACTATTTAACCTTTGATCAAGTTTTTAACTTGAAACTCTATTTAACTTTGAAAAATAAAAATGAAATTAATGTAATATTTTCGAACACTGAGGAATAAATAATTGATAATGCATCATTTATCAACTGCATTTGATTTCCCTTATACTTATTTAGCATCAGATCAGAAATGCTTTGGTTTTAATTTCACAAAGAATCATCAAGTCTGTACAAATAAAAATACGCCTTTAAAAAAAAATAAAGTAAAATAAAGTAAACTGCATTGAAAAAAATTAAAGTATATTCTTCAATTCTAAAGAATTCAGTTTTAAAATATAACTTGCAACTTGTTATGTGATAAAAAAAAGACCCAAAAGATAGTTGTTTAAAATATAAACTTTGTGCACAAAATTATTCCTAGATGAACATTAATGAGTCCATTATATTACGATACATTATATTTATGCGAAATGCAATTTTTATGCAAATCGCATAAAATTTACATCTTGTACAGACTCTGGCATTATTTTCCATTTTCAGTATCAGAAATCTTTTCAGTTGTTTTCCATAACACGGTAGGCAAAAGTGTTCAAATAATCAATCAGTAACAAATAATACTTATTTGTAGCTCGTAAAATACCAGGTTCCGAAATATCAGAAACAATCTTACCGACACTTAAGTGTTATGTGCCAGCTAATGTTCTTGGTCACGAGACACAAATGAAAAGTCGTGTGTACAATTATGACAGGCGTCTCTTCTGTCACAAGCTAGGCCCCAAGGAAGAAGAGGCGCATATTCGCAGATGTTTTTTCAGAAGTACACCAAAAGGGATTCAAACCTTACACCATCATTAATTGTCCGAAACTGTCGTTTGCTTGATCCATGCCGCTCTTTCAAGCCTCAATTTTTGTTTTGAAACGGGAAACTGAATTTCACGTTAACTATCAGTTACGTACCTTCTCCAATTACCCAACAGTCACGCACAATTTGAAAAATTTACTTTTTTTTTAGATTATAAGGACTGGTTATTGTTGTGAAGTTTTTGGTGAAGCAGATTCGAAAGTTGTCCTTTTCATATTACTATGTAAAAACTGTTGCAACATTTAAGCTCTGAAACATTTTGAATATAGAAACAAGAGACATGAAATGCAGCAAATTTAAAGTCATGGATTTATTGAATAAAGTTAGACATGTTTTCGCATATGATGTAAATTTCTTTTCAGTGAATACAAATTGATTGCTTAGGTTTTTTTTTTTTTTTTTTTTTTCTCGTTGCTACTTGAAAAATGAGCTCTGTTTAACATTGCCATTACTTACAGTAACTGCCATTACTTTAAATTTTCCGTTATTTGAAATTTTAATGAGCTGGTTCATTTTGCACGAACTGCCCAGGCTATTGTTTATTCACGTGCTATATTGTTGTTGAGCTACATTTCAATACTGCATTATTTTTCCTTTTCAACTGTTCACATATCAGAAAACGGCTGAAAATTTTCAGCATCTGTTTATTTAAAATGGTAATATTAACATAAAGGAAGTAGGAATTATTTTTGTTATTTCAGATTCTACGTACTGTTTTTAAAATTACGAGTCTTTTCTTTTTAAAATTTAGGAGTTTTGCATTCTCCAAATGTTACTTGTTACTTGTCAGAAAATATGTTTATTTAAGCAATTCAATGTACGTTTAAATTCTCACAGTGAAGCTTAGAAATACTTGTGGTAGGTCATTTGCAATTGTTTCTTTTTGAATGCATAGGATGACAAGTTTCTAATTAACGTTCTTGCACTAAGAGATAAATAAATATAAAATAAAAAGCTTAATTGTAAAATTTAATAATTTTAAGCTTTTTCTTTGCACAGGACAATCGGAAAGAATTAACTTAGTTAATTTATTATTATTTAATGAGGGATATGGTTTATGGTAAGATGAAGTATGTGTAAAGTACAAATCTCCAAGCATATTTATAAGTGAAACATTAATGTTTGGTCCTTTAATAAATAAGAAGACTTTTGACGGAAAAGTGACTTAGTTACTTTTGACTGCTTAATAATTCCGAATGAGATATTATTAGATAAATTCACAAAATTAATAAGATTTAAATCTTATCACAGAAAAGTGGCTTGAAAACTTCTTTTGACTGTTTAAAAATTCCGAATGCGAAATTAGATAAATGCATAAAGTTACTGATATTTTAAAAAATGGGTTTGTTATAAATCATTAAATTAAATTGAAAGTTTAGTTGTCTCTCTATATCTTTCTTCCTCAATGAAAATTAGACACATTATCGAATTTGCACACGCATATCTTACTTATGCTGTGTTTGGCAGTTTCTTTCAATGACGACTTTCGCACCAACTATGTAATTCTTAAACTTTTTCAAGATTTCGTGTCAAAACTGAAAAAATAACATTGTTAATAGGATTGAGTTCAGATATACCTCCGTTTGCAGATAATACTTACTTTTAAACCTTTAGTCCAGATAAAAATTGCATTTATTTTTGATGCAGCTTAAAGCAACGTTTTACTCGAAGCGTTTGAAATATAATTTATAAAAATTCTAATACGTACATTAATATTTCATTGGAACCTGTTTCCTAGTTCGTGCGTTAGTTGATTCATATTTCTTGTGATTTATGTAACTTGGTTGTGGTAATTTATTTTATTAAAATCTAAATTCTTAATTTAATAGAATTTAATTAGATCATAAACACTACAGGGTAATCACAATTTAAAAGAGTATCCGTGATTTTTTCTAATTAACCTCAAATCTAACGGATGTGGCAACTATTCTAATGTAGTATGTAGTTGAAGTAACCGTTTGAAGTGTAGTTGTTGTAACCTTGTTAAAGTGTAGGAGACATTTTAAAACACTGTTGGACTGTTAAAATTTTATTTTTGAGGTAAAAAAAATATGGAGACGCATAAATTTAGTTAATCCTGAGGTAATTTTATATTTGGAAAGCATAGTTTAATTAAAAAACTTCGTCTGATATTTTTTTTATGTGTGTGTGTGTGCGGAGGGGGGGGGGTCATCTCAAAGGTAGGGTATTTCAGAGAACTCCTGCAAGCATCGATGAATCGAGACAAACAACAACTGAAAAAATCTCGCCAATAACACCAACAATTTTGCGAAGTGTGCCAAAAAACTTGCTTCGACGTGTCCATGCTTGCATTCAAAATGCTGGCGAATATTTTCAATATTTGCTGTAAGGAGTGATAATGTAAAAAATTTGAATATGTTTTTCAAACATATCACAGGATTAAGTAACATTGTGCAATTCCTGTCTCTATTCCTGTTTTACCTCACAAAGTTGCAACAGTCAGACAGTGGTTGAAATTATCTTTCACACTTAAACAAGTTTCATATAATCGCATTTCAGTGTTAGTATAGTTGCCACGTCCACCAGATTTAAGATTAATAAGAAAAACTAATGGGTGCTTTTTTTTAAATTGACCATCCAGTATTTTTATAATTTGATTCGTTTCCAGTGAGTTTTGCGTTGCATCCTAAGGTAGATCAAGAAATAGTAATTTATGCAAAATGTGTTATTTTAAAATGTTCATCGGTGTTTATATGTCTCAAAATAAATAAATAAATAAACGAATAAATAAAAAATAAAATGAAATAAATATAAACTTTATGGGAATAAAATGATACAGAATACATAGTATTGGATAATATAGTAATGATGATAACTACAATATTAATATACAATAATAATACAATTAATAATCATAATGTAATGTAATGATAGTGGATAATATTCTTATAAAAAAATATTTTAATAAATGTTGTTACACTGTGCATAATATATGCATTGTAAAGCTACTCCTAGTTAAAATTTGTTGAGGTGATTAGCTTTAGTTTCACTTTCAAAGTTGCACGTTAATAATGCAAAAGTTCTTGTTTATCATAAAAGTTGAAAATTAGCAGCAAAGATGTACTGTTTGTTCATTTTTAACCTAAACAACTTTATATTAAATGCACACATTAAAATTCTTCCAGGCGTATTCACTTTTTCAAAATTTGCATATGTACTTTCAGAAAATCTTTATATTTTAACGAATAAAGCAAACTGAAAAAATGCAGGAAGGTATTAAAAGATTCCAGATGCTGATCTTTGGCGGTAAAATTTACGATTCATACTTCTCTATTCAAATACAGCTCATACTAGGAAAAAAAAGGCCCACGAAATAATTTAAATGAATTTTTTGGCTAATAAGAGAATTAATTTCATAAGCCGCCGATTCCGTTCTGTTTCAACAGCATGTGTATTCATTCGCATTCTTCTCTTATTCTGAGTGTAATTAATTAATGCCCGTATTTTTTAAATGCCCCTTTTTTTTTCTCCATACCGTTATTACACAGTGAAATTCTTTTCTATTTTGTCCATTTGACGTACGCAGATGCGTTATTGATTTAAAGTATTTCCACATAAGAGGAAATTAATTATTTTTAGCTAGTGCTGTAATGAAAATCCAGTCAGCAGTGGGTTTTTTTTTTTCCTCTCCAAAACATTATTAATGAAGTTTTGTAACAACGACTTTTCTAAAAGTAGATTTTATAGGTGCGTTTTGGGTAGAAAATTGATGATGTGTATGTCAGCTTTTGTCAGGTGTTGAAATTATCTTTTATGGTTCTGTCCGTACATTGAGTATCAGTTATGCGACACCTTAATAGTGTAAGGCTGTAAAGCGTTTCACGTCAAGTGCTTTTGCCATACGTAAATTTAAAATATGAATGTTTATCTTTTTTTCCCATCCTAAACAGATATTGATTTATCGGCACTTTCCTATTAGTTTATATTTTAATTAACATTTTCAAGCCCAGTTTTAAAATATTTATGACGAGGCTCACATAATTGTCTTATTCATTTGTGCAATAGTGTAAAATCAACGTTAATTACAGATAAGGTCATTTTAAATTTAAAATACAGACATCTGGGAGTTAAACCATCTTAATTTTAAAATTTAGACACTTTTTGAATTATATTTTAAATAAAAAAAAGTTAGAATAACACTATTGCTCTAGAAAATATTTACTTAAATAACAAATATATTTTGTCAGAGTTTTAACTGATTTTCTTTTCAGCTGACGATTATTCTAGTTAAATTGCAAAAAATAATGTTAAATGTTTAATTCATTTTGCATTTTCTTAAACTAAACCTAATTTTTGTTTTGACTAAAAACTAGAAAAAAAAAAAACGCTTTGTTGAATTAAAGAGAGGCTCTTTTTTAGTCGAATAATTTTGTTGCTGTTGATTTAACATCTATTTTGCTGTTGGTATTTCAAATGACTGATTTCGTCATTACAGCCTTAAACGCTAATGAAAATAATCATCTTTCATATCATTCGTTAGCAGTAAGTAACTCGAATCAATAAACGGCATTTGTTTGCATATGAGTAATGTCACAGAAATGTTCTGTTACAATAATAACAAACTGGCAAAGCTATTAACACTGTTATAACTGTAAAGTAATGCCTGAATAATGTATATTTTCCATTACAAAACTAAGCCATTTCGTATTGCTTTAGACATAGTTAATGTAAATAAACATAGAAGCTTTCAAGGTAGTATTCAATGATTTTCTTTGAAATGTGTATAACAATCCGGAAAAAATCAGTATCTTGAGCATGTAATTGAAATATTAAATGGCATATTAATAACGTAAATGAAATATTAAATGCATGTAATTAAAATATTGAATAGCATATCTTCTGCGAGTCGTGTGTAAATGTAGAAGTTTTTCAACTTAACATTTAAATCTTAGAAAGTGCGTTAAAAGTACTTATTAAATTAGTGAACCACTTCAAAAGCAATATCTCTCGTAGAAAAGTAACATTTTACGTTTTTGATATGAGTGCTGTTTAGTATAGCATATAGTTGTTGTTTTTTTTTTTTTAAGTGATTACAAATTTTTGCTATTTTTAAAATTAAAAATTTCTTAAAATAGTTAGAATCTCCATTTTCATTGTTAAGGGCCATAAAATGTCTTGATTTTGCAATAAAAATTGCTTGCAATAAAAGACTTGGATCTAATTGTATTTATTTATCTGTTAGTGTAAAATTGAAATTGAGAACTACATACCTTTTCTGTTTGTATTGTGTGTTGTGGGAATTATGTCTTTAGCTTCTTGCGAATTATAAAAATTAAATATTATTTAATTGAACAAGTTAGTTTTCGACAAATAAAAAGCTTGGGTAAATAACATACTAAAAAATTCACGGGTAAGTTTTTAACGTGTACTTGCAATCAGACTTATTTTTAACGCTTTAGTGCATGTCACACAATTAAAAAAAAAAAAAAAAATTTAAAAATCTTAAAAACTGCATTATGTATTTTTTAAGTAATATTTTTAAGTTATGTATTATATTTTAAGCTAAATTTACTTCTCAGATTCGAAAATATTCCTTGAGAAATTTAGTTTCCTTAAATTTCCCTGCAGTTAAACGTCATTTAAAACCAAGATATCCTTAATTTTCCCTGGAAAATTCCTCTGAAACAATCCTTAACTTTAATTTTGGAACTAGAGAGGTAACTCTCTGATCCTTTATTCGCTATTTTAATTAATAATCAAAATACTTTAATCATTTTAATGCATGGCTGATGACAGTCGGAAAGACATCGACTAAGCCTTAACTATAGATATTATTAGACAGCTATTGCTAGATATGATGAGATCATCGTAAAATTAAAGATTGTCGATAACCAGAATAAAAAAGAAAGATTGGAGAATATATCGCTCAAGCTGTTCTGAGCATGAAAATTAAAATTCATACTCTGATGGATTGGACAGGCGTAAGACTCCATAAAATCTTCTGAAAATATTTTCTGTCAAAACTAACATCTAAGAATACATTTTATTTGTTACCTTCAACGTAATAATAATCTTTTTAAAATATTAAGAAAGTTTATTACATTCTTTTGGATATTGCTGCTTTTTTAATAAATAATTAAATTAATTGCTAAGTAAAAGTTTAACGTGCTTAGCTTGTTTTTCATTGTTCGGTATCATATTGAAGTTCTTCTAAAAGATGAATTGTCGTTTTTATTACACTCTGTACTTAAAAAATTTGTGTTCCCCCGTCAGTTTTGCTATATAAGAAAATGATAGTCCTCTAAAAACTTGGGTATTTCAAATGTTATAGAAGCAATGGATTTGACACCATAAAATTTATAAGAAAAATGAAAATCTGTTGATATCAATGTGTCTTTATAAACGAGTATCGAAGCAAAAATGTAGTTGAACTACAAAATCTTTTTTAACCAAAATTAAGCAAAACATTTAGAAGATTCAGTTATAATACTTAGGTTAAAATAGCTGAAAAACTTTTTGTTTAGTGTAAAAAAAAAAGCAGTTAAAGAAAAGATAGAAATTTTGTGTAAAACAGATGGAAATTTTAATTGTGTTTGAAAAATTTGTTATTGCAAAAGATGTTTGATTTTATGAAAGAATAAAAGTATTTTGAATTGGCAAATAAAATATTTCTGCCTATTTAAGTCTTCGTTTTGTTTAAAAACATACACGCTAGCGCACAGAGGTAATTAAAACTCCGATTTCGATACTACTCGTGTCTTGGTTTATTTGTCTGAAGAACAGCTATGCCATCGTTACGCAGCAAAAGAAAGCAAGGAGACCCCCTCGCTAATTTTCTTGATGCTTAACAGTGGAAGCAACAGCGAAAATTAATGCGTTAGAGGATGACGCTTTATTTGTTGTCGGGGCACGCTCACGCTAGTTTTCCGATCTGGCAGTGCGACAGATTGTGGCGACGAATGCCGCGTTGGATGGCTCTATCCCCGCCAGCGGCAAAGAAGAGATCACAAGAATAGGGCTACATGAAATTCCCGAAACTTCTGGCTTCGAATGTCGCCTAATTGAAAGTTTTCTGTTTACTTCACTTAGCCAGATTAATTACTTTTACAGGGATGCTAAAAAGACAAGGCGACGCGTTGCGGAATGTTCGGAAAATACTGTATATTTTTCAGCGGATAAGAGCAGCTTATGTTTATAGCATACATCGTTTGAATAATTACCTTAAAAGAAGTGCTGAAAAAATCGTATTACTGTAAATTCAGAATAATAGTACATTGGCTGTAGACTTTAGCATGCTGTATTCAGCTTCTTTTTAAAATTATCCAAACAGGAAAGCTTAGTTTTTTAAAAATATCGATAAAGAGAGAGTGTGTAGTAAATTAAACCATTTTACTATCCCTTTGATTAATTTTACTTACTTTTATTACCAATGTTAACCTAACGTTGCATTAGTGAAACATCAATAATGATATTTTAATATTTATTTTTACCTTCATGTTGCATTTATATATCACCTTGTATTTTAAAAAGTATGTAGAAGTGTATCCCAGAACCAGTAGAAGTATTTAATATTACTGTGCGAAAACATGCTTTAATGGCTAAATTCAAAATATTTTTATTAGAAAAAAAGTCAAGATAGTTGGGTTAACTTCAGCAGCATGATACAGTTAACCGTTCAAAAATTCTAACAAACATCGCATAGTTTACGGAAATGTCCAACTTACGTGTGAGCTAACGTAAAAGTTTCGAAAATTTTGGTCGCGAATCTTGACTAATTCAAAATTCCCTATTTACTCCACTTAAATTAATTAATTTTCTATGCATGTTAAAAAGGACAAGTCAGTGTATTTTGAGATGTTTCACATTATCCTCAAGGTCGGAAAACAATGTATTTTTGAGCGAATAACAGCAGATGCATTTCCTGTCAATTTTTAATTAATATGTAATTTAAATAATTACAGTAAGAATGTAATTTTAAAAAACAAGAATATTCTAAAACAAAATAATTACATTTGATTACAATTGAAATTTGATTTGATAAAATTGATTTTTTAAATTTAATCACATTTCGAGTTTCACGCTCGATTTGTGTGCACATTTAAAGTTTAAAAAAGAAAGAGGGAGCTCGTGCACAAGTCACACAGCTGGTAATATGCGTAGTGTAGAACAGCGATACACATTTTTCTCCACGCGTTGGAATTTGTTCGATTTAAATAATAATTCTGTACGTGAATTTATTAATTATCATTAATTATGTACTTACGCTGTAATGAACAGAACAGCAATCCTATTTGTAACGAATGATGGATTTATAATTCAAATTCAAATGCACTATAGTATAGCACTTATAATTCAAATAATGTACTGTATATAATTATTAACACTCTCCACATTATCAAATTAACTTTATTGCACAATAACTATATAACTATCCATATTAAGTACAGTTTTTTAAATAAATAATCGAAAATTATAGCATCTACTCAACTAGAAAAAGTCTGGGTTTTTTTTTTTCAAGAACATATAAATTGTACATAATTTTTACATAAAAAGTGGGTATTTTTGAATATTTTGAAAGTTTACACTTGTGCAAATTATATGCAAGTTTTATGCATACTAAAAGAAAAATTTACGCAGTTTGAAACGATTTTCAGAAAAATCTCCAAATCTAATCAAAGATTTTTTTTAAAGTCCGACGCCTATAGCTTAAGTTGACTGATCACCTATCATGTCACAAAATTTCATTTTTTTTCGTTTCAGTCGTTATTACGTGATGTGCGAACAAAAATTTACGCGGTTTGAAACAATTTTCGATAAATCTCAAAATCTAATGAATTTTTTAAAACTTCGACACCTATAGTTTAGGCTAAGTGACCACCTTTCCTGTCACCAAATTTTATATCATTCGCTTCAGTCAGTTTTACGTGATGTGCGAATAAAAAAAGCGTCACTAACACAACAACCGACAGACAAACTTTTTTTAAACGGGTCCGGAATGCTTTAAACTTTAAACGGGTGAATCTATAGATGTTGAGTGGAATACAGCTATATTCTTTCAAAGTTCAGTTCTGAGTTATCGTAGATGCAAATCCATGTGTTAAATACGCTTTTAAAGACCAAATTTCATTAAAAGCTCAACAGCTAGAATCACAATCATAGCTACGGATGTAGGCAGTGCCGGAAATTCCAAGAATATTATAATTAAAATAATTATATATATTTATTTTCTATTATTTCAAAATGCTTATGTGAAATATATTATGTGCTTATTTAAGGAATATAGAAAATCTACAAATTCTTTGCTGGATCATTATAAATTTTCCGAAGAACACACATGTTTACTTCAATTAAATGTCGATCAAATACCGAGTGGATGAGACACTGAACATTGGCAGATGGCATAAGATAGGAGATGTGCATGTCCAGGCCTCTGGTCTTTCGAGGAGCTGTCGGTCTAACGGTCTGGAGTTTTAGGTGGTTTTCTCCAGATGTAACGTGAATAAAAATCCATTAGAACCCTTTAAAAAGTCCACTAGAATAACCATTAGAACCCTTTAAAAAGTCCTCTGCCCAATGTACACCCACTCAAGCAGATAGCCCTCGTGTATCTTTGCCTCAACCAAAAACAAACAATCTAACAACATAGTTGAAGAATGCGAATGAAAATACAAAAATTGGTTATAATTTTTCTTTCCTGCTTGCAAATGCATCTGATTGTGTGACTGATGAAACAGTATGTTTTTACAATTCTAACAATAATAACCATGCAGAAATTTTAATAATACCACCATGCATGTCGAGCACTCACTAATTAGAAAACCAAAGTAGAAATTAGCTCTCCAAGATTGAGATCTTAATCCTGACTGCAATCTTCATTATTGTTTATTATTATTTTTTTCCAAGTCGTAGCGGACGAGTTAAACAATTTCTTCTCACAATTCAACAAACTTTTTTTTTTCAAGGTCCCCATGCACAGGATCGATCTTTCTCAATCAGCGTCCATTGCATAACAAGACACGCGGATAAAAGACCAGCAATTGATTTAATTACACACATGTTCTGTCACCAAATCGCGTGTGTGTGGTATAGCCTTTGCCCGAGTTGAAGGATGAGACGGAGTGGTGATTAGCATGGGCTAATACGTCTTGGTCAGCGACCTGCAATGATTGATCGTGTGTCCAGGATCACGAAAAAGTCACGTGCTTCAATTTATCTTGCACGTCGACGCCTTCGCGATATTTAATTTTTCCGCAGTTTTTTCTTGCTTTCTTTTGACATTCTGTGCTCTAGGTGAAAAAGAACTTAAGCGTCCGTTTGACACGGTATGTTAATGTGAGGATTAAGTAATGGACTTGCTTTACCAGCGGCAGGCCCTTGTTACACTCGCGATTGGGAGATCGTGAACTTCATCTTTTTTGTTGAGCAATCATATATGCGCAGTGCTTCGGATTTGGTTTGACTCAGCGTTCCAGTTTCTTTCGTTACGTCATTTTGTATGAGATGCATCAGAAATTCTACTTTTTTACAAAAAAACTCTCCTTACAATGAGTTTCTTATTTATGAATATTTCAAATTAACGAATAGAATATTTCTATTTTTAAAAAATCGTATTCAACGGTACCTTGGTATTGATACAAAATTGTATATATCTATATGTCTGCCGTTTTTCCTTTTTGTTTCTAATTTTGAATTTGAACTTTCTCTCGTAGATGGGACTCGTATATCTTGAATTCTGATTTTTATATCGAGTCAAAAAACTGACTTAACGAGGGCTCATATCTCAAAATACGTCATATGTTAGAGAACTTGATAGATCAAAGTACCATTGTAACTTATGAATTGAGTCATAATGAAATTTCACTTTAACGAACTTTTCAGAATTAATTTGATCATCGAAATTCTTTCGAAATTCGTACATTCATAATACCGGTATTTTACTCTATTTCAAGCATCAAGATCAGCAATAGTACATGTATTTGTCTCTTTCTTCATGCATTTTAAAATCGTATTTGCATGCCTAAGAATATTTCTTAAAGGGAAAACTTCGAGCATTTTTTTTTTAAATTCAGAATGTCGATTTACATGGTGTACTATGTGATAAACGTATTAATTATAGATGAACATTCACTTCTAAAATTCATCTCTCAAAATAGTATGCGGTAGAAAAAGGTTAAATTTTATGTAAATTTTGAAAACAGAATTAAAATTTAAAAAAAATACATTAATTCTGTAAATTTTATAATTAATTGCGTAAGTAACACAATTCTGCTATTGCTACATCCGTGACTTGTACAATGTTTTGCTAGATGCATCATTCTTTAAGGTGTTAAGGGAATTTCCCCTTCAAGGTGTTTAAGAAAAAATGGCTGTTAGTTTTAAAGATTACATAGACATGTAAAATAGTAAGTCTGCATAATTTGGACTGTCAGTAAACATTCCAGATTTTATGTCTCTTGATATGATTTGCTTCCTTTTTAACGTTAAAGTGACGTAGGTTGTTTTATAGGAGAAAAGGTAAGAGAACGATATCCATTTGGATTGGAAGAATTTGTATTCATTTAATTAAGAATATTAAAATCCATCTATATATTAGTTAGTTATATCACTAGTTACATATGTTTGAAAAATTCTAGCAAGAAACTCGTTTAATTTACCCTTTGCGATCGTGCCTTGCCAACGAAGTTTTTTTTACCCATTCCAGTCGTAGGTCTGCTGGTCTGCTGTGCTCTCAGAGAGCACAACGAAGAACCATACTGATCTTATTATATTAATTTTATAGTATTCTTTATCCTAAATTATATCAGTTTGAATCCTATGAAAAAAGCATAAAGTTTTAAGGAAATTGTTCCCGAACTAATACTCTGCTTCCATTATTACTTTCGAATGGCAAGTACTTGTTCTCCAAGAGAATTGGTCACTACAGAGAACGGAAGTAGTTGGCCACTTTGTTATGGGGCGCCCAATAGATGACCAACGTTGCACATATGGAAGAGCTGCAGGTATGAAAGAGCGGACAATTTAACAACACAAGTCTCTGGAGCCGAACCCGGGCCCATAATCGTACAGAGTCTACCAATCGGCGATAACGAATCAATAGCATGAATTTTGTTTTTCTTTCATGGTTTTGCATGATCATTGTTCGTAGAAAGAAAACAATTCCGACCAGCATGACAGCTATGTATAAATTTAATACGACTGCAAAGGGTTAATTAAGATTTCGGTCATATCGGAGTGAACGTGTGAAAGTAAGATTTTTATTTCTTTACATTTTAGCAGACCATATTTTCAGCATGTTTAGTAGTATCACTTTTAATTATGTGAATCTCTATTTGTATCCTTCCCCCTGTAAAGTTCGACATTTTTAGGATCAGATCACGAGATCACTTATTTCTAACTTAAAATTCAATATTTTAGCTACATGAACTTTAATCTAACAGTTGAAGAACGTTTGCTAAAAAGTATTTTTACTTTAGGGACGCAGTCGTTCCACAATTACGTCTATGTCAGTTGAATCCTCAATTCTTGGGTCATTGATAATTATCTGCACGTGTAACCTGAAGATTATAATATTAGAATTATTCTTTTGCATAGTTTAATGTTAGAACAGGGGGGAAAAAGGAAAGAGATAAATACTATAATTTTGTATGGGTGAACGTGCGTGCGTACAACAGAGGGCATATGCATCTGCGCTAAAAAACCAGGCTCTTCCGGTGTTTGTCTAATAAATGTATAAAATGGTAATTATTTAATAGCGTGTTTGTTCATCTAAGGATGGGTTATATGATTATAGTCGTTAGTATGTAGTTGCGTTTGTGGATAGTTCTTGGGCTTGAGTCTAAACCTTCAAACATTATTAGCATAAATAAAAGTCTAACTGTACAGGGCAAGTACACAGACTTTAAGTTAGTTTCATCAAAGCAAGTTATTAAGTTGTATGAAGCAAAGTTAGTTTAGGGGGGGGGGGCTACAGATACTGATGAACTCGGTTATAGTGACATTGATTATAGTTACAACTCTCTTATAACGTCAAATTATTACCAGTTGACTTGCTCATAGAACACAAGCTCAATGTAACTCGCTATAGAGTCACAAATATCGGATCTTTTCAGTGATGTTTTAACAAAGTTTAACTGTGTCTCATACACTAACTGTAGGTATTTATTTAAAAATTAATGTCTTTTTGGTTAAAAAAAAATTAGAAATAATTTGAAGACGATTTTTAAAAATAAAATGTTGACTCTTCACTGCTGAAACAGAAGCCCCCCTACCACCCCCTCCTCCCCTGTAGCATGGAATAGCTGCATAAAACTGTTAAGATAACGGACATATAAGGATTGGCGAGCGTAAGTTTTGCCACCAATTTTGCAAACGATGTTTCGTTTTGTTGTACGCAGCTGTTGTGCAAAATCTCGATCTGGGCTTAAGTCTCACAACGAGCAATGCAATTTCTTCTCGGCTCCCATCGGCAGGTGCATGAGGCTTTGTAGGAAAAAAAAAGCCACATCATAAACCGTTTTAGCAACGCAAACAGCTTCCAGGCCGCCCAAAATAGACGAAGATCTCCTCCTCTCTCGTATTCTTATTTCTCAAGCACCTTTTCGGCCTGACATCGGAATCGCTAAGAAAAACACAACCCATGAGATCTTTTTAAATAGATTTCACTTGTTCTATCGTTTTTGAAGTTACAGAGGGAGGCTGTAGCTGAGTGAAGCGTGGAACAGACTCGATGACTGCACTTTTTACTTGCAAAGAGCTTTACAAGTGTTTCACTGTATGTAAGCCTCTAGGAATTATGCAACCGCAGGGCACGTTCCAGAGTTGTCGCCGTTATGAAGGGTTGGAAAGTGAGATGCTTTTCGTGGATGGTGTCCAAGGATTACTTCGTGCTACATTTTTTTTTTTTTTTTTTTTTTTTTTTAATAGGACGTTGAATTTCATTTTGAAAGCGGAATCTCTTATAATAACCGCTTGCAAAGCAGATTCATGTTTTACCTATCTATCTAAAAAAAAAAAAAAAAAAAAAATACATGAGGAAAGTATTACTAAATATTTACTTTCTACAAGAGTGCAAATCACGCATTTAGTTTTGTTTTGAAGGCAGGAATTTTTTTTTTTTAATCTTGAATCTTAAAACATGCCCATTTAATGTAATATTTAATCTTCATTCATAAATAATATGAGGTTCTATTTAAACAACGTTCCTGCAAGTTGATGCTTTCCTTGGAATGGAGAAAATAATTTTTAACTTACTCCTCTTTGAGGAGTACTTATTTTGTAGAAGAGTGATATTTCTTAAAGAGTGCAAGGAAAATTGCGCATTTAGTTTTGTTTTTCAGGCAGAACTTTTATTTTTTTAAATCTTAAAATATATCTATTTTAATATAACATTTAATCTTGATTCAGAAATAATGTGATGTTCTAATTGAAACAACTTTTCGTAAGTTGATGTTTTCCTTGGAAACCTTGATGGGAGAAATCGTTTTTACTTTGCTCCTGACTTTTTTGGTCTGAAATAAGCACTATAGGAAGTGAATTCTAGTACACTGGATAATTAATTCCAGAACAAAAATTAATTTTTTCAAACTAATTCATGTATAACGGAAAAAAACACTCAAAATACTGGTGTTAAACGATAAAGTAAATAAAAAACTTTGTAACAAACATACATGAGATGATATAGGTAAGTAGATACGCATAGGTATAGGAGCACAGGGTTCCCTGTGCTCCTTGTGACGAAGGGTTTTGACTGAGGAAGACCAAAACAATTTTTGGTCGAAACGTACGTATCTACTTACCTATATCATCTTATATGTGTTTTTTTTTACAAAGTTTTTTATTTACTTTAAGTCATGTATAGCTTCCCCTTGGTGTTTATCTTGTGAACATTCTTCATATGCATCTTTTACAAATTCATTTCCATCAAAATTAACTATTGATTCTAAGAAATTTAAAATTTATATATTTTTGAATACTTATTACATAGATATTTTTCGATTATATAAATATGTTATTAAACACATTCCTGGTGATCCAATACATTTGGCATGAATTTCTTATGCGATGACACCTCCGAAACTTGGATGCTTGAGGTTTCTATAAAAATTGTTCAGTTTATAGTGGTAATGTATGTTATGGAAAATTGTCCAACCAATGGAGGTGTACAAGATACGCAGGTTTCACTGTGTACATTGATGGCGATGGTTCCTGATAACGATGATTATCTGAGCACAAAAATGTAAAACAAAATAAGACATGAGTTCCATTTATGTCAATACTATTTGTATATACTAGATAAAGCGAACAACTCATACCGTCGAATATTTAGTTTGGGCTTTCTTGTATCCCTTAAGGAGATTCCCATCATAATTCAGAGCTTTAAGAAAACGGGGAAGAATCTTGTATAAAACCGTAAATGAACTTTAACAACTTCGAACAACAACAAGAGAACTTTTAGAAGCATGGGATTAGTAATTAGCGTACATGTACACTGCAACGGCGCAATCTTGATCGCTGGTCGATCCTGGCCTGACTATAGCATTTTTATGCGGATGGTGCTTTTGAAATTTTGCGCCCTTGTATAAAGTTGGCATAGTTTTTGCGCCTCTGATTATAACTCTGAACTCAATTTTTTGGCCTATTTGTGTATTGGCCCAAGGTATGTGTCCCGTCCCAGATTCCAGTACGATAATCAGGGCCTCGGTCAGTAGCGGATACAGAAATTTTTTTGGGGAGGGGCTAAAATTTGAAAAAAGCTTATTTCGCCCAAACAAAATGTACAATAAAGCAAAATTTTAGTCTAAAGTAATGCAAAACTTTTTGGGGAGGGGCTAAGTTATAAAAAATGATCATTTTATCTACTTAAAGTGTATAATAAAACAGAATGTTACCCTTTAACAATTTCTTTTGGGGGGCTGAAGCCCCCTAGCCCCTCCCCTGGCCCTCGGTCCATCACTGTTTTGATAGTCTAAGATTTGACTAACCATAGCCCCAGAAAATTGCATTTGGGTTATTATGTAATTTACAAGCAAAATGTTATTTCTTTATGCACAAAGAAGTGGTTATTGTTATTTTAAGAAATTTTATCGAATTTTATCATTTATTTAAAGTAATCAGAGGAAGAATTACATCTCAAGCTGGTTTGATAGCTGCTACATTCACAGAACTAAGAATGTTTGCAATTTTGAAAATGAAACTCATA
The DNA here is from genome assembly GCA_038373885.1 of Cheiracanthium punctorium. NCBI lineage: Eukaryota > Metazoa > Arthropoda > Arachnida > Araneae > Cheiracanthiidae > Cheiracanthium > Cheiracanthium punctorium. Next base: position 1,610,050 of record JAWZYV010014839.1, on the reverse strand, counting down.
TAAACATTGAGCAATTTGCAACTGAAAAACAGAATCTAAACATGTTTTCAAATGTATAGTCTGTTCAGTATTCTTTTTTTTTTTTTTCTGTATAAAAATGTTAGAGTAAAATATGTATGAATATTTATATATACAGTAAAGCACCGTTTATACGTCTTCCAAGGGACCGATCTGAAACGACGTATAAATGAAAAAACGTATAAATGAAACATTAATAAACAACTTTGATTATTACAGATTTAACACTAATAATTCAAATTTATGTAACTATAATAATTATAAATTCTTTTAAGGCACTAGTAAATTACCTCATACTAGTTTTAACACTAGAAACAATAGCTAGATTTAAAAAAAAAATCAAATAAATGTGAAACAATTTGTATCTTCATTGTACTGTATCTTAAATACCGCATATACTTAGTATTAATGTAATATACAGTGAATACCAACCAATTATGAGGTGATTTTTGTTACAGACCTTGAATTTAATAAATCATTCATAGTTATCTGATGTACTGTCTTTGATTTTTAATCAGAGTATTTCAGATTGAATTAAATTAATGAAAATTTTTTTCCTCATGTTCTAAACTCTTCAATATTGTCAAATGCGCCTTTAAAGAAGGTTGTTAAAGGTACAACCCTCCATACATCCTTTATATGACTTATACTGGCAAAAGTTTTGAAGTTAAGGAAAGTTTAAAACGACGTATAACCGATATTGGCGTCGTATAAATGAATCATTTTTGCATTAAAATAAATAGGAATGAATCGGGACTTCATGAAAGTGACGTATAAATGCAAAAGTCGTATAAATGAGAAACGTATAAACGGCGCTTTACTGTATATAGATAGATACGTTATATATATACCTTATTTATCAAACAGTAAGTCTCTTCTGCGAAATTAAATTTTATTTTCGTCACAAAAAATAAAAATATACATAATTAAAGAAAGGATCTTGTGCAACATTTTTGTACCTTCATTGTTAATAATCCCACCAATAACAATTTTTTAGCTGCAAATTAAAAAAAAAAAAATTCTCATAATTTTAGTCCGATTATCTAAGCAAACCAGCTGTAAGCGTTTTACAGAATAAATTTACCGATATTTCATTAATTATTATTTACAGACAGATAAATTACAAAACGGTACTTTTCGTATAAACTACCGTTTTATCTATCTGTTTATATTGCTTTACATAAATTGATGTAAAATTATTCATCGTTTACTTAAAATGTTATTGCTAAAAGAATAGCAAATTCAAGTATACTTAAAAGTGCATATAATGATAATAATAATGATGATTTTTGAAATTGTTCATATTATTTGTTAAAATTATAATAGTATAGCATTTTTTTAAATTAATAACTGCACATTAGTAAAACAGGTGAACACAAATATAAAAAAAAAGTACTTCTGAAATTTTTACATTGCTTTCCGATAAATGCATGAACTTTTTGTGTGTATATATATATAAGACTTTTTTTTAAATATAATATTTTATAAGCAAAAATGTCACCTAAACGTGTCAATATATTTCTTAATATTTAAACTATTTTTTATTGTTAATCACAATCTACATAGTTAACGCAAATCTGAACTTTGAATAATTTTATATTGTTTTGTATTCTACTATTTATTTTTTAATAATGTTCCTAGTTAAACATTGACGCTTCATTATTAGTTTAAATTACTTTATTTTCATATATTATAAAAAACTGAATAACACAGAATTGCATTAAATGGTATAATATAAGTATATAATGCATATGATTAGCATTGTTAAAGAGAAAAAGGGGCGTCCGCTTGCTTAGTTCATAAGGAAAGCGAAACCGGAGCCGGGTTGGGGGAGCATAAATAAATAAGAACGACCAAACAGTCGGCAGAAAACTTTGTTGCACTGCAGGGACGGTTCACTGGTTCCGTTTTTATCGTACCAGGATTGTCTAATATGGTAAAATCTCGGTGCATTTTAGGTTCCTACAAAAAGTACTCAACGTACGGAAGCATAGGCTTATGATTGGAGGTGCCAGCAACTATTTGAAATACCCATTCATTTTAAATTTTTTCGAAGCCTGAAAAAATTCAACTATTCATGTAATTGAATATTTTAATTCCTCTCCTAGCATTTCGGTCTCGCTACGCTAATATACAAAGGTGTTAATTTATGGAGGAACATTTAGATGGTATGGGCACTTTGAGTTCCCGAGAAAATGATGCAATTAACATAATTAATTAAATAACAAGTAACTAAACATAATTTTATCATACATTATGCAATTTTTTTTAGTAATAATCCGCATAAACCTGAAAAATACGTATTTCGTTAAAAATTTAATTCAGGTTTAACGCTGCAGTTTCATGCAAGTTAGTTGTACAAAAGAAATGCAATTATTGTACAACTAACTAAATAAATAAAATAAACGCAGTTGTGTAGTGCAAATGTAATTTATTAAAAATACTTTATTATTTGCTAAGTACTTATTAGATTAGACTTAATGAATTTTAATTTCTGAATAACGGTTTCGCAGCTCAATTTCTACTTTGTAATTTATTTAAATAAATAAATATATATATATTTTAATAAATCAGGCAGATTTTCAGTTTTTCTATATTTTTCCTTGTGAATCATGTAACTGTTTGACGAAAAACAAACGTAGATTTAAAAAAAAAAAAAGTCTATAAATGAAATTAATTTTAGAGAATTTGGCACGTATAGTAATTATTGAAAATTTCGAAAAACTGGTGCGTTTTGAAAATCTTCGTTTGAAACAATTTTCAATTCTTATTTATTTACAGCTTACTATAAGGACCAAGTTCTCAGCTAGTGAAATAGCCATTCATTTATTTACTTTGTTATATGTAGTCCTATACAAATTAGAAAATAAATAAATAAATAAATGTATATATTTGGTGGGGGTGGTGTTTTAATACATTTATTGCATATTCTGAAAGGAAAATTTTTGTGGAAGCCACCTAGGTGGTTATTTATATATATATATATATATATATATATATATATATATATATATATATATATATATATATATATATATATATATATATATATATATATATATATACATATATATATATATATATATATATATATATACATATATATATATATATATATATATATATATATATATATATATATATATATATATATATATATATATATATGGTCCTACTTGGAACCCCCTTTTTTAATTATAGTGGCTATTTTATTATGGTGGTCTGTAACAAAATGGCCATTGTTCGGTCCTTAGTAGCGGTGAATGCTTGATGAGTAAGTGCTCGCCTTTGAGGGGAGGGGGATGTGGTAAAATGATTTCCAAAATATGCTTTTACAGAAATTAAACATGTATAAATGTATCTATTAATCTCTTAATAGCCCTAATTAAACCCCACACAAGTGCATCTTCAACCAGTCTCTTCATCTTTAATCTGGAACAACGACTCCGAAACCATCCAAAATTACCATAAACACCGTTATTCTGATAATCGCCTCGTTAGCTGCCATATCTCAATCGCTGACCTCCTGCTGCCGCTGGCGGTACTTTCATTCAGAAAACCTGCAGTTTTCTCGCAGGCCAGGGCGCACTGTCTCTACCGGGGCTTATCCATCACAGGGCGCCGTAGTCCATCAATCAGGCGGCGGCTCCGGCAGAGACGCGCTTTCACCGTCCATTTTTCTTTCCAGATCGGGCCAGCAACTCGCTTTTCTTTTGTCCGCGCGCGGGAAAAATGAGCCACGCCATAAGATTTATTACCCGCCGAGAAACGGCAGCCCACGTGGCTTTGTTTACAAACATAGGCTGTGTGGACGTGTTTTTCCGTATGTTGGGGACCTACTGGGAAATGATGGAGATTGATTGAGTGGTTATAGGATGATAAACAAGTTTTTGGATAAAGAATAAACTGATTTCGGTCGAATGTCTGGGTTTTTGACGAAGCTGTTGGAAGATGTTCGCTCTGTCGGAGTTTTCGAAGCCGTCGAGGAATGAATTATTATTCGAATATAAGGAAGTTACAATGTTTCTCTTGAACTTCTTTTTAGGAACATATCTGGGGTTTGAAAGTTTCTTTTTTTTTTTTTTTTTTTTGCTTTTTTGGTGTACTGGCCTTCCATATGAAAAAAACAATAAGATTAAAGTGGTCATCATGAGGGAAAAGTAATTTTTTAGTTGTTCGTAATTTGATTTGAGGACAAATGCTTGGTATTTAGTCAATGTACGAGTAGTGCCTCTTCCAGGCGAAACTTTTTTGTTAAGGTATCTACATTTTTTCGTATTGTTAGGAAGTTCTTACTTTTTTTAATAAGCATCAAGTGTAGCGATTATTTTATTATAACTTTCATCGCTAATATTTTCATTTTAGGAATTTACTTTGTTAATTCTATTTTCACTGACTTTCATTAGTATTGTACAAAAGCTTCTTTACTGAATCTCATAGGTTAAGAATCACAAAAATGAAGTAATTATTATTTATTTGTATTTTAACCAATTTCTTTTATATTATATTTCACTTTAATCAGAAATGTTCACTTTCTTCACTTTAGAAATACTTGTACTGTAACGTTATTTTATCTGAGGTTAGTGTAAGTGCTTTAAGAAATTGATAAAACTACACCAATATTTCTTATTTTCAAATATGTTGCAGTAGTAAGGAATTCTCTTAGTAGCTAAAAGTGTACCACAGAACAGAGTATTCTAGATTTTCGATCAATCTGATAAACTGAGTCTCGAGATCGTGGAAGTAGAATACAGAGAATCTTCCTAAGAGAGGTTAACATCCAACTTGTAGACCCAGAAGCAGAACTTTTTCTGACAATCTGCGACCACTTTTTAGGCACTGAAAATAATCTGCAGAATAATTTCACAATAACGGAAAAAAGGCTGTAGGATTCAGCAAGCATGTTTTATCACAAGCTTGCATTTATCTAATGTTAGTTAATCAGTTAGACATGATCAAACTAATACAAATTTACATATATAATTTATTGAGAATAAAGCATAACAACCTGTTTCAGTTGTTTTGGATAAAGAAAAAAACTTCATGTAAATAGGTATTCTTAAGAAAAATATTTCTGGTAGGTTTTGTCAAATTTTACAGCAATGATCTATTGAGTAAGACAGTGTTAAAAAAAAAAAAAAAAAAAATAAAAAACCTATTTTCCTAGATAGAATGCAATAGTTACACAGCAAAACTTGTGTGGCATTCTTAGTTTAAATTGCATAAATAACAAGAAATGAATCATCTGTTTAATTATCAGGCTAAAAACCATAGCAGTTTTAATTACATGAAGCAAGGTAAACAGTTAGCATTATCCATTGTTCTTGTTATCACAAGAGAAGATATATTTTTGTCCATAATTTTGTTCGTATTAAATGTTTGTAATAAGAGACTCCATGGAAATTAATGCAGCGTTCAAAAATTTTCGGACAAAAAAAGGCGAACGTTTAGAGAAAAATGGAATGCTTTCTAACATTAAATGTTTATTTTGAAAATTAGAAGAGACATTTTTTTCATGACCGTAAAAAATAATCCGCACGCAGTATTCTTATGAAAATAATCAGCAGTTAGTAAAAAAAATCTGCAACGTAAGTCTCGCGTCTCGCATTTTCTGCTACGGGAATTGTAGAGATATGTTTCTATATTATGGACACGTTCAGTTCCCCAGAAAAGTATCCAACATAGAGAGGTATCCAACTTGGAAGACTCCACTGTATTACAAAATAAAGCCCCTTTAAAATTATTTATTTCGTTTAACGTTCACGCTCAACAAAATATCAAATACTGCGAAGTTCATATTTAATAAGCTTAAACCATAATCAGTGCTGGCTCTAGACATAAAAATCTGCGAGTCAGGTTGACTCACTATCTATTGAAGTAAGAGTCAATATTTGGAAAATGCGAGCCAATTGAAAAAGTTAATTTTTTTTAATAGCATTAAAAAATGCGTTATTTTGTTTATTTTTTCCTCATGTAGCTAATGATTTTATTATTAAATATTAGGGTCAAAGCCAGTAAGAGGGAGATTCGCATGTGCTTGTATTCAGAAACATACAAATCGTAAATTTGAATCCTGAAGATCGGTACTTCAAGCAAGCATTATCATTGTGTATCGAACATACAGAATAGCTTTGCAGATTTGCCAACCTAGGAAAGAGTGTCAAAATGTGTAAAATATTGTAGGCGCAGCACTTTTCATACCTTCCACTGTAAAACTTCTGAGCGTTATCTTTGTGAAATGACAATTTTCATGAATTTTGTATTAATACAAATGGACCGAAATTTTACGAGCCAAACTTTGACTCGCAGATTCAAAAAATGAAAGTCAATTTAAAAAAAAATAAAAATATTTACGCATAAAACGTGACCCTGGCCATAATTATTCAAGAGCTTGATAATAATATATGTTTTAAAGTCGTATATTTATTGTCTAAATGAAAATACATTACACAAGATTAGCGTAGTCTCTTATTTCTAGTTTCTTTGGTGGTTGCCAAATTTGTATGGATAAACTTCAAGTTTGGAAGATAAAGAAATGAAGAAGAACTTTGAAGAGCAAAATATCGCGATATTTTAAAAATTTATAACATAGTTTCTATCGCAGAAAAATATTTAGATTTCTTTCTTTCTTCTGAACAAAGCTTTCCTGAACTGCCGTACTATAAGTAGAGTAAAAGGATGCTTTTTAAATCTCGAAAAACGAAAACTGAAAAAGAATCGCAGAAGCCCTCAGCTGACAACTAGCGCTAACTCTTTTTCCAAGTCTCAAGTCGCCCCGACAGCAAGATTTATGACTACGGAATGAAGACAAAGATAATCTTGTTCAAGATAAGAGACCGTAACATCAGCAAAGCTGTTTAGTTTCTGTGACTTCTATATCAGCGATGATTAAGCTGTACTTGTGGACATTCCAACTCAGAACGTACTCACAGATGGTTGGAAATGTTCGCGGAGCGAGCCAAATAACTGGGACGCATTTCTCCGGCGAAAGGCCTTCATTCAAGCGGAACAAACATTCCTAAAACTTTACAACCGTAGCAAATGAAAAGAAAATAGCATGTGTAAACATCAACTGAGACCTTTTTTTTCCCTCTCTTTTTAAAGTAAAATTGAAAAAAATACCTATACTGCTTCTGCTGATTATGTGATAAAATTAAATACAGCCGACTGCTTCCAGTAAAATCGTACCATATTTGCGATTCGAAAATTTTTATTTGCAACACGGAATTAACCTGTTGAACAGCTGGTAATTTTGAAATTTGAAATGCACACACTATAAAAGCACAAATAGGTATATTTATTATAATTTACTTTTCGTTTAATATTTTAACTTGGCGAGGGCCTGTTGATCTATCTCTATGTATCCCAAGTAGGATCACACTACCATATTGTCTAATGTGAAACAATAAATAAAATATTTCATATTAAACTAAATACTCTTAATCATTAATTTTTTTTATAAAAATAGAAAAAATAAATTGATTAAATGTTTAATTAAAATTTTTAGAGAAATTCTTAAAACTTTAAAGCACACATATAATTTGCTTACCGATGATCGATGCATTTCAATTTTTACATTAAATAAGACCAATGCCAATGTTATGGAATGTGTATAACAAAGTACCATTTTATTTCACTTTATCAACAGCTATTTTTAGTTCACCTCCTTGCTTGTATAAATTTTCCTCTTCAATGTATAAATTTACCTTTTGAATAACATTCATGATTATTTGACACGTTTCCTGGCGTCATGTGAATGACGCTTAAAAAAAACAATATCCAAGGTAAAATAGCTGTGTATTTTGAGCTGGTCTTTATCAAGTGATTGTTTATTAAATACCAACATAAGTTAGAACCATTTTGCTTACTGTCATAAATTTATTATTTTCTGTCTTCATTAACAGGAATTTTTTTTAATTGTATTATGTGCGTTATGTTTTAGATCGTATACTGAGGTATAAAAGAGTTTGGATTGCCCCACAGGAACATATATGGAAAGTAACCTAAGGAATTTTAATTTAAATTTTTCATAAGCTGTAAAATAACGCATTTTAAATTGAGAACTTACTTAAGTTATAAATTAGATTATGATAAAACACATTTAAAATAGTTCTGATTTTCAGTCCACAGAGTTCTAGTCTAGTCTAATAGTTCTAATTTCTCTTTCAAATACTGACTGAATAAACACTTTGTACAAAATGAAAATGGCATGTTTACTCAAAGAAAATAAAGAGCAACTTTTAAAAAACCCGAAACCTCGAACTGATATTTACCGTGTTTACTCGCGTAATAATCGTAGCTTTTTGGACAATTTTCCATGGTGAAACTCTAGGTATGACTATTATACGGGTAAAATTTACTACATAATTTCTAACTGTAAAGCTATTTTTTCTGCTTCCAAACGGGGATGCGACTATTATGCGAGGGCGACTTCTACGCGAGTTAACACAGTATTTGACAGAGAGTTTATTATTATTGTCATTGTCATTATCAATATTATCATTATTATTATTATTATTGTACTAATTCTACTTGTATTCTTTTGATCTGTTTTCCCCCCTCAGCTTAATTAATGTACATAAAAAATAATTTGCAATCTTCAACAAAAATTTAGTTGTCACTTTTTTAACAGAACAATTTTGTTGAATCTACAAAATATTTTATTGAATTAACAAAACTTTTGATAATTCAAACAAATAAAAAAAGAAAATTTGTTATTTGAACAAAATTATTCAGCTAAAATTTAGCTCCGACCAAATTTTATGGAATTAAGCAAAACAGTTCATTTTTACAGTGTATTATTTAAGTATCGCTAAATAATTTGGCACATATTTCCATAAAATTAAGTTAACCAACTTGGAATACCCCGCCCCATTTGATTTTACTTCTGTTTGAAACGATTTAATAATCGTATCTTGTGATATAAAATGGAACGGTCCTTCTGATCAACAGAAAAATGTATTTTAAGAAACTTAATTTTATTTCCATGCGATGTGCACAAATTCCCGTAATAACTATACTGTGGATAAAAACTGAAAATAAAGTAAATCTTGAAATAACGAAACGCAAATTCCTAAAATAACAGTACTGTAACTAAAACTGAAAGAAATGTAAATCATGAATTAACAAAACGCAAATTCCTAAAATAATAGTAATGTAGCCAAAACTGAAAGAAATATAAATCTTGAATTCACAAAACGCAAACTCCTATAATAGTAGTACTGTAGCTAAACCTGAAAGAAATGTAAATCTTGAATTAACAAAACGCAAATTCCTGTCTAGCTAAAACTAAAAGAAATTTAAATCTTGAATTAACAGAACACAAATTCCTATAATCATCGTGTTTTAGCTAAAATTGAAAAGTAATGTAAATCTTGAATTAACAAAACGTAAGTTAAAAGCAATATACGTACTATAGTATCTAAAAACTAAAAATAAAGTAAACCTTGAACTTACAAAACGTAAATTAAAAGAAATGTTTGTATTATAGTATCTAAAAAGTAAAAAAAAAATATATATAAATCTTGAATGAACAAAACGTAAGTTAAAAGAAATATGCGTACTATAGTATCTAAAAATTAAAAATAATGTAAATCTTGAATTAACAAAATAGCATAATAAAGCTTCATCTATTTTGCCACCGACTTTGACTCAACAACTTGAGCTTTCCTTGTGGCTCCTCCTTTAAAACCTTCCCTTGGGGATTAAATTTCATGCTTTATCGAGCACGTTCGAAATTGGTTGGATTAACTACAGGCCATGGGGTTTGTAAAGAAAAGGGATATCTTATATCAGTCATCCTTTTCATACATTGGTTAGTATTTTCTGTTTTGAATCTTGTTTAAAGAATGAAAGCACCAATCAGAGAAAAGATTTTGTGTAAATCTATTATATAAATGTGAAAGTTTGTCTGTTTGTTTGTTTGTTCATCCGGGAACTCCTCCCACACGGTCAGACCGATCGGCTTGAAATTTTGCACATACACGTAAAACGACATAGAATAGGCCGTAGGCTACTTTAAAATTCTGAAAATCCACCCGTTCCCTAATTTTTAACGATTTTTCGCAATTTTCATGGTCGAAAGCTACTCAAATGTCCGATTTCAGCACATTCGTGAGCATGCGCTGAGACGGTTGGTCGCAGACCTACCGAAATTTGCTTACGGCTTCACTAGGACAGATCCTAAGACGCCTCGGAGCGATTTTTTCGAAACTCGAATTAGAAAATGTTTTATTTTATGTTTTGTCCGATTTTTAGCGATTTTTCTCGCTTAATACGTAATAACGCCGGTAATTACACTCGCAAGAAAACGATAGTTACATCATCGAGTAGAGGAGGAAATTTTCTTTTAAAAACTGTTTGTTCGGACTGTGTAACATAATTTTAAGATTTTTGGGAAATTTTCAAATAAAAATAAATTTAACGCTGACTTTCGTAAAATAATTTAAAAACTGCTGCATCTTGAATTCTATCCGTCATAGCTTTTTTATACTTTGTCAAATGACGGAGCATACATTTCGCCCTCTTTTAAAAGAGAAACCAGAGGAAAATATAAATTAGGAGATTTTTTACCAATTTTTAAACAAAGAAGGATTTTAATTCCAATAGCATATGCTTAAAAACTTCGGTATGGTATCTTGCGGTTTGGTTGTCTTGGAGATAGTAACAATGATTAAAGTTGCCAGTTGAAAAAAATAAATAAAATTACTTTAAAATAACTGAGTTTTCACATGTGAAATGTGCATGATTTTAACGTCACGAGTTTAAAACCCCTTTCGAAAGTCAATCAGAATAACGGACTCACAAACAAAACATACGCCACGCATGAATTAATTCTATATTTTATTTTACGTTGCCAGAAAAAGAACTGAATGCTGTTTTTTCACCAGTGAATTATCCAGCATTATTTTCAATTGAGATTTTAAACGGGACACGTTTTCGAATCGCAGGAAATATATTGCGGTGTTAAACAGGACCTGATTATGCCCAACAGGGGGTCCCGGGCATTGATGAATTTGGCCCCCCCCCCATCTATTGTTTTTTTTCCCATAAAATTTGTTATAAAAAAAAACAACATTTGAAATTGCCGAAATTGCATTTCGAGCCGGGGGCCCTGGGCAAAGTCCCGATTTGCCCGTGCGATAATAGCACCCTGGTGCTAAATGCGCTAATCTGACCAGAATTATGCGCAAAAATTTATGGACAGCTGATTTAGTGGCAACCATAAAGTGAAATGATTATCGTTTATGCTAATGCGTAAATTGCAAAGAAACACCAAAGAGCAAAAGACTACATTCGTGACAAATATCTAAACAGTTTCTTTAAATTAAGCATTAACGGTTGCAAAACGAAAATATATTTATTGGTATCATTAAAAGATAGTATAAGTTATAGTAAGTAGATATGCTAAGGCAGTATTCATCAACGCACAATATACCGCATTAATAAATATTTCGTGAAACTAAGTCTTCTATTCTCTAAGTCTATATCCGCGGTAGTTTCAACAGAAAAGACTGTAACAGAACTTCCTTTTTTCTTGGAGATTCTGTTTTCTCACAAGTAGTTATTATCACGTTTCAGGAAAATGTTCTCTTCTTGCCTTGCGAAGAGCGGGTACACAACTATTTAATTATAAAATAAAACGGTTCTCCACATCATATAGTATCTAAGGTATTAATGGCATAACTTAAATCTGAAAAAGAGTATGATGTAGAAATGAGACATTTTGAAAATTAGGAATTTTCACTGCAAACCGTCATGCTTTTCTTTTCTAATCGCGAATGACACCGACATAGTTTTTTGCCTCATAATATTAACAAGGGTCTCGGGTCAGTACTTATACTAACTTTACAAATAACTAATGAGTAACCTTACGCCAACGAGTTAAATCATTTTGCTTATTTTTAGATTCCAAATCACTTGAATCAATTCGAATTATACGAATTCACGAATTATTCGAATCACTTGAATCAATTCGAATTATACGAATTCACGAATTATTCGAATCACTTGAATCAATTCGAACTATACATGTAAGAAAAAGTTTCGTTCCCTACCGTGCGGAGAACGGGCACGCAGCTAGTAACTTATAAAATTATGTGCATATATTATAATTAGGAAACCCTTTGAAATATTTGTTTTCCTATATTAGCTTTTTTGAATTAGAATATGTTTTGATTGAGAGTTGACTGTTTTAGTGGTTATATATGTGATATTACAGCGTTAACAAAAAATAGCGTTTTAGCTTTTGCATATTTGCGTTGCATTTCTTGCAGACTTCATCTTTACAGTGTTATTTCGAAAAAAAATCAAGTGAATATGGTACATTAATACAAAATAACTAATTATGTTAAGCATTAAAAAAATTTTAGAATGTCTCTTTACAAGCTGTACTGTAGAGATGCACAAACGTTATAAAAGAAGGGCGACTTACAGAAATGAGTTGACTGCGCGCCGCACACAGCCAGCTTGTCAAAAAATGGTCTCTTAGATCTGTAGCACGCGATGAATAATCCGATCGACCGCCATCTCACTGGTAGTTAAATCGAGCGATAGCAACGGCTGCCCTTTTTTCGGTAATGGGTTAAAAAAAAAAATCTCTCTTTTCAATGGAAGCGTAATTCAGTATTTAAAAAAAAAAATACAGAAAACTGAAATTTTTCAACGGACAAAAAAAAAAAAAAAACTTCCTGCACAATACTTTAGTTTAAAATTGTCACAATGTGAAAAATATTTTTCAAATTTGCAAATATTCGTTAGAACCCCTTAAATGTCTTCTTCCCAAGGTAGCCCTCCCTTTGACAGAAAGCCCTAGGGTATTTTGCCTTAACAAAACAGCCAGCTTGGACTACGTTTTTTTTTTAATCAATGCAAATATTAGTGTCCGCTGAGGCAGACTTTTAAAAATATATTTTAAAACTTTTTTTTTAAATTTCAAATTATAACCTAACCTCTATTCTGTATTCGTTAGGTGACCTAATTTTTTAAGAAGAATACGAGGACAGTGTCCGCAATTCTCAAAAAAAGAGGCATTTTGTAATTCCAATACTCTTCTAAAACAAGCTTTCATTTATAAAGTAATTACAACTGTGTTAACCGAATACATATAAAATATACTTATTAAGCTAGACACATGTTTCGTCGATGGAGACACACTTTCGATCTTCATCAGTAGCAGTTGAAGTCCAAACACGCGAAAATAAATCTGTATCTGGAGTTCAAATGCTACTAAGATCGAAACTTTTTCGATCGAAACATGTGTTTAGCTTGATAAGTATATTTTATGTGCGTTATTTTACATGATTTTAATTATTACTGATATTAACAGTCAACCCATATGTCTTACGCAACTTTCAGAAAAAATTAATGAGCACAAATCTTGTCCACAGGAATGGTCCGAACCTGTTTGAGGAAACATTGCAAAATTTCGTATGTTTAGCATTTTCTCCCGTGTGTTTTGTAACTCTGATAGGTTCATTGTTTGTAATAGTTCACAGTACAACTTGTAAAGGCATTCTAAGTTTTTTCGAGTCTGGCACAGTTGAATTTTTTAGAAGCTGTTCAAAAATTACGTGATTTCCCAACAGAAAAGTCTTAACTCACAAAAACCAATTTCCTCGTTTGTATATGTTTATACTATAGTCCAAAAACTGATATTATGTTCTGTGGCACTCTGTGGAGTTACTAGCTTCTGTAACTCCTGTAGGTTCATTGTTTGTAATAGTTCACCGTACTACTTTTAAAGAGACATCCTAATTTTTTTCAAGTCTCTAGTGCAATTAATTTTTTTTAAGATGTCAAAGGTTGCATTGATTTTCCAAAAAAAAAAAAAAAAAAAATCTTTTGGAAAATTATCATTACATACTTTCCGAAACAACCATAACATTACATATTTCTTGAAAAACAAACATTGCATATTTCCTGAAAACAGCGCACAAAAATCAATTTCCGTTTGTATATATGCTTAAATTATAGTCCAAAAACTGATATAATATTTATTATGTTATCTGGCAGACTGGCTTCTTCGGGGAAGGAACTACGCAGTAATTTGAGAGACTTGAAAAGAGGGCAGCATATAGTACATGGCCGCATCTGTCAGAGTTCCCACATCAGCATAGTCGACAACTGCCAAGGTTTCCACCATCTTTCGGAGGGTCAGTTTGTGTATGTTTCATCAAGTGTCGGTCATTCACATGAATACTTAAATACAGTCTTAGATGAAAAGAAACTTTATGGAGAGTTGAAAATCATTGCGTGACATACTGCTTGTCACGCTCAACCCTCCTACAAGTTTCAGGTTGTTGCTGGAAGTAAGCGAACAGAGTGAAAAAAAAAAAGTTGGATATTTGTTGCTCTTGGTGAATAGGTGTATTTAGCAATGGCATGTTTAGACTTTTTTTTCTTTCGCGTACTTTCGATTTTATGCCCGGGTGACTTGGGAAAACTAAGAACTCAGGTTACAAGGAAAGTGTTTTGTTTGCCTTTGCGTATCTTAAAGAATGACAAAATGGTACAACGTATATAAATTTCACTAATGCATGACTTTGTCATTCGGATGAAATATTGTTTTAATATAGAAATTTGTCTTGGTTTTCTTCCTCTTGCGATTGCTAATTATTATATGCGAATGCGATTTTTTGGTTTGGCTTATAAATATTCTACGATTAAAACTGTAGACAGTGCGACATACTTGCAATTTGATTATGTCTAACTAAGCATAAAAACGAGAAAAACATTAACTAGGATAAAGCTCTTCATAGTTAATGAAATAAATCTATGTAAAGTTGTATTTTCAATGTGTCAGTATTTCGCTGAATGAAGTTATGTGAACAAACAAACATGGAAAAGTCTGATATACCATAAATAAATAATAGAAGAACATAAAAACCGCGCGGAGCGTCAGTTTTAGGACTCTGTACTGTGATAACAAGGAGTTAATTTTGGCTGAACACTGCACCCAAAATAGACACAGAACATTCATCAGAAGCATTCTTGATAAAATCATTCGTCAGGAAAACTCATAACTATACGTCATTGATTTTGTGCATAGGTACATATAGCACTACATTTTATGCAATTTGTGCTTCAAGATCAGAAGTGGAGTGATTTAAGAAATTTGGGTACACCCTTTTACGCCCCTTATGCACAAAAATGTATTTGTGCGTATATAAGTCATGACTTATATACATGATAAATGTATATAAGTATTGACTTATATAATGTATATAAGTCAATTTTCCTATGTTAGATTCATATTTAAAATATTGTTCTTCGTAAAAGTAAATGACACCATATATAATTGCAATTTTTCACATTTCTTTTTGTGTTTTTTTAAAAACTAATTAGTTATTGGCAAAACTGAAATAGGAGATTTCGCTATTACTCGAATACTTTTTTGAGTGAGTATACAAGAATTCTAATGAAATATGATTAATGCCTATTAATTTTTAATAAGGTTAATTTTCATTAAAACAGTTACAAGGCTGCTATTTTGAGAGAAGCAAACATTTAAAGAACTAAAAATAATGTAATTTTATAAAGCTATTTCTGTTAATTTTGTGAATTATCACATTTAATGCTTAGAGTGAATTGATGGCTCAGTTGCAACCGTCCGAAATCTGCAAATACTCATGTATTCATATTTTCCAGATAAGTGTTTTGATCCTCTGGTTCCATCAACATTATTCCATTACATATTATTTACACGCGAAAAAACAATTCAGTTTACATCTTGTCAAGCCCACGCATCTGTCATACGCCGACAAATTTCTGACACAAGCCAGAACATTCTACTCTCGACCTAATGCTTGAATTATCAAAGGAAACGCTTTATCTAAAGTTGTACGACGAAAACTTTGGCATCAACATGACTACAAGAAAAAAAAAAAAAAAGAAGAAGACATGTTTTATAGCTCGCGTGTGTCGCTAAAACCAGTGCTTCCAGGACGTTTACTGCGACATTTTTTAAAATGGTGAAATTGCATCATGGAATCACAATGCTTATAAAATCAATATCCATGTCGCTTACACTACATAAGTTCTCTTTAAAGAGTCTTAATTTGAATTTTCTGGTTTCCTAGTTCTCTTCCATTTTGGCTACCACTGTCTTTCTTCCCAACAGAAATTTTCTGTCGCTAATATGAAAGTGTTAAAATGCTACACCAGAATAATTATTGCTTGAAGCAGTTATTTAAGGGTCTTCCACCTAGCTTTAAAAACAATCCAGTGATATTAAACGTACAAAAAAAAAAAAAAATCATAGTACTTCTTCTTTCACTGCACTAGGAACAAATACTAACAATAAATCTGTACATCTAATGCAACTTTCAGAAAAAAATTCATAAGTACAAAATGCCATCGAAAATATGCCTGAGTTATTTCTTTAGCAAAGTATTGCAAAATTTCGCATGTTTAGCATTTTTGTCTGAATTTTTCGTAACTCCCATAGGCTCATTGTTTGTAACAGTTCACTGAACAACTTGGAGAGAGAGATACTAAATTTTTCCGAGTCTCTAGCGCAATTAAATTGTTTTCTAAGTTATTCAAAAGTTAGATGATTTCCAAAAAGAACAGACTTAAACAGTTGATAAAATGTTCAATCTTTTTAGAGAGGTATTCGTCATAATGCTAAATTAGACACACACATATACAAAAGTCACTATTCTTACATCTGTAACAATACCTTAATTTTTTCACTTGATATCATTTCAGCATTTCAAGCTGTTCATAAGTTTTATATGCTAAAATAAATAATAAAAAAATAAATGAAGAAGCTATGTTCAATAATAGCGTCTTATATAAAAAAACAGTAAAAAAAAAGTCTTACCATAAAGAGGGAGAAAATAATTTGAGATACGTAGAAACTGTGTAGAGGGTAAAGATTCAGCCTCACAGAACTTTCGAACAGCTTTATAAAAAGAAAAAAAATCATGTTAAACACTCGAAAAATTTAATAATGCTTCTTCATCCAATGCTCTATCTACGGATAATAACAGCTGTTCTATATGTCCAATGCACACACACACACACACACACACACACACAATTTTCATTTAAAAAAATTTAAACATAAAAATTGTCTTAAAATGGGCTTATGCGTTATCCGTTTAGATAAATATTGTTTAGATTCTTTCCTGAGTGATTCGTAACTATTATAGGTTCACTTTCTGTAATCGTGCACACTACATTTTGTAAACAAACATTTCAAAATTTTCCGCGCTCTTATTATGATTGGACTTTTTAAAAAGTTGTTCAAAAGTTGCATAATTTCTTAAACGAACTGCCTTAACTAAAATAGAAGATATTTATAAGTTGCACAAATTTCCTATGAAATAAATTACCGTAGAAAATAGCTGCGGAAAATGAGTTTTAATACTACAGCAAATATAAATGTTAAAAAGAGTTTATTTAGTAATGGCAGTGTTGTTCCTGTATTGCTTTTGCACGTTTAGATGCGTTCTAATATTATTCTTATTGTAAATAAATTTACTGCACGTAGAAATTTTACCATGTTATGCGTTAACTTCGTAATATGTCCGAATAAATGTACTCATTTTTTAAAAATCTTGAATTAGTAAAATAGAGGATTTTTTTAAATATTTAAATAAAAATGTTATTATTTATTTATTTATTTATTTGTATATTTATATGTTTACATATGTCTTTATTAATACAGCAAAGAGAAATAGTACTATTTCGCGTTTATATAGGTGTAATATAATTTTTAACGATATATTCAAAGTTAAGTATGTATAATAAATTATAAAAAACTAAGTAGAAAATACAAATTAAATTGTGAAATGCTGAGCTGTGGCGCTTTTAAAATGCAAAAAACCTTTGACACAGGGAATAAAAGAATTAACTTTTAACTTTTAATGAACCTCTCTTTGGAGCAATCAGACCATTTATAATTCTGAGAAGAAGGAAAGAGAAAAATTAAGCTTCTAATGTTAATTAGAAAGCAGTATTACTCTTAACCCTTATTACTCAGTTATTACTCTTTAATGTTGCCTTCAAAAATTGTTTCATATTTTAAAGCATTTCACAATTGTTTAAAATGTGTTTTTTTTATATAAAATAAATGTTTACGAAATCCTTAGATAAATAAATCAATTAACTTATACAAATTCTTTATAATGGAAATCGTATAATTTTGTTTGTGTAAAATAAAACTAATTTTATTTAGATTAAAATTTAATTTTTAATAATCATGCAAAAACCTTAAAAAAGTAATTTTTTAAGAATGAAATGTAAATTTGAAAATGTGCGCATGTTTCAAAAGTTTAAAAAAACTTCTATCTGGAATTTACTTTTTAATGAATTTCAGAGATTTGCGTTGCAAACAAATATTTTTTAAGAACCAGTTGTTCCAGATATTTTTTCCTTTTTTAAAGCGGTTTTTATAAACTGTTTGTCGTACTTCTCTTTGCATATGAAATGACGGTTGCATAATTTTCCAATGTTAGTTGATTTTTTCTTCATTTTTACATTTTTTACTCCAATTTAAGTAAAATTAAAATGCAACGAGAAAAATGAATGAAAACTGATTCTTGATTTATCGCGTTTTTCAATGTAGAACAAGCATATTCGTTTTGTTAATTGTAAGTACATTTGTAAACGTTAACTTTTTGAATTTTTTAATCAAACATAAGTTTTAAAATGAAATGAAATGTTTTAAAAGAAATTTTAAGGATAATTATGGCTGTTTACTACAATGTATAGCAATTTTTTTTTAAACATAGATACGTTTATTCTGTGTTCTCATAATAAAATTCATCTTGACAGTTTAAAGTCTTTTTTATATAAAGTCGAGAAAACAAAATATATTAGTGTTTAAATCAGTTAAGCAGGGGTGTTTGTAACCCGGGTAAATTAAAAATTCTTTTTTTTCCTTTCCCTTTTCCCTTTTTTTAATCTCTTTTCAATCAAAAGGGAAAAATTGCGCTCATTCCTATTTCAATTTTTTGTTATCATCTTTGTGAATGATTGTTTCTCCTTGAGCATTCCTTATATAAATCTCCAATGCCGTAGTACCAAGAATTGACTTTTATTTTGTATTTAATTATTTTTTACACATTTATGATAGCTAAATAAATACACTTATGCATTTTTCAAGTTTATTTGCAAGGTCAAGTTTACTTGTAAGATCTATATGAGAAACGTGTTTGTGAAATAATTATTGGCCAGCTAATGAAGGTTGTAACGTAGCATTTCTCTGATTTAATATGGCATAATTTGTTATAACAACTTTAGTATTACGGATTAAAAAATGATTATTAATTTGTTCGCTTATTGTTTCATGCAAAAATATAAAACAAAGCCTCTTTCGCGAAGCTCTCTTTTTAGGTTTTGCGAAGAAGGCCTACAATCAGCCGTTATTAAAATAACTAATTTTTTTCTAAAAGAGACGTTTGTTTGGCACAGAGGTAATTTAAAGCTAAAAATTACTAGTATTCTTAGCAGAAAAAAAGTTATGAAATGTTCAAAATCTGTTTTCGATAATAAACTTACGGGGAATGTGCAGACCTTGATCTGAAAATCAAAACTATCTTATTTTTCTAATATTAATTAACAGAAGAGCTGTGACAAAACACACTTTTTAAATATATTTTATTCCGTAGCTGTAGTTGTGAGCTACATTTTTCAATAAATATATTTTCTGGGGAAAACAAAGAAACATAATATGTGGGGGGGGGGATGGGATATTAAGAAATATTACACTTTCGTTTTAAAATAAATAAGTAATTGTATTATTTATGCATACAAAAAATAGTTATAATATTCTACGATTTAATAAAATCTTAAGAACGTGACATAGTCGGATTTTTACTTTTTTTTGTAATAACTCTTAATTACTTTATTAATTTTTATTTGAAAGGCTTATCAAACAATTGCAAAATTTTATTTAATCGTTAAACTTTATTGCAAAAAATAATTTTTATATTAATTTAAATCATTTTAAAGGATTTTATTTGTTTTTATAGTAGATATTTGTAGCATATACTAATAACTGCCTTTTTTGAAATGAAATGTTTAGGCATGAAGAATAGAGGCTGCCAGTTGATAAATGAATGTGTTTTCGTAAATAAATTAAATGGACATTTAGGTAAGATGCAGCTTCTCTGACTTTGATATAACATTTTTATTGCTTTTAAATTACTTTTTGTTTTATATTTTAATCACATTTTAAGTTTAATATAAACCTAAACGTGTGGTAAAGAAAATTGCATATTCTTTTTACATAAAAAGGCAGATTGACTGTAGTTTTAAAAAATTAAATCTAATAAATGAAAATATGCAAACTGAAATTCATCACGACACTCTGTTGATTTTTCAAGATTAATTCAATTTCAAAAACCTAAAGGATATTGGACATAAAATTTAATTATTTATACAATCTTCTTTAAACTTTAAATTAAAGAAGAATATTTTCAGTGAGTTGTTATATTCATTTTACACAGAATGTAGCAATTTACATCATTTTTAATGAAAATCTCATGGACATCCGTATGAAATCTCATGAACATCCTAAAATTAATAATTTCACCTAATAATAATTGTTATGATAGCAACTTTAAACATAAAATTAATTTGATATTGTCTCTTAGGCATACACAAAGAGAAAAATTTCGCATGATCTAAAAAACAGAAGCTGAAGTACAATAGTTTGCTGACAAATATTCGATACAAATATGGACAAACAAAATTAACTTAATCAAAGCTAATAATCCTATTTAATATACATTCAAAAACCAAAATTTCTTTATGTGATCTTCCTATAGGGATTCTAACATGAATATTAGATATCTCACTTAATTTCGGTGCTACCTGACTCAATAATTGCATTCTTAATAATTAAGAATTTCAATTTTTACATAGTCTTCCATTTACATAAGGGCAGTGTTTCCAGTTAGGTGAAAATGGCGCCAACGCCACCATCTGCAAAGTTTTCACAGCCATAATAACGTTTTGAGGCCAAATTTGATCACAGCTTTCAACAGTAAAATACTTCAATTTTGATAGAATATGAGATCTCTCTCTCTCACTCTCTCTGTATTTTGATTTTCGCAGAACTAGTAAGATTGTCGAGTGTCAAAGAAAACTGGAAAGAACTGGACAATTTGTTTTATATGTCCCAAAAGTCATTTTTCCATGGCAAGTTAATTTTTGTAAGCATTTTATTTTATTTTATTTTTTTCGACCAATGGCATTACCGCTATCTTTATAATTGTAACCAATCTTGAAATCCTTCTTGAGTAGTTGGCTTATAGGGATAAAAACCGTAAACCAAATAGTTCGGTTACCTGTTGTCTTGAAATTGTAAGAAATTGCCCACTGAAAGTAAAGTTTCCAGTGGCCACTCGATGAAAAAAATTGGGACCATTTTGGCTCTGTCATTTTCAGCTCTCTGGAAACACTGCTTTTAAGTTATGTTTGGTTAAATAAAAACGTCATACACTAACATAAAAAATAAATAGCATTACACACTTTTCATCAAGGGGGAAAAGTGTATAGTTCTATTATGTATACTTTTATTTAAGTTTTTATGTAATTCAACAAAATTTGATACACGGCATTTTAACTAAACAATTTTTCGAATCAACAGAAAATTTTCTGGCAAAAAATTTCGCAAAACAAAACATTTAATCGAACTGGCGGAAAAATTTTGTTAGACAAAATTATTAGATCAAAGTACTATAACTTTTTGTTGAATTTAACTGAATTTTTTTTTTCCCCGAAATATAAACATTCGAATTTTCTTTACTTTAGTTATTTTCAACGCTCCACAAATTTTATTTAGTTTTTAAGGATCTTATAAATTGAGATAACACGTAGTTATACAGCTGCGTTTTTATTTTATTTTATATAGAATTAAAAATTTCTTAAATGAACAGGCCATAGGTACAAAGCGCAAAATGCACTTAGGCAAAGTGCCAAGGCACAACGCTAAGTGCACACAAATAAATGCGTATTAAAACAGTTAAGCTTTAATTCATAACCATTTTTTAGAAGGTTTTAATTTGGGCGATGAGAACTATTAGTAAAACGGAGGAAGACAAAAAAGTTTTCTATCTTCGTTTACTGGCAAAAATCTTAACGCAGCTATACCTCGGGCTGCTTTTATTGTAAATCACTGGAGCTTTTTTTTTACATGTTTTTTATACATGTTACTCTAACGGGTGAAAAGCTGTAAGACAGTTTGTTTTATTTTATTTTTAGAAAGGGGGATGGGTTAAAGAAAAGAGTTGAACATTAACCATGAAGCATTTTCTCATTTGGAAGTGCATATATATATATATATCACTAACGGTTTTGGGATAAAGAATTATCTGTCGTCCGTCTGTAAGAATGTATTCTATGCGCATTGTTATATTGAGGCAAAGTTGTATGTGGGCTATCTGCCTAAGGAGGGTTGCTTTGGGTAAAGGACTTTTTAAAGGTCTCTAACGCGTATTCACGTTACATCGGAAGAAAAACGCCCAAAACTCCAGACCATTAGATCGATGGCCACACGATAGGACGGAACCCAAGACCTTCACACTTCGGCCATCTAGCATGTTGAGTGTCTTTATCTATTCAGCCATGGTGGGGTTGCCATATTTAAGAGAGAAAAACTTATAACTACGGCTTTTAATCAAGACTAAGTTGAAATTCTTATTCCTTTATCTATGACGTATTTGTATTGTATTAAATTAAAAACCTTTTACAATAAAACCCGCTTAAGAAGTTTTACAAGGGATAAAAGGCAAAAACTTCTTAGACTGAAAAACTTAAATGGGAGATTTATTTTTTTGAAAAACAAAGTAATTTCATGAAAGATTTTTCGACATTATCAAAATATTATATAAATAAAATGAAGTTTAGATGTACTTCAAAATTTAAGCTGTTTTGCTTACATCAAAAATCAATTAATAAAGTAAAACAATATAATTACCAAAGAATCTCTGTAGAATGTTAAAAATGAAATTGGATTTAAGCATCATTGGAATCGGTTTTACAGAAAAAAAAATCAGCTATAGTTTTTTGTGTTTTTACAGGGCTATGTTTAATTGCTAACAATTCAATTGTCTTGCGTTTTTAAAAACTTTTTCAGGCACGTCTTCAGCGCTTTTAATTAAACGACGAGAGAAGTTTCTAGTCCTTTCACAGCATCCTAAAATCTAAGAATTTCCACAGCCTCTTCCTCAGTTTCACTCATTTTTTCATTTTCTGTAGCCTCACATATTTCATCCACTACATGCACTTAACATGGAAATGCAATCGTTTCAGTCCTTGACGTTTACGAACAGCAAAGAAAGAGGGAGGGGGGGAAATAGATACATATCAACACGTTTTAAGCGGGAATATGTTTGGAACAAAACTTTTTAAAAGAGTTATTTTAATATTATAAGAATAAGAAAAAACTGGAAATCGAAAATATCAACTTTTTAAGCGGGAAAACTTCTTAAACGGGTTTTAATGTAACAATAGAAATAATTTATTTCTATTGTTTTGTGACAAAAACAGGGCTAGTATTTCTAAAAACAGAGTCGAGACTCACTTTAACATGTTCTTCAGTGATTAAGAGTTAACTAAATGATCATTGATAAACGGAAGTATATCTTGTCTAATAGTTGTAAAGATCATCACTACTGTACTACTTATATAACACAATGATTTTAAAATTTTTAAACTTTAATAAATGAAGCTACTTAACTTTCGGGATTAATCTAAAGCTACTGTGCAAGTTTTGATTATTAATTCTAGTTCATCCAGATCCAAAGATGCAGTTTAAACATCAAACCAGCTTTGACGCACACAACCATACCCGCTTCACTAGTTGAAACGCAAAGCACAAAAGCTTCAGTGGCGTATTTCCACGGAACCGAAGCTCCAAGCTGCAAATCCAAAATAGTAATTGAATACCGAATTGCATTCTCTTTCATTGGCATTCAATTCAATAGCACTGTAAGATAGCAAACCTCCCCCCCTCGCTTTTCCTTATAATGGCTATTTACGAAGTATCAGTTAATCAATTCAAAGGAGCGCTTTATTAGTCCCGTTCAACAGGTTCAAATCGGTTGTGCCGCGTTGTTGAATTTACAGTTGGATTCGGTCAATACTCTCAGAGCATTTCTCTGTGTGTGAGTGTGTGTGTATGCCTGGAGACAACAATATTAATAACTTCCGTAAGAGAGAGGGAGTGTGGAAAGTTACGTATGGAAATTCCAGTGAATGGTTGCTGTGAGGAACCAGATACTTATTGTTTCGGTCGTGGCTTGTTGTGGAACTTTGTTTCGCTATAACAAGTGACGGAAATTGGAAGTGTAATTGAATGGTTTATAATGGATGTTTGAATGGTCTAGGATTTTGCTAAGTGGATTGTTTTTTCGCGGATTGAAACAGTCAAAATGATTTTATTCAGCATAAAAAAATAATTGAATGTAATATGTTTTAAAAGAGGGGAAACAATATCTAACTGTTGAGGAATGTTCAAATTATTACCGATTTTACATTCATCAGTCGTCGTGGGGGTATACACAAGATACAATGCCCACCGGTTATAGAACACATTCGCTTATAATGCGGCCAGAAGCTACTTGCATAATTAATTATAAACTTTGTAAAATAGCATTCATAAAGCGGGTACTTATCAATACAGTTCGTTTCACGAGATACAAAGGTCCTTCAAGCTGGAAAAAGTTCGACCATCCACACTGGAAGAAAGTTTAGAACTGAAATGTAAACTACATAGACAAGTTGATAGAAGTACGAGAAATTACGTTTACTTTTCAGTTCTAACCTTTTTACTTGTGTAACTGGTGGAACACTTTTGCAACTAGCGATGTATGACAGATGCGAGGAGAGAGATTTACAGATTCTATGCGAGGACAGACAGGCATTTTCATCGTTACTACCTGGGGATTTTGCAACTCAAGACAAAACTTTTCAGATGTTTGCGAGACGAGAGAGGCCTACTTTTCGCCTCGTGTCCATCCCTATTTGCAACTGAAGAAGGGAGGAACTTTTGCAACTCTCCGAAACAATGACATTGATAAATACCATTTATGTAAATTATTTTACAGTGTTTATAATTAATTTTACCTTTTAATGCCAACAGTGGCGCACACAAGAGAAGGGTCCAAGGGGGTCCTTTGGACCTCACCCAAGAGAAATTATCAACTTCGTAAAATCATCCTGTAGTTTTTGACATTTTAATGTATTATAAGGCTATCAGATTATTCTTTTCAGCTGTTAGGATAAGTAAATAAAAGCATAATTCAAAAACAGGCAGCATTGAATGGTGGCAAAGTCTTTATAAACGGTGGTTATGAGAAAAAAAAAAAAACATGTTTTGTTCCAAATGTTTCCTGGAGGTTGGTGTCACATCTTCATACCTGGACACCCCCCAAGAGAAAATCCTGTGTGCGCCACTGAACGCCAATTTTTTTACTGAGTTTATCTTATTCAACTTCAAATGAAACGTAATAACAAATATGTTACTACAACAGTAAATAAAATTTTTTTAGGCCGGTGCGGAAGCCCCCTACCGTAACGTTGAAACGTTCCACTAATCCATTCGCAGATGGATTAAAGCCGTTGTTCGGACTCTCGTTATATTCTGGTAATGCTTACTTCATTTCTGGTACTATGCAGACGCACTAGCTCGTACCAGGAATATAAGGACAATAAGTAAGCATTTTACTTCAGTCTCCTTGGAAATTTTGTTCTAAAAAAGAAAGATCCTAAGTAAGTTTAAACTAGATTCTGCAGCGAGATGAATTGTCTACGGACGAAGGGAGATTTTTTTTTGTTGTTTTTGTTGTTGGCAGGGCTTGAAACAATAGCATGTTTATTTCTTTAGTATTTCATCAATGAACATGCGACTTTTGCATACGTCCCCAATTCCAAACTTCAAAGAATTCTCAAATACCTACGTAAAATGCATATTGCAGTGAGATTATCAATTCATTTTCATTTCCTTTACAATATTGAAATTTACGGTATTCTTTTTTATAGTGTACTACATTTTTAGATCCCGTGACAGCACTGCACAACCTGTGTCTACTGTACAATACTTTTTGTCATTTTACTCATCGTTATCAAATATATTTCTTTTTAGTTTTCATCATAACGTCCAATGCTAATAGAAGTGATTCAAAATTTCACCATAAAATAGTTCTAAATTAGCTGCAACTTTTCTTCCTAGAAACGTTATTCCACGATTCCATTATATTGATCAGGTTAGGCATAGAATCAGAGATTGGCATTTCTCCATAGAAATGTTGCAAATAATTTAGTACCACTATTTGTTGAAATGTGGATCACTGTTGTAGTATTTACAGTATAGTAATCTATCACTAGATATTTATAAATAATTTTATAATGCATCCATTAGAATTTTTTTTTACCTTAATAAAGATTATGTGCCTCGATATTTAATATATAGACTTTTGATAGAATTTACAAGAGTAAAATCCACTCCTTTTCATACTTTAAAAACATTAAAAATAAAAAAATCATTTATTTCCTTGTGATATTTCTATTATTACTCAAAAAAAAAAAATTGTAAATTGTTATTAATCTAACTTATGTAAGAGAAAAATGGTATTTACTGTAAAATGTAAAATGTTCGTGTGTTTTATTCTTTAGCATTTAACCGAAACGCAAAATATGTTTTCGGTTTCTTTCGTTTTGAAATAGTGAAAAAAAAATGTTAACTCCCAAGTTGGGCATCCCCAGAACTTGCGCATCTCCCCGACAGTTTTATGGGGAACGGAAAGTGGTCATAATACAGAAATATACCTCTATAATTTGGACATTCTTTGGAGGGAGCCGCAGGTGTCCAACTTACGTTGGTTTCACTGTATAAATAAATATTTTAGCCTACGTTGAGCATACTAAAATTCTTCAAACGAATAATAATAATAATAATAATAATAATAACTGCATGTTTTGCTCCATTCAACAAAATTCTGTTGTTTCAACATACATATGTTGAAACAGCCGCAACAACTTTTTTTTTTTTTAAATTCAGCAAAACATATTTTTCAGCTTAATAGTTAATAAAAGTTGAAACATGAGTAACTGTTTAAAATAAGAAATAAAAATATCTATACATATGTTAGGAGTAATACAAATGTGCTCTCTTCCTCAGTAAGATAATTTTAAAGTAATGGTTTAAGATACAATTACTGAAAATAACTTTATATAATAAATAATACACATGATAAATCACTAAAGTAACCTTACTGAAATGGGAAATGTAAAAACTTGTGCAAAAGCGAAAGGGAAAATTGGCGAGATACAAAGGTGCTTTCGTCTGTGGGAAGAAAGTATAAGGCAAATCGTTGGCAACAATGGGAACTGTCTAACTGAATTTGAAAATACTGTATGAATGTACCATGGGCTGTAAGAAATAATTGATATTTGAATTATTGTATTTATCAACTGCTTATTATTGTATTTATTAATATAACGCATTTGGGTGGTTATGGCCTTTCGACTGATTCTGGAAGTTACAGGCTATCGATACGTCGGCCGCTCACTTTCGATAGCTAGCTCATTTACAGACCCCGCGCGAAGCTTATAAAACGATGAGAAGGAAACTGAGGATTAAATCAGGGATTTCCACGATAGAGCCCATGACGTGGATTTTAAATGAAATCAAGGGGGGGACAGCATCCCACCTGCTGATCTTGGTTTAAGGATGACGGATGAGTTAGCTCTGCGGAGGCTGTTTTTGAGAGATTTCTATTAACAGGCTGGAGCACCTACGACAATGGAGCATCTTATCCCTGGCTTCAGTGAGATAGGGGCCCGCAGATAGAGGAATTTCACAATAATAGGGTCCCCCCTTATTCGAAAATTTTCAGCGGAGAGCGGCCGCCGTTCGGAAAAATTTCAACAAATGTCGATTGATCAAATGTGTCAGATTTGAGAATGGCAGGCTGACGTGGACTGCTTGCGAATTGAATATGCCTTTTTCAGTTTACGGGATGTTTGAGCGTTAGTTTCTGAATCAGCTGTCTATCAAAGTATCCAGGGTCACATGCGCGGTACAAATATGTTGAAATTTGCCCTGAAGAGATGTGAAATGAAGGGCATAACTTTTCACAGAGTATATAATGATAGATATTGTATTTTTTCTACTGGGCCTGTTTAAAATAAAGTAAAAAAGAAATTTTTTAAAGTTCTTTCATGTTTTTACCATTCTTGTCTTACCCTATAATAATCTATTTATTTTAATTATTTCAATATTTGAATAATATAGATAAAGGAATATTTTTTAAACAAATTTCTTTTTAAGAGAGAATACTCAGACGTGCTAAATTTTCAAAATCAAAAAGCCTGGGATCTCTCCCTTTTCTAAGTAAGAAAGCCTGGGATTTCTCTTGCATGCATTTAAAAAATAAAATACACACACAATTAATACAAACATTTATTTTTAATACTATGCCTGCGCATATAAACTTAGCATTATCCCATTACTTGAGTTGTGTAATCTAAGTAAATTTGAAAATTCGTCAAAAGAAGTATCAGAAAATATAAAACATCTTTCAAAATACATATGATAAAGTATATTCAAGACAAAAAATTATATTAAGGTACTTTATAACACTTGAAATAATATCTAAATTCATAATAAAATATACTTATGATAATCTCATCGAGCTTTAAATTTTCTTGCATATTTCTAGATAAATAATAAACATTTTAAGTTTAAGAACCTAACAGTTTCTGAATAAACTCCTAAAAAGCCTGAGAAAATGAAGAAAATCCTGAGACTCAGACCAAAATCCTGAGACTTCGCTCATCTGGAACATTCTATAGCAAACTTCTGATCAGAGAAATTTTCTAAATAACGATATTTTCATAAAATCATTATTATGTTAGGAAACTGTTCAGAAGCATAAAAACACTTTTATAGTAAACTAGAAATTCTTCGAATGTAGGAAAAAACAACAATAAACGAACTTCTGATTAGAGAAATTCTTTTAATAACGATATTTCCATAAAATCCTTAAAACAAGAAGAAATTAAGAACAAATAAGAAAAGAATAATTATATAATCTTCTGATCAGCTAAATATTCGCGATAATTTACACAAACATCAAGCGTCCTCTCTTAAGTGTCCAGTAGCTTTAATTTTATCCATCTATATATATATATAAATATAAAATCTTCAATTACAACTTAAAGATTTTTTAATAAACACAGCATTGAATAAAACTGATTGAAAAGATAATAAATAATAAATATGGTGATTTGGAACGTCTCTCATTAGCAAAGCATTTTGATCCAGCATAGCGAATACATTTTAGTTAAACATAATGATTTTTAACAAAACAGTTTTAGAGTACAAAACTCTTAAAATGGAGAGTGCTTTAAAATATCAAATAAATACTAAACAATATTGATTGAAAATATAGCCATTACATTTCAAAATGATAAATTTGTACAAAAAAACTTTTACTACTCGTCGTTCAAAATGCAGATTTGGATACTTTAATACATAGTAAAGATATTTACGCGTTGGTCCATAGTAAAGAACTTTTAATATGTCAGTAGTTGTACTGTGCTGCATTACATAATATGGAACGGTTCTGATAATTTTTTTTTATATATATGACTGCATATTAAGTAAAATAGTTTAAGAATCAAATACCACGACACACCCGTGAATAAAGTATTTGGCATACTTTCTTACACATATTCGTGGAAGAAAAAAGCAAAATAGAATTTTTTTCTCAGAGTTTACATAATAATGTTGAGTTTTTCAACCGTAATAAAACAATAAAATCTCGCTCAATGTTAGTTTTGACTCTGTCAGAGCAATGGAACAAAGAACTCCAATGGAATCATTTCACCACTTGGTTAAGACCATTAGCTGAACGCAAATTACTGTCTTTAGCCCACAGATTGACCTTTCAAGCATTGGCTCTCATTCTTCGCATTGAAATCTTTTCCAGTGCAGGTAACTTCCGTAACTTAACGGTGCTGTTCAAGCTAACCATGAATTTAGGTTACGTGATTGTAGCAAGACATTTGATAACATTCTAAAAAAATGAAATATTGACAGTTATAACAGTATTTTGTTGCTTTATTTTAATGTCAAAGCCTTTGATAATCCTAATTCTCTCACACCCGCTTACAAATATTCATATTGATGTCTATGCCATTGTATAAGTATTGAAAATTTGCATCCGTGAAGTAGTTGTAATTAATATAGGAAATATATACAAAGTGTTTCATAATATAAATCAAAATTATAGTGAAATATAGTGAAATTATTAACTAATATTGAGTAATATTATCAAAATTAGAAAACAATTTCTAAAATACACTCATGTCCATAAATTAAGGATAATTCAGAATCACACAGAAATTGATCTCTAAAATAAAAATTTCACCCTGTGGAATGATCACACACATCTTGAAGAAGAATATGCAAATTACAGGAAACCACCAGATGGCGTGGATGGTACGTCACAATGACGAGAGTGTAAGAGAGGGGTATATAAGGAATAGTGGCAAAGAAGTAAAATTGTTCACAAGCGCTGTGAAAGCCTTTCAGTGCAAAAACCGCATAGTTATGGCACAAAGGAGGCATTTGGATGATGTTTTACGTGGCAGAATTATCGGACGACTGGAATGTGGACCCAGCTGGAAGTATCCGAGGAACTTGGAATCGCCCAGAGTGTCATCTCCAGGCTTTGGCAACGATTCCAAGATGATGGTAATGTGAGTAGACGCTACAGCACAGGCCGCCCCCGAGTTACAACGCCGAATGAGGACCGCTATTTGGCAGTTACTGCCAAAAGAAACAGACGGAGTACAGCATCAGACCTGTCTCGTCAGCTCTCTTCAGCTACCGGTACGACAGTTTCAAGGCAGACCGTGTACAGACGCTTATGGCACATTGATCTATATGCTCGTAGGCCTGTCAGATGTGTTCCACTTACCGCAACTCACTGTCGCCTGCGATTAACCTGGAGTAGAGAGCATGCATTGTGGACACCGCAACTATGGTCTTGTGTGATGTTATCCGACGAGTCCAGGTTTAGTTTGGAGTCTGATTCTCGCCGGACATTCATCTGGAGAGCGCCAGGTACCCGTTACCACCAAGAGAACACCATTGAAAGACACCGTTACGGTGGTGCAGGATGGCTCGTTTGGGGAGGAATTACTCTTGGTTCCAGAACTGACCTGCATGTTCAGAGTGTAACGATGACAGGCCACATCTATCGGGATGTCATTCTGGAACAACATGTTTGTTTCGGGGCGCCATGGGTGCTGAATTTGTGTTTATGGATGACAACGCCCGTCCTCACCGTGCAAACATTGTAGACGAATGCCTTCAATCGGAGGATATCACCCGTATGCATTGGCCAGCATACTCACCGGACTTGAATCCAATAGAGCATGTGTGGGATATGCTTGGCCGACGAATTGCAGCCCGTCAACCCCCTCCCACCTGTCTACCTGAACTTCGGAGTGCATTGCTTGATGAGTGGTGTAATATTCCCCAAGATCAGATTGATCATTTGATACTCAGCGTGCCTAGGCGTTGTCAGGCCTGTATTGCATCGTCCGGAAGACATACTCCGTATTAACCATCCTACTAACCATGTTATACTGTTTTTTGTAAATAGGTTCTTTTTTGAAATTTGGTCAAGGGAGTAAAACTTGCAATTTTTATTAATTATGTCAAACATATAGCATCTTTTTTGCTCTTTACTTTTTGTTTAATAAATAGACTTTACAAATAAGTCAAATTTGTTTTGCTTCTTTCTCTTTCTTTGCCTGAAGAGCTTTAATAACACGAAACATTTTATAATATCCAGAAGTTCAAATTTACCTCTATTTTCTGATGGTTTGATTGAAGATCAGTGTGCATATTATATTATAAAAAAAATTTAGAATGTTTTTGTTTTTCTTTCCAAAATGCAGCAAACACGTGAAAATCCGTTTATCGTACAGTCTATTTTAAAAAGTCGCTAAATCCTCGAAAAACGTTTGCGATATGGAAAATTCGTTAAATAGAGCTTTATCTTTTAAATGCTTTAAACATCATACAACTGATTTTAAATTTATAAACACTAAATATTACTGAAAGTAGTAGCTATTCACACTTTCTAAA
Organism: Cheiracanthium punctorium; assembly: GCA_038373885.1. Lineage (NCBI taxonomy): Eukaryota > Metazoa > Arthropoda > Arachnida > Araneae > Cheiracanthiidae > Cheiracanthium > Cheiracanthium punctorium. Next base: position 1,577,910 of record JAWZYV010014839.1, on the reverse strand, counting down.
AATAAATAATAACAATTTGCGTTTTTGTTGTTTTACTTATCAAAAAGAAATCGGCCTGGAGAAACAAAAAAGGTTAAAAAAAAGTCCGAAATTTCATTGCATTTTTGGTTTTAAGTGAATCATTTTACGATAAAATTAATCAATTTTAATGTAATTATCGTATTCATTATAATAAGTAAATTTAAGAATACATTACATCATGTGGTACTGTTGGATATACTTAAATTTAACCCATTTATGCCTAGCGTCCCTTTTTTGGGACGGCATTTTCGCTATCAGTCGAAAACGTTATTTATTTTTCCTAGCCTTTATTCGCGAGTATTGAACCTCAATTCCACAAAATATTTTAATATGGCCAAGTAGGATGTTGACATTTCAATTTTTATACACAATGATTTTAAATGAAATCATCCCTTGTTCAAAAAGTTGACATCAGAAATTTATCAATTACTGCTGGCAATCAATTGCTGTTAGCAAAAATCGAAGAAGTCGCAAAAATATCCAGGCACGAATGGGTTAAGCATTCGTAATCCATAATTGCTGAAAAAGTCTGTTGTTAATTTTGTCTGTTTTTCAGCAGCGGTTTTACTACACTAAGTGAGTTAAGACACCTGGTGAAACCAGTTCAAGGTCACTGGTAAAAATGAAATGTAGTAAAAGAACAAAGTAAGTCTGTAATGTTCAGAAATATTTAGAGAAATGGTCAGAAATATTTAGTTAAACCCCAAGAAAAACTTCGTTAAATAGAAAATGAATTTCGCTATTCAGAGGTTCTTGTACGAAGAAATTCGCAAAATGTTCTTGGTTATCAGGAAAAATTCGCAAAATAGAGGTTCATTGTATAGAGGTCCCACTGTATCTTGAAACTTTAAATGTTAAGCTTCAGCCATACAATTTCATTTTTTTTTAATCTCTCTAACATCGTAGATTTTCTTAATAATAATTAACAATGTAACTGAGAAATGTCACTAAAAAACAGCTCATTCAAACCATAAATTTGCAAAAGCTTCATGCATTTTTTTCTCGCCAGAAAAGTAGACCTTGAATACGAAAAACCACACGTCAAATTATAATAAAAAATAAAAATTACATTTTTTTACTTCTTTACTGAAGCGATGCTAACTATACACATATGCAAATATCTATAACGTTTGTAATAATAAGTATGTATATTTAAATTGTATCATAAGAATTCATTATATCCCTTGCTTTAAATTAACGACAAAACACTTTCCATTTAAAAAAGAAAATATCGACTAATTATTTTAAGTGTTCCAATGGCTTTATTTTCAGATTTTTACTTTCAGTTACGTTCTCATTAGAAAGTTTCATCGAAATTTTATCATCATTTATTTATTTCCGTGCTTAAATGTCAAACTGAAAAATTGATTTTTCTAAATATCTGTTATCTAAAATCGATTGCATTAGTAGCCAGTCGTACTGAAAATTGAAATACCAAGTATTATAATTAAATCCAGGATGCAGTTTTTAATGTTTGTCTTTCGCATTTTCGTATTTTAACAGATTCGAAATTACGGTAATTTAGTTATCTCTAGTATTTTTTCTTATTTTTATTTTTTTTTTCATAATCATCATTTGCTTGCGATAATGATGAATGATAGGAAGTGTATTAAATGAATGTAATAGCTTGAAAATCTTTACTTTGAAATATGAATTCTCTATTTAAGGCTGTTCTACCTGAAATCCATGCAATTTTTGAACAGCTTTCTAAAAAACTGAATTGTGCTAGAGACTCGAAAAAAATTACAGTGTTTCTTTACAAGTTTTGCTGTGTATTGACACAAATAATAAACCTGCAGACGTTACAAAGCACTCAAGAAAAAATGCTAAACATATGGAATTTCGCAATGTTTCTCTAAACGGGTAATTCCGGTTTATTTTTCATGGTAATTCTTGTGCTTATGAATTTTTTTCTGAAAGTTGCATGAGACATACAGCTTTACTGTTAGTGTCAGTCAGGCACGTACCCAGAAAAACAATTTGGAGGGGGGTGGGTCCAAACGGTAAAAAAGGCTGAATTTTTCACAAAAAGACCATATCATTATCATTTTAGTAACAAAAATGAAAATTTCGGGGGGTCCACGTCCTTGGTGTCAGTCCATAGTGCATTGGGTGAAGAATCATTATTCATTTTTTCGAGAGTAACATCACTGCTCTGTTCTCGAGTCTGTTCAAAAGTTCAGAAGTCCTGTGACGACGATTGCTTTTCAGGTAAAATACCCTTAATTCTCACTTGTTAGTGTATATGTATATTATGGCGAATATAAATTAATAATTTAACTCATTCTGTAAAATGCGGGGTGGTTTAATTTAAACTTCTCCTATAGACAGCATTCTGCAGCTGTAACCGGTGAGCAGCAGATTGCTACCAAATTTGACATATGCACTCAAGGGAATTTTTTAGGACGTTTAGTTAAAAAAATGTCCACTAGATGGCACTTTGCATGGTAAAATCAGCTCAAATATTACCCAAATTAGTGAATAAATGCCCAAAAACTACTGCATAAATGTTAAAATCGTTGTATATTTCGAATTAGCCATTTCCATCATTCAATTTGCCGTTTTTTTATGCAAAACGCCATCTAGTGGACATTTTTTGAACTATTTTTTTCTTTCGAAATTCCTTGTGCGCATATCATGTATAACCAATATACCAATTTTCGTTACAATCTTTTCGCGCGTTTTAGCTATAGAGCACAGTTCATAGGGGAAGTTTAATTATAACCACATTGTATATTCTAAATTCAACAGTTTCAGGTTCTTTCAGATAATTTATCTTCCGAATCTTACTTTTCAAGCTTTCTTTTACATTCCTGAAAATTATGTCACTGCCTCTGTTTTATATATAACATTCGTAAAGTTACTTATTCAATGAAGTTTATCAGCTTACTTCTCCAAATAATCACTTCAGATTTACGAATCAGTAATACAAGAAAAATGAAGAATTGCGTCATAGAATTTAGATTGTTTTGGGAAGGAAAAAATAGTCTTCTCAGAACATTTTTTTTAATAGATTTAAAATGCTAACCAGTTACGATACAGATGCTTAAAAAATAATATATAAATAAGTAAGTAAAAATAAAAATTCTTCTTCACTAATTTTACTATAAACTTTTATAAACTTTAACTTTGTCCGTTGCACACAAAATAAAAAATAAAATAATAAAAATAAAATAACTTAAAATCTAAGTTAATGCTTCATCAGTTATTGTTATTATTATAATTTTTAATCTTATTGTAATTCAATTCTTTGAAAGCGCTTTTCAAAAGGTGCATAATACCTGAAATGTTGCCTTTGAAACAATTTTTCGCACATGCCATTAAAAAATTACTTTAGTCCATACATAATCATCTATTGAAAGGTGTCCCAAAATGATCCCCTTAAGAGAAAAACTTGCATAAAGTAACATAAATGTTAAATAAAACTTTGACCTTTTGCCATTATATTTTACATCATAAACAGATTTCAATAATATTTTAAGCCCAAACTGAGTAACCAAAAGAAGTAGAATTTTGAAAAGAGTTCAAAGGATCATTTTACCCGCACCAGCGGGCAAAATGTTCCTCCATTTGAAAATAATTGTAAATTGTTTTTTATCTGCAAAATAAAAGATGTAAAAGGAATTATAAAATAATGTAATGGGGAGTCATGCATTTTGAGAAAGTCTGAAGGGCTGACATGATGACTAGAACACGGTAAGTTTCTTCAATTGACGGATCATTTTATCCGACAGTATGGCTGCTCATTCATGGAATTATATATTGCTGGAACAGGCTGAGAAACATAGCAAACTAAGCAAGTGTAATTCGCATCTAAAACATACTCTATTTAGTAAACCAAGTCATATTTCTGTACATTAAAGACTGCACTTCTAAATAAATAGGAAAGTTAGTGCTTACGTTATAAGAGCTATAATAAAATCCAGTTTTTGAAGAATTCTACTCAGACACGTATACCGATCGCTTAAATATCGCCATTGCTTCTTCTTAACTTGGCACAACTAGTTTATGTGTTACATAGTAGATAGCGCTGCTTGTGAGGAAGAAATGATATAGGGATCGTTTTGCCCGCAGGCATAATTTTGGGCCACCTTCCCTATGTTTATCTTTTTTGTTACTCAATCCTGACGTATGATAATCATTTGTGAAAGTAGTGAAGATATATTTTCTTCTCTTTTCTTCTTTGTCTATGACGCAATTAGTTTATTTGAAACTGTTCCCACACTGACACACATGCATTCGAATGTCATGAAAGAGATCCAATTTCTTCAAACAGCAAGAACTGATTGCATATCATTTGCTAAAATCTTTCAGAAATTAAAATAATAAATTTAATTACTGCGTTTCTTAAGCTGATGAGTAGCTGTAGTTTAAAGAAAGAAAGGGAAAAAAAAAAGATTTCTGTCTATTAGCAGAAATTGGAACAAGTAGCAAAATTAGAAGATTTCATAATTGCAAAAGTGAATAATTAATGTTTAAAATCGTTCGCACTGCTACTAGACACGGAAAACACAATTTAATGTTCTATTTACATGACATCCATTGTTTTAAACTGAACCTAATAGAGCCTATTCCAAAAAAAAAAAAAAAAAAAAAAACATGATCTAGAATTCTGTTCTCACGAAATTCATTTAAAGTTCGAAAATCAATCTTGTCAAATTACATGTTCCTTCCGTAAACCATCTTTCAATAAATGCTGGACATATGCTCCTAGAATGCTCACCATTTTTTTTTTCTTTCTTTCTTTTACGAACAAGCAGTATACGATGCGTTCTTTTATTAATTGCAACTTTCAAAACAAAAGTTTTTCGAGTAATTGGTGGTTCGAAAAACTCGTTGTTTGTTTTTCTAATGTTTATAACGTAAGAAACTAATTTTGAGGATGGTTGTTTTCTAAACTTAGTTTAAATTAGGATGATTCCCCGGAATGGTTTCCTCTTTAATTAAGAAGTGAAATGAAACTGGAAAATCGTAATTGCGGTCCGTAGCAAATGATCGAGGGGAATTAATGAAATGCATGTCAGTAAAGTAGCTCAATCGGATTTGCTTACACAAACCTTCAGAGAGATTTATGGAATTTCCATTACTTATACTATTATCATTCATATAAAACAGTATCATACATCAGTTTAAAACAAGTTTAGAGCATTGCTAGTTGGCATTTCTCGTCAAAATCGGACGGCTAAAAGTAATTTTAAAAATCAAGGGTGCACTTCATACTTTTTTTTTTTTTTTTTACTTTTAACCGGATGAACTAATTGAAATCAGATAATTAAAGATTTTTTATAGTATCCCATCAGATTTTTGTTTTTACGTTTCATGAAATAGATTAAGCATGCATACAGCAGTATCTCACTTAGTACAGTTAACTGACTTTTCTAAAGTACCGCATTAAATGAACCCGAGCCGATTGAAACGTTATTTTTATTTTTAAAAAATAGTAGTTCGTTTCTATCAAATTTTGTTGAATTATTTGCATACTCACATTAAATTAAAGAAAAATAATAAAGTATAAATAAAAGAACACTAGTGCTGCTGAATGATTGTAAAATAAAAATCTGACGTGGACACCTCATTAAGTTTCCAAAATGATCACGTCTATTAAAAGTAAATGCATTTTTGAAACACTTAAACCATTTTTAATTTGAAAGTGGGATACGATACTTGCATAATATCAAGATTTGCTTTTCTTGCCAAATATAAGCGATATCGTTCTTTTATTAATTGCAACAAGCTGGGCTCAACATTTGAAAACTTATTTTTGGTACTAAACTTCGTGATATTTCATTAAATTCACCGCAGTGAAATCTAAATCGGTTTTTCTATCATCTGAAAATCAAAACTTTAGCTGTTAAAGCACTTCTTTTACTTCATACAAGGAAGTTGAAGAAATATATTTTAAAACTAGGATTGATTTTTTTAAAACCACTTCTTTTCTCTTACTTCGTGCTTCGTACAATAATACAAAATATCATCTAATTTTCGACTTGTTTCAAAGTTTTTATTTTTTCCTCCACATCTAGATCTTTTTATTCTATAAATTCGCATGCTCTGCTTATTTATGAAATTGAAGATTAATCAATTTGGATCATTGTCTGCAGGTCGGGAGAAGATGGTTGTAAAAGTAATAATATAAGTGATTATTTAATTTTTGATGATAATGGTCATTTCATTTATTTAATTCATTTTATTTAAAAAAATCTTTCTAATATCATCTTAAAGTACCTTGTGGTCCAGTGTTAATCTTGCGCTATCTCTTGACAGGATTGCGATATTTAAAGACACGTCGTGAAAAGCAAAGATGATCATAAAATATGTGCATAAAAAAATGTGCACGCAAACTGCCTGTAGTAAATATTATAGGCAGTACAACCCTACTTGGAAAATGGAAACAACATGCCATGAAAATATCTTTGTACTCTAAATGTTAAGAAACATAAGAAATTTCAAAAGAAATGTAAATAATAATAAATGTATATGTGTGTGTTTTCATAGTGCGTGTGATATAATAAACGTCGACAGTCAATGAGATTACAATTTTTAAAAAGCAATATATTTTTTTCTCAGAAGGGTTTTCCAGTAAGGATTTTTTAAATTCAATTAATTTACAGTTTTTTAATCCACATTGGAACAACTTCTCAGAAGGTGGCAATTAACATCTTCAGTTGAAAGAACCTGAAAATAAGTTCTTTTAGGATAATAAGGAATCACAATAATAAAATAAGCAATAGAACATCACAGTAAAAATATAAAACACCTTATGTAATGATAGGATTAAGTCTAATATATGTTATTTATGGTACTAGATTTATATATAAAAGTAAAATACTTATTCAATGTCATACTGAAAACAAATAAGACTGTATTTTATTTATGACATAAACATATGATTTGAGTAAGTTCCAACAAAATTAATTAAACTTCAAAATAAGCCGTACATCAAGCACTTGCATTTTAGGTTAAGCCACATGTATCCATAATTAGAAAATGTAAATAAACCAAGTTATTATTTAAAGTGCGTTGAATTAACTTTTCAAAATTTGATGCGATCAGATGTATTTATAATTAGGAGAATGTTTAATAAATTAATATTTGATGCAAGTAAATAATTGATATTTCATTAGCAACAGCTTAATTTTTAGTTTTGCAATGCAATCGTCCACCGATAACAATTCCAGTAATTGCTTTGTGAATTAAGCCGTATCGCTTGCGAAAGTGTTGCCAAACGACGTCCCGAAAATTTTAATAACTTTCAATCTTCCACAAAGCCGAAATAAAATGCGATACAAATGGCCCTGCGGCCGAAGGTTAATAAAATAGACACATTTGGTTGTCATCAATGAAATCTAGGATTTATCATTCCCTATCGGTTGCAAATGAGGTCGGCAATAAACGACTGAAATCTCAAAATATGATTAATGCTCAATGGCCTGCTCGTAACATCTTGGTAATTACGAAAATTGAATTGTTGTTCTGGGGTACTGTTGTCTTGGGAAGGAGTTAAACGAGTGTTAAAACATTATTAGTAGAATTTGAGATTCATCACTGCTAATAACGGTTATTGGAGTAGTGTGATGAAAATGTAATATGAAGTAATAAAACAATTAGAATTTTGTAAAATAACACACATGAAAAGTACTTTTCCAACTGTACACGAGTTTCGATGGGAATTTTTTTTATCTTAGCAGAATCAATCCGTACACAGATTGAAACTGGGGATTGAAATAAGGGACCGGAAGAAAAAGGTGTACAGTTTGTAAGTATCTTTTATGTGTGTGTTATTTTTCAAAGTTTTAATTATTTGATCTTTTAAACACCAGTTTCTTTTGAATATTTTTCGGCATCACGATTTGGTTTTGTTTTTACGAATACAGTATAGAAAGTTATTAGTTGTGTTATTCAAATTCAATGTTTGAATGAGCAAGGATTTAATTCTGAACGTAAAATTCTAAATAATACCAAGTCATTTAATTTTAAATTTAAAACTAAATAAAAAAATCAATGTCAGCGATTTCTATAAGCTAAAATGTATATTTTTTGTCACGGAAGAAATTATTTAAGAAATTGAACTGTAATACAAGCAAATCACTATCACTAATGATACTGAAATAGTTTATATTGTGAAATAAAATGCAAATTATATTCATACATAGGTATAATATAGATAAACAAGTAGTAACTAATTTCATATCGGGTTGAAATTTTAAAGTTTTAATTTACGCATATATATATATAGATATATCATATAAGAAATTTCTCAATTCAATCAGTTCATACTTTATACATACAAATACAGGCATGAATTATGTACTGACGGCAGTATGCAAGGAAAAAAGGCTAACTTAAACTATAGTAGCAATGATAATGAATGAATTCTTTAAATTAAATTAATGCGGTTATTGGTGCATTTTTGGTGATTTATCGCCATTATAATAGAGTAATATGTAAAAGTGTAATATAATTACTACTTGCATAATCTATGTTATGAAAGTATAAAATATTTACTGCTTACGTTTATCTACGTAATGTAAATAGTGGTGAGACACTAGCTTGAAATGAAACCCAACTCTTATGTATTTTGAAATTTTTATAAAATATTATTTCTAAATTTATATAACTTGAATTTTTTTCAGTTTTTATAAGATATTTTGGTGATATTGTGGTTTATGTACAGATATAAATTAAACAAAAGGAACTTTTTTTTGTCATGCATAAAATTGTGACCGGAAAGTAATATCATATATTTCGTTTAGCCAAAACTACTGAAACTAGTAATTTGAAATTCGTTATGTATGTGAGTTTTGTAACTTAAGTGCTGGATTAGACAGCATTTTCCAATATTTGTAATCTATGGGAAATGGGGAGCCAAAAGGTTCTTTTAATATATCCCGCTTGATCGCAAAGAAGAAAAGAGAAATCCATAAGACTTGCTGTAAAATACAGCACTCACAAATACTTAAAAATCAATATCAGAACATTCTGAAATTCATCTCCAGGGAATGGAAGACGTGAAAAAAGGGAGAGGGTGGCCATCTTCCTTAAAAGAGAAAAATATGTGTTTATTATGTACAGAATTCGTGCTTAAAAATGTAACATATGTGATTTCTATATCTATACAGAGCTTGTTTGTAATTAAGAACTTGTTGAAAATTTACTTATTTGAATTTTATCTAAAGTAACATTTATTTCCGTTCTCTAATAGTATATTAGTATTTCGATGAGGCGATTTTATTTTAAAATCACAGCTAGCCATTTTCATTCTGTGTAAAACCTTAGACAATAAAATTGTTTACCTTCACAAAAAAAATATTATAACAGATTATAGACAGAATTTGGATATTTTTTAATAAGATATGTTTATCTTATTAAACGAATGACTTAACAACATCTTTTTTGGCCTTGTTGGACTTCAGAATACAAATTTCTACGAATTACCATTAAGTTAAATTGAATGATGTAAATGCAACTTGTTTAACTATTTGCTCACGTGTTTCGGTGATGAATAATTTTTTCATCGATATTCTCTTCTATGTCCCACACACCTGCATGTTGTATAAACTTTGAACCTTTTTTTCCCCTCCACCAGTGGCCGAGTGCATAACACTCCGAACTGGCAGACGGTATCCCCCCCCAGGTCGCGTCCATTCGGAATTTTCCATGTTTCCCCCCCCCCGAAACTTTGGGTAAAGACGGGTTAGGACCCCTTAGAAAGACCCCCACAGCCCCACCCCCCTGGCTTAGATCCCTAGTGCAGATAATTGGCCGTAATCCCACAAGCAAAACAATCAAATCATTTTCTTTGATTCTGTAAATTTTATACGCTTAAAAATATAAGCGCAAATAAATATTGTAAAATTAACTTACCGTATACATACACACGTTTTAAAACCAGCGTTAACCAAAAACTTATCGATGTATCATTTGATGCGGGAAAAAATTAAGAAACTCACAAAAGCATTATTTTTTAGCTTTCTAGTTTTAAGTAAAACTTTTAAAAACATATTAGTTAAAATTTTATTTTATTGTAAATTTTATGTTCTTTCTGATATATTCCGTATCGTTTAGGGGTTTTCAAAAAAATGTAATAAAATCTCAGAGCGCGTTAAGGTTCGCTTATTCTTTTAATAAGAAAAGAGACAAAAGTATCTTTCTTTTTTCCATTACTGTTATTACCGTATGTCAGTGAATTCATCATTACAGTATCAAGCATGGAAACTTAATGTTCCGTAACTTTTAAGTCTAAGATTGCAAGGGAAATTCACTTCTAGATTAAATAAATATTGCGTAATGAATGCAACGTTTCGTTTTCTTTTCTTAACCTTTAAACGATGATTTCCTGAAACTTGTATCTTTATTGATTCATTGTTTTTTCTTATTATTTATGTAATCGTAATGGCGCTTATATATTCGTAGGTCAAATTCGATTTTCAAAGACCGCGTATGTTTCTATTGCAGTATCTGAAGAATATCGAATAATTTCACGATGTAAGGAGTTAGCTCTGATGATAGTGTATTTTTTAAAAGTAGAATGAAATTACTATTGTGGGGCCGCACCATACATTAAACCTCTTTCAGTGGAAATATATAACTAGTACTTTGAACTTTAATAAAGGTAGGCAATTTTAAATTGCTGCGTAATTTTTCATTATTCTGGGCTCTTCGGAAAATAAGAATTCCTATGTGGGTAAAAGTGCATTTCATATAATCAAAAAATAAAAATAAAATAAAATAAATAAATAAATAAATAATAATAAAAATAAAATCAGCTGAAATAGTAATCAATGCACCATTTAGTATTTAACAGAGAGATTATTTTTATATAATAATAATAATTATTATTATTTTCAAAGATAAAGTTGAGACTTTCTAGAGAAGGCGATTTTTTGATAGGTATTGCTAGATGTAAGGGATGGACTTTAGCTCCAGCAATGTCTACTACCGCCAATAATAGCAACAATATAAAATTCTCCCTGGCACACGCACACATTTCTTTTAATTCAAAGTATTTTTTAATGATTACTTAGGGGGTAAAAAGGAAGGTATTTTTTGAAGCACTAATCCTTTCTGCTGAAAAATGCTACCGTGAATTATGTAATGAATAAAACAATAATAATAATAATAATAATTGCCTATCTTTTTTTTTTATCTTTTAAACATATTTAAATTGGCAATCATCAAATATATATTAAAATTTCGGGAATGTTGTTTAAATCTATTGATCCTTTGTGAGATTTCCTTAAATTACAAACTTTTTACAAACGTTTTGGCAATTTACAAACTTTTTAGCACAGAAAGTCACATTTGTGCTAAAATTTTCCAGAGTGCAAACAAGATATAGAACGGGAGTCCTGTAAATACTTTTTTCTTTTCTTTTTTTTTTTTTTAAATATTGAAACATATTATTATTTAAATAATTCTGTCTGTGAATTTTACTTTCAATGGAAACATATGCGAAGTTATCCCGTGCAGGCAAAGTTTAAATCCAGGTTTTTATACCATTTGCACGTAAAAATGCGAAAAGTTAATGATTAAGGGTGTTCTACTTTTACTTGAAGAGCGATCATCGGCACAGAAATGCTGGTCAGCTTTAGAAACAAACCAATGATGTTAACACTGAAAAAATTAATAATGCTTATGCAATGCACTGCGGACTGACACTAACAGTAAATACATATGTCTCATGCAACTTCCAGAAGAAATTCATAAGCACACAAAACCGCATTTAAAAATGGACCGAGGTCTTACCTTGTTTAGTTAAATATTGCAAAATTCCTATGTTTAGCATTTTTTTTACGTGTTTAGTAACTCTTATCGATTCTTTGTTGGTAATTCATAGTACAACTTGTAACGAGATACTCTAAATTTTTACAAGTCTTTAGCGAATATTAAATTTTTTTTAAAGCTGTCCAAAAGTTGCATGATTTTCAAGTGGAACAGCCTCAAGCCGTAAAACGAGCATTTGTTCAGTTTGTGGTGCAGATATACGCAGCATTCCTTGTAGTTATGAAAAAAGGAAGCGTCACACACACGCATTAAAAATGAAAATGATACTTTGCTATGCAAAATATGAAAGGAACTTCATTAGATATGCTTGTGTTTTTAAAAAAGGGTAATGAAGTAATCGATTCCGAATGCTTTGCTCTCAAATGTTTGTTTATGGAGCAAGCTATTTATTACTGAGGCGAACTGTTCTATTTATTTTAAATGCATATTTACGGTATGAGAAGCTGAGTAAACATTTCGATTCTGTTAAAAATGACAGCTAAACAATTAATATAGAATTTAATGAGTAGTTTGTCAATTTTTTGTGGTGTAGGTTACTAAATTTACTTTTTAATTCAACTTGAAGTATATTTATATCCATTTCGTGACCAGCGTTCTATTTATTAGGCACCCAGATTTCAATGCTTTTGCTGCTGGTTTTAAAAATTCAAAAGTATTATTAAATTTTATTGCTTTTAATTCACAGGTACTAAGTTATTTTCATAAACATTCCTAAAGATGTTAAAATGACACATGCAAACTTTTCACGTTTTACGCAATTTTTCCTTCCTTGTAATGAAAAAAATATTAATAGTCTATACAAATAATGTAGAGATTTATGTAATAAAAATATATCCTAGTATTATTTTAGATTTTTTTCTTATGTAAAATTGCTAAAACAATATTTTATTTAAAAGGAAAAGTCAAATTTTCATACATGCATTGCTTATACTTTAGTTTAGTAAAAATGTTGTTTATGTATAGTAAAAATTTACGTATATATTGTTTCCAGCGTTTTTTAGAAACATTTAGAATAAAATGTCTATTTTTATGCATCAAAATTTCATAAAGGGAGAAAATAACTTAATGCTTCAGTAATGAAAATGAGAGATAAATTATTCATAAAGATCTCATACTACTTATAACAGTTTTTATTTTAAATGTATTTTTAGTAAGTTCATATTTATCTCCTTTTCATGAATCAAATTTTAGAGCTTTTATAATATAGTTACAGCAAATTTTTTTTCTCGCATTTTCCAGTACTTTGAAACTCTGCCAGGAAATTTTGCAGGAAAATGGGGGAATACAATAGAAATTCAAAAAAGCGTGGGAGTGACTTCACTTTCTCTAATTTCATAACTTGGAAAGTCTGCTTATTCTTTCAGCTGTAGAGGATGCAATATTTTATTTAGTCGGAAGTATGAGTACTCGAAGCTTTCCAAGGCAATTATGATCATAGTTTAAAATGTTAAAGCATTTAGAGGAACGTTTAAGGCGAAGCACTTACGCCTTTCACAACAACTTGGGTAACCTTTTACTACCCACACGGTCCAAATTCCTCATCCTTGTTGGCATACGGCGCCACTGGCATAACCTGCAACAATCCATTACAATCGCATTACAAACCATCTCGGAGATGAAGTGTGCACATTCCCAACAAATTCGTCTCGACATGCCATCCTTATCCCATTCCACGATGTACCCTCGCTTTTCTGAAAAGATCCCTTATTTTACTAAAGAATTTTTTTTCCCCCAAGTCTCTGCTGCATATTTAATGGCATGAGTTCCGATTTGCCTAAAGAGCAGGCAAGACGCGTCTTGTCAGAAGCACTTTGTGCTGTTCGGATTCTTCCATCTCCAAAGCAGCATTGACAGCGGGGACGAGAAGCCTCGTGTTCTGCATATTGAGATGAGTTGGTGAAGGGGGGGCTTTGCCTGCCTCATTGGTGATCCAGGACTCAAAAAGGCCATGGAAAAAGGGGGGGGATTTGGTAGCATAGCGAAAAATGTTTTAAAAAGAGGAGAAAGTTTTCTTTGAAAGTACGTTACACGGTTAGTGTAACGGTAATGTGTTATTTTGCTTTCCCTCTTACGCGGTGGTGAGTTGCATAAAAAGTTCTGGAATGTCTTGCGCTATATTATCTATAAGCTTTTACTTTTCGATGAAGAATGCATCGATATCTACTCCACATCAGTCAGAAATACATATATAAATTACTTCAGGCTTCTTCTATTCATCGCAAAGGAAAGTTTACTTTTAGATATTGTAGTTTACATCTCAACTGCAGTCAGAACTGTTTTAAAGTAATTACTTATGATGGAAGGAAAATATGATGCAGCTGCAATTAAGGGTGTATGTCGAAGAAAAAAAACTCTGTTTTTAGTATTGGTACACAAATTGAAATAAACTAATAGCACCATGATCGCCAAAAAATTCCAGATGGTTCTTCATAAGCTGCTTTACACACTGCAATAACCGAAAAAGCTGTGGCTTTTCTAAATTTTCAGAAAATTTTCTTAAACATGGATCTAAACTGCAAGATTTTTCGAAGAGTGGCACGCTTTGCGAAAAGTTCCAGTTTTTAAGAATTTTTCTTAAAAGTTTTGAAACCAGTACAGATTTATCGCTTATTTCAGTATGTAGTACAGCTTGTCAAGAGACAGTTTCAAAATTTTGAAATGCTTTGCATAATTAGTTTATTCGTACTTATCTACCAAAATCACATGATTTTTTCGAACAACACCGTTAATATCATCTTGGTTGTAAAAAAATATTTCCGTCGTCGTACTTGATTTACTATTATTATTATTATTATTATTTCATTGATTTTTTCTTTTATTTCCCTTATAAAAATTTAACTCCTTTACAGCAGTGTAATTAAAATTGTTAATGAATATTATAATCCATGAAATGTTCCCCTACAAAGAAATATCGTCGTTGAGAACTATTACTTATAAAATTTGGCATAAACTAAGTACTTCTTGAATGCGATGGATCAAACATTACAGTTTAATTATTTTAATTCTAAAATTGATTAAAAAAAGAGAAATAAGCACTTTACTGCTTTAATCGTATTTTCGATTACAAGTAAAGATCTGGTGGTGATAAAATTACGAAATATTTTCTGCCTAATCATTTCCTTGAGCAATATAGTATATCAACACAAACACTTATTATTATTTACTTATAATTTTGTTTTTCAAAATTTTATAAATGTGTCTTGTATGCAAAATCAGATAAGAAGAGGCACACGAGTTAAACGCTTTATTTTTACCTTTGCTGTAAGAAATAAGTGTTTTTTATCGCTAAAACTTAATACTGGATCCATCACCATGCATAGACATTTTTTAGAAGCAAGTGAAAGCCTAAATTTCAATTTTAAGTCTGTTTTTAGTCCCAGTGTGGTCTATCTAATACATTTACTTTAATTAAGATTTATTCGTAAAAGCAATTAAAAATATCCTGTTTTATTTTATTTTTCTGTTTCAGTTTCAGTGATCTGTAAAAAAAAAAAAAAAAAAAAAAAAAAAAAAAAAAAAAAAAAAAGCAATTATAAATAGACGTAACTTTTGTACAAAATATCTTTTAGGGATATTTGTAGGAAGAATAATTAAATCTTCGCTTAAAACGTCTTTGTAATTTTAAAGAAAAGGAGATCGCGAAACTTTCTAAATGTAGGGGAAGAAAGTTTATAGTTTATCTCAATTTTCGCATGTTTATAAATAACTTTACTCGTAACAGTAATATTTAAATAAAATTTTTAGTCTATAAACTGGCCATGTGTTGTCTTATATTCACGTTTACAAGAAAAACCCAGGAAACATTTTTTCATATTGAAAACCATCGTTTTTTATTCAAATTCGGGATGAGACAACCTGCGGGATAGGTTGTCACGGGTTTTGGGGTTGGTTGTCTCATAAAGCTACCTACCGCACAGTATAAGCAAAAGGTTCTTTACAAATTAACTCGCATTGATCTCTGTACTTTTCTGTTACACCAACAGAAACTGGCAGTGGAAGACAGTACCATATATTTTATGTGGTGGACGTAGATATGATTGTTCTTGGAAAAGTGATTTTTTTTTAATTATTATTCGCGAAAGGTAAATGCCTCACGAACTTTGTTTCAATCTCACCAGTGCCAGGCAGTGTCTTCTGTATTCTTCCTCCGAAATATTTCACAGAACGTTTACCAAAAACTTTAACCAGGATTTGATCATCGACCTCCACGTCAATGATGTTAGGGCTCATCACCAAAAATTTGTCTATTGAGATGTCGCCTTCTATTTCCAATTCGATATATTCATTGTCAGTTTATTTACTTGTTTAAAAATTGTTTAAAAAATTCCTTTTCCTTTGGCCGATCTTTCTAATTTTGCTTAAGTTTCGGAGGATCTTACGTGCTTTGGGCAACTTTCCTTTTTCTTGAGGAGTAACTACTTTTACAGCATTTAGGCCTGCTTAATTAATTGCTTCTGCTGAAATTTGTGTTGAAGACGTTTCACTATTCCCTGGTAAATCCAGACTTAATTGTTCTCACAATAACTTTGAAGATTGTCATCTAGGTTTACATTTACATGGTCAGGCAGGCCTTCTTGCTTGAGAAGACAATCATGAACAGATGCGAGAACGAATTCAGCTTTTGAAAATTCATTCCGGCCATATGGATAAATGCCTCTTGGCTCAAGGATTTTTTAAATGCGTAGGACACCATTAAAGACAATACATGGATTCTCAAGAAAGCTACATTTTCCGGATTTCGGATCTAACTGTCCATTGCTCGGTTAAAAGTAATATAACACTGGCGAACAATTGGTAAACTATTAGGTAGATCTATCAATTTAACGAAATATATATTTTATTATTTCACATGTTATCTTAACTTCATCAACTATCTTACAGTTAGAGCAATCAAGGATTTAAATACATGAATATCCGATAAAAAATAAATTTAAAACAATCACGTTACATTATATTCAATACAATATGTGTTCTAACTTGTATAAAAATTTATTATCATGCATTCATTCTTTCTCTGCAAATTTAAAATGCACTTTAGTCTATTTTCTGTAATAATCCTGCCTGTTTGTTTCAACAAAATGATTTTTGTAGCTTGGTATATTGCCTGCGTGCGGAAGGTAACAACCTACCCCTGGTAACGACAACCAACCGCCATTACACACGTTGTGTTATATTCGTTACATAGGATTAACTAACACTACACTGCATGTGTTCCTAGAAAACAACGTACTATTTCACAAGACATCAAACTAAAAAACAGTATAAAAGTATTCGTTCGTATTTTAAAAGCATTAAATATAATCCAAAAAATACTGAAAAATGAAAATGAACATTTTTACATAAATGAATGCCAATTTAAAATATCGTAGCCTTTGCAATCGCAACCTTGATGTTTTGATTCTAAAGAAGTGGAGTACGCGATCAAAAATGTTAATTTTATGAAAACTGACAGTTGGTACTTTCTTTTTTTAAATAATTTATTTTGTATCGAAATAAACTGCATAAGAGGATGAAAGTTTGACTTCACCTGTTCGTGATTTCTGAATAATGCCCGATTAATTTCCACTGGATAGTTGTAATCAAAACCAGGAAGGAAATGTAAAATGGCTTAGTGGATTTATCTTGTAAGTCAACGATGTATCGCATGGAAAAAACAAAAACAAAAATATATCTTTGACACATTATTTTTGCCGAGAATAAAAACTAACGGTTATTATCCAAAAACATCTGCTTAAGTACATAGAAAAGTTATGTCCCGCCATATTCCTGTTTTAAAAAAAAAAACACGAAAAAATCTTCGACTATAAATAGAGAGGATCAAATGTATGTAAAACAAACATGTTTCCGCTGGTTGAAATGTAATTCTAGAATGATGTCAGCTGCAAAGATGTATGTCAAGCATGTGACGAAAGCTGGAGATTTCGAAGAAGATATAGAAGCTCCTTGCACTAATTTTCTTTAAAAAATGTATTGTGCATCTCCTTGGAAAACGTTTTGTGGTATTTTCAGGAAGAGAACGACTTACTGTTTGTGAAAGCGAGATAGCGTTTTGTTTCTCACTGTCAGACAGTCTTTTTTTGCTGAATTTTACTTTAGAACGAGTATTCGGTTTTCCTTTTTTGCTTTTCAAGATATCGTTTACAAACAGATTTTTCATGGATATCACTTAATGATTGCAATACTTCTAGAAAAAGTGAAACACTTTGTTTCGCTTAGCACTTGTTACATGATTGATGTTACGTTTTATTAACCTGTTACTTAAACCTAAACGAAGTTACTACAAAAGGTGTCCTTAAATACCTTTTGCAAGCTTTTCAGTCCGATTAGTTGAGTCATTTGGGAGTGAATATACAAACACACATACAATACACACACATGGTCATTTTTATTTATATAGATTCAGTGAACAATTAGAACAAATGCAGTGATTGTAGGAATGGATGCAACAGAGACTGAAGTTTACAAATTTTATGACAGTGGTAGAAATTTCTATCATTACTGTATAGGGATTTTGCGAGACGAGACAAAGCTTTTCAGCTGCCTTGCGAGACGAGACATGCCAATTTTCCGTCTCATGTCTATCCCTAATTGAGTGAATGGATAATTATAAAATTTTCAAAAGAATTTTGGAACAAAGTATTGGGATTGATAATGAATGGCTTTCAGTTGAATAAGTGTTTCTGGCCTGTTTTGAAAATTAACAAATTTGTCTATGCTCATTTTAAGGAATTCTATGGGTTCAAACATACTGGATAATGCGCAAAGGGGGGGGGGGACTTCATTACCCGCTTTTTCTCTGTTTTCCAAAATCCAAATAAAACTTTGAATGAAATAAAAAAATTCCTGAACAATCCAAGTTCAAAAAGGATTAAGCAGACACTAACAAAATATTGGGTGGGCTTGAGCCTCACGCAGGGGCGTAGCCAAGGGGGGGGGTTAGGGGGGTCATAACCCCCCCATGACAAATTTTCGCCATACAAAATGTATATTCGTCACTACATTATCACACACACGCATACATATATATGAGTTGTAGTAGTCGTAACCCCCCCCATGAAAAATTTCTGGCTACGCCCCTGGCCTCACGAGTCCATAGAAGTTGGCGTCACTGATTCTACTCGCAACAAAGGCGGAAACTTTTGGTACATTTGAACAAAAATAGAGAGTTTTAGCTCCGTAGATACCCAGGCATTATATGTTTATCCATAAATTGAGTTTTCTCTTAACTTTAAAGACTTTATCAGATATTTTGTTTCACGTTCATATAACTTAAAAGATTCAAATGCAGTTCATGAAAAGCTTTGAAACTCAACTACTGCTAAGGTGAGTGTACTTTAAAAGTGAATCCTGTCAGTTTTCAGACATAAACCTTTTCGTATCTTGAAACGAGAGAGAGGGGGGGGGGGCGGAAAAAAAAACTTTTACAATTTGCAAATGTAAATATAAAATGCTTCTAAAGCGCGTATTATCTGGAGTGTTAAAAATTCCTTTTAGAAGGCGAATTATGATAGCGCAGTTTTATGTGCGTGAAATAATTATTAAGTCGCTTGATATCAAGAACAACTCATTTATTCCACGGGAAAATTCAGAATTATCTCCTCGGCAATGATAATCACAGTTTTGCTGCTGCTGTTGCTGATAATAACAAGCGGAACTCATCTGGATGCAAAAAAGAAAAAGGGTATCTTTGCTGCACAAAACTCCTCTTTTCATATGGCACATAATTTCTCGGAGCCGTCTCCGAATCGCAAAAGACGGGAGCGCCTTTAATTAGCTTGTCCATTGTACCGCGCGCGGGCTTTCCTCCGGTACAAGGCGTATTCATCCGGCAGCCCCAGCGAAACGAAAAAGGAGCGACAAGGCATCACCGTCCGGGACAGAGACAACAGTCCGGCGCTTGGCATGCGAGGTCCTGGCATTGTCACTTGCTCCCGTGGAAACCGCGACATGACACAGACTTCCCTCCATCCATCTACGTCAAAGTCAACCGCCCCGGACTCAGCGCTAATTGTCCCTCGGGTGGCGGCTGAGGGGGGACAGGAGGCGCACACAGCAAGATGAAGGGAAGGGATGATGCTGCGGAGAGGAGCGGAGCGGCATCAGCATCCCTCTCTCTCTCTCGCTCGCTCCCTTTTGCCGGACTGGACACACGCATCGCCTTGTCTCTGCAGCCTGGATTGGCGTTGACACGTTGTCACTCTGTCATTAGAATCGATAGGGAACTTTGCAGATTTTGCAAGCCGGGCTGCTTCGGAGAGGTTCTTTTCATCAACAGAGACACAAATTGGTTGCAACGATGAAGGATGTGGGACGTCAGATGTGTCAAGGAGGTGATTAGTGAGCAGCAGTTTTCTTTCGAGGGAGGGATAGGGCGAAAAAAAAAAAAACAGTTGTCATCAATAATGTATGCAGTTTTTAAATTTGTTACGCGAGAAACATGCCGGGCTACTAGCCAAAATGTTTGGGGTGGGGGGTGAGATGGGAGAAGAGTGGAAGTCAGCCTGAGATTGATAATTGGTGAGACTGGGCGACTTGGAAAAACTCTGCATACCTTGCAGAAATAGCTAGGGCTCGAAAGATAATATTGAGGTCTGCAATTAATAATGATCGTTTAAAATAACAATGTTTCTGTTAAAAAGCGAATGTGTCAGGGAGAAAGAAAACCCATCTACATTCCATACGTTGAGGTATTATCCTAGGTAAACAAAAATGAAAATTCAAACGATAATTAAAGTTATCGTAGCAATTAAGACACGTAAAAGCTAACATGTTTTGAAATCTTGCCAGCTTTGGTGGATAAGAAGAAAAGTGTTAAATTTTTACTAAATGATCGTAGTAATTTACTTTTGCAGTTCCTCCCATTGCAAGACTTAAAATAAAATAATAAAGATTTATCATTAAAGTTTTGATAACTTTAGTCACATAATCTTAAAAAATGTTGGAATATGAACGATATAAAACACATGAAGATTAATAATTGACATGGTGTCAGTCAATTTTTTAAAACTTCAATTATGTAGTCGCCAGTTGGATCTCAAACTAGCGTTAGATGAAAATGAAAATCAGATAGATGTAAATATTGCAACAGAACCAGGAATGTTAATATGCAGGGTAAATACCGCCCAAACTCTGCGAAGCCAGATTTCTCGTTGGCAGTACATAAAAAGTGCCCAGAGAGCCATAACTGTAAGGCCCGTAGTTTTCAAGAAAAGTGCGAGAAAAAAGCAGAAGCGCCATTTGCGTTGCACGGAAAAGCCTTTATTGGAATCATGAACATATTTTTGTTTGCATATGTTTTCATAAAATGATGCTCAAACTGTCCACCGTGCATATCGAGGCTTTCATGCGTGCGCAGTGTAATGGCCAACTGCTTACGTTCCATCTGGGACCCACATAAATACACCAGCACGAAGGGGGGGGGGACTGAATCACTATTTGTTGTAATTAAAACTCGATAGATCAATTCTTTCAATCGTTTTCATTGAAAGCAATCCATAGGTGCCAGATTTGTAGCGGCCATAACACCCAGTCCCCCATATGTAATCCAGTATCCAATTTAATGTTTCTAGTTGTTTCTCCTCGCACCGGATGTGACGTCATATTTTGTTTTTCCTATTTTTCTCGAAAACTATGGATCGTACAGGTACAGTTCTTTGGGCTTTCTTTATGTACTCCCAGCGAGGAATCTGGCTCTGCAGATTTTGGGCTGTATTTATAGGGCACCCTGTATATTGAATATTGGGGAAAACTTTCTTGAAGTTCTCGCTACTATTCAGTCAAATTTTGTTACGCTGAAAGAAAAATAAATAAATAAATAAGGAAAAAAAAGAAAGAAATATCTTTATAATGTTTTCTGTTTTTTTAATGCTTTTCATTATCATTGCTTACCATTCCTTACCATTTTTTGTGATTTTATATTCATTTCTGAAAAATACGTTAAAGTTAGGTATGAAAGTGCCATGTACACATTCTCAAGGAAAAATAAGAATGTCTAAGACTCAGTGTTAGAAAAAATTCTTAACTTTAACATTTTTATAACACTATATAGTTACATGCATGTTTCCGAATGTAATTTCAAACTAGTATTTATTAATCTCATCCTTTTCCCGTATTCAACATATCTGTTTGCTAATGAAAAATAAAGGATAAATTTATTAAACACTGTTAAGATAGTATTACATTGAACCAGTAATAATGAAAAAAGATGGATTACTCTACAGATTTTAATGGAAGCATTCATAAGAAACAAATATTCACATTTTATTTAAGCAGTGAAAGATTTCATCATCGTTTATAATTTTGATTTAGTCTGTTTATTCGCCAAAATTCATTTTTAAGTGTGTTCCACACCTGAAGAACGGTCGTCGTCACCGGATTTTTGAGCAGCTTTCAAAACAAACCAATAATTTTTAATACTCGAAAAAATTAATAATGCTTCTTCACCCAATGCACTGTAGACTAATACTAACATTAAAGCTGTATGTCTCATGAAACTTTCAGAAAAAATTCATAAGCACAAAAATCACCTTCAAAAATGGGCCCAGGAGTAAGCTGTTTAGGAAAATATTGCGAAATTCCGTATGTTTAACATTTTTTCCCTAAGTGTTCCGTGACTCCTACAGGTTCGCAGTTTGTAACAGTTCACAGTAGAGCTTGTAAAGAGAGATTCTAAAATTTTCTGAGTCTCTAGCACAACTGAATTTTTAAAAAAATTGTTCTAAAGTTGCATGATTTCCAAAAAGAACAGCCTTAATATACTATGGAAATATGAAAATGATTCGAGTAACACTTTGCATACTTGCAACAAAATCAATACAAACTTGCCAACATTTAGACAGGGTTTTTAAAAAAATCGGCAGAAAATGTTTTTATTTTAAGTATTTCTTTGAGAACAAACATTTTAAGTGTGCATATTGGACTAAGAAAACTTCAAGAAAGCTCGAAAACAAAGCATTAAACAAATGGCAGAAAAAGAGTCTGGGCTGCAAGCCAAGATGCACAAAAAAAGAAAAGGCCGACATGAAATGACAGTTTGTTAAGCTAAGACTTCGGAAAATTTAACAAAGCATACCCGTCTTTTAGATGAAGCGGCGAGATTAATTTTCAAGTTTGTTATTAATGATGAACATTTATTAAAAACAATTGAGCGTATGTAAAGTTGTTGGTGTATTACAAGTAAGTAAAAACCGGCCTTTTAAAAAACCATAGGGAAGTACATTTTGCAAGAGATTCCTTTATTAGTTGTAATAACAATTCGTTTCTATTTATTCTCGATAAAAGATAGAATGAAGTTTATACAATAAAATATGTCTTAATGAAAATAATTATGAAAGCATATGTATAAGTACAAAAATTAATTCTTTACTGAATTTCACTTTTTAAATTTTACAAGATTTGATAATTATATTTCAGTTTTGGCAACATATGCAGATTTTCACTTGATAATCCATCTCTATATTGAATTAAAAATACTTTTCAGGATACAATAGTAATATTAATTGTAACTCATATGAGTTATGTCTTCCTATTTTTTGCCTTAATGTAAGAATAACAAACATTATCTATAATTATTTCCATTTAAATCCTATATGAAATGCTCCATGATTTTTCTGCTGGTGCTTTGATATCTTTATCTGCAACATTCTGCCAGACGGACACAAATTTTTATTACTACAACATGGGGATTTTAATATATAAATAACGACAATACAGTAGGGATGAGATTTAAAATACGCAACAAAATAAATTATAAGTATGGTTGCATAAGTGTGGTTGGTATTCACTTAGTAAAGTAGAAAGAATGCAATAACAAGAAATGTGGAATAATCTTAAGTGATTAAGTGTATTACATAAAATTTATATAATTATTTAGAATCAAAATCAGATTCACTTGAACAACCTGACCTAGTTTCAATCTGGTGCATTGGAGCTGGAACTCATAGATATCCAATGGTTCATTATATGCTGCTGATTATCCATACTTGGTTTTCGGAGGAGCACGTAAGCTTTCGGTGGGAATTTTACGTATCCATATCTTATGCTCTTCTCTAATTGAACAATTTGCATGCAAAAAAAGGCAGACGGAGATTATTTAATTCATAGAATATTAATTTTAGACCTATGTCCCGATTGGAGTGAGAGCATACTGGAACAATATAGCAAATGTGCAAAAAGAAATGTAATTGTTTCTGATAAATTATAAGTACTTATTTCAGGAAAACTCAATCAAACATTGCCATAAGCGATATAATAAGCTAATACTTGAGTTTAAACTGAGTTGTACTTTTTTTTTTTTTTTCAAACGGATAATTTCTTACGGTACCGTGATTAAATTAGAACACTTACTAAAATAAAATTTTATACAAACTGATATAAGGTTATATCTTACATATGGTAATATAAACTAAACTTGATTATTCTACAAAATCAACGCGCAAACACCATTAGCACACAGAAATACTCATTCATCGAACAAAGATAAATGATGTTATCTCTTAGAGCAAATGAAAACAGAAGGTAGATGGTCGGCCTATTCAATCCACTTTTTTATTATTCAGAATAGATTTTTGGAATATAAACTTTAGTTTCCTGATATATATATATATATATATATATATATATTTGCCTTTATAAAAATATAAAAATTGGACCTGAGAAGACAGGCAAGAAAATTGTCTTTGTAGAGCTAGATCATGAAAATCTCACACTGAGTAACGGTGTGAATTTATATGCGACATAAACAAGCAAACATATTTTCATTTTCATTTATAAGATTTCCTAATATTAAATACTGCTCACGTTGATGCTTTAACTAATATTATGTCTGTAAGATAAAATAATATATCTTAAGATAAAATATAATATTAATTAAAGCATCACCAATCTATTTTATTAAAAATCTGAATTTAAGGGTGTAAGCATTGGATAAACTGAACAAAATATTCAAGCTACTAAAACTTAAAAAATTTAAATAATTGACATGAAGTAATTTTACACGTACTTAGTGTGGTGTTGACCTTTGGTTTCATTTTTATAAACCGAAAGTTTGACATTAATTTCAAGCTAAAAGTTTAGCTTTAAAATATAATTATAACTAATCAAATCGCATTTCAAGTAATGAATACATATTTTTTTTTAATTTCACCGTTATAAGTTGTAATAAGTTTCATAGTTACGTTATTTTTTTTTTTTTAAGCTTCTAACTTGGTAAGAGTAGAACAGTATTTATTTCGTTTGGCCTTAGTTTCTTAACAGATGTGCTCAGAAATATATTATACTTAGAAAAATATTCCCTTTTTAGTGACTGACAATTACACGAAATGCAAATTTCGTGTAAATGAAATTTGTATTTACACGAGTTTCAAGCTGAATATGAAGAAATTTATGTTTTTAATTCTTCAAACTTTAAACGTTTTTCAGTTCCTGAACTGTTTATTGTTTAAGCATGAAGTCTAAAATAAAACTTCCTGACGCGAGCTTTGTTTAAACTACTTAAACTATTTAAAACTCTTAACGATTTATTACTTTTCCTTCAAACGCCCTTTATCTTCTTTCTTAAAAAACAACACGGGGTTTCTTTACTCAAGTCTGAAGCACAAAGCATTTCTCTGTTCCCAAATTTTTTACTGGAAAATCTAAACAACATTCCAGTAGCGCATTTATCAATTTCGGAGACACAACGAAATTACTTTTAAGACAGGCTGAAATTTAGTCATCTAATCTATAGTGACAATCACTTAAAAAGACATTGGTTACGTTTCCTCTTCCCTGCGAATTCCTCCGTGCTATACTACTCAACTTTTCATTCATTAACACTCAAGGTAACCACTACTTGCTAAAATAAACTTTGCCGACGAGTCGTGGAAGTGATGATTTTGCTGTCAACATCAATGCACACCATCGTAAATTCCGCAGTTACTCTTTGGTGAGATGAGCTGACATGGATCCCTGAGAGTATCCAAGCCAACAATTGCTGGGGAGAATTGTAATTATTCCCGAGGTTAGTCACCTTATTAGTCCCAAAAGTTGGTGCTCATCCTACCATAGCAGTGACACCCATTTCTTCTCTAAAAAAAACAATTATTGACAGTGCGTATTTGAAGGAAAAATAAAAAGATCTCATCGATTTTAGGACTGAATAAGTATAATTACCATTATTAATGTTTATTATTATTCATGATAATTAGCCAAAAAAAATTATGTATGAGATTGTTTAAAGATAGTTCGTGAATTTCTGAGTAACTAATTTGGTAGCATTTTCATCATTTTACACCAACGACAGTTTTTTGTATTAATTATGTTATCCAATTAATTGCAATTTATTAATTGCAGAAACAAAACTGTTTCTCTTGTCGGAATTTCTTACTTATTTTGGTATTCTGGTGTTAAAAATCTATTTCTGTGAAGAATTTTTATGACAGAATTTGGACGAATACTTGTATTTTAATCCATCTCTAACTGCGTGGTTGAAATTATTGTATTCTATTCTATTGTATTGTACTCTGTTATTTATAAGGCTGATATAGCCGTGAGACTGATATAATTCGAGCGTCACGACTTGAGAAATGTCCGAGATACCGCTAGTTACTAGTTACCAATGCTCTCCCTTCCAAACTGAATGGCACAAACTTATTTTATTTATTTGTTTATTTATTTTTTTGAATGACAGCTCCTAATGATTTGTTTGCTTACGTTTTAAATGCAGTTTTTGCT
Source organism: Cheiracanthium punctorium (assembly GCA_038373885.1). Classification (NCBI taxonomy): domain Eukaryota; kingdom Metazoa; phylum Arthropoda; class Arachnida; order Araneae; family Cheiracanthiidae; genus Cheiracanthium; species Cheiracanthium punctorium. Next base: position 1,551,393 of record JAWZYV010014839.1, on the reverse strand, counting down.
CTGTTTGCCTTGGTTTTAAGACCAACTTGCGCCTGAACTTTGGCACTCGGGAAAATGGTGTAAGCTGATTAAAATAGTTAACATTGAAAGCCGTCTTTAATATTTATTTAGCATTAAGCAGAACATGTAATTTAAGCTTTATTTAAAATGGCCTGTGATTCTTTTGAATGACTGAGAACTGGAAACGTCTCAAAAATACACATGTGCCAAATCATTGCACTTATACAGGGTGTTTCAAATATTTCCGACAAACTTACTGGTGGGTGAGGCATATAATAAGGATTCAGAATAACATAGCAATGTGCAAAGGGAAACGTCTTCATTATGTGTCTGTTAATAATCATTGTGGATCTAAGTGCTGAAATAATAGGGAACTTTCCGACCATTGTTCATAAAAAACAATATATCTTTTACAGAAAACACATGATTAAAACTGATAGTTTAATTCTTTGATTGAATTCCATTGATAACAGTTTTGGAGACAACCCCATTGCTTATAAAACGTGTTTAAGAGATAAGAGGAACACATCAACAATTTTCCCAAACTGATTATTAATAGGTTAATGCAGACGGCGTTTTTTACTACATTGCTATGTGATTTTGATTATTTATTAGATACCCTACCTCCCCTTAAAGTTTATCGGAGCTCTCTTGAAACACCCTGTTTACAGATAGATTTGGCATAGAATAATAGTGATATTTTTACAGCCATATGCCGTAGAGAAATAGCTAATAATTTTTAGGCTACAAAACATCATTACACTGATTTCGTGACAGCTGTTTCAAAATTAACAAACAAAATTCTGTTCCAATACGTTCGTATTTGCAATTAATTCTCTCATTTCGCTACTGAATGAATTAGCGATGAATGCACGAAACCAAACAGAAATTTACTGGGTTTTTTTTTCGAAACGAGACAAAGATTTTTGTCACTACAATAGAGATTTTGCGAGACGAGACTAAGATTTTTATCACTACAATAGAGATTTTGCATTACAAGACAAAGATTTTCCACTGTTTTGCAATAGGCGATAGCTCTATTTTTCGTCTTTGTCCATCGCCATTATAAATACTTTATTGAAAAACATAAAGGAAATATTTTAGTCGAACAAAACTAGGATTTATCTGGTGGATGCCATTTGCTAGGCGAAACCTTATTTTAAGTATTTTCTTGATAATAACCAGTTAAAGTAGAAAGTTAATGCGAGTATTAATCATATCTGGATAAAGATACATCTATGTAACTATTGTTTATGCAATACACTGCAGGTTAAGGCACGTTTTAAAATCTTTGGTATTTATGATTCATCAAGTACAATGTAGTAATCTTTTAAAAATTCTACCTATTTTCTGTAATTAAAAAGCAGTAAATCAGCATTTAAACTTTTTATCTGGTATTCATTGCCCTGGATGATTAGGCTGTGTTAACGTTGAACTCATTTCACCACAGAAGACTTTCGATCCTATTCGATGATAAAATAAACTTTTGCAAACATTTTGTTACCGTTTATTGTTTAATTTGATGTTATTTTACTATTTCCAATTCATCAAACATTGTTGAGCATAGAATTTTCCCAACTTTTAAATGTGTTTCACCATTATAACTATTTTTAAGGCTTGTCATTTAAAAACTGCTTTCATATCTTCTGTACTAACTAGATCAACCTGAATTTAATTGTAGTAATAGTAATGTGTTACATAATACATCTGATTTCATTCGTATGTTTTACTCATTTCCCAATGTACCCCAATCCCTGTCCCATTGTGCCCCGTAAAGGGTCACAATGTGAGTGACAACTTGAGTACGTTTGGAAAATTAACTTTTTTTCAAAGAATAAAATAAGGATAAAGTCTGAAAAAAATCGCGATGAAAGCTGTCAGAATATTGTTCTGCATTTAATTTTGAGTTTTAATTAAAAGAAAGGAAATTATTTTGAATACAAGTTGTCCCACTGTACCCCCATCTCCCCTATCCAAGTAGCGTGTATAGAAAATATAATCGCATAGCTTTCATTAATTCACGAAAAATCACACATTAGTGCGAGAAAAGTTTCTTGAAAATAATTAATTAATTAAAAATAATTCATTTAAAGTTAGGATTTTGCATGCTTTAATAGCTTTTGTTTATTGCTTAAATGGCTCCTATGAATACAGTTCTGATCCACGTGGGATAAAAGCAATTTTGGAATTGATGGAAAGTTCTTTATTTTAGGATACTCAAGTGTGTTTCCCTCTTTCCATTATAATTTTTAGCTCTCAATGTGTATTTTAATCCACTTATGTTATAATAATTATATTAAAGTTTGCACAAAGTTTAGAATTCAGTAGTGAAAGCTGTACTATATCAATTTATACATTAATTTTTTTAATATGTTTCTTATTTCCTTCATACTTAATATGGATTACATATGCATAAAGATTACATTATGGTCAATAAATGATTGCAAAATATCTATGGGTACTTTGTACATACTTAGGATACTTCCCATCTTCTCCAGATATTATACCATATTTTATAGTAAATCGCACAAGCTTTTCTTAAACTCTTTACGTTGAGCTGCTCCATATTATTAAGTAAAATGCAAGATGTGGAAAGTTTTAGTGTGAGAACGGACGGCTGAGCAAGTTGAAGATTCAATTATTGACTCCGACCGCTGTAACGATGTGCGTGTATTTGATTTCCTTTGCATGCCGTGTAAATACAATCTATTTTCAATTACATAGCCTCGAAGACAAGCGTCTTAACTCCTCCTTACTTGACGTTGAATTGTATTGTAAGCGTACTTCGTTTTGTATTTTAAGTGTATTTCATTAGATATCCACGATGTGTCCATGAAAAAAAAAAGTCGATAGGTGTGTTATCGCGATTACTTTAAGGCGACAATTGAATTGTTAATATTAATCTTATTGAATAATTTTACAGAAGACAAATTTTTGAATAAAATAACTTTGTATAAAGCTTACATAAGAGTGTCGAGAGATGCGAGAGTTCTCTTTTCTTCTGGAGCAAAACATTCACTTAAAAAAAGAAAGAAATTTTTAAAGTTTTCTCTCCCGAAAGGTATTTAATGCAACTTACTATTGCGATTTATGTTTCAAATATGGCACATTATGGCTTATGTTCTAATTATGGCACTGTGAGAATATAGAAGGTGTCGTTAATGGAAACAAGAACTGTTAAATAAAAATCACAAATATAACAAAAAAAAATTAACTTTTTTCAAGTTTTCAAATATTCTTACTCTGAAAACGAATAGTTATAGCCCGAAGACTACGGAGATAAAGTATTACGACTATCCCCCTTTTTTCTTTTCTTTTGATTAAAATTTCTTCTGATTAATTTCTTTTCTTTGATTAAAAATTAAGGTCATAAAAAGAATCTCCAAAATGTTCGAGACCTGAAAAAAAAATAAATTTTTTTGAACACATAACTTAAACTCTTTTCACATTTCCAGCTTTCTTACGTTTATGAAGATTAAAATTTGAGTATAAAATGTTCGTAATCCGGACTGTTCCAATCATGTAATATAATAATAATAATAATAATAAAGCATTTTGAATTTAATAACAGTCTAATGTTGAAAGTAATGTAATTTACCAAACACACACAGACTCTTTCAAAATCATTAATCTGAGATCATTAGATTAATGTTTAATATTTCTTTTAATTATTATTATTACTAAATCAATAACAGATAATCAGAATATTTTTATCTCATTGAATTTTCCTTGTCTTATAAATGTTTTATTGTAATGTTAAAGTACATAGCAAATATTTTATTATATTTAAAATTTTATACTACTTTAGAGTAGTGGGATATTTAGCATGCTGTGATATTCTTGCAAAACAAACTAAACTTCTTTTGAAACTACATTTACTTTTATCTATATTTATTATTGAACAAAGAGTTTCTCATACTTTAAAAATTCTTCTCCTGTTCAAGTATTACTTGATATTTAGTATGATGTCAATTCTCCTTTTTTTTTTTACACAAAAACTTTTAGCATAAACATATCCTATCTGGTTCAGTAAAAGTAAGAGTTTTAGCTGCTTCGCAATAGAAATTCGTGCTGAAATGGGTTCCGAACTATTCCTTACTTTTACCCGTTTACATTTGATCGACTAAAAGCAAAAGAAAGTTAAATAAATGAAAGTACTGTACTCATTTAATCCTCGATAACACATCTTCTCCATCTAAGGAAATTTAATTATTTCATAAGAAGTTTTTGGCCGTTTTCCAGTCTTGAGTAAATTCGATTACACACATCTAAAATTAAAAGCTTTCACGCCACTTTTTTTCCTCTCTCTATTCTTTGCAAGTTTTGAATATTGAAGATATTTATAAAGGATGATTGGCAATCTATAGGCTAAAAAAAATGTTTTACTTCAGTACGGAATTTTCAAATGAAATCCTGGCAATATTTAAAGATTATTTTTTATGTCAGAATATTTTCTTGTATAATATTTACTGTGACTTAGAGAAATGAGTTTCTCAAATGTGAAGCACTCAGGCGCGTAGCCAGGAAAATTTTTCGGGGGGGGGGATATGAACTTATAAGTGTATAAATAGACGGAATTTCATCACTAATCCAAAAATTTCGGGGGGGGATATATATCCCGATATCCCCCCTGGCTACGCCCCTGGAAGCACTCATGTAATTTTTAATGCAAAGAATGCACTCTTCCCACAGTTTTATGTTTACACAAATTATGTAAATCATTTGTGCAATAAAAAATGTAAATTATATAAATCCGTTGTAAAATAAGGAAATTTACACAGAAAAAATAAAGCGCTATTAAAATGCTATTGAAAAAAAAAAGAAGAAATATAGTTGAAGTGTAAATGTGATTTACTCAACTAAAATTACAATGCTTTAAAATTTATAGATTTGCATGCTTGATTCATGCATGAATAAATAAATTATTGGAAAATATTTAATAGTTTTGAGGAAACGGTAGAAGTGTAAAACGCATATTTGTGAGATTATTAATTTTACAATACAGTCGCAAAATTATATTAAGATTCCTTTCTCTCTCTCTCTCTCTCTCTCTCTCTGTGTGTGTGTGTATGTGTGTGTTGGATAATAAAAACTGCTGCTTTTTAACTGCTTTTTTAACTGATTCTTTTCAATTGCTAACAATTCAGAATAGTAAAATCGAAAAATACATCTCCTTTATGTAGAACTGCAGAGCAGTTCTTAAAAATGAAACTCCCTAAGCGTAGTATGAACTCGTGAAGCAAAGTTAATTTAAATTAGGTATTTCTATAAATTTATGAAAATTTATATTTTTCTTTTGTCGTTTGATATTTCCTTTCTAATCATTCAATAATGCACCAAAATTAGATTTTTAAAATTTTTATTGCTGGTGATAAGGCTTTATTGACATGCAATCGTGGATGTGTGTCCTCATTAATTTATATTAAAAAAATTCAGAAATGAAAATTAATAAATTGATAATAGCTGTTTGGTTATTATTCTTTCTGTAAGCTACTTATCAAACTAGAAAACTATTTAGTTCACTAAAATCTTTATTTTTTTATTTATATTTATAAGTATTAAATAACAGACTTAAATTAGTTTTTATAATGTTTATCGTAATATAAATGAGAGAGTTTTTTCTTCGTCATTTCCCCAAATTTTTGATCATTTGTAAGCTCTAATTTTTATAACTTATTCTTTTATAAATATTAACATACCCATTTCGTTTAAGAATATGCTTTATTATTTAAATATGGGTAACAGTCAGAGAGTTTCATGAACATTTTAAATTTGAATGACAGTAATAACTTATGTAAACCGACTTGCTTCAATGAAATCACTGTATTTTTAAAAAATGATTTTAAGAAGTGTTTAAGGCGTAATACATTGCTAGTTTAGATCAATACTCGTGTTTGTTTACATGATCAATCTTCTTAGATTGATGATGTAAACAAGCAGATGGCAATAGGTTCTTTCTGATTTCTACTATCAAGAAATCCTAGTAACCTGCTTAGTTCTGGAAATATCGTTTTTAATTTAAGTTGTCACTTTCATCTTGAAATTGAAAGGTTAATATTTTTTAGCAGATTAAATATTTAACAAAAAATTTCTTTCCTCACTTATATATACAACCAATTTAGAATTTGAAATCCCTCTACCATCTTTAAAAGCAAAAGAAAGGATTATTGGTCTTAATTCTCATTGCTGTAATAACAGCACTGGGCTAATTGAAAATATGCATAATAAGTCTTAAGTTTACCAAAAGAATTTTGAATTAAAAACGTTTTATTTTAAATACATTGGCTGATATTTTTTCATCGGAATACAGTAAAAATTTATTTTGGAGTTTTCGATCAAACTAATGTATACAAAACTTAACTTCTATTCCATATGTTGGTTTATGGAACGTGACTTATTAAGTTTGAAACTGCCCAAAAATCCTTGCTTTGGGGGCATTTTTGATTTTTTAATTAAATAATTAATTTATTTTTAAGGATTCCTAAACTTTTTTATTTTTGTTACGATAAAGTCATATATCAATATATTGGCTCGAAATTCTTTCCAGAATATTTTGTTCATTGCTAGCTGTGTTGTGAAGCAGAATCTAAATTTTCTGTGTTTATTTATTTTTTTATTTTACAGTCATTTTATTCTTCAAAAAATGCTACATATAAAAATTGAAATATTTTTTATAAATATTAATACTTTTTCAAATAATTTGATTCATTACTTATAGGTTAGTTATCCACTGCATCAATATTAGTAAAAAATATTTAATTGAATTGATTATAAAAGGTTTGCCGTACATGCAATTTTTTATAAAATTGCACTTAAATTTACCAATTTCTCAAAGTTTCCATTAAATTTCTTTAAAACTGGAAATTGTTAATTTTACACCCCGTTTTAATTTAAAATATAGTTGTTCATTAAAATTTTATTTATAAAAAAAGTATGTTCATACCTTTTAATTTATGTCTTTTTATTGAAAAGTTTTTAAAAGATTGCATTACTTTCATACCTACATATTTTTACAATGATGATTTGAATACGAAACAATAAAATTTGTTTTTTATTTCAAAAATCGTGGTTTAAATTTTATTTTTTTTATTTTAGTCTGACGATAAGTTTCAAAAGGTTTTATAACCTATTGATTATTGCCTCATCAACTCATTAAATAATTCAAAATGTTTAAGTTTTAATTTCCCCCCCAACCCTCCTTTGCATTAATTATACAGGGTGTATATTACAATTGCGTCCCGGGTTTGGAAGGCTTGTAAAAAATATATATATTACCAATACAGCAACAAAGTTGACTTTGTTGGAGTAAGAAATGTTACAAGTTTTATTTTTAACAAAAGTTCAATATGTGAACCTTTCGTGACAGCGACGGATTCATGCAATTTTGTCGGGGTTGGGGGTGGTTAGTTAGAAGATTAACATATATATATCCAATTTATGGAAGTAAAATAGGATCTTTTACATTAATTTCTTTTTTCTCAATTGGGGCGGTAGCCCCTCCCCCTCCCTATAGTCCGTCCTTGTTTCGTGATGCTGGTGATTCGACAAAATAAATGCTCTCCCCCGACCCCTAACAAAATTGCATTAATCTGTCGCTGTCACGAAAGGTTTATAAATTGGACTTTTGTGAAATAAAACTTGTAACATGTCTTTCTCCAATAAATTTAACTTTGTATTGGCAATATATATTTTTTATAAGCCTTCCAAACCCGGGAGGGAATTGTGACACACCCTGTACTGTAAACACTGTGACACATTTACATATGGGTCAGTTTTCTTCTGAGGTATCATGTACGTTTTGTAATGCTATTTCCACTTTCAAAACTATCTAATTATGCTTAAATGATGCAGCTTGATGCGAAGTGACTGAAATGTGCGTATTTTATGAATTTATATTTACACAACCTTAAATTTATGCAGAATTACTACATATGCAACTCTGTGGAGCTACATATTTGTGGTTGGGGAGGGATAACAGCATATAGAAAATGTTAAATATCCGAAATAAATTTTGAAGTTCTTTGCTTAGTTTTAAAAGTATTCAAATATCTGAAATTTCATTTTAATAGATTTTTTAGGTAAGGATACAAAATGTATAATTAGTGAAGCAGAAAATTTCTTTTTACGTTAATAACTAATTTTAAGAATACAAAGATTCATTTTTTGCAGTTTTTTTCTTAAATTCGTAGCACATACAATATAACCTAACAAAAAATACGACCATAGCGAAACAAATCAAAATTTCTGAGTACATTTAAAACATTTTCAGAAGCTGTGTTTTCTTTAAAAAGAAAGATAAATAAATAATAATAATTTCATAAAATATTCAAAATCTGAAGCATAAATTAACCTCTTTTGCCCGGAACTCTTTCAAACACATTTTTATGTACCCCTTCCCATTTTCTAAAATACCCTTTTAGTAAAACTCTAGTTACTTAAAGACAACATTCAATTTCTAAACATACTTAAAGCAATCTAATTATGCATTACAGAAGACTTCAGCTTTTCGAAATTGAAATTTCATCTCCTAGGGGACCATGCATCACATATAATTATTCATACTAATCCGTATAAAGACCTCAGGACTGGTTTTATCCGTATTCTGACATCATTGATGATTAATATGGTAATATATTCAAATGCAGCTTGTCCAGTAGCGTTGATAGAGCTGTCACAAGCAAGTTAGCGCTTTCATATGGGGCACGCCTTCTAATGGTAGCTGTGATATGGAAATATCGTATAAAATCGTATATGATGAATACATTACCTATACTCACTGGTGTACAGAAAATTTATTTCGGTACTAAGTATTGTACATACATAGTAAATAAATAAATGAATATTTTGGTCATTCTCTGACTAATAAACATAATTAATATTTGCATTTTTATTATTCTAGATCTAATTTGTTTTTATCAATATTGCTTGAGTCCTAGTATTTTGTAAGAAATTTCTTTATACATATGTGATTTCCAATGACGACACAGTGTTTTATAAATAAAATACAATACCTTCTTGGTTTTTTGTTATTTTCGTGTATTTGTTTGGTTTTTGTTTTTATGAGTTCCTCCTTTTTATAAATTCTGCTATTTTTCGCGTGCATTAATTTTAGTGCTTAGTCTGCCTATTTATCTACCTAGGTGGATTAATTATTAAAGTCAATACACTCAAAAAATACTAATGAAAAAATAATAGAAGCGCTTGTGTGTGTTTCAATATAAATAAGCCAGTATTCATAGTGAACTTTTTCTTCTTCTTTTTTTCTTTTTCTTTTTTTTTTCCTTTTTTTTTTCTTTCTTAGTATAATGTAACTTTAAACTATTGTTTAGTTTAACATTCAGATTTATTCTGGCAATACTACACGTACCTTCTCCTTTAACTCAGATTGCTACCAAAAATTTCATTTGTCAGTGTATCAGGAAGTGCTGCCAGTTGATCTTAAATGATATGAGATATGTTTTTGTCAGATTAAATAAGACTTTTAACTTGTTTAAAATGCCAAACATTTTCTAAACAAATAGCACTTTTATTAATATTATGATTGAAAAAAAAACATTTGATAGGAATGCTCATCTGCTTGACGATTTGAGTCATTAAATTAAACTGAGTGTATAATGCTGTAAATGGCCGCCGATTATTTAATGAAAATTTTTGAAGCTATATTTAAAGGAGAAGTTTGTTTATATAATTTAAAGAAATTTAAGTGAATGAACAAACATTATAAAATGAATCAAGAATGAGGTTAATTTCTAAACTAATTATAAAAGCACAAACACATACACACACACAGTGAAAATGAATATTTTAAACAAAACTTTGTTTATAGGTTGACCACTTAAATGGTTGGTTGGTTGGTTGGTTTGTTGGTTAGTTGATGTTTAATGGCACAAGCTCCAGAAAGGACATACTGCTCAAGATGAGGTGTGTATATGGTAAAATAAAGTTTTCAGGTAAAAAGGTGTTGTATAAAACATGTAAAGTTAAAATCCATGAGGTCTAAAAACGATAAAAGCAAACTGTAAAAAGGTAAAAGATAGAGTAAAAGGACAAGAGCATCTCGATTTGGGCTCCCATCCAAAAAGTATTTGGTATAAATTGGTAAAAGCAGTGCATGAGGTTAAAAGAAGGTGAATGGTGAGGCAAGTATGACAGTGGGAGCACTCTGGAGCAGGTTCACCAAATAGTAGGTGCTTATGAGTAAGCCGCGTATGACCGATACGCAGACGTGTCAAAATGACATCTAGTTTGCGATAGGGATGAGATGACCAATGTGTGAGTGCTGGATGGATAAAATGAAGTTTGTTCCCAGTTTCACTGTCCCATTTATCGATCAGACCACTTAAATGATGTCTGCAGAAAGTTTTTAATAGATTTAGCATTATAAAATTGATTTATTTAAAATTGCTTCCGAGATCAGGAAATCTTAGAAAGTTCAGAAAAAACAATAAAAGAAAAAACACACACACACACACTGGATTCAATTTTTGTCTGAATGAACTAGTCTAAACTACATAATTAACCACAACCTCAATTAAGTAAATGACATCGACACAATCAGTAGTAAATACTTTATACGGGAATAGCAATCATTATAACTCGCTAAAATATTATTATTTTTATTTAGAATTTGGAAGACTTAAAGAGTACAAAATGTACAGCGTCAAACTCTTTTACGTGTTAATAGGGGGTTTAAATTTTTTTTTTAAGATACTTGAACTCAGAATTTCCTTTTCAGTATCATTAATATCATAGAAAGTGGAAAGAGAATCTAAAATGTCTATGAGTTTCTAATATTTTTTTAAGCTTTTCAAGTAAGTTCAATTAAGACGCCGCTGTATCCTCTAAAAAGATTTTTTTTTAAATATGTCGATTACCAAGATTTTTCTAGGCATCAAGTCTTCCATGGATTTTCTTAGTACAAAAAAAAAAAATAAATAAATAAAAAATAAAAATAAAAAAAGGTCGATTATATCAAAAGAATTTTACTTGACCTTGCTTGAACTCTTTTAGTAATACAGTGAAACCTGCTAAATTGACCATCCAGTGGTTCCACGTTTTCGTGGTCAACTTATAAAGGGTACAATACTCACTTTTTGATTTTCGAATTTTATCATCTGCGTACTCATACATTACATAGTACATATAGTACATTACAAAATTATATAAAACATGAATTCAGAATGATACACAATAAGAATATTATTGCTTATTAGGGTTGGTTTAACATTAATTATACACACATATTACTGTATTACGTATCAATTACTGGAAATTGTCATTGTTCTTCGAGTAATTATGTGCACTACATACAGTAAGTAAGTTGAACAGAAACAAATTCATTATTACTAAACTTAATTTATTACTCTATTAATACATTTTGCATAGTGTACACCCGCCCAAAAAAGTATTCGAGCAAGAGAGAAATTTCCTATTTTAGATTTGCGAATAATAGTTGAGTTTTTGAAAACGCACAACTTGATAGAAATATGGAAAGTCATATTTATACAGAGCCTAATTCATATTCTATGATAAATAATTTTTAATATACGAAACCAACGTACGAAATTTCTCTCTTGCTCGAATACTTTTTCTGGAGGGTGTACATATGTAGAAAGGGTTTTGTACTTCTGGCATTACTACTGTACATACTAATGCAGTTACAAAAAAAATGTACTTTTACATAAAGAATAAAGATGATACATTAAGAATCTGGACTGAATTAATCATTAATCTTTCTTTTTTGGCAAGTTTTATGAACTTCAGACAAATATATATAATTAGAAGAAAGACAGAAAAAATTCTGGAAGTGGTCAACGTACAAAGGTTTTGAGCTATGCTTTTGGACAAATTCTACCTAATTACCCGGTCAACATACAAGATAGACAGGTGGTCAACTTATAAAGGTGATCAACTTCGAAAATTTTAATGTATTACTAAAAAACACATGGAAGCCTTGTTTCCTATAAATTTCTTAGTAATGGAAATATTTATTTTTTAGAATCTATATTCCAAAACGTCGGCTAATTTAATAAGTTTTACCAACTAAACACTGTGTTAATTAAAATTAATTCGCATTAAAAATTGTATTTTTTTTTCTTGTTATTTTTTGTTTTTTAACCCCTTTACGGTTGGTGGTTTCACTGTGAAATGAAAAAATTCTAGCCCTTCACCATTGATCGGAAAAAAAAAAAAATGCAAGCATTAGTCAAATTTCATACCCCTGTTTCACAAAAATAAATAATGTTTAAACTAGTGGTAACAGATAACAAAAAGAAATCGCTTGAATTTTTCTCACTCTTACATATGTAAAATTATTTATAACATTTATTTCAAAATTTTATTAAATACTACTAGCATAAGGAAGATGTAAGAACGGGATGAAAGTGCTTGCCCCTCAATGGGTTAACTTCTTAAAGTGAGTAAAAGGATTTAAAATCCATATTCTGTATTCTACAAAACCTCTTCTTTTATGGATTTTGAACAACAGGAAGAAAAAAATGAATAACATATTTACGCCATAGAATTCATACAAACGAGGATAAATAGAATAAGTTAGGAAACGTCTGATGCTTTTATGTCTTGATCGTTTAAAATAGCACTGTTTACCACTTCTCGTTCCTCTACAATATCCATTCTCATTCTTATCTCCTTTCATCATCCAGTTTCTTCATAGCAAATTCAATTCTCACGACGGCAGTGGTTGTGGTGTGTACTCTTTTTATCTAGTAACACATCCTCTCGCCCCCGCGTACTCTGGTCAGCGTGTCAAAAGGAAGGACCCGATCAGGAAACTCAGAACCCTATTTTGAGCCGGCGTAAACTTTGCAAAGCTGAGCGAAAGAGCCACAATGGGTGAAAACTTTTTATTGCACACCAGCTTAATGTGGAATGCTCTCTCTTCTTTTTTAAGATCTCAAAAAGTGCTTGCTGGGATAAATCGGGAACAATGCGGCAAATTTTTGCGTGCCATTGGCTGTGGATAGTGGTTGGCTCTTTATGGATTTTTGGTAGATAAAATTCTCGTGGTTAGAGTGAAGGAGCGCAATCATCAAGGAGAATACAATGCGGGCGTTCTTTTTGGAGGTGCAGAACAAAATGGGAAGGAAAAAGAATTCTTTTTTCTCGCTCTCCGCCCTGTTATCGACAAACTAGATCGACTCTAGATGGCAGAGAGAGAGAGAGGATGGGTTTTTCTTGGGTCGTTGACGTTCTAGATGCATTTTTGGCAGTGAGAAAAGAAAGAATCGAGAAAGAAGGCTGAAAAGAAACGAAGCAGAGGGTGGGAAGGCAAGGGTGTAATTTCAACTTCCATTCTAGAAATCGCGCGAGCAAGATGTCGCCCCAAAACCCCAAGAATAGTTTTGCTGCGAGACGTCAAGAGTGCTTGATAAGAGGAGGGAGGAAGTATCTTCGGAAGATGATGAGTTCTGAACTCTTTATCTCTAAAAGCGCTCATAAAAAAGGAAAAGAAAAGAAAAACTGATTGTTGTCAATTTCATTTATCCGAGCAAATTCAATGACTGATGGGAAAACTTTTCTCTGTTGAAATAAATAATAGAAAATACATACAAGAAGAAAATGGGGAATCGATAAGTTAACTATTGCGCTTTTGAATAGAGATACAAAGAATATTGAGCAGAACTGCTAAATATTTTTTGACACATTAGAGAATTGTTACTAAACGTAATCGTAATACTACGAAATATCACCACAACTTTCATTCTAAAGTGCTAAACCGATTTCAGTATTTTAAAATAAGAACATGAAATTCAATTAAATTTTTTATTGATAATATAAGTTTAATCAAAAATGCATTTTTTGTGCTGAAATCAGAAGCAGCCTGACACAGCTCCCTTTCTGTTGCTTGTTAAAAATTTGTAGGGAAAACCCTTTGAGTTATTTGTTTAAAAGTGTTATTATTAAAATAATCATTAATTATGTTGATTATGACATCACATTATGAAATATTAGGATAGTTTTAAATAAAAATAGCAAAAATAAAAACGAACTGATAGCATATATCAATGAAAACATCTTAAAAAGCTTTATTTTTACGTTTTTTTTTTTTTTTTTTTTTTTTTTTTTAATAAACTGATGTGTGTGTGTGCGTATGTTTCTCCAAACTTTCATTTTATTATTTTATTTTAAAGCAAAGTTTTAACATAAAAAAATTGTTCTTTTCTTTCATACGGCTTATTAACAGCCCCCAAATCAAACTTAAGTAGGAATATTTCATACAATGGAGCAGTTCTAAGTCCCACAACAGCTTAAAATTACTCTTTTTTTTATTTCATGTGCCTGCATTTTCCTCGTCTTCTGCATAATGAGACTCATGCGTAGCGATATAATCTACTTCCTAAACACTTTTTTTTTTTTTAGTCTGACAGTCTGACACAAGACTCTGATGACAGAAATATTAATAAAGTCAAATATTTTTTCAAACGAGAACGATGAAGAACAGTGAGTGGAAGAGTTAAAATGTATCACTGAAGAGAGACTAGAAGGGAGCACCGAAATTGTATAAAAACTTATTAATAATTTATTTTTCAATGAGATGAATATGAACCGTACATACTTGGATCTGTTTCAGGGAAACGATAGTCGTTAAGATATAATTAAATAAGAGGATTTGCCAGGTACCGTAAAAGAAGTAGTATAAAGATTATAATAATAATAATAGTTATTATTATTATTATTATTATTGAATCTTTCTGAATTTGAGGGTTGGAACTCCTAGATAAACCCCCTACATTCTTTCCAGTGATATTTACATTTTACTATGAAACTTTACTTTTACAGCTTAAGGTTTTTAAGAATGAACTAAACAGTTTTGATCCATGAGTTGAAAATTTTGATTTGTTCATAACATATAGTTTTTCCATGCTATTCGTATACGTAATACACTGATTTCATGGAACAGGAATAAAATTTACATAAGTGAATATATTTTATGTCATAAATATATACAAACTGATTTTCTAAAAACTGAAATGTCCAAAAAACTTTAATGTTGTGTAGTAAAAATAATGATTAAAAAGTATTTTATTGAATTTTGAGTGAATATTCTATACTTAAATTATTGAACATTTAGTTAATAAAACTATTTTTTGCTGTCACTGCATACTGGCCTTCTAGTAACGAAAACTTAAGTAAAATAGTGATAATGGCATAATGAGTAGACATTTTTTTTTTTTAATTCACTATCATTACCGATATCACTGGCATCTAAGTTTTACGTTATAACTTTCGTGTAAAGCCTTCAACCAGTTGATTCATCTGCAAATACTCCCAATAAAAATCTATCGAAGCACATAATAAATAAACGGATCCTTACCTATGAAGGGTGAACGCTAAAGAACAGAGCAATTAATAAACTTTAACGAACTTATGAAAATGCTCTTAAATATTATTAATTTATGATAATTAAAAGTGTTTCCGATTCTCCCCTCTCCTTCACGATATTCCCCCTCCCTTTTCCAAAACCCAAAGTCACTCGCTTGCTAGACGACATATAACCCTCTCACACACAAAAGAGTTGTCTAATTCCAGAAGGATAGGATCGATTGGTTTGGCGTCAGAAAACTTCAGACCAAGAACTTGTTCCTCCAGCAAAGCATAAATTAATTCGTCAAACGGAAGAGTCTGGTGCTGCTCCGGAATTTTCCATGGGTTTTAAGTGTTGAAAACTAGATTGTGAACCATTTTTAGAGTTAATTAAGTTGGCGCAACACTTTCGCTTTAAAATTTAGACTAAGTTACTCGCAAATTACAGATGGGAGGGAGGTTGTTTTTAAGGGAGTGGAGTCTAATAGTTTGAGCTGTATGTTTCCCCCCCCCCCATTTTCTCTGAAAGAATTAAAAAATTACAACGTTTAGCTCATGAAAATGATGAGTTAAATAAAAATAACCCATTGTGCATTTCATAAGTTTAGCGAACAATACGTAATATGTATATTTGTTAGTCGCATGACTGATCTGCATTATGATTATTCTTGTTGTAATATAAGGCTAAATAAACGCTATATGTATATATATTGATTTTATAGTATATATAATATATATATATATATATATATGCATACATATGTTACCGTAAATGTGATTAATCCGGTGATTATATATAATAACCGGTAATTATGCATAATCACCACTAAATTTGGTGAATATGATATCTAAATGTCATAACAATCTAATATGCTTAAATAAGTAGGCTTAAAATATTTAGTGATGTGTAGTAATAGCATTTAAAATTATTTGAAAAAATGTTTTTTTTTTTTTTTTTCCTCTTGAGTGTGGGCTTGGTTTGTTTTTTAAATGTACCTTCAGTTTGCTGTTTTATGTGTTTTGTACACGTTCATGTAAATTGTATTTTTTTCATTTCACAACACCTCTCAGTCCCTTATTCAAATGTCGTTCAGGCTAAATAAATATATAAAAATGACATAAAATAACTATTTATTGAGTTTTTAACTGTAAAATATAAAATATTGTAACTCGTGGACTCTTACGCCATAGTGTCCAACAAAAAAATACCCTTCTGAGTAGAAACTACACACACACACACACACACACACAAAAAAAAAAAAAAAACAACTGCATTTTATTCTACTGGCCTAGTCAGTCATGATATTTATCACATTTATCATTACAAGTTGGGAATTATGCAAACAAACCTGTTAATTTGATAAATTTGTAAAAACTTATCATATTTACCATATTTAGTGGTGATTATGCATAATTACCAGTTATTATATATAATCACCAGTTTATTACTTTTACCGTAACATATATATGTAAACTATATATATATGGCGTAAGAGACCACGAATTCAATCAGAATATATATATATATATATATATAACTAACAAGTAAAACACAAAACATACTACAAATAAGACATATCTCGCATAAAAATATAACAGCTATTAGCAAGAATTAGAAACCAGTTTTTGAAGCCAAATAAAGTGCAAGAATTATTGTGATAATATAATGGAACGGAAATTATAACCACTGTCACCATCGTCAGGGGCCACAAACAGTGGATTATAATTTACAGCAAACCAAATAGTAGGGTTTCGGTTGTGTGGCATATCAGAAGAGATATTAACTCCGCACATCTGGGCCCTACCCTACTATATAAAGGAAAGAAGAAATCAAAAAAACAAAAATTAGAAATAGGAATTATAATTTTACATACCAGACCTTGAGCACATGGAAATTTCATTTGAACAATTGATATATATATATATATATTCTGATTGGATACTTTCAATTTAATAATATAAGGTGCATTCAGTATATAACGAGCCTAGAACTGCCATTGTCACACTCGTTATCGCTCATTACTTATTGAATGCACATTTGTAGCTCTGTCACTCATCTTTCTTAATGCTTGTAATTTGTGTTTCGAAACTAGAGTTTCGAAACTTTTCTATTAAATTTTTCGCAAGTTACAAGTAAATTAAGCACGTATGCAACGTAAGTACTGTGCTACAAAATCCTTAATGCTTCTAAAATTGGCTAAATTTTTGTATTTGTTGTTATAGGGTAGGTGCGCCAGTAACTGAGACTTTAAGAGCAATTTAAAAATTACCTAGTAATTACTACTACACTGAAACAAACTTTTTGTTTTCAAAATTTAACTGTTTTTTCATAATTCATGCAATATTTATAATTTATTCAACTATGTTAAAATTTTCTATTTTTTCAATATTTTTAACGTTCTTACGGAGGCTGAGTCAGTAACTGACACAAAAACATTTTGGCACCGGTAACTAACACGTCATGCTCCAGAAACTGATACTTATAAAATGAGGAGAAAGCCAGTAAAGATGATATTTTACCATATTAAATATTTTGGAAATTTTAAGAATGATAGAAATGTCGCTTTCACTGAATATTAAAACGTTTGAATGTGATATTGCCATGAAAGAAAATAAATAACGAAAACATTTTTCAGTTTTATGTGCGTTATTATTGCAAGATAATAAATACCATCGTTATTATTATTATTATTATTATTATTTCATCTTTAGCGCTGAAATACTATTACCATGCATTTGATATTGCAACACCGGGGTTCACAAGAAAATAGTGCCATTTTTAGGACAAGGTGAACTTGTTCGATCTGTAAAACAACTTTTTAATACTTCTAGGCAATTCTTTGTCGTTTCTTTTAAAAACTTATGCACATCCTTACTCCCATTGAGACTTAACACTTTGTCTGATTTTGTACAAACCACAAGTACACTTCAAACAGGCAGCATACAGAATGTAGACACTGAAAAGCAGTGGCGTAGCCAGAAATTTTTCATGGGGGGGGCGGGGGTTACGACTACTGCAACTTATATATATGTATACGAAGAATATACATTTTGTATGGAAAAAATTCCTCATGGGGGTTTATGACCCCTCTAAAGACCCCTCCCCATGGCTACGCCACTGCTGAAAAGTATTAGAACCAGCACCTGACATATGTTAGAACTAATAACTGATGCGGTGTTAGTCACTGGAAAAATATACTTTCAAAAATTATCTGCAGATAACTTCCTTAATAGCTATTTATTGTTTTTCCCAGAAATTTTTTCGCAACATCAACAACAGACAAAACTGTCACTTACTGGTGAAATTCATTTTTTTAATCCAGTAACTGACATCCCATCGTAAATAAATAAATTTACTTACTTATTAAAAAAATCTCTACAGACTTATTTTATGCACTTTTATCTGATAAAATTCAGTCTAAATGAATTTCTAAAAAGAAATATGCTTCCACTAGAAGCAGGTTGAAAATGCACTTATCTTCAGAATTAAACCAGCTACTCAGAATCAGGCCTTTTATGCAATGACAAAGAAATCTCCCAGAATTCACTCACGAAATGTAACGAATTTAATTCAGTCATGAGTACACACTAAAAGAACCTACAGAGTGAAAATTAGCTGTCCACTGTGAAAATTAGCACTATATTCTCAGCAAACGCCTCTGTCAAGGCAGTTCTATTTGGAAATAATGCAAATTTTGAACAGCTTAACAAAATTTAATTGACTAAAGACTCGGAAAAATTTAGAATGTTTCTTTAACAAGTTGTACTGTGAATCAACACAAACAATGAACCTATAGAAGTTACAATTCATTCAGGAAAATATGCTAAACATACAGAATTTTGCAATATTTTCCTAAACAGGTAACTCCTTGGTCCATTTTTGAAGGTGAGTTTTGTGCTTATGAATTTTTTCAAGGACCGAAGTAGACCCATTTATGGAATGGGGAGAGGGGGTAGAGAACAAACAATAAAATTATTTGGTTGAAATGGCGTCCAACAAAAATCAGTTGAATTCAGCAAATTCTTTCTTTTTTTCTGGTGTATTGCTCACGCAAAGTACATTTCAAAGAACATCGATATTAATAATCCACACGGAAAACACATTTAATGAACATTATTAAACATTTAAGAGAGATTCACTAACTTACCTTACATCCCAAACAAATCTATTCTTAATACAGCCCCTTAAGGACTAAATTAAAGTTGCTACACACAAAAACGAAACTCTTCATGTCATTCTTTCGAGGTTTCGCTAGACGAAATTCCAGATTAGACACACCTCCAGAATTTTAATTTCTTTCAGTCAAAATCATTTTAGAGAGATAAGAGTTGAGATGGGGAAGCTTGGGGGGGGAGAGGGGAAACAAAGTTGAGGTAGTATTACCTCATAAGTTGAATCAGGCGCTTTCTTGTCAGCACTTGTTAAAAATAAACTCTCCTACTTTCCACCAAGTTTGTATTTAGAAGACAATGACTTGATGAGCGTTCACCCGAAGTTGCGTTTAATTACACCTTACCTTGTTTTTAATGATGAATTGTTAGTTGCTCCTAACACTCTTGGTTTTAACAAACGGACAACTTCGCGTTTCGTAGAAACTTTATTGTCTTAATCAAAGTGAGATAATCAGGATTTCGATTTCAAGGCGTAGAATACAACAAAACTACTCTGCATTAAGAAGGTATGTTAGTATTAGACTAACGCTAGTTTTAGAATGCCAATAGCATTTTTACTATTCGCTCGGTATTTGAAAGGGTTTCAAAATAAGACACAAATGAAAATTTTAACGACACACATATTTAACAAACTTACGACATAGATTCTATCGGTTTGTTTTTTCTGGTTCATGAACAATATTGAAAATAGAGAGTTAAACTTCCCAAATTGGAAACGAATGTTTGGTTGGTGTAGATTATTTCTCTTAAATTTTTATTTTTTCATATTTTATTTATCATTTTTGCTTCATATTTTCCCAGTTCGTTCTGTTAATTTAAGTTCCGTACAACCTTTATCATGTTAATAAAAGAATTAACGTGCTTCCGTAAAAGCATGCTAATTCTTTTTTAAAAGTACGATTTATAAGCTACAATTCTGCATTGTTCTTACCATTAATTTCTCCTGTAAATGCAAGTAGATTTAATACTGAGGAAATCAAGAATGTGTATTGCTCAGTGAGCTGCAGAAATTTTCTGTCCTCTCTCTAATCTATAAAAGAGCCCCACACTTTGCGCTTTTACAAATTGCTAAAGCAGCTATCATTTGTTAGCACCCATTGATTGAAATGAGACGCTAATTGATTTCAGCACTTTGCCATAACATACTTCCAATTAAGCGTGCTTAGTTGTCATTTGCTGCTTAACTTCCCAATAAAAGCCCCCCACAGCTCTTCATTAATATCAGCACGTCACTTGCAGAGGCTCCTCGTAAAGGGTCCGGCTAGTTCGCGTGCCGAGCCTTCATTCTGTCCGGGACTTCTGTGATAATTGTCTCTTAGTGCAGAAAAAGGGAGGGAGTGCATCCCACAGTTTTCATGTCAAAGAACAATTTAGGTGCAAACGAAGTGCCAAAATGTGGTTCTGGAATTTCGTAGATACACGAATTTTCGAGACAGTGTTGAATTTCATGGGCTGATTCACTGCAAGACTCTTCCAACAAGAATATTTCCTAGTCATCTAGTAACCTTGGATTTATATTCGTTAATTTTGGGTTGAGATATTCTTTTTTCTTCATTTTCCTTAATAAAATAAAAAACCTCTTTCTCGATGTTTGTGGAATATATATATATTTCTGTTTCCTAAGCATTCGTGTAAGTCTTGAGTGACTTCTAGTAACTTATTATTTTTTTTTTCTTAAATTTAATTCCGTACTACTCTGAAAGACAGGAGGGAATTTTATTAAAAAAAAAAAAAAAACTTAACCTTTCAATTTGTGAAGCTCATTAAATCTCACTATAATTTTATTTTATCAACTTAAATTAACATTTTAAGAACAGTTTAAAGCATACTTTTAAACATTGGCTATTTTTGATAATATTTAATTCAGAACTAATTCCTTTTATCTTAAATATACGGAAGTTTAGTTTTGATTGCATATATATATCCGAAATAGTATTTTTTTCATTTTGGAAATATTTTGAAATTTAAAAAACATTGTTTTTTCTTTCAGAAACAACAGATAATGGTATGCCTCGACGACTTCGAACTGCGTACACGAATACGCAGCTGCTGGAGCTTGAAAAAGAATTTCATTTCAATAAGTACTTATGCCGACCGAGAAGGATTGAAATTGCAGCAAGCCTGGACCTAACTGAGAGGCAAGTCAAAGTATGGTTTCAGAATCGTCGTATGAAGCACAAAAGGCAGACTTCTGTCATGAAAGACGACGACAAAGACGGAGTAGACAGAAGTCTGGACAGTGGTAGCGACATAGCCACAGGTGGTGACAGTAACGAACCAGATTTAGACAGTGATCATGGAATGCCTTCCAGAACGCCAGAGCATTCTAACGCATCAAAAGATTTGATGAACTTGGACAGTGATGCTGGTGAGTCTTGCTGTGCCCCGTCCCCTGCGAAGTCAGATCCAATAGTAAAAGAAAGCGATCAGCCCCCAGTGACTTCTTTAAAATCTCCCACAGCACTTCCCGTTTCTGCTGCTTGTCCAACTATGGTGTCTCCTTCGACGATATCTTTAGAGAGACGATCCACGCCAAACACACAAAGTGATGTGACTCCACTGAGCATGGAAGAACGTCTACCCGTTGATACAATGACTATCTCTCTCAGTCATAGTACTATTTGTGATAGTATTTCTTCTCAAACAACAGTAGCTAGAACAATCAGTAGTTATAGTAAAATTACTGAAATGCCCTCCAATAAAATCAATCCACTCAATTCGCAACATACTGTTGACATGAGACCATCAACAACGAGCGTTGTTTCTTCCCCTAATACAAATGTTTTATACAGTAAAAGTCCTAGTGTTCCTTTTCCACAATTACCACAAGAAAATTGTACCAACAAACATGTTTCGCCGTCACCAAATTATAAAAGGCCTCGAATGCATTCAGGACCGTATCCGCCTGATCCAGGAATAGGAGCATACACCCCTTCGGGGCCTGTGGCTACTTCACCTCCAAATGGACCAACGTATTGCTACAGGAATCCAACGCCGAACCATCACGCTCAGCCAATGCATAATCAACAATCTATAGACAGTTCTTCCTACCCGACATCTGTTCAGCAGAGATCTTATAAAACGCAGCATCAGAACAACATGCCTTATTACCCTTCACAGGCTAGCGTTCAGCCATCTGCGACTACAAACCAACTTCCAAACACTTGTCATCCACATCAAAATGACATGTACAATGTCCCATCCCGAAGTAACCAGCTTCCTGACCAATCAATGATGCCACAGCAGCATCAGCATTACCCACAAAGAACCGCTGTACAGCAGCAGCAACATCAAAGTAGTTACGCATACAACTCGGATCAGAGTAGTGCTCATTACCCTGTGACAGACTACAATCACACGCGAAGTTATGACAGTTACCATCCGCAGCAGGACATGAGTATGAACAATGACTATATGCCATCGGGCAATCAAGTAAGCAATAATGTTGTAAATAATGGTTACTGTTATCCTCCATATCGTAGTGATAATTACAGTGATAATAACAGCATGATGGCTCATCAGCAGCAAGACATGCATGGCATGTATTATGACATGAACAGTGCAAATACAGAAGAATCCAGCAATACATATGTTTCGCCTCAACCAAAGACAAATCTGTCTCAGGATTCCGGTTATTACGAACTTCAAACCCCCATGCAAGAAAGCGCTGCCATTTCAGAATATACAGAATCTCAGGACAGGTTCAACAGTCACACAGAGGATTTTAATTACAACTGCTTCAATGAATCAGATTGTTACTCCTCAAGCAATACATGTGGCACTAATGACTTCAACTTTTTAAATATGTCAAATGATTACAATACTCCTGAATATTATCAATTAAGCTGATAAGTCGTCTCGTATGAACCAATATTCTGCTGATGAATTTGAAATTTTTTTCCACCAAATCTCTAACACTAACTTAAGTTTAAAAACATTACTCTCAGTAACTTTTATGTCATTGCCAAATGATTGGAAAATGTAATGTTATTTGTAGAACAACAAATTTCAAATATTAAGTGGGTGAAGATTTTAAAACAAAGAATTGTGATATGTTTTAGTTTGTTTTTAAAAATATTCGAAATGCATTTCCGTATTTGTTGTCAAAAATGCATTTAATAATACCCAAGAAACTATTATAGAGGAGAAAAAAAAAGAATTTGCAATTTAGTGTGTATAAATTTAGAATTAATTAAATCATTGATTGTTAATAAGGAAAAAAATACTAAAAATATCGTCTTTCTTCTTATAAGTTATAAGAAAAGGTTAAGGGTTTATAAAAGTATATTATTTATTTCATGAAAATTGTTAAGATATGTCAATTGACAACAATGCTTTGTTTGGCTATTCTTTTAAATGAATCAAGAAAAAGATTTTTTCAGTGATACTTTATTTCTGTTTAGAATGGTAATTTATTATCAAAATGATTATATTCGTTTTTTGATCGTATGGCAATCAAGAGAACAGAGAATAATTGTTGAAAATGACTTTTTTTAAAGTTGATTTGTTTCAATGCCACAAATACAATGCCTGGTGTTTATATTTGAGATTGCTTTCATGATAGGCAAAAATTGCCTCATTTATTATTATTGATAAACCCATAGTCTACGCAGAAATTTTGAGACACTTCTAAATTGCAAATTCTTAAAATAATGTTTTCATGCCAATATTTAATCAGGGTATTTAATTTTATTTATGCTTTTTGAGGTAAAGTATTTTGAATGATATATTTTTATTTAAATGATTATGAACTCTGTTCAAAGTATTTCGTGTATTTTATTTAATTAGAAAAAAAGAATTTTTAATTTTACAAATGTATTTTTGTGACTGGAGATTGTGAAAAAAAATTGTTTTGTTTGGAACGTTCAATGCATTTTGCATTCAAGTATTTCAATTTTTTATTTTTGCCTATTTTAGTTTTAATTTTCAAACTACATTTTACTTTGATCGTTGTTATGACTTTACTATACAGTAATTCAACATTCAATGCATTTTCAAACTTTCAATTCACATTTAAACAGTAGTTTAGTTGTTACCGGAATTTAATAGCTTTTATTTAAATATTATAACTTAATCTTTTGAACATTGTAAAGCTTATATAGATAATCAAATTAAATTACTTTTATTGAAATTCATCATATGGCCAAAAATTATATTTAATTTGATTCCCAATAAATCTTTTGTGTTGCATTTTCAATAATTATTTTTTCCATGACTTAAAACATACATTAAAATTATCCATATAAGGATAGTAATAATAATAATTTTGGCATTGTAAACTTGACAAACATTTTTTAATGTATTTTAAAACTCTAAAAGATATTTAAGGAGGATTCTTTTAAACGTATTTGAAAATATTAGAAGATATATAAGGGGGGATTTTTTCCATTTG
Organism: Cheiracanthium punctorium; assembly: GCA_038373885.1. Taxonomy (NCBI): domain Eukaryota; kingdom Metazoa; phylum Arthropoda; class Arachnida; order Araneae; family Cheiracanthiidae; genus Cheiracanthium; species Cheiracanthium punctorium. The sequence continues at coordinate 1,526,504 of JAWZYV010014839.1, read as the reverse complement.
TATAACTTACATCATCAGCATGTATACTAGGGAATACATACGTTTCTAATTCAAAATAAAGATTAATAAAATGTAACGTTCATTGAATAAAAAAGAAAAATTACAACAATTAAATTAGAAAAATCCCTCCCTTTCCTTCAATATTTTTTTTAATATGTAAAATTACGTCATTTCAGTTTAAACAATAGATGTATTTTAAATGAAGTGTGCAATTAAACTTTCTATTCACCTAAACGTTTATAATATTAGTTTTAAACGTGGAAAGAATTATGTGACTAAAAATGAAGCGATAAAAATTCGCTGTCCAAATAGATGCAGCGTGCATTTAATAAATATCACAGTGTATATTAATTTATATAAATACGAAACTATATATATATATATCTATTTAAATAAAACAGAATAGTGAGCAGGAGAGACTATTTAATGTGACTTTTATTTTGAGATTGTTTTTAGCATACCATTGTAAATTGCTATCCTTTGTAGCTTGTATATAACTGTTGGCATTTGTACAGGAAATTTAACAAGAAGCAGTTGATTGTAAAGCTGCTTTTCGTTGTAATTGTGAAGACCATGTAAAGATTAAAATTGTTTGTGAGCATTTTTTGTGTCTTTATTGTTAAGTTTTCATTCACTTATTTTCGTATTTTTTAATTAAAGAACATTGCAATCACTTGTTTAAAGTCCTTTGGCCATGTAATACCTATATTATCTGAAAATCTTTGTTATTTTGATGAATTTTACTGAAGATGTGTAACTTCTACAACCATACATTATTCTTTTTGGAGCCAATTTCAAAACTAAAGCCAAAACGTGTTAGTGTAATAGCTGTTGCCTGAAAGCCTGTAATATGCTTATTAATTGCTTTTCAGCATGTATATGATTGGAATATATAATGTTAAATAAACTGAAATGAATTGTGGCATCTTCCCTAATATATACGCGGAAGATGCTCTTAGTTATGGTGTAAAAAAATAACATAAACATTGGAAAATTACATATGAATTAACAATAACAATGGGGAAACAAATTTGTAAAATAAATTAATATTTTTTTTTCAAAATTACTTAACTAAAACTAATAAAAGTACAGGTTTGAATGTTAACCTGCACAATATTTCATTCACTACAAATGATCACTGTTGCAATCTTCGTACAACTATTGCATTTGATGTACCGAATATAATCACACTTGAGACCTATACAGCTCAAATTTAGTTCTTACCATTAGTTCAATTACTGAATTAAATTTAATTCTGAACAAGAAGCACGATCTATTTTTATTTCTGAATTATTTTGAGGCATGGTCTGTATGATAATAAAAAGTTAATTGTTTAAAATTCTTAATATCTTTTTATTTAAAAAAAAACACACACACACACACACACAAAAAGATATGTAAAACTATAATGCACATATATTACAGAAATGTAAGATATTACACCAAAATATTAAATATTTCGTTAACCAAAATAATATTGAAGGATAATTATTATAAGTTAACTTCATTTAAATTTTACTCTATAATGTACAGTGTGCAAAATGAAAAATAAAATGTAACGTTCATTGAATTCATGTCTGAAACATGTTGCGCCTTCTCAATTATAGGGTGAAAATGCTACACGCTATTATTTTCGCACTGCTATATGCAGTGACGGTTTAATGCAATTTTGTAGGTGGGAAAGGCTATTTAGAAAATTCACATAGGGGGGAGGTGGCCTAAAATGATCCTGATGGAAAAACTTGTGTAAAATAACATAAATGTTTAAATGAGACTTTGGCCCTTTGCTAGAATGTTTTATAATGTATTTTGCATTATAAAAATATTTTAATAATATTTTTAGTGAGTAATGTGACCACAGTGAGTGACGCAGTAATGACCACAGTGAGTAATGAAAAAAGTAGAATTGAAAAAGGGTCCGAAGGATCATCTATGCTTCCCAAAGGGCAAAATGATCCTTCATTTGAAAGTAATTGTAAATTGCTTTTTATTGGCAAAATAAAAGCTATAAAATTAATAATGACTATGCATAGTGAAATAAATAAGTTTTACAATAAAATAGCACACATAATTTATTTTAGGAAAATTATAAAATAAACTGTCACAAACAAATCAAAAAGTGTCTTTTTCTCGAAGTGCGCGCTTATGTTTTCTGTGGCAACTGTTGGATATCACGTGGACTAAAAGAGAAAGATTTGGGAGCGTCTCGCATTTTGAGAGCGGTTGAAGGGCTGCCATGATGGCAGAGACTCGGTGCTGGATTTTCTTCAGTCGATGGATCGTTTTACACAACAAAATGACTGCCCATTTTAGGTCAGATTACTGGATGACGCAGAGAAACATAACAAACTTATCAAGCGTAATTCCCATCTAAAAACATACTCTATTCAGAAAAACAAGTTATATTTCTATACACGAAAGACTGTATATCTAAATCATTAGGAAAGTTAGTGCTGGCCTTACAACAGATGTTACAATACTCAATTTTTTGAAAAATTCTATTCAGATGTGTAATACTGTGATCACTTGAATACCGCCATTACTTCTTCTTCACTTGGCACAACTGGTTTATATGTTTCCTGGTAGATAGCGCTACCTAGATGAAAGAAAACACGTGTGGATCCCTTTGCCTGCTTAGATCAGTTTAGGCCATCTTCTCCTACATCCATATTATGGAAATAAAATAGGAACTTTTTATACTAATTTCTTTTACCTCGGGGAGGGCGGTCGTCCCCTCCCTCCGCTCCCCCTCCCCCTCCTTCCTCCTTTAATCGGTTATTGGCTGCCTAGTTACGACCGCTTCTGCTTGCCTTGTGTGTTTACGGAAATCACTTACATTGATATTATCGTATTTGAATAAAGTATTCTTGTATTAACTTTAAATATAATTAATGAAACATTATAAGGGCCTCACTCACTAAGATAAATGTTCCAAAGTAACGGCGATTAAAGTCGATGTATTAAAATAAATTCGCAGTTCGCGTGTACTCTGGGATAAGATTCCTAACACAAGAGTCATTGCTGCCTGTTGACACATAAATGTTCTCCCGAATTTCCTTACTTTATTTCTGCTGTACTTTTACTACTGCTACGTAATACTACATCATCTCCTTCTCCTTTAGATACAATACACATTCTTACACATATTATACATGTACAGTAGCAAATTTAATATGTATCACCGAGCATCTTCAAGAAAAGGCAAGCATGTATAGCCGTTTCCACGCTACATGGAATTAAGGCATTTTAAAACGAAAGGAGAAGTTATAGTTGAGTCTAAGCCACCTTCCCCGATTAAATACAGGTTTTACGACAATCGTTAAAAAGACGCATTCTTGCTTGATGATTTAGGCTGTAACCCCCAAGGTTGCAAGCTCAGTTGTGTCCTGGCATACCACCAAACACCCCTGTGTACATGTGGTGTACGTGCACGTTAAATTTGTAGTTCCAAAAGTCTCTGAGGCGGTAACTAGCGGTTTCCGAGAGTTGTCAGTATTCAGAAGTCCATCTTTCTGATGAGGTTCCAGATTGTAGATGGAAACTCCAGTAAGGAAGTATGTAGCTCTAAACGGCACATTTTGTGACATGAGCTGTCTTCTTTTCGCTAACAAAGATGCAACTGTGAAACGTGCCTAACGTTTTTCTTTAAGAAATTCTAAGCACGTTACTGAGTTCAGTCAATTTCAACAATATAAAAAATAAATTTGAATGAAGGCATCTAGATTTAACTTGAAATCTGTATAAAATGGCAAATTTCAAACATTAAAGTTAAAAGATAACTTACAGTATGCATATTTCACTTACCAAAATGTACTGATGTATTGAAATGATAGCTGAAGGAGAATGAACGGAATTTTATATCTCATCCGCTGAGAGGGTTAAAAAGCCTAAATCTTTTTAAGCAGTTTTAATTGTAGTGCAGTATAAAAATTACAGATTGTAACGGAGGGGTACATAGATTGAAGAGACTTTGCGTTAGATTGAGCCAGTGGTGTATACAATGCTGGGGTGTTCAACACCCCCCCCCCCCTTGTAAATTTTTTTAAACAAAATGTCCATAAATTTTCAATTTTTGCTTAAATATTACGCATTTTAACACAAAGTTATGTCTATAACCCCCCCCCTTGAAGGAAGTCTGCATACGCCACTGGATTGAGCCATAACACAACTTTATTCTACAGTTTTCATTTACTGCCCACATAACAGCATAAACAATGCTAACAGTAAATCTGTATGTCTTATGTAACTTTCAGAAAAAATTCCTAAGCACAAAAATCGTCCGAAGTGTTGTTACCTTTTGAGGAAAATAGTGCAAAAGTCACTTTTTCCAGATAGTTTCGTAACTCCTATAGGTTCATTGCCATTGTAACAGTTCACAGTACAACATGCAAAGAAGCATTATAAGGTTTCTCGAGTTTCTAGCTCTATTGATTTCCTTAAAAGCCTGTTCAAAATTTGTATGATTTCCAAAAAGAACAGCCTTAACTTCCAATTCACTGTCAAATACAACTACGAGGCCTATTATAGGCCGCAAATGTAACAGGCCTTTCGGCGAACTCAACACTCCACTGTCGTAACATAGATTCAAATTCCAAAGCGAGAATACATTCTCCACTAGAGGATTCCTCAGAGAAGGGAAATTTGATGAGAACGTTTAGCACCTTACCTCCGTTTGGATCCGAATTCTAAAAAAATCCTGAAAATATTTTTAAGTACTGTTACTTACATTTCAAAACAACAATTTTATAGCTGTCTCTTTTTTTCTTACGAGATATAAAGGGAAATGCCAAAAGAACATTTTTGGCCCCTTATCACCGTTTGGGCACGAAAATTATTTTTAGGGATGGACGCGAGACGAAAAATAAGCGTCTCGCAAAATAGCCTAAAAGCTTTGTCTCGTCTTGCAAAAATCCCTATATCGTAATGTTAAAAATGTGTGTCTCGTCTCGCAAAAAGCTGTAAATCTCTGTCTCGTCTCGCGTCCATCCCTAATTATTTTTTACTTGAAAATTATATTTTAGGTATTTCTGGTAGTTACATTTTAAAGCAAGAATTTTATGGCTATGTATGTTTTCATGAATTTGTGTTCGCTACATTTTAATGCAAGATTTTTATGACTATCTTCATTTCCCTTTTATATGTGAAGGCAAATTGAAAACATGTTTTGACATTACCACCATTTTGGGCACGAATTCTAGAAAGCCTGAAAAATAATATTTAGCCATTTGTATTCATTACATTTTAAAGAAAGAATTTTACGGCTATCTCTTTTCCTCATTGAGTATGAAGGGAAATGAGAAAAGAACGTTAAAAAACGTGTTGGGTCTTTGTAACACACCATGTATTTGAATACATTTCACTTAGTTTGGATACTACCAAGCAAAGTAAGCATTTACGTAAATTTATTTTACTTGCCCTTTTGGAAAGATAAATTATTGATAGAAATTCGTTTGTATATATATGTAGGCTCAGTGAAATTGTGATATATTTAGCAATGTATTTGATAATTAAAAGCATTGATTGATTGTGTGAATCTTCCTTAGAAAATAAAACAAAAGTAATTGTAATGGAATTTAAAAACTGATCTTATGAAGTCACACTCAAAATTTGATAGCATTAATTTTAAGATCCACATTTAAAATTCATATCACTATAATGTAAAATGCTGCGTCACAAACTTTTAATTCGTTAAAGGTTTTTGTATGGGGTTCCCCTAAACAGGTAACTTCTCGGATCATGTTTGAAGACTATTTTTATGCTTACGAATTTTTTCCTGAAAGCCGCATGAGACATACAGCTTTACTGTTAAGTGTTAGCCTATAGTGCATCGAGTAAAGAAGCATTATTTTTGATTTTTCAATGGTTTAACATCATAGGTTTATTTTTGATTAGTTTAAAAATCCTGTAACCATGATCGCTCTTTAGGTAAAATGCGCTTAAAAGTTAGCCTGTAAACCAAAACTTACCGTTAGATTATTTTATACTTACAGACATTTTAAAGCGTAGATTATGGTTGTACGTGCAGAATCTCTCTATGTACACTCATTTTATTCAAATAATGTGCGAACTTAAGTCCTCCTTTACACAATACTAAAGATTCAGAATTGTGTCAATGGTATAAAACAGTGGTTCCCAACTCAACTTAACCCGCCGACCACTTTTCCACTTCCAAAATAATAATAAAAAGAACAACTTTTAGCACAAAATGTAATGTTAAAATGAAAAAAAAAAAAAAAAAAAAAAAAAAGCACAGAGAGAATGTTATTTCCACTCACTCAGAGGTGCTAATAATAGTTAATTAACCCTGTTTACATATACTAATAGCCGAAGACAAAAGATTGGCTGCGTTGCTACAATATTTTATCGAATTATGTTTAATAATGTGCCTGCTCGTATTTTCCCTACTTTGTAAGAATTATGAAGCACTTTTTTTTTTCTTGAAATGACCCCAAACAATTACGCTTTGACTTTTTACTTCAAGAAATAGTGATAATACAGTATTTTTTTAAACACTCATTTGCTTCGCGGACCACTTAGAACATGTTCGCGGACCACCAGTTGGGAACCACTGGAATAAAAGAAGTACCTGCATCCATTATAATTTTCTTGTGAAAAATATATTTTAAAAAATACTTAAAAGTATGAAAGGATTGAAGTAAAGCTCAAAGTTTACCTGTGTAGGGTGTCCTTAATCAAACCCTATCTCGAAGTTGAAATAAATTCGTTAACAATATAATTTTTTTTTTAATCATGAAATACTATTTCACAGGTAAGTTAGGAACAAATTTTACTGATAATCATCATTTTGATTTTCGAATTATGTTTTAGCTAAATAAATAAACAATTTAAAGTAAAGAAAAATTGATTATGACCAAAAATCACAACTATTTGTTTTGAAGATTTCATTCGAAAAAAAGAATTATTTTGCCTGACTTCTGTAAATCTTACCAAATTTTTTTTAATCTTGATGGTTTATTTTAGCTTTTTCAACAACTTTAAAAAAGGAAAACATGTCGTTGAATTGTTTCGCAAGTCAGTCAAAGTAAATAATAAGCTATAACTGTTTGTTTCTAGATTTTATAAGAAGCAGAAACCAGGGGCGTAGCCAAGGGGGGGTTGGGGGGGGGCAAAATAAATAAATAAATAAATAAATAAAAAATAAAAGTCATTAAATTGTTTCAATCTAAAATACCATCTTGTTTCAATCAAGTCAATCTAAATAATAATATTAATGGCAGCTTTTACGTAACTATTGTTCTCAAATAATTTATCAAAGAGGGACTCGTTATCCTGTAAAAAATATGATTATCGTTGAAATTATAAGTCAAATCCTGTGCAAGATATTCCTTTCAATAATGTTTAAGGCTTTTTGATTTTTAAATAATGTATTCTACTTGATCTACATTAAAATATCTTATTATAAACTACATTACACATTATATAACAAAAGCACTACGTAATCACTAAAAAATTTAGAACAACACTATTCTCACGAATACAATGGAAGAAAATAACTCCCCCATCCACTTTTTACATTCTGAAATATCACTCATTGTAATCAGCAATTTTCTGTAGAAACGTATTTTGACAAACATTTGATGTTGGCAATAGATTGGTTTTTATTATATCTTTACAAAGACTTGTAGGTGTTTTTCAGCTCTTAGTGGATTTGTGTGTGTGTGTGTGTCACCTTTGATTACAACATTTTCAAGTTGAAAAGTTTATTAGAAACATTCCCCCCGCAATTCTGTAATAGAGGTACATCTTTTATTTCCCCCCTTAAGAGTAACTAACAGATAATGAAGTAAATAAATAAATTTAAAGTGGACTGTGGTGACCAGAATGAAATTTAAAAAATGACAGTATCTGTTGCGAAATGATACAGAACTAAGTTGTGTATATTTATTTTATGAGCACACATAACACAAAACTAAATTCAACAAATCACGATGAATTTCAAATTTTAAAAATTAACACTGCTGAAAAATGAAATTTGAAATTTAAGTCATACATGCATTTAATTCTACATGAAGAATTCCTTTCTTACCGACCTTTTTCGTAGAGTAACTAATAGATAATGAAGAAAATAAATAAATTTAAAGTGGATTATGGTGACCAGAATGAAATTTTTAAAAAATGACAGTACTTGTTGTGAAATGAGACAGAATTCAGTTGCATACATTTATTTTAAGAGCACACATAGCACAAAACTAATTCAACAAATCACGATTCAAATTTTAAAAAATAATACAGCTGAAAAATATTTGAAATTGGAGTTATGTCATACATGTTTTATATTCTGCTGAGTAATAATTTTTCCAAGCAATTTTACATGAAGAATTCCTTTCTTGCAGATCTTCTTCGGCACTCTACCAACTGGAAAGAAAAAAAGAACAATAATAAATAAAAACTATATTCCATTCAAAAAATCTACCTCCTCCGTTCCGACATTATGCATTTTGCTGATCCTCCCCCAATTCTTACTTTCCAGATCGATGAATTCGGGAAAACGGGAAAAGCAAGAACAAAAACAGGAGAAAAGAGGGGGTGGGGTTCGGGGTGCAGAAAAAAAAAAGTCTCTAAACGAAACACAAGGTAAGGAAGGGAAAAAATATAAAAAGTAAAAAAACAATTCCCGGGCCAATGACAACGTTGTGCTCCCCCCTCCTTTACTTCCCCATAGCTAGAGTGCCAGGGCGTCAGCTGGCAAGAGACATTTTTCTTAAGAAATGGCAACGACTAGCGTCCATAATTATGGAGAACATAGGAAAAATACATACACCCTGCATAGAATAAAAGCTTGTATAAGGATTTAAACGAGAAATAGTTTTAAATGGTTTACTGATACTTGTTGAATGCTTAAGAAATTCCCTTTTTCTCGTACCAGCTGCATAAATGTTCTCTGAAATGAACGACCGAACAGTAAATCAAATCGTTTTATTTTCCAATCCAGATTTTTTTTTCTTAGGACAAATTGCTTTGGGAATTTTTTAAAGTAATCTTTATGACTGTAAGTGAACAACACTCAGGCGAAAGAATAAGTTTATGGGAAAAATTGAACTTATCTGAACAATAATTTACACATAAGAGCTTTTTAAAAAGAACGTGCCTAACTTATTAAGATTTACAACTAAATTACTAAGCTACGCCAACAAAATTATTAGTCTCCATTATGCTAATAGTAATATTTTATTTGTCTAGTTTAAAATTTACCATTAATCATTCCAGCTGTTAAAAAAAAAAAAAAAAAAAAAAAAAAAAAAAACTAAATATTGTGAGCTGTGGACCGTTATTTGATGATTATAATATGGCTGCCTTTTGAAAATGGAGGTATAAAATTTGTCTAATCTTACTGCCTAATAAAATCTGATTTTTTTTTTTTTTTCGATGAAACTACACAGTGAAGAATCTAAGGAAATTCTTAGATCTACCTACAAATGATTCCCCACTTTATAGCCTTTTGGCTTCATTACTTTAGAGTAGATCAAACTTTCAATCTGAAATACATATCTCCGATCGACTTTAGAGCTACCATGTCAAATAAGTTATTTATTTATTTACTTTCTATCTTTTTCAAATTAAAATTAAAATTTCAGCTGACTTTCATTTCGGTATGAATGAGGATGAAGAATGCTTCTAAGTTTTCCACATTAAGATGTAATGGTAACGATTTGCTCTTTCGGCAACTAAAAACGAAAAGATTATCAAAGTCTGCTAATTTTTTCTTGATTTTGTGTTATTTACTTTTGGCACTACTTTTTAGTGCTTTTAATTTCAAAAATTTTCAAATAATTTTTTTAAAGTAAAAAATTTGCGACAAAAAATAATTGTGATTGATAAATTTTCACACATTTTTTTTTTGTTAACTTTTATGACAAGTATGGCGACGCAAACATAATCAGTGAAGTCTGTCATCTCAAACTTTCTTTTTTTTTATCACTATGTTCACTTGTTCGTCTAAATTTGTTTTCCTTCCTTTGTGTATTAGATTTCAATTTTTATGCGCCTTGTGTTCATTAATCTTTTCATCCTAGCAACTTCGAGGCCCCACCATGAGTGGATAAGACACTCAACTATGGTGGGGTGGCAGCTGAATTGTGAAGGTCCAACGTTCTGGCCTGACCTATCGAGCGGCTGTCGGTCTAACGGGCTGGAGTTCTTGTTGGTGTTCTCCAGATGTGACATGAATACGTGCTAGAATTCCTTAAGAAGTCCTCCGACTAAGGCACTCCCCGTCCTTGGTAAATAGCCCTTGCGTAGCTTTGCCACAACACAACATACCATAATCTAGCAACTTCGATGAATTTCACTAAATATTTAACCAACAACAATTTCTGCTAATGTAATCAAATGTTACAGTATTTCTTTTAATATCATTAGATTAAACATCCTGTGCATTTAGTTTCTTGAGCAAATCTTTGCGAATACCATATATCAAACACAACCTAGATGAACTTCCTTTAGAACAATTCTAGATACAGGAGCATCAGGTAAGTACTTTTGTGGGTGAATGGCAACTTTTCTTACGGCAAATGACAAAGCTTTTCAACTTATTTCACAATGTATTAACATGATTGGAGTGCTACCTCTTCTAAACAACGAAGACTGCATCTGCAAATAAAAATGTAACTACAGATATAGATTAAATCTTCCTAAATTCTAAAAATAGATTTTGAAAATTTCCACTTTTCAGTTTAACTTCGATGGAGTTTCAGTATACTAATTATTTCTGTAAATTAGTAACAAGTAATAGGTAATTATTACATCCTTTTGATGTTTTTATGATATTTTGAGCAAAAAATTTCCAGTGTTTTTGTACATTTTCTTTTTTATTTTTGGCTTAGATGACTACAAACAGTAGCCGATCCTGTGGAGGGGCTAGAAGGCTTCAGTCCTCCTAAAAAGAGATTGCTACAGGTTAACATTTTACTTTATTATATACACTGGATAGATATGATTATCTTTTTTTTTCGGTTAATGATTTCCCCCTCCCCTATCTATTTTAAGAAGTTGTCTTACTAAGAATTTTTTTTCACCTTTTGATATTTTAAGAAACTTCCAATGTATATATATATGTATATATACACTGTGTATCACAATTCCTTTCCGGGTTTCGAAGACTTATAAAAAATATATATTACCAATACAGCAACAAAGTTGACTCTATTGGAAAAAGAAATGTTACAAGTTTTATTTCACAAAAGTCCAATATGTGAACCTTTCGTGACAGCGATGGATTGATGCAATTTTGTCTGGGGGGAGGGGAGATAGTTAGTTTCTGGAATCATAAGCATCACGAAACAAGACGGATTGTAGGGTGGGGGGCGGAGGGGCGATTTCCCAATTCAGAAAAAAGAAGTTAATGTAAAAGATCGTATTTTATTCCATAAAATGGATGTATGTGTCAATCTTCTAACTAACCGCCCCTCCCCTCCCCCTTCCGAAAAAGAGACAGAAAACAAGGTAAAATGTAATTAATAGAAATTAAAACATTTTTTAGACTTTCCTTTACTTTGCTTTCTTACCCTAAATCAGAGCAACAAGCAAGTTTTACAGTTAAACAATTTGATAATAAAGAGAACAGCCTAAGTAAACATAATATCTGTTAAAAGTATACCAACTTGCATGTCGAAAAATATGTTATTTCGCAAGCTATTATCTCGCCCTAGAGACTGATCATTAAGTTGCGTTAAGCAAACATTTTAATGAGAGCTCTTTAATTTCTAATTAGAAGTTACTTTTCATTAATTCATAAAACAGAGTATGACTCGGAAGGCTCAAGGGAGGGCAGACGGGGCATGTGCTTTAAATGTCCCCTTTCCAAATTACGGCTCAAAAGGGCGCACTGGAGTCTTAGTTTGCCCCTAATTGATAAACGGCCCACGTTATTCTTTTGCGATGTATGATGGAGATTGCGCCAGTTGTCAGGCTCGCCATCGTTTGTTGAGAATCCCAGTGGGATTTTTTCAGGTTTTCTACCATTCGATACACAAATGAAGCATTCGCGCACGCTACTCTTGAGAAAATCTTCCGAAACAAACTTATCCCGAATCGTCCTAGAGGGGACAAAAAATAGCTCATAACAATTCAGTTTTAATCTGTCCTCCTTCCACTATTTCATTTATTATGCTCTGATATCAATGGCAAAAACTGCAATTACATACTAAACATCATCATTTAAAATCATGTTGAGAAGTTTGAGCAACAAGAATGATGCAGAAATGGCACTTTCATACAGTGACTCTAAAGATCATAAGTTCTAAATATTGGGATGAATTTTCAGTTTTAAATCTATACCACCACACCCGTAGCAAGAAAAAATAAATTCGGGGGGGGGGGAGACTCAAGTTTTATATTGTAGTCACTGACGTATCCAGTGGTGCACCGTATTTAGTTGGGGGGGGCTGACTGAAACTGCTGACTGTTAAGTGAATCGATATAGTTCAACCCTTATAAAGTCAAAATATTCTGCACCACTTCATTTGCCCATACAACACAAGCCCACAAGCAAAAACTCATTATAGAGTCATAAATAATTATCTGATCTTTTCAGTGATATTGTAACTGACTTTAACAGTGTTTCATAAACTCTCTGTAAGTATTTATTTAAAAACTGACATCTTTTTATTTAAAAAATACTTTAGAAATAATTTGAAGACAATAAATAATAATAGTAATAATTCATTAGTGACAATTTTCATTTTTTTAAGTTTTTCACTTCAAACTTTCCACCTTTAGGGGGGCTTCAGCCCCCATAGCTCCCCCAGTGGGTGCGCCTATGGACGTATCTATAGATAAAGCAGCACCTATGCCAGACAACAGTGCACCCTCTCTCTTTGTAAGAACGAGGCCGATCAGTTCATGTGTATGGTCATTCTTAAAATTTCCTCACAACGACCATCAACATTGTTTTCGGTCGTGAGGGCTCATTATGCAAATGAGAAAAACTCTTATGGTTTTCGATCTAAGGATACAGATTCAAAATAAATATTTCATCGTTTTATTGACTTTAACCTGCGTCCTCTTTCAAGTGGCGCCCTTGGCACGTGCACTGTCTGTCATGCCCTGGTGGTAGTTCTTCAATACACGTCTATACGAATAATAATTTAGGTGTCTGAAAGTTTCAGGAAGGCAGTGGCGTAGCTACGGGGGTGGGTGGGTTTAGAGGGTTATAACCCCACCCATGAGGAATTGTTTTGCCAGACAAAATGTATTTTCTTCACACACGCGCACAACATATATAACTTGCCGTAGTTGTACCCCCTCCCCCCACATGAAAAATTACGCCACTGCGGGGAGGTTAGGGGTTGAACACCAGAAATCACTCTTGGTTATGTTGTGGTTGTTGTTGTTGCTAATGCCCTCTGGCAACCGCGTTGCAGTGACAGATCCCCCTATATAGGCAGGCGTTGGGCCGAAGGAGCGGCTTCCATTTCAATGAGCCCCAGTGGGAGGAAGTCCGTCTTAGCTCGGGGTCCCGTAATTTTTGAACCCAATTCCAGAGGAGGGAACCAACCCCTGAAATCGGCACCCCCAGAGGTATCGTTTAACAACTTGGAGGACTTTGGAGCCACGACGGATTTTACGTGCACCAGCTCCCATTAGCGTACACGGTTCCACAGCGGACGGGCCGAGAGGGGGAAGTCCCTCCCAAGCACTGGTCAAGCCGGATGCTGCTTCACTTGCCGTGTTCTTATGGGAATGGAGTTTCGCGCCCAGTCCACTGCGGGACACTCTTGGTTATGGCCTTGCATACCATCTGAATTTTTCAAACAGGTCGCAATTTGGAACACTCAAAAGAGCCGGTGTTACTATAAAAATAAAATTTACTTAGTTAAAGACACACGTTTAGACACACATAGCTCTGTCCGTACTTCTGTGGTTGAAGAGAAAAAAGTCCACACTCTTCTTCGGCTGTCAAAAAAAAAAAAAAAAAACCACTAACCACACACAGACAAGAAAGCAGGAAAATCACTCTCTTGCTTGTGTGTGTAGGTTTGTAGTTTTTGAAGATGTAGGGTGGAGGCAAAGAGTGGATCATTTCCACCCTTGTACCACACGAAACTTACGTACCACTGTTGTAGGACAATCAGAAGGCGTGAGACCCCCATGGGGGATGACAGATCAATACAACACTGCATAGGCGTAGAGTTATATGGGCCCGTGGGGCTCGAGCCCTCCCAATAAATTGTGAATAGGGGCTGAGCCCACCCAATAATTTACCACTAAATACAGAAAACTAATTTATACTAACATTAAAAAAAAGGATTTCACATCATTTACAAACGTTTTAAAAATTTCTTTTTTCGATTTCAATCATGATTTAGTATTTATTATGACGCCACGTAACACACAATGTTACTATAAGCTGGCCTCGCCAGGCTCTGGTTAATTAAAATCAGATTATGCAATGAAAAATATGAAATGAAGATAAGTTCAGATGTGTCTAAAATGCACTATCTCATTGAAAATGTTTTTTCCCCCCCTCCTTTGGATTATTTACTTTGCTTCTTTTTTTATCTTATAACATGGTAGGAAGATACTAACATGGATACTTACCTTACATAGGTGTAGAATTCTATGGACCCATAGAGCTCGAACGCCTCCAATAATTTACACTTAAGTCATAGCTGCCAACTACTACGGAATATAATTGACCACTTTTTGTAAACAGTATATTTTTTTATTTGATTTCCCCCCCCCCCGAGATTGTGACCAGCTCGCGCGCGCAGCACAAAAATTTTGCTATATTTTAAGCCGAAAAATCATGTAGAAAAAGTGGTTAATTTTATTCCGTATAGTTGGCAGCTATGAGTAAGTTATATGTACACCCTCCAAAACAAGTATTTGAGCAAGAGAGAAATTTCCTATTTTAGATTTGCGAATAATAATTGAGTTTTTGAAAAACGCACAACTTGATAGATATATGGAAAGTCCTATTTATACATAGCCTAATTCATATTCTATGATAAATAATTTTTAATATACGGAACCAACGTGGGAAATTTCTCTCGTGCTCGAATACTTTTTTTGGAGGGTGTACGTGAATCCGTGGTGTAGCCAGAAATTTTTCGTGGGGGGGGGGGGGGGTTACGACTTCCGCAATTCACATATATGTATACGGTTGTATGATAACGGTTATGTTTGTACGGCAAAAATTTTTTCTTGGGGGGTTATGACCCCCGTTTGACTACGCCACTGACGTGAATACATGTGGTTATACCCCCCAATAATTTTGGAAACTTTACGCTTATGCAACGCTGTACCGCTCAGATCACAGACTGAAAGAAACACTTTCACCCTCACACACACACACAAATTCATTCAATTTCTACGCTCCTATTGCTGAGCTATTTCTGTATATATGTGAGTGTGTTTTTGCATCAAAGTAATTTATTTTTATGGCTCAGTTTCCTCTGACAATTTTCATTTGTTTGCTTCACTCTATTTTTCTGAAGAGTCCCACAGTCAAGCACTTCATCCCAGTTCACTTTTTCTGCGAAACGCCTGGCAATTTAATTCTGTCCCGAAATATTTCGTTTCACTGTCTGTCTTCGGAAGGTACAAATTTAAAAATGAAAATAAATAAATAAAATCCTCGAAGTCTTGCTCTGCTGATCAATGGCAAAAAACTGCAATCAGATACTATGCATCAGGAAAAAAAAAAAAAAAATCAGAGCCGAGGGGAAGCGATGATGATCTTCGCCTTTTTGGCGAAACGAATTCGCGCCCCCATCGGGGCAACCGATTTCCGCGGTGGCATCACTCGAAGCATGGCGGCGCCTTCATGGATCGGTGCCCCAAGGGGGGACTATGTCCCTCTTGGACTACCCCCTCGACATGCTGATGAACACCGGAAACGAAACAGAACGAAGAAGCAGAGTAAATAAACAAACAAAGTGGTGTGTTATGTCCGCCTACATTTTTTTTCCCCTCCTTTTTCTTGTTCCAAAAAAGACGCAATAATAAATAATACGACATATTTTTAGCTCGGATCGCAAGGCAGAAGAATTATTTGTGCTTCTGAGAATAACAAATTATTAACTAAAGTAAGCAGTAAGTATATTATGTCCCCTGTGTTTTATTTATTATGCTAAAATATTATAATTATGCATACTGCATACACCGCATCCCCTCTAAATGTTATTTATATACGTTACAATACTGGATAAAGATTTGTTTGCAAAAAATAATTCAGAATAAAGGACAAAGAAGAATGACTTGCTCAATTTTATTGACTCAATTAAAACTTTTTATATCGATACACATCATCATGAGCGTTTCTTAATAAGAATATTTAAAAAATTCTACTGTCTAAAGCGAAATTTAGGAAGGACTTCGTAAATAACACACATACATACACACTAACACATATATAATAGTACAGTGTGAACTTTCGGGTGGTATATAAGGTCCACTCTTCTACAGCTGAAAAAAACTTTCTACTTTCGTCCAGGGAGGAAAATGAGAGAGCAAAGTGTAAATGCAAAGTAAGGAAAAGGAGTTGCTATTCGGATGAAAAAAAAAGTAAGAAACCAGAAAGAATAAAAATTCAAACATGTTCTTTGTTTGGAATAGTAGTTGGCTAAATTAACATTTCAGGCCAACATCTGCAAATCAAAAGAAACAATTGCAAAGTTCCATGTCATCCTATGGAAAGAATTACTTCATTCGTAGCTTGCACACTTGTTGTGTCTCAACCGTGAGCAATGTGCCACATGTTAGAAACTGTTATAGACTAGATAATTTAAATATCTGATCAAGCAGTTAAGTGCTGTTTTTTTTTGTTTTGTTTTTTAATCATCCTACTTTTGAACAGCTTTTCAAGGATGTCGTTCGAAGAAATGAAATATCCCTCATGGACTTTGTACTCAAAGAAAAATAAATAAATTACGCCAGGGTCTCGAAAGAAATTACGATAGTTATTCTTAAGCTGCACTACACACTGTAATAAATGAGACAAGTGTTCTGCTCTTTAACGAAGTTGTTAGTTGCAGACCTAAATTTAAGATTAAACGGCGTTGCACGATAATGCAGGTTCGATACACTTAGTTGCAAATTTAAGAAAAAGACGTTAAAATACTTAAAACTATTTTATTTAAAAGAAACTATTGAAACACAAACTTATTACAACGGCTGGGGTGGCTCAGCGAAATAAAAATAAGTCCTTTATGGACAGTGAAATTTAGATAAAATGATTTGAAAACTACGTCAGCAGAGAATTACACATTGGCGAGAACAACAACTTGGCTGAGACAGATAACGCCAATCCCAGAGCAACCGTAAAACTTAATCCAATAAAATTAAAATGACGGAATCGCGAGCAAATAATTTTAAAGACATCGCAGGGCAACAAACATAATAATAATAATAATAATAATAATAATAATAATAATAATAATAATAATAATAATAATAACTTACGCCAACAGGATGTCAAAGAGGGGAAGAAAAAAACTTTGCAGCAAACGGACGTAATGTAATTTATTTTTAGCACAACGGCTCCAAAAGGTGTGATGAGACAAAAAATCAAGAATGATGGGAAAAGCGAATATACAGATTTGAAAGCCGAAGTGGCTGAAAAATGAGAGCAGAAATGATTTAGAATACATGATTTTGGATAGATTACACTAACGAAAGCCAAATTAAAAGATTATTAAAATTAGATATGTGATCTTCATCACATGCTCCTTATGAAACTTTCTGAAAAAAATCTTTAACATGGAGTTGCACAGCAAAAATTTTCGAAAAGTGACACAGTCCTACTAAATTTTCGATTTTGTAAGAACATTTTCTGAAAGGTTTATCATTTTTTACTGTGTGCATAGTACAGCTTGTAGAACGGTATTCTAAAATTTCTGAAGAGTTCGATATAATTAGTTTATTTGTATTTATGTACCGAAAACACGCGGTATTTTCGAAATACATTATTAAAAAATTATCTTGTGCTAGAGACTAGAAGGAACAGAAAACAGAATTTCACTTGCAAGTTTTTCTGTGAAATGTTACGAACAACAGACTTGCAGGAGTTACGAAAAATTCGGGGAAAGAAGTTAAACATACAGATTTTTTGCAATCTTTCCTTAAACAGGTAATTCCCCGTCTCGGCCCATTTTTAGGTCGATTTTTGGGCATATGATTTTTTTTTTTTTTTTCCTGAAAGTTGCGTGAAAAATAGAGCTTTACTGGTAGTGGACCATAGTCCATTGGATGAAGAAGCATTATTAAAATTTTTCGAGTATATAACATCATTTTTTTTAAGCTGTTCAAAAGTCCTGTGAGGACGATTGCTCTTCAAGTGGAACAACCTTGAGCTCATTTTGAACTACATGTGTTAGTTTTAAAGAGTAGAGGAGAGATCCTCCATCTTCCATGAAAGAAAAACAAATATTATAAACTTAATTTTTTTGTTTTAAAAAAGTATCAAATATGGATCGTATGGTTATAGACACAGCCTGTTTGTAATTAAGAGCATTTAAAAATAAATTTATTCGGATTTTATGTGAAAAAATAAATAAATACATAAATAAAATAAGTAAAATTACTTTTCAGTCGCCCTATTTATATATGTTTTAAAAAGTAAGTAAATAAACAAAAATAAAGCCACTAAAATATCGTTGGAGCTTTTAAAGCATTACTTTGTGTTTAGAGAGAAGCATTTCGTCAGGAATGAAATGAGCGCTCTTCTGGCTGGCTAAGCTTGCACGCTGGCCAGTGCGCCACAGGGGACCGATCTGAAAGGAAGCATAAAATGAAAAGATGTACAACTGAAACATTAATAAACAACTTACATTAGATTACAGGTTTAACGTTAATAATCTACATTTGTGTAAATATAAAAAAAAATTAAGTTTTCTTTTCTCGGGTACAAGCACAGTGAAACATTAACTGAATTAAAAAAAAAAAAAAAACACTTATACAAATGAAGCAAATCACATCTTTATTGTACTATATCTTAAATGTACTATACCTACGTATTAGTCTTCTATTGTACTCAGGGGCGTAGCCAGGGAAATTTTTCATGGGGGGGGGGTGTTACGACTACTGCAACTCATATATATGTATACATATGTGATAATATACATTTATGTATATGACATATGTGTGATAATATACATTTATGTAATATACATTTATGTAGTGAAGAATATACATTTTGTATGGCAAAAAAATTTCTCAAGGGGGGGGGGTTTATAACCTCCCTAACCCCCTCTTGTTTACGCCCCTAATTGTACTACACCTTTAGTATAAAATTAATACACATTGCCTACCAATTATGGTATGATTCATACAGACATTGAATTAAAAATCGTCTTTCATAGTCGACTGAGTACTTTATTATTAATTACATTACGGGTTCAATACATAAGGTCCATGAAATGTTTTTTTTTTTTTTTTTTTTCCAATATAGTCGAGTACGTGTTTAAAGTGGTAAAAAGTAAATCCCTTATTAGACGTTCCTTATAGGAAAAGTTTCTATCTAAATTGAAAAATAATGACTGAGACAGTAAACGTTCAGAGTTTAGGAAGGTGAAAAGCGGCGTATTTGTGCCATTGTACGTCGTATAAACGAAGCATTTTTTAATTAAAAAGAATAGGAATGAATCGGGACTTCACGAAAGCGAAGTATAAATGCAAAAGTCGTATAAATGAGAAGCGTAGAAACGGTTCTTTACAGCATTATTACAGAATTTTGGATGTCTGATCATGCAGTTCAAAGAATAGTATGATATGCAGGAACGTATAGAATTTGAAAAAATTCACAAGAGAAGTGCAACTCTTAGCAGTTTTGAGAATGAATAAAAAGATTTTTCAAATTCAACAAATTTTAAATATGTTTCCTTTTATCAGTGAATTTTATTAAAAAGCATTAATTCAACAATCCTGTTTAACTCATTACACTACCATTTATTGATCTTTCAGATGCAATTCAATACTTGCAAAATTCAGATTTTTGATCATTTTAACATTAAGAATTTTTAATGCGTGTAATTGATCATCTAAATCACTTGTGATATGAAATTTCCATATATTTAATATTTTCCCACATCTTTTTAAAAGTATAATTAACTTTAATAAGAAATAAAGTTGTCAGAACTTATGAAGCTATGTATAATAATTCTGGGAAAGTTGTGTATTATACTTTAATTTTCATACATCTATTCTGCACATAATTCTCGTAAGTACCATGCAGTTTAGTTGATTGACATGTTTTAAAAAAATATATTTTAACAATCAAAAGGTATTTAACCTTATTATTGTTAAAAATACATTTAGTATTTTTGACATAAAGCACTTTTCAACAAGTATGACTGAAATTTGCGATGTTTAATATTTTTGACAGTTTTTTGAAAGAAATTGATTAGAAAAATTTTTTGACATAGGTTTTTCATGCATAATAGTCTAAGAAATGAAGTTTGTGAGAACGTATGGAGCTATGGATAAAAATTTTTCGTTAGTAATGGAACATAACTTTCATATATCAATTAAGCACACGAGTCTTACAATTTCATACAATAAAGTTGAATAGTATGTTTCAAGCAACGTTTTAGCAAAGAGACTTTAATAATCCACAGATATTTACTCTTACTATTATTAAAATTATGCTAGTAATTCAAGATCTGATCAAAAGTTTCCTTGCTTACTGGGATCATCTAAAATGATGAGTTTTATCTCGAATTTAGACTGGAATCTTGAAACGCTACAGGAGCTTATATTTTGAATGATGTTAGCTGTTAATATTTTGCCATCGACACCTACGATTGCAGTGAAAACACAAGAAACAATTCGACAGACTAGAAGCTAGGCTTTGGTTGGAAAGTTTATCGTTGCTGTCATTGTTTTTGTTTCCTTCAGCTATTGTATTACGCATTGTCCTTGTTTTAATACTAAAAAAATATTTTCATCTTTTAACATATTATCATATAATTATTCAAACTGAAATGAACCACTCATTGTCAGTTTTACGATGATATGGAACTTGTTCGCCGTCTTCTAGAGCTAGACAATTCTCGATTGAAGACTCTGCTGCACATTATGGTAAACGATCTTCAAGATTCAAACAAATATGGTGATAAAGATAGGATGTGTGTTAATGTTTCTAATACCCTCCGATTGAGGTGCAAAACAAAAAGCCGAGAATCCAGTGATTCAAAGAATCGATGTGAGCCGTAAAATCCAACCCTTCGTTGCCGGACCTCATTGTTTTGTTTTGGCTCTATCTTACTTCTTTTTACTCCTCAAGTTCAAACTAACACTCAAAGGACAGCATTGCAGGACTTTTCAGAACATCCAAGTATCTAGAAATGCGTGACTGTTCAGCTCAAGTACATTTCAGAGAAATTACTTCAAGAGCAATTTTGGAACATTTTGTCTGGACGAGTGCACAGCAGGGCGTAGCAGGGGGGGGGATCGATATCCCCCCGCCAGATAGCGATACACATTTCACTGTATATCAGAAAAAACTGCTTTCTATAATCTCCACAAAAATTTGTTCAGTAACGTCTATTTTATAGTTATCAATACTAGTCTTCAAGATTTGCTATCAAAGATTGTAGTATCATGGATTGATAAGAGACTAAGATTTTCGGCTATTTCGAGGGTGAGACAAGACTAATTTTCGTCCAGTGTCCACGCTAAACATTATGCTGGAAAAAAAAATAAGAAGAAAGAAAGAAATGTCATGCCCTTCCTCATACTTTTAAGGATGTTACACAGATCTGTTGCAGAATGAATTGGTAGTTTTTCAGATTATTAGTTTTGAAAAGTTTTGAAAATATGTTTAAAAAATTAAATTAGCCGTTTGTTTAAACACAAATGTTTTCCGACATTTATTTGATGAAATATCGTAAGAAAAATGTCACATTGAAAAGTGTTTTAAGAACTATTTTAGTAAAAAGTCCCTACCTAGGAACTTTTTAAAAATACATCACGGTGTAATCATTTAATAAACAGCCATTTGTAAAATAACTCATTGATTTCGAAGCTAATGCAATTTTAAAAGCAGAAGTTTATAAACTTTGCCAAAATGGCTTCTTTAATTGAAGAACTTCCAAATATGTTCACGGTGGGGAAATTATCAATATTTTCAGAGAAAAGATAAAACTTTTTGATTATATTATAACATTGAGGTAATTTTTTTCCCTTGTCAAACAAGGAAGAATAAATCAATGCTTTAGTCAATATTTTAAATTAAGTTGCAGTCGTTTCGGAAAATTGTTTTATAAAACAAATTTTTTTCTTTGTTTTTCTTTTTTTAATATTAAAAAAACAAATTAAAATATCCATTTTATATCTTTTAAAGTTTAAAAAACATAGAATGACTTTATTACTACTACAACTTTATTATTACTACAATTGTTAACATAATATCATAATTAACCCATAAATGGTACTTACTTATATCTTACTGTGCTTGTGTAATTTACTTCGTTCAGAGCATAAATTTGGATTATTTTATTTTTGAAAAACATTGTTTTAAAAAGAGGTATTTATAGAAAATACTAAGCACTAAAGTATATTCCTGAAGTACAGAAACATTGCAATCGATGATTGTCCCCCCCCCCTCCTCTCTCTCTCTGGAAAATTGCTAACAACTACTTACTACTTAAAGTTAATTGATTAGAAATTCATTTAGACACTTGCATGTACTATATATTTAAGATAGTTTATTTTAAAATTATATACATATATTAAATATTTTTTCTTTGCAATTATGAAAGAATAATTTTCATAGTTTAAAGTTAACATTTGTAACTTTTAATGATTTCAAAAATATTAACTTTAAATTAGAAATTAAAAAATAAAATCATTAAATAGAAGGGTTATTCGATTTTCTGAATCTTGAATGCTTAATTATAAAACTTTTTTTGTGTTTTAAAGTCGCACGTGTACACTAATTAAAAAAGAATAATTATTTTGCAAAAATTCTCAATATTACACCATACTAATAAAGGTGTAAAATTGATAACTTGCAGCACACGAAAAAAGCATTGTCTATACCAGAGTTTCTTAAATCAAATAGTGCTTTGCGGAGCATTAAGTGCTTCTCGAGGGGGGGGGGGGGGGAATGTTACTTTAGCTTCCGATTCACTAGCCTCAAATTTACAGGAGGTCACGATGTAAAGCAAGGCTCCCAAAGTGTTCCACCAGAGAAAAAGTTTCAGAAACATTGATTCATACAAATAATACATATTTCTTTTATAAGTGTTCAGGTGTATAGCATTTTTTGAACTAATAACAAATGAATTAAATTATTTTAAATTTATTTTAGAACACAATATTTTTTTAGTACACTAAAAACATACCAACTACTTTTTTATCTTTCAAACATAGAATTTATAACAGAAATAATAATAGATTATTTTTTATGGATTCATGAATATAAATATGCATAATGAGTGATCATTATATGTAAATGGATAATTTGCATACGCCCCCTTATTTTAGGGAGTAAACGAAGTAAAGAAATCAGATTCAAAGCAGTAAAAAAAATCACAACAGAAGAAAGCTTTTATGTCGGTCGCTTCCCATGAGAGGGCGCTGTCTTCTGTATCACTGTTCCCATGGTAACTCTTCGCGGCTAGCGAGCCTGACGTCAACGCCCGAGAGCCCCGCCTTCACATCACTGTACGCCCCAAAAATTTTCTTATCCTGAAAAAAAAAAAAAAAGAGAAAAGAATAAAATAGAAAAGTAAAGAAACCGAAATTCGATTTCTCTCTCTTCGATTTTTATTTTATTTTTAAATATGTTTATTACTTCCTCGCTTCAACACAAGACTTTAAATTCGTTATAATATTCAGGGGAAACATTTATGCCGCTGTCAGAATTGTTTAATTAACTTTAAAACTTTTAAAAGTAGTTTATAATGTTGATCTAATGTTAGAATTAAGTATAAAAATATTATGCCGATGCTACATTTTATTTTATTTATATTATTTATTTATCTGAGAATAATTCAAAGCTAAATAACCGATTAAAATATACAATAAATTCCTTTTAATGTTCTATTTAGCTAAGTCAGCGGTTCTCAGTCGTGCCCCCCCCCCTAACGAAGGCTAGCTTACGGTAGCGCCCACCCTCACATTTTTTTATCATACATTCAGTTTTTTTAATCTTTAACAATGAACATTTAGTTGACATTTCTACAAAGTAATGTTATCAGTAAAGTTTGAATGAACATTTTAAGCGAAAATGGATATATTTTTGAGTAAAAATGGGAATAAATAAAATGTTTTTTTAAAAACATGCATCACTACTTGCTCTTTGTTTTTTTCTCTCGTCCCCCCCCCCTTGCAAACACTCTGCGTCCCCCTTGGGGGCGCGCCCCACAGGTTGAGAATCGCTGAACTAAGTTTTTGAAGAACATTGTAAAACTTGTAAGATTGTACACTCAAACTGCAGTGTTAGTCTTAAGTTTCTAAACAAATAGTAAAAAATAGGAATTAGTATTTATTAAATAAAAATATTTAAAACGAGTAAGAAATTAGACATCGTTTTCCCTTTTGTAAGGAGACATGGCTCGTGGACCTGTATGGCAAATTAATATTACTTGAAATGTAAATTCATGCAGATCAAGTAATTTGTTCTGATTAAAATTATATATTTACCCAGGCGGCAGGAATTTATGAAGAAAGCATTTAAGAATTATTGCTGTCTTTTGTTTTTATGTACAACTTTATTTCCATGTTATTAAAACGATATAATATAAAATGAAAAACATAATAGTATTTTTAGGATGAAGTCATTTTTTTAAATGCGTCATGCAAAACCATCACAAAATGCGCAGGTGTCTCTTCGGTTCATTTTTGAAGGCAATTTTTGTGCTTATGAATTTTTTTCTGTAAGATGCATGAGCTGTTACAAACAATGACCCTATAGGAGTTAAGAAACACCCAGGGTAAAAAACAGGGACTTTCACAATATTTCACCAAACAGATAATTCCTCGGTCCATTTTTGAAGGCGATTTTTGTGCTTGTGAAGATACAGTACAATAGTTATATTTGACAGTGGAGATTTAGGCTGTTCTTGGAAATCATACAAATTTTGAGCAGCCTTTTAAGGAATTTTTTAGCAATAGAAACACGAAAAACCTTAAAATGTTTCTTTTTACGTTGTACTGTGAGCTGTTACAATAACTATGAACCTATAAGAGTTAAGAAACTATCTGGAAAAAATGAATTTTGCCATATTTCCCTGGCAAAAACTGGTAAAATTTCCTGCTTATGAATTTTTTCTGAAAGTTGTAATGAGACGCATTCAGCTTTAGTGTTAGTGTCTGTCCATTGTGCATTGGGTAAAGAAGCATTATTATTATTATTATTATTATTATTATTATTTGAGTGTTTCACACCATTGGTTAGTTTTTAAAGCTGTTCAAAATTTCTGTGATGACGATCGCTTTTCAAAAGGTACACCTGTGAACGTTCACACAATCACGTCCTAAAGTATGTCATATTTAAGATTTCTAAATATTCTTTGGACGACATGCTACAAGATGAAAGTACATTCGAAGGAGATTCATGAGTAGTCATCAACAGAACATGTTTTATAAGACATATTTGGATAAATTATTGAACCCCACCACGGCCGAGGGAATAAGAAACTGAACATGATAGATAGTGGAAGTGTTAAGGTCTCGCGTTTGAGCCTACTGCGCGGCTTTCAATAAAACGGTCTGGAGTTTTGATCGGTTTTCTCCAGATGTAGGATGAATATGCGTTAGAACCTCTTAACGGTGTTCTTCGAAAAAATCATGCGATTTTGGTACATAATTACAAATAAACCAATTATGGCAGTCACTTCAAAATTTTTAAACTGTCTCTTTACAAGCTGTACTACATACTGCAATAAACGATCCATCTGTATCAGTTTCAAAACTTTTAGAAAAAATTCTTAAAAATCGGAAATTTTTATCAAAGCGTGTCACTCTTCGAAAAATCTTGCAGCTCAGATCCATGTTTAAGAATTTTTTCTGAAAATTTCATAAACGCCACAGCATCTTCGCTTATTGCAGTGTGTAAAGCAGTTTATGAAGAACCATCTGGAATTTTTTGGAGACCATGGTGCAATTAGTTTATTTCAAATTGTGTACCAAGACTAAAATCCGAGTTCTTTTTTTTTCGACATACACCCTTAAGAAGTCCTTCACGCAAGGCACTGCACCAGTAGGCAGATCACCCCTCGTGTAGCCTTGCCATAACACAAAACGCATTGAATAAATGATTTAACAACACTATATTTGACCTCATATAAAAGTAAGTAGTTCAGCTCTTTAAGTTTTGATAAATTATACATTATTTTATAATTAAAACAGTATACTCACACTTAATTTTCGAAGCACCTCCGTCAGTGAGGTACTAGCTAGGAATAAATTTATTGTATGTTTCAGTGAATGTTTGAGCTTGAAAATTGTCTCAATCTATGATTTAAACCTTGTAGTCCATCTTCAAATAAAAAGTTTGAGTTTAAAACTTTCTTTTTTCATTGATATTTTTTTGTATTATTTGAAATGTTAGGAAAAGAGTTAGCGGTGTAGCATTTTTTGCCTTACAATATCAGACGCTGCTCTAGAAAAAATTCAGTATTCTAACGGTAGTTTTACGGTATACAGCTCCGAAAGATTCCACGAGCATGTTCAAAAACAGATAAGAAAACGTACAAAAATATTATATGTATAACAGTAGGAAAAGCTTGGGAGAAAATACAAATCAGTAAAGATAAAACTCCAGGACTAAGATTAGCATTCTCATATTTCATATTTACCTTATATATTGCAGACTATACAAGGGTCACCAATCATACTTTTAGACAATAAGTTATTCTTTTTTCCAGTAAATCTGTTCTTAAAATCGGAACCCAATCTGTTAATCATCCGTTTCTGTATGTGGAAATCAACTTTAGCAAAAGAGATGGATGACAAGATAACTTTATCTGGATGTGGCCTACACGGTATGAAGATGACGTAAAATCTGGAAATATATGAGGTACTATTAATTACGACATAATATCATCCAAACAGTATAATATCATCTAAAACAATTAGTTTACCACTCTCTTACAAAAATACACATAAAAAATTATAATTAGCACATAAAAAGTATTTCCGAGCAAAAAGGGCGCCCACGCGTGCGGCAAATTTCTAGGGGGCGACAAAATCCCTATCGTTGAATTATTTTAAACATAGTAAAATGGAATTTATTATCTGATATATATATATATATATATATACATATATATATATATATAGATAGATAGATAGATAGATAGATAGATAGAAAAATCCGTAGTTCATTCCAGTATAATTTGAAGACGTCGCGAATGTACAACATTTTTATGACTTCACATTTACATTTAAATTGTTATTATGTTTTTTAAAATACTTTGTTAGACAAATTATTTAATAAATATATTTGAAATATTTTAGTTTTATTTATTAATTTCTTTTACGAATTTCGTTTAACTTTATAAGCGCGAAATGAAATGGCTCTATTTTAAAAGATCCCCATGCAATTGACATTGATAGTGTTATTAAGATTTTGCTATGAGGAAAAATAGGAAAATAAACTATTAGATTAAAGAAGTTTCATTTTTATTTCTGATATAGGATAATTTTTAGAGTTTTTTTACTCATCAATGATTAATTTAATCTTTTCAATAAAATATTAAAAAAATTGTTGTCTATTTTTATTTGTATTAAATAAATATAAATTTTATTCTATCCTTTCTATGTTTTTCGCACTTCAAAAATGATGGGTGATCTTCAATATCTTCCTTATACCATGTGGGTGAGTATGGTGATTTTCAATTCTGTTTTGCATTGCAGTTAGCAATCATGCCATTTGTTTTATTAATTTGATGTTTACGATATATAATACATATATTAAGTTGATGCTAAAAATGATTTTTTCAGTAGAAACAATGTTGATATGTATAATTATTAAAAATAAATAATAAAATCAAAAAAGTCATTGCAATACACATCAATTTCAGATAATATTTATAATAATTTACGATAAATAAAATTTCTTAAATAATGCTACTGTTTTTAAAGAATAATTTATTTGAATTCAAAACGTTTTTTCGCAAGTAAATTCCGTTTTATAGTTACTAATAATTTTAAATTTTGGAGGAAAAATATATGCCTTCAGATAAGTATTTTACTTGCCCTATCAAAGTTCATTTTATAATAATGCCATATTTATGTATTTATGTGTGTGTGCGCGGGAGGGGGGGAGGCGGCATAATCGGCATCTGCCCCGGACGGCAGAAACCTACTCTACCCGATTACGTGGGAATTCCGGCGGTGGGAGTTCCGAAGCGTGGGATTTCCGACGGCCATCGCTAGGGGGGGGGGTCCCTCGAAAATACGCTACCGCTGGCCCTTTGCGAGACCCAAAGAAACATCAGTGGGTCCGGCCATCGCTGTAGGGGGGGGGGGCTCGAATATTCGCTACCTTTGCAAGACACCCCCCCCAAAAAAAATCAGTCGGTCCGGCCACCGCTGTAGGGGGCCCCTCGAATATTTAGCACCGAGAACTCTTTGCGAGACACCCCCCCCCCCAAAAAAAAAAAAAAAACATTGAGTCTGATCATCGCTGTGGGGGTTCCCTCGAAAATATGTTACCACTGCTCCTTTGCGAGACCCCAAAAAACGACAGTGGATCCGGTTATCGCTGTAGGGGGGGCCTTGGAAAACATGCTACCGCTGGCCCTTTGCGAGACCAACAGTGGATCCGGCCATCGCTGCCTGACATCAGTCGGAAATCCCACGATTTACATGAGCGTCGGAACTCACATGACACTCTCTACGTCACTGTTTCTGACAACTTCACGATAAAAACGCTGTAGTAATTTATTATTATGTTAATTATTATTAACATAATAATATTATTAAAAACAATTTAAAAATTATTGTTATTTAAAATAAAATAAAATTTTAAGAGTATTATAGTCATATAGTCTCATTTTCTCACTTCCATAATTGATCATGTCATACATACTTTAAATAAGTAGCTGAACTAATTTTAGCTTCCATATTTTAATGTGCAAGTTAAATATTTGAAAAGACAAGCTTTCTAAGGATTACTTTCAATTTTCCATTATTTCATACTTTCGAAAACTGAATATTTGTTCTTCTAAAACAGGTATGGGCAACCTTTGAGAAGGTGCGGGCCAAATTTTAGGATGTTAGCGAAGTCGCAGGCCGTATAATTGGGATTTATATGGGATTATGACTAGTTTATATGGGTTTAATACAGGGTTTTGATATTTTCCGCGGGCCCCATCCGGCCGGCGGTTGCCCATATGTGTTCTAAAAGTAGGATAATTTTTTATTTTTAAATTTATTATTGAAATTTTAAAACACACATAATAGTTATTTATTTATACGACTGCGAAAAAAAATTCCAGTACAGTTAAAACATTTCACAGCTATAGCTTTTGTGAAGCGTTCAAAAGCCTCTTAAAAATAAACAAATAAATAAAAAGTCAACGGCGTATGTTTAAAATAATGGTAAATATTAATTTTTCGCGCTTACATCCTTTTTAAAATATTTAACTGATTCCAGTCTTAGATAGCAACATCTGTTTGAAAAATATATCTCGAACCACCATGAAAAAAATTAATAAAATAAAAAAAACTGTAAACAAAAGCTGTGTATTCCCCATAAAAGTTAAAATTCAGCATTTACAAAGGAATAAAAATACAGCTAAAAGAAAACATAAAATCTACTTTTATTAATAATAAAAAAAGTCGTAATCTTATTTACTTGAACTATTGTATTTCTTACTACTGTTTATCGAAGAGACAAACGATGAAGAATACTGTGAGAAGGGGGAGGGAAACCCGGAAGCAACTGTTTTCCGTAATCAATGGAATACACTACGAAAAGGCTTGTTTAAATATCTAGCACTTTTCTAAATTAATAAAACCGGGTCGGCTGGCGAACTATTAATCATGGCAAATGAGGGGGGGCCCTTTCGTTTTCGGCCGATCGAAGAAACTCCTGTTTTACTTTTTCCCCCTTATGTATTTTTTTTTCTTCCATTAATTTCGAAACCAACAGCTTTCTTCAGAACACAGGCACACACTCCTTTTCATTAAAGAAACTCATTAATTTGCATCTGTGTACCGGGAGCAAAAAACATCCTCGCTCACTTTCAGAGCGAAAATCAATTTCTAGAAAATATTCGGTAAATCTGGCAATACTTAGCCGGAACAATCAGAAAACAAACAAGAAATTTCATCTAAAATGAAACAAATTTCATTCCGAGGAAAATGGGGTTCATTGTTTTCATTAAGCCCGCAGAATTTTTTTTAATAGATTTTTTTTTATCTTCCTCTCTTATCGCTTGTTTCATTCAAGTTTAATACATACAAAGTGCTATCGCCTCCCCCTTTTTTTTCTCATATGGTGTTTCTGCTAGAACAACTGTAGAATTTTCATCCTGACTAAGATACGGAGCCATTTCCACAAAAATGTGTGGAATTTTCGAAATTTTTCCAAAATTCCAAAAATTTTACATAAATTTCTGTTTTTCCCCTTTTCTTCAATGTAGTCAAATTGAGATTAATATTCTGGAACTGATTTCAAAATATATTACAACCAAAATTACTCATTAAGGGTGTTACATTTGAAAAGCGATCTTCGCCACAGGACTTTGAACAGCTTAAAAAACAAACCAATGTTGTTGAACACTCGAAAAAATTAATAATGATTTTTTACCCAGTACGCTATGGACAGTAATACTCTACTAACAGAACAGTAAAGCTGCATGTTTCATGCAAATTTAAAAAAAAAAGAAAAGAACATAAAAAATTGCCTTCAAAAATGGGTCAAGGAATTACCTGTTTAAGCCTTACAAATTTATGGCTTAACGAATAATTATATACAAAATCTAATGAAAAAGATTGTTCTCGAATGCTTTTTAAAAATATTTTGAATATCTAAAAATTTTCATCTCTTCCAAAAATGAAATAGTTTCTTTTTTTTTTTTTCCGAAGATCTTTGTTAAAACTTTTATTTCCTTATAGCATGCCATTTTCAAGAATAAATTTTTATTTTACGCTTTTTAGGGCTACACACTGAAAATGCTTTTACAGTTGAAAAAAAAAATACTTAAATTTTTATCTTATGCTTTTTTTTCTGTTAAAAAAGAGAGCCATCTTTGATTTCAGCTCTTTGTCCCACTTACAGCCTCTCCCTTGAAACGTTTCTGGATCCGTCACTGTATATCACTAGCACATATCATAGCAATACTAGAAGTCAAAGCCCATTGTTGAGGCAATTACAACGGCCGCTAGAAAAATCATTCAAAGTTTAATCCTTGTCCTCTTAAAATACATAATTTCATATTCAATTTTTATTATATACCGAAATTGGAATTGTATTTTTTTCTAAAAACTTGTGGAAACTTTTCGCATTCAAAAGATTTCATCTCCTTTTATATCAATCAATGTTTCATGCAGAGAAAATAATTTTATTTGTGGGAAAAAAGGTTAACTGGATAATCTAGAAAAACTATTTTAAACGAATTGCCATTGCTATTGTCCCTTCAAAGCCTGATAAACGTGACTTCAGCATGACGTAATTGTCACTTGCTACACCTAATTTTGTCACGCAAATGATTAACTTTTTTTACTCTCGAAAATCAAGTAGAGCTGAAAAGAAAGAAAAATCGCTTGAAAATTGGCGAACGTGTGGGCTTTCAGATTTTTAAAGTAGCGCAGATTTTTTTTTTCTTTTTTTATACATAATTATGAAAAATTTCCAATGGATTGTACGAACGGTGTAGATATAATTAGGTTTTTTGTGCTTAACATTTCAATCGTTTTGGAGTAATGCTGTAAAAAAATTTATCTAGTATTAGTTACAGAGTCAGTGAGCCAGGGTTCAGCTTAACTATGTGGTAGGATACAAGTAATATTGTCAGACTTTGAATGAGTAAGAAGGGTTTAATCCAAACGAATCCTTTAAGTGAATACTAAGCAGTTGCAGATTTTGCGGCAGGAAGGGGGTGGTTATCCGAAAGATTTAAAATCAGGACAAACTTGTCTAAATTTTAAATCCTTTGAGCTAATTCAGTTCCTCCGGAACGAATTTAGTTCTTTTTTTGAAGCGTATACTATAAACCCTCGAAAAACCCACGGTTCGGGGTGCCTCAAGCTAAAGGGAGCGCCCAGAGATCCAGTTTTACATTTTTATTATTGAAATTCAGAACTTTTTTTTTAAGGAAAAAAAAAATAGAGTTTAGCTGAGAAATTTCTCAACTCCAAAGGATAGAAGCAATTCAGGGCTGTTAGATATCGTATCTCGGCTACATCCTCGGATAGTATATACCAAGTAACTCTGTCAAAATTCTGAAATTGTAGAATTTTACAACTAAATGTAAAGAATGTATGTGCAAGGAATGCAAATATAGATAATAATATAAACTACAAGGAAAAAATGTCCCCACGTTTAAAACTTTATGGTCAACTAAATGGTCATCGAGACAAGATCAGCTCTGGGCCATTCCAATATCAAAATATAATGAAGGCTCTTGGACTAGTTCTGTAGTGGGAGATATGCAGCTATAAACAAAGAAAAAGGGGCGTTTTTGCAATCCGCCACTGTCCATCCTTCGGGAGTTTGGAGTTACATGTGCTATCCATAGAACTATGGTACCATCTTGCTGTAAAACAAAGAAACAACCAAAAAATCTCTTCCGTTTGATACCAAAAGAATGTTAGCTCCAATTATTAGCTCTTGCATTCTTCAAGAGATGAAGCTGCCTGTCTTGTTAGTTCGTATTCAATCCTAAAACGATTTTTACAGCTTTACGAAGAGTTGAGCTGTTGGAGGTATTTTCTGTTTGCAGCAAACCCTTCGATTGCAATTTGACATCAGGCAAAATTAAAGAATTTCAATATTGAAGCAGTCAGTCTGCAAAAACCTTAATATGAATTGATGAAGGCTGCTTAACATTCCGGTTTAATTAGTTTCAAAATTTCACACTTCCGTTTCATAAGGTCTTACAAGTTTGTTTGGTAAAGATATGAGAGACAAATTGACCTGTGCCATCTCGCAAAATAGCTGCAGTGCTTTCTGTCGTCTCAGAAAATCACTATGCAAATAGTATAGTAATGATAGTTATGAACATATGTTTTATTGCATTGTAGGATAATTCCGGGATAGATATTGTTACGAATTTTCGGGGCAATCCGCTGCTCTGGGGCTTAGAATGGTTTAAAATTCGTATTCTACGCTTCAAATAGATAAATTTTGCTTTTTGTTGCATCAAAATCGGCCAATTAGAACCGGAGATACGGAGGTTTCGCTTTCCCATATGTTTTTCTATGGGCTTCTAGAAATCTCGAGAAATATTAGTCCTAGAGCTTAGATCTCTTCACTTTTGATGACTTATTTTTGGCGCCAAATTTGGCGATATTGGCTCCAAAAGTCGCCAAGCTTGGCGACTTTTTGGTCATTTGGCGCGATTTTCCCAATGGGGCCTGGAAGTTGTTTTTCCTGCATTAAAAACGCATAATAACCTAACATTTCTCTTCTATGACGTAATCAATATTCACGCGTTATGTAGAACCCTCGAGAAATTGACTTTTCTGGAAACCTCTTGTACCTCCTGCGTCGGTTATTTATTGAAGCGTGTCGCCCCGACGATTCATTGTTGATCAAGCTTTGAGAGAGTGAATACGCTTGCTTTGTGAAGGAAGCTGTGTTTCGCGCTGTTTGTGAAGCTTTGAATTTAAGTGCTGTGTGTAAATTCTTCATTGCTGTGTCTTAAGGGATAGTGTACTATATCCCTTGAATATTTCCACGGAATTTTTGCCTGTAAAAGTGACTTATTTTGTGTGAGAAATACAGCATTTGTGAGAGCTTCTGATCCAAGCGGATTGTTAAAAGCACGTTACTGCTAGATTGTGCTTGTGAATTGTGTGCAGCTGATTGTTCTACGAAGTTCTAGAAGCAATAAAGTTTGTGTTCCATCCTGACAAGAGACTTTTTACTTGAACTTTATACACCAACTGGACTTTAGAACGACGAACCCCAGGAGTAGCCGAGTAATTCCGCAACAATATCCAGCCAAATATTTAGTTAATGCGCCTCTCCATATAAGGAGCAACTATTTCAGTGAGACACCTAAAGAGATTTTGTAAGGCGTGCTACTATTTGCTACTCAAAAAACATAATAATTTTTCAGCTAATTATCATTGCTGCTGTTTGTGAGTCAAATATTTTTTTCATGTGGTTACAATTCTACAGTTAAAAATTTTATTTTATATGTGATCTATCTAGTTTCTGTGATGACGTAATCTCGGGGATCGTGTAGGCTTCCAAATAACCTAAAATGGCGACGTGAAATCCACAATGTAGAGTCAAGGTCATCGGGACAATTGGGACAGATGGACCACGCCTAGGCGAGAGAGATGGACCAGGTTTTGTGTCAATCAAGTCATAGCACATAAAAACAATTTTATGTGTATTAAATGTCACAAAGTAATTCATGTAACCTTAATAAATTAATTAAAATTAATTTAATTGCAAGTACGATAACTTTTATTTTGCATTTTATGAAAATAAAAGTTTAAAATATAATACATGTACAACTTTTTCATTATTTTATGGCGGTCCATCTTTCCCATTCATATGGTCCATCTCACCCGGAGTAGACCGGGTAAGAGGGACCACACAGTAAATATTTTTAAAAATCATTTTTAAAAAATTCCTTTACATATATGATCTTCTGCATTAGGATTTTTGTAAGAAATATCATACACTATACGCATATACTGTGAAAAGTAAAATACCGGGTGATCCAAAAGTCAGGACACACTTTAAAAATTAATAATTCGAAAAGGAATCAAGATACAAAGATACGGTTTGCACCAAACGGATGGAAAAGAAACCGGGTTTTGATTGGAAATGAAACGAAAATAGTTCTCTTGGTTTCCAACAGATGGCGCTGTCGGATTTCTGATATAGGATTACGCAAAGCGACAAGCGATATAAAAGGGAGCAACTGGAGCAAGCAGGTAGTGGTAGTCGAAGCTTATACGCATGGAAATGCTGTCCATAGTTGAGAAAGCCCTCTTAGCCAAACTTTATTATAAGAATGCGGAAAGTGCCACAGCGGCATTGCGGGCATATTGCTACATGAAGGGAATGCGAGGCAGAAAAGGACCAATAACGCCTTCTGCATTGATCAAAATGATGAAGAAATTTTAATCTAACGGATCTTGGTGTCACGTGCAAGAAGTGGTCGTCCCTCAACAGCCGCTGCTGTTGTCATGACAGTGGAGCAGACGGTGCAATCCATGTCGGCGATTTCTGCACATGGGGAGAGCAATGCCTGAGAAGTTTCGAGGCAGACAGGAGTGTCGTACGGAAGTGTGTGGAGAGCACTGCGAATAAATCTGAAACGGTATCCCTATAAGTTGCAACATAACTAAGAACTGAAACCTCCTGACTGTCGTCGAGATTTTGCCAATTGGGTATTCAATAAAATGGAAGAGCAGCACGACTGGCTACACACTGTGCTTTGGACAGATGAGGCGCATTTCACACTTTCTGGCGCTGTTAACACCCACAATTGTCGAGTGTGGACCACAGAAAATCCACATGCATTTGTTGAGGTACCCTTGCAACAGCCTAAAGTGACAGTCTGGCGTGGCTTCACTGCTGACTTCATAATTGGTCCATTTATTTTCGAGGAAGTCACACAGACGGGTTTCAAAACAGTTTCTGACACTGGGCAGCGATATGCAGCACTGTTACAGAACAACATTATTTCTGAACTGCAAGCGCGACAGGCACTTCAAACAGTCCCCTTTATGCAAGATGGAGCACCACCTCAACATTTGGGGAGGATCGCATTATCAGTCGCTGCTTTAATCAATCATGGCCTCCAAGATCTCCCGATCTTACGCCCTGTGACGTTTGGCTGTGGGGATTCTTGAAATCAAAAGTGTACCGCGACCAACCGGCATAACTAGCAGCACTGAAAGATGCCATCCACCAAAATGTGTCTGCCGTAACGCAAGAAATGCTACTAAATGTGTGAACGGTGTACTCGTCTCACAACTGCACTTCTGAATGATGGGCAGCACATTGAAAATTTACTGTAGTACCAATTAACTGTAATTAAGCTGACTTGTAAGTTGTCAACATTTTTTCATTTGTAAATCATCTTTTGGTGAAATAAAACACTACAGCGCCATCTGTTGTTGGCCAACAGAACTATTTTCGTTTCGTTGCCACACAAAACCCGGTTTCTTTTCCATCCGTTTGGTGCAAACCGTATCTTTGTATCTTGATTCGTTTTCCAATTAATTTTTAAAGTTTGTCCTGACTTTTGGATCACCCGGTATCGGATATATAAATATATTTCTTTTAGAGAACGAAAAGAAAACGTGGTCCATCTCTCCCGGAATTACCTTATTTTATTTAGTCATGCCTGTTTAGATTTGCATAGCTATAAATCTGATTCGTCTCGTCTCGCACCCATCCCTAGTTCTAGTTTAAAATATTTGCTCTCGTTCCAAGTTAAGGCTAATTTCCATTTTATGCAGGTTAGTTTTAATGGCAAAATGTTCTGTTCTAAGCTTATTTTTTCGGTTTAGGCAGTTTTCGTTTTACATGGAGATCATGCTAGTCAGGTCTTACTGAGCAGAACTTGATAAGACATTTTATTCAAATATACAAGGTAATTTTAAATGAAAATTACATTTGTGAACATTGCATTTTACGACTAGGTTTTATGGTTTGATACTTTTACATAAGACACTGACTAAACACAAATAAATAAATAAAAGTATAAACAAAAAAGTACTGCAAGAAATATCCAACTTCTGTTGTGCAAGAATTAATGTACGACTTACAATGATAGAAAAGAAATAATAATAGTAAAAATTTTGTCAACAATATGTCGGTTTGGCTATACTTTCTCGCTTTTGTTTAATGTCATTCTTTTTCTCATATTTAATTTGTTTTGTTTTCACGAGGATGTGTGACTGTAAGCAAGCAAATATTTGCCTAAAAACTGTAAGTACAAATGAAAATACTTATCAGAAAGTTCACACCAAGGAAAGAAGAAAGAAATCTATTTCTTTTTTCTATCCCTCTGAAGAAAATTCAATTTTAGCAAAAGTTTTTTTTCGTCCAAATAGTACCACTTACAGAACGCAGTCCAAAAACAGATATAATCTGTAATGAAAAATATTTCGTTTATCATGCGGACGGAGAAAAAAATAAAAATAAAAACTGTTCTCACTCTCTTGTGCGAGATATTGCTTTTCTGAGTGACGTAATGAAACGATACCGGTGAACTGTGCAGTAAGAAATTCCTGGAAATAGAATAAATAGAAAAAAAATAGCATAAGAGGTGGAAGCTTAATGGATGCTTGGCATATGAATCTGTGAAAAGGAAAAATATAGAGTGTAAATAAATTTGAACAGTGTGTACGGTAGAAATAAGTGCATTTGTTCTACGCTCCACGCTTTACAGAAGGAAGAAAAAACAAATAGGGTATGCTGAAATTCCAAATAAGTGCAAAAGTATATAGAAATAGATTCCTTCGTTTCGTTTTGTTATTCATGCGAAAATACAGATAAACAAAGAAAAGAGAAAATAGGAAAACAAAAATCTTCAAATCCAACTTTACACTATGCAGACAGATTACTTGTGCACTAACAGTATTGCGAGTGACATTTACAAAAAACTTTTTTGATATTAAATATGTGCTGCTCTTTGAATAACAACCGAACAAATGGCCCTTCAATTACTGCATGATTAGAAACAAGACCGAGATAGAAGCTCAGTACTTAATAGCCTTATCAAATTTTAATGAAGTCAAATTAACGATAATTAATATTCTTAGTAATGAAACTATGCAATTGGATTTACTATTAATGAAACATTCTTTATGTATTTCTGATGATAAACATTATTCAAACAAATTATAATCTAATGTCTTCGGCACTTCAGCGTTCCATGAAGACATGCTGTTTGGACGTAAAACTGCAAATGCTGAGTTGATGAATATACTTGCAGCAATGCTGCAGTTATGCAGCTACTGCAGCATATTCCGTGGTAACTCCATACAGTGCTAAATACTTTACCAAATTTTTCGATACAAAGGAGGTTTGTTTGCATGATTGACTATTGAATTTTGAAGCATTGCCTGGACACTCTCCAAAGACATTTACAACGTTACTATGTTTCTTGCAGAAGCATAAGTCAATTTTTCAGTTGAACGTTATGTTGAGAAAACGTTATGTGAATTACTTCTGTAACAGTAATTAATCAAACGTTCCGATCAGTATTTTGGGAAGTAAAATGTCGGGCAGTTGCTGTTATAAAGGCCTCCATTGGTCTTACTTTCGGTCTGTGCAAAATAGAAAATTGCGTAGACGAATGAAACACGTTAGAATTGGATGTAAGACGAATGAAACACATTAGAATTTAAAACTTTGTATAGCTCTATTTACACTAGATCAGAACTGGTATACGCCATTTTACAAGTCGAACTAGAAAGCCAACTCTCCAACTGCTGTAGAAGAACTGCTGTAGTCCTCTTCCAGGCAGTCAAAGAATGCAATGAGAAGAAATGGATTGGGCTTGTACGTACTGGTTTTATGGTCAACAAGTGCGAACGAAATCGTGTGGTTGATTTCTGAATATCTGTAACCCAAAGAAATTTTGAACTGCGTTTGTGTGATTCGCACGAGTCAGTGCTGCTGTGGTAACATATCTTCGAAATTACATAACCACTGACGTTAATCTGACATTTTTTAACATAATTTTATTTAAACATGTTTCTTTCACTTCTTCTGCCAGCCAAGTAATTCTGTCTGTTAAGGCTGTTTTAAGGAAATCCTGCAACTTGTGAACAGCTTCTTCAGGTTGCTTTCTTTAGAAATCATGCAACTTTTGAACAACTTTTTAAAGCATTTAAAAGCGCTAAAGACTCAGAAAAATTTAGACAGTCTTTTTACAAGTTATATTGTGAACTGCTATAAGCTATAGCCTATAGGAGTTATGAAACACTCCGAAGGGAAACTAGACGAAGGAAAAAGGCTCATCATACGGAATTTAGCAATATTTCCATAAACAACCTCCTTCGCCTATTTTTGAAGACAGTTTTTGTGCTTATGACTTTTTTCAGAAAGCTCTATGAGACATATAGATTTAATGTTAATATTAGTGCATAGTGCATTGAAATAGTATCTATTAAATATTGACTAACTATAAATACTCCTTTATCTTCAGAACAAATATATCAGCGCTGCACGTGTAGACTTAATAATATTTTTAACGATGTGTTTAAAAAAAAAAAAAAGTTTCCAAAAGTCCTTTGGCTAGTCTCTAAAATTCATTAGTTTGAAATGCTGGGTTACAGACAGTTGTGTAAATGGAGTTTAAAATCGTTTTGGAAATTTTAAAATCTCTACAATTAATTATTGATTTACTTAGTTTGTTTGTTTGTTTGTTTGAATTAAGAATTGTTCTTGAGGTTTCTGACTGCAATATCGAGAGATTTACTTAGTAGAAATACTAAATCACGAACAGCTATATAAATAGAGGATTGAATGCGACATTAGTCGAAAATGATACAAATAGTTCAACTTATGTTGACACAGATGCATATTAAATATTTGAGCATTCTTATAAAGTAGTAGTTAAACATTTCATTAAATGCAATAGTAAAGCTACATTAGAGGATTTAATACGTCAGGTTATTGGTTACAAGAGACATGTCATTTTGAATTATGTTTTAATAATTTGAGTTATTTTAATCTTTGAGTCTTTTAATTGTGTCATTATGAAAGGAAATACAATGGACATGATTATCATAGCACCATTTTTGAATTTCACATACAGTCGATCTCCGTTGATACGAAAACGCTTAAGGCAATATTTGTCTTAAGACGAAGGAAAATAATTCCATAATCACGTTTTTCCTTTGGCTGTTTTATGAACTAACACGGATTTCGGATAGTACAAAAATATGTTTGAAGTTCGGTTCAAGTATACTTCTTTCCCCCCAAGACTAAGCCGGTGAATACGTTGAGAAACTGCAACATTAGACGGAGACGAGACGAGAAGAGGCTGTTTCTGCAAGATTTTGCAATATGATGCAAAAGGTTTGAACTTGCTATGCGGTAGAAGACATCCCTATTTTTCGTCTTGCATTCATCTTCTACAAGATTGCCCACTCACCAGGTTTATCTCCAGGTACCAGTACGGCCTTTGAGAATGTTTCACCTGAAAACCTATTGTCGTCACAGGACTTTTGAACTTATGAACAGCTTTAAAAACAAACCAATGATGATAAACACTCGAAAAAATTCACAATGCTTCTTCACCCAATGCGCTATGGACTGACACAATAAAGCTGTATAATCCATGCAACTTTCAGAAAAAAATTCATAAGCAAAAACATTGCCTTCAAAAATGGACCGAAGAGTTACCCGTTTAGAGATATGTCACGAAATTCTGTATGTTTAGAATTTTTTACTGGGTGTTTCTCAATTCCTATAGGTTCATTGTTCGTGTCAGTTCACGGTACATCTTGTAAAGAAATACTCTAATTTTTTTCAAGTCTCTAGTACAATTAAATTTTTTAAACTGTTCAAAAGTTGCATGATTTTTAAGTAGAACAGCCTTAACATCTCACGGAATATCCTGCAATCTTATCGACATAAACTTTCACATTTTCAGGCAATTGGCTCCAGTTTATTATCTGAACCACCTATAAGAATCACACTGCAATTTCTAGTTCGTGCAGAAGACAGTGGGATAGCCATGAAACATCTTATGGATAGACAGCTCATTTGATCCGGCAAATTAGCTCCACCACACAAAACTACTGACTATAGATGAACGTAAATTCATCACTACTGTAAGTATCCTTTTTCACCCTGAAAAGTTGTCGCCTAGGTGGTGTAGTGGCTTAAGTGCCATTCTGTCACGCGTTTGGTCCGGGTTCGAATTCCGGCTTGGGCATGGATTTTAACTTGTCCTGAGTCTCTTCATAGAGTAACGCTGGCCGCCCACTGGGTGCCCCCATAATAAAATGACCACAGTACCTTCGGGCAGTTGCAGTGGACAATGCCTAATCGGCCCTTTGAAAAAAAAAAAAAAAAAAAAAAAAACGAAATCCTGGAAAGGTTCTTGCATGTGTATATAGCTGAGACTATTGTTGAAAAACTTTCTGTTTCTAGGAAATGTGATTTCGTGATCCTGTAGATACCAATATACCTGTATCATTTGTGCTAAACGGCATGAATATTTCTTCCTAACCATATGACAAAGCACTTCACTCTCATTATAGCAAAATTTTTATGCGAAACGGCGTTCATCCGTGCATTATTACAACATTGAGATTAAAGCTGAACAGTCCTTTCTGAAATAACAGCAATATCACCATCGTCAGTTTTGAATTCGAGGTTCTCAGTACGAATATTAAACAACGCCATCTGTCGATACCTTTTTAAAGTTCTTTTTTTTATATTAATCTCGAAACCTACACTTCAAATTACTAATTATTTTTCGCACATTCAGAATTTATTAAGAAAATAGTAAAATTCCAAACTGAAGTTTTCCTTCGAAGTGTGCAAACATATACACAGATATTTCCCGAGCGCAATCACAGAAAAATAAACACTACCATTTTACAGCTTTAAACATTTCTAAACCTTTCAATATCCCAGAGCCCTGTTCGGTGCAAAACGCCACGAGCATGACTTTTCTGATATGTTAAACTACACTGAATAAATATTTCCAAAAAGATTACAACGGATTTCTGTCACCCATTTAAAATATCAGCTTTCCCGCAAATTCCTGAGAGCAGAGCAGTGTAGCAGAGAGAGAGAGAGAGTGTGAGAGCAACATTCAGTTTTGGAAACACCACGGAGCGCATCACTTTCCTGACATAACGACGGGTGGAATTAACTCAGGGGAAGAGGATTTAGAAGAACCCTGTCACCTATTTAAAACCCCAACTCCAAACACCACTCACAGAGTTCCTAACTCTGAGCTTGTTGCACTTGGTCCAACCTGCTGGAACCCCCATCGATTCGCAGGCTTATCGAAGCGGCGATACTCCAGGACGTCCAATCATTTTGCCATTAGAGCGAAACAATGCCCGGAGCCCCCTCCCCAGCCCCCCCCCCGTCCCCTTTCAAAGCAGATGTCTCACGCTGCCAGATAAGCGAAGGGCCCCGCGCGCTGGCTGCAATGGAAGCAAGCATACGAGGAAGGGCCTTTTCGTCCAAATTAAAACGCGAAATTGGGGCTTCGCCGAAAGATTACTTCGTGCGGAAGAGAAATTAGATTCCTCCACGTTGAATTCGTGAGCCCCGGAATTAGAGGCGTTAGAGATTTGTAATTACGCTTCTTGGAGGGGAAGAGGAGGGGGGGAGGGGGAGGGGGAGGGGGGGGGGGAAGCGGTGGTAAGGCTGAGGCGAAAGTTGGAGGCGGGAGGGAGCAAAAGGCTCTACATTTTACGCCGAACAGACACGAATTTCTAAAAGACGGAACACAATGTAGCTTATTCGACAAATTTTTGGTCTCATACTTCCATTCTAGTCTTTTACTCTTTCAGTTTCGTATTTAGTGAGAAAGTTTGATGATTTGATAAATGGGAGAGTTTCCTATCCAAAGAACTTTCTCCTTAGAAAGTCAGTCTCTTTAATTTATTCGAAAAATTTTGATCTTTGAGAATTCTTTTTATCGGCACTAATTAGTCACTGCTTTGCACAAAGACGAATTCTGGAGTATCTTCAGTTAAGCCTCTGAATGTCACTTTTCTTTGAATGGAGGATTTTGCTTTAAAAATTTTGGAACAAAAGTGTAAGAAGTCTGTAGCTTGGAGCGCTTGACAAGATTTGGGCTTATTGCAATCATCCCAATAATTGCTGTG
Source organism: Cheiracanthium punctorium (assembly GCA_038373885.1). Lineage (NCBI taxonomy): Eukaryota > Metazoa > Arthropoda > Arachnida > Araneae > Cheiracanthiidae > Cheiracanthium > Cheiracanthium punctorium. The sequence goes on along the minus strand of JAWZYV010014839.1, from coordinate 1,483,580 downwards.
GAATTCTGTTGCTTGCCTTGAGATAAATCATAATTTATGGGGGGGGGGAATTAAATTCTTTTGATAATGATCAATTCTGCTGTGATTATTATGATACTGCTGCAGTTAATTATAACTATATAGAATTTTCGATATTACATTTCACAAGTGTACTGAAAAAGAGAAATCAGTTGTTTTACAAAATATCTTTTTTTTTTTCAATTTATAGTCAATGAAGATAAAAATAATTGCCGAATACAATTAATTAGTAAGGAACTTTTTTTATTCAAGCAGCATATATGATTAGAATAGCTACTTGTGTGTATAATTAGCATAACCTTCAAAAATTTGTTTAGGAAATTGTAGTTGAAATATGAAATATTTTAGCATGATTTTGAGTGGTCGATGCCGAAGAACAAGTTTGTATAAAAATATCCAAGTGGCAAAATCAATAGTATAGTCTTGTTGATTGGGTAAAGAGACGAATGGGTATAGCTCACTCAATTATCAGAGAAACACGTAATTGTTAAGTTTTTCAGTAAATCTTGACCAAATATGTCAGCTATGTTACTGTTTTTACACAAAAAGTTTATGTATAGTAGCTGTCAAAAGTTTTGAGACGATACTTATTATTTTTCCGAACGTTTTCTATAAGTATAATTTCCAGTGATGTAAACCAGTAATTTGTAGCTTTAGTCATCCTACATTGTGCGTAACTATGGTAGTATGCGTGAAGGTTCTTAGTTTAAAAAATACGAAGCTTGAATTTGAAAAACCGAAGGCGGAGTTTTGAGGCTATCTGCTAAAATTCAAGCTTTTAATACGTGGCTTAAATATATGTGATACTGACATACACACAAGGAGTCCGTTAACTCAGTGGCTAGAGCAATGGAATTCTACGCTGCAGATGTGAGTTCAAATACAGTTCTTGGATTTTAAATTAAAATTTCGATATTTCCTTTCTATACACTGTATGAAATGCCTGTAATTTTACATGCACATTTGTTCCTGTAAAGTAATACAGCACAAGTAGTGCATCTTTGGAGCAATTGCGTTTTTTAAAGGTGTGCAAGTTGTGTATTAACGCCCAATCAAAAGTCAGAAAATAATACTACAATTTAAACGAATGAATTATGAGAATCCTAATGTTTTCCCTTCGTCGCCCCCCCTCTCCCCGAATGACCAGATAATTTGCATTGGAGCAATAAAACACGCTTGTCGAGATAAGCAACTTTTAAGTTTTCTCCCACAAAAAACATTCTGCCATTGTCGTCACGGATTTTAGGACAGCTTTAAAAACAAACCAATGATGTTGAATAGTAAAAAAAAGTAATAATGCTTCTTCACCCAGTGCACTATGGGCTGACACTAACAGTAAAGATGTATGTCTCATGCAATTCTGAGAAACAATTCATAAGCACAAAATTGCAATCAAAAAGAGGCCGAGAAGTTACCCGTTCAGGGAAACATTGCGAAATTCACGATGTTTAACATTCTTTTCCGAGTGTTTCGTTACTGGTATAGGTTGGTTCAATGTATATAAAACAGTTCATAGTACAAATCGTAAACAGACATTTTAAATTCTTTCGAGTCTCGCTATGTCGAAGGGAAAAAAACTCTGATTTTAGTCTTGGTACATAAATTGAAATAAACTAATAGCAAAATGGCCTCCAAAAAATTCCAGATGGTTCTTCATAAGCTGCTTTACACACTGCAATAAGCGAAAAAGCTGTGGCTTTTGTGAAATTTTCAGAAAAAATTCTTAAACATCGATCTGAGTTGCGAGGTTTTTCGAAGAGTGACACGCTTTGCGACAATTTCCGATTTTAAAGAATTTTTTCTATAAGTTTTGAAACTGATACAGATTGATCGTTTATTCCAGTATGTAGTACAGCTTGTAAAGAGACAGTTTCAGAATTTTGAAGTGCCTGGCATAATTAGTTTATTTGTAATTATGTACCAAAATCACATGATTTTTTCGAACAACCGTTAAATAACCCACCAGCCGAAACTGTATTGGGGCCTACTTAAAAATGACTTACAAAGTGGAGTTGTTTCTTTAATGCAAAACAAAATTCTAAATGTTTATATAAAAAGTGTTCCTAAAATTAACTTAACATTATAATTTATATAAATTAGTAAAATAAGAATTTAAATTGATAAAATGTATGACAAACCAAGGAAAATGTAAGTAAAGAGGGTACGTAGTACTTTAACTGTATACAATCTGTCAAATTTAATCTGCCATCGTATGGAAGTCGAAACGAAGAATAGTCCTGTATGAATTTCTAAAATTTGTTGATAAGTCAACAATATTTGTAAGGGAAAATGCTGAACGTCCTGCTCAGCGAAAATTAAGTGCTTTTGGTGGATAGCCTTGACAAAGAAATGGGACCAAGTTTGCACAGTATATTCCCCTCACCCCCATAACACGGATTCATATAAAACGGATTCGTATAACACGGTGGAAAATTTGCGATTATTTTCTTATAACACGCTAAGAAAGGCTTGTACAACACAGTAAATGTATAAGACAGATACTTCTGTAATGCCTGTTAGCTTAGCCCTTCTCAGGGGCGGCCCGACACGGTAAAGAAGGTAAGCATCGAATCGGGGTGCCATCTTCGAAGAGGCGCCATTTCGAACTCAGAAACTGATAAAAACTTCATCTACAGCATAAAAGGGGCGCCTTTTTGCGCTTGCAGGAGGGCGCCACGTACCCTAGGGCCGCCCCTGGCACTGCTCATGTGTTTGTATAATCTAAGTAACTCCTACAACACCTATTCATAAAACACGGAACGTATCTATCGGAGGGTCTACTGTATATTACACTATAAAAGACAGATCTTAAACGGAGTAGTTGAGAAAAAATAGCGATGCAATAAGCGGAGTATAATATGTGAAAAGCTTGAGACTTTTGAAGGATGCTGTAATATGCGGAGTTTATCTGCGGAGTGGATGCTGTAATATACTGTAATATCGGAGTGAGAGGTGACTTATTAACCCTTTAAGGCGCAGTGATCCCGCTCTAGGAACACCCAACTCTGACGTTTTGACTGTTGCCAGTCACGAAGAATAGATTGGATTTCTATGAAAATAGTTGCGGGTGACACAGCTCCACGAGAATCCTTTACTTTTTAGCACGTCATTTCCCGTAAAAAAATGGTCACGATTATTTTTAACAGCACTGACATCTGCTGAAAAATGGAAGAATGCGAAGAACAGCCGGATAGATTGCCCAATGTTGAAAAAAGGGCAGCCGTTGGGGCACAGCCAGCCGTCGTCAAAAAAGGGTCTCTAGATTTGTGGCACGCGATGAACGTTTCGATCGTCCGCCATCTTGCTGGTAGTTAAGTCGAGCGATGGCAACGGCTGCCCTTTTTTCAGCATTGGGAAAGGGTTGCACCTCAAAGGGTTAACGAGCTTTGACTGTAATTCAAGTATTAGTTTATGTTCAGGCCAATAAGCATGCTGATGTTTAGATTAATTAACACTAACAACGCCGTTGGGAGGTCTTTCTACCCTTTTATTTTTACATGATTTTTCCACTCTTCTCAGCAGTTCTAGAGTTAAAATTCATAAAAACGGACCCATCCAAACAATCATATTTTCCAAATAGTACGCACACAAAAGACCACCACGTTAAACGTCAACATTTCTTCCGAATTCAGAGACCTATTCCAACTTCATCAAATCTGTCCAGACTTTCACTTTCTCGGAAGCCAGACAAAAATCCATCCGCTGAAAACAATAAACCTTCGCAGACACCGTACCTCCATTTTTCATCCGCTTCTCCCTGTGAGATACAACCCCACTTTACACACCTTTTATCACTAATTCATCACCAGCGGAATAGGACTGGGGTCTATCAAACCAGCGGCACTAGCTAGATTCGTGGAACAAAAGAAAGCTGCATATCGATCTGCATATTGTAAAAATAGTGCCCCCCTTCTATCCTTTTTTTTTTTTTTTTTTTCTTTCTTTCTTTTATTTTCCTTTTTCTTCGAGTGGCAGATTTCGAATGACGAAGGGGTATTCCGGATGGTTGCTATGGAGACGAAACCTGTCTTCAGGGGATTTTGTCGTCTTTTGCATACATCAACAATGTTCGAGAATTTGTTTAGTTTTCTCTTTTTCTTTTCTTTATTAATTCCAAGTCCTCGAGTTTCGAGTAGTAAAGTCGAATAAATAAAACTCTGGATCAATGGAATAGAATATTTAAAATGCTTATCATGATGTGAGGAGTGTAGACTGAATGTGACAGAGTGAGTACCCTTCAATTAGAGTTGTAGATAAATAGTTAGCAATTGTTAATTTATTGGAGAATATGTACACATAACTGTTCTATACCTTTCGAAATTCCTTTTCAGTAAAGAGAGTGCTGATAAAATTTCATTAATAAGAAAGGATTAATGGACTAGCAAAATTGTAAATGCTGTAAATTTTAATACAGTAAGTCTATAAATGAATGCCCAAGTTATAGAGGTTTTAACAGCATCAACAGTCAGCGGAGTAGAGTGTTGATTAAGGTCAGAATTAAAGAATAATTCGAACAGTTTTAAATAAGTGCATGCACCAGTACTACTTTGACTTTATTTCTCGCTTACAGGCTCCACGTACACAAAGTGGTGACTGCTGAGCGTGAAGCGTTTATCTAGATACGTTGGAAAAAATAGCTCTTTTCCCAGTTAGTAGAGGGAATCCCAGTTAGTAGAGGGGATTGAAAAATCAATTTTTAAAAAACGGAAGTTAATAGAAATGTGCGGCTTGCTGCTATCTGTTTAGGGAACCAGGGAGTTTATTCTCATCAATTTTCAAAATTAGTTACAAAACTCGTCAATAGATGGCGCTATTATTCTGTCCGCATTCTGCCCTTTCAGATCGATAATATTTCTACATCCTAGCGTTTGCTTCAAAAATGGTTTATTCGCTGAAACAGAGTATTTTTATTGTATTGGAGTTTCATCACCTGGACCAGAGTTTTGTTGAAACGAGGCGCAGTTTTCAGTGGAAATTCAATGTACGGTCCAGAAAACAGTACATTGCCCTTGACTACAAAAAGCATACGCAAAGTGGCATGGACTGGCCTCCCTATTCGCCAGATTTGACGCCATGCGATTTATTTATTTTTATTTATTTATTTATTTATTTGGGGGTGTGTGTGGAAAGACCAGGTGCATCGTCACAGTCCACAAACTGTAAAGCTGAAACAATGCATCTCAAAACTACTGCCGCTTCTTGGAACATTCCCACTGAAAAGTTTGCACGTGCGTCTGCAATTTATCCTCAGACCATCACGTTGTTGCTGCAAATGGTGGTTGTTTTGAAAACATTGTTTTATAGTTTTCCCTAGTCAGCAGCGCCGCCTGTTGATGAACTTCGTAAATAATTTTGAAAGTTGGTAATAATAAATTCCCTGGTTAACTTAGCAGAATGCAGCAAACCGTATATTTCTATCGCTTTCCGTTTTTCTTGAACTAGTTTTTCAAATCGTCGATCATTTTTGGCACACCCGATAACTACGTGTCATCTTGTTTTTAAATAGAACAGAAATCGGCATTTTTGTGCCACTTACATTGCTAAGTAAATCCACGACCCCTCCACTCTCCTTTGAACCTATGTAAATTGTACTCCATCGTAGTAGAGAAATCTGAATTAAGTTAATTTTATTATGTCTTTTATTCGTGGATACGCATCAACCCCTTCCTTCTCGCTCCCGTCAAAATCACGGGATGGGCTTTCTCACTCTATTTCTCGTGCCCGTGATATTTCCGAGCAAGAGCGCTCAAAAGGTATGCGCAGAAAGATTAGAGCATTTCAGTTCTTTACACGGAATATTTTTTTTCTATCTCATTTTTACACAACAGATGACAGTACAAGACTATTTTTAACTTAATTGGAGACAGTTATTTTTTAAATAGACAGTTATTTTTTGTTGGCACTACTCAAATATGTGTATTTGTGATATGCAGTTTGCAATCTTAGCTCACTTTTTTACTTATTTTCAAGGACAATTTTACAAATATATTTTTATGCTATGAAGTAAGTTTAGTAAAATTCTCGTTCAATGTTTTAACAGTGTTATTTGAAAAATCATGTGATTTTGGTACATAATTACAAATAAACTAATTATGCCAGGCACTTCAAATTTTTGAAACTGTCTCTTTACAAGCTGTACTACATACTGCAATAAACGATCCATCTGTATCAGTTTCAAAACTTTTAGAAAAAATTCTTAAAAATCGGAAATTTTCGCTAAGCGTGTCACTCTTCGAAAAATCTTGCAGCTCAGATCCATGTTTAAGAATTTTTTCTGAAAATTTCACAAAAGCCACAGCGTTTCCGCTTATCGCAGTGTGTAAAACAGCTTATGAAGAACCATCTGGAATTTTTTGGAGACCCTGGTGCTATTAGTTTATTTCAATTTGTGTACCAAGACTAAAAACAGAGTTCTTTTTTTTTCGAAGAAAAGCCTTAAACACATATTTTTAATTTTTTCCTGCTTACTGGAAAACACATCCAGTCACAATAATCCTAAATATTTGATTTTCCTACATATTTCTTTATTTATTTATTTTTGGGCTAAAAATTGTCCAAATCCTTAAAAGGAATACACACATTACACTTATTTTTATACAATTTTCTTGAAAAAAAAAAAAAATAAGCACTTTTACGACCGTTTTCTTCAAAATAATAAAACCTTTAACGGGTTAACAAGACGCGGGAAATAAGAAGGGGATAATAAGAAAAGGAATAAAAGAATGGGAGTGGAAGTGAATTCTGCGAGATAAAATGCACGAATGCAGCAAATAAAGTTAGTTTTCCTTTTCAACTTTATTGAATGAATGATGATTTACATAAAGCCTCGCGATAAATAATAAAACAAATAAAATATATCGCTAATACAGGAGCAGAAAATGATAAACCGTTTCCCGTGATTAAAACATAAAACACAAAATATCTCGTTTTATTCGAAATTTTTGTTATCTTAAACGTTTTAATATTTAAATATGTGTAGTTATGTACACACTTGCCTTGAATATAAATCTGCAAATAGCTAGACGGGGCGAACGAAGCATGCGGTATTTTCTTGTGGTAGAAAAAGAGATTATATGTGAATTCAAAAAGTAGGAAATAATTCATAGCTGAACATTTTTGTTTAATGAAAGTCACGCACAGGTCTTCTAAAAGCGTGCTTCCGTGAAACACCTGTGTGCTTACAAAACCTTTCTTCTGAGCTGAGTTTAGTAACAAGAGCTTGCATAAATTAAGGGTAGAAATCAAGTCTAGTGCTTTGCGAATAATGTTTTTGTAAATTGAAGTTATTTCGATATTTTTGTATGGGTGAAGTGAATTTTTGTATTGTTAAATTAAATTTTTTAAAAATATGCAAAAGGCTGTGTAGACATACTAAAAGCTCTGAATTTTAGGTATAGAAATGTCTTATTTTTGTATTTTAAATATTTATGAATTGAAAATTGTAAATAAGCATACGAAATATTAATGATTATGTATGCTTAAAATATGATTCTTTTTTGTTAGTGTTCATGATTTTTTTTACAAATAAATGGAAAAGAAGCTGTTTGTTTTAAATTCCATTTCATCTGCTATTTACAATTGATTTAAAGTCGAAACTGAATTCAAAATGTAAAATATGATGATGATGATGATGATGATAATGATAATAATAATAAGAAGGAGAAAAAGAATAATTTAAAAAATAATTAATTACAGTGGAACCTGTCTGGTGAGGCCAACCTGGGGAAGAAAAAAATTGATCAAATTAAAAAGGTGGTCACCAGAGCCTTGTTATCGCATGGCGAAATCGGGACTTTGCCCAGGGTTCCAGGCTCGAAAGCCCCCCACATCATATTTTTTATGAAAAAACAAATTTCATAGATAGGGCCCCCAAAATTCATCAATGCCTGGGGCCTTGTTGGTCATAATCGGGCTCTGCCGGTCACCTTACAAAGGTGGCAAAGCGTGGTGGTTGCAAAGTGAAATTGTACAAAAGTGGTTGCTGTAAACAGGTGGTCTGTTTACCAAAGTGGTCACTATGAACATTTATTTGAAAATTAAACCTCCCTCCAACCACTCGTAGTTCTTTACAAAGGAACAAAAAAAATTTCTGAAAACATGTATTTTCTTTTGAAAAGCATATTGCAGATATATGGAATGGTGGTAATGTTAATAATTTGTTTGAGAGTACGAAAAGAAATATGAACTACACCCAGAAAATATTTTATGTGAATACAGCATAAAAACCAACCCTATGTGATAAAATATGTAATCAGTGGCAGACACTTTTTTTTACGGGCGGGGGACTAAAAAACATCCTGTTTGACCTAAATAAAATGTATATTACAGCATGTGCTGTACACACATCAATTCTTTCGTCAAATTTGAAACAATGTCTACCTTTCTTTTTTTCGTGAAAAGGAGCTGAATCTCCCTAACTTCTCCCCTGAATACGCTAGTTGATGTAATTTATCTTAAAAAAGAACTACACTTCATAAATATATGGAACAAAAATTTTCGCCTGAAGATCTTGCGTAAAATTTGTTTCTATCTTAAAGTGCTTGAAAAAATTATGGCCAGTTAAAGAAGCACACTTGATGAGTTGGTCGGTCGATTAAAATCACCCCTTTTACTAAATCAATTAAATTCACCGATATTAAATTTCCTATTTTCGTACATCAAAAAAAGTTGCTGAGTGTGCTAAAAAATTAAAACTCACTTGAATTTCATAGGATAAAAACAAGGCATATGATTCCTCATTCACTGGCAAAGGAAACTTGCCTGTAAAATCGTTTTCATTGTTTCAACACCCATGAAGAAGAAAACTGACTTTACAGGCAAAATATTCTGTCAAGATTGTGAACTCGCAAAATGAAATTTAATCATTTAAACTGCAATCACAGAAATAATTTTAATACTTTATTAAACTAATTTTTGTGATAAATATTTATGCATAAATAAAATATAATTATTTTTCGGTCTAAGGTAAGGCTTTTTTCTGAGGGTAAAGTTTGGAAGTAAATATGAACAAGATAGTTGTCGATAAATTCAAAATTTACGGACCTTAAAGAGAAGCCCGAGAAATTCGTGAGCACATCATGAGAAATCTAATAAGAATGGTCGTGTGGCACGGTCTTCAGCAACCTTTTGCAATAAGATTATACTTTTGCTTGCAAGACCGCCAATATCAATTCAGGAACTATTTCAAGTCCTCTTTTACAAAACATGTTATTGTTGCGGAATTCTGTTAAATAAGACTTTTCTGTGAGTGGTCTTTGAAGTTTTGAAAATGACTGTAGTAAAAGATTTAGATCACGTAAAAACCGAAGCACTTTATTTTATATGAATTCACAAAGGGCCTGTTTAACACATTTTAAGCATTAAACACTTTTGTAGATATAGCTCTTTTTGTTACATTCGATAAAATAAAACTTTCACAATTTCTTCACTGTAACACTTCTTGGTCACCAACTACAACGTGTGTTAAAAAGTCGTTTCCAAACTTATCATGCTGGTCTGTTATACCATAACAAACAAGGTTTAAGCAAGAACCTGCAAACGGTAACCGTTAGAAGGCGATGTTCGTAGCCTTATGGAAGTGCGATCGTTTCAGCCTAGGACGTTGCAAAAGATGTATGAATTGGCTTTCTAACTTACAATTGGCCTATATGCCTTATATGTATGTTGCCGCAGATGGGAATGAACGAGCAGCGATATGTATGTACCCTGAGAGCAATGTTCGCTGGCGTAGAGGGGAGGGAGAAATGATGTCAAAAGAGGTGTGGCTTTTATTAAATGACTTATCTATTAATATGACTTCCCATCCGTGGTACTATACACTTAATGAATGTCGGCTAATTCTGAGTTTATAAACCAATTCATCCATCTCCAGCGACGTCCTACACTGACACTTCCATAAGCCTGCGAACATCGCCCTCTAGCGGTCGCCGTTTACATTTCCGGATGCAAGTTCCTGTGTAAATCTTGATTGTCAGGTTATGACAGACCAGTGTGTTAAGTTTGTCAACGACCTATTGTGACACCCTCTATATATGATTATTAACTACAATGTAACCTCGATATCTCGAAACTTGATTCTTGTAAACTTTGATATATGTTAAGTATATCCCTCACAAATCAACCCCCTTTTGTTTCGCCTCGTTATCACGAAATCTTGATATCTCGATTTTTTTCCTGTTTCCCTTAGACTTCGAAACATCGAAGTTATTCTGTATACCAAGATAGTTTCACATTATTGATATAAAACAAATGCGATATTTCTTTATTTTATATGAATAAAACAGTACCAACACATCTGCAACAAAAAAAAAAAAGAAAAAAAGTCTGCCATTAGTTGATGTTTGTAGAAATGCACACAGCTGCTTTTCTTGCTTTCGGAAACATTTCTTCACAAAAGATATCGATCGAAGTTTCACTATATTATAATTCACGGAAAGAACTTCTGCCTCGCAGTAATGCTCATTCTTCCCCCCGTCCTCTCTCCGGTTCTCTACCTCCCTCTTCAACTCAACCTAGTGACACACCCTTTTATCACTCGGAACCAACGCGTCACACAACCGTGCCGGCACAACCACGCCGGACTACTTTGCGAAAAGAACAAAAGAATATGCATATTGATTAGCATATCGTACGGCGAACACCCCCCACCCCTTTTCTCCGAGACCCTATGATTTCTTTAGCTGCAGATTTGAAATGACGAAGCGAATATTCTGCACGGTTACCGTGGAAACACAACCTGTCATCGGGGATTTGGTTGTCTCTTAGATTCATCAACGATATTAGAAGGGAATTTTTGGATTTTGCCTAAGGAGAAGCTAAGACAGGTTATTTACTGATGGGGAGGATTTCTCGCTCATTTTTTTTTCCTTCTCTCCTAACTTTATGTGAGAAGGTGAAAGTTCTATATCCGTAATTCACATATTTATAAACTTTTAGAAAGGGAAAGTGCGTGAACTTGATATATCTTCGTGTAAGAATCGTAATGTGCATGTGAGAAACGCAAGAGTTCTTCAAAATTAATGTTGATGAACTCGTTAGAGCAGCTTCTCATGAAACTGCGAAATAGCCTCGGATGCATTTGCGGCGTTTCACGTTTGTCAATTGGAATATTTTAGTCGCTGACTTTGAAAGATATGTTTTGTTTTCTAAATCAAAATAAAATGATAGTGCTTCAGCGATGTGGGCTCTTTTGACAGTGTTTGATTTGAACAGCCATAGACAAATAGTCCAAGTGGGGGCTGGGGGGAGGGGGCATCGTGATTCCACCGGGCCTGCTTGTGCGTCCGGATGAGTCATCCAAAGAGGCCGATGGATGCTCACTTATTGGTTCCAGCACTTAGATACGTCATCTAACCGCCGAATCTAACCAATGAGGGTACATCCGTAGGCCTCTTTCGGAGTGCACAAACAGGCCCGGTAGAATCACGTTGGCCCCGGCTGGAAATAACCTATAGACTCGTTCCTCCTTAACTTTGTTTGAAACCTTTTGTCTTAAACATTTATTTTTAAATCTACTATAACGTTTGCTTCTTCAAACTTTAATACACTTACTTATTCATTTTTAAATTATCTTCTCCACTCCTAAAGTAATTTAAAAATTAATTATAAAGAAAAAATAAATTGGTTACACTATGTACTAGAATTTGTGAAAAATATCAAAATGCAAAGCAAAACGTACTTATTGCTTAAAAATGAACACATTTATAATAAATTGATACATATAGTTTTCACAAAACAAAACAAAATCTCATCAAACACTAAAAATGTAAAACTAAGAATAATTATAATTAAAAAGATAAACTCTTGCACATACAGTTGAGTAAACACTGAAACCGGCTAACCATTGAAATTGCTATTAAATATAGCCAGTTTCGATGGTTATACTACACAAATTAATATTGTTATTATTAAGATTAGTGTTGTTATTATTATTATTTTTTTAAGTGCATGACAAATGATAGATATTTCACCAGCATAAAAATATAAAATGTCACAAATAATGGTGATTTACATTTTAAATATGAATGTTTTAGGGAAATATAAAAAATAATATTCTGAATATAAAAACCTATATTGGTCGAATTTCATAAGAGTGACTCCCTGTACGATTTTTTAATAAGATATGCATTAAGTACTCGATATATAACAAACTTTACAGCGAAATTCAGCACTTTATCAAAGATATGAAGCTTTGGCACGCTATAAGCATCTATTCATTGCAATAATATTTAAGTGAAATGCATGTGTTTCGAAATGTGCATGACAGGCATTATTAAGTCTGTGAAAATGTAGTGCTAATGGTAAATGGAGTGTTTAAAGATCATTTAATATGAGTTACATAATAAATACTTCAAAGAACGAAAAATTTATCAAAGCTATTTATCATTAAATCAGAGTGAAACACTCCTATTTTATTATTAAGATTTCTTGGATAAACTTATGTTACTAGTTACTAATTTCTAACAAAATTGGAATTATTTATTATCGTTGTGCATTTCTATAGATTTCTTGAATAAGATCTTGCTACTTTTTAATATTTTCCAATAAAATTGAAATTATTTATTATCGATATAAAAAGTGAATGCTCTTAAATATTCTCGTTCAAGATAATATTTTCAGAGGAATTATGGCACTCTTATTATTTCTTTTTGGACTTCTGAGACCCAAATGAAGTTACTTAAAATGCATGTACTTTTCCAACGTTTGTATTTTATTTGTTATTTGAATTGTCTGAAAGTGCAGAAGGAGATAAAAAGCCTTAATTCTAGTGATACATCGGAACTGAAAGGGTTAACAATGCGTTTGAAGTAGCTTACTAAAGCCAATTAGTCATTAAGGAGACTCAGTCTTGATAATTTGCTTCAGTTTTGTTAAATCATAACATCGCAGGCAAAGTTGTAAATGAAATCCGTATTACTGTTTCAAAACTAGGAAAACATCAATACTGTTTTAACTAGGTTATCGCAAAAGAAATAACTAATTGCTTTATTTAAGCGCACTAATACAAAACTGTTCTTCACACAGTATATAATTAGAAATACAGGAATTCTCTTGAACATTAAAATCGTACATTCAGCTTTGCATCCCGTTGCTAATGACGCCACTGATTATCATACTATTACGACTGCTTTGAAACCGGGATCAGCCATGGTGACGAAATCATAGTTGGAAAGACTACTCTCGCTGATAAGTGCAGAAGATCATTTCTCCCGCCTGCTCACATCTCTAGATTTCCAAATAAAAGCTTCCAGGATGAGTGAAATTCCCTAAAGGGATTTTCATGGTGCTTGCATCCATCAGGGATCGTTAATGGATATTTTTTTCCCCGAGCAAAGTTATTTACCGAATGGCTTGTGTGAAATATTAAAATATTCCTTTTTAGGATGCATTTATTATGACGAATATCTGAGGTTTCGTAAGTTGAATAATTTAGTTTTTGTTTGATTTATAGTGTAGTGTAAAATGTATAAAATATCAAAACAGAAAATAATAGTTATTACGTGTAGGATAATGTAAGTAAGAGAAATTCATGCACCTATTTAAATAACTCTTGAAATTGTTTTTTGTTTTTTCCTTCCCCTCACCACTTTTATAGGCTGTTCTTTTAGAAAATCATGAAACTTTTGAAAAGCTTTTTAAAGAAATCAGTTTTGCCCCCTCATGGGGGTAATTTTGGCCACCCACTTGATGCCCCCCCCATAATAAAATGGGCAGTAATATGGGCTTTAGTTGCGGAGAATACTTGATAACAAGTGCCCACCCCCACTTGAAAAAATAAAAAATAAATTAGAAAAATGCGCAAAAATTTCCTTCAAATTGCACCATCTCCCAGATGCTAGGTGCGTGGTTCAAACCCAGGCCGTGTCTGCCGACCTAACCGTTCCAGGTTTTCCGTGGTTGTCTCCGAAACTTAGCGTAAATCTGGTTTAGGAACCCTTATAAAGACACCCCCCCCCCACCACACACACACGGAGGGCATCCCCGCGCTTAGATGCCACGTATATCCATTATCCGTTTAGGGAAATGTTAAAAATTTTCGTATGTTTAAGATTTTTCCCAGAGTGCTTTCATATTCTTTAAAATGTGGTTTGTTGAATTTAACAAAACTTGTTTGGTTAAGCAGTTTGGTGGCTTTGTTTTGATGACTTAACAAAAGTTTGCTTGATTCAACCAAATTGATTTACCTAAATGCTTTTAATTTTAACAAAACGTTTTTGTTAAAACTCAGAGCGAATGAAATTTGAAATCGCTCGACAGTCAATTTCCTCATACGTCAAAGACAGGCGCTGGACTGTGAAAGACAACAGCCGGACGCCAGACCCAGAGGAGAAATTCTTATTTACAGAACAGCGGAGATGCAGTAATGTCTTTGAACAATGCATAATGTCAAATACAAAATATGGATAATATCAAATACAAAAAATAGATAATATCAAATACAAAAATAAATTGAGTTTTTCCTCAGTTTGTGGAAAGTTTCAGAGGTAAACCCACTGAGTTTACCTATTTATAAACATTTGAGTTTTACTTTTAGTGGTTTATAAATTTCTACAGATTTAGTTTAAAGATACTCAATGTCCGTTTGACTAAGTTAAAACAATCACAGTCACTTTTCAATAACGTAAGGGGCCCGCAAAATATGTAAGGATGTAAAAATGTTGATATATGTATAGGCTCGATAAAGTTGTGTTTTTTTTTTTTTGGGGGGGGGGGAGGGTGGAGGAATCTTGAACATAGACTAAAGTGTACAATACCGGCATTATGCTGTATTTATACAGATTATATATATATATATAAAAGAATTACAGAATAATTTTATTATAACCTATGTTGACAAATCTATGCTATTATCTGTAGGAAACTATATTACAATCTCTTAACCTTGTCCATAAACAATAATCCTAATTTCTCACTCACCAATATCTCTGAGTTAAGTATGAATAAAAAGATATTAGCCTTCCATAAATTACTTAAGTTAAAGCATGACAATCTACAATATCCTTATCTAGTGCTAATACCCAAGTTTCACAAAACACCTCTAAAATTTAGGACAGTTACTATAGGATGTAACACATATAATAATATAGCCAGTAAAATATTAACCTCTATGCATGATCTGTTTATAAAATCTAATACTTCTTCTACATCTATAGGTAATAGCTATGAACTAAAAAATAAGATTAAAGATCTACAACATGTGATTAACGTATCTACTTATGATTTCAAAGACCTATTCAATAGCATACCGTTAGACGATTTGTACAATGTTATCTTAAATCTATTTTCTATTAGTATTAATAACATTAACTTGCCCTCTAACATAGATACTAATTATTTCACATACCTATTAAAGTTTATAGTTTATAATAATTACATTCTACATAATAACAAACTATACAGGCAAATTTTAGGCATACCACAGGGTGGTTCTAACTCTAGCTACTTAGCTGACCTATATTTATATAATTATGAAAAAAATTACAGTAATTCTCTTGTAATATATAGGTACATAGATGACATAATTACAATAGCCACTGATAATAATTATAATGATTCTGACAGTTTCCCAATAGCTTACCCTTCAGCCCTAGAATTAATAAAAAATCCTACTGATAATAAATTTATAAACTTCTTAAACTTACAACTTAAAATTAATGATGATAATTGTCATTCAATATTTTTAATAAAAGAGATGATTTTAATTTTCATGTTAATGCCTTTACTCATTTTACTTCTTGCATGCACACTTCTGTTTTTAGAAACACAATCTACAATCATAAATATAGAATAGAGTCTCTATGTACCAATAGTTTTAAGGCCCATAACCCTACCTATATAAATCAGCTCTCCATTACAAATATCCAAGTAGATTTTTAAAATCAATAATACATCCACAATGTAATAAATAAAACTGTATGTCCAAATTAGCATATTGGATGGTGAGGTTGGGGTTGGTAGTTGGTCTCTTCTAATAAATTTTTAAAAGAATCAATGAAAATCATAAAATATATATCTGTATATTTAAAAAAAAAAAACTTTAAAAAATACAATGTAGAATTATTGATTACTGCTGCTTTTTGGGGTACATTTTAAATCTTATTTCTTAGTCCTCTGTACCCATTATAAGCCTAATTTAGTGAAATTTTACCTTTACTGCATAGTATAATATTAGAACAAATAACAATTAATACCTATGTAATATTACTATTATTACAATTATTATAATAGTTGTTATTAATTACAATATTTTTATTTATTTCTATTTTATTTTATTTTATTTTTTATTTTTTAAACTTTTTTCCCTTCCTTTTTATGATTTTCTTTGAGATGGTTTAACATGGATTTAACATGGTTTTGGCAGCATTTTGTCTATATTTCTTCCTCCTACTTTTTCCACCTTGGATCTAGTTATTTTTGTCGATTATTTTTCTCGGTTGGCATCGATTTCTAGTCTTGACTGTTCTTCCACCTTCATGTTAGGATAGCATCCATGCCTGTTATTTCTTTTAGTTAGGTAGTACCCCCAGGACACGTAAAGCGACTTCTTTTGTCAGGTGGCCTGCAGAAACCTAACTATTTTTGTTTTTATTTAATTGAAATGTGAGTACGGTGGTAATTGATAATGGAGTACTCCATTTCAATTTTCCACTCCACATCCACTTCTTTACATGAGTTTATCAGCTAGGCTTAAGCCCACGTGATGCATTTTTTCTCAATTTTTGGCTTTAATGGCCGTGTTTTAAATTTATTTATAGCCTCTGGATTTTCATTTTTAATTTCATGGTTACGTATTATATCTGTTATTAAGTGCTTTCAATTAATATTTCACTTGGGATTCCATATTACGTAAGTTAAGCTATTTTATATTATATATATATAAAATGTTTGTGTAGCTTAAGTTTCAGAGCGGAACAAACATTTCTAAAATCCATATCGATTTTATGTAGAAAACAGTTTAATTCGTATACCACACCGGAAAGACAATCACTTATGTAGCACTCATCTTTTTTTTTTAAATATTCTTCCTAAAGAAAAATACATTCATTTTCCGAATGAAACACTCTAGTGAAAAAATGTTTATTAGGTTTGTATTGCGTTTATCAAAGCGCTAATTAAGTGTTTGTATAAATGTCTTAAAGTTTTCACGCCGAAACACATGCCGTAAAGCCTGCCAATTTTAAGTTCGTTTATTTGGGGAGACGAGACATTTCAAAATAGCTTTCAAAAAGTTTCAAAGTAGCCGTACCAATTTTTTTTTTTTTTTTTTTTTTTTTTAATAATTGTTTGAGAAAAAAAACTGAAATTGAATTTCTAGATTTATAAAAACACTAAAATAAAAATGTTGATTTTTGTTGAATAGATAAATTATTTAGTCCTATATAAACTTTTAACTCGCTGTTAATGGGTTAAAAAGTATAGCAATGAAATCAACAAAATAATTGTGTTAAATGAGTCAGCACAACACGAGTTAAAAGCAATTTCAGGAATTCAAACAAATAATTTGTCTAATTTTAACCAAATAATCCACTTAAACAAATAGTTTGGTTGAATTAACAAAGAATTTGGCCAAATTTTTTAGTTAAATTGACAAAATGTTTTGTTGAAGTAACCAAATAACTAGCAAAATTATTTTGTTAATTCAACAAAAATTTCGTTGGAACAACTTCAACCGTCCATAACTTTGTTGATTTAACAAACTTTTGGTTAATTCAACAAAACATGCTTTTCAGTGTAACTTCCAGAGATTCACTGTTTGTAATCGTGCATACCCTAATAGCACAACAGTCCCCTGTGACTGAAATGCGACCACACAATACTGTCACAATAGAGTTACAAACAGTCGCCGCGACTCCGCAGCAGTCACGCCAGAGTCACTATGTCCTCTCGCTGTGTAGTCACATTGCGACCGTTCATAGAAGTCACGATGGGACAGTTTTGCGACAGCGAAAAAATTCGGGGAAAAAGAGTTACCGAAAATATACACCAGATGGCAGCACCAAACTCTCAGGCAAAAAAAAAGTTCAAGTCCAGAATCGAGCCCTCGAGCTAATGGTTTATAGGCCAGCATCTTACCGTAACGCTGTGGTTACCTTGCTCGGGATCTTTTAAAAGTAAACTGATTGCTGCAAAAGCTAGTTCTGACGGCTTCTTTTGGAAATTTAAAATTTTTCTGTGAGTATTTTAAAAATAAATTTATATATAAATATATATATTTTATAAATTTTATATTCTGTAAGTATTTTATAAATAATATAAAAAATATCTTAATTAATAAATATGAATTAAAAATCTTGGAAATCTTTCTTTTTCCACATAAATTATTTTCAGGAGATAATGTGCTGTTTTATTTAAGTATTCATCCGAAAAAACTAATGATTTATTGAAATTTTTTATTCGGTTATGAAATAAATTTGTAATGTGCGACATGTGGGGTTTGATATATATTAAGGTATGAGGGATAAGATTTATATTTTTGCTATATTTTGCCTAAAAGGGATTTCATATAAAAATAATAAATTAATTGGAAAAACATGCATTAGATAAAATAAATAAAGTATTTTTGACTTAGACCCATAGTTTTACCTCAAATTTTTCGTAGTGGAACTTTCAAACATACCAGAGACGTATTTAAAGGGGGGGGGGATCTGAAAACTTAAAGCAATTATTAAAAAACAGCAATTTTGAGACATTTGTATTTACTCTAGTAACAATAAGGTTGAAAATACCGGATAGTCCCCCCCCCAATCCGAAATTTAAACCTACATACGCTATCGAAACATATATGCCATGGGGATATGAAAGAAATTGTTAATTTTACTCACAGATACTTAGTTTTCACCATTGTGATTAGAACTCTGAACTCTAATATTTTTAAGAATAATATTTTTTTATAAATAATATTGTCTTGTTTAAACGAAATAATTTAAAAATTAATAAATTAAACTAAATTCCATTACTACATAACTGCGAGATTTTATTGAATTACTATTTTCGGATTTATTTATTAAATGTTTCACGAAAGAAATTGCCACAAAATATTAGAAAAAATGAGTCTGTTTCCAAAGTCGCAAAAGCGGCTAGTGTGACGTCATTTTGAAGTCCAAAAAAATCAGCAGTCACAAAATAGTCACACGGTGACTTTACAGTGGAGTCACTGAGCGACCAATCACATACTAGTCACATGGTGACTTCACAGTGGAGTGAGCGACCGATCACAAACTAGTCACATAGTAACTTCACAGTGGAGTCACTTAGCGACCGATCACATACTAGTCACATGGTGACTTCAAATCGACGTCACCTGGTGACTGGTCACAAATAAACTTCACAGTGACCACACAGTACAGTCACATCACTCGCAAGTCACATTGTGAGTAGTATGTGACAGTCCTGTGACAATTGTGACCCTCTGTGACGCCACAGCGACTCTTTTGTGACCATCTGTGCTATTAGGGTATTATAATTAAAATTATATACTTGTGAACATAGGCTTAATGTAGAGTTATATGGGCCGTGGGGCTTCGAGCCCACCCCCAATAAATTGTAGAAGATAGGGGCTGAGCCCACCCAATAATTTAGCAACTAAATACAGAAAATTAATTTATACTAACTTAAAAAAAAGGTATTTTCACGCCATTTAGAAACGTTTTTTAAAAAAACCTTTAACTCGGACTTTTAACAATTTTTTCTTCTGTAGATGCGATTCAAATCACGATTTAGTATTCATTGTGACGCCACGTAAACACATACTGTTACTATAAGCGGGCCCTCACCAGGCCTCTGGTTGAATTAAAATCAGATTATGCAATGATAAAGTAGTGAAAATAAAGAAAAGTATTTTTGACTTAGACCCATAGTTTTACCTCAAATTTTTCCTAGTGGAACTTTCAAACATACCAGAGACGTATTTAAAGGGGGGGGGGGATCTGAAAACTTAAAGCAATTATTAAAAAACAGCAATTTTGAGACATTTGTATTTACTCTAGTAACAATAAGGTTGAAAATACCGGATAGTCCCCCTCCCAATCCGAAATTTAAACCTACATACGCTATCGAAACATATATGCCATGGGGATATGAAAGAAATTGTTAATTTTACTCACAGATACTTAGTTTTCACCATTGTGATTAGAACTCTCAACTCTAATATTTTTAAGAATAATATTTTTTTATAAATAATATTGTCTTGTTTAAAAGAAATAATTTAAAAATTAATAAATTAAACTAAATTCCATTACTACATAACTGCGAGATTTTATTGAATTACTATTTTCGGATTTATTTATTAAATGTTTCACGAAAGAAATTGCCACAAAATATTAGAAAAAATGAGTCTGTTTCCAAAGTCGCAAAAGCGGCTAGTGTGACGTCATTTTGAAGTCCAAAAAAATCAGTAGTCACAAAATAGTCACACAGTGACTTCACAGTGGAGTCACTGAGCGACCAATCACATACTAGTCACATGGTGACTTCACAGTGGAGTCACTGAGCAACCGATCACATACTAGTCACATGGTGACTTCACAGTGGAGTCACTTAGCGACCGATCACATACTAGTCACATGGTGACTTCACGGCGACGTCACCTGGTGACTGGTCACAAATAAACTTCACAGTGACCACACAGTAGAGTCACATCACTCACAAGTCACAATGTGAGTAGTATGTAACAGTCCTGTGACAATTGTGACCCTCTGTGACGTCACAGCGACTCTTTTGTGACCATCTGTGCTATTAGGGTATTATAATATTATAACTTGTGAAGAGACTATATAATTTCTATTTGGGTCTCTAGTACAATAACTGAATATTACAACTTGTTAAGGCTGCCCTGTTCTACTTGAAAATCATGCAACTAATGAACAACAGCTTTAAAAAAAATTAATTAACCTAAAAACGCAAAAAATAAATAAATAAAATAAAAAGAATATTTCTTTATAAGTTTTACTAAGAACTGATTCAAACAATGAAGCTATAGGAGTTACGAAACACTCGGGAAAGTATCCTAAACATAGGCAATTTTGCGATATTTCCATAAACAGGCGTCTCTTCGGTCTATTTTTGTGCTTATGAATTTTTTTTTAAAGTTGCATGAGGCATACAGTTTTACTGTTAGTCTCAGTAAGTTATTGATTTTTTCGAGTGTTTAGCATCATTGGTTTGTTCTTAAAGCTGTTCAAAAGTTCAAAAGACCTGTGACGACGATTATTTTTCAGGTGAAACACCCTAAAGAGACATTCTATTTTCTATTTAGGTCTCAAGCATGATAACTGAATAAGCAGTCATTACCTCGTACTATGGGGGTACTACTGGTACCATGGGGGAAAAAACCCTTTCCTGGGGCTATTGCAATTCAAATTTTCAAACTACGTACATTTTAAATCTTAAAATAATTTTCATCGATGTTCAGATAATTTTAAGTTGTTTATAAAATGGCAATGATAATTTTTCTAATCGATCATATGGCATACCTTAGTCTACGTGATGTAGTGAGTGTACGTTAAAAAAAGGATAGGGAGTGGAGTGTGCAATTCTAAAAGAAGAGTAATTTAAATGCAGCATTATCTGAAAAGGCAGCAATGAAAAGTTTTAATAAGGTTGTTTTAAACTTAATTATACGCTGGGTGATGAAAATTTAACTTTTTCTTGTTTATTTTCATATCCGCCACTGAAGTCTAAAAGTGCAAAAATATCTCGGCAAGACAGAAGGAGAACCATGTTTAGTCTTAAGAATTTCAATCTTGGAAAAAAATGCCTTTTAGTCACGAAAGGGAAACTTCAACATTTTTCTATGGATTAGATATTTTTAACTACGCATGTTAAATTTATTCCTCTTATGAAGGAACATTTCCTGCATCTTTAAAAGTATATTTATAGCTAAAATATTTAGACTAAATGCGAAACAATGCTTTTTCCTTCAAAACTTTAAATAGCGACGGCCGGTAAATGCTCTTTGAGTATTAACATGCAAGTTAAAAAAGGCTTTGTTAAACATTAATGTTTTGTAACACATATATAGTTTTAAATAAATGTATTTAAAAAACAAACTGATTTAAAAAATGCATAAACTTTAAAAAAAAAAAATATTAGAGTCTTTAGATTTTTAAATATCAACCCCAGCAAAGGAAATTTTAAGATAACGTAAGAGTTTTAATGTTATTATAAAACTTTTGAAAATTAATAGAGGTGTTAATATTAGCCAGGATCGGCGTGCTTTATACTCAGAAAAATGAGGACTGGTGTTACATTTTCTTTCCGTCTATAAGTCATTTTATCAAAGTATGTCAAAATCTTTCAAACATTTTAAAATTATTTTGAGTGGAAGCAAAAGCAATTTATGCTCTATAGCAGCGTTTCTCAACCTGTGGGACGCGACCCCCAAGGGGGGCGCAGAGCGTTTGCTGGGGGGGGGGGCGAGAAAAACCAAAGAGCAAGTAGTAATGCATGTTTTTTAAAAAAGCATCTTATTTATTCTCATTTTTACTCAAAAATATATCTATTTTCGCTTAAAATGTTCATTCTCAAATATTCTCTCTAATATCCATATACAGTGGAATCGCGGTACTACGCAATTTGTTTTACGCGAAATGGATTTCACGCGAAGGCTGTTCCATTCCAAAAATCATGCAACTTTTGAACAGCATTAAAAGAAAAAAAAATATTGCGCTAAATTTAAACTGATTCTTTACAAGTTGTATTGTAAACCGTGTAACGGTTCACAATACAACTTAGGTAAAGCAGTGATTAGGTAAAGCAGTGTAAAGCAGTGAACCTTTAGGAGTTACGAAAAACTCGGGTAAAAATGTTAAACATACGGAATTTCGCGATATTTCTAAAAACGGGTAGCTGCTCGGCCTGTTTTTGTAGGCGATTTTTGTGCTTATGAAGTTTTTCTGAAAGTTGTATGAGACATACAGATGCATAATTCATTTTTTCGGGTGTTTAGCATCATTGGTTTGTTTTTAAAGCTGTTCAAAAGTTCATAAGTCCTGTGATGATGATCCCTTTACAGCACTGAAAAAAAAAAAAAACTGTCAGCCAGGACGGCAGTTTATTTACTTATGCTTTACGTAATTTTTTCCGTATACGGAAGATTTCTGTAAAATGAACTGAGAATCTGTAAAATTGACGGAAAACTTTTGTAAAACATTACGGAAATAAACTGGCATCCCAGCTGACAGATTTTTTCCGTAAATCTGACAAACTTTTTTTTTGCAGTAAGGTAGAACACCCTTAAAGCTAAAACGAGCTCTTCGCCCGCAAAACGAGATTTTTCGCCACCCGTAATAAGCGCTAAAATTCATTTATTCATTATTTTATGTGCGGGAAACGGTAATGTATTGTTAGAGAATGGTTTAAGGGTGTGTTTCTCGTGTCTTTCGCCAAAGGAATTTCGATTGTACACATTAACTTCTGATTAAATGAAGATAATAGTTAGATAAAAATTTAGGTGTCTGAATTTAGGTGTTTAAGTGAATTTAGGTGTCTGAAATAATTGTGTATGAATTTCAAAAAGTTGCATATGCGCCCTATCCCACAACGCAAAATTTTTCACTTACGCGATGGTTCTTGGAACGTGTCAAGAGTCTATGTATATATATATTCTAATTTTTTACAATGTATATATATAGTGTGTAGCATCCATTATGAAAATACTAATGCAGACGATCATATCTTTAAAGAAATTTCTTTTATGATTTTTTTTTTTTAAATGTTTCCTGTGTGGTCCATCTCACCTGAAACAGTCCGTGTTGATATACCCGGATGACAGGGGCGTAGGCAGAAATTTTTCATGGGGGGGGGGGTTACGACTACTACAACTCATATATATGTATGCGTGGGTGTGATAATGTAATGAAGAATATACATTTTGTATGGCCAAAAATTTCTCATGGGGGGGGGTTATGACCCCCCTAACCCCCCCCGTGGCTACGCCCCTGCAGGATGATATGATGAAAATTCAATCAACTTATTTGCAATTAACTTCCTAAATATTAAATTTACATGAATTATTATTTGAATTTTAATAATATGAAAATGAAGTGTATTTCTTGATTTCTCAGTAAATTCAAATATTGTATGAAAATCTTTTTACATGTACTATAAGTCAACATTGTTTTGTAGCAACTTTTTTCTTGCTATTTAATTTCTCCCACACAGTAATCGCATGTTACATAAAGCCGTGAACATTCTTTCACGAACTGAACGCAAACAGGATATCACACCACATCAAAATCTACTTTTCGTTTTGTCTCAGCCTCACCGCCGGTGAGGTCACAAGGTGAGGATAATGTCGGTCTCCAGTCGCCGAATGGCGATTAAAAAATCCTTAGTTGCTGGTAAGAATTTAGGTCCACTCACAACAAAGACGAGTGATTTAAATCGTTGCTTCGTCCTTTATTATGTATGTAGCTTGTAGATTATTATAAGTTGCTGGTTGAAAATAAGTATTATTAGCCACCATATGGCTAGAAGAAACTTTTCACTTTGGCGAGGGTTATTTATACTAGATAAAATGCGATTTTTGATGAGATATTTCATGCAATTCTGAATTGATATTCAAGCTTTACACTCCGCCCCTCCCTGAAAAACCTTTCTGGATTCGCCCTTGATCTCTTCTCACCAGGGGCGTAGCCACGGGAGGGGGTTATGGGGGTCATAACCCCCCCCCCATGAGAAATTTTTTGCCATACAAAATGCATATTCTTCACTACATTATCACACCCACGTATACTTATATATGAGTTGTAGTAGTCGTAACCCCCCCCCCATGAAAAATTTCTGGCTACGCCCCTGCTTCTCACAGAAAACTTGGTCCATCGCTCACATCTAGAAGTGGTCGGATTCTCTCGATCTTCTGTGAGAGCCAATTTGGGTTATTTGGAAGCCTACATGTTCCCTTAGATTACATCTTCAAAACTAAATATATCATATACAAAACAAAATATTTAACTGCACATTAAAAGCACATGGAAAACATTATTTGCCTTACTAACAACAATTCTTACTAGTTGATTTTTATTTATTTATTTATTTATTTATTTATTTTATTTATTTATTTATTTATTTATTTATTTTGAGGGCACGCCATACAAAATGCGTTTCACTGTCTGACATACAGTTGCAAAATCTATGGAAAGACACATTAACGAAATATTTGACTGGCCCATTACACACGGAATCACCATAAAATACTATTTTAGCAATTTCTGAGCTTTCCATTAGGTAATGCTTATAATACTAAATTTAGATGAGCTGTAAACTATCGGTGATGTGAAATAATTTTTTAAAAATTGTTTAAACTATTTAAACTTTTTCTCATCTTTCAGTCATTTCAGACGTGGATTTATAGGCGGTTCCTCGTATACATGTTCCAACAACAACAACAGTCATTTCAGTTTTTTTAATTTTAATGAAAATATCACGATTATATTATCGATCTTTCAAATCTGCATTTTTTATGCAATGCAAAATATACAGATTAAAGATGATACTTTTGAATGAAAACATATGCATTAATTAATATAACGCTTCAGTAGATAGTAGCTAGTGGTAAGTCTGGTTCGTAGATTCTTAGCGCCATCTGCCGAGATATAGTACTTTACAATTTAATATAATTAGATATAGTACTTTACAAATTAATACTTTACATTTGCAATCGTCTCACAAGCAAGCTAACTAATATGCTATATATTGACTGTATTAATTTTATAAAACGGCCAAATTGTGCAATTCAAACAGGTTTCATATATTTTATATTCTTCGAGTACGTTTTTGGGGGGTTTTCGTCGACTTTCTAGCGCAATTGAATTCTTTAGGGCCGTTCCACTTGAAAATCACGCAAATTTTGAACAGCTTTTTAGAACATAAAAATTCAAAACATACTGTTAACATTTTCAGGATTAGTATTATTAGAAAAGAGAAAGCAGCACCCAATTTTAAATATGTTATTAATAATTCCAATTTTATATTAATGCGAAACTAATATCAATTAATCGCTTTACATAATAGGAATGCATAATACTGCATACATACGCTGTTAGAGTTGAAAAGTACATCACAATTTAAAAGTTTGAAAGAGCTTGTGTTTCAAATTTTAAGTATTGCAGCTTTACACTATATGTAATAAATAAACTATTTTTTGAAAAGTAATAAAACTTTCTTTGTATCTTTTTCAACTCAGTTTGGGGACTTTCGCCAAAGAACATTTGACTACACTTTCTATCATCCTTACACGAAAAAAAAAAAAAAAAAAAAAAAAAAAAATGTTTTGTTGAATTCAACAAAATTTCGTTGTTTCAACAAAATTTCGTTGGCGTTATTTCAACTGAATAATTTTGTTGGTTTTTAAGAACATTTTTGTTAAAAAAGTATTTTGTTGAATTAACAAAAATTTCGTTGGTTCATCATAAATATTTCTTTGAAATAGAGCCAACCAAAATTTTGTTGAATCAACAAAACATATTTTTCAGTGTAGAGTTTGTAAAAAAGCTTTTCAGACACCAAGAACACAAGAGTATTAATATTAAACGTAAAAAAAAGAAAAAAAAGTGTATAATGTTTTGCATTTTCAAGAAATTGATGAATCCAAAAGAATAGGTTTCCTCAGGGATTTAGACTTAGATTTGGCTTTGGCTTCGTCTAAAATTTGATGCTTCTTTTATTCACGGAAAAAACTTCTCTACGGAATTATTTACTCAAGTGCAAATATCTGTTTAATGTATATCAGGATGATAAAATGATAACTATCTCAATAAAATTGGATACTCACTTTTCTGTATTCTCATAAAGCAAAAAGCTAAAATTGAGTTTGTGCAGTTCTTATTTATTTGTATGCGAATGTAAACAAAGTTATTTACCGAGAGCGTCAAAAGTTCGCGCAAACTTGAAGAATTCATTAAAAAAGAACAAATAATGATAAAAATAATTGCTGTTTGCTCGAACAGAATTAGAAGAAAATCGGACTTTTTTTTAAGACAAAAAAAGTAGTAATTCAAAAAGTTCCCGATAGATGGCTCTGGCCTATATAGTCATGAATTTTCCAAGTTTACAGAGTTTGACATACACTGGGCGCGTCAACTCAACACACCTCGATCCTCCTAATTTCAGAACTGAGCTCGGAGTACAAGGGCACAATCCCAGAGACAGTTACGATACTGACTGAAACAAAGAAAGGGAAGAAAATAATTAGAGTAATTTCGTGGGGAGGGGGAGAGAAAAAAAGAAAGAACGGAATTTTCTTCCGTTTTACTGTTTTCTCTCCACAAATTTCAGCGAATGCAGACGTTCAGAGCACATGCAAAGGCACAACCAACAGCAGAACACATTCCGAACAAGTACGCAAGCGTGCCGCTTCCGGGCTGTACGCAAACTTCTGGAATTCGTCAACCGAACTTGTTGACGGATCCACAATCTGCTTCAACCGTGATGAATAAAAGGGGTAGATGACATCAACGCGGTAACTGCATTCTTTCAATTATCTCGGCAAGGTGAAAATTGGGAGAATGCATTGCACAAGCGTTTCCTATTACCATCATTATTAATTTCAGTCGTCGGGACCTTCCTCTGACTCTCGTTCCCCCCCCCCCCACCCCCAAATTAACTGGCTTCCGTTACGTCATCGCTGTAATTTAGTTCATCACTGTGCCCGTACCGAATGGGGATTTCTTCTTCATCTACGCGTTTAATCAGGAACGTTCACAAGCGATTCTAATCGAGGTATGTGTGCAGTCACGGGCGTATATAAGGGGTACGGGGGATCTGGACCCCCCCCCTCCTCCCCTTAGTCTACGCACAAACGCTTAATTATAGCCAAATATTCACCGCTCAAAACAGAACGGTAAAAAATATAAACTTTGAAAATTTCGGATTAAAAATTAAAAAAATTACATTAAATTTTTAAATTTTATAACTCAGTGCGTGACAAAAAGAGTTTAATTTAAAGAATTTAACTTTTTAGTGCTATTGAAAATTTTTACCAGATATTTATAGTAATATTTATTGCCAATCAAATTTTACAGTAAGAATAGACCCCTATCATGACAAAGCTATAGGTACGTCCGTATATGAAGTGATGCCATGTGGTTAAGCTTCCGGAAAATTAAAATAGACTTTTTTAGGGACCGGTTGAAGATGGGCTAGACGGGACTGAGCACAAAATTTTTAAGAGGGTCCCCTGAACAAAATGTTCTTCTAGAACTAGAGAGCCCCCCCCCCACACACACACACACACATATATATACACGTAATTATAAGTCTGATAATATAGCTTCACTGTATTATATTGCTTTAAGATATAATTACCCTAGAAAATTTCTAAATTCGATTCTATTTCCTAGTTGCAATTAGCATTTATATAAACATGTGTCCTTTCTGGGAATTCTTGGTTGGAGAGGTTGGGGTTTGGTAGCTGGCTTGCTTATAATTTTCTTTTCTTTTTTTTTAAGTTCGATAAAATCCTGGCTGTACATGTTTTATTGAAAAAACAAAACAAAAAAAACAATACTATAAGTTCACATTTGTACTTTTTATTGTAAAAAAAATAAAAAATGTACAAATGAACTGATGATTACAGGGATCATTTAAATGCATTTCTCTTAATTAATATAATCTCTGTAATATCACTAGGCATATAACGCGAATAGTGAGCTACTTAAGTAGTTAGATATATCCCTTTAAAATATTATAACCCTAATATCTCATGCTAATATTTCTTCTTATTAATATTAATATTTCGAGTTTCTTAGAGTTCTCGAGTTCGATACTCTTTTTTTAACTTTTAATTTTACCAGATTGTTTTAATTTACTCTAATTTTATTTCTTCTTCTTCTTCTTCTTATTATTATTTTATTTCATTTTATTTATTTTTTTTATTAACTATTACTTTTTACTTATTGTTCAACTTTTCTCCAATTATTCTGGCAACGTATATTTTTTCCTCTTCAATTGGCAACAGCTCCATGGTTGAGCCATGTTTTCAAGCTCAAAGATTTTGGTCTCTTCGTCTCCATTTTTGTCTTCATAATTACATTTTAACAGGGTATGTCTTCATGATTGCTTTTTAACAGGATAGTCCCCCTGTAGTTACATATTTAGCTTTCTTTGTGCTAAGTAACTACATTGAAATCCTGTTATTTTGTTTTTTATCTTGGTAGTAAGTATTCGGCTTGTGGGGCCTGACGAGTATAGCCGATGCTTGCTACCCTTTGTTTTACTCCATCCAATTCCATTTTAATTTTCATTTTTACCATTGTTTGGATTTCTATTGTAATCTCTTACAGTGGCGCACCCAGGATTTTAGTTTAGGGGGGGCTGAGCTGAAAATACTGCTGAACTCGGTTATAGTGAGATCGATAATAGTTACAAACCTCTTATAACGTCAAAATATTCTGTACCACTTGATTTGCCCATACAACACAAGTCCACAAGCAAAAACTCATTATAGAGTCATAAATAATGATCTGATCTTTTCAGTGATATTGTAACTGACTTTAACAGTGTTTCATAAACTCTCTGTAAGTATTTATTTAAAAACTGACATCTTTTTAGGTAAAAAATACTTTAGAAATAATTTGAAGACAATAAATAATAATAATAGTAATAATTCATTAGTGACAATTTTCATTATTTTAAGTTTTTCACTTCAAACTTTCCACCTTTAGGGGGGGCTTGAGCCCCCATAGCCCCCCCCTCCGTGGGTGCGCCTATGATCTCTTAATTCTGAAAACACTGACGAATAACACGTATAAGCAAAAGAATTATTTTCTTCTTCCAAATAATACAACACTGATAATTACGGAAAGCCCATATTGTATTATGTAAGTAAATTCATTTGATGCGTAGTATATGTAGTATTTAAGTTCATATTATAAATTTTAAATGAATAATTAACGTATAACCAATCAGCAATAAATAATTTTTATTAAATTAATTCCATTATTTTCTCTGTGAGTCTGAGAGAAGGCAACAGTTCATACACTTGGTCTTTGGGTTCGAATCTTGGATGGCCTCACATAAAAATCCGCCGCTTATTAAAATCATTTAGCTTGGAATGAATAGGATTTTATTAAGCGACAAGTGCTGTATTTAGAAATGTCCAGTAGCGTACTACACAGGGGTGAGCCCAGGATGGTGACGGCTCCTCTCCTCATATTTTTTTGTATGAAAAATTTTTAATAAAACGATAATTGGTGAAAAAATAAATGTTATAAATTCAAACATTCAAACGCCAAAGTATTGATATTTTTAGCCCTAAATAATATTTAAAACAATTAAAGCTGCATAGATTCGTTGATTTTATATAGGTTGCTTTTTACTAAGGGAAAGGACGCATTTTTAAAAATCTCTGTTCCAAATGTAGCTAATTCACTTATGCAGGAACGATTGCGAACACATTACGCTTATCTGTTTATTCTATTCCGTGTTCCGAAATCATTAATTTTTCGTCCCTACCTCCGTTCTCTTTATCAATCTTTCTTGCATTTTTTAAATACTAATAAAGGAAAGGAACGCTAAGTAAATCTTAAACCAGAATTAAGACTGTTAGCTCCGAGTGAGATATAACTTATGCTTTGTTTATTTAAATATGCTTTCTTATGAGATGCATATAAATCAAAGAAAAAAATTGCGTGATTTATCACGGATAATAAATGGACAAACTAACTAACGAATCTTATTTATAGTAATATTAAATTACTATAAATCAGATCTGTTACTTCCAATTCCCCGTTCCCGTGGAGGTGGTGAGAATCTTTTGGCTACAATTGTCGCTTCTTCACAAGCAAAACAGCAGGTTGCGATATCAGAGTACATTTTATGAGGTTATTGACTCACAGGCTGAAACCTTACTATGTTGTTGATCACTTTCCGAACATATGCCTTTGCTATATTAAAAGTAAATTTGGTCACAAAAACTATAAATAAGTAATTCTTAAAAAATTCTAAAATTTAAAAATCCAGAGTACGCTAATGTATATGTCGTCTTGTAAAGCGCACTTTACTTTCCTGAATTGTCGAAAAAGTGAAAAAGCACAGGTATTCAAGTACAAGTTCAAAAGAGTCACAGCCATTGATTTAGAATAGTTAAGAATGCATGGAAAAATTTATTTAATTTTTCAGTTTTTGTATTTTGTATATTCATATCGTTTTTTATACTTATTCTAATATATATATATATATAAAGAAATGTATAACTTACATTTCTTTATATATATATATATATATATATATATATTAGAATACAGGTATTAGAACTTACTATTACATAAATATAAGAAGAGCCCAAGAAAGCTTTTTATACAACGTTTCATACCACATTTTTCTATAAAATAAAAAAAATATCTTTTGTTGAGGCTGGGAACCCACCCCCCAAATCCCACTGCATACTATGAATTACGAATGTATAGTTTGAAATATAGTTACATGTGTTAGATAAAAATAAATATATAAAAAAGGGAAACGCAAATTTATCTTGTGTTTTTATCAATAGTTCAATTTTAATTCCCCAGATGGCGCTAGTAATCCCATTTATCATCAGTAGTCAGATCGGTGAAAAATGGAGTTTCTTTTTGCCTACTAAATAACGTAATACTTTCATTTAACATTACTATAAATAAAATCTGTTAGTTTGTCCATTTATTATCCGTGATAAATCACGCAATTTTTTCTTTTATTTATTGACATCTCATAAAAAAGCATATTTGAATAAACAAAGCATAAGTAATATCTCACTCGGAGCTAACAGTTTGAAAGGCGATTTGTCATTGGCTAAACTACATCAGAAGAATGACGTGAAGGCGGGGGTTGACATTGGGGAAGCCGGCCCACCAGGACCTGTCAGCACATGGGATAAATCAAGTCTGAGGTTGCTGCGCCATCTATCGAAGAAAGACATCAATAAAAATTCAGAGATGTTTGCAATTAGTATTATTAAAATAGTTTATTTCCTTATTTAGTAACTAACAAGTGTTCAACTATAGAAATATGTGAATTTCCCCATACACTACATTTTATTTCAGTGTTGAACTATGATTCTGTAAAATTATTAAATGTCAAAATTAATCTTGATGACGGCTAAAAATTTTTATTTCGGTTAGTTTTTTCAAACGATTAATTTATCACTGAAATTCGATACAATAAAGTAAAGCTTTACTAATTTTTTATTGAGAAAAATATTATGTTTTTCACCGGTGTTACAATGTAAATGGTACGTTCTTTTATTGATCTGTCATAAAAATTACATTTACAATGTATTTAGTTAGTTCAATTCTGCAAAGGTAGAAAAAGCTCCTGTTTGTTATTAAAAACAACGTTTTTTAGTCATGTGTAATTTATAAAACAAAAATAATTAATTTTCAATATTTTACCAAATGAAATTTGTTATTGCGTAAAAAAAGGAACTACGAAAATGATCAGCGTATGCTACAAAACTTAATTTGATTATCATTCAAAACATTAACATATACGAAAATTTTCAAGTTCTTGTTTAACATCTTTACTTTTAATACATAAGTAAAACAAAAACTATAGTTAAAAAATTAAATAAAAATATCAGTAACATTGAATCAACAAAAACATTTCATGGATCAACAAAATATTTCATCGAAACCAGCAAAATTTCTTCTTTATTCGTTTTTCTTTCTTTCTTTTCCTTCTTTTTTTTTTTTTTTTTTTTTTTTTTTTTTTTAAATGTTACAGTCATTATTTGTATCATCAAAATATAAAACATTACTTTTATTTCACTTACTATTTATACCAATTATTAACCTTTATTTAATGGGTTCATCATTTCTAAGGCTTATACGCTCCAACAACAACAGCAATAATAATAATAATAATAATAAAATATAAACAATGAATTAAATATGCATATAAACAGACTAAATGCAGAATTTATTTCGCAAAATTTATGACGCAATTTTTTAACGCGAATATATAATTTTTAAAAACTAACTACGTCAGCAAGTGCATGTGGATAAAAACAGCCCTCTTTTAAGATTTTATTTATTTATTTATTGTCTTAGCAGTTTACTACTAACTACCTTTTGAATACTAATCCCCCACCCCCTCGTTTTTACACACATTTTATTGTGTTTTTCACCGGTGTTTGTGCACCACCACCTATGGTATAGGTAGGTGCACCACCACCTATGTTTTTCACCGGTATCTGGATAAAAACAGCCCTCTTTTAAGATTTTATTTATTTATTTACTTATTTATTGTCTTAGCAGTTTACTATTAACTACCTTTTGAATACTAAACGATTTTTCCAAAAAAGTGTGTGTTTCCCCCACCCCCTCGTTTTTACACACATTTTATTAATTATTTTCAAAAGAAAATTATTCATGATAAGATTTGTGATCTGAGTTCCAATTTCCAGTCCGACCACAGTACATTATACTTGTAATACGCAACATAAAAGTTTTCCAGTGGTTCTTAGAAGTTATCAACTGTCAGTGGCGGATTAATGCAAGTTTGTCGGGGGGGGGGGGTTCGTTTGTCGGTGGGGGCGATTAGTTATAGAAGATTGACATATATATCCATTTTATGGAAGTAAAATAGGATCATTTACATTAATTTCTTTTTTCTCGGGGGGGGCGACTGCCCCCCCCCGAGATGGGGCTGCAGCCACCCCCGAAATCAGTAAACATAAGATACTGAGAAAACAAAAACGTTTTCGTGGATAAATTTGAAAGTTGCCCTCGAGAAAGCTGAGGTTCATTTACGGATCTAAAATAAACTTAATTTTTTTCTTTAATTTTGTTTTTCTAACTGTAAAAATTTTGAACTCGATTTATTAATTTCCTTTTCCCCGTTTTTATTATATTTATCTTTATATCCTAACAATTTTATGTCAAAAAGCCCCCCCCCCCCCCCTCACCCCAAAAAAGGATATGTTATATCTATTTATATAAGTTACATTGCTTTCCAGTTTTTGCGTACTCAGCCACGCCCGAAAAAAAAAAAAAAACTCCTGGCTACGCTACTGATTGCCGATACTCAGGGTTAAAAATGAGAAAAGAGCTCGCAGCTCTAAACTGTCTTCAGCGGTTGTAAACGGCCCTCACTCTTCTCTGTAATAAAAAATACTTGCTTTAGAAAAGTAGCATTTGCATATCATCACGTTTAAAAATAGTTTAAAAATTGATAAATTTATCACGTAAAATTTTAGGAGGTGATTGAATAATTAAAACTTATCAAAGTGATAGTTTTTACTCTTTTTGTTGTCTGTGTATGGGCTTCTACTGCAGCTGCTGATGATCAAATTTTTTTCGATTGAAATACGTGTACAGTTTGATAAGAACCTATTATGTATATTATTTTACAAAGGATTTATATAGTTATTTTATAATTATTTTACCTTTTTCAGAGTTTTATTGTTATTAGGAGCTGGTGTTTACACAAAACATTTACGACATTCTAAATCTCTCCCTCACTAAATCACTTCTCCCCTTCAGTAAGTCAACTTTCACTGGCTCTAACATACGAGACAGAAAAACCCCGTATGTGGGGTAGAATTTTTTAATTCATAATTAGTTATCAATCTTGAACATATTTTATGAAATATATGAAGACGTACATTTCATAAAATATGAGTAAAGTGCAATGTATGAGGTAAGATGTGCTATATTTAACTTTTTAGCTAGCATAAAATGCTGATAAAAGTTTTTAGTGAATATTAACCCATTTGTGCCTGGATATTTTTGCGACTTTCTTCGATTTTTACTGATAACAGAAATAATAGATAAATTTCTGATGTCAACTTCTTGAACAAGGGATGATTTCTTTTAAAATCATTATACATAAAAATCAAATTATCAACATCCTACTTGGTCATGTCATGTTAAAATATTTTGTAGAGTTGAGGCTCAATACTCATGAATGAAGGCTAGGAAAAATGAATAACGTTTTCGACTAATAGCGAAAATGCCGTCCCAAAAAAGGGACACTAGGCATAAATGGGTTAATCTATATAAGTCTACACTAACAAAAACTTCCTCGTAAATGTGCACGTTGTAAAGCTTTCGGTGCATAGTCATACTAAACATTCTTATAGAACGAACGATAAATGCGAGGAAAAATACCTTTAGTTTAAAGATATATTTATGAATGGTTGCATGACAGGACAGTCGGTATTTCTACAGCCTTGAAGGAAAAAAAGCAATTTTCCAGTGTCTTTTGGAAATACTTCTCTGGGACCCCAAATTTCATAATAAAATAAATTATCATGAGTTATTTAAGTTAAGTGTGCGTGTTATTGTTATATCTTTCCACAATACGAAAAGTATTCAGGAAAATCTATAAATACAGTTGAGTAACGTCTTTCAAGGGACCGATATGAAACGATGTATAACTGAAGCACTAGTAAACAACTTACATTACATACATTACACTTTCAACGTTACTGATGTAAACTTATGTAAGTACAATAATTTTAAGTTTCTTTTTTTCAAGTATTAGTACAATGAAAATAGTAGATAAAATTTAAAAAATAAAACACTTAAACAAATCATACCTTTATCGTGCTCTATCTTAAATACTCCATATCTTTATTAATGTAATACACAATGCATACCAGTTATCATATGATTTATGTTCCTGCATACATTGAATTAAAAAAGTCTTATAGTTAGTTGTCTTGGATTGTGACCGTGTTTACTCGCTTAATAGTCGCAAATTTTTAAAAACTTTTTCATGTTGAAAGTCTGGGTGCGACTATCATGCTGGGAAAATCTACTACACAATATTTTAAGTCTAAAGCTGTATTTTCTGCTTCAAAACGGGGTGAGACTATTATGCGAGAGCGACTATTACGCGAGTAAGCACGGTAATTGCAGCATTATGAATTCAATCAAGTTCTCAAAAAAGTTTCTCTCTAAATAGAAAAATAATGATCGAGACAGAAAATTTTCAAAGTCTAGGGAAGTGAAAAGTGAAGTCTAGGGCCTGATTTTCTTAGGTCCAGTAGGCCAGGGCCTGGCGCCCCCCGAATGTTGCCCCCCCCCAAAAAAAAAGAAAAGTCCCAACTCAGTTTTTCTTATCTGTTTTTATACCAGATTTTTACACATCCTTTCAAATTCTTCAAAGAATATTTTTGAAAGATCGCTAATCTGTTCAATGACAGCATCTATAGCCAGGGGTTGAAAAAAGCTGTCAATTCTTAGGTCTTTTACGCACAGCTGGAATTTGTTTGTTAAATTCGTCATGAAAGATAATAGACGACAAGGGCGTAGCCAGGATTTTCATTAGGGGGGGGGGGGCAGGACATGGAGTGTAACTGGAGAATGCCCGGTTTGTCATAATCAGACCCTATGACTAGCTCATTTTAGGGGGGCAGCTGCCCCACCCTGCCCCTCGCTGGCAACGCACATGATAGACGACTGCCATTTTAGAAACAAAAAAGCCTGGACTTTCGACAGCAGGGCAGAGTCCGACAGTTATTTGCCTTTGGAGATTTCACACTGCCTACATTAGTGTTAGGGGGCCTCCATTCCGAGTTGTGCCTATAGTCAAGAATTTTCTTAATCGGGCCCTGCGAGGTCTAACCGAAATTATGCATGTTATAAACGAAGCACTTTGGAACTTCACAAAAACGACGTACACACTTAAATATATGCATATAAAATAAAATAATAATAAAATAACTAAATTTGCTCTGAAGGACTAAAAACAGAGACAAACTTGTCCTGGTTTTATATCCTCCGGAGTTTGTTTAGTTCCTTCAAAGCGAATTTAGTTCTTTTTCATATAAATGAGAAACGTATATAAACAATGCTTTACATTTCTTCAAAAATGCAAGATACAGTGTTTTAGCAATATTCCAAAATAATATATGATCTGTAGTTAGACACATGTCAACATTCACGTATCCAGAAAAGCATTTCGGAGTGGTTCCAAACGGTAAAAAAAGGCAGAATTTTTCACAAAAAGACTTATCATCATCAATTTAGTAATTTGGGAGGGGGGGTATCCGGACCCCTGGAACCCCCCCCCCCCACACACACACTTAAATACGTCCCTGTATGTCAACTAGTCTTATAGTGCTAAAATTACACATAATTGAGAGGTTTGTTGCAAAAAGAACATGGTTCCAACCAATCAAGTTGCGCAAAACGTTTGGGGATTCAACACAAACTAACGAGACAGGCAGCTTCAACTCTTGAGTAACACAAGAATTAACAAATGGAGCTACATCCATTTAGTACCAAACGAAAGCGATTTTTTCTTCCCCTGCAAGATTGTTACATGTAATTCTGCTGGATGAAGCTTCCTCCTTTTGTGCAGTATACCCTTCAATTCTTCTATGCATTGTGTCTACTAAATGACTGATTCGTTATGAACATAAATAATAAGGATGCAACTTTTGAAAAAAAAAAAAAAAAACACGAACGTTTGCTGCATTGTTATTAGAAAAACAATAAATTTTGAAAAAATACACTCAGTTCAGATAGTTCTAAATTTCGGCACTAGGTGGCAGCAACAATATGGCGTTGTCTTACTACTTATTTTTTTTTGGGGGGGGGGGCGGAGGGAACTTGGAAGAAGACTTATACCAGCAAAAGTCGAACTCTTTCCGGCGTTACGTTTGTAATGCATATTACGTTTGCATTTCGTTTGTAATGCATCAGTCCACTTCGACTGAAACATTATCACGCGTATGTGCAAATTTTATCTTCAGACCATGCCATATCTGCAAGAGGTAGCTGTATTTTTATTTAGATTTTCCACTGCCAGAGCTAACAAGTGGCAAAATTTAGAGCTTCTTGAATAACAATGCAGTAAAAGGAGCTTTAAAAAAAAATCAAACCATGTTTTTATTATTAACTTTCAAAATGTATCAGTGATATAGTTTACACCCTATATATATGACCACTGTTATATTATACTAAACGTATAGAATTTAATTAAAGAACTACTTGCATCAATTTTCGGCCAGGAATTAATGGATTGTATATTAATATTCCAAAAACTCAGGCATGCCTGTTTTATCTGCGCTTGCAAATGACAGACAGGGAATCAAGCAGAAATGATAAGTATACCAGTAAGCATAATTTATCACTTTCTTGAAATAAAAAACTACGTATTCCTACTAATGGAGATGTGGGGGGGGGGGTGTCCCTCAAGATAAAGTTTTAGTTTATGAGCCAGTTATTGATTGGATATCACATAAAAAAGTATCTTTAGTAGCGAAAAAAGTCCCAGCACAGTGATTAATACTTTCCTCATATGAGCTGTATCATGAATATTAAATTGCTTATTAAAGATATTTCTGTACAGTTGAAATTTATTATGTTGTATTACGCATTGATATCAGGGCCGAAAAACAACATTATCTTCAGTTTTTGCTCGTTAAATTTACTTTATATAGTATTTGCTTATTTTTATTTCGAGAAATAATGTTAATAATATTATCAAAATCAGTAAACAATTAACATTTAATAAAATAATTAAGTTCCTAAAATAAGTCCAAAATGTTTAAAAATTGTCAGTTTTGATTATTTTAAAAATCGTTGCTTTATAACATTATAAGGTATGCGTCTCAATCAAGGCTTTTGCCAAGGAGGGGGGGGGGGGAATGATATCAACCTAACTAATCATAATCTTTAAAAATAAAAAAATAAAAACTGGTAGTAATCATTATCATAATCGATTCTTGTAATCGTCCGATGTCTGTTCAAGAGTGACAAGTAAATAGTATTTTATCAGAGAGAAATAATTAAAGGAAATTGAAATGCAACTTTTGTATCTCAAACATTCTCCGAATTATTTTATTTATGTTTATTTTTATTGTTACCTGAGTATCAGTAAAATGTTCTGGCTTCGCATGAGTGTTATGTGTCTGTCATTCCTGCTTTATAGTATTTATTATTCAATAAACTTTTTAAGGATGCTTTCCCATATGCAGTTATTAACACTTTTACTTTAAACTATGAAAACGTGATAAAAAATTCCATTATGCTCTCTAAGAGGTAATTCATTCTTGAATAATTACTAAATACTAAAGTAGTCCTTTTAATTTGGTATGCTGCAGCTGCGTATCACATTGCAACATCTCTCTAATGTTATACAATTAATTGATTAGCATCAAAACATGTAGTTAAAACCGGTATTACATATTTTCGATTTTTGTTTACGGTGCTTTTTTCTTTATCAACAGTGTCAACGTGTCAACAGTGCTACAACCGTAAAGCCTGTGCTTATTACTTGTTATTAAATGCATTAATTAATAATAAGTTAGTTTTAATAATAAGTTAATATTAATAACATTTATAGTTAGATCAACATCTTTATGTTTATTAAATCGAACTTCAATAACTGAAGGGAATAAAGAAAACAAACCGAGCAATTAATGAACGAGCATAATAATATTTTTATTATTATTATTATAGTTATTATTATTATTTTGTTGCTGTTGTTTTGTTTGTTTTTTAGAAACTGCGATTTTATTTTTATTTTACACGAAATCAAGACATTCAAGATAACAGAGCTCATAGAGACTTTTATAATTTGTCTCAAAATTTTACGATTTAAAAATACAACGCATGGAGTTTATTATAACGCAATTATTAAGAATTTATATTTATTTCTTTTATTGAATTTAAAATTCGTTAAACTTTTATTTTTCAAAAGCTTTCTGCTAGAATCTGACTACTGTCGTTATACAAATATAAGCTTTGTTATTATTATGCAGATACTATTAAAGGTTATTAAAGAATTAAAAATTTTAAAATATTCAAAGTATTTATGAGAGTTTTAACCATGAAATATTATCTTTTAATTTAAAAATTAATGTCTGTATTTTAAAGCTCATATTCTTTTATCAATAACTAAGACAATACTGCTCATAAAGTATTGCATTCAAATACAGGATTTAATTGAAAACCATTCTCAACTTTCAATTTGTTTTTATCTCATGGCTTTTGAGTTTTATTTTATTCTTAATAATGTTAGTATGTTTTCTAAACAGTTAAGAAATTTAACCCTTAAATGCATGAATTTTAATTTTTAATAAATAAAGTTTGAAATCAGCCGGGAACTGGGTGTAGTTAATGGAAAAAACAAAAAAATATATATAAATAAATAAGATTTTTTAAAACATTTGTTGTATATATCTACATCACAAAAAAGGTACATTTTTGCACAAATTTATCAGTATATCCGAAAATATAAATTTTATTCGTTAATCTCACGTTGTATTCGAAAATTATTTTTTCTAGATGTTTTTATTACTTTTTCTATAAATAATCGTAATTCGTAACACCCGCAGAAATTAAGTTGTACTGAGGTAACGTGCCAACAATGAAAATTGACACAGATAAAGAAATAAACTGCCAAATATTCTATAGTTGCATTCGGAAACGATAAAACAGTTTTGGTAAAATTGAAAGAAAAAAAAAGCACTTTGCAACGGTTGTTACATAAAGAGATATGATGTTATAAACGTACATCGTTAAAAATAATATTTTTAGCAAATAAAATCAGCATCCGTTGCGAATTTTGAATGTTAATATTAGTCCCCTCCCCTAAAAAAGTAAAGCCAACCCAACAGTCTTTATTATAGCCCTGTAGGCAGGCCCTGATTATCGCAGGGGCAAGAGGGGCAAATATTCCAGGCCCCCGATTTTGAGGGCGTCTAAATTTTTACAGTATGGGAATTTAGTTTAAAGTTTGCTTTTTTTTTTTTTTTTTTTTTACCAATCTAGTAAATGCCTAATTTTTCCAGTTATGAATTTACTAGTTGCAAATAGTCAAAATCTTTCTCCCCCCCCCCCTTCAAATTCGGCCTCTCTATAGAAAAAGTATCACAGCACATTAAAGATTTCTGCAGAAAGAAGTGATAACTAGAGTGGCTCCTAGATTTTTTTAAGTGATCAGGCAGTAAGTTGCCGGACCCGCTGACATTTTTTAAGTGGCTACTTAGCAAATAAATAGGGATTTGCCAATTATGATTATTAATATTATGAAAAAGTCCTTTAATTTATTCTTTTAAGTCTTTATTTTTAATAAAGCTTATATTATAATGTTGATGTTTCATATGTTTACAATGTTCATAAACATTCTCATTTATTTAATAGTATATTTCATGTTGGATATATGTGAACACAGGAAAAATACATAAAGTAGTTGTCAGACACAATAACAAAATGTAGGGGGCCCCCATTCAGATTTCTGCCCCAGGCCCTGGATTGTGGTAATCCGGCCCTGCCTGGAGCGGCCGTAAGCAACATTGGTTGTAGTAGGTATTTTAATCGACGTGATATAAATGGCATGTTCATAATCGATACGTAAGCATCATAGGCATAGCTTCGCAGGTGGGGACACGTACCCCTTCAACTTTTTTAGAAAACCATTTATTTTAGAAACTCCCCCCCCCCCTCAGTACCTGAAGGAAATTTGTTTTTATGCTAGCCCTTCCCCTCTCGTCTCAATTCTGTGGTCTCAACCTCGGTATGGAAAAAAAAGGAACAAAGAAATAAAGAAATCACGCCACTCCACTTTTATAGTAACTGTACGTTGGTCAGATAATGACCATTTCTCTCCACGCCTTCGAAAAATCCCGTAATCAATTTAGAAATTACCTAAATGCCATTACACTTACTGTATAGATGAATTTTGAAATCTATACCACACGTGCAGTTCCGAAGACGAAAGATACATTTTTGCAAGTAATACCCCCACCCGGCCCCATTTTCGTTTTTTTTTTCCTCATTATTTTACTACCCCCAAAATGCATCGATTAATAAGATCTTAATCTATTTATATTTTTGAAATAATTATTACTTTTTTTAAAATGTATTGCTAGCTTATTACGATTGTAACTTTTACCTTCTTAACATCTTAACGTAATTAGAACATTTTGGTTTTGAATTACACACTTAAAATGTGTTTTGTCGGTTGAATTCAGCAAAGTTTTATTGGTACCATTTTATTTTAATAATTTTACAGCGATATTTTGGTTACTTGAATAAAATTTTGATTAATTCAACAAAAGTATTCTGATCTTCCAACTAAATTATTTAATGAAAAATGTCAAAGTTTTTAAAAACATGACAAATAAGATTTTACATAAAAATTCTAAACGTGAATTAGAATATTTTAGAGTTTATGTAACATGGTAAGTTACGAATGAATGACAACGGCTTTGATTTCTAGAATTAAAAAGATTTATTCAAAAAAATAAATCACTTTCAGTTAAGGGACTGCACATCCAGGTCTTATACAACTGGTAGCTGTGTCTTCCCCTTCGCGATTGCAATTGCTTTCGGCCGCGCGGTCTGATATTTTGGTTACTTGAATAAAATTTTGATTAATTCAACAAAGTATTCTGATCTTCCAACTAAATTATTTAGTGAAAAATGTCAATGTTTTTAAAAACATGACAAATAAGATTTTACATAAAAATTCTCAACGTGAATTAGAATATTTTAGAGTTATGGTAAGTTACGAATCAATGACAACGGCTTTGATTTCTAGTATTAAAAAGATTTATTCAAAAAAAATAAATCACTTTCAGTTAGGGGACTGCACATCCAGGTCTTATACAACTGGTAGCTGTATCTTCCCCTTCGCGATTGCAATTGCTTTCGGCCGCGCGGTCTGATATTTTGGTTACTTGAATAAAATTTTGATTAATTCAACAAAGTATTCTGATCTTCCAACTAAATTATTTAATGAAAAATGTCAAAGTTTTTAAAAACATGACAAATGAGATTTTACATAAAAGTTCTAAACGTGAATTAGAATATTTTAGAGTTATGGTAAGTTACGAATCAATGACAACGGCTTTGATTTCTAGAATTAAAAAGATTTATTAAAAAAAATAAATCACTTTCAGTTAGGTGACTGCACATCCAGGTCTTATACAACTGGTAGCTGTGTCTTCCCCTTCGCGATTGCAATTGCTTTCGGCCGCGCGGTCTGATATTTTGGTTACTTGAATAAAATTTTGATTAATTCAACAAAGTATTCTGATCTTCCAACTAAATTATTTAATGAAAAATGTCAAAGTTTTTAAAAACATGACAAATAAGATTTTACATAAAAATTCTAAACGTGAATTAGAATATTTTAGAGTTATGGTAAGTTACGAATCAATGACAACGGCTTTGATTTCTAGAATTAAAAAGATTTATTCAAAAAAAAAAAATAAATCACTTTCAGTTAGGGGACTGCACATCCAGGTCTTATACAACTGGTAGCTGTGTCTTCCCCTTCGCGATTGCAATTGCTTTCGGCCGCGCGGTCTGATATTTTGGTTACTTGAATAAAATTTTGATTAATTCAACAAAGTATTCTGATCTTCCAACTAAATTATTTAATGAAAATGTCAAAGTTTTTAAAAACATGACAAATAAAATTTTACATAAAAATTCTAAACGTGAATTAGAATATTTTAGAGTTATGGTAAGTTACGAATCAATGACAACGGCTTTGATTTCTAGAATTAAAAAGATTTATTAAAAAAAATAAATCACTTTCAGTTAGGTGACAGCACATCCAGGTCTTATACAACTGGTAGCTGTGTGTTCCCCTTCGCGATTGCAATTGCTTTCGGCCGCGCGGTCTGATATTTTGGTTACTTGAATAAAATTTTGATTAATTCAACAAAGTATTCTGATCTTCCAACTAAATTATTTAATGAAACATGTCAAAGTTTTTAAAAACATGACAAATAAAATTTTACATAAAAATTCTAAACGTGAATTAGAATATTTTAGAGTTATGGTAAGTTACAAATCAATGACAACGGGTTTGATTTCTAGAATTAAAAAGATTTATTAAAAAAAATAAATCACTTTCAGTTAGGTGACTGCACATCCAGATCTTATACAACTGATAGCTGTGTCTTCCCCTTCGCGATTGCAATTGCTTTCGGCCGCGCGGTCTGTCCCGATACCGACCTGTCGACCCGATACCAACCTGTCGACCCGACAACGGCAGTGATATTCGGCTGATTGCCGTGAGATGTGCCTTGCGTTCGTTTATATGAACCTGATGCTAATTCATTCCTTTGTAAAGATAATTATGGATTTTTCTTACTGTATTCAGCTATTTCGGAAGATCACTCTTCTACCCCCCGCCCATTATTATTATTAGATACCTCTATAAGTTGGACACCTCTAAAAATTGGACAATTTTTGAGATGGCCGTAGGTGTACAATTCACGGGG
Organism: Cheiracanthium punctorium; assembly: GCA_038373885.1. Taxonomy (NCBI): domain Eukaryota; kingdom Metazoa; phylum Arthropoda; class Arachnida; order Araneae; family Cheiracanthiidae; genus Cheiracanthium; species Cheiracanthium punctorium. The sequence continues at coordinate 1,439,395 of JAWZYV010014839.1, read as the reverse complement.
TTTGACTGTATTATTAATTACTGTCATTATTATTCAGGGGACGATAGATTAAAATTAACGTAAAATATCGAAATACACAAGAAGTTAAAATAAATGTGTTATGTTTATGTATCAAATGTCCTCCACTATCTTTATTTTTCTGGATTTTTATTCATCCCTTGTTTCTTAAATCAGATTTGAAAAAAAAAAAAAACTCCTAGAAAGTTATATTCGCACGATTTCACTAATTTTTGGAAGAAAATGAAAGATGTGCACTAATTTGTACAAAGAAAAAAAAAATTAGCTTCAGCCTTTCTATTGTCAACTTTATTTCACTCTAATAATTTCTAAGAAGAATTATATGAATGGGGAGAATGACGGATATGCTTCACGAGGGAAAATAATAAAGAGAAAAAAAATCATAATCGTGCATGAATCATTTTTTAAAACTTTATTATGGATGTGTGAAATGTATTTAAAAAATGAGAAAGAATGAAGCATAAGAAAACGCTAAAAAAAATCAGCATATCTTTAAAATATGCTTAACTTTTTTCTTTATAAATTTTTTTTGTAAGGAAAAAGTTCAAATATATTTTTTAGACAAATTGATGAACATAGTTCCTTTAATATTACATTCTTCTATATAAATTAAAATTACTAGTTTTTGATTTAAACCAATGATAACCATTAAGTTAATTTTTCGTTGTTTATTTTTTTTTAAATAAATTTTTTTATCTCATCAGAGAAAGAGAGAGAGTGAAGGAAAAAAAAAGCATTTAAGCAGCAAAAGATGATGTATTAGCTCTTGTCAATTCTAATCAATTCTGCTACACATACTTCATATTAGGCTGAGCTAAATTGAGCTCAACAAATTGGAATTCTTTTGTTATCGGTCAAACGATAATTCTCCTGATTTGTTCTACATAAACAAGGGATGGGTGGAATTTTATTTGCTGCTAAAATTAACTTATATGTATGCATACATGTGAAATAAATTAAATTTTGTACATTTCTCATATTTTTTTTCGATTTCAACCAATTGAAGAAACGTGTATCCAAATATACTAAAAAGTAACTTTTTTTTTTTCGTGCCAGTGGGGGGGGGGGGGAGAGAGAGAGAGGGACAATGAGACAATGTACTGAAAATAATTTCCTTTTGAAATATATTGATTGTAGCAAGCAAAGTGGATTTCAATTGATTAGCATCATACTAGCCATATTTTTATTTTAGTCACTATATTCTAAGAATGTGAACGTGATCAAAGCTTGTTCGACTTAATAAAGTTTTGCTGGGATAAACAATAAACTACTTACATTATGTTCTGATTTTCGTACGGACCATTCATGAAAAATGAAACCAAAGTTTTTATTTTTAAATCGGTGTATTTTTTTCATCATTGCAAAGAGTTGTGTATTTTTTTAACATTGCAAAGAGTTGTACATTTATATTTAACTTTACACTTTAATTTTGCAGTTAAATCTTGCATTGATTACTGCACGTATGTTAAATAATTTGCTTAAATTCTGGATTAAAAGCGAAGATTATAAATAATTTAATAATTCAACTCCTTTAGTTTATTTATTTATTAAACAGTTTAGCATGTTTTGTATATTCTTTATCGATACTAAACAAAGCAAGCACGATCTCTACGAAATGAATCATTCATAAAGCAATTCTGTAACCAATATCAAACAGAAAAATTATCTGAAAAAATACGTCTTATCTTCGAGCATTGTTGCCTTACAACCAAAATATTTCATCATTATAATAATGTGAAACGCGAAGGGCACGGCCACATGAAAATCATGCAACATTTGAACAGCTTTTTAAGAAATTTAATTGCGCTAGAGATTCGGAAAATGTTTCTTTACAAGTTGTACTCTGAACTGTTAAAAACAATGAAAATATAGGAGTTACGAAACTCTCAGGAAAAAATGCAAAGCATGCGGAATTTTGTGGTATTTCCTAAAAACGAGTAACATCTCTGCCCATTTTTGAAGGCAGTTTTTGAGCTTATGAACTTTTTCTGAAAGTTGCATGACACATCCAGCTTTACTCTTAGTTTGAGTCCATAGTGTACTCGTTCTACTCCATAAAATGTACTACTGCCATTCTGAAATAAAATTATAACGTATAAAACAAGGATGAGATGGCACAGTCTCGCGAGGAATCTCAAGCGAGACGAGCATCTGTCTTGTCTGCTTCACTCGCGTCTCGTCTCGTCCCGCTTCCGTCGCTAGATTGAAACATTACTTCTCACCTTTTAGTATTTTAGTTAAAATTATTTTAGTCTCTGGAAATGAGATTAATCACGAAATGATAAAAGAAAAGGGAATTATGTTTAAGTAATTTTGCATGACAGTGAAAATGTCGAAATTACCCAGCGTCAAATGGCTAATATGAGACTTTTTTTTTTTTTTAATATATATATATATATATATGTAATAAAATCATTATTTGTTTTTATCATTTAAATTATTTATAGAAGATAAATTGGATAAATGGGAATGCATAAACAAAAAATAGCTACTAGTAAATGCAACTAGGTATATAGGTAGATAAAATATTATAACTCAAAACTTTGCATAATGACATTAAAAATTGGTATTTTGGGCTAGCTTTAAAAATTTTATTTACAAAAAATAAATGTTAAATATGACAATTGAATCAACTACGTAATAGAATATATACGATTTCTAGAAAAAATAACAAGTCGTTTTATTTATTTAGCTTTTGATCCTCTTTCTAAGCCTACAAATTCCAAGAATTCTGTTGTATTCTATCCAAAATATAAATCATCCAGAGACAACTTATTATTCACTAAACCAGAAAGTTTTATTTTCCAGCTTTTTATTCCATTTTCAGAGAATCAGAGATACGAAAGCAACCTGTTATCAATCTAAATTTTGAAAAAGATTAAGTGCGAATAAGATTTCTAACAGCGTGAGGACTATATCATATTAGGACAATAGACAGACAGTTCTTCGTAGCACCCTGATGAATGTATAAAGAACTTTCTCGTTGTAGATAAGAGGAATTTTTCAAGTTCCCCTCTTTGACCTTTTTAACCCTTAGTACAGCATTTATAAACTGCAGATCTGATCATTAAACAAGCTTGGTGTGAAATGTGAGAAAGTTCCTTTAGTTGTCCCGTCTTGTCTAATTAGATTGTTACGGTCCAGAAAATGCAGTAATGTTAATCTTCATCTCGTAGTGATATAGTCAACTTAAAGATGAAGATTATGCCACAAAGTAAAACCATTTTTACTTAGATGACAAAATTGAAACAATCGAATGTGTGAGAGATTCTTGTTAGTAATGTTAATTATTTTACAGTTTGTTTGGTTTTTTTTAACTCAAAAGATTCTTTATCATTATAGCCTTTTTTCTCTTAAAAAAGTAAAATTCATATATACACAGTATGCTCAGAAAAATTGCCTTGGCTTCAATTCCATAAATAATAATCAAGGACATACGTTATGTTCAATCAGAAAGTTGAAGAAGTTATTATTATAATAATAATAATAATAGAAAAACTACAGCGTTTAACGAAATCAAGTAAAATTTCAAATGTCAAGGTTTAATAATAAATACAAAATTCTAACCCTTACTCGGTTGGATTATTATTTTTTTCCCTGAAATTTCCTACCCCAACCACTTTTCCTCCAGAAAAAAAAATAAATAAATAAATAAATAACATAAAATAAAAAACCTGTAATTGCAAGTTTTTACGGAATATACTTAACTCCTTTTGGAAACAATGTATTTTAAAAATATTTTTTCAAAATAATAATTCAAAAGGAAACCCTTTAAAAAGATGTGTAATCTGTGTTAGTTCTCAAACATAGTTTATATTTCTTTGTCCATAGTTCTAGTCTACATGCTACTTAAATATTATCTAAAAATGCATTTGAAAAATAACTAATCAGCATTAAAAAACTAGTATATGACTTCTTTTTAAGGGAACCCTCAGAAATTGCCTTTTACATAAATTTAATGGTTAAAAAAGAAAATCCAAATCTCCATGTTTTCCATAAATTTTAATGGTTAAAAAATCCAAATCTCCATGTTTTTGTCACTAGCTTCGGTTAAAGCAAGTCATTTTTACGTAAAAGCAACTTATAAGACATCGTCCACCGAAGCATAACAATGTACTATACCGAGACGCCTTGCTTTCATTAAAAGCGTACTATTTTTTTTTTTTTTTTTTTTTTTTTTCTATGGCGAGCGATGATATATTGTTCGCTGTCAACTTTAATCAATTCTCCCACCCGTACTCATTATCACCATAAGATTAAACCCTGTTCAACAGACTTATAATCGCGCTGTTCTCCGTCAAAAAGTTGAGTATACCAGTACCTTTTTTTCCGATTCCGCAGATTTATCCTTTTGTCAGCGAAGCTAATGCGATGAAATGTGGTATCGAAACTCGCAGTTGTTATAAAACAATTCAACAGAATTTGGAATTTGTGAAGGATTTTTCCAGTGTCCTTTTCCCTTTTTTTACTATTAGAAGACAAATAAAGGAAGTTAAAAAAAAAAATATTTCATGCACCTTTTTTTTTTTTTTTTTTTTTTATTGGCAAAATAAAAGTTTGTTGAAATGCAGAATAAACTCTCTTGAGTTTTAAGAGAATGATTTAAAAAAAAAAATATTTCATGCACCTTTTTTTTTTATTTTTTTTTTTTTATTGGCAAAATAAAAGTTTGTTGAAATGCAGAATAAACTCTCTTGAGTTTTAAGGAATGATTTTTAAAAAAAAAATATTTCATGCACCTTTTTTTTTTTTTTTATTGGCAAAATAAAAGTTTGTTGAAATGCAGAATAAACTCTCTTGAGTTTTAAGGAATGATTTAAAAAAAAAAAAATATTTCATGCACCTTTTTTTTTTAATTGGCAAAATAAAAGTTTGTTGAAATGCAGAATAAACTCTCTTGAGTTTTAAGGAATGATTTAAAAACAAATGAGATAACTAATGAATGAAAACGGGAAAAAAAATGAGCATACACTTACCGTGTTTACTCGCGCAATAGTCGCTCATTTTTTTGAAAATTTTTAATGGTCAAAGTCTAGGTGCGACTATTATGCGGGGAAATCTATTACATAATATTGTACGCTCTAAAGCTAAAACATTACTAATATTATAATAAAATTGTTAACTAACCAGATGTTTCCAGAAATCTGCCATGTATTAAATAATCTTTTAGTCAGTTCCACACAAAAACAGGCCTTTTTCTTTTTCTGTAAATATTTTTATTAACAGAAATGAAGGTCAAATACGCGGCTGCCACTTTTATGCGGGGAAAATATTTTGACGATATTTCTTCTTCAAAACAGTGGTACTACTATTATGCGAGGGCGACTATTACTCGAGTAAACACGGTACTTCATGTCAAAGATATACAAAATTCAAAGACACCAAGACCGAACTGAACTTGGGGAAAACATTTACACATTACTACAGACAACAACAAACCAACATTACTACAGAAACTGTTATGCAGGTAACCGGATAAGTTGTGATAGCGAAAAGTGACATCAAATCAGAAAGCGTTAAGGATGTTTAACCTGAAGACCGATCGTCGTCACAGAACTTTTGAACAGCTTTAAAAACAAACCTATGATGTTAAACACTCAAAAAAATTAATAATGTTGCTTCACCTCACGCACCATGGACTGACAGTGACAGTAAATCTGTATGCATTAGACAACTTTCAGAGAAAATTCATAAGCACAAAAACCGCGTTCAAAAATAAGCCGTGGAGTTACCTGTTTACGAAAATATTGAAAAATCCCGTATGTCTAGCATTTTTTCCTGTGTGTTTTGTAATTCCTATAGCTCAGGGGCGTAGCCAAGGGGGGGGGGTTATGGGGTTCATAACCCCCCCATGCGGAATTTTTTGCCATACAAAATGTATATTCTTCACTACATTATCACACACACGTATACATATGTATGAGTTGTAGTAGTCGTAACCCCCCCCCATGAAAAATTTCTGGCTACGCCCCTGCTATAGCTTCATTCTTTGTAATAGTTCACAGTACAAGTTGTAAAAAGACATTCTAAAATTTTTCGAGTGTCTAGCGCAATTGAATTTTTTGAAAAGCTGTTTAAAAGTAAAAAGTTGCATGATTTCCTAAAAGAACAGTCTTAGCCTCGATGGATTAAAATCAAGGGCCGATTTACTCGATTTTTTATTATTTTTATTTTGTTTTATTTTATTTTATATATATATTTTTTTTTTAGGGGGGGGGGTTGCGGACGACGACACCTCCTCTACGCGACATTTTGTAAAGCATTATGAAAATGAATATTAATTAACGTAAATCATAATAATCTGATTACAAACATTTATTATACGAATACTTAAAAGTATGCTGAAATTAAGTTTTAATATATTGCTTAAAGTATTAAAAATTACAATCTATGTTTTATTATAAAATATATGTAGAGCGAAAGTAAGAAATGATTTAGTTTCGTATTTTTAATTACAGTGGAACCACCCAAGTTGGACACCCTCATACTTTGGACACCTCTCTAAGTTGGACACTTTTCTGGGGAACGAACCGTGTCCATAACATGGAAATATACCTCCATAAGTTGGAATCCACTGAAAGATGGTCACTTTCTGGGGAACCATGGGCGTCGGCAAGGGGGGTCAAACGGGTCACTTGACCCCCCCTGGAAAATGTGACCTTTTTTTAAAAAAAAAATTAGGCATCATATACAAAAAATGTCACCTGCCCCTTTTTCGGAAGTAAAGTAATTTATGTATTTTAACATACTGCAACAACTCGCTGTAAAATTTCTGTAAAAAAAAAACAAGATTATTTTCATAATTGGTAGCATGTTTCAACCAAAGACGAATTAAAGGGCAGGGGCGTAAGGGGCGACCACCCTCTCGTTAAAAAAAAACAATTTAAAAAACCCTATTTTACTTCCATGAAATGGATGTGTTTGTGAATCTTGCAACTAACCTCGGCCCTGCCCCCCCCCCTACACACACACAAACAAAATTGCATTAATCCTTCGCAGATTTCAACACATGCCTGGCATATTTACAGAAAATCGATACATTTTCATATTTTATCTCGTAATCTTATTTGTTCTAACATTAATATTTAAGATACATGCTTCGCCTGAATTGTACTTTTATCATTTCAAGTTTCTTATCAGTTTATTTGACCCACATAGTTCTATAGTTTTATTTTTACATTCTATAATTTTATTGTCAAGCGTATTTAAAGATTGATTATCAATAAACTAGATTCTACCCACGACTTCGTCCACTTCGGCTTTAGAATTTGGTCCAGAGAGAAATGAAGCATGTATGAATAACAAAAAAGAATCAGTTTGATGACACTAGCACTAAAACCAAAATGACAGTAAAAAAACTTTAAACTCGCTTCTGTATTTACAGAGATATCCATATATCGTAATGTATTAGAATATTTTTGAGTGTTCTTGTAAAAGAACTATTTATGATATATGCATAAAAGGTATCCTATAATACTCAGGAGTAGTGCAGCTTTGTATTAGTGAAAAAAGTTTTAGAATCGGTTCAGTAGTTACAGAGATACCCGAAGAGCGTAATGTAATTCTTATGACAGTCCCTGTAAAAGAACTATTTACGAAATATGCATAAAAGGTAGCCTATAATACTCAGGATTAGTGTAGCTCTCTATCAGGGAAAAAAGTTTTAGAATCGGTTCAGTTAGTTACAAAGATGCCCATAGAGCGTAATGTATTAGAATTATTTTGAATGTCTCTGTAAAAGAACTATTTGTGCTATATGCATGAAAGTTTGCCTGTATGTTAATCCAGGGTATCAGCTATCTTCATTCCAAATTTTATCCAAATCCTTTTAGCCGTTTTCGCATGATTGTGTTACAAATATCCAAACACACAAACATACACATTTTTAATAATAGTAGGATTTGAAAATTTATGAACTTCAAGAAACACGTTTGACTTAATTCTATTTTCTGCTTTTTATTTTGGCGTAAAACTGACGTAATTTTCATGTCATTTCATGTTTTTCAAATGCTTGCGATTCTGCAAATAGCATTTATGCTTTATTTCAAAAGCATTGATCAATGTATTAACGACATTAACAATTCTACAGCATACAACATTCTCCAATCTAGCAGATGAGATGTTGCTGCGAAAGTACAAATATTGCCTTGTGTATATTTTGGCAAATCAGCACTGCTGATAATTAAAGAATTTCTAGGCTTCTCCTTCTCAGTCCTACAAGAATTTTATGGAAAGACGCTTGCTCATTCCGTTATAGTAAAATGTTCCCATGTCGGACCGAACATGGAAAAACTAATAGAACACTCCAACAAATAACCGTACAATTGCTGGAAATTTTCTGTAAAATTTTACGGAAATACCTCGTTTATATTCGAATACAGGATAATTTCTGTATATCAAGGGCCAGCGTCTCACTGGTACAAAATTTCTAGTGGAATTTACAGGAATAATATTCCGCAAATAGTAATGGCGTCCCAGTAGCCAGTACTTTTGCAGCGTTTTCACGAAATCATTATTATTATTATTATTATTATTATTTTACAGTGAGGGTTATGACGCATGTTCTGTGATGGTTGAAAAAGAAGGTGGCGTGCAAGCAATCATCAAACGTATCTACTTAACAACTGGATATTTTCACTGTGCATCACGCTAATTAAACTTTCAAACTACAGCCTTTAAATTATGTAACACTCCCTACATCATTTGACCGATATTTTTTAATAACCTTTTTTGTACAATTGTAATCTTATTTGCTTTAAAATTAACTTCTACATTTTTTCAATTTAACATAACAGTTTTATCCTTCGCCTGAATCAACATTTTATCATTTCACGTTTCAATTAGTTTATTAAACTAGTATACAATGAACGCTCTCTGATGTGAACACCCCGGTATTATGAACACATTCCGACATTCCCAGCGAAACTCCGAAGACTTAACATAAGATGAACTTTTTGCATTCTGAACACCCTCTAATTTGAGCATCCCAGCATTATGAACGCTACTTTTGACCCCATTGTACCTGTACTTGTTCATTTTTAATTGAAATTCGGAAAATTCCCCAAGAGTGCAAATTCGGAGAGAGTTACGCTGCATAAGCATACACAATGCAAGTACTGTATTGTACTGTTTATTAAGGCAAAGGTGCTCGAGGGCTATTTGACTAAGGAGCGGTGCTTTGGGCGGAGGACTTTTTAAGGGGTTCTTGCGCTTATTCAACTTCTGGAGAAAACCGTTTAAAACGCAACCGTTAGACTTATGGCGGCGCAATTGTCCTGAACCCGGGAAATTCACACTTCAGCCATCTACCATACTCAGTGACTATATCCACTCGGCCATAAAAGTGCCCATGCATAAAGCAAGAACAGACTAAAATTACTTTTTTTCGTATAATGTACCGATTATGGAATATGTTTAAAGTAATGCAGTACACGCTTAATTCAAAGGAGCGAAAATAACGATCAAGGAGGGAGTGAAAGAAAAATTGTCGGTTTCGACCTTTTTACATCGAAACCCACAGTATTAACGCAAAAATGCTCTTTAAATACTCCTTTCCCGCGAAATCCACACCCTGTCTTCTGTTTCCCAAAATACTGATAACGTTCGCCCGGAAAATTTTGCTCCGCTCAGTGATCGGAAAACGCTCGTAAAGGAGAAGTGCACTTTCAAGTACGGAAAGGATCGAAAATTCACTCCGACTGATCGAATTTCACTCGTTTGAATTAAGTGTGCCTAGCATTATGTAATTTACTCACTCTATAAACAATATACCGATTTTGCTTCACCTTACTTTTTGTCCTGCTCTGCTTCCCACTTCTTCATAGAAGTACTAGTGGATTAACTGATGTCACTTTTTTTTCCGGGGGGGGGGGGGGTATGTGTTGCCCTGTTACTTGTCATAAAAAAAAATTGATTTAAAAGTTTTCAAGAAATGTAGTATAATTGTATAATTTTGTTGTTTTGTTTTGTAAAAATCTTTTAAGTAAAATAAAAAGCCACCCGTGCTCGATTGAATACGACACCGGACACTGGTAGATCGCTTAAGTGGAAAAGTCCAGGGGCTCTACCACGGTAGTATCGGAAAGCTTTCCGTACCAGCTAAATTAAGCCTCCCCGACTCATGACGCTACATTCCGAGAAATATCAGATGTGTCTTATTCTGAAGGTTCCAGAATCGTTCCGATGTCGTATTCACTATCGAAAATAATGCTATTTTTTCCGGCACGTCAGATGAAGGTGAAAATTTTCATTCCGATAACGAAGAGTAGAAGATAGATGGGTGCTTTATAGGTGTATTATGGAGTGTTAAGCACTCCCACAAAAGAAACCCTTTCCCAGGTAAGGCTCACTCTCCCTCCCTGTTAAAAAGCACACTCCTTCCTTCATCGATTTCTCCCTATCCCTCAGAAATTCTGAAACAATGCATTTGTTTAAGAAAAAGGAGAAGAATCCGTGTGTTTCGATTGGTTTTATCGGTCCCAGTGTCGAGATTGACCTAGCAGGTACAAAAATACTCACTTCTTTTATTCGACACTCATCGTGCAAGCCCCAAATGGAGGGTCGCGGCTATTTATCCGTGGGAATTGGACTATCAGGGAGACAGAACTATCCGCCACTGTTATTCTCCGATAACATCGTGGTAGAGCCCCTGAATTCTGGCCTACCGCATGGCTGTCGATCTAACGGTGAGGACTTTTGAGCGGTTTTCTCCACGTGAATACACATTGGAACCGATTAGTATGTCCTCTTCTCAAGGCATTCCTACCAGTGACAGAGAGTTCTAATGTGCCTTGCCTTAAAAAAAAATAATAACAGAAAAAGGGGGGTACATTATATGTTTGACTGAATTTAATTTAATTTAATCGAGAATAGCCACTAAATCTTAAGTCAGAGATCCTTCATCTGGGTAATCAGCATGGCTTATTAGATTAATATACAGTCTACCGTTGTTGTTGTTACTAATTCCCTCTGGCAACCGCAGAAAGGAGCCAGATCCTCCATATAGAACGGCGATGATCGAAAGAGAGTGGCTTCCAATTTAATGAGCCCCAGTAGATGGAAGACCGATTTAGCTCGGGGTCTCCAATCTCGGGGACCGATTTAAGTCGAGTGTAACAAAAACCAGATAGATCCTAAAGACAGTCTTAGCCTGGATGGCTCAAGGAATTGTTTGATACACCGAGGACGTTGGAGTCACGAACAGATTTTTACGTGCACGGCACCTCCTATTTGCGTACACAGTTTCACAGCAGTCCAGCCGAGAAAGGAGTGGGAAGTCTCAAGCTTTATCCCAAGCCAGTGCTGCTTCACATCCGTTTCTTATGCAAAGACTTAGAAAGTAGCTGATGAGTCAATTTTGTCTGGGAGGACAAAGCAGTTCTACCTAATTTTTCTGTTATTGGCCATCGAAATGTTTCACGACGTATTTTATAGTGCCAACCACGAAATGTATGTATATCCCAATAATTTTGCTTCAGATCTATTTTGATCACTTCTTTCCCCTGTGTACCCCCACCCCGCCCACTGACTGCTAGTATTTCCACAGTTTGAACCCACCTGAAAATTTTTCTGGCGACGTCCATGTGGGGAACCGTAAGGTGTGTAACTTACGGAGGTTTCACAGTAATCGAATAAAGAGATAAATCGATTAAAGTTTGATCTAGTTTGAAATCTAAAGAAATCTAAATAATAATTTGAAATGATAAATGATAATCAAAAACCACATATACTTTTGACTACTGAAATACCCTCGAAACACAATGATTGTAAGCAGTGAAACTGGCAGTAAGTTTTCAATTTGAGCAGTTATGAGAACTTTCCCTGAATGCTCCGATATAAAGCTGTGTCTCAATAAAAGAATTTATATTTTAGATATCACGCATCTCTTACAACTTTTGATAAAACGAGTATAAGCTCTCTCCCCCCCCCCCCACACACACACACACAAAAAGAAACATTAGACTATACTCAAAGACCGATATTGTTGGTAGTTAAAATTTTTAATATATATTCTTGCTCCCTTTTTCAAAGAATAAATACCCATATTTATTTCTCTATCAACACACTCTGAACAGCTTTAAAAACAAACCAATGATATTAAACACTTGAAAAAGTTAATAAAGCTTCTCCACCCAATGCACTATGGACTAAAACTAAACAGTAAAGCTGTGTGTCTCATGCAACTTTCTGAAAAAATTCAAAAACACAAAATCGCCTTCAAAAAATGGACCGAGGCGGTACTTGTTTAGGGTATTTATTGCAGAATTTACGCTCAGCATTTTTTCCTGACTTTTTCGTAACTCCTATAGGTTTGTTGTCTGTAACAGTTCACAGTAAAGTGGCATTCTAAAATTTTTAGGAATCTCTAGCTCGATTAAATCTTTTAAAAAGCTCTTCAAAAGTATCACGATTTTCAGAATGTGGGACTTTATCTGTCCGGCCCGCACTGGCCAAGTCGGATAGTCAGCGATTGCAGAAATCCCCTGACATCTCCAAAAAATGTATACACTACTTTATAATTAAAATAGTTTGATATATATATCAGAGTCAGGGGCGTAAACAAGGGGGAGGATAGGGGGCGTCACAACCCCCCCCCCCCCCATGAGGAATTTTTCGCCATACAAAATGTATATTCTTCACTCCCTTACCACACACACGTATACATATATGTGAGTTGCAGTAGTCTTACCCCCCTCCAATGAAAAATTTCTGGCTACGCCACTGATCAGAGTAATATACCAAAGTAGTTTGATTACCTATTTCCTTGTAATCTTACGCCTTTACACAGTGGCGTGGCGGATGACCAAACAGACCCCGCATCGCGAGGGTCCCTAGAAGAATCAGGGCCCCCCAACAGCTTTAAAATAGTTAAATATGGTTTTTAGGCACGTTAAGTCTAAGTTTCAAGTATATTACATATACTAATATTCTATTCCCTTTAAATTCCCCAGTTAATGGGGCCCTTTTCAATCTCCAGCCGTGGGCCCCCAAAGAAGCCACTTCGGGCCGGGCTGCTTTACTCATAAAATGTTAGCTCTGCAGAAAAACTCAGTTATTTTACGAGAGAGTGAGATTGTAGACGAGGCCATTTTTCTATTATCTTAGATGCGACGATTTTAACTTTTCAGAAACAGAATGTGGAAAAGTAATTCATCAACTTGAATCAAACATTTACATTCTTTTTCCATATTTTTTGCAAGTCATACAGACAAATGTGACACATGACGCCTTTTTAGAGGTGAGCTGTCGTGCAAATACGTGACGTGAAACTTAATAACTCAATATAATTGAATTAAGATTTCGTTAAGGTAATAAAAATGCCTCTGATGCAGTCGAATGGGCTTCATATGACTGAGCCCACTGAATGTAAATAATTAATCTGCCAAGAAAGCATGTTATTAATTCAGGATATTTTATTATAGAGTAAGTATTAGTAGTAAATTATTACGTTTTGGCCTGAGAAATGCGCAGGTAATATGCTCAAACTGAAATTACAGTGGAACCTCCCAAGTTGGACAGCTCCCTAAGTTGGGCATTTTTCTGTCACACGGAACGTGTTCACAATATAGAAATATACCTTATAAGTTAGACATTTCTGAACGTTAAACACATATGTCAAACTTACGGAAGTTCTATTGTATTATTATTATTTTTATTATTATTATTTAACTTTTCTGGTTTGTCTGTTGGTTAACTTCTCTGGTTTGTTTTCTGGTTTTCGTGATTTTCCAAGCAAAACAAAAATAACTTATGAACACTATGGATTTTCCGGAGAATTACCAGTCAACATCGATAAATTTCTATAACTTAACTATTTTCACACGGACAGATTTAATGACTGTTCCTGTGAAAATTATTTTCTGGTTTGTTAATCATTTGTGTTATTTTTTACAGACATATTGCATTTGCTAAATAAATCACTTTTGTGCAATAAAATAACTCTTTCTTTAATGAAAAAGCTGTGTGCTTCCTTTTTTAGCCGTTCTAGTAGGGGGAAAAAAGACACCAGTTGTTGCGAAAATAATCTACACAAAATAAAATTTTACAAATTTTGTGAAGCGTAAAAAGCTAAATCGAGTTCATTGACATTCCCATTTCCCAGAATAATCCTTTCAAAGTTCATCTTGTATTTACAAACCACAAACAAAAATAAACTCGCTTTTTATAAATGACCGAATAGACAAGTGGGGAAGCGTAATGAAATTTGAAAAGTATCTCCAGTTTTTTTTTTCTTTATTTTTTTTTCTTTTTTTTTTCATAAATGAATTAAAAATAAAATGAAATGCAATCATAAAAGTACCAGTTTACCACACTCTTAACTACGCAGAAGTTTATAACAAATAAGGAATCTGAACAGTTCTTTTTTTTTTTTTTTTTTTTTTTCAACAGTAAAAAGACGAATGAGGCTTTTGAAATACTCATAGGTCATAATTAGCCACACTTTCAGACGATACGTAAAACCATTTGTTCATTCTATATAACATGCAATGAAATGTTTAATAAGTCATTGCTATTTTATGTGTAGAAAGCTGCTATGCACACATTAAAATACATTTTTATAGAGGAGAATTAAAATTCCCCCCTACCCTCTAATGGACTTCTAATAGCCAGTTTACATTCCTGAACTCCAACATGTCTTGTACATCATTATCTTAATAGACAACCAACATAAAGTTAATGGCACGGGCCACATGAGTTTCTGAACAGCAGTGGGCCATATACATCATGTATGTATCCATATGTGGCACCCCTAGTCCGTTTTGTACCTCCCATATGTTTCCGGTACAGGACACTAATACATCCAAGTACATCATTTTAAAAACAACGTCCTCAGGCAGCGGTTAATATCCATCAATACTGACATTAATTTGACAGAAATCCGTTGCTTGACAGATTGCCATTTGTGCCCTGGTGGTATTTGGCTCGTAGGCTGGTAATTATGGGGGTGTATTTAGCAGGTAGTTAATTACCAGCCGATTTATTGACTGACGGATCGCACCTTTTTAACGCGACAGCGATCGGTGCTAATGACCATTAGAGATTTCTTAGAACTTCGCACGTGTGGTCTTTCGAACATTTCGGTGATTTGCAATCTCTGAACATGTGGAAAACCTTCTGGCATTCCAAATAGTGTTCCATTGTTGATGCATAGTTCCATCGCATCCGTGGAGATGGCATAGATTTGGGAAGTATACTTGAAAATTTGTGGGCTAAAGAAGCTGAAAGCTTCTTAAAAAATGAAGCAAAAAAATGAAAATTTCTTAAAAATAGAAAATTGTTACTGAATCAGTTTATTAAAATGCATTATTGTAAAAGTAGTCAAAGGAAGCTTCCACCAAAAATTTAATATTCATCTGGGTATTTCGTAAACACTTACTGATATACACTAACAGTATTAATGTGTATTTTAAAAATAAATACTTGAATAATACATAAATAATAAATAAATGTAAATAATGGATATTTAAAATGAACTTACAAATCGATATTTCTTATTTGCCTTGTTCACTTATTAATTTAAAGTGAATTTACTTCAAGTAACTTTGGTATTAACTTCTAACTTTGATTTCTGGGGTAAATTCTTTATTATTATTATTAATTATACAGGTTTTCTTATAATGATTGTGACAAACTTTAAGGGGAGGTAGGGCACATAATAAGGATTCAGAATCACATAGCAATGTCGTATCTGAAATGTCTTCTTCATGTGGCTGTTAATAACCACTTTTGAACAAGTGCTGAAATAATAATAAACTTTTCGACCATTGTTCGACAAAAACGAATGGATCTTTCACAGAAAATACGTGACTAAAATTGGAAATTTAAAAATTCTGTTTCACCTCACGGATTAAATTTTTGGAGACAAGCCCGTTGTTTATTGGAGCCTTGGTTAAGAAATTAGACGAACACTTCAACGATTTTCCCAAAGGGATTATTGACGTGTAAATGAAAACGGTGTTTTTGGCCCAGATGACAATGTAATTATGATTCCTTATTATATACCCTACCTCTCCTTAAAGTTTTTCCCAATCATCATGGGACCAGAGCATAAGCGTAAAGTTTTAAAAATTATTGGGGGGTCCGGACCCCACAACCACATATATTCACGTCAGTGGCGTAGCCAAGGGGGGGAGGTTAGGGGGTGTCATAAGCCCCCCATGAGGAATTTTTTGCCATACAAAATGTATATTCTTCACTCCCTTATCATACACCCGTATACATACATGTGAGTTGCAGAAGGTACCCCCCATGAAAAATTTCTGGCTACGCCACTGATTCACGTACATATAACTTACTCATAGCTCCAACTACTACGGAATATAATTAACCACTTTTTCCTACATGATTTTTTGGCTTAAAATATAGCAAAATTTTTGTGCTGCGCGCGCGAGCTGGTTACTATTTGAAAAAAATAATAAAAAAATATACCGTTTACAAAAAGTGGTTAATTATATTCCGTAGTAGTTGGCAGCTATGACTTACTGTATATAAGTGTAAATTATTGGAGGCGCTCGAGCTCTATGGGTCCATAGAATTCTACACCTATGTAAGGTAAGTATCCATGTTAGTATCTTCCTACCATGTTATAAGTTAAAAATAGAAGCAAAGTAAAAAATCCAAAGGAGGGGGGGAAAATATATTTTCGATGAGATAGTGCATTTTAGACACATCTGAACTTTTCTTCATTTCTTACTTTACATTGCATAATCTGATTTTAATAATCCAGAGTCTGGCGAGGGCAGCTTATAGTAACATTATGTGTTACGTGGCGTCACAATGAATACTAAATCATGATTGAAATCAAAAGAAGAAAATTTTTAAAAGTACAAGTAAAGGTTTTTTTAAACGTTTTTAAATGGCGTGAAATACTTTTTTTTATGTTTGTATAAATTAGAGTTTTCTGTATTTAGTGGCAAATTATTGGGTGGGCTCAGCCCCTATTCACAATTTATTGGGGGGGCTCAAGCCCCACGGGCCCATATAACTCTACGCCTATGGACCAGAGACGGCCCGAGGGGCGTGCGGGGGCCCCAGGCGAAGCGCAAGAGCGGGGCCTCTTCTCTATCATGTCTTATGAGATAGCAATAAAATGGCCCAGGAGCGGGGCCTCTATAAGCGCGGGGCCTTAGGCGATCGCCTACATTCGCACCCCCCTTGGGCCGGCCCTGATGGGACACCCTGTATAATGATTTTGGCCACCTGCTCAAAAAACTAAAAATATGATAGATACTTGTACATACTTTGTAATGCTATTTTCTAATGCTAATAAAGACGATTGACAGGAAGAATTTTGCCCAAACGTTTTGACGTGACTGACTACGTCTTTAAATTTGCTTCCATAATGGGTGGCAATTCAAAAAACGGATGATAACAAAATCGGGGGATAGATTTTGATGTTGCAACTACATATATACCATCTACATCCTAAATTTAATTACTCCACTCGATAGCTAAAGGATAAAAGAATTCGTTACGTTGAGGGAAGGCTGTGACGCATCGCTTGCGGCAGAAAGGGGACGCGCTGCCATTTTGAGGTCGTTTCTCTGCTTCACATTATGTCCGCTCTGTATAAATTTTGAGTTGGAGATGCTAGAACGTTCGCTTGCGTTTCAGTCGTCAGCTGCCTTCAATATCTATCGATAGAGTATGTAAAATATTACAGTGAAATAGTTATCGTGAGTATATGCAGCGTTAAAGTAGAAAATTAAAATGATGAATACGAGCTTGATCTCACTACACCAATCATTATGCTCGGTGCTCATTGCCTGACTTCATGCTCAGCGAGTTTAATTTGCCTTACATCGAAACTTCTGCAACAATGCTAGAGCTAATACCTGTATTAATTTAACGCTTACCAGAAATCTGGATGTATCCTCTGTGTCGTTTATTTCGCTCTTTTCGTATCACAGACCTATCATAAATAAATTAACAACTCGATAATTACTTATCAACTTGATTTCTTCACGTAAAACATAACGTACATAAAAACGTAAGGCGGCCGTGTCCACAACACAGCCACACCCCGTTTTTTGCGTGAAAACGATCTTGTGAATAAAAAGAAATTTAACAGCATGATAGTTGTGTATGTGGTTAATTGCATAAAATATAATTATTGAATATTTTTTTTTAATTTTTAGCGACATGGGGGAGAAATTGTTGATATTTTGTGAACGCGCAGTATAAAAATAGTTGAACAGAAAGAAATAAGACGGAAATTGTCTCAATATTTTTAAATTACCTCTAGATAGGAAGAATGTTTGTTGGTATGCATCGGTAAAAAGAAAACTCGGCTGTTCGAGCCTCGTCAGGGGGAGACCCCTTGAACCCCCCTATTTTTTTTAGTTTCATTATTGCCACATTGAAACGATATTAATTGACTATGTCACTCATCTTTCGTGTATTTCGCCTGGTAACCCTATGTTGAAATTTTTATGATTGTAACCTATTTATAGAAAAATACGTGTGATGCATATTCTACGGCTTACGAAATAGTGTAACAATAGATTAAAGCTGTTGTGAACTAATAGTATTTTAATATATCTAAAATTAGGTCGCATTTTTAAGGCGCATTTTTCGGAGAATTTTTAATAAAGGGTGTGAGAGATAAAATGACATAGTCATTAAAAGAAAGAAATTAGTAAATGGAACGCTCACTTTCTTTGTGCATAATGTAACCAATATAGTGATTACTGTGGTTATTTTGGCAGTGGATGATGTTTACTGTGTTCAGATAAAGTTATTATGTGACGTAATCTACATTCTTTGATAGGCGGTTAGGTACTTATTTCCACATTTTTTGCTTCGTTAGAGAAGCGCTTCCTACGTATTAAAATGAATTTCAATTCGGGTAGAAAAACATTTTAAACATTTACCACGAACATTATTAACTTATTTATAAATTTTACCTTCTTCATAAAACACATAAAATATCATAATTACCCTTAGAGCAACATTATTAAAATGCGTTGCCAACAAGACTTACAAGTGAAATAAAATTGAAATATGATGATGACAATAATAAATATTACGCGGGCTAATAAGCCACTTCACATACGAATTCTGGGAATACCATAAATAAGGATATTTTGAGGGGTGGGGGAAATCAGATTTTCGCGGTAAGCCATTGACTACATATACTACTTATCTTCATGGAATTTTTGTCTGTTTCAGGATGAAAAAATAAGTACATCAATAAGTAAAAGCATTTCAATTTAACATTACGTAACCTTTTAAATGGCTTTGGTTAAAAAATTTCTGGGTTTTGTGGTTTCCAGTAATTCTCCTAAATCTCATTAACTTAGAGCATTCAGCTCTGCCAAGATATTCGTGGAAGTATTTTCAACCATTATGTTTTCAGTCTAAAGATTTTACTAAAAATCCAATTAAGAATATCGAATGTTCAAGGGCAAGAACTTTGATTAGTATTAACAAATTTTCAAGTGTTCTATTAATTGTGAGGATTTTTCCCCCCCCCGTTTTGTTTAAATGTCGCCTTATTATGTAAGTTTTACGTGAGAAGGTTTAGCTACTATGAAACTGGACATAGAACTTGATTGATTACTTTTATTTATGACAGTGATTGATTGTTTCAAAAAATAGTGGTAAAAACCATTCTAATGCACATGAATTTCTTTCTCAGTTTTGGAGAGAAAATATGTTTATATCTTACTTTATTTTTACCCGGTAGTTTTCCTTATTTACTATAAGGAAAAATTTTATGTAAAATACTAATTTAAAAAATAATTAACATTTTACAAATTCTTTAAAAGTTTGTTTTAGATATTTTTCGTTGTTATTATTCGTAAGTCAGTTTAATTCGTAAGTCAGTTCTGCAGTCAGTTTAATTACTTTTGCTTGCAATCAATCAATTTCGCGACTCTGAAGTATTCACAAAAGTACGTTTTGCTATGAATGTTTTATGAAATGCTATTTACCTACATCTCACCAGTGGCGTCGCATGGGGGGGGGATGCGGACAGCACCAGGTGACACCAAAAAAAAAAAAAAAAATGCTGGTTTTAAAATTTTTAATTAATTTGAAAAAAAGATTTGATTTGGTGATGAAGAATATGGATGAAGAATGGTGATGAAGAAAATTGAGGAGTGGAGGTCAAGTTTAATTTTTCAGTGTGGTAGTTTTTTTCAAAACACTTTTACGAATAACAATTTACGTGCCTGAAACTTTCGAGAGCTTACCTTTCTATCACCTTCTACTGAATCTTAGACGTAGTGATTTCCACTGGTCTAAATTATGTTACAAGCTTAATGGTAATTCTCAAGGAAAGCAAAATGGGGCAAATTTATGAGCGAGTTATTTGGGGACGCAAACCACAGATTGAATACCATTTGTCTAAATTGTATTCTTTGGTGCATCTAAGTGATGAAATTAACGAAGAAGCGAAAAGTCTGAAAAAATACGTGGACGACATTTGAGCTAATAATACTTATGAATTTTAAGTACAACAAGTATTGTTTTTGCGGATGTTATTGTATCGATACTGTTTACATTCAGTTTTGCCTTATTGAAGAAAAAAGTAATAATTAGAAAAGGAAATATTTCCTTTAGAACACCGTTTATACATTTTCCAAGGTACCGATCAAAAACGACGTATAAACGAAAAGACGTATAATTGAAACATTAACAAACAACTTACATTACATTACAGGTTTAATTCTACAAATGTAAATTTATATAAATATGATAATTTATATTTTTTTCAGGTCCAGTGCAATGAAAACAATAAATAAATAAGGCACTTATCATAAAGGCGAAACAAATCATGCCTTTATTGTACTATATTTTGTTCCGCTGCATATGCGTTTGTAGATGCTGAGTTGTTTATACTGCATATATATTTAATATAAATATAATACACATTGCATACCATTTATGGTGCCATTTATATTTCCCTACAGACACTGAATTTAAAAAAAAAAAAAAAAAAAAAAAAAAAAAAAAAAAAAAAAATCTTTCATAGTCGTCTGATTGCATTTGATCAGCATTAAATTCCAGTATTACGGATTGAATTAAGTTCAAAGAAATGTTTTTTCACTCATGTTCTGATGAAGTTTTTCAGTATAGTCGATTGCGTGTTTAAAGGAACAACTTTTATTAGACGTTCTACCTAGGAAAATTTTCTCCCTAAATAGGGAAATAATGACTGAGACAGAAATTTTTCAAAGTATAGGGAAGTGGAGAACTAGGGATGGACACGAGACGAAAAATAAGCGTCTCGCAAAATAGCCTAAAAGCTTTGTCTCGTCTCGCAAAAATCCCTATATCGTAATGTTAAAAATGTGTGTCTCGTCTCGCAAAAAAGCTGTAAAACTCTGTCTCGTCTCGCAAAAAGTCGTCTCGCGTCCATCACTATGGAGAACGACGTATAACCGAAATTGTGCGTCTTATAAACGAAACATTTTTTAATTAAAATGAATAGGAATGAATCGGGACTTCACGAAAACGACGTATAAATGAGAAATGTATAAACGGTGCTTTACTGTATTTGCACAGCATTAGTTCAAATTACAGTACCATTGCAAAGCACACATCATTAAACAGTTTGTTGAAATTAACTTACATGTGCATGTAATAATACCCAATTAATTAGGGGGAAAAGTTAATAAACTACAAATCATTTACAAGTAGATAATTGTGCATTTTTCTGAAGAGGCTAGAGACAAAGAGCTTTATGAACGTGTATATTTTAATTGTCATTAAACAGTTTTTAAATGCCATATAAGCAGTTTGAGTGCTTGTTAATTTTAATTAATAATATTAAAATGGCTGTAACCAATTCTGCTGCATTATATATTGCTGTATAGCATATCTATATTTTTAGAAATTTAAATAGCATGTTATAAATTTCATTAAGTCAATAAATCTTTCATAAACAACGCAGATCTTTTGGGTTGATTTGACTTTGAAAATCCGCTCGTGGGACTTAGGCACTCTGAGCCTTAGCCTTTCCCTATCTTACTCCATTGCTATGGGCCTCACCTGAACGGAACAGCTTTCTTCTAATTAGACTTTGAAAAACTCGTTGTACAGGTTAAGATTCACTCATCGAGAGTATGCAGAACGATCCTTCTGGACAGGTATCGATGTAGAAAGGGTTGTTCTATAATCAAAACTTTTATAATCATCGATTACCAGATAAACAATGTATTCGAGACTATGATAACGAGAACTTTTTTTTAAGTGGCTGTATAGGAATCATTAACAACGCATTTCGAAAAAAATCATGTGATTTTGGTATATACGTACGGATAAACTAGCTATGTCATGTACTTCAGAATTTTTAGAATCTCTCTTTACAAGCTGTGCTATACTCGGTAAACGATAAACTTGTATCAGTTGCAAACTTTCAGAAAAAAAAAATTAAAAATTAAAAATTTACCAGGGTTTGTCATTGTTCGAAAATTTTTGCTGTGCAGTTCCATGTTGAAGAACTTTTTAAAAAAAGTTTTATAAAAGGCTCCGTGGTTGCATTTGTTACGATGGGTGGTAATAGCTTAGAAAGAATCATCGAGTTTTTGGAGCGCCTGCCGCAATTATTTCATTTTTATTTGTGTATATGGACAGTGTAAGTTGCATGTGTGTCCTACACATCATACACTCTTCAAGGGCCTATATACCGAGTTTACTCGCGTAAAGTTGCACCCCGTTTTTGAAACAACAACAAAAAAAAAAGCTTTTACAATATTATGTAGTAGATTTTCCTCGCATAATAGTCGCACCTAGACTTTCACTGTGAAACATTGGCAAAAAAAAATGTGCGACTATTACGCGAGTAAACCATTGATATATATGCTAAACTGGATTGCTGTCTGACCGGTTTTTCCCTTCCGAGACTTCGAGCCGTCGCGTAATCGTAAACAAACCCACGTGCAAACAGAAAAAGTGGCAAAACAGTGTCCTGTGCGTATACTTTTATATGAAGTTCAAATTTGTAACGCTTGTATAAACAATACAATAACAATGGTGAAGTCTTGTTGCTCCTATAATTGTTCCAATAGGCTTGGAGCAATTGATGCATCTGGAAAGAAAATGAAATTTCACAGGTAAGTACTTTTATTTCGTGTATTTTTGAACATAACTCTCAAAACTGCATTTCGCTTGTTGTGTTACATTATTACAATTTTTATTCTGCTACATAAACCAAATCTATCGTTATTAATTAAAGCTTACGTGACTAAATTTAAAATATGTACTTTTATTTTGTATATTTTCGAGCTTAACTCTTAACACTGCATTTCGCACGTTGTGTTACTTTATTAATACAGTAGACACCGGTTATAACGTACTCTCACGGGACCTAAAAAAGTAGTACGTTATAGCCGAAGTACGTTATAAGCAGTACCGCCGGTAAGATTCAATGTAACACACACACACACACACACAAAAAAAAGAAAGTGGGCTCATAATTTCATTATAATATGTTTTTAAACAGGTCTGATTTTTTAAAATTTAAATTAAACAGAGAAAACTATTTATTGCTTACAATTTTTATTGAGATAAATAATTTGTAATTTTCTTTCGTTTTAAATGTTCAGATGCTACTTTAAAAATACCGTTTTGGATATCCATAATAGACTTTTGTAGAGTCTCTGCATCATCAATGCGACATTCAAAAAATCGTGATAATGTTTTTGCAGCATTTAATGCGTCGTGTATGCTTGGTATAGGCTCCTCTGTTTCTTCTACACTATCATCAGAATCATTATAGATAGGGCTTTTTAGGAGGCATTTGCATTGATGAATGGCAAATAAAAAACATGGTCTTGTTCTTAGTCCTACCTAGCAGGCGAAAAAGATAAAAGATCGCCCCCTTCATTCATACACAATTCATCTCGCTAGAGAATCTGAAAACTGACAACGAGTGTTTCTGAAGGTACTGAAATTTCCGAGAAAAAGGGAAATAAAATTCTTAAGAAAAGCAAAATTTTATTTTTGGCCTTGGTATAAAAAGTACGTTATAGCCGAAGTACGTACTTTTGTTAAGTACGTTTTAACCGAAGTTAAATAACATTATATAGACATATATAGGACTTCAATCGGAACCTGGCTTCTAGGTACGTTATAACCGATAGTACGTTATATCCCAGGTCCGTTATAACCGGTGCGCACTGTATTTTTTATTCTGCTATATAAACCAAATCGTTTTTAATTAAGGCTTGCATGATTAATTTGAAATTATGTGTAAAAAACTGCCATACAGCAATCATAACCATTTATTGCTCATACAAAATAGTGAGATTTGATCATCAGAATTTCTTGTGCAAAAACAGTTCTGATAAAATCAGAATCTTATTATCCGAGAATGCATTTTATTTAAACATTTGAAAACGATAGCGAAAATAGAATAAACTACTGAAATTTGGGGTAAACTAAAACTATTATTAATGTTATTATTATTATTATTATTAATTCTTTTTTTGAGAGAACAGTCATTTTCTTGTATATCAGAACTTATATTTAAGTATACCTTTATTTTTTTTTTATGTGATCCAATTATTAACAAACTTAATTTAAGTATTTCGATTATGAAAATTGCCAATGAATAGTATTTATCAACCAATGGTGTTAGATTTAATCACCCAATCGAAAATGAAATTGTTTGCGAGAAAGTCTACATGAATCACAAATGATCAGGAAAATTATGGAATTGTATCTGAAAATAAGATTAAATGCGTATGCGAAAAGTTTAACACTGAAGACAGTGATAAAAATTCTACTACAATGAGACAGAAACTACCAAAGATAATTTTATTTAATAAAGTATGAGAATAAAAGCATGAAATTTTCAGAAATTAAAAATGCTTTTATCAGTTTTTCAACACTAATAGCATGATATTTTATGCATTACATATAATCGGGGTTCAGTGATTTAAATCAGTTTTAAAGCAATCACGATTTTTATCAAAAGTTTTCATTTTTTCTAAAATTTATGAATTTTGTAATCTGTTATAAATTATTAAATTATTTGTTATAAACAAGAATTAATTAGTATAATTATTATATTTAAAGTACTGAATTTAACTAGTTATTTATTTTTATTTTTCCTCAGTTTATCCTCTGAATAATTTTTATATGCTATATTTTGTGAATTGCTCAACAGTTTGGCATATAGTTTGATATTTTTAAAGTCAATCTACAGTAAAATGAAAATAAATAAGAATCTTTAGTTAAATATTTTTACATAGCTTTGTTTATTTGAGTTAACCACAAATTACATAAGTTTATTATTTGTATGAGTGTATATAGTGCTGTTCATGAATAAACGTTATGAATTTTTCAGTTGTCTGATATATTGTTATTTTTATATTGTGGTTAAGGAATATATAAAAATGTTTTTTTTTTTTTTTTTTTTTTTAAATTGACTTCTTTAAAATCAGTATACAAGACATGCACTGCACGCTAATGACATTTTATCATTATTTTCATAATTATGAAGCACATTCAGTACTTAAATAATGCACAAAATCTCAGTTTATATAAGATTTTTTAGATCCCTGCAGTATCATCAGATGCAGGTTTCACCATATTTGTTAAATTTATTGAACGAACAAACGGAAAAGGTATTACAAAGCATTATTTGAAATGTTTTTAGCGGGAAAATAAATTATCAGTTCAATAGATGTTAAAAGAAAGTATTTGATTTTTTTTTTTTTTTTTTTTTTTTTTTTTTTAATATCAATGGTGTTAACCTTCTCCAGATTTTGGTAATTAAACTATAGCTTATAAATCTTTTGAATACGATATAGAACTTTTTAAAAGTTTAATTAATTATAAAGCTTTGAAACTAGTTGCTTTTCGCGTATAACCATGTGAATATCCCTCTTAGAATATCTTACACAATTTTCAAAATAAAGGCTAGGAGCTTGCTTTTTATGCCTACCTAAATAAGAATTAATCTTCTCAAAAAATAAATCTTGCAAATGCATATTATTTCTTTACTGAAAACTGGAACATTGGTGAGATTATCAATAGGGGTTTTATGTATTAATTTTCGTTTAAGATAATTCAAAATGCAATCTATATATTTTTACAACTCTTTTTGCGATATTACTATAAAATGTCTAAATAAGTCCTATCGTTTTCTGAAATAATTAGTTCATTATATGTAAAGCCAACGGAAATATTAACTTATAAACTTACAAACACATAGCATTACTACGGGGGGAAAGATCTTTTTGCCACTTTTTTCACCAGCTGGTCATTTAAAGAGCCAGGCGGACGGCTCTCAAAAACCGGTCGAGACAGCAATCCAGCTTAGCATATATATCAACGGAGTAAACACGATATTATACAGTGAAACCTCCGAAAATTGTACACTTGCGGTTCCTTAAAAAAGGTGTCCAATTTATAGAGATGAACAACTTACGAAAGTACATGTATGTAAATGTCATAAACTCTTTGCGTTCCACAGAAAACTGTCCAACTTTTGGAGGCGTCCATGTTGGGGGGGAGGGGCTCACTGTACAAGAACCTTTTACGTTAATCCAACATCAATTATAACGAGATTTTGTTTAATCAGTTTACCACACAACAAAAGTAATTGGAATGATCTTTGCAGATTGAATGATGCAGGGGCGCAGCCAGAAATTTTTCATGGGAGGGGGGGAGAGTTACGACTACTGCAACTCACATATATGCATACATTTGTAAGATAAGGGAGTGAAGAATATACATTTTGTATGGCAAAAAATTCCTCATGGGGGAGGTTATGACCCCCCTAACCCCCCCCTTGGTTACGCCCCTGAGGGTGTTGTTCGAGATGTGTGTATATAGTGTATATATGTGCATGGGTGTAGGGAAGAGCAATTTCACAAGTGTCACTACCTACACATTATTCAGGAGCGGGGAGGGGGGGGGGGGTCGAAGAAGATAAAAATATGCTCTCTTTTCCGTATCGTTATTAAGATCAATAAGGTAAAATATTGTGGGGGACACGTCCCCTCGTCCCCCATTGGTTGCGACTTTAATGTTCAATTTTGTTGTCTTGCCTCAGGTACTATTCATGGTACTACCTCACCGACTATACTGCAAATATACAAGGAGCTTTTGCAGAAAAAAAAAATTCTGAACACATTCGTGAACGAAAATTTGCAAGGATTTTGGCTCAGGTGCATATAAAAAAAAAAAAAAATACATAGGTTTCGCTCTTTTCTTGCTCTATTTGATATCCGATTTTTAGCAAAAGTGCATTTGTTAAAATAAATTATTTATCATTTCTCCCTTGACAGTGAAAAACATTTACAACATCTCGCTTTTTAATTAAGTCGAATTATTAAAAACACGACTTGCTTGAAATAACAAGCTTCGACTGTTTCTTGCGTCAGATCAGAGGATCGAGAAAAATAAAAATTCCTGTCAAAGCTCTTTATTCTTTTTGCCGCATTGACATGATTGGAGTCGAAGCTCTCCTCAGCAACGTGATAAATGTGCCTCCATCTAGTACGGAGATTTTACTTTTTATTTTTTTCGCCTTTTATTTTATTTTTTATTTTATTTTTTCCTACTGTTGTTCCTCTAGGGAGTTTGACTGCCTAAGCAAGAGGTTTTCTCTGCATTGAATTTGACTTTGTAGATGCTTTCTGGTAGCATTTTTTTGACAGTTGTGTCAACAGCGCCTGGTTGAGATGCAATATTCGGCCAATTTTATAATGTGAGTTTCTTTAAAATGCTATTAGTATGTCGAGATAAGAAGATGTATACAGAATTACTTTAAATCATTTCATTAGAAATTTTTATTTTATTTTTCTAGGTGTTAAACAATCCCATTTGACCATACTGGTGTTTAAGGGGAGATTATTAGTAACCATGGCATCCATCATGAAAGGCTTTGATAACAATGGATTTTCTTTAACTTTAAATCTAGCCACTTCGAAAAATACGTATCCACCACTTTCACAGGGACCTTATCAGTGCGACAAACCTATAGTGGCTCAAAATTTTATCAAGCCATTAACAACATTTTGATCTCCCAGAACAAGAAAAATTCAGTTTGAAGATCAAATCCAAGGTTCTTTTTTTTTTTTTTTTTTTTGACCATTTTTACAGTCTTATAAATGCGGAATTATTTTCAGTCCCTTTACTTTAAAAATGCGCAAGTATTAGGCTATGGTTTACTATACCTGAGGAGACCATATTTTTGAACGTAAAATTGAGGACACGCAACTAAATTTGAAACAAAATTGAGAACATTTTATAATTAATTAAATAATTAACAGTAATTTAATTAAAAAACAATGTAATAATTAAAAAATGACCCCAATTGCTTTTCTATATTTTGAGGACAAATTGCAAAAAACCACAGAAATTGGTGACGTATGTTGTTCGCCCTTTGGTTTGTGATGACTAAAACTTGACTTAAACTGATAGCATACATTGCATTATATACTCATAGGCAAATGAACTGATTCTAAAACTCATTACACAGAACTGATCGATCATTAAAAATAAGTCTATGGAATAAGAGACCGCCCGTACAGGGCAAAAGATAAGAAACTAGAGGGGGATCAACTATCTCAAACATCTCGATATTTTGATACTGGCTTTCCTCCATGCGGTACAGTATCAAGATAAGTCGACTCTTCTTCCCGATAGAAATGTACTGCTGTGAGACTAATATCCAGTACGATTCAGATTTGTAGAGGAATTGATAAATGTGATGAGAACCAAGACCAATCAATGACCTGTTAAATGTACTATGACGCCCTGGTGATTCGTTTGTATTCTTTTGCGGAGAGCTTACTAAGATATATATATATATATAAATGAATTATGCTCTTACAAGGAACTTTGAAAACAGTCGGTTTAAAATTATGATCTAAAAATTTTAATTCTTTAAAAATATTTTTAATAAACGTACATAATAAATAAAAAATGATGACAGACAATAGTTTTGTATTAAAAAAAATAATAAAAAATCGTCTAATTGCCTGACGGCTATTTCTGTCTGTTTTGGATATTTAAAAAGACTATAAAACTAGACTTCGAGAACCAATTGTGATCCGTGTTCTTATTTTAAGAAACACTGTACTTTAAAGAAGAAATTAGTAGTTTATTTTATTATATTTTTTTTAAGGACGGGCACTTGCTCATCAGGCATTCGCCTCTATGAGGTCCGAAATGTTGGCTCTTTTATTCATGGGGGCACACTGTAAGTGCCTGCAATTATGAAGAGACTGGCAAATTATCGCCCAAACGGGGAATAGAACCTGACTCAAGATGAGATAGAATTGTTTCTTAGCCACTACACCATTTGGGTGATGGAATTAGCATAGTTCATTC
This sequence comes from Cheiracanthium punctorium, assembly GCA_038373885.1. NCBI lineage: Eukaryota > Metazoa > Arthropoda > Arachnida > Araneae > Cheiracanthiidae > Cheiracanthium > Cheiracanthium punctorium. The sequence continues at coordinate 1,410,082 of JAWZYV010014839.1, read as the reverse complement.
GCGCTATTAGAAGATCGTATGTTCTCAGAAATTAAGTTTTCAACAGAATACTTGTTCACTTTGATGAAATAAAAGTAAATAATGCAAATGTTAAGAATTAAAAATGTTTATGTAAAGGGTGTTCCACCTGAAGAGTGAATGTCGTCGCAGGACTTTTGAACAGCTTTAAAAAGAATCCAATGATGTTACACACTCGAAAAAATTAATATTGCTTCTTCACCCAATGCACTATGGTCTAAAACTAACAGTAAAGCTGTATGTCTCATGTAAAGTAACTTTCAGAAAAAAATTCATAAGCCCAAAAAATCGTCTTCAAAAATGGGCCGAGGAGTTAAATGTTTAGGGAAATATTGAAAAATTCCGCCTGATTACCTTTTTTTTCCTGGGTGTTTCGTAACTCCTATATGTTCATTGTTTGTGACAGCCCACAGTACAACTTGTAATGACATAGTCTAAATTTTTTCGACCTTTAGAGAGCAATTAAATTTTTTAAAAAGCTGTTCAAAATTTGCATGATTTTCCAGTTGAGCAGTCTTAAACAATTTTTGTAGAAATCGCACGTGTAAAACTTTTGCAATTTTAACTGTATAAAGGCTTGTGCAACTAACATGTTAATTTTCAAAATTTTCTATTACTTTGTGAATATACTTTTTTTTTAATTGTACTTGTAGCGGTCGTTTAAATAAATAGACATCGCCAAATCAGCTTTTTTAAACTGAATATATATATTACGAAGGATTTGTGTTGTGTACAATTTAAGAATAAATGTAGTACATGATTTAATGTGTTGCAAAAGCACTAATTAAAGAAAATTTAACCTTTAATTACACGATACCTGTACTAGGGATTCTCATGTGACGGTAATTGGAACTAGTAAAAACTGAGAAAGACTCCAATGTTTAACTTTCCAAATTCGGCTTTCTATTTAAGCTAGGGAGGGCGGGGGGGGGAAAAAAATCTTTACTTTATTTAGTGAATCAATATCATAATACCAAAAACATACAAAACTGAGTCAATATGGACTTAACAGATTATCATTTAACAAGCGGAAAATAGAAGAAGAAAAAAGTATCAGAGCGGGACTCATGTAGAAGAAGTAATAACACCGTTATCACCGTTCGAACAGCAAAACGAACCTTACACCACGTGGGATTCCTTAATCCTACTGATTATACTTAAGAAAAAGCTTCTTTTATCGTACTTTTTTACTTGAGCAAGCAACCAATGTTTTACACCAGGTTACCCCCCCCCCCTTTTTTTTTTTCTTGCATCTTACCCAGCCTGTACGCAAATTCAATTACGATATACGTGTCGCTGGAGAAGAGCATTAATCAAAAATACAGAGATATTGTGCAATGTGATTAATCGAAGAGGGGAAAACTTTTGAATGAGGCCTCGGATGAATAGATCGATTCACGATAACTGATTTTTCATCCATAGCGCGGTGAGGGTAAAATGATGATCTTTACGCTGGTTTTATTTTTTTGCGTATATAGAAAGCAAATTAACTGCAGTCTAGCCCGGATATTTTCTATTTATGTCGACCATAGGAAAGAAAAACTTCGACTTGTTCGTTTTATTTGACGGGTTGAAATGGGTATAGTCAATTTGTAGGTACTTATTGAGACGGCGTTCGTGGAAATTTAAGAGATTTTCTCTTTTCTTTCTTTTCTTTTTTTTTTTTCTCGTGTGTATGTGTGTGTGTTGTTATGTATTATGTTTCGAGATAATTATTTACTGACAGCCCGATAGGTTCGGTGAAAGATGTTATGAGAATCGCCTGCGAAAGTGTTTTGACTGTTCCAGCTTTGTGATGTGACGCGTTAGCACGGTTATGAAAATTAATCATTCGTCGAGTATGAACAAAATATGCGTGGGATTAGTTATAGCATTAGAAATTTATTAAAGAACCAATGAACGTAATAAATAATCGATATGATGGTACTAGATATGTATTACATTGGTAGTACATTTTCACATTATTTCTAACGACTTTTAAAAACTAGGTTCTTTTAAATCTTTTATTTATTTTATTATTTATTTATTTACTTAAGCTTAAAAATAAAGAAAAGGGTAGATTCTGAACAATACCGTATTTACTCGCGTAGTAGTCGCCCTCGCATAATAGTCGCACCCCCGTTTTCAAGCAGAAAAAATGGCTTTAGAGTTACAATATTATGTAAGTAGATTTTCCCCGCATAATAGTCGCACCTAGACTTTCACCATGAAAAATTGACAAAGTGCATGCATCCAAGTAAACACTATTATGCAAGTAAACACCGTATTTAAAGTTCAGAATCTACCTTTTTCTTTATTTTTACTTATAGGAATTTTATTATAGGAAAATACCAAAATAAATTAAAAAGTAAGTATATGATTTTATGTATGTTTTTGTGTTAAGGAAAGCCTAGACAAGGGTCATATGCCCCGGTGGAGGTAGGGGTTGCCTTGGGCAGAGGACATTTTAAGGGGTTCTAATGCGAATTATTGTTACATCTGTAGAAAACCGCTCAAAACTCCAGACCGTTAGATCGACAGTCGCAGGATAAGTCCACACTCCGGACCTTCACACTTCAGCCATCTACCATGTTCAGTGTCTTATCCACTCGGCCATCGTGGGGTCAATATATAATTCTAAACAATTAGCTAAAAAACTCTGTCTGGGCAAATATGTAATTAATATTTACTTTCGATTTATTAAGATGTCGAATCTTGGTAAGACATGAAGAATAAAATACGGAAGGGAGAAAAAAAAAAATTAAAGTGCTTGCATGAGTTCAAAGAAGTTGATTCCATTTAAATGAGAACCTTTGCATAATTACGTAATTTAATCGAAACTAAGATGTCTAGAATAGCTTTGAAATGAAAGTATATGTAATAGTAAAATTTTTACTTTCATGTGTCAATAACTAATTTTTGTCTACTAGATACGGCTTATACATACAACATCTTTCCTTGGCAAAATCTCAGTCTGTGAGTCAGAAACCCATGGTTTTCGTGATTTGCAATTCTCCCTCTGATGAGACGCTGCATTTTATGCAGTATTTCTATAATAACAATGGCTGGCCTGGGGGGGGCGTTTTTTCTAATATATCTTAAAATATTAAACACGTTTCTACTAAGCGGCTCCCATAAATGCTATGTAGCGTGTGTAATTGCTGTATTTTTATAATACTTTTAAATAAGTTTTAATTAATAGTTAAATGTAGTATATATAGTATAATAGAAAAATTTAGTACATATAAAGTTTTAGGATTTAAGGGCAATTACTTACAGCCAACTGTATATCCCATTTGGATAGTCAAATATTGAATATCTGGCCTTCCTAAACTCGAAAAAATTAACGAATAGTTTCAGTCATTGATATCAGCAAGTGCAAAAAACCGTTATGTAATTACAAGTTCTATTAACATATTCAGCTGCTTGTTGAAAGCTGTTTATATAGTCATTGATTAGGTACCATGTAGCTCGACAAGAATGAAACGGTGTCGTCGATGGGATTTTGAACACGTCAAATTCCACTTACATGCAACACAAGCCGTTTAAATGAAGCGTTGGTACACACAAGCAAACTACCAGGAAGGTTTTTGTTCATTACACGAACAAATGTTACTCACGTGTTAAAACATGTGTAGAACATTTGTACTCTTTCATTAGTAAAAAAAGGAAACAGATTACGCTTTACAAGCTACATAAACCCCCAAGGTTTGTCAGTTAAAAAGCAATTAATCTCTCAAACGAATTACCACGCGAGGCAGCCTGAGATATCAAAAGGTAGAAAGTGAACGGTAGGTAATTGTGCAAAGAATTGCTCTCCCCGATATTTGTGAAGTGAACAGTATTTGGTTCTCTTTCTTAACAATGAAGTTCTTAGGTAAGTACTTCAACAAGTGGGAACAACCTCTTTCAAGAAAGATTCACAAAAGCTCATGAATGGTAGTAGAAAGTTGACTGCAGAGGGAACACCAACTATGGCCAGCTTGATAGCATCAGCGCCTCATTTGTGAACGGGCATCTGCTCCACATGTGGCCTGCTTATAATTAAGTCTACTCTACCTTTCACACAAAGTAATTTTTCTTCAGTATTTAAATACCTTAACAAATGATGGTATACCTTTCAGAGAAGTCTACCGGCAAACTTCCACAAGCGGGTTGATTCTTTTAGCCCAAACAATCGACGAGAAAACATTCAATGTTGTCCAGATGCCGAGTCTTTCTAAAGGTGGAAGGATAATTATTTCAACCATTTTGTTCATTGTAAAGCTTTACTGCATCTGTTATTCTGAGCAAAATTTATCAATTTGTACTCGACTATAGATGTCGGATTTGGCTCTTTTTAGAGCATGTTAAACTTGAGTGTTTGATAGATATTTAATTTCTTTAGAAATTACTGACAATATAAGAGCGTGTGTTTTTGTGACAGATTTTATTCCGTGGAACCTCCCAAGTTTGATACCCCTATAATATGGACACCTTTCTGGGGAACGGAACGTGTCCGTAGTATAGAAATATACCTCTATAAGTTACACACTTTTTGAGGGAACCGCAGGTGTTCAACTTACGGAGGTTTCACTGTATTTTTGATGCATTATTTTCCATTAAATATTTTTGTTTTACAGTTTTTTAATTTATTGAAAATTATTTTATTCTATTTTATTCGTTAACAATACAAATATATCATACCAGGCATCGTAAGCTTATGTAGTCGGCGGAATCCTTCTTGAACAGCATTATTTTTGCGAATATGATCTTGTGCTTTTATAAAGATGAACACTTTTATTGGGATATAGAAAAAAAAAAAAAAACCCACAATCTTCATAAAAATAGTAATAAAAAGGCTTTTAAAAATCATAAATCATATGAAACGTCAACTATTTCTTATACGAAAGTTTCTGGGTTAAATTAATTTCATGGTATTCAATTTTCAGCTCCTGCAAAATTTTCTTGTTCAAAATTGATCGTATTATATAAGTTATCTATAAATAATATGTTTTTACTTAATGATGCAGATGCAGTTATTTTCTTGAAACATGACCTCATTATCGGGCACAATGTTGAAAAGTTTCATTCTGATGTTCGTTTCTACAGTAAGTTGGTTCCTATATTTTGATTTCATATTACTTTGTTACTCATGATACTTTGTCATAAACATCTTGAACTGTTTGGAACTATTTTTCCTAAAGGCTGTTCCACTTGAAAATCCTGCAACTTTTAAACAGCTTTTAAAGAAATCAATTGCGTTAAAGACTAAGAAAAATTTAGAATGTCTCTTTATGAGTTGTACTATGAACTGACACAAACAATTAGCGTATAGGAATTACGAAACACTCACAAAAAATGCTAAACATACGGAATTTTGCAATATTTAACTAAACAGATAAGACCTCGGTGCATTTTTCAAGGCAATTTTGTGCGTTAATGGTTTTTTTCTGAAAGTTGCATGAGACATACAGTTTTGCTATTAGCGTTAGTCCGTAACTGCATAGTGTTACTAAATTTTTCGCTTGTTTTTTGCATCCTTGGTTTGTTTTTAAAGCTATTCAAAGGTCCAGTGACGCCGATCGCTTTTCAAAAGGAAATGAGTGCAAATATGAGTTTGAAAATAATGTAATTTCTAAGTTAAAAACAGCTTAGAAATATATATATATATATTGTAGAATCAACAGAATTTTTGTTCGTTGAATATAATGTTTTGTTGATGTGACAAAACTGTTCAGTTAAAATAAATGCAACCAGATTCCTTGCGTTAAATGAACAACATTTCGTTGAATTCAAGAAATCCCCTCCCATGCATTTCTTGAACTTAATAAACGATAAGGGAAACATATTTGTTCAAACTTCTTTTCTATTCAGTTTTTAATTCCCAAAGGAAGAAAAACAAAAATTGCTCAGTATATTTGGAGAACGTAACATGATGATATCAATGTTTCCCACTCCGACGTCCATTAAATCCGTACTGTAAAAGGATGATAAATCGTTGGAAGTTGTAACCGTGCTGAATTAATTTGCCGAAATACCGGGTGATTGATTCTTGATCGACGCCGAGATTAATTCTCAATTATCTGGTGATTGACTTTTGGCTTCTATCTTTGCGGTAATGGTTTTTTAAATGTTTTCAGTGTTTATAATTTATAATTTTTGTATTTCATAAACTCAAGAGATAATGCATTTTAAGCTTTTAGCATGAAGCTATTAGGTCCGTCAGCTTACACAACAGCGTATTAGGGGCTCCGATTCTCATAATTTAACTATGGATTTAAGTTGTTTGTTTGTTATGGCAAACCTATACGAAGGACATCTGCCTTGAGCTGAGGACGTTTTAAGAGGCTCTAACGAATATTCACGTTACATTTGGAGAAAACAGCCCCAAACTCCAGATCGTTAGATTGATGGCCGCACGATAGGCCCAAACCTAGGACCTTCACACTTCATCTATCTACCATGTTCAGTGTATTACCCACTCGACCATGGCGGGACCCTTTAAAGCTGTTCTTTTGAATATCCTGCAACTTTTGATTAGTTTTTTTTTAATTGATTGCTCTAGAAATTCGTAAAAATTTAGAATGTGTCTTTACGTTATACATGTGAAATGCTACAAACAAGTAAGCTATAGGTGTTACGAAGCATTCGGGAAAAAATGCTACGGAATTTTGTAATATTTTCCTATACAGGTAACTTTTCAGACCATTTTTCAAGGCGATTTTTGTGCTTAATTTTTTCCTGAAAGTTACTTGAGACGTACAGCTTTACTGTTAGTATTAGTCAATAGTGCATTGGGTGAAGAAGCATTATTAATTTTTTCGAATGTTTAATATCACTAATTTGTTTTTAAAGCTGTTCAAAAGTCCTGTGACATTTTTAATATAACTAACCAAAATAAATAAATAAATAAAGAGGTTTTACTGTGGTTCTCTTCAGGGGCGTAGCCAGGGGGGGGATATCGGGATATATCCCCCCCCCCGAAATGTTTGGATTAGTGATGAAATGCCGTCTATTTATACAGATATAAGTTCATATCCCCCCTCGAAATATTTTCCAGGCGCATATCCCCCCCCCCCGAAAAATTTTCCTGGCTACGCGCCTGGTTCTCTTAGATACGTATGTATATGCTTGACTTTATGGATTCACTAACTAACTTGCTTGCTTGCTTTGCTCTGTTTGATGTGAAATGTTTTGGCTCTTATTTTTATAATAAAATAAATATATTTCAACTTCACGGTGCATGAGTTTCTCTTCATAAAAAAAATAATGGTTCCTTATAAAGTTTTATTATGTTTGATGTTTAATAACAACATTTGTCTGAAGAATAGTGAATTAAATACTAATACAAGAGTTCAATGAGTTTGCTCAGATCACAGACAATATCATCTGATATTTAAAAGCTAACCTAAAAATGCTCAGTTTTCATGGAGAAAGAATGAAATTTCATTTCGTTTCCAAACCACACACGTAAAAAAATTTTAAGCCAGAAAATAATATAGTCGAAACCTTTATTTATTACAGTGAAACATCCCAAGCAGGACAAGGACATCTCTGGACAATTTTCTGAAGAACAGAATATTCCTACATTCAAATATACTTCCTTATTTTGGACGTATCCTTGAGTTGGACATTTTTTGAGAGAACCGCGAGTGTCCAACTTTCGGAAATGTCACTATATAAAAATGAGAAAACTTTAATAATAATGTTTGCTATTGAAAATGTCAAAGTCGAAAAGTAGTAAGCTAAAATAAATAATAAAGGAAATTCATTTTATAACCTCAAATAAATGTCTCAAAAAATTATAATAAAAACATTTCATCTTATAAGTATGTATAAACAGCTTTTATCTGTGAAAAAAAAAAGTAATATTTCAAAATTTGCTGAAGTTCATTTATTTATTTTCCAGAAAAGGAAATTCTATAAGAGGGATGACTTACTGTATATTTAAAGAAACGCCTATAATTTAAGATTGATAAATGATATAGACACGAGTTTAATTCATACCTCGACTGAGGTTGTTCGCCAAATTACTCGATTACTCGTATGTCGATTAATAATCCCCCATGCACTATGGACTAAAACCAGCAGTAAGTCTTTATGTCTCCTGCAACTATCAGGAATTCATAAGCACAAAAACTGCCTTCAAAAATAGTTCGAGGAGTTACTCGCTTTCGGAAATATTGTGAAATTCCGTATATTTAGTATTTTTTTCTCAGTGTGTCTCGTAACTCTCATAGTTTCACTGTTTTCAACAGTTCACAGTTCAACTTGCAAAGAAACTATCTAAATATTTTTGAATCTCTAAGTGCAGCTGGATTCTGAAAAAAGCTGTTAAAAAGTTGCACGATTTTCAAGTGGAACATTCTTAATTCGTGGCGGTTGTGGTACGTTGAAAGATGACCGATCGCTGCTCGTTGGGGTTGTAGTCTGGCCAAAGCATTACAAAAGTCCGCTGGACGCTGGGGCAGCTCCAATCCTCGTCGCTGTGCGTCTGTCGTACGTAAAATAAATACTCCTGCTCTAGAACATATTTTTATTTTAACAACTTTTCACACAGATTTATGTGGCAGCAGAGGTCACGAAAAATCCCGCTCTTTTGGCGGACACATGATTTATAAGCTAATCAGATGTTTCAAAAAAGGTGCATTTATTGGTTATTAAAATGCCCGGGTCCCCCCAAAGTCCCTGGAAATTCTTGAGAAATCTGGGGACAATGCCACGTGAGAACAAGGGAAAATATATCAACTTCCTTTTTATTAAATTTAGATTCCGAGACAAAGCTTTTTTTTCAAAACAAAAGCTTTTACGCCCCTGTAGAATTCTGAAGGAATTCGTATCTCAAGCTAAAAAAAATCTGCCTAACACCGGCTCGTATCTCAGAAAGAGAACTCGTATCCTATAGTACTGCGCTGAATAATGCCCGAGTGAATAAGACACTGACCATTGGCAGATGGCTGAAGTGTGAAGTTCCAGAGTTCTGTCTTACTGCGCGGTTTTCGATCTAATACAGAAGATAAGTTTTAGGTGGTTTTCTCCAGATGTAACGAGAATACACGTTAGAACCCTTTAATATGTCCGCCACTCAAGGCATTCCTCCCTTTCGCAGGTAGCCTTGGTGTACTTTGCCTTCACAAAACAGCAACTATCGTTTAAGGCTGTAGTTTGAAGAAAAAAAAACCTTTTTTTTGGTCTCGGTACACAAATTCAAATAAACTAATGGCACCAGGGTCTCGAAAAATTTCGAGATGGTTCTTCATAAGCTGCATTTACACACTGTAATAAGCGAAAAAACTGTGCCTTTTGTGAAACCTTCAGAAAAAATTCTTTAGCATGGAACTGCACTGCAAAATTTTTCTAAGCGTGACACGTTTTGCAAAATTTTCGATTTTTAAGAATTTTTTCTAAAAGTTTTGTAACGGATACAGGTTTATCGTTTGTTTCAGTATGTAGTGCAGCTTGTAAAGAGACAGTCTAAAAATTTTGAAGTGCCTGATATTATTAGCTTATTTGTACTTATGTACCAAAATCGCATATTTTTTTCGAACTACACCGTTAATAATAGATATGAAAAATGGGACAACTAAAAAGCATACCCTTCGAAAAGTACAAACATACCTTCACCCTGTGCATCAAAATCTCCACATAACTTCACGGTTAGCTTCCCGTTACCCCTTTAATACAAGCCGGCATCCATACTTTGCGAATCTGCTATTTTTACAGCGCAAAATTCAATTGCCAGTATCTTTCCCAGAGACACGGCATTTATCAAAAAGGTTATATTGCGCGTTACGGAATGATTAATGAACCGCGGCGAATGTTGGTACCACGAAGAATTAATTTGGGCCCTCGCAAACGATGATTTATTCTTGATCGAAGACGAGATTAACTCCATATTCCTTGATCATTCACTCTCGAGTGTACGGCGATCCCCGACACAAAGGAAACACGCTAACAGCCGTTCATTCTTGTCGAAACAGCTGATAAATGATGGTGTCTGGATCGTTATAGGTATGCACCGAAGCTACACACAGTGAAAGTAAATACCTGTATACTCATGTTTAACCCTTTAGAGGCGCAACCCTTTCCCAATGCTGTAAACAGGGCAGCCGTTGCCATCGCACGACTTAACTACCAGAAAGATGGCGGACGATCGAAACGGTCATCGCGTGCCACAGATCTAGAGACCCTTTTTTGACGACAGCTGGCTGTGCCGCATAGGTAGCTTCTCGCATTCTTCCATTTTTCAGCAGATGTCAGCGCTGTAAAAAGAATCGTGACCATTTTTTTACGGGAAATGACGTGCTAAAAAGTAAAGGATTCCCGTGGAGCTATGTCACCCGCAACTATTTTTATAGAAATCAAATCTATTGTTCGTGACTGGCAACAGTCAAAACGTCAGAGTTTGGTGTTCCCAGAGTGGGAACACTGCGAGTTAAAGGGTTAAAAAGGAAACTGACTGGATGGGTATTTTAAAAAATCATATTGCTGACCTAATTTTAACAGTGCCGTGCAATGAATGGATTAGAAATAACTCATTAGTTTTAACATCCTTAATTTAATAGCTATACGTTATTGCAACCTCCCAGATTGGCTACCACCATAAGTTCCACAGTTTTCAGGAAAACAGGAACAGGAGGGTGTTTGCATGTACCTCTGTACAGTGGACACTTTATATGGCAACCGAAGCACAGCAAGTGCCCAATAAACAGGGTTTACAGCTAAAATGAATGAATTGTAACCCAATTTTGTATACTGTGTTTACTCGCGTAATAGTTGCACTTTTTTAGCCAATTTTTCATGGTGAAAGTCTAGGTGCGACTATTATGCGGTGAAAGTCTACTACATAATATTGTAACCCTGAAGCTATTTTTTCTGCTTCAAAATGAGGGTGCGACTATTATGCGAAGGTGACTATTACGCGAGTAAACACGATATACACTATACAGAGCATGCACTCAATGAATTTTGAAAAATTAATTTAGCTCAAAAAATGTCCTCTAGGTGGCACTTTCAATTGAAAACAGCAAATTTAATAATGAAAATCACTAACTCGAACTGTACAAAGAATTTCAACACATATTCAATAGTTTTTGAACAATTACTAACTAACATGTGTCATTTCTTCAGTTAAATTTTCATACAAAGTGCCACCTAGAGGATAATTTTGGAACTAAGTTTTTTAAAAAGCTTCCTTGAGGACATCTTGTGAACAGTCCATATACCAAAGTTGGTGACAACATGTTCATCCGTTTCAGCTACAGAATGCGGATTAGCATTGCGATATCTATATTGCATACTTAGAAGTACTATTAATATGTTAAAAACTAAATTCAGTGCCGCAGTTGTTCCGATAAAAGCCAAATGCAGAAGCATATGCCTCGGCCAGGCAGGCAGCGTAACAACGCAGGTCACCCAGTGTGTAGTTCCTCAAGCTTCGCCCTCATTTTAAGGTTAGGGCTCACTCAACTATTCGAAAATGTGCGCTAATAAATAGAATTTTTTTCCCGCTTTTGAGGGTGATAACCTTTATCGATCCACCCAACGTATGAGAGTCCGAGTCAGCCTTACCTAGCCCAAGGATCTAGTCTTCGACATATGATATAGCTATCTACTATTGTGCCATTTTACTACACCGTTAATTTAGACATTATTAAAATTTACATATTGAAAAATTCGCCATTTAGTAAGAATTCTCCAGCTTTTCATGCTTTGTAATGTTTTCCGTAGCATAAGCCACTCTGTAGCGATTGTCTGTGCTAAGCCACTTACCGAAATCCTGCTATTTTTGTCATTATACGCATTTACAATCTGTTGTGTGTGCCATTGAGGGAAGTTACAGAGATTGTAAAAATATCTAATTTCCATTTCAAATTTTTTATTTTGTTATTTAATATATGCGTGTGTGTGTGTGTGTGTGTGTGTTTATACATATATTTTTCTTTCATTGTTAAAGAGTGGCAGTTTCGGAAGCAATACATAGCTTGATTCTGCTTTTATTTTTAGATAACCTAGCAAAAACAAACGTAAACATGAAATTTCATTACTGGCATCATTCATCTCGAAAACTCTGAAAAGATAAGTGGAATAAATTATTCTAGTGCAGAAAAGTGGGAAAGTTGACACCATACTTGTAGAACAACGAAAACCCAAACAAACCTCAGAACTACATATTGAAAGCCACGAACGCTTGTTTACCAGGCGAGTGCCAGAAAAGCTGCAAACTCGCGTGTGTGTCAAAGATTCACGGAAACGATCAACCGTCTCAGCACCTCATTCATTAAGCAACTTTATAATTGAATTCTTCACCGCCATTGATTCTTTTGCTGGGAACTTTTTTTCACTCCCGAGCTCGCACAGAATATAACGCCAGAGAGAAGGATCTATCTACCCAAATCTTTGAAAAGGATGAAATGGAACGAATCTACACACGGCGTCGTGCCCAACAGCAGATGGCAACGAGAGTAAAAACCCAGCAACCGCAAGGACTCCGGCAATCCTGCGGAGTTAGTCATCGGCAAGGGATATACCCCTCGTGTTTTGGACACAGCAACAAAATAGGAAAACTGCCAGCAGAATCATTTATCATAAGCCCCCCCCCCCCCTTACGGCGCGTGCTCTTGCGTGCCAGACCATCATTTATCAAGTTCCTCTTTAGAAGCAGCAGCCCCCCCCTCCCCCTCAGGATGAAAAGAAAGTTTTAATTTTTAAGAGAGGGAAAAAATGGATACAAATCTGGGCACCCACCGACTCTACGTTATTTGTTGGAATATAATAAAGTTTTTTTTTAATCAATATTTTTTTTTTCGTGTTCAAAAAAATCTGTTGTTGAACTTGGGCTTTGCTTTTATTGATCATACTTAATACGGGTAAACGAAGCTACTTTTGTCTATTGGGTTTAGAAACAAAAAATGTAATTATAAATGCATCTTGGGAGTGTATGCTTTTTTTTTTTTTTTTCTTCTTCTTTTTTGTTTCTACATGAAATGAACAGAACAAATATGCTGTTAGATAAAAATGAGGGAACAGCGAGAGATTCTGCATATTTTTTGTTTATTATATTTTCGTTTTAGGGTACATATTTCAAAAAGACCTTCACCCCATCAGAGAAATTTGAATAATTCTCAAGTTTGGAAAATGAGGTTTCGTGACTTGTTTGGAAGTTTATTAAGCACTTTTCTATTATTATTATTAAAAGAAAAGAAAACATTTTTTTTTAAAGAGGGAGGAGATATATTGCCATAAAATATAAACTGATAAAGCAAAATTTATTTATGACTTTTTGAATTTAAAAATAAATTTCTGAAACATATTTTTTTCTTAGAAAAGAAATGAAAAATGGAAGTCTTCCATTTTCTTTACTTAAAAATTGTTTTTAATTCGCATATTATTTGCACAAATTTCAGTTTTTCACACAAACTAATTCTTTATTGAAGTTATTGGAAAAATTAAAAACTTAGGGAGGGGCCGAGTTTTCTGTTTCAGTGTGGCAGTATTTTTAATACCCTCCTACAAATAGTAGTAAATGTTCTTGAAAGTTTCCGGAGTGGGGGGGGGGGGTGAATCCCCAACTCCCCGGTGGTAGTTCTTTTAACAATGGGGTCTAACATGCATTATGCGCAGAGTAAACATGCATTATGTTTAAATTGTTATTGTTGTTGTTGTTGTGAACATGTATATCGGATTTGTGTGCTCGGCTGGATGTCTGCTTATAAATCCTCGTCAAAAAGACAACACAATAGGGGGGAGGGGAATGCCGTCCGTGGGGTTCTTTCTAAGGAGTCCTAACCCGTATTTACACTAAGTTTCGGAGAAAACCACGTGAAAACTCCGAATGGTTAGGTCGACGGATGCTCGATGGGATCCGAACCCGGGACTTTCACACTTCGTGCGTCAATCATTTCCAATGACATAACCACTGTACCATGGTGAGGATTTATGTGTTATTATGAGCGTTTCATCAAATCTGCTCCATTTGAAAATCATGTAAATTTGGAATAACTTTTTTAAAAAGTTTAAAGATTTGGAAAATTTTAGAATGTCTCTTTACAAATTGCACTGTGAACTGTTACAAACAATGAAACTATAGAAGTGACGAAACACTCAGGAAAAATGCAAAACATACTCAATTTTGCAATATTCCCCTAAAGAGGTAACTTCTCGGCCCATTTTTGAACGGTTGTGCTTAAGAATTTTTTCTGAAAAAGCTGCACGATTACAGTAATACATTCAGCTTTACTGCTAGTATTAGTCCGCAGTCCCTTGGAGAAAGAAGCAATATTAATTTTTTTCACGAGTGTAACATCATTGGTTTGTTTAAATGTATATGAAGTCAATGAATTTTTTAATGTATAATGATCACGTTTAAATACAATACAAACTTTTTAATAAGAAACATACAAATGATTTTTTTTAATGTAAAGTGTTCACATTTAAATACAATACAAACGTTTTAATAAGAAACATGCAAATATTAAAGAAAAATCGTAAACGAAAATTTAAAAATGCTTAATTCTTCTCTTTTATAGTTAATATGTCAATATAACTGGACAAAAAAGCACCTAAGTTTTTTTGAATATTACACATTCATATATATATGAATAAGAAGTTATTTATTATATTTCCAGTAACATACAAAAATAATAAAGTATTAAAAATAATTTTAATTCTTTATTTTAGTAATACTGTAATAAAACTCTAGTTCAGACGACTTTAGTACACAGAGATGAGTGCGAGACAGAAAATAGGCCAGTCTCGTCTCACAAAAAAGCTACAAACTTTTTCTCATCTCGCAAAATCCCTATATTGTATTGATAAAAACGTCTGTCTCGTCTCGCAAAAGTTTTGCAAATCTCTGTTACGCCTCGTCTTGCATCCATCCTTAACTCCACAAAAAAATATTCGTTAATCCTTTGCTGAAAATCTTAGTAAACGTATAAAATCTTGCACATCTTGATCAAGAAGTTCTACATCGCAACATATCTTTCTTCCTCGCATAAATGAAATAAATTCATGTATGATTTATTGAATGCATTTTAGTTTCACAATGAAAAACCCCCTCCACACATGTCTTAAAACTTTCACTTCGATAACTTTCAAATAATAGGAAAACATGGATTTTTTTTTTCTCCCCCTAACTGCTGTATATTTCGTGACTTATTCATACTGCTGTTAAATGCATTTCTATCACTATTTGCATAAAAACGTATTCCGGGAAATACTTTTAGAAGTGGTTCGAACAAATGAAACATCGCCTGAGCGCATCGATTTTGACGTTCTAAAATGAGATTTCAAGATGAAAAATTGTTAAGAGCATAGTTTACATTTTTTTTTCACCTTTCACTACTTTTGGAAATATCTGCTTTGGAAGAAAGCCGCAAGAGTTTTGAAGTTTTAAAGATAATTTGTTAAATATGGGTAATTAATGAATCTTTATCTTCTAAAATAAATAGCAATTAAAATATGCCGAACAATAAAATCAAAATTTGAAAGACGATAAGCAGCATAAATTATTGTTGCTAGGTGAGTAATATTAATGAACATTTTCACGTCAATATATTTTCTTTTTACAGAAAAATAATTTGAAACGGAAGAAGAAAAAAAAAATATCGGTTTAAAAAGAAATACTACTGAAAAGCTGATTTTCATTCAAACTTTTGAGAAAAGCTTTTCGACTTTCTTGGCTGCATTTAAATGCATGATACATTATTATGAATTTAGAATTTTCAAGATGATAGTTTTAAGAACTTAATAACCCTTTTCCGCTCCTCATTTCCGGTTTGCATCTCAATCCTGGTATTGATATAGTCAAAGGCATTATATTTAAAACCGTGTGATTTCAAATCTTATATGCTTTATTTTGCTTCAAGAACGATTTTTTTTGTGTATGTATTTTTCATTTACTACTGCTTTGTGTATTGCGTTGTCTCATTACTGTTCCTTCGAAAGTATCATGTAACAAATTGCTAATAAATATACATTAATAAATTTCTATTTATAAACATTTTATTAATGCGTTATAATAACTTATTATTAATAACTTTTAATGTAATAAAAAAGTTTCTCAAAGACAGTTTTGTGTGCTTCCTAGAAATGATTATAGCAATGAAATTCTCCAATTATAAAGCGAAAAGATATATCGTATACTACCGTATTTACTCGCGTAATAGTCGCACTTTTTTTGGCCAATTTTTCATAGTGAAAGTCAAAGTACGAGTAGTATGCGGGGAAAATCTACTAGATAATATTGTAACTCTAAAGCTATTTTTTCTGCTTCATATCGGGGGTGCGACTATTGTGTGAGGGCGACTATTACGCGAGTAAATACGGTACATTTGTTCCTTTTAAACTCAGAATGACATCTTTTAAGAAACTCATAAATTAGCCGTTTAGTCTCAACCTACCTTAGCATGCAATAAAATTGTACTTATTATATCTGTCACTAGAATACAGTTTCTTCAGAAAAAAAGCATCCATACTTCTCATGAATTTTTTATCATATCTACTTGGTTTTGATTTTCTTCCAATCTCAGTTAGAAATAGAAAATAATAAATTTCATATTGATTTAGCTTTGAATGACAACATTAATATAAATTAAGCAAATACTTTAAAAATATATATACTGTGTAGTACTTTTTATATTCTCTTCAATCTTTTAAAAATCTATTTTATTTTAACAAATAAGTAATTAATTGTGCACATTATTACGCCAGAATGAAGCGTTTACACTGAATTTCTCGGTCTTGTCCCAAAAAGATACTATATTTTACTGTTAAACCACTTCTACGTTATATTAGTACAGTAAAATCTCCAAACTTGGACACCACACCCCTGTAAGTTGTCTGAGAAACAGAATTGGCTAGTAGCATTTACCTACACCTCCGTAAATCGGACACTTTTCGTGGGAACCGAAAGTGTCCAATTTTCAAAGGTTTCACTGTACGTAAATCATAACGGTAATATGGAAGTCAAGGGGGAGATCACCCATAGGTATGGGGCCCATGATTAACGCCCAATGAAGCTCACTGTCAGTTAATATTACGTAATAAAAGCCTAAAATGAAGTATTTAAACATAGAAGACCATATATATATATATCGAGTAAGGCTGTTCTACTTGAAAATCGTGCAAATTTTGAACAGCATTAAAAAAAATTTAATTGCGCTAGAGACTCGGAAATGTTTCTTTACAAGTTGTACTGTGAACTGACACAAACAATGAACCGATAGGAACTATGAAACGCTCAATAAAAAATGCTAAACAAACGGAATTTCGCGATATTTCCCTAAAAGGGTAAGTCTTTAATCCATTTTTGAAGGCAATTTTTGTGCTTATGAATTTTTTCTGAAGGTTGCATGAGACATACAATTTTACCGTTATTGTCAGTCCATAGGGCATTGGTTGAAGAAGCATTATTAATTTTTTCACGTGTTTAGCATCATTGATTATGTAAAACACCCTTAAAAATGGCGTCTGTTATCATCTGCTCCGTTATGTAAATTACCTCTCATCTGAGAATATTGAGTATAAATATCGTGGTTAAAAAGCATCATCATAAAGACATCTCAGAAAATAAGGATTTAAGACGTAAATGTATATTATATTTCCCGAAATGTAGCTTTCCATAGCAATTGCAACAAATAATTTACTGCAACATGCTACACTTTGAAGATGACATTGGCATCTAACATACTGTCTAACACCAGGATTGGGGAAGGGACAACTTCTCTGTCTGATGCATATGTATACAGTGACACCTGGTTTACACAACACGTCATACAGAGGCGGGACAGAACATGCCTGACCTACATCAAGATATTGGGATGTTCTCTCTCTCCTGCTGACATAATGGGACTTTCAAAGTTTTGAGTCATCTTTCAACCCAAATCTGAAAATTGTATTTTCCCCCCCCAGTTCCCCAAGTAAAATTAAATAAGCGAGGATGCAAAACAGTGTAAGACTTCTTGATCATGTGCCACAAAACCAGTCTAGGATGGAAATGTTAAAAAAAAATTTATGAGACTGTTATCTTCATTAATAAAAAGTATAGGAGAATTCATTTTTTTTTTTTTTTTTACTGATTTACGAAGTTATTATTTTCAACCACTAAATAAAACTCGAGTACCGCAGTTTTACTACTTTACTATCAGTTAGAAAACCATCTGCGTCAAATAGTAGAAACCCTATAAGGCTGGACGCGAGACGAGACAAGATAGAGATTTGCAATTGCTTTTCATGACAAAATAGATCAACTTAAATCAGATCATTACTATACAGGGATATTTCGGGAACAGATAGTTTTATTTTTGGTATTGCTTCCAGTATCGTACACAGGCCGGGGGGGGGGGAATCAAATCAAAACCCACCCCTTTCCAAATTTTTTTTAACATAAAGTCCACATAAAATAAATTAAAACTTTGTGAAAAAAAAAAAAAATAGGCATAAAATGTTACTTATAAGTTGTTACGATCGTTTCGACCAAAAAATTCTTTCGGTCTTCCTCAGACAATACCGAAAGAATTTTTTGGTCGAAACATCTTATAAGTAACATTTTATGTGTGTGCGTGTTTTTTTTTTTTTTTTTTTTCAAAAATTTTTATTTATTTTATCCTTTAACACCAGTATTTTGAGTGTTTTTTTTTCATAAAGTTCACATATTTTTCATTTTTTTTAACATAAAGATTATGTCTATAACCCCCTTCCCCTTCTTGAAGGAAGTCTGCGTACTCTACTGCTTGCGCACATACCAAAAGTCCAGGATTTGCTGGATTTTTTTAAATTATCATACAACTTTCTTTATTTTGGATTGAGGATACTTTAGAAAATACATTTTAATAGTAATAATTATGATTATTCTGCACTGTAAAAAAAAAGTCAAATTCTTCCGTATAAAGTCTCCGTTAAAAAAATCTTCCGTATACTGAAGCCTTCAGTAAAGCATACGGAAGTAAACTGGCATTTCTATTTCAAATTTCTAAATATTATCAAGAATTTAAATATTTGACACGCCATTTTAAAAACTAAATCATCGAATATAAAACTGATTAAAAATTTTAGCTTTGTCTTCCCTCGATTAAACAGAAATGCACAGTTGGTTAGAATTATAAAATTAAACAGAATTATAAAGAATAAAATAAAACGCAAAATAAAAATTTTATTCACTTCCCAAATTTCCTCTGGAAGTTTTATAGACACATTTCTGAAATATTTTTAGAGTTAATCATATGGTCTGTAGGTAACTTACAATTGACAACTTTGAATGTACCGATTTAGTAACATTTTTTAATAAATTAAAAACACTTGACTATAGTTCACTAGCAAAAAACGCTGCAGCTATGTCTAACAGCCAAAATTTATTAAACTTTCGAAGTTTCTCCTTTCATCTTTCATCGCAAAACAGCTAATGCTTAATTAATGGAAGCTAATGAATGTCTTTAATGTATGTTGCTGCCTCATTAACAGAGCGTAAACTCGATTTGCTAACCTGGTGAAGAGAAAAAAAAAATAATTTCAGCGCTTGAAAAAAGTTAGTTTTCGGAAGAAAAGTCAAAAACAGTCGTTCTGCTATGACATGAAAAGAATCCCTTATCTAGAAAAAGAGGGAGTTAGTTGTAAAAGGGGTCCTAGCAAAGACTTCTAACTCTTAATCAGATTAAAACAACAGTTCAATGCACAAAGAGGGGGAGTTAAAGAGAGCGAAAAAAAAAAAAAAGAAAAGAAAAGAAAAAAATTTTCTCAAAGAAATATTTCAAAATTCATAAATTCCATTAGTGGCAGGGTAACTGAGCTCCTTTTAGTGCATAATTTTTTTTTTCTGGGGCGTTCTTTTGTTCCACTAGCTCCCTTGACAAATGAAAGTTCCGGCGTGTGCAGTGATAAATGAGCTACTAATTTTCGCATCAAAGTTACGACAAGGTTGTTTTTACGTCACCCAGTGTAGAGTCGCCGAAAAAGACGCCAAATGACCGGTTGCGAATGACTTCTGGGGTGATTTGATTGATTTATTATCAGTGAATTTTTATTTTAAAGGTGATCTTTTAACGGGATGGTGGATCGAAAAATAAAACAGAGCGTGAATTTTAATCGATTGAAAAAATAAAACCGGTTGGAGGGAAAATGGATGGCTTTGAATTTCCAATCGCAGTTGTTGAATATATTTGTTACGTTTGCGGCATGTAAAACAGTGCTTGTGTACGTTTGCCTTACTCCACTTTAGACTTATGATTTTAGTTTTAAGTAGCACATTGTTCAAATAGTTCCTTCTTAAATGTCTATATTATAATAAAAATTAAAAATAAATAAATAAATAAATAACAAATCTTACTCGTCTGTTATTGAATACTTTATTCTCTCTTCAATCTCTTATTACTATTATTTTTTTTTTATAAGCACTATTATAAGAAATTCAGAATCCGGAAACGATATCTATTATTATACGCTTCATGTCATGAGCCAAAGTTATATACATTTGCGTCAAACCTTTATGAATTTTCAACGGTGTGTAGTGCATTCTACAAAGCTGTTAGATACTTTTTTTTTTTTTTTTTTTCTGTTGTACCTGAAATATAAAATTTAGAAAATTCGTACATTTCCCTATTAACAACAATCTGAATATTTTTATTTTTAATTGAAAATTTCCATTAAAGCCCAGGTTTCCTGGGAGCGGCAGCGTCCAGCGCTCGCCTTTGACAACCGCGAAAAAGTGCCCGAGGTGACATCTGTGAAAAACTGTCCACAGCTGTCGCGAAAGGGTGGTTTCCTGCAGGCGCGCGAGCGCGCGGCATTTTTCTGCGTCCACTTTCTGGAAAACGGTTGTTGGGCAAGCATTCTTCGTTCGTGCTATAAACTGATTTTACAACATGCATATAAATAAGAAATAATTGGATTATCACATAAACATGGGTATATTCTTTGCCTGATTACTACGTGGGTGTGCCGGGCAATAGCCCGGTGTTCTGTAAAATAAGGGCCCCCAAATCTCTCGATTTTTGGAATTGTAAATTCATAGACACTACAAGAATATTTTTTTAACACTAAATAGCCACATTTTTTAAAATGATTAGTCACAAAACATTTTTTCATACCTCTTGGAATTTTTTTTTCTTCCTTTATTTTTTTTCTTTTGATTTTTTTTTTCTTTTTTGTATTGACTACATACTTACATGTTATATCTGTTATTATCTAAAAGCGTTTAATTCTGACTTTGAGTACATACAAATGTATGAAACGGGCTAATTTATTTTCGTTTTTACCAAATATAACATGAAAAGGGCCCCTAGATTCACTCTCGCCCCTGGAACTCGTAAACCCAGGTTGCGGCACTGGATTGAATCAAGAAACAAAAAGTAAAATAGGATGTTTTTAAAAAATTTGTTTACCTAAACACAATAAAGAATCACAGGGGATTTCTAGACACAATCGAAAATTCGTTTTTTAGTATATTTCAGGTACAAAGTCCCTTTAAATACAAAATTAATACTTAATGATGAATTAAACCTTATTTGTTTAGAAAAAAGAACGTACAAAATGTATTTTGATATTTTTCATATCTCATTCAATGCATGTGTGTAATAGCAAACAGTATATACATTTGTTTCATGTAAATATATTTTTTTATTCTTTTGTATCGTTGAGTATATAATTATGAAAAAAAAAATGTGATTTATGAAAATATGCGACTGCTAAGTTCTGTTTAATCAAGCATTAATTAGTACGTATATTCTCCATTCACAATAAATAACTACTTATTAATACTCATTTAATGTGAATTCGTTAAAATCCAAGGTACATTGGATGGTGTGTATTTCTTTTGTGCGTCCACGAATTCTCCACGGGCAGCGGCGTTCGCCGAGCGTCCACCACATCTGGACGGAAGCGGCGATCGCCGAGCGTCCCCTCCTGCCGCTTTCGCGAGTAGCAAACCACTTTTTAACAAACGCGTTCTTTGGACGCGAGAGGCACCGCTGAGGTCATTAATCACTCTGGTCGCTGGACGCCGGCCGCCTCCAGGAAACCAGGGCTTAAGAGTTTTAAAGTTTTGCTGCATACCTTCAGCATCTCTCTATAACTGAGAATCATAATACGCCTCACGCATCTAGAAAAAGGGAAGTCTCAGATATACGTCTTTCAGTTACAACGTCACAGATATTGCGTTCTTATTGATGAATATTAACGGAGTTAAGGCTGTTCTCTATGGAAATCATGCGACTTTTGAACAGCTTTTTAAAGAATTTAACTGCTCTAGAGACTTGGGAAATTTTAGAGCTTTACAAGTTGTACTCTGAACTACAGCATTGAACCTAAGAAGTTATGAATGGGAAAAATGCTAAACCTTCGGAATTTTTCAATATTTCACCATTCGGCCCATTTTTCAAAGCAATTTTTTTACTTGTTATTTTTTTTTCTGAAACTAGCAAGAGACACACGGCATTATTGTTAGTATTAGTCCATAATGCATTGGGTGAAGAAGCATTATTAATTTTTTCGAGTGCTTAACTTCGTTTGGTTCGTTTTTAGAACTATTCAAAAGTCCTCTGAGGACTTATGAATAGTTATATATTAAAAATAATAATAATAATAATAATAATATATATATACAAAAGGTTTTATTTGTGCTTTTATGTTATTTTTGTTTTTTGTTCTTTTGCTTTACTATTTTCGTGGGTGTTTGTGTTCGTGTGTTCTTTTTATTATTATTGTTATTAATATTTATTTATGTATTTTTGTCTATAATTATTTTTTTTTTTTATCCCATTCCCCTTTTTCTCCTTTCCTTTAATCTCCATGGTTTTGTCGCCTTTTCTTTTTTTCCTAGGTGCAACAACATGCTTGTTTGTTTATCTTTTTCAATTCCCTCTGTTCTGTGAGACGAAGGGCTTTGACTGATGAAGACTGAAAATTTTTTCAGTCGAAACGTCCGTATCCTG